>JAGIQG010000001.1:130458420-131925920 GCA_024679065.1 Sphyrna mokarran
TGTGTGTGTGTGTCTCTCCCCCGTGTGTGTGTGTCTCTCCCCCGTGTGTGTGTGTGTCTCTCCCCCGTGTGTGTGTGTGTCTCTCCCTCCTGTGTGTGTGTGTGTCTCTCCCTCCTGTGTGTGTGTGTGTCTCTCCCTCCTGTGTGTGTGTGTGTGTCTCTCCCTCGTGTGTGTGTGTGTGTCTCTCCCTCGTGTGTGTGTGTGTGTCTCTCCCTCGTGTGTGTGTGTGTGTCTCTCCCGTGTGGTGTTGTCTCTCCCCGTGTGTGTGTGTGTGTGTCTCTCCCTCGTGTGTGTGTGTGTCTCTCCCTCCGTGTGTGTGTGTCTCTCTCCCTCGGGTGTGTGTGTGTGTCTCTCCCTCCCGTGTGTGTGTGTGTCTCTCCCTCGCGGTGTGTGGTGTCTGTTCCCTCGCGTGTGTGTGTGTGTGGTGGTGTCTCTCCCTCGTGTGTGTGTGTGTCTTCCCCCGTGTGTGTGTTGTCTCTCCCCCGTGTGTGTGTGTGTCTCTCCCCCGTGTGTGTGTGTGTCTCTCCCTCGTGTGTGTGTGTGTGTCTCTCCCTCGTGTGTGTGTGTGTCTCTCTCCTCCTGTGTGTGTGTGTGTGTCTCTCCCTCGTGTGTGGCTCTCCCTCGTGTGTGTGTGTGTGTCTCTCCTCGTGTGTGTGTGTGTCTCTCCCTCGTGTTGTGTGTGTGTTCCCCTGTGTGTGTGTGTGTCTCTCCCTCGTGTGTGGTGTGTCTCTCCCTCGTGTGTGTGTGTGTGTCTCTCCCTCGTGTGTGTGTGTCTCTCTCCCTCGTGTGTGTGTGTGTCTCTCTCCCTCGTGGTGTGTGGTGTCCTCTCTCCCTCCGTGTGTGTGTGTCTCTCTCCCCTCGTGTGTGTGTGTGTGTCTCCCCTCGCGTGGTGTGTGTCTCTCCCTCTTGTGTGTGTGTGTTTCTCTCCCTCGCGTGTGTGTGTTTCCTTCCCTCGCGTGTGTGTGTGTGTTTCTCTCCCTCGCGTGTGTGTGTTTCTCTCCCTCGCGTGTGTGTGTGTCTCTCCCTCGCGTGTGTGTGTGTCTCTCCCTCGCGTGTGTGTGTTTCTCTCCCTCGTGTGTGTGTGTGTGTGTGTTTCTGTCCCTCGCGTGTGTGTGTTTCTGTCCCTCGCGTGTGTGTTTCTGTCCCTCGCGTGTGTGTGTTTCTCTCCCTCGCGTGTGTGTGTCTCTCTCCCTCGCGTGTGTGTGTCTCTCTCCCTCGTGTGTGTGTGTCTCTCTCCCTCGTGAGTGTGGGTCTCTCTCCCTCGTGTGTGTGTGTGTCTGTCCCTCGTGTGTGTGTGTCTCTCTCCCTCGTGTGTGTGTGTGTCTCTCCCTCGTGTGTGTGTTGTCTCTCCCTGTGTGTGGTTCTCGTCGTGTGTGTGTCTCTCCCTCGTGTGTGTGTCTCTCCCTGGTGTGGTGTCTCTCCCTCGTGTGTGTGTTCTCCCTCGTGTGTGTGTGTGTGCTCTCCCTCGTGTGTGTGTGTGTGTCTCCCCTCGTGTGTGTGTGTCTGTCTCCCTCGGTGTGTGTGTGTCTCTCTCCTCGTGTGTGTGTGTTTCTCTCCCTCGTGTGTGTGTGTGTCTCTCCCTCGTGTGTGTGTGTCTCTCTCCCTCGTGTGTGTGTGTGTGTCTCTCTCCCTCGCGTGTGTGTGTTTCTCTCCCTCGCGTGTGTGTGTCTCTCTCCCTCGCGTGTGTGTGTTTCTCTCCCTCGTGTGTGTGTGTCTCTCTCCCTCGTGTGTGTGTGTCTCTCTCCCTCGTGTGTGTGTGTCTCTCTCCCTCGTGTGTGTGTGTCTCTCTCCCTCGTGTGTGTGTGTCTCTCTCCCTCGCGTGTGTGTGTCTCTCTCCCTCGCGTGTGTGTGTCTCTCTCCCTCGTGTGTGTGTGTGTCTCTCTCCCTCGTGTGTGTGTGTCTCTCTCCCTCGTGTGTGTGTGTGTCTCTCTCCCTCGCGTGTGTGTTCTCTGTGTGTGTGTGTGTCTCTCCCTCGCGTGTGTTTCTCTCCCTCGCGTGTGTGTGTGTGTTCTCTCCTCGCGGTGTTGTGTGTTTCTCTCCCTCGCGTGTGTGTGTGTGTTTCTCTCCCTCGCGTGTGTGTGTTTCTCTCCCTCGCGTGTGTGTGTGTCTCTCCCTCGCGTGTGTGTGTGTCTCTCCCTCGCGTGTGTGTGTTTCTCTCCCTCGTGTGTGTGTGTGTGTGTGTTTCTGTCCCTCGCGTGTGTGTGTTTCTGTCCCTCGCGTGTGTGTTTCTGTCCCTCGCGTGTGTGTGTTTCTCTCCCTCGCGTGTGTGTGTCTCTCTCCCTCGCGTGTGTGTGTCTCTCTCCCTCGTGTGTGTGTGTCTCTCTCCCTCGTGTGTGTGTGTCTCTCTCCCTCGCGTGTGTGTGTCTCTCTCCCTCGCGTGTGTGTGTCTCTCTCCCTCGCGTGTGTGTGTCTCTCTCCCTCGTGTGTGTGTGTCTCTCTCTCCCTCGTGTGTGTGTCTCTCTCTCCCTCGTGTGTGTGTCTCTCTCTCCCTCGTGTGTGTGTCTCTCTCTCCCTCGTGTGTGTGTGTCTCCTTCTGTGTGTGTGTGTGTTTGTGTGTGTGTGTGTGTCTCCCTGTGTGTTTGTGTGTGATTGTGTCTGCTTGCGTCTGTCTCTGTGTGTGTGTGTGTCTCCCTGTGTGTTTGTGTGTGATTGTGTCTGCTTGCCTCTGTCTGTGTGTGTGTGTGTGTCTCCCTGTGTGTTTGTGTGTGATTGTGTCTGCTTGCCTCTGTCTCTGTGTGTGTGTGTGTGTCAGTTTTGTCTATCCGCGAATGTATGTGTGTCCCTGTATGAGTGTCTGTGCGCGCATCGCCACCCCGCCCAGCTCTGCCATGCTTATCCTTCTCCCATCTTTTTGGACTTGAATTTGCTGGACTGATGACTGTAGCATCTCCTGACTGCTAGATAGATTTCAGACGCCAGTGCACCTATTTGTCATATATGTCACAGAAGTATTTAATGCTGGTGTAATCATGTGGTAGGCGTAGAGATTGATCTCTGGGGCTCATTACTCTGTTTAGAGGATGGTGGTTTTGGAAATGAACTGAAAGCATTTTATCGTCGAATGTACGGATGTTCACTGTACAATTTTGTTCCTGTCTTTTTAAAATTGATGGTACGATCCTCTGAGTTGAAGTTTTGCATCGTCTGAAATGGATGGCCAAGATCACAAAAACAATTCATTTCCTAATGAAAAGGACAGACCTTGTTGACATCAAAAGTTGAGACAGCTGGGATACAAATTCAGATAGACTCTTGGAGAATGTAGATTTCGGATAGAGTGTGATGTTGATTAATTTTAGGGGTGAGATGGGGTGGGTTGTGAAATTTTCATTCTACAATCTTAATTAATTTTGTTGTGTAGATGGAGTGGGATACATGTCAAAGTTCAAAAAGTTAAGGTCAAAAAAACATGTTTTTAATCACACTAAGATTAAGTCTTCTCCTTGAAATCTTCAAATGTACAATTGTGAACTAGAATGGAAGAAAATAACTTTCATTGTTGTGTAGTATGGCAATAGTTTCTTATCATGACTTTCCCATTGGAATTAATTCTTAAGTGTTCATTGTATCTTAATTTTTATCAGCTAATGATTGCTTATTTAGCAAGGTTCACATGTTCTGAAGCAATTGTGGTTAATTGTGAGCTAATCCCAATTCTATTGGGATACAAGATCCTCCAACATTTTTTGGATGCCTTTTCATATGTTAAAAAAAGTAATAAAACCAAAGTTGTTTTGCTACCATGGTCTTGCAACATGCAGAAAAATTGTACAAGTAGCTAATGGTAATTGTGTTTTACTCCGTGCATTTATTAAGATGGTTTTGTTGTTGATTGGAAAAGTATTTCTATTACATGTTTCGAAATTCCAATTTTTTATTTATTAGTAGTCATGCAAGAGTGTTTATTATTGTACATTTTTATTGTATTGACAGAATCATTTGAAAAGTCTTTCATCCACAGATGCCAATCAATAACATAGGTTTATTTGTAGCATAGTTGATTAACTTAATTGTCATATTTTTTCCAATGTATTTGATGGCTATTATGATGACAGTAGTATTAACATGTTTCTTATTCAAATAACTTATTAGTAGTGAAAAACATATATTAATTCTGGTACTACGTTGCAAACAAAACCAAAAGCTAAGACTTCCTTTTGAAAGGAAGGATGAACTTGCATGTTAAATATAAAAGCAGTATGTGATTTAGTTTCTGCCATTTACAGAGTTTTCTTCTGTCTGTTTTGTTGCATTATGGCATTGGGTGCCACTCTTGGGTCATCGTTTGTGGAGTAGTATGATTCAATTATTCAACAAATACAGCATGTGAAAAGAAAAATGTGCGAATACGATGGAGGGAAGATGTACATTTATGTCTGCAGTATTCTTACAGCCTTTGTGTGCTATTGTATCTACAATAATGTATTGTTTCCAACATTAGTGCTTTTTTCAAGTATGTTAAGCTTACTGGAGTAACTTTGATTCTTGAAACCATCATTGTGTCACTCAAGGCCACTTTATCAATGCTCTTTTGGCCCCATACTAATTCAGTCTGACACATATTCCAATAACATTACCTCAATTCCAGTTTCAAAGCTGAATTTATTGCTGCACTTTTTGAAGTGCATCATTTAAAAATGGTTTCAACCCAAAACATCTAATAAATAAATAATGTGTATGGCTACTCAGTAGTAGATTTTCCAGACTAGAAATCATTCCATCGGATACTGAACAGTCCACTATCGGAGCAGCCTGTCAGATAAATCTTATAGTAGCTGAATTCATGTCCTGTAAATCACATGTTATTGTCTGAGCCTTCTGCCAGGTCATCTATTCTTTTCTCATTTATCAGAACCAGATGTACCACATTACAAAACCAGTCTTATAAAATGCTGGGTTTCAGCCAGTCTTAGGTGTCTTAGATGACAGCTTTTTTTCATACAGGGAAAGAAAGGTTGAAAAAACTTTGTTGGAAGATCAAACAAAAAAATGCTGCCTTTTTCAAACTGGTGAGTACATATTTATATTCACCAGATTGCTACTCAGAAAATAATATTTTTCTCTATTCATGCAAGACAAGTAGACATTAAAATCCTGCAGTGTCTTAGTGTAGTTACAGGAGTGGTCAGTTATTTAATTGTGACTTTTGCAATTAGTATTAATATGTTCATCTCAATTTCAAGTATCAAGGCATTCCTTGACTAGTTATAGTTCCTAAAGCAATACAAAGTGTATTCTTGAATGTTCGTTGCCCATCTAGGCCTTGAAGACTCAGAATTGGTTGCAAGCCTTTTATTAGATGGTATTGATCATTTTTAGATGTTCATGCAAAAAAAAAAACGCAACTGCAAGCAAATAAGTGCAAGTTCAGCATTTTCTGTTGGTTATAAGCTCATCTAATTGAGATAATGTTGCAACACTTCATCAATGAACAGTATAATCATGATAAGTAACGTTACTTCACAATGTTAAATGAAACAAGGGTCCCAGTTTGGTGCTATCAAATTAGATGCAACCGTAGTGTCAATGGGAACAAAATGTTGTAATGGAATGTTGTGAGGTTAAGTGAATACATAAACTTTTGGCAGATGGAGTTCAATATGTAGAAATTAAGAGACCAAAGATTGGGACCAAAGGAAAACGATCAGTGTGTCTTCTAAATGGTGAAAAGTTATGAACCATGGAGGAGCAAGGATAGATATGGGTCCAAGTACAAAAATATATAAAAGCTACTCGGCATGTACGAAAAGCAATTAAAAAAGGTCGTTGGAAGTTTGCCTTTATCTTATGAGATGTGAAATACAAAAGGGTACAAGTCATATATTGCAGTTATGTACAGTTCTGGTTAGACCCAAATTAGAGTATTGCGTTCATTATTGAGCATCTTAACTCAAGAAGGCGATATTTGCTTTGAAGGGAAATTATGCAGATTCACATAAATGATACCTGGGTTAAAAGGGTTAAACTATTTAGGCAGATTATACAGTATTGATAAGACTTTTGTTTCCTTGAGTAGAGGAGATTTAAGTGTTATCTAGTTGTGTGTTTAATGTGAGTTGTTAAGGCAGACAGAGAAAATTATTTCCTCTAGTGGGAGAATCCTTATAATAGAATCTCATCAGTGTCAATTTTCAACATTTGTTTCCAGGAATGCTAACATTTAATTTGGTGTTGCCAGTAAACTTGGACTTTCAACAAAAAAAGTAAAATTGTCAAGCAGCTTTTGTTTTGCTGCTTGTACTGCAACTGCTAAATGATTGAAAATAAAACTTAAAGTTTATTTATTAATCACAAGTGAGACTTATATGAAAAGCAATGAAGTTCCTGTGAAATTTCCCTGGTCATCACAGTTCGGTGCCTGCTTGGGTCAATGCAGCTAATCGGCATGTCTTTTAGACTGTGGGAGGAAACCAGAGCACCCGGAGAAACCAATGCAGACATGGGGAGAATGTGCAAACTCCACAGAGATAGTGTCCCAAGCCAGGAATCAAATCTGGGTCTCTTGTGCTGTGAAGCAGTAGTGCTAACCACTGTGCTATTGTGCAATTAGCCCAATCAAGTAAAGAAGTGTATTGACTTCTTCTATCTCTCATTTTTTACTTAGACTTTTAGCAATTCTGTATCTTGAGAATCTTTTTCTCCAAAGACTAATTCTGGGATCAGTTTGCATCGTGGGTGATCCCAGTGGAGTTGCATGTGTAGAATTGTGATCCATTTTGAAGATTTTTAGAAGCTTGAGTATAGTTTTAAGAGACAGGCTTGCAAAATGTTGTCGGTGTTCACTGCCAAACAATAGATCTTCCTGCACTTGCCAGTTTTTGGCAGTTTTTCCAGAATGCCAGCTACTGAACATTACTGATTTAGATGATTTGATTTATTACTGTCACGTGTATTAACATACAGTGAAAAGTATTATTTGTTGCACACTGTACAGATAAACCATACCGTCATAGAGAAGGAAATGAGAGTGCAGAATATAGTGTTACAGTCATAGCTAGGGTGTAGAAAAACATTAAGTTAATGCAAGGTAAGTGCATTCAAAAGTCTGACAGCAACAGAGAAGAAGCTGTTCTTGAGTTAGTTGGTATGTAACCTCAGACTTTTGTATCTTTTTCCCAATGGAAGAAGGTGGAAGAGAGAATGTCCAGGGTGTGTGAGGTCCTTAATTATGCTGGCTGCTTTGCCAAGGCAGTGGGAAGTGGAGAAGAGAGTCCATGGATAGTTTGTGTGATGGATTGGGCTACATTCATGACCTTTTGTAGTTCCTTGTGTTGTGGGGCAGAGCGGGAGCCATAACAAGCTGTAATACAACTAGAAAGAATGTTTTATCTGGTGAATCTGTAAAAGTTGGTGAAAATCATAGCTGACATAACAAATTTCCTTAGTTTCCTGAGGAAGTAGAGGCGTTGGTGGGCTTTCTTAACTATAGTGTCAGCATGGGGTGACCAGGACAGGTTGTTGGTCATCTGGACACCTAAAAACTTGAAGCTCTCGACCCTTTCCACTTTGTGCCCATTGATGTAGATGGACATATTCTCATTACGCTTCCTGAAGCCGATGACAATTTCCTTTGTTTTGTTGACATTGAGGGAGAGGTTATTGTTGCCACATTCCTTTACTCTGTCTCGTCATTATTTGAGATCCCACCCACTATGATGGTGTCGTCAGCAAACTTGAAAATCAAATTGTAGGAAAATTTAGCCGCACAGTCAAGGAATATAGTAGGGGGCTGAGAACACAGCTTTATGGGACACCGGTGTTCAGGATTATCGTGGAGAACGTGTTGTTGCCTAGCCTTACTGATTGTGGTTTGTGAGTTAGGAAGTTCAAGATCCAGTTGCAGAAGGAGGTGACGAGGCCCAGGCCATGAAGTTTGAAGATGAGTTTCATGGGAATAATAGTATTGAAGGTTAAGCTATAGTCAATAAACAGGAATCTGACATAGGTGTCCTTGTTATCTAGGTACTCCAGGGTCGAGTGCAGGGCCAGGGAAATGGCATCTGCTGTGGACCTGTTACAGAAAAGGCAAACTGTAGTGGATCCAGGTAGTCTGGGAGACTGGAATTGATTCATGCCATGACTAATCTTTCAAAGCATTTCATAATGATGGATGTCAGAGCCACCAGCCAATTGTCATTAAGGCATGTTGCTTGGTTTTTCTTAGGTACCGGAATGACGGTCATCTTTTTGAAGTGGATAGCAGATTGTTATAAAGAGTGGTTGAAGATGTCAGGCTCCAGACTAGAATAACTTTACAACCTGCATCTCGTTTTAATTACGTTGACCAAAAATCCCAGCCAGAATCGCCTTTTTAAAGTTATTGTTGCCATTATTGTTGTAGTCATTCTTTCTCTGTCTACATTTTAAATCAAGAAAGCTCTTTCCAGTGATGTATTTTTCTTCTTTCATCTCTGATACATTATCCTCTTCAAACATGTGGATTGTAGGATAATGTTTTGGAATAAATTGATCTCAGCCAAAAGTGCTGCAGGGATGCTGCAATTAGAATCTGTGCCTATGAGTTTAGGAATGTAAAATTGCTGGTGCCCTTATTCCTTATAGTTTCTGGAGATCCCTGCCAATAGCCATTTGATTTAATTTATTATTGTCACATGTATAAACATACAGTGAAAAATATTGTTTCTTGCACGTTTGCAGGCAAAGCATACCATTCATTAAGAAGGAAACAAGAGAGTGCAGAGTGTAGTATTATAGTCATAGCTAGGGCTTAGAAAAAGATCAACTTAATGCAAGGTAAGTGCATTCAAAAATCCCAGCCAGAATCGCCTTTTTAAAGTTATTGTTGCCATTATTGTTGTAGTCAGCTGGGAAGAAGTTGTTCTTGAATCAGTTGGTACATGCCCTCAGAATGTTAACTTTAATTAATAATAATTAAAATTAATAAAAACTTTTGTATCTTTTTCCAACAGAAGAAAATGGAAGAGAGAATGTCTGGGGTGCGTGGGGTATTTAATTCTGTTGGCTGCTTTGCCGAGATAATGGGAAGTGTAGGCAGAGTGAATGGATGGTTTGTGTGATGGATTGGGCCACGTTTCATGTCGTTTTGTAATTCCTTGTGGTCTTGGGCAGAAAAGGAGCCATACCAAGCTGTGATACAATCGGAAAGAATGTTTTCAATGGTGCATCTATAAAAGTTGGTGAGACTCATAGTTGACGTGCCAAATATCCTTAGTCTTTGGAGAAAGAAGAGGTCTGTAATACACATTCCTGTGTGTTGAAGGATTATATCAGGCTTGTCTGTAATGATTCCAGCAACTGAACAAGCTGATGATATTCATTGTTTCAACTCATCGTGGGTATGAGGCTATTTGGATAAGATCTTGCAGAATCTTGATCCTCTTCTACCTTTTTGAGGAAGGAGAGAAATTAGTTTAAGAAACAAAAAGAATAGTTGAATAATCTTTTTAATGTAACACATCTTGTCAAGAGGTTGCCCCCCAGTCCGTTGAAGTCGTTTAACAGCTCAGTGTACTCTGCATGTTTGCGTTATTTGTATGATGCAAAACACAAAAATGCAGGGAAGCAGCCAATATAATAGGACTTTGATTTAACTATTTATTTAAGTACATTTGAAGCCAAAACTATATTATGCAATTAATTTTTAACAAAATATCCACATTTTTTGGAATGATTTTAATTTTTCTGTATTATTTATAATGCAAATTGAATTTATAAAATGGAAGATATTAAAATCAAGAAAAAAATGTTAGCACGTTTTAAACACTAAAATATGCTGCTGCCACTGGAAATGAGCTATGTCAAGCAATTATCAGAGTGGTTAAATTTTTCTGGAGCCTGGAACGCTTCCTATATTAACGTATGGCATAACATGAGATCTACTTTTAGGTGGCAAAACTATGTGGAATATTCACTGGGGAAAAATTGTATTTAAAAACACGTTTATGTAATTGAAATTTCCCACTAAGCCACACAGTATGTTTGGAGGAAGATGACTTTTGATCCAAATCTATTTTATTGATTCATGTCATTTGCATCATATCCCTCTGTATCTCCAGAAAAAAATATATGTGGTTACCTTTTGAACCAGTTGTAATATTTATTTCAAAGCTCTTTCCTGCTAATTTCTTCCATATCTTTGCAATCTTTTCTATGAAAGAAAATCCTTTGCTTGAATTACCTATTTAATCTCTTTTTTTTATATAGTACATGTCTTTGGTAGATTGGAATATTTTGTCAAAATAATCAAAACAAATCAGAAAAACAATTGTCAGCAGTCAGCTGTTGCATCTCAGCACTGATAATCGTCAGTCCATATATGTTCACATATAAGTGGTCAATCACATTTCTTTTGGAGATGAAGTGTAAGTACTGAAATTAATCAAAATTCTTTAATGTGATGCAGTTATCCCTATATCTAATTCTACAGTTCACCACATGTTCTAGTCGCCATATCATCACACTATTTCATTAAGTATCACCATCTTTATCAGCATCCAATTTTCCCTTTCAAACATTGTGTATTTTATTGATTTTGACACTTCATGTTTTTTAATTAAATTGTTGTGCACTTGATATAGGATTGTTTGATTGCTGGTCTATGTTTAAAGGAAAAAGGAGTGGTTCTCCTTTCAAATTTAGTGCTTGGTTGTGGCCAGAGTTGGTTCATAATTTCAAATGACATATTGGTAAAAGACATAAGAACTTAAATAGGAGCAGAGTAGGCCATTATGACCTCTTGAGCCTGTTTTGTCACTCAATAAATTAGAGACGAGACCAGAAACTCCAAGGTGTATTATGCAGTTAGCCAAGACTCTCGACTTTTGCACTTGAATTTGGCATTAGGGTGAACATAAGGTATTTAGTTTCAGGTATATTGCAATTGATCCACTATGAAACTTTCATACAAAACAAACTTCGTTTAAGAACACAGCTTGAATATAACAAAGAATTAGCATAATCTTAGGTTGCAGAGATATGGAAGAAATTAGCTAATTCTTAAACATGACAAAGTATAATTAACAGTTAGTTGTCTTTATTGTTCCAATTTAAAACAGTTTCCCCAGAGACATTCATCCTCAGAATTAATTAGCACAAAAACAGTATGCACAAGTATGCACATATGGTGCTA
The DNA here is from genome assembly GCA_024679065.1 of Sphyrna mokarran. Taxonomy (NCBI): domain Eukaryota; kingdom Metazoa; phylum Chordata; class Chondrichthyes; order Carcharhiniformes; family Carcharhinidae; genus Sphyrna; species Sphyrna mokarran. The sequence continues at coordinate 130,469,531 of JAGIQG010000001.1, forward strand.
AATTTCCAGCCTTTTAAGACGCTTTGGAAACAGATCCAGTTTCCAGACTTCAGAGATGAAAAAGGATACCTCTTTCTGCAGCTTTCAAGTAGCAACTAACTTTGAATTCTCAGATCTGTTCTGATACAGCAGGATCTCTGAGAAAGAAACTTAGCTCCTGGCAGATTCCAGTCTCCAACTTCAGGAGAATGAAAAGAGAGTCATTGCGCTCTCTCATTGAAAGCTGCATCTAAGAAAGCAACTAAATCTGAATTGTTTGTGTAAGCCTAGTTCATCCAGTCATGTGATCTTACCTGTCATTCAAACTGATCAACCCTAGTATGTAAATTCCTAGGGAAACACTAAAAAAAAGGCATTAGTTCAGATTAAAACAAACAGTGTAGCAATTAAGCTCAATGTGCTGTAACAGTTAAAACACAATGCTGTTGGGTACAGGCAGTAGCTCCGATTAGGACAGACTTTAAAAAAAAAAACTCCTGCACCACTGCATGATTTAAAATATATTTATTAAAGAGATACGGGGAGGCAATGGCCTAGTGGTATTATCACTAGATCATTAATCTAGAAATGCAGCTAATGTTCTGGGAATCTGGGTTTGAATTCTGCCACAGATGATGGAATTTGAATTTTAAAAGAATCTGGAATCAAGAGTCCACTGATGACCATGTTGATTGTCAGAAGAAACCATTTGATTCACCAGTGTACTCTCAGGAAGGAAATTTGCCATCCTTACTTGGTCTGGTCTACATATGTCCCCAGAGCCGCCACTATGTGGTTGACTCTCAGCTGACCTCCCCACCCTGATAACTGGAGATGGGCAGTAAATGCTGCCCAGCCAGCAACACCCATGTCCCATGAATGAATTTAAAAAAAGAATCGAATTAAAATATCGTCACAATTAATATCATGGATGATCTGATCTTGGCTTAAACTCTACTTTCCTGCCACTTTCCCATAACCCTCAAATCACTTACATATAAAGAATCTCTCACCCAGAAATATACTCAATGTCTCAGCTTCCACAGTGCGCAGGGGGTTGAGAATTTGAAGACTTAGAGCCCTCAGAGAAAGTATTCCGAATGATTTCTGCATGATGTCCTCATTGCAGGAAACACAAAACAGTTAGCAAGTAGATACAGCCATATATGTCATCCCTTAGAATAAGAAGGGAGATCATAATACAACCATACTCAAATGTTGACGCAACTATGTCAATAGTACTGTCTGTAGGTAAGGTCTCCTTACTCAGGAAGATGTATTTGCATTGGAGACAGTTCAAAAACTCGCTGAACTTCTCACCTGATGAAGGAGCAGCACTCCGAAAGCTTGAGATTCCAAATAAACCTGTTGGACTTTAACCTGGTGTTATGAGACTTCTTACTGTGCCCACCCCTGTCCAATGCTGGTATCCCCGCATCCTGTCTTAAAAAGGTAGTTTCTTATTCTGAAACTATACCTCATTCTTGATTCCCCAACAAGGGGAATTCAATCTTTTCGTATATCCCTTCACCCCCAACCTGTTCAATCTTGTCTCATAAAACAGCCCCTTCATTCCAGGTACACTGTAGTGAAAGTTTTTTGAACTGTCTCCAAAGTTTTTGAACTGCCTCCACCCTCTCCCAGCGCTGCCCCCCTCTCCCCACCACCACCACCATAAAGCATTTGTGATCCAAATAGTATCTTTACTGCAACAGTACTTTCATACAGAATGTTTGATTATTCTTTGAACAATTTCAGAATCAGTACTTCTCACTCTGAAAGCGCCACAGAAAGCTGCTCATGTGTAAAATCAAACCTAGGAATGCAAGTACAAATTTTGCCAAAAGTCTGGCTTTTATGACGACTTTTTAAAAAATCTTTTCGAACATTGCTGGCTAGGCCAGCAATTTACCTGCCCCTGTGAATTTGGTGTTGAGTTGCTGCATTCCATATGCTCTACATATATCCATGTTACGATGTTAGGAGAGGAGTTCTATGATTTTGATCTGGTTTCAGTGAAGGAATAATGAGATGGTTCCAATTGAAGATGGTACTTGGCTTGGAGGAGAACTTGCAGGTGGTGATGTTTCTGAACATATTGCCTTGTCCCTCACATAACAGTGGTTAGGGGTTTGGAAGATGCTGCGGAAAGAGGTTTGGTGGGTTGCTGTAGTGCGTTGTGTGTATGGTACATGCTGCTGCCGCCAAATGCATCAATAATGGGGGGGTACCAATTAAGTGGGCTACTTTGTCCTTGATCATTTTGAATTTAGAGTGTTGTTGCAACTTCACACATCCACGCAAGTGGAAAATATTCTATTATACTCCTGACTTGTGCATTTTGGATGGAGGACAAGGGTTTGGAGTGAAATACTTGCCTTAACATTCTCAGCCTCTACCCCTCCCTAGTAATTGCAGTATTTATATGGCTGGTCCAGTTCAATTTCTGGTCAGTGGTAACCCTAGAGTGTTGATGGTGAGTGTTTTTGGATAATGCCTTTAAATATCAAAGGGAGATAGAACATAGAACATTACAGCGCAATACACGCCCTTCGGCCCTCGATGTTGCGCCGACCAATGGAACCAATCTAATGACCCTCTAACCTAAACTATTCCAATGTTATCCATATGCCTATCCACTGACCATTTGATTGCCCTTAAAAATTGCACACAACTGCTGCAGGCAGGGCATTCCACGCCTTTACTACCCTCTGAGTAAAGAACGTACCTCTGACATCTGTCCTATAACTACCACCCCTCAGTTTAAAACTATGTCCCCTCATGTTAGCCATTGCCATCCAAGGAAAAAGGCTCTCACTGTCCACCCTATCTAACCACCTGATCATCTTGTATGCCTTAATTAGGTCACCCCTTAACCACTTTCTCTCTAACGAAAACAATCTTAAGTCTCTCAGCCTTTCCTCATTAGACCTTCCCACCATACCAAGCAACACCGTGGTAAACCTCCTCTGCACCCTTTTCAATGCTTCCATGTTTTTCTTATAATGTGGCGACCAGAACTGTATCCAATACTCCAAGTGCGACCGCACCAGTTATGTACAGTTGCAACATGATCTCACGGCTCCGAAATTCAATTCTTCTACCAATAAAAGCTAAGACACTGTACGCCGTTTTAATAACCTCATCAATATGGATGCTAACTTTCAGGGATCTGTGCGCATGTACACCAAGATCTCTGCTCATCGACACTACTAAGAGTCTTTCCATTGGCCCTATATTCTGTACTCTTGTTACTCTTACCAAAATGATTCACTTCACACTTTCCTGCATTAAACTCCATTTGCCACCTCTCAGTCCAGCTCTGCAGCTTATCTATGTCCCTCTGCAAATTGTAACATCCATCCTCACTGTCTACAACTCCTCTGACTTTAGTGTCATCAGAAAATTTGTTAACCATCCTTCTTCACCCTCATCTAGGTCATTTATAAAAATGACAAACAGCAGTGGCCCCAAAACAGATCCCTGAGGCACACTACTTGTAACTGAACTCCAGGTTGAATATTTCCCATTAACCACCACCTTCTGTCTTCTATCAGCTAGCCAATTCCTGATACAAACTGCTAAATCATCCTCAATCCCGTGCATCTGCATTTTCTGCAGTAGCCTACCATGGGGAACCTTATCAAACGCTTAGCTAAAATCCATATACACTACGTCAACTGCCTTATTCTTATCCACCTCTTTGGTCACCTTTTCAAAAAACTCTAAGGTTTGTGAGGCATGACTTATCCTTCACAAAACCGTGTTGACTATCCCTAATCAATTTACTTCTCTCTAGATGATTATAAATTCTATCTCTTATAATTCTTTCCAAAACTTTGCCCGCAACAGAAGTAAGGCTCACTGGTTTATAATTCCCAGATTGGTCTCTACTCCCTTTTTTGAATAGGGGGACAACATTTGCTATCCATGGATGGTCATAGATGATTATTGCTTTCCATAAATGTTACTTGCCACTTATTAGCCCAAGTTTGAATGTTGTCTAAGTCTTTCTGCATGTGGACATTGACTGTTTCAGTATCTGAGTCATTGCAAATGATATTAAATGTTGCACAGTCCTCAGTAAATATCCCCATTTTTGACCTTATGACAGTGGGAAGGTCAGTGACACAGCTAAAGATAGTTTGGCCTAGGATACTTTCTTGAGAAACTTCTGCAGTGATGTCATGGGACTGACCTTCAAAAACCCTAAACCTAAAAGGAATAACCTAAATCTATAATAGGATAATGGGAATAACCTAAATCTATAATAGGATAATGGATTTGCTACTATATAGTTATGACGGCGGCGCGGGCTCGTTGGGCCGAAGGGCCTGTTTCCCGTGCTGTGTTGCTCTTAAAAAAAAACCCCAGTCGTCTTCCTCTTTGCACAGTGGGATTCCAGCCATTGGACAGCTTTTCCTCTGATTATCATTGATTCTTTATGCCATGCTCAATCAAATAGTTGAACCAAGGCTTTAATGAGGACCGAAGCCAATTGCCCCTGATGTCTATTGTCATTGACTATGAATTGGGAACTAATTTTTTGCACTGCCCCTACCCTCAGTTGAAAAGATAGGTTTGCGTCTAATGGAGTTAATATTATTAAAGAAATAGGTGGTATTTATTTGAAATCTGCCTGTTATAATTTCAGTATCTATTATTGAAGGAACCAGTTTTCCAACCATCTACTGTGTCAGATGGATCAAATAGTTGTTATACTTAGTACACTTACTGAATGTTAAAATAAAGTTTTGAACATATATAATTAAACAGCTGATATCAGACAGCTGTTTATGACATCATAAGTCTTGCAGAACAACTTCACCACACGTAAGGCATTCAGCAAAGCTTGTCTGAGCAACAGGTGATATTTTAACAGGAACAAAGTAATGAATACTAAAACTGGAGAGGTGGAAGTGCAGATCCTGCACATTGAAAATTCATCACATAACTTGGAGGCTCTTTATTATAGAACAAAGAACAAAACAGCACAGGAAACAGGCCCTTCGGCCCAACGAGCCCGCATTGCCACCCCGATGTTCCCACTTCTACCCGCGACCCCTGTCCATGTTTATAGATCTATGGATTAAAAACCAAATTTGAGACAATTTAGCGAGAATTTGTTTTGCCAATTAGTCTAAGAGCACATCTTTGGGATGTGGGAGGAAACCGAAGCGCTCGGAGAAAACCCATGCAAGCACAGGAAGAATGCGCAAACTCCCACAGAGACAGGCCCAAATCCATGTATCTGCACAGCACAGTGATAGTCACTGAGCTGTCGTGTTGCCAATCTGCTGATTTCTGGTTTCAAATAAATCCTGGAAAAATAAGCATTTTACATTGTGGCATATAATCAAGGTTATGTGACACTTGCACTGTGCCTCATACCTGATGTTTAAAATAAATTTCTCCAAGCAGTTTCTGGCACTGTAGAATAGGCAGTATTTTTATGGAATTTCAGAAGACTCTTGAGGTTCTGTGCAATAAATTATCAAACATGAAAATGATTGGTGGAATTGGGGCAATCTTGTGACATAGATTGGTAATTGGGTACAAGGTACACGTCACCTTTCAAGAAGCGGTTCCTCTACCTCTTTTCTCAGTAAGGATGAACACAATGTTCTCTGGTGACTTGTGACATGGTATATACCACTGATCTCTAGGGGCCTCAGTTTTTCATTATAGACATATGTTGGATGAACGAATCAAGAGCTGGGTGCCCAGTTTTAAAGAAGGCATAGTAAATTGGATAGATGAGAGCAGAACATTTAGAGGCATTGGTTGAGTAAATGAGAAATGGAATGGTAGATGGAGTTCAAATGGGAAATGGAAAGTCATTCATTTTGAATCTCCAAAAGATTAATATGAATATTAATGGTGTGAGAGTAAGTTATAGAGGAACAAAATAATTAGCTGCCCATATATGCAACTCATTAAAAACATCAGTTCAGAAATGATACTTCAGTTTGACAAAACCTTAGTTAAACCTCCTCTGGAACAAACATCAGGAAAGATCTACCGGAGAGAAGTTACAAAGCTATACTCCTTTATCTTTGGATATATGATTTATTAGGTTTCACCTGATTGGAAATTTTCCAGTTGGAACAGAGACCGAGCAAACTGCTTAAAAATGAAAGGCCGCATTTCAAGATGAAGGTGAGAAATAACATCACCCATGGCAACGTAAAGACAGAGATTTCCTGCAATCCGGAGACTCATCAAAACTCATAGCTGTCTCAAGAAGAGACATTAAAAATGCACAGTACTGGGCATTGAAACAATGACTGCCACAGACAGACCTATGCAAAACCTGGTTAAGTTACAGGGTATGTGGATATTTTGATCCATCTGATAGAAAGCAGGTTGGTATTTTGGAAACGAATTTTATAACAGATCCTGAAATCATAGCAGGAAGGTTTCAAATAAATAGTGCTTTTTTTGAATAATATCGAACCATCAAACACAAAGATCACAAGTAATACAGGCAGACTCTAAAAAGCCTTCAGCAGAGGAAATGAGGTCTTTTGCATTTTGTTTTGAAATAATTGTGTTGCTCAGCTTGAGAAGGCAACTTATAGAAACCTATCAGTGAACCAAGATGTTGTAATAATTGAGCATATACATGCATGCATCCTTATTACTGCACAAAAGACCAACTGCTTAACATCACATATTTATTATTTTTCTTTGGTTTAGGGAGGTGCATAGATTTGCTGTTCCTTTAACGCAAGGAAATCTAGTTTGACTCCTTATTGCTCACAGCCTAATTAATTAAATACATTTTGATTTTGGAAAAGCCCATAATCTCATGAAAAAGAAACTTAAACATTTATTGTGATCATTTGAGAACGTTGAATAGAATTATCCTTTCTCACCTTGTGACAACAGCATGGATTCAGTGGAATGATACTATCCGTCAAATTATGAGGGCAGGTTGCATGAACATGGTTTGTAATGCTTTGTGTTCACAATGTTGTGGGGTGTCTTCTTTGATGTCTCCTGAATTGTAGAATGATTCAACATGAAATGTTCAAAAACGTTGTTTTAGTGAGGATATCCAGAAGTGAAATCAGGGATACTTTTTCTCAGAGGCATGTAAATCTACAGTTCTTCTCTTCAAAAAGCAATGTTGCTTATTCAGTTGAAATTTTCCAAATGGAGGTAGTCTTCTGTAGGATAATGGGATATGGAAGAAGGGAGTTACTGTTCAGCCTTGATCAATAATGTCAGAAGATGCTCAAGGGACTGATTAGCTTAGCTCTGTTTCTATGTGCATACAACTGGAACCTTTTCTGTGCTTATTTGTTAAAGATGTCTGTTGGAAATTAATTCCGTCTTTTGTCTGGGAATCAAATACAACATGAGTGTGATAATGGACCAAGATTCCTGTGCTTCCGTCTAAAATTAAAACATTGCCATTAAGTGCATTCTCACAGGCTTCCTCAATGGAGCTACTTATCCCATCATGCTTTGGAGAAGTCTTGCTATTAGCCATGTGGTTAGAGAATTTTCTATGAGGCTGCTTTGATTAGAGGCTTTTCAATGTCATACCACAGGGATCATGCTGGTGGTGGATAATTGAGCAATTAATGAGAGGAGCAGGCTTCATGAACATCCTCACCCTCAACAATGGCAGAACCCAGCATGAGGGTGCAAAAGACAAGGCTGTTTCATTTATTAATTTTATGTATTGCACTGAGTAAGACTAACGGATGGATTACTGCAAGTAACCAAATTGAACCAGCTTTTTACACCTCTCAACAGAGAGAGTAGCAGAAAGGGCAAATCCTCCAATATACTACACTCCCTCCCGACTTGGAAAAAAAGCTTTCATATTAAATATGAAATAGTGCGTGGATGTAAGTTTTCAGAATACAGTGCAACTAAACCAATATTATTAAACCTAATATTTAACAGAGAGAGGATTACATATTGGTTTTTACACTAACCACAGCCAAAGTATATTTGATTGCTATTACTAGAGTAATTTAAATGTTTAGAAAAGTTCCTCCTGAAGACCAGAATGTGTTTATGAACAGTGTCATAATGTGACAAATGAAAAGAACATCCTTTTCTTCTTTCCTCCTACATACTTTCAATTAACCTATCTGGCCTCTTTTGTTCTCTCAACATTCCTGATTGCATCAAATCTTTGACTCTGACTACCAACTCCACTTCGCATACCATACTGTATCATACCATATCGTGCTTTTATACGGATCATCCCTGTGTGTTCTTGTTGGTCTAACAATTTCTCTCTTTAAACCTTGACAGAATAATGACTCGTAAATCCCAAAGGAGACAGCTTAGATCAGCACTCAGTTCATTTATACATACGAAATATTCATGCAATTTCTCATTGCATTCTTTAGGCCAATCATTCATGACACAATTGAGCACTTACCTGAATACCACATCTTGCAAGTTTCTTCACTAATTTCTCTGGGAGATATTGGCATATCATTATATATGTAAAGTAATTCACAGATAACTCACTGGCTAGAAATGGATCAATCTTGACAGGAAATCTCCTAAGAACATTCACATTTGTATGCTGTGCTAACTTACGATATTTAATATCATACTGATGGCAAATTTTATCATTTGGTCCTCCTAACTTAAAGACCATTTTGTGCTGTCTTTAACTTCCTCAAGACAGTGGTACTTGTACTGATCAGTACTGTAAATAACTCAGCCAAGTTTAACTATATCTTCAGTCAATTACTTTCAATCGGGGACTTTGTTTCCAATACTATCATTGTCGAGCAATGGGATGTATTGTTGTAATCCACTTTAAAACTAATTTCAAATAATGAATGCTCATCTTGGAATAACTCATCAGTTTTACACCAGTTTTGCATTAAAAAAAAGTGATGTGGGGTCTTGTATTCTGCTTCTGATATAACAGACACCATTGCAGCTGTATCAACAATGAAGGCAAGTTGTCAATCTTTGACTTTCATTCATACAGTGTCTGCTCAAATTCCATTTTGAGCCACATTATTCTCATCTTCCATGTGCTTTTTTTTTGCTCTTTTACTGAGTACAACTCTTGACTTTCCTGCCTGATATAGACAGGATGCAAGACTGGGCGGAGAAGTGGCAGATGGACTTCAACGCCGATAAATGTGTAGTGGTCCATTTTGGCAGGAATAATGGGATGAAGGATTACAATATAAAGGGTAGGAGTCCTAGTTGTGTTGTAGAGCAGAAGGATCTCGGGGTCTGTTTTTATCCTACCGGTGCTTTGGTCCACCTTGTTGTCTAACGAGGGCATACACGCGATGGGTCGTGAGAGGACTGCTCTTGGATCTTTTTCGAGAGTATCCTACTGCTTCACGTTGTTAGTGTATGCTTGACCTGGACCATCTGATGGGCAACACGACAGCTCAGTGACTATTGCTGTGCTGTGCAGATATGTGGATTTGGGCCTGTGTCTGTGAGAGTTTGCGCATTCTCCCCGTGATTGCGTGGGTTTTCTCCGGGAGCTCTGGTTTCCTCCCACATCCCAAAGATGTGCTCTTAGGCTAATTGGCAAAACAAATTCTCCCTAAATTGTCTCAAATTTGGTTTTTAATCCATAGATCTATAAATATGGACAGGGATCACGGGTAGAGATGGGAACATTGGGGTGGCGGCGCAGGCTCGTTGGGCCGAAGGGCCTGTTTCCCATGCTGTTTTGTTCTTTGTTCTTTGTTCTTTGTCTGGGTCCATAGGACTCTTAAATCGGCCTCGCAGGTGGAGGAAGTGGTCAAGAAGGCGTACGGTGTACTGGCCTTCATTTATCGAGGAATAGACTTTGGGAGTCAGGAAGTAATGATGCAGCTCTATAAGACTCTTGTCAGACCCCAGTTGGAGTATTGTGCGCAGTTCTGGTCACCTCATTATAGGAAGGATGTAGAGGCTATTGAGAGAGTTCAGAGGAGATTTACAAGGATGCTGCCTGGATTGGGAGGCAGGCCTTATGAAGATAGGTTGAGGGAGCTGGGACTCTTCTCACTGGAGAGACGTAGGTTGAGAGGCGACCTGATAGAGGTTTATAAAATGTTGAGAGGAATAGATAGGGTGGACTCTCAGAGACTATTTCCCCGAGCTGAAATGGTCACTACGAGAGGACACAGATTTAAGGTGCAGGGAAGCAAATACAAAGGAGATGTCAGGGTAGGTTTTTCACTCAGAGGGTGGTGAGTGAATGGAACCGACTGCCGTCGGAGGTTGTTGAGGCAAACTCACTGGGGTCTTTTAAGAGACTTCTGGATGAGTATATGGAAAGGAATAGGATAGGGGGTTATAGATAGGTCTGTGGATTGTTAGATGTGATCGGCGCAACTCGTGGGCCAAAGGGCCTGTTTGTGCTGTATTGTTCTATGTTCTATAACATTAAATTCTGTTTGCATATTTATTATCTGTTCATTCAAACCTGTCAAGATTCCTGAACAAACCTTATATCTATCTCAACTTTGGTAATTGACTGCAACCTGGAGCTTTGTCTTTTTCACTACTATATGACGGACTTTCCCATAGATTTTTGACTGGAAACAGGAGGATTTAAATAGCTGCTAGCTATTATGACAGCGGCAGCATTTAAATTTCTGGCTCTGAGACTGAGTTTGGCTCCTGTGTCCAGAATCTTGCTGAAATTAAGTGGATCATCCCTGATGGCTCAAGGCAATAACACCCTTTATAAATTGCAACTCTGGGCTGCATTTTAGAGGGTTGCAAGTGTTTCACTAAGAGCAAGTCAGAGACTACAAATTCTACAGACAGTAACTCAACTTCTGACTCCTAAAAAAATTTGTTCAATATCTATAAGACAAGGTGTGTAATGGAATACTCTCCATTTGCCTGGGTGAGTGTAGCTCTCAAACAACAAGAAGTTTCACACCAACCAGGACAAAGCAGCTTGCTTGATTGACATCCCATCTACAAATATACACTGCTTCCACCACTGCTGCAAAGTGGCAGCAGTGTGTACTATCTACAAGATGCACTGCAGGAACTCACAAAGACAACACCTTTAAACTTGCAATGTTTATCACCTAGGACAAGGCCAAATGATGAATGGCTATACCATTATTTGGAAAAACTCCTTGAAGCCACTCATCATTCTGACTTCAAAATAAATTGCTGTTCCTTCTCTATCACTGTGTCAATATCTGAGAACTCCTTCCCTAACAGTACTGTGGATGTACCTACAATACGTGGACTGCAGAGGCTCAAGAAAATGGCTCCACACCTTGAGGGCAATTAGAATGGGCAATAGATGCTGACCTAGCCAATAATGCAAAAAAAAATGCACGTGTAAAATTGAAAAATATTGAAGAGCATGCAAACTGATTCCACATACATTCATTAATAGCCTCTAGGGTCTTCAGTTTCCTCAACAACTTTGACCTTTTGCTGTGTCCTCAGAGCTCCTACTCATTGCATTGCTTTTGTAACTACACTTAGCTTGTCCTGCTCAATATTCTAATCACTTTGCGTGGGTGATTTTGTTTCACTTTCCAACCTTTGCATACTGCTACCTTCATGATCTTCAACCCTTTACACACCCTTTGTATCTCAAACCTTTGCCACCAATTTTGAGGGAACCCACATTGCCATTTGATCAGCTTGTATATGTGGATTCTCTTGCTTCTCTTTATAGGTGTATTATTTAATTGCTGCTGAACACTTAATTTAAAAATATTCTGTGACATCTTCTGGTGTTACTGCTTCCTCCTTGAAGGAAATGTTCAGTTGAAGGAGATACTATAAAAATAAAAAAAAGTCAAAAGTTAATGCATATGAATGCTGGAGCTTTGAGACTGTGTTTGTATCAGATCAGTGGATTATATTATTGAAGCTTTATAAATAGAGAATGTTTTTATTGTAAGAGACAAAGCATGCTTTGATGTGACACAGGGCCAGTTAGTTATTTGCTGAGTCGTCTAGTCTCCAGGTAACAGCATGCTATTATCATAACATATTCATGTGTCCATATTCTTATGACAATAAATCAAAAGCAAAGTAAAATCATCTGACACTTAATTCTTGTAGCTTCCTGCTGATTAAAAACTATAAAGCAAAGTTGAACTCATCATAACAGGAAGTAGGCTACAGGAGTTAACCAACTCCTAAAGTATGCTTTAATATCACACACTTAGCTTTTCTGACTTGATAATATTCCTGAAGGCATGCTGGTAGTCTTGAAATTTTAAACATTATTCACATGGTTCATTGTCAACAATGTGGTTTCCTAAGTAGTCATAGAGTCAGAGGTTTACATCATAGAAACAGGCTCTTTGACCCAACTTGTCCATATCTGCCCAGTTTTTATCAATAAGCTCGTCCCAATTGCTGGCATTTGGCCAATATTCTTCTATACCTATCTTATTTATGTAAACACCTTTTAAAAGACAAAATTGTACCTGCCTCGACTACTGCCTTTGGCAGTTTGTTCCAAACACTGACCACCCTCAGTGAAAAAATTGCCCCTCTGGACCTTTAGTGTCTCGCCCCTCTGGACCCTTTAGTGTCTCGCCCCTCTGGACCCTTTAGTGTCTCGCCCCTCTCACCTGAGCCTATGACCTACAGTTTTAGACTCCCCCACCTTTGGGAAAAAGTGTTAACTGTCTAGCTTATTTATGGCTCTCATTAGTTAATAGACCTCAATAAGAGCCTCTTATGCTCCAGGAGAAAAAGTCCCAGTCTATCTAGCCTTTCCTTACAACGCAAACCATCAAATCCTCGTAGCATTCAAGTAAATTTTTTCTGCACTCTTTCTAGTTTAATATTATCCTTTCTATAATAGAGTGACTAGAACTGTACATAGTATTTCAAGTGTGCCTTACCAATGTGCTGTACAACTTCAGCAAGACATCCCAACTCCTGTATTCAATGTTTGACCAATGAAACTCATGAATGTCGCATTCTTTCTTGTTGACCCTGTCCACTTGTGACTCCATATTCAAGGAGCTATGAATCTGTATCTCTAGATATCTTTTTTTCTATAACGCTCCCCAGTGCCCTACCATTAACTGAGTAAGTCCTGCCCTGCTAAGTCCTGGTTCGATCTACCAAAATGCATCACCTCTCATTTATCTGAATTAAACTCCATCTGCCATTTGTCAGCCCACTGGCCCAATTGATCAAGATCCCATTGCAATCCTAGATAACCTTCTTCACTGTCCACTATGCCACCAATCTTGGTATCATCTGCAAATTTACTAGCCATGCCCCATAACGTCACATTCAAATCATTAATATGAATAACATAACAGTGGACCAGCACCAATCCCTGAGACATACCGCTGGTCACAGGTCTCTGTTTTGAAAAACAACATGCAACCTTAACCTTAAGCAACAACATACCATGTGGTATCTTGTCAAAGGCCTTGCTAAAGTCCATGTAGTTAATGTCAATTGCACTGCCCTCATATAACTTCTTGGTTACCCCTTCAAAAAAAACAAGTTGGTCAGACATGATTTTCCATTCACAAAGCCATGCTGCCTGTCCCAATCAGCATCTCGAAATGCCAGTAGATCTTTTTCTAAGAATACCTTCTAACAACTTACCCATTATGGATGTTACGTTCATTGGTCTGTAATTCCCAGGCTATTCCCATGAAACCCTTCTTAAGCAAAGTCACAATATTTGATACCCTTCAATCTTCAGGCACCTCACCTGTGGCTGTCGATCATTCAAATATTTCTGCTAGGGGACCTGTAACTTTCTCCCTTGCCTTCCACTGTGTCCTGGAATACATTTCATCCAGTCCCAGTGATTTATCTACCTTGATGCACTTTAAGACTTCTTGCACCCCTTTCTCTGTTATATGTACACTCCTCAACACATCACTATTCATTTCCCAAGTTCCCTAACACCATGTCTTTCTCAACAGTAAATACCAATCAGAAATATTTATTTAGGATCTCACCCATCTTTTGTGGATCCGCAGATAGATGACCTTGTTGATTCTTAAGAAGTATACTCTCTTCCCAGTTACTGTTTTGCCCTTTAAGTATTTAGAACATAGAACACTACAGCACAAACAGGCCCTTCGGCCCACAAGTTGTGCCGAACATATCAAAACCTACCCAGCCATAGACCTATCTATAACCCCCAATCCCATTGGATCCCATATACTCATCCAGAAGTCTTTTAAAAGACCCCAGCGAGTTCGCCTCGACCACCACCGACGGCAGCCGATTCCATTCACTCACCACCCTCTGAGTGAAAAACTTTCCCCTAGCATCCCCTCTGTACTTGCTTCCCTGCACCTTAAATCTGTGCCCTCTCGTCGCGACCATTTCAGCCCTGGGAAATAGTCTCTGAGAGTCCACCCTATCTATTCCTCTCAACATCTTGTAAACCTCTATCAGGTCGCCTCTCAACCTTCGTCTCTCCAGGGAGAACAGTCCCAGCTCCCTCAACCTGTCTTCATAAGGCATGCCTCCCAATCCAGGCAACATCCTTGTAAATCTCCTCTGCACCCTTTCAATAGCTTCCACGTCCTTCCTATAGTGAGGCGACCAGAACTGCGCACAGTACTCCAAGTGTGGTCTGACAAGGGTCCTATAAAGCTGCAGCATTACCTCCTGACTCCTGAACTCAATCCCTCGATGAATGAAGGCCAGTACACTGTAAGCTTTCTTAACCACATCCTCCACCTGGGAGGCTGATTTGAGAGTCTTATGGACCCGGACCCCAAGATCCCTCTGCTCTTCCACACAGCTAAGACTCCTACCTTAGAGACTCTTTGAGATTTGTAGAGACTCTTTGGATTCTCCTTTGCCTTAACTTCCAAAGAAATCTCATGTCTTCTTTTTGTCCTCTTGATTTCTCTCTCAACTCTACTCTGACAATCTCTATACTCTTCAAGGGATCCACTTGATCTCAACTGCCTGTTCATGTCATATGCTGCCTCCTTTTTGACAGGGCCTCAATATCATGAGTCATCCTGGGTTCCCTAGTTCTACCAGCCTTGCCCTTTACTCTTAAAGGAATGTGCTTATCTTGAACCTTGGTTAACACACTTTTGAAAGTCATTCACTTACCAGACATTCTTTTGCTTGCCAACAGACCCCCCCAATCAACTTTTCAATATTCCTATTTAATACTCCAATTTAGAATTTTAACTTTTGGACTAGACCTATCATTCTCCATAGCTAACTTAAAACCGATGGAATTATGGTCACTGATCCTAAAGTGCTTACTGACATTTCCGTCATTTACCCTTTGTTATTTCCCAAGAGAAGGTTAATTTTTGCCTCCTCTCTAGTCAGGTCATCCACATACTGAATGAGAAATTCAACAAATTTCTCCCCATCGAAGCCACTAATACTATGGTTGTCCCAGTCAATATTGGGAAAATTTAAGTCCTCTACTATTACCACCTTATTTTGCTTGCAGCTATCTGCAATCTCCTGATGTATTTGCTCCTCAAATTTCCACTGACTGTTTGGGGGCCTGTCGTACACTCTATCAAAGTGACTTCCTCCATATTTCTCAGTTCTACCCAAAGAGACTCAGTGGGCGAATCCTTTGATATTCCCCTCTCAGTACTGCTATTATGTTCTCCCTAATCAAAAATGCAACTCCCTCTCCTCTCTTACCTCCTGTTCTATCTTTCCTATGGCATTTGTACCTTGGCACATTGAGCTGCCAGTCCTGTCCCTCCCTTAGCCATCTTTCAATAATAGCAATAATATCCCTGTCCTGTAATGCATCCATGCTCTGAATTCATATCCCTTGCCTATTAGACCTCTTACATTGAGATAAATGTAATTTAATCTCCTTTGCTTTCAGGCCTTTTTTCTCAGACCAACTGTCCTGTCATGTTTTGTACAATTTTCCTGTGTTTTATTTTTCTTAGCCTTACTAGACTTATTCAATGAGTTGTCCACAGGCTATGTATTCTATGCTGTGGCTCTTTTCTATTTTTGATTTTGGTTTCTCTGCTTTCCATTTTCCCTTTATTGCCTTTTGTTTCTGATCCCACTTTACTTCGCTCTAACTTCCTGCATCAGTGCCCATCCTCCTGCCACATTAGTTTAAACTCTCCCCAATAGCAAACGAACACTCCACCTAGGACATTGGTGCAGACCATTCAATTTGTACTCGTCTGACCTCCCCCAGAACTGATTCCAATGTCCCAGCTATTTGAGTTACTCCCTCTTGCACCATCTCTCAAACCACGAATTCAACTTAGCTATCCTGACGTTCCTACTGTGACTAGCACGTGGCACTGGTAGCAATCCTGAGATTACTGTCTTTGACGTCCTACTTTTTATTTGAACTTTGAATTCACTGAAGTCAGCTTGTAGGACTCATCCTCTTTTTTATCTATATCAATGGTACCTATGTGCACCACAACAGCTGGCTATTCACCATTCCCCTCCAGAATCCTGTGCAGCTACTCTAAGACATCCTTGACCTTGCACTGGGAAGGCAACATACCATCCTGGAGTCTGCAAAAACATCTGTCAATCCCCCTTACAATTGAGCCTCTTATCACTATAGCTCTGCCACGCTTTTTTCCGCTCTCCTGTGCAACAGGGCCAGTCATGAATCTAGCTACTGCCATCTTGCTCTGGTGAGCCATCTTTCCCAACAGTATCCAAAGCGATGTACCTGTTTTGAAGGGAAATGTCCACAGGGGACCTCTGAACTGTGTTCCTCTGTCTGGTGATCACCCATTCCCTATCTTCCTCAGAAGTTTTTATCTGGAATGTTGTGATCAAGTTACTGAACATGCTATCCATGACTTCCTCAACACTGTGGATGTTCAAACTGAATCCATTTGCTGAATCCAGAGCTGTCAAGTAATCTAACAGGAGCTGCAGTTGAACATAGAACATAGAACAATACAGCACAGAACAGGCCCTTCGGCCTTCGATGTTGTGCCGACCTAAATAAAAAGCAATGCCCCTCCTAACTAAACCATTCCCTTCTCTTCCATATACTTATCAACTAACCTCTTAAACGCCACCAAACTTGGCGCATCTACAACAGCTGCAGGCAGGGCATTCCACTCCCTAATCACTCTTTGAGTAAAGAACCTACCTCTGATATCCGTCCTATAACTCATACCCCTTAATTTAAAGCTGTGTCCCCTCGTGCTAGCTTTCTCCATCCTAGGAAAAAGGCTATCACTGTCCACCCTATCCAAACCTCTAATCATCTTATATGCTTCAATAAGATCCCCCCTTAGCCGCCTCCTTTCTAACGAAAACAACCTCAAATCCTTCAACCTCTCTTCATAGGACCTGCCCTCCATACCAGGCAACATCCTGGTAAACCTCCTCTGTACCCTCTCCAATGCCTCCACATCTTTCTTATAATGTGGGGACCAGAACTGCACACAATACTCCAAGTGCGGCCGCACTAGAGTTTTGTACAGTTGCAACATGATGCTGCGGCTCCTAAATTCAATCCCCCTACCAATAAAAGCTAAGACTCCATATGCCTTCTTAACAACTTTATCCACTTGACTGCCTACTTTCAGGGATCTATTGACACATACACCAAGATCCTTCTGTTCCTCAACACTATTAAGAGCCCTACCATTAGCCCTATACTCTACACATTTATTGTTCCTGCCAAAGTGCATTACCTCACACTTTTCCACATTAAACTCCATTTGCCACCTCTCGGCCCAGCTCTGCAACTTGTCCAAGTCACTCTGTAAACTAAAACACCCCTCTTCACTATCTACCACACCACCAACTTTAGTATCATCTGCAAATTTACTGATCCATCCCTCAATACCCTCATCCAGATCATTTATAAAAATTACAAACAGCAGGGGCCCCAAAACAGACCCCTGAGGCACACCACTCGTCACCGAACTCCACGATGAATATCTCCCATCAACCACCACCCTCTGTCTTCTATCTGCCAGCCAATTTCTAATCCAATTAGCTAAATCACCCTCTATTCCACACATCTGCATTTTCTGTAGAAGTCTTCCATGGGCCACCTTATCAAAAGCCTTACTAAAGTCCATATATACTACATCAACCGCCTTACCCCCATCCACCTCTCTGGTCACTTTCTCAAAAAACTCAATGAGGTTAGTAAGGCATGACCTACCCTTCACGAAACCATGCTGACTATCCCCAATCAATTCATTTCTCTCTAAATAACTATAAATCCTATCCCTAATAATTCTCTCCAATACCTTGCCCACAACAGAAGTAAGACTCACTGGCCTATAATTCCCAGGAAGGTCTCTCTTCCCCTTCTTAAACAATGGGACCACATTCGCTATCCTCCAGTCCTCCGGAACCACACCCGTAACCAACGAGGACCTGAAGATCAGAGCCAGAGGCTCTGCAATCTCCTCTCTTGCCTCCCAGAGAATCCTAGGGTAAATCCCGTCCGGCCCAGGGGACTTATCCAACTTCAAACCCTCGAGAATTTCTAACACATCCTCCCTATCTACTACAATACTCCCCAATTTGCAACCCTGTACCTCAGTGCTCTCCACAGCTACATTTCCAGCACTCTGCGTGAATATTTCTTGCATGTGCAGAGGTCGTGGACACTGGAAGAATCTCTGAATTCCCACATCGCAAAAGAGGAGCATGACATTGGTCTGGGATCTTCTGCCATGACTTAATCCTTAAATTAACTTATAACAACTATGACGCCAAGGAAAAAGAAAGGAAAAACTACTTAGCAGCTAATTACTTAGCTACTGGCTGTAATGGCACGGTTTGATTTCTTTCTATCTCTCACTTGCCCTTGAGTCTCCTTCGCAAGTCCACCTGTCAGCTTCTCCTGAAAATGAGCACCTCTTTCTTCTCAGTTCCAAATTCCCACTACTCTCACTCTGGCTGATTCTTATTCCAACTGCAGTCTGTCTCATTGGTTTATGCAAGCTCACTGATCAACTAGTGATCTGAAATAAGGGTTTCAGAAATTCTATATTTTAGATGACAATCAATAGTAGATACTAGAATAAAATTTTGATCCAATTATGGCTGTGGTATAAAATGAGTGTTCTTGGACAGATGGATTAGGTAAACACAAAGCTGTGAAATATTGAAACTAAATTTCAAACTATTACTGTGACAAAAATTGGACGTTCTCAAAGTTACATTGTGCAGCATGTAGATTTGGAATCCTCTGTTAGTTTGGTGTCAACCATGATCACTTTGTGTTTGAGTTTTAAAAGTATGTCAACAATGAGGAATTCCTCCATTTTTATTGAAAAGTGCCATACAGGCAATATTAAACATTTATTTTAAATGTAGGTTTTTATCCTGGGGGGAGAAATGGCCATTTCCTGAAAATCAGCATGAAAATTGTGGTATACAATTTCAAACTGTCCTAAAAAGCAGAAGTACAGCAGACATTTACAGTCGTAAAGTCATAGAATGGTTAGGCAGCAGAGGAAGCAATATGGCCTGTAATGTCATCTGGACTTCTGAAAGAGCAATTCACATAACACCACTCCACATTCTTCCTTTACAAATAATTACCCAATACCTTTTTTGAATGCCTTGATTGAATCTGCTTCCAGCAATCCTCAGGCAGTGCATTCCAGATCCTCACCACTTGCTGTGTGAAAAACATTTTCCTCTTGTTGCCAGTGCTTCTTTGCCAACAATCTTAGATTTATGCCCTCTGGTTCTTGATACATCCACCAATGGAAACAGCTTCACCCTATTTACTCATCTATGATTCCAAATTTACATTTTTCATAATGCAATTTCAAGAATGTCCATTTTTTTGTCATGTTTGTAGCTGAAATTTCATAATTGAAAGTTAACATCAACATTTTGCAGCTTTGAGTTTCACTTAATATAACTCTCTTCTTCATTTTATGCCCTCTTTATAAAGCTCAGGTACTGAATGCCTTCAATTTGTCCTGCTCAATGTTAATGCACATTTTCACATGGGTCCCCCAGCTTCTCTGTCCATTTTAGAATTGAACCCTTTATGTTGTTTCTTTGCCTTCTTCCTATCAAAATGAATTACTCCATACTTCTCTGCGTTAAATTTAACTTGCCACTTGTCTGCTCCTTTCTCCACCCACCTGTGCAGGACCTTTTTGAAGTTTACTTTATCCTCTTCATAATACTTCCAAGTTTATATCTGCAAGTTTTGAAGTGTGCTTGTACGCCAAAGTCTGGCATTAGCAGTGCTTTATTTTTAAGTACTGGAATGTAGCAAGGAAATATTAGTCTTTCCCTGTGATATTACATTGATGTAAAGTGAATTGATTGAATGTTGGCCTTCAGTTCAGTTTTCATAATTTATTTTATTATTGTTACAAGTAGGCTTATAGTAACACTGCATTGAAGTTACTGTGGAAATCCCTAAGTCGTCACACTTGGGTTCCTTTTTGAGCATACTGAGGGAGAATTTAGCATGGTCAATGCACCTAACCAGCATGACTTTCTAACTGTGGGAGGAAGTTGGAGAAACCAGAGGAAATCATGCAAACGCGAGGGAGAATTTGCAGATTCCACAAACAGTGACCCAAAGCCAGGAATCAAACCCTGGTGCCTGGCGTTTTGAGGCAGCAGTGCTAACCACTTTGCCAAGAAGCTGCTGACAGCTTTCATATGAAAGCTGTCAGCGACAAGCAAGCTTCAAAACAGAGACACTTGAACCAGTATTTCTGATGTAGTATTGATACCAATGAAAAATGCATCTTCTTTTATATAAAGAATAATTTTCCACTTGTTCCCTTTCCCACCCAACTTGTTGGACCTAACTCGAATTAAATTGATTTTCTCTACACTCTAGCTATGACTGTAACACTACATTCTGCACTCTCCTTTTGTGCCCTATGTATGCTGTGCTATGACTTTATAACATACAAGAAACAATATTTTTCACTGTGCACTAATACATGTGAAATAATAAATCAAATCAAATGATTGAGATAATCCGCACTGAGAGTAGTTCACCTGTAGTACCTGGTTATCCACTGGACTGAGATGAACTATCTACCTTGGATATTGCGTTCTAGCTAATGATAGTGATTTTCTGCTAGTATATCAAAATTGTCAATAGAAAGTTTACCTACAAATTGTACTATGCAGAAACTAATTTCAATTGCCATTAAGGTGATATGCTGGTAACTATCTTAATTGAATCATAATTTACATTGGTTCACATGATATGAGATAATATAGATCTCTGACCTGTTGTGGCCAGGTTTAATATCTAGGCACTATTAAATTTTCCAACCTAGCCTAGCTGGCGATGGAAAATATTCCAATTATCTTATAGTGTGCTGAGTCAGCAATAGTCAGAACCCATTCTAATATTGTTTGGAGCCATAATTTGGATGTCAGTGTTGGGGCATGGAAGAGTAGCCAGTCAGTTTTACCATTAGATCTGGGACAAATATCTCCTACAGCTGTCATATGGATTTTTTTTATTTCCCGTCTCTGCCATTATCAAGGCCTTGAAGTCTATTCCACGTTGCAGGCTTTCAGGTTGCCTTTCTGCATGCTTTGTCTGATATTCATATGTTCTCTGTCACTCATAAATGCTTTTTAACTTCTTTTAATTTCTCTTATTTTGTCTCCTCTTGTCCTCTGCCAATATAATTTTGTGAACTGTCGTGTTTTCACTTTGTGTATTATAAGTCAACTTATTTCTCTCCAATTGGACACCTTTTTTACCTCTGTTTTTGCTGCCTGTTCACTGCCGTTTTTAATATATTTCAGTTCTGATGAGTTTCATTTCTAAAGCACTAACTTGTCTGTTCTTTACATAATGCTGACAGACCTACTGAGTGTTTCCACCTTTTATGTTTAATTGATTTTCAGCATATGCGGTTACTTACTATAATGTTTCAATTTTATTTTTCAACTTTTGTAGTTTTCCCTTTGTAGTGCAAAACCTTTGAAACTGGTATGAAAATAATTAGCCCTTTTTAACGCTCCTAATGGCTGCATGCAAGTTTGGATTGAGATTCCCTATTGACTTGACTTCAGACCTTTCAGGGCAGGAGTTGCCATTTGTCTTCAGGGCTGGAGTTGCCAAACGGACAGATCATAGGCTAATTGAACACTTCCATATGAAAATCTAGATTGGAGAGACTTTAATAATCATCTGTTATAAGCTTGTAGATAGTAGAAGGAGGGAGCCATTTTTATCGTCCACATTGAAACCAAACTCTTTCTATTGACTACTGAAAGAACTTGAGTTATACAGACTCCTGTCAACGCTGAGGCTATTTAAGAATCCTTTTGCAAGTTGTTAAGGGTTTATATTTGGGGTAGGAGAAGTTTACTTTAAATTTGTATCTATCAGCCAGCAGCAATTATAACTGGTTTTCCACTTTCAGAAAACTTAATTAAAAAAATTGTTAACTTTCAAAATTTCAAGTTTTATTCTTATTCAAAGTAAAGAATCCAGTTATGGAGAATGGAGGATTCCTATATCAGGTAAATCACTGAGATCAAGTGTAATATCTATTGTTCTAATTTTAAATTTTAAGTCTACAAGTATAACTGAGTGATAGAATATTGAATTGATTTGTACCTGGAATGAGGCTCAGCTTCCCCACCCTCTGCCAATGCCCATCTGTTTAGTTTAGTTTTTTGTTGCCTGATCTCTCCAATTTTTTTTGCCCATCTGTCTCACCTCTGAACTGTTAGTCCTATCTCTGCCTATCTTAATTTTTCAGTACCTTTATATTGTGCTCTGCCTTTCCATAATTTATCTCCTTTTGAATGTCTCATTCTGCCCCACTGTCTTTAAAATCTTGTTTCTCTCTCTTGAACTTCTTCATTAGTTCTGTAGAGCACTCCCCTCACCATCGTTGATCCAGTATCTCTTTACTGCCATATCTGCACTTCCCTGCTGTTACACTTCTTCACTCACTCTTGTGGGTGGTGTGAAAATGATCTGTAGGACCAGGGGAAGAGAAGAACCAAAAAATGGTGAGAAGGAATTGGAAATTTCCAGAGGTCCTGAGGGAATCTGAAAGGAAGACAAGAGGTTTCAATGAGGCTACTATTTAAAATTTGGCAGTAGAGGCTTAGTAGCCACACAACAAGATAAGATGACTCACATAACTCGCATTCTGGCAGGAAACCTGAAATTGCACCATGACAAGCCATTCATCTCTCAGGATTTGTTACAACTGGACTCCTTAAGTTTGAAGCTACACTTGAAATACTTTTTAAAAATGTAATCCCAGGCTCAGTGGTAAGAACAGCAACTTGCATTCATTTATTGCCTTTTGTTTTGTTTCAGAGATGACTCTCACCAGGATTTTAGTACAAACAGGACTTTATCACAAAAGCTTTTACAGTGTCTGCTCTCTACAATCTTACAGCTTACTTTCAGTTTCTCTTTCTTTGTAACCACACCTGTAGGGTTGACTAACTGCTAACAGCACAGAACAGTCAACACCAATAAAAACTGGACAATTGGGCACAAAATCCTTCTCCATTGTGGAAGACCTTATTTTAAATTAAACCATCCGAAAAAACAAACATACGTATATTGTCAGTTTTTCGAGATCGAAGTATCTATTTAATCTTGAGATATGAAGGTCGCTGATAACAGTGCTAAGAGCTGCGAATTTGAGGTTGTAATTCCACATGATCACCTCGAAGAGGTGGAAGATCTTACTGTGATCGCTGTCAGAAAAGGAAATATATCCTCATACTTGCGGTCCTTGAAATATTCTGGTCTGCCCATTATCAAGCATCTCATATTCCTCCTTGTGTTATCCTCCAACAGATATAAACAATGGTATCAAATAACCACCTGAACTACTTTGGTCCTGACAGAGATTATGTCAGCTTGTGCTAATAATCAGTGCAGAGAATGAACTTTCTACCATAGAGATGCATGTGTTAATATTCACAAGCGTAAATAGAGGAAAATGCTTTCTACTCTCTAGTAGAATATTTATGTTCAGTTTCTGACAAGGACATGATGCATAAGTGATTTGCTGTTTGCTTTCTTTCAATGTACTGACTATACAGTTCTAATCAGATTTCCTGACACGTTTATTGTAACGTACATTTCCTCATAAATTGAAATGTGTGAGGATGGCGGAGATCACTTTTAACATGTCTGATGCTGATTGCTGTACAGTTGCCCATTCATTTTGTGCAGTAGCATGTGGAGAGGGTCTATGGTCTCTGCATACTGAGAAAAATTGGTAGTATGAGGAATGGTGCTTTGTTTGAGGGTCTCAGGACTGCATGAATGGCTTTGCTGTTCTGTTTAGGCTTTGTTCTGGCTGCTGTTATTCCCTACCTTAGTTTTTGTCTTGTTAAATTGTGTATAGCTGCTGATTCATGTTTTGTTTTGTTCCTTCCATAGACAAGAATTTGTTGAGTTTGTTTGACTGTCTCTTTAATATTTGGGAAGAAAATATTCCTTACTCTCCCTGAATGTAGTAAATAAGGAATGTTGATCATGTTAATGTGTGCTGTGGTGGGCTTTTAAGATTGAAGCCAAGTTTATCAAATCGGTTTACCCATAAGCCTTCTACTTTTGGCTAGAAAACAGGGAACTTATTTCAGCTCATGTCTCATGTTTTTGTAGCGCTCTGAACTGTGATTGTTTCCAAAACAGGAATAATCAAGTTCTTGTAAGTTTAAAAGTGTCTGTTGCAAGATTGAGGTAAAGTTGCAAGAACAACCGTGATAGATACTTTTGATGTGACCTGAATGAGGAGTGACACTCATACCTGTGATCTCAACTTTGCGATCCTTAAAATGACCTGGAGTTACCACCTGTGTTAAATACATGCTGTATTTAACATCTAAGAGTAGATTCCTCTATGTAGCAAACTGAAGAGATTGTCTTCATTGACCTACATTTGTTAATGCAGTATTTCATCTTTGAACACGAGTTACAATTTTTCCCTCTAAATGGATATGGTATTGTGAATCAGTGGGTATCTACATAATTTAGGTGCGGGTAAGGAAGTCTTGATGACAGGGAAGCAAGAGTTGGTGAGTCTGCTAAGATTTCTTTGTCCTTAGCACTTTCATTTGAGTTATTTGCTCAAGCTGTGTTTGCATTCTGTTGAATCTGAGGGTGAATATCTTTAAATCAAATATGACAGATTTGATTTATGCTGCCAAGATTATGGGTTTTCCTAGAATAAATAATTATCCTCCCTGATGCATGGAATTGAAATTGTCGATTAATTAATTAGTCCGTCAAACTTACACATGGACACCAACTGCCATGTATCAATTTATGGGCTAACCATTTTCCTGGCAGCTCTGGTGGAAGGATACCATTCCATTGTTGCTCTTTCCTTTTGCCCAAGCATTTTTTTCAGCACATTTAATACCATATCAAACAAAGATTTGTCATCTTTGAGCTGCTAGCGTTATGTCCCAAGGCAATGCATGAGAATCACCTTCTTGCTATCTACTGTCAAGATTGTATCTTCCATTCCTGTTCCTGTTCCTGAAATCCATCAATTCCATAGCAGAATCTCTCTGTGAAGAAACTAAAGGTGCTGGAGTGAGGAAATTTAAAATATTCCCCATCTTAGTTGCCAGTTATTTTGCTTTGTTTCTCTGAGATGTACAGAGATGATCCTCACCGGAGTCTGTGTGAGAACGGGATTTTGTAAGTCTTTTAAAATGCCTGCTTCCTACAAGCTTGCAACTTGCTTTCAGTTTCTCTTTTTCGAAACCATATCTCCAGACTTCCACAACTGCACAGGGAGCAGTCAACAGCATGCAAAATCAAACACAGAATAATTAAATACAACATCCATAATGTAAAGAAAACCCAAGCCAGTTCAGGAATCATTGCCAAGCAAAATTTGACACGCACAACAATATCCGATCAAATGATCAAAAGTAAGTGGTATGAAAGTTCTTATAGGAAGAGGAAAAGATGTAAAAAGGTTCCAAAATCTTAGATCCAAGGAGCTGAAGATGCTAACATCTGTAATGGGTTGGTTACAATCTAGAATGCAAAGAGGCAATATTGGAAGAATGGAGTGATATAGAGGTTACACAACTGGGGAGTGGCAAGATCATAGAGGAATTTGAAGGCAAGGGTGAGAATCTTAAAGTCAGTTCAAAGATGTTTGGATTAGGTGGATTGGCCATGCTAAATTGCCCCTCAGTGTCAGGGGGACTAGTTAGGGTAAGTGCATGAGATTATGGAGATAGGGCCTAGTGAGATTGTGGTTGGTGTCGACTCGATGGGCCGAATTGTGGCCGCCTGCACTGTAGGATTGTTAGTCCAAATAAAGATTCCTTATTAAGGATTTCTGACGGCTGCTTCAGAGCCAAAATTGTGGCACCAGTTGTCTGCTATAGGATTCTGAAATATTACTGGAGTAGGGGAGTTCCATCTTGATATTTTGTCTAACTACAATGTACTATTTTAAAAAAAAACTTCTATTTTCTCTGATAAAGCAGGCATATATTTAAAAAAGTGGAAGGGGAAGCATACTTTAGTATTATAAAGCAGAATTACAAAAACATAATTTTCAGACAGTTGAGCTACGGTTTGCTGCAGGTAGCCATTGGAACATGGGAACATTTGTGGTAATATGAATTTTCAGCATTACCTATGATCTTTTAGTTGAAAAAATATGCATACTTCTGCCTTGATTTGTCAATAATTATCTAACAGCCTTTCTCCTAATCAGAGTGTTAATCAGTCTGCTAAGATGGAACTGCATTTAACTTGACCAGTCCTCTCAATGTTTAAACTTGAGATGACTACTTACTTGGTCAAGGAACTTTGTGACTCCAAAGGAGATTATCGCTTTCAGGTTGCAGCTGAGAAGTTTTCAGGATTTTGAAATTGCATAATTGAGCATCATGTGCAATTATGCTGTTTTTAATATATTAATAGCACTTCTTCCATGATGTGATAAGTGTTATGATATGAGAGGAGCAAAATGTTACGCAATATTTTTTGTGCTAAAATGAAACTGCTTAATTTTAAGACTCCAAAGTCTGCTTTATGAACACTGGGAGAGTTAACTTGAAAGTTTACGACTTAGAATGGAAATCAAGCCTCCGATTTTGTTTTTGTGGGATGACGAGTTAAATAACAGGAATAATGATTGTTATAATTATATTTCTTCCAGTAATTTTTCAGAACATTCTATACAATAAATTAATCCACATTGAATTAGGTAATGCCAGTTAATTAGATGAAACAAATTGTGCCAATCACTAAACAGAAGTGGAGATGTCAAAGATGAAACCTGCCTGACTTCAATTTGCAACTCAAAGCCCTTAATGAGCTCATTATTGCCTCTTTCAGAAAATGGAGTGCAATCTTGGATTGGGTAAAGTAGTGGGAGATGGGTTCAACATATTGTCTCAAATGTCATGAGGGACCAGGTGATGCCATAATGAAAGTACTCAAGTATATCGGGACATATGCAAATTGTATTGACAATGGAAGACAGAGATGGCCCTCGCCGTATCAGCAGCAGAAAGAATGTAAAGTTGTCAACAGTAACAAATTATAGAAGAGCATTGAGAAGGGAAGTCAAAGTTAAAGGCAGAAAGCTATATTCCAATGCTGATTGGAGTAGTAGTTAAACATGCAGACCCTTTTTATGGCTTCTCTGCCTCATCTCTCCTTCCTTGGCTTATTGTTAAATTCTCATGATGCAGCTGTCCAGGTGGCTTCTCCACATTAAAGATGTATTCTATGTGACAATACTGTACCTTTAAAAAATGTATTTTAATCATGTTTCTCTGTAGGGAATGTCAGCAATCCCTGGGATTTTGTTGCACTGTATTTCCTGTAGTCGGTGTCCTTTCTTGTTACTGAAGCAATATAATTGGCATCGTGGTTGTTTTAATCTGAACTGATACAATGTTCTGTGTTTTTAATGTTCCCCTGGGATTGCAGAGCAGAACTTGATTTGAGATAATTGGCAAGTCAGATGATATGGCTGGGGATAGCTGTTTTTCACAGAGCATTCCAGTCTTAGTTTCATTTTTCAGGATTTGCTTGGAGCTGAGAGAAGCAGTAATGTTTTTCCCCTCTCTGGAATCTGAAGACTGGAAGCTGCCAGAGATTAAATTTACCTCTCTGAAGTTTGGCTATTTTGAGGATATATTCTGCTGTCCATTAGCATCATGTGAACATACTGAAATTTGGGCTAACTCAGTGTGATGTGGGATGTTGCTTTACCTTGGAATAAGAGAGATAGCTAACTGTTAGGAGTTATACAGTCATGTTTAAGTTTTATAATAGGTAAAGGTTATATGAACTCTTTTTATTATATTTTAACTGCGTTCAAAAATAAACTTTGTTTGATGAAAGCTTCTGCATTGATCATTTGAATCATACCTGGAGTGAAATACATTATGCTCACCAATGCCAAAATCAAATGTAAAACTTTGGGTCTAGGCTAAGTTCACAAAATACCTTGGCATTTCTGGTCTGGAACTTAACATATAATTGAAGTTTTTGTCATTGTTGGTGGGGGTTCATACCTAGTGTGCAGTCTGCTGCCAATTATGGAAGAGCACTCGATGAATGGTTTGAGTTTGACCCAATCAGCTAAGGTGCAGGAACAAGGGAAGTAGGACTCTGAGTGATGTTACACGTTCTCCTGAGGTTCACCATCCTCTCTGGATGAGCTTATGTGTTCAAAACATGGAATCATTGTGGTACAAGATAAATGGACTGCTCAGCCCCACAGTGCCACAGGTAACAGCACTTGAGCGCACACATCATTGGTTTTCAATATTCAGGCCAATATCTCTACCTTGCTGATAGGGATGTGTCAGTTTTCTGTCCTCCTAAAGGACCTAACCATGGCTGAATCTACTTGCCACCAATTCCTTTGGCTCTAAGTTGACACCAACTCTACTGATCTGCTAGCCCCATCGAAGTATGAATGTCTGTGCAGGTAAAGGATGCACTGGCAAAATGTGATCGTGCAGTCTCTGAGGCATCATCTTCATATTGCCTGTGCAATTGCTGTTTGCAGTTGACCATATTGGAAACATAATAGAGGATACTGAGCCTTCATATAACAGATGCTTATGCTGCTTAAAATAATGAAACAACAGCTTCTGCAATGATAGGTAGTTGCACACAAAATATTTGCATACATCATTTGTATCCATAGATGATCAGATGCTGTTAATCTATCTCCAGCAAATCCCCATTTCTCTGTTCCCTGCAACTAGACGCCCTGGCCACTTGAAGTGCCTGCTCCTAGAAGTACATGAAGACTTTAAGCCATGTCTGCATTTCTTCCATTCTCGTCCTCATTAGTGTTCATCTCTGATTTTGCCTGCAGGGAAGAGAGTGATGCCATGTATGATTACATGATTTTCTTATGTACTTGTAGCCTTTCAATTGTTAACAACATGACAGACTGAATTCCAGCTTCCTAATCAGTAAAATTTAGACAAAGGACCACAGCACGCCCCTCTCCCATGGTGATTAGCCTTTTATGTACTCTAATGTTTCCCCTTTCTCTGGCATTCTGGTGATACACAGATGGCATGCCTTCCAATCAGTATCTCTCTTCACTCACTTCGCCGAACCTAATCAGATCATTGAAGTGTCTGCAACGATGCATCCAGGTCTTCTGCATCACTGCTTAACTGCTGACCTTATTAGCAATCTCCAGTCTTGCAGTCTTGATCCATTGAGACCTTTGTTAGGAAAGAAAATGCTCCAATGGGTTTTAACAACTTCCAATAACACCTGAAGTAGAAAATTGGGTGTGTTGTCCTGACACACTTCCTAACCACTCTCGTTTGTTCTGTGGACAAATGGTAGCAATAGCAATGGCTGCCACTCTCCCTTTAAAACAGGCCCACACCTGATCTTGTTACACTTCCCTTCTGTGTCCACCAATCTTAATTGGACAGTGAACGTGAAATTGCGGATTTGTATCTGGAAATCTCATTGAATGCATATTCTCTCATTGATGTGGGATTAGGACCCTGGCAATCTGGGGCTCTTAACCCAGTTCTTGATCAGGTAAAAGATTAACAATAGCTTCAGTATGCAACTATTACTTGGATAAAGCTGTTATTCTCTAATTCACTTCAAATGCTTTTAAAAATCAATTGCTTAGGGATCTTGTACCACGATGAGATGAACACTAACAATTGTAGTGAGAAATTTATGCTACTGCAAGCAAGAAAATATTGCACACCACTGAGTCATCCAAGGAGTATCAAGCATAAAGAGCTCAAGAAAAATAATCAGCTGCAAGCTTTTGAGTGCATGGTGCCTTGAAGATGATCATACATAAATGACAATATTATTGTTCAGTTTCAAATGGTGGTGCGAAATAGGTTTTTAATCTTTGTTTTATATTACTTATCTGAATTGAGATCTTTAATTGGTGCGTTGAAAAGTATCTGAAAACATCTCAAAAATATTAGGCCACTTGATTGGCATTATTTATTATATTTCATGATTGACCTTTCCAGACAGTTGTTTTCATAAGTTTGTTTCAGTGTAAGGCACTGCCTAGGTGCTATCCTTGCTTTAAATTGTATACTTACTCCTTCTATTATGATTTGCTATAGCTTCATTTGGAATAAATAAGTTAGCACAACAAGTGTGCACAGGCATACTGACGTTAAAATGTAATGAATATAGGTTACAATACTTTCTAATCAGCGGCTTTTATTTTTCCATAATTTTTTAAAACTGATACTCGAATACTGTATCACCTACTGAACGCGCTGACACTTGTGCCTGTGCATAAACTGACTTCAAATGGAATATGAATGTTGCACAGTAATAACAATGTCATAAATGATGTATGCAAGCATGGTTTGAAGGCTGTAATCATATTTTGGGGTTCTGATAGCTGTATTCGGTGCTTGAGTTTCACTCTGTGGTGTTATCCAACTTTTTTTGTTATTAGATATTATACCTTAGCCCAATGTAGACCTGATGTTTAATAAAGCAAATCATCTAGGATTAAAACAAATCTGAAAAGTTGGTTATCAGAGAGTGTGGCTGAGATTTTCTTAAACTAAGCAAGATAGCTCCAGTACAAAGAAACCCATAAATATATAGTGTTTTTCACAATGTTAAAATGCTTCTCAGCAACTGAAGTACTTTTGAAATGTAGTCGTTGTCATGGCATAGGGATGGTCAGCATGGCTTTGTAAGAGGAAGATCACATTTCTGGAATTTGATTGAGTTTTTTGAAGGGGTAACCAAGAAGGTACATGAGACCAGTGCAGTCGACATTGTCCACGTGGACTTTAGCAAGGCTTTTGATAAGCTATCATATGTTAGGTTGTTGCATGAGCTTAAATCTCATGGGATTGAGGATGTAGTAGCCAATTGGATGCAAAATTGGGTTGATGACAGAAGGCTGAGGTAGTTGTAGAGGGCTGTTTTTCAAACTGTAGGCCTGTGACCAACGATGTATCTCAAAGATTGATGCTGGATTCGTTGTTATTCGTTATTCATTTGAATGATTTGGATGAGAATTTAGGAAGCGTGGTTAGTAAGTTTGAAAATGACACCAAGGCTAGTGGTATAGTGGACAGTGAAGAACATTTATCTAGAATTGCAGTGGGATCTTGATCAGTTGGGTCTTGATCAGTCTGCTGATGAATAGCAGATAGTGTTTAATTTAGCTAATGTAGGTGATGTATTTTGGTGGACCGAATCATAGAACAAAAGAGATCTGTAGGTACAGGTTCGTAGTTCCTTGAAAGTGGATCGCAGGTGGACAGGGTGGTGAAGAAGACATTTGGAATGCTTGGTTTCATTGGTCAGAACACTGAATACAGGAGTTTGGATGACTTGTTGAAGTTATATAAGACATTGATAAGGTCACATTTGGAATATTGTGTACAGCTCTGATCACCATATTATAGAAAAAATACTATTAAACTAAAAGGGTGCAGAAAAGATTTACTGGGATGCTATGGGGACTTGATGGATTAGTTAGGAGAGGCTGGATAGACTGGGACTTTTTTCCCTGGAGTGTAGGGGACTTGGTTGATCTTAGAGGTTTATAAAATAACTGGGATCATGAGTTTGCAAAATCCTATGAACTATCCTGCTCGAGACAATTCACACCACTTTAACCTCTGATCAATCCCCTCTCTCTGCACACTGTACCTCTAATGACTTGATTACCTGTAAAGGCTGGCATTCCAACCACTCTTCAAATTCCGGTTTGCAGTTGTCTTGTAATTGTGTCTTTGCTTATATGTCATGTTTGTGAATTAACCCCACTCATCTGATGAAGGAGCAGCGCTCCAAAAGCTTGTGATTTCAAATGAACCTGTTGGACTTTAACCCGATGTTGTGAGACGATTATTGTGCCCATTCCAGTCCAGTGCTGGCATCTCCACCCCATCGCTAACATTGACACCACAAACAGCTGGCTCAAAGTGGAAAGGATTTCCAAGAAGGTTGTGCATATTGACACTGACATCAAGTTTCTACAAAGATGCAAGAAAGCATCCTGAAAGGGCTACAGATCATGAACCCACTCAAGTCGGTCTACAGTTCAGACTATGCTGAGAGACTGCCATTGCACTTCTGTCACTCTTAACTACTTTGTACACCAGGTCTAGGCAGATGCCACAACTTTGAAACCAAGATAGAGTCCATATTCTCAGCTGTGTTCAGGATGCACAGACCAGCTGTCAAGCAGATGAGACAACAAAATTATGCCACCTATATGCACACCGAGAACAGAAAACTTGAGAAACTCAGCATCACCACCTGCAGCAACCAAGTTTCTCCAGTACCGCTACAGGAAAGTCCACTGTCAACTTGTCAGACAACACAGCCAAATGAAATTGAAGTTCTCAGCTGAGGGCTCAGTTTTTGCCCCACTACCAAAATAAGCTCCATTGATCTTGTGGCAGATACAGAGGAAGTTATCAGGTGTTGAGGCTTTGGGAATTCTTCTACAAAGCCAAGAGGTCAAAAACAAATCTAATGACACCCAACCAATGAAATGGAAAAGCTGATGGAGAAGGTCCGCACTGCAGCAACTGAAAAGGAAACAGTTGAATTGAACCCCTCCAGAAGGCCACTGCCCTAGATTTGACATACACTCAAGCCATCAGGAGATGCACCAGTGCCAGACTTATCAGCCGCACTCATAAAATAGCCCTGAATGTCACCCAAACGCAATGCAATGCCATCCGTGTCTTCAAGACTAATCGCAATATTGTCATCAAACCAGCAAAGAAGGAGCTATTGCCACGCTTTACAGGACAGACCGCTGCAAAGGAGTATGCTGACAATTAAACAATGAGAAACACTACAGACTGTTATCATAGATCCAACCAAATAACACATCTGCCAACTCAACAAACTGATCAAGATCTTTGATCCACACCTTTTGAGCGCTATACATGCTCTCATCCCATGTACCCTCCGCATTGGAAGTCTCTACTGCCTCCCGAAGAACCATAATTTTCATCTGTCTTCACAACTGTCAACCAACCCACTATTAAAACATTTTGTTTTTGCCTGTAAACATTTATCAGCAGCCATGATATTTAACACATTCTATCTAGAGGAAGCTTTATTAGTGGACTTCGTGTCATATCTTCAGCACTTAAAATGTATTATTGGTTTAAACTTCATTTTAAATGCTTTTTTCAAATGCTGAACTCAAAATGGAAAACAACCTGGTCAATAAAAACTCCTTTACAAACTTTCTATACCCACTAAATCAAACAACCAGTAAGAAACAAAACTCGGTTATCTGTATGTGCTAATTAGAATTAAGGTTGTTGGTTTGGATTTCTGTCCATAAGAAGGGCTGCCTGCTTGTGGAAGTTGCCTTTGAGTCAAAACATTTGAGAAAAGCCTAAATGATGTTGGAAAAGGAACTAAATATATCAAAGCAATATTTTGTAGTAATTAGCATTGTGCTATAAATTGTTTACATTTAAAATGATAAACATGCTTTACAAGGCATTTGCCTAGGCAGGTTATATAGTTGAGCAATATGGATATGTCAGGTTCCAACTTCAAACTTTGTCTGTATTGAATCAGTTAATCTTGGCTGGGGCAACAATGCAGGTGCTATACTTGGCCTCTATGAAGGGGGGAGTCAAACACCAAATCTTGGTGGTGGCTGGTCGTGTCTTCTGCAGTACAGAAGAGTTCCAATATAAGTCTTGTTCACCATGTCATTTATGAGCAGGAAATCATCTTCAGATGCTTTGGTCCATCTTGTCTAACAAGGGGCATACACGCGATGGGCTGAGAGAGGGCTGCTCTTGGACTTTTTTTTCGAGAATATCCTAATGCTTCATGTCGTTAGTGTACACTTGACCTGGACCATTTGATGGGCAACACGACAGCTCAGTGAATATCGCTGTGCTATGCAGATACATGGATTTGGGCCTGTGTCTATGGGAGTTTGTGCATTCTCCCTGTGCTTGCGTGGGTTTTCTCCGGGTGCTCCGGTTTCCTCCCACATCCCAAAGATGTGCTCTTAGGCTAATTGGCGAAACAAATTCCCCCTAAATTGTCTCAAATTTGATTTTCAATCCATAGATCTATAAACATAGACAGGGATCACAGGTAGAGGTGGGAACATCGGGGTGGCGGCGCGGGCTCGTTGGGCTGAAGGGCCTGTTTCCCGTGCTGTTTTATTCTTTGTTCAAATTTCTGATCACTATCCATTCTTGGAAGTTTGTGCACATGGCTCTCTGGTAAGTGAATTATCTCTCTTAGTTGTGATAATTCCTATGGCTATATTGCTTACTTTGGCTCCCTCCCTAAATATACACTAGAAATGTGGTAACCAGCATGATGCGTTAGAGGGCCTCTAACGTCTGTGACAATACATCTAATAAGGAATGAAAAACTTCACGAGGAGAGAAAAGTAAACATAAAATTAGGTAATAATTTTCAAATTATTGACACCCTAGGACATTTCAAAGTGCTTTATATTGACTAAAGCACTGTTCTAATGCAGTTTTGTATAATTAAATGAGCTATTTCACCTGGCATAATGAATGGCACTTAATAGATGTGACTTTGGTAGCAATCCTATTTTGCTATGCTCTCAGTTGGGGAGGAAATGTAGAAATTTGAGAGATGAGAGTATTGGAAAAGGTATAAAACCATTAGTATGTTTTTTGTGTAAATTCTACTTTTGTCGCATTTCTGAAGGAGCTGATAATTTTTAACTATCTTGTAGCTGAACCCTGTCAGAGTTTACCTTTCATAGAAGACAATTTTCATTAAATGTTGAATTTCAATAGACAAGACCATAATAGAAATGGGCAATGGTTTATGAAAGTATTATAAGTAACACTCCTAGAACGTATTCTTGAACATTTAGCACAATGGAAAATAATTACATCATTTTTTGTTTATTTATTAACTAGTTTTGTAATATATATGCTGACCGTCAGTGTTTTGCATCAGAGTTCCCCTGGTGATTTGCTGCTTTAGTTTAATAAAGTAACCTGCTTCATGCAGGAAACTTTCTAATTGCAATATTGTTAAAATGCTCACTTGAGCAAAATTTGTAAAGTGGTTCACATTTTGTTTGTTATCTCTGAATTGCTTTTGGCTAAATAACTTCATCCTTCAATTAGAATATAACTGGAGATTTCTGATACAATGGGAAACATCAAGTTAAAAAATTTGGATGGGATTCTTTTTGAAAACTGTATCTTGACATTAGAAAGAAGGGAAAGATTTTATGTAATGCCTTTTAAAACTTCAAGAATCCCAAAGCAATTTGTAATCAATAGAATATGTTTGATCAGTGTTGTAAAATCTAAAGCATGACATTCAAGTTGTGCGTAGCAAGATCCCACAAAGGGCAATGAAATAAATAACCAGATCCTCTGTTTTCATTGTAGGGTGAGAGATAAATGTTGTCAAGGTCACTAGGAGGGCACTCCTGCTCTTAGATTAGTGCTATGGGATCTTTTATGTTCTTCTGAGAGAGTAAATGAGATCTCAATTTAACATCTAATACAAATGATGGAATTTCTGACAGTGTCAGTCTCATATTATTTACTAAAGTTTTTGAAGTGGACTTGAACCTATAGCTTTCTAGTTCAGGTGAGAGTGCTAACATATTGCAGTGTTATGTGAACAAGTGATAAAATGGATGAATTGATTGTTTTCAAAATGAAAGCACCACAAAAGAGAAAAACAATCATCTTGTACACTTTCATCACATGGATTCAATTGTATCTTGCGTGTACAGTTCAGTTTTTTTTGATTTGTTGATCTTAGGTAATGAGATTCAAATATAATATGAAACATTTCTGACTCGCATCAATTTACAATTTAGTAATATGTATAAATTTATTGACTCAGTTAATTGCATCTTACAACCCATCTCTCTGAAGTGCTAAAATATGATTTCCGGCACTTTAGCACCATTAGTGGTCATGTTTGAGGCTTTTAGCTTGTTTTTTTTTTCAGTACCACTGGGAGACGGCTACCTCAGCCCTTTAAACATTGCACATCAGATAGTTTTATTGTTCTTGTAATGTGTGCACACAGTGTTGAAATATTAAATTGGGTCATGAAAGACACTGACCATTAAGCTTCTTCCAGAACTATTAGAACTCACTCGAGGTTTGATTCAGCTGAGGTTTATCTGGAAGTTGTTTAGTCTAGGGTGTTCTTTGGTACTTATGTATGAAGTCATTAATGCTAAAATATATCATGATAGATATGTTTTATTCTCTCTTTTGGCATTTTTTTATCTTCACTAATTATGAGCTAAAGATGCCAATCAATTGGTATGTGATGGTGTGAAGGCCTTGGACCATATACATCACATGGCAACCAGATTTATTTCTATATATTTAACTTGCAAAAAAATCTCTAATTTCTTTTTCCAATTTTTATTACAGGAATGGCAGAACTCCATTCAGAAAAACGCTGGTCTTGCTTTTATTGAGCTTGTTAACGAAGGAAGGTAATGTTGTTTTAGTATTAAACTTTTAAGCTGTATATTCCAATACACCCATATGCACATGAATTACTGATCCTAAATTCCAACTTCAGATTTAAAGATTCATAGTACCTGTGTGAGTGAATGGATGTCATCAAGATCTTTGCCTTTGGGAACTGCTGCCAAACCTTTCAGCTGTGTGGCAGTTTTTCAGTGAAGAAATTTTCTTTACGCTTGAACATTTTGCTTGCGTGCCATCTGTGGGGGAAAAAGAAATTATGCTGGCACACCGAGGAGAATTTATTGGAGTTATTAACGTGTTTTCAAGACCATTATTCCCCTGTTCTACAATTACATAGAAGTAAACATATTAATATGTCATATTTTGGACCATGAAATAACTATCGAAAGAATTTCAGATAAGCAAATCTGTTCTTTAGGCCCACTTAAGAATGCATAGACAAAATTTATCAATAATATTCATTAAATCCTGTGAAACTATTGGTTGGTATCATGTATTCCATAATTTATGAAATAGAGCTTGAGTAAACAGGAATGAATTAAAATACTTTGTGCATCGTTCCCCCTCCCAGATGAATTTAAAAAAGAAATCTGAATTTAAAAACAAAACCTGATCTTTTTATTTCTGCAATATTCATTTTGGTTGTTTTACAAAGCGATGTTAGATAAATTTGGCAGAAAATAAACTACCTTGCAAGGAAATTGTTTGAATGTATTAAGTTTATAGAAGGTTTATGATGATACTTGGAACAACATTTTTGTTCTGCTGGAGAAAACTAGTTATTGCATTTGATCCCAGGGGCCAGTGTAAAGTAACAAGGGTATTAGGTTACACTGGAAGGACCTGGTCTGTTATTGTTTCTCATTATATGGTCCTGACCTGCTCTGACCTCTTGGAACAGAATGGTTGCTCTGAATTTGGTCCTTGATTAATATTTTATGAACCCTATAACACTAGGATTCTGTACACATGTAAGAGAAGTTGGTAAGGTCTATAATCTGGATTAGGTGTTAATCATTAACAAATCAATTAGTGATGTAGAAGTGTAAGCAATTACCAGCCGTTTTTCATATGATTTGTGCTAAGGGAACAAGGTCCTCCACAAAGCTTAGATGGTTAAATAATTGAGTCAGAATTTTTTAATTGTGCTAATGGGTTAGTATCATAATTTTTGATTCCACATTTTCCATATATTGATGGAGTATTACCTCGCTAAAGTTGTAGGAAAATCATGTAGTAACATAGGGTGGGCCTAGTCAGCAGTACTCACATTCTGTAAATGAATCTTTAAGAAAAAGCATACATCATATAGTCCCTAGAGTGTAGAAGTCTAATTTAGCCTATCGAGTCTGTATTGACACTCTAACTGACACAAACTTTGGGACACTAAGAGACAATTTGGCATGGCCACTCCATCTATCCTGCATATTTTTGTACTGTGTGGGAAAGCAGAGTATCTGCAGGAAACCCATATAGACACTAGGAGCAGGTGCAAAACTCGAGACAGTCACCTCAGGCTGGAATTGATCCGAGGTCCCTGGAGCTGAGAGGCAATCGTACTAACATTGTGCTACTGACTGTTATCATGCAATATGTTGCCTACTTCAAAAAACAAGTGGGTTTTTTTGTTTGTTCAGGGGCAGTGGGCATCACTGGCAAGGCCAGCATTCATTTCTTGGATCATTGTATTTAAAAAGCCTTTGGCAGATAATGATAAAAACCCATCTTTACAGATATGGGAGTCATGATGTAGAGATGCCGATGTTGGACTGGGGTAAGCTCAGTAAGAGGTCTGGCAACATCAATTTTAAATCCAACTGATTTATTTGACAGTAAATCTGCAAGCTTTCGACTTTCATGTTCGTCAGGCAAATGCAGTGTTCTGGACTGCAACAGCACACATATCAGCACAGACAGTCACAGATTGCTGATTAGAATGTGAATTCTTACACCTAACCTGCTATTCAAGTCTTAAAGTGGCTAACAATGTGGGTGAAGGGAACCCTGAGCATTGGTTAGAGAGATGTGTATTGTCTCCAGACAGCATAGTGAGTGAGATTTTTTGCTAACCCAGGCAAGTCATGGGGGTTACAGATAGTGTGACATGAAGCCAAGATCCCTGTTAAGATCATGCTCATGTGTGCGGAACTTGGCTATCAATCTCTGCTCAGCGGCTCTGTGCCGTCGTGTGTCGTGAAGGCCACCTTGAAGAACGTTTACCCGAAGGTCGGAAGCCAAATGCCTGTGACCACTGAAGTGTTCGCCCACAGGAAGGGAACAGTCTTGCCTGGTGATTGTCGAGCGATGTTCATTCATCCGCTGTCGTAGTGTCTGCATGGTCTCTCCAATGTACCATGCTTTGGGACATTCTTTCTTGCAACGTATTAGGTAGACAACATTGGCTGAGTTGCAAGAGTGTGTACCATCTACCTGGTGAATGGTATTCTCACGTTTGATGATGTCATCCATGTCGATGATCCGGCATGTCTTGCAGAGGTTACTGTGGCAGGGTTGAGTGGTATTGTGGTTGCTGTTTTCCTGAAGGTTGGGTAGTTTGCTGCGAACAATGATCTGTTTGAGGTTGCGCGGTTGTCTGAAGGCAAGAAGTGGGGGGGTGGGAATGGCCCTAGTAAGATGTTCATTATCATCAATGATATGTTGAAGACTCTGGAGAAGATGTCGTAGCTTCTCCGCTCCGGGGAAGTATTGGACAACAAAGGGTACTCTGTCCATCATGTCCCGTGTTCGTTTTCTGAGGAGGTCAGTGCGGTTTATCGCTGTGGCACTTCGGAACTGTCGATCGATGAGTCGAGCACCATATCTTATTCTCATGAGGGCATCTTTCAGCGTCTGGAGGTGTCTGTCATGATCCTCCTCATCTGAGCAAATTCTGTGTATACGGAGGGCTTGTCCGTAGGGGATGGCCTCTTTAACGTGTTTAGGGTGGAAGCAAGAGAAGTGGAGCATTGTGAGGTTGTCTGTCGGCTTGTGGTACAGTGAGGTGCTGAGGTGACCGTCCTCGATGGAGATGTGTGTGTCCAAGAATGCAACTGATTCTGGAGAATAGTCCATGGTGAGTCTGATGGTGGGATGGAACTTGTTGATATCATCATACAGTTGTTTCAATGATTGTTCACCATGAGTCCAAAGGAAAAAAATGTCATCGATGTATGTAGTATATAGCCTCGGTTGAAGATCCTGTGCGGTGAAGAAGTCTTGTATGAGACTTGAATAGCAGGTTAGGTGTAAGAATTCACATTCTAATCAGCAATCTGTGACTGTCTGTGCTGATATATGTGCTATTGCAGACCAGAACACTGCATTTGTCTGATGAAGACGAAAATCGAAAGCTTGCAGATTTACTATCAAATAAATCGGTTGGATTTAAAATTGGTGTTGCCAGACCTCTTACTCAGATGTGGGGGCCCAGCAACGTCTCATCCGTAAGACTTGTGCTCCAGAACTAGTTGTGCCACAACCCAGCTGTCCTTAATAATCAGACATTATCTAATAAAGATGGTGGTGCACAGACTGGTCCGCTAAATTGGTTGGCCTAATGTGTTTGGTGCCCCACATAATGCAAAGTAACTCTAATATGTGTTTATGAAAAATTTAGTTCTGTTAAGTTGCTGTTGTATCTTTTCTTGTCTACTCAGTGTATTTGGAACGTTAGGGAAGAATTTTTCATTTTTTTTTAAACAAGCCCTGAATGGAAATTGTATCAACTAAGCTTGCACTAGTTCCCGTTTAGTTTACCCTAGCAATACTAACATGGTTTTTGGACTTTTTTGAATATATACGTTTAAGTTATTTTCCTTCTATACTCGATACATTCAAGTACATGATTTTGACATCATTACTTTCTCCCTTATTCCGAGTTCATCTCTCATTCCAATTTCACTTCTCAATTTGTTATTCGCTATACTATTGCTTTTGGCACCTCCCAGTGTGTTATGCATCCTGATATTCTTCCCTAATATTTTCTCTTGGTTCTTACATATGCCAATTTAATTTAAAGCCCCCCACCCCCCCCCAAAACATAAACAAAATGCTCCACAAAGAACTCAGTCCCAGTTCCGTTGAGGTGTAATTTGTCTGGTTTTTACAGGTGACATCTCCACCTCGAGCCAAGGTTGTGTCCCAGGAATCTCTTGTTTCTGTACTGACCTGCGTGTGGCACTGGGAGTAATCCAGAGACTACGACATTTGAGTTTCTGCTTGATAATTTCCTTCCTAGTTCCCTAAATTCTAATTTCAGGAAACCTTCCCCCTTCCTATCTACATCATTGATACCAGTGTAGACCATGACTTCTGACTATTGATCCTCCCACAGAAGAACTGCAGCCACTCTGTGGTATCATTGACCTTAGCACCAGTATGTATGGATTCATCTTATCTGCACATGACCCTGTAGTGCCTCAAGGAGTACTAACATGTGGGAACACATCTGTTGTTGCTGCTGACATAGATAGTGTCTCTTTTCTATTGGCCCTGGGGCCTGCTGTCTGTGCTACCTGAGCAGGGCTGTGTCTGTCCTCCCTCCTCCAAGGGAAACTGACAAAACATGCCTCTGTGTCTTGCACCACCTCCTGCATGCCAATGGTACGCTCCTCAACCTTTCTATCAGTGTGCAAAGATCCACCAAGTGCATTTGTGCTGGCGAATGGCATGCTTGAAAGGTGTGACAGTGCTTCTTTGATCTTTGCTGGTTATCTTGTCCTGATAATGGATTGGAGGGTGGACTTCTGCATTTATGGGAGACACAAAAGATCAAGTGAACTAGATTTGGAATATAGAGCCCGTTGTAGTGCTGAGGGTTCCCAATTCAATTCAGCATGCTGTTAGCTAGGTGAAGTGCAAACAATCCTCCCACAAGAACCAGGAAGAGGAGTCTGCAATTCAATCCTTTTGAGTCAGCTCCACATTTCAATATGATCATGGCTGATCTCATGTCCATCTTATCTCCACCTTCCTGTCTGCTCCCCATAACCCTGCATATGTCTACTAATTAAAAACCTACCTATTGCCTCAAATACCTCCAGACTATGGAGTTTGCATGTTCTCCCCATGTGAGTGCTCCAATTTCCTTCAGCAGTCCAAAGCTGTGCAGGTTAGGTGGATTAATCATGTTAAATTGCCCCTTAGTGTTCCAAGATGTGTAGATTAGATGCATTAGCAAGGTAAAGATGTGTGATTATGGAGATATGGAGTTGCCTCTTCTGCACTCTGATTCTATGAATCAGCTGCTGCACTCTGCACTGCAGATTCACAATCATTTGAATAAAGAAGTAAATTCCCACTTCTGTTTTAAATCTCAGCCCTTAGCTTAGAACTATGGACCCTTATTCTACAATGCCCAACAAGGGAAAGCATTCCCTCTGTGTCGATCCTGTTGATCCCTTTTAGCATTTTATCTCCTCATTTATTCTAAATTCCAGTAAATATAGGCCTAAACTGCTCAAACTGTTTTCATGAGACAAATCCTTCTTTACTGGAATCAATCAATGAACCTTCTTTGTACCGCCTCAAATTCATTTACATCCCCCTTAAGTAAGGGGACTAAATCTGTCTGCATTACTCCAGATGTGGCCTCACTAATGCCCTTTACATTGCCACAGCATTTCCCTATTTTTATACTCCATGAGCAATGAATGTCAAAATTCCACTTGCCTTCCTTATTGCTGCACCTGCATTTTAACTGTCTGTGATTCGTGCATGAGGATACTGATCCTTCTGCATTGGATCATTTGGAACTTTCTCTCCATTTAGATAGTAAGTTGTTTGTATATTCCTCCAATCAAACTTATCCAGGTTATATCCCATCTACCAAATTTTGGCTCAATCACCTAACTTATCTGTATCCATTTGTATATTTCTTAATCCTCATTACAACTTGCTTTGCCACCTGTTTTAGTGTTGTCTGCAAATTTGGCTTCCAAGCAATTAATACTTTGGGGCCTGACCCCTGTTTTTCACCTATAGTTACAGTTTGCCAACCAGGAAAGGACCCATTTATCCCTTTCTATTTTAATTGCTTCCTGTTGTTTAACCAATCCTCTGTCCAAGCTAATGTATTAATCCCAAACCTGCAGCACCTTACCTTTTGTATTAAACTTTTGTGTGGCACCTTATCAAATGAGTTCCAGGAGTCCAGATACACGATGTTTACAGGAGCCATCCACTTTGCTTGTCACATCTTGTATTTTTAATTTGCTGGAGTTCTGTTACGTCAGAACTGGCATTTCTATGGGAGCAGCATGGTGGCACAGTGATTAGCTCTGTTACCT
Organism: Sphyrna mokarran; assembly: GCA_024679065.1. Taxonomy (NCBI): domain Eukaryota; kingdom Metazoa; phylum Chordata; class Chondrichthyes; order Carcharhiniformes; family Carcharhinidae; genus Sphyrna; species Sphyrna mokarran. The sequence goes on from JAGIQG010000001.1 coordinate 130,512,649, forward strand.
AACAGCACCAGGCACCCAGGTTTGATTTCCAGCTTGGATTACTGTTGTCTCTGCGTCTGCAGAGGTTTCCTCTGGATGCTCTGATTTCTTGCCATGCTACAAAGATGTACAGGTTTGGTGGATTGATCATGCTAAATTGCCCCTTGGTGTCAGGGGACTAGCTAGAGTAAAAGCATGCGGATATGGGGCTAAGTGGAATTGTAGTTGGTGAGACTTGATGGGCTGAATGGCTTCCTGCACTGTAGGATTTTATGATTCTATGAATGTTACTTTTCACATGTCAGCGAAAGCTTAGATATTGACCAGGTGCTGCTGCATTTGGACACACTGTTTCAGTGTGTGAGTTGTCACAAATGGTGCTGAGCATTGTGCAATCATCAGTGAGCATTCCTACCTCTGGCCTTACAATCTGAGGCTCCTATCTACTTCGAGACGACCATTACTGCTATACCAAAGAAAAGCCAGGCTGCGTGCCTTAACGACAGCATGACTGTTGGCCAGTGGCTCAGATATCCATCGTTACAAAATGCTTCAAAAGGTTACATGTTTGAATCAGTTCCAGCCCCCAGATTGCGTGGATTCACTACATTTCACCCATCGCCATAACAGGTCCACAGTAGATGTCATCTCCCTGGCCCTACACTCAACCTGGAAGAACTAGATAACAATGACACCACCACCTCCACTATTGTCCTCAGCATCAGTGCCCCATAAGGCTGTCTCCTCAGTTCCTTACTATACTCTATATACCAATGACTGTGTGGCCAAATTCCCCTGCAATTCGATTTTCAAGTTTGCTGATGACCATAGTGGGCCAAATCTCAAACAATGACAAGACAGAATACAGGAATGAGATGGAGAATCTGGTGAACTGGTGTGACATCAATAATTTCTCCCTCGATGTTAACAAAACGGAGGAGACTGTCATCAACTTCAGGAAGCACAATGGAAGGTATGCCCCGGTCTACATTAAAGGCGACAAAGTGGAAATGGTTGAGGATTTCTGGATGTGCAGATAGCCAACAACCTATCCTGGTCCCTCTACACTGAAGCCATAGTTGAGAAAGTCCAGTAACAACTCTACTTCCTTTGGAGGTGAAGGAAATTTGGAATGTCCACTACAACTCTTGACTTGCATGTTCACACGCGCCTTAATGCCTCTGTGGCACATGCACCGTAACCCCACTATGGCATATGCATCCTCCATGGTGTACATACCTTCCTAACTCCATTGTGCAGGCACCCTCCTCCCTATACCGCACATGTGCCCTCTACCTCTGCTGCGCATCCCCTCCGCACGCACAGGCCCCCTACCCACAGCACACGGCCTCCACCCTACCCCCAGCATGCAGCTTCCCCCATATGCTTTTTACTTCTCTGATTTGCTTTTTCAGTGTTCCTCCGAACTTTCTTTATTCAAATTGGTTCTTGTTTGTATTATTCCTTTGACATCTGTCATAAGCACATTTTTCTTCATAATTTCTAACTCTTTCATCAGAGAAATTTGTTTGCCCTTTCACCTTTGTGAGATTATACCTTGACTGAGCTGAATTAACCCTTTATAGGCATCTAATTATTGTTTTGCTTAATAATAATTTTCAATTTATCTGGTCCTAACCCATTCCCACCTGAGAGAGTGGAATATGCAAAAAGAGCAAATTCAATGCAATGCAACTTCCTCTAAGTTGTTCCCAACGTTGCTTTCAAATAGCATCTACATGGCATAATTGGTGTATAGATTATTGCTGAGACCATTTGGCTCAGACCTCATGCAGCCATGACCTAAATGTGGACAGAAGAATTAAATTCTTGAGGTGAGTTATGAATGGGGTGACAAGTATGGCATCAAGGTGTCTGACTAAAATTAAGATCAATGGGAATCATGGAGGAAAGCTCTCCACTGGCTGAAGTAATCCCTAGCGTGAAGGATGTTGGCTTTGGTTGTCAAATTCCAATCATCTCAGTCCCAGGATGTTGCTGCAGAGTTCCTCACAATGTTCTAGACCAAACATCTTAAAAATTCTTTCATAGAAACAATTAATAAATATATGGGTTTTTGCTATCTTGATAGATTTGTATCAGAATTATTTACGTGGATTGTGCTTGTTTATGAATATTTCTGCTGCCTGTTAAAGATGAAGAAAATAATTTTTTTGTACAGAATCTTTAAAATATTTCCTCAGAATATTGTTTTTCTGTTCCGTGTATGTATAGGACTATTCACAAAATGAAAAAATGTTCATAGAATTTTGCTTTATTTTCAATGCCAAAAGTATTTGGGTAAAGTTTGTTATTTTTGCCAGGGAACATGCTTTTAAGTTGTGTTGTTTCTCCACATAGACTGCTCTGCCATACCATGAAAGATCATCTTGTGAGGGTAGCAAATGAGGCAGAGTTTATCCTGAGCAGACAACGAGCAGAGGATATACATAGACATGCTGAATTTGAGGTAAGCTGCATGTCGTTATCTGCCATCTGTTTAAACAAAGCTCTACAGTTTGCCTCACAAAGGTGGCAACTGGTCAATGGGCCAAAGTATCAGAAAACCTGATAATTTTCTTGTATAATTTTGTAAGCAATTTTATAATTGTATTTTAGAATGCATATTATTGTTCTTTCTTGGACAGGTTTGACCAGTGCTTTGCGTAATGACTTTATAAATAGAGATATGGCATTGCATTAAAACAAAGTCTCGTTCATCCCATTAATCTGTGATGCCAATTAAGAGATTCTATGTGGAGGAGATTGTAATGATTCAGGCTTGTAGGTAATTAAATATAGATACTTCAAGGAAATGCTGCCAGTATGTTTTCTGTAGAGTGTTTTTCCGTTATCTTTACTTCGCTATTATTGACTATCTTTTCTATTCCAATTTCCTCCTTCATCTTCAGCGTGCATTTTTTCTTATTCACAAGCCTTTGACCTGACTTCATTGATTTATTATTGTCTCATGTATTAACATACAGTGAAAAGTATTGTTTCTTGTGTGCCGTACAGACAAAACATACCAATTATAGAGAAAAGTGAGAGAGTGCAGAATGTAGTGTCATAGTCATAGCTACGGTGTAGACAAGGATCAACTTATTGCAAGGCAAGTCCATTCAAAAGTCTGACAGCAATAGGGAAGAAGCTATTTTTGAGTCAGTTGGTATGTGACCTCAGACTTTTGTATCTTTTTCCCGACGGAAGAAGGTGGAAGAGAGTATGTTCAGAGTGCGTGGGATTCTTAATAATGTTTTGCCAAGGCAGTTGGAAATGTAGACATAGTCAATGGATGAGAGGCTGATTGGCGTGATGGATTGGGCTACATTCGCGACCTTTTGTAGTTCCTTGTGATGTGGACAGAGCAGGAGCCATTCCAAGCTGTGATACAATCAAAAAGAATGCTTTCTATGATATATCTGTAAAAGTTAAATTGTAAAACTGTTAACAGATACATGTACTTGCATATTACTAGTACTATTAATGATCTATTTCTATTACCACAATATATTATGAATGGAAAAAATGTTTGGGCTTTATCAAGATTGCTTTTGTTTAATTTTTATTGAGATAAGTTTATAAGCCATTTATTTAACATGTAGGTTATCTGAAACTAAGAACCCCATTGCTTTGATTAGGGCAGCTTAGAAGAAAATCCTGATTCAAAGATGAATGTGAATTGGATTAGTATTTTCAGAAAGGTTTGGAAATACACGTGGTACATAGTCTGCTAATGGCGCACAAGCTAATTTGTTTAAATATTGCGTTACTATGGTGTTGTTTTTCTGTTGATTCCTTTCAGCCTGAGGATTGCAGTCTGCTGTTTGTGATGTAAGGCTGAGTTCAGTAACTATTTTGAAGCATGCCAATGTAAGGTGGTTCGTCAAAAAGGAACGAGAAATATGAGGTGGAGGCAGATACAATTAGTTTTTCAGAAAGGAGTTAGTTCATTATCTCAAGGGGAAAAATAATTGCAGGGCTACAGAAAAAAGTTAGAATGCAACTGAGTAGTTGTTCTGATTGAGGACTGGCATGGACACAGCTTGCGGGACACAACAGACTATAAGATGAAGGTATGTAGAATTGCTGGCATCAATACACCCCTCCCAATGAGCTCAATGCATTCCATGCCTATTTTGAGCAAGAGGTCAACGAGAGCACGCCTTCTGCCCCAGAAGTCTTGCCCCACCAGTATTCGAGGTCACCTTGCAGACGTCAGATCAGTCTCCTCAAAAGTCAACCATGGAAAGTGACTGTCCCAGATGGGGTATTCGGATGAGTACCCAGATCCTATGTGGACCAGCTGGTGGGGATGTTCACAGACATCTTTAACCTCTCCTTACACCAATCCGAGGTCCCAATCTGCTTCAAGGAAGTGACCATCATCAGGCAGCGTGTCTTAATGACTATCGCTCTGACATCCATTGTTATGAGGTACATCGAAAGGTCAGCCATAGCACAAATCAATTCCAGCCTGCAAAATTGCCTAGATTCACTACAGTTTGTCTATTGCCACAACATGTCCATAGCAGACACTATCTCCCTACTCCACACTAAACCATGGAACTCCTGGATATCAAAGATACTAATGTCAGACTCCTATTTATTGATTACAGCTCAGGCATCAACACCATATTCTTACAAAATTCATCTCCAAATTCTGTGGTCTAGGACTTGGCTCCTCCCTGTCCGACAGGATCCTAGACTTCCTAACCTACAATTAGGAAGGCAACTACACCTACTCCATGATCATCCTCAACACTGATGCTCCACAAGGCTGAGTCTTCAGCCTCTTACTACAATCCTAATACACCTATGACCAAGCGGTAAAATTCTCCTCCAACTCAATTTTCAAATTTGCTGATGACACCATAATAGTGAGTCAGATCTCAAACAATGATGAGGCAGCATTCAGGAAAGAGATAAAGAATCTGGTATGACAACAATAATCTCTCCCTCAATGTCAACAACATGAAGAAGATTGTCATGATTTCAGGAAGCATAGTGGGAGGGCAAGTCCCTATCAACGTCAGGGAAATGGTCAATCGTGGATTGAGGATTAGTTATCAAACAGGAAGCAGAGAGTTGGAATCATTGGATACTTTTCTGGTTGGCAGTTGGTGACTAGTGGAGTGCCGCAGGGATCGGTGCTGGGGCCTTAACTGTTTACCATATACATAGATGATCTGGAGGGGGGGCTGAATATAGGGTAACAAAATTTGCTGATGACGCAAAGACGAGTGGAAAAGTGAATTGCGTGGAGGGCGTGGAAAGTCTGCAGAGAGATCTGGATAGACTGGGTGAGTGGGGCAAAGACCTGGCAGATGGAGTATAATGTTAGCAAATGTGAGGTTATCCACTTTGGTAGAAATAATAGTAGGAGGAAATATTATTTAAAGGGTGAAAAGCTGCAGCATGCTACTATGCTGAGGGGCCTGAGGGTCCTTGCGTACAAATTTGCAAAAACTCAGTCTGCAGGTGCAGCAAGTGATCAAGAAGGCGAATAGAATGTTGGCTTTTATAGCGAGGGGGATAGAATCTAAAAGCAGAGAGGTCTTGCTGTAACTGTACAAGGTACTGGTGAGACCACAACTAGAGTACAGTGTGTAGTTTTGGTTCCCTTATTTGTGAAAGGATATATTGGCCTTGGAGGGAGTACAGAGAAGGTTCACCAGGCTGATACCAGAGATGAAGGGGTTAACTTATGAAGAGAGATTAAATAGACTGGGTCTGTATTCGTTAGAGTTTAGAAGGCTGAGGGAGATCTTATAGATACTTACAAGATAATGAAGGGGCTAGACAGGGTAGTGGTTAGAGAGATTCTTCCAACTTAGAAAGGAAAACAGAATTAGAGGGCACAGCCTCAAAATAAGTGGGGGGGGGCAGTTTACAAAGGAGTTGAGGAGCCCCTTCACTCAAAAGGTAGGGAATCTCTGGAATTCTCTGTCCATTGAAGTGTTGGAGGCTACCTCGTTGAATATGTTTAAGTCATGAGTGGATAGATTTCTGATAGACAAGAGAATTAAGGGTTATGGGGAGAAAGCGGGAAAGTGGAACTGATCCACTTCAGATCAGCCATAATCTTATTGAATGGTGTGGGGCAGTCTCGAGGGACTAGATGGCCTACTCCTGCTCCTATTTCTTAGCTCCTTATGTCAAGAGCTTCAAGTTTTTAGGTATCCAGAATCACCAACACCCCCCTCCCCACAATGCCAATGCTGTCGTTTAGAATGCCCATGAACATCTCTACTTTCTCAGATGACTAAGAAAATTCAGCATGTTTGCTATGACTCTCACTGACTTTTGTAGATGCACCGCAGAAAGAATTCTTGCTGGTTGTATCACAACTTGGTATGGCTCCTGTTCTGTTGAAGATCGCAAGAAACTGCAAAGAGTTGTGAACAAAGCCCAGTCCATCATGCAAACCAATCTCCCATCCATCGACTCTCTACACTTTCTGCTGCCCCAGAAAAGCAGACAGCATAATCAAAGACCCCATGCACCCTAGAATACTCTCTTGCAGTCCTCTCCAAAGAGTCTGTTTCTGTGCTGTATGACTCTGCAGTCATCAAATTCTGGCCTTGTGGCATGCCTGATTTTAATTGCTCTACTATTAATGACCATGTTTTCAACTGTATGGGCCCTTAGCTCTGAAATTCCATTCCTCCATCTACACCTCCCTGCTTCTCTACCTCTCATTGATCCTTAAGTATATTCCTTGCATACATAAAAATCTACCTATTGACCAAGCTTTTGGTTATCTAATTAATCTTATCTTGTGTGGCTTAATGTTGCATTGAGCTTTATAAGCTCTGGTGAAATACCTTGGAGCATTTTATTATCTTAAAAGGTGCTATATGAATACAAGTTGTTGTGGGATGGAAAATCAAGGTCAAGGTTTCTTTGCTGCAATGGTGGCCAAAACCAAAATTGAAAACAGTAAGGAGCGCTTAGCTGATGTCAAGCTCAAAAATGCCCCTGGCTGTATGAGAGAGGCAATGCTGAAGAACTAAGGCATTTCACAGTAGTGAAGCCTTTGGAAAGAATGAGTTTGAATAAGAGATCTTGTCATAAACCTTAATTTGAATAGGGTGAAAGTCACAGGTATAAGGTATAGGAAGAACATCTAAAACTTGTAAGAACAAGAGCAAAATTATTTAGAATGCAGGGAGAATGGGAGTCCAGAAAAACTGATTGGAAGTTAGAAAAATTTTTTGACTGATTTAGAGAAATGTTCAGCGTTTTCTGAGAATCTGAAATTATTCAGACCTTCCTAAGACCCTGAATTCAAACTTTCAAGATTGTAGAGAATCTTGTAATTGGTAACCTTATGCCATAATTTCACAACTAAAAGCTTTAATGGCTGTTGGAAGGGTAATGTTTTCACAATAGTGGCAGTTGTAAGTATTGAAACTTGAAGGCAATCCTGCTATCTTGTCACAGAAATATACTGCAACTCCATTATAAGATCTAACTATCTCTTGAATAACTTGCAACATTTTGCTTTAGTTACCTTACCTAGGAGTCTTTTGTAGGCATTTATCCCTCGTGTGGTAGTGTATCCTGACATAGTCCTGAACTTTGATTTACTAATTTATGCTTGTGTACCTTTGCCTTGTGACAGTGGTTTAATTTTAAATATTGCCCAAGATTAACTTTTTCCATTCCACTTAATCTATTGCATGTTTCAAGATGTCGTCACATTTTCCTCTTCCTAAAACTAGAGAATTTAAGTCATTTTCTTAGAATTCAGTTCTCTCATAATAGAGATCACCTATGCTGGTTCCAAAGCTTGAACTTTTCCTTTGTGTTTCAAAGATTGACTTTAAAAATAGTAATTAGGGGGTGGTCTGACCAAAGTAATGTAAAGGTGAACATGATGCCTTCATTCTGTATCAATTTGGCAATGTAGAACATAGAACACTACAGCACAAACAGGCCCTTCGGCCCACAAGTTGCGCCGATCACATCTATACTTACCAAGCCATAGACCTGACTATAACCCCCAATCCCATTAGATCCCATATACTCATCCAGAGGTCTTTTAAAAGACCCCAGCGAGTTTGCCTCTACCACCACCGACGGCAGCTGATTCCATTCACTCACCACCCTCTGAGTGAAAAACTTACCCCTAATATCTCCTCTGTACTTGCTTCCCTGCACCTTAAATCTATGTCCTCTCGTAGTGACCATTTCAGCCCGGGGAAATAGCCTCTGAGAATCCACTCTATCTATTCCTCTCAACATTTTATAAACCTCTATCAGGTCGCCTCTCAACCTTCGTCTCTCCAGGGAAAAGAGTCCCAGCTCCCTCAACCTATCTTCATACGGCATGCCTCCCAATCCAGACAACATCCTTGTAACTCTCCTCTGCACCCTTTCAGTAGCTTCCACATCCTTCCCTATAGTGAGGCGACCAGAACTGCACATAGTACTCCAAGTGGGGTCTGACAAGGGTCTTATAAAGTTGCAGCATTACCTCCTGACTCCTAAATTCAATCCCTTGATTAATGAAGGCCAGTACACCATACGCCGCCCTGATCACATCCTCCACCTGCGAGGCCGATTTAAGAGTCCTATGGACCCGGACCCCACGATCCTTCTGCTCTTCAACACAGCTAAAACTCCTACCCTTAATATTGTACTCCTTCATCCCATTGTTCCTGCCAAAAACCACTACACATTTATCGGCGTTGAAGTCCATCTGCCACTTCTCCACCCAGTCTTGCATCCTATCTATGTCCCGCTGCAACTTCTGACATCCCTCCAGACCACCACAACACCACCGACCTTCGTATCATCGGCAAACTTACTAACCCATCCCTCCACTTCCTCATCCAGGTCATTTATGAAAATGACAAACAGCAAGCGTCCCAGAACAGATCCCTGGGGCATTCCACTGGTGACCGACTTCCATGCAGAAGAAGACCCATCCACAACCACTCTCTGCCTTCTGCAGGCCGGCCAGTTCTGGATCCACAAGGCCAAAGCCCCTTGGATCCCATGCCCTCTCACCTTCTCAAGAAGTCTTGCATGGGGGACCTTATTAAACGCCTTGCTGAAGTCCATGTACACTACGTCCACTGCTCTTCCTTCGTCAATGTGTTCGGTCACATTTTCAAAGAACTCAACTAGGCTCGTAAGGCATGACCTGCCCTTGACAAAACCATACTGACTACTTCTGATCATTCTAAACTTCTCCAAATGCTCACGAAGCCTGTCCATCAGCTTACCAACCACTGAAGTCAGACTCACCGGTTGGTAATTTCCTGGACTATCCCTGTTCCCTTTCTTGAAAATAGGAACCACATCAGCAATGTAGTTCAACACACTGGCTGGAAATTTCCGGTCATTCACCCGGACAGGATTTTCAGGTCCTACTGCCAATAGATCACTGGTGGGAGTTTCCCAGGGGTGATACCTCATCCTGAATCTCGTGAGATTTAACCTTATGCAACAACTTCCATGCGGTACCTAGCATAAATGGCTCCAAAGCCCCTCTCTCAGCTGATAATCACATGAAGTGCAAAATTATTCAAGCTCTATTTCCCAGCAAGCACTCAGATAAATTGAAATCAGAGAATCTTCTTGAGCTCCTCCCATTTCCATGATGAGTAAGACTTTCAAGGTTTACTGCTTTTAAATGAAGTTCTCGCTAACTCCTAAAAGAAAACATTTCTCTGGACTGCTATTTTATGAGCAGCGTAGAATCAATGTAGAATGGGAATCTCTAAAGTCCAGCATTTTACTTATTTTTGCCTTCACAGCAACAGTCTTTCCAGATCTAAACATTGCCACCAAAATATTAACATGTACTGTACACTAGATATTTGAAACTTAATGACGCAATCTTGGGTTTGCAACACTTTGTTTGAAGAAAGCATTCCCACCTTGCTGAGAGATAGTATTCTAGGATTTTGACCCAGTTATGATAAGGAAATGATGATATATTTTCAAGGCCACCAAGTATGTGACTTTTGGGGGAATTGTGGAAGTGGTGTTCTCATATACTTGATGCTGCTGTCCCTCGATACTTGAGATCTAGGGTTTGGAAGACACTGTTGAAGAAAATGCCCCATGTCACAAATATATAAATCAATCACTGCAAAAATTACACATTTGTGTATTTCAATTTCCCCCCGTTTAACGCGTGTTGGAAAATTGGCTATTGATACATCTTATACAAAGATGTGTTTGTGCCCCACTTTGCATCTATTGTAATTAGTGCTTTTCACGTGCATATCATAACTGAAGAAAAGGTTTAACCTTTTACAAAAACAAATTGAATTGTGAACATGAGCTCAAAGTACCAATAAAGGACTGTAATAAAGAGAACTTAACTTATTTTGCCACTCTAAATTTGGAATTTATTTGATGCTGTTCCTCAGTTTTATTTACTTTTTGAGTTGTCAGTTTTTTAAATTGTTTATCAGCTTTAAGTTTTATAGCTTGACTTGCATTTATTGTTTTCAAAATCCCGTTAGATGTTTGTTCAATCTGTGCATGATGGTCATAAGAAGTAGGCAGAGGCTATCTGCTCCTCGAGCCTGCTCTGCCATTCAGTAAGATCATGGTTGATTTTTTACGTGGACCGGCTCCATTTTCCCACCTGCTCACCATAACCCTTATTATCCTTCTCTTAAAGACATTCAATGAGGTGGCTTCACTGGACAGGGAATTCCACAGATTTGCAACCCATATGCGTGAAGAAGTTTCTCCTCAACTCAGTCCTGAATCTGTTGTTCTTTATTTTGAGGCCATGCCCCCTAGTTCTAGTTGCACCTGCCGGTGAAACAACTTCCCTGCTTCTGTTTTATTTATTCCCTTCATAATCCTTTATGTTTCTCTAAAATCATCCTTCGTTCTTCTGAATTCCTTTGAGTATAGTCCCAGCCTGCTCTCTCCTCATAAGCCAACCCTCTCAACTCCGGAATCAATCCAGTGGACCTCCTCTGCACCCCCTTCAGTGCCATATACCCCTTTTCAAATAAGGAGAACAAAACTGTACACAGTACGCCAGGTGTAATCTCACTAGCACCTTATACAGCTGCAACATAACCTAACTGTTTTTAAATTCCATCCTTTTAGCAATGAAGAATTGCTAAATTCTTCATTGAAAGTATTCCATTTGCTCTGTTGATTATCTGCTACATCTGCACCTTTTTGTGATTCGTGCACAAGGATACTCAGATCCCTCTGCAGAGCAGCAGGCTGCAATATTTTACTATTTAAATAATAGTCTGTTTTGCTGTTATTCCTACCAAAATGAATGACCTCACATATACCAGCTTTGTATTCCATCTGCCAGACCTTTGCCCACCCACTTAGATTATCAATAGCCCTTGCACACTTTCAGTATCCTCTGCACACTTTGCTTTGTTACTTATCTGTGTCATTTGTGAATTTTGACACATACACTTGATCCCTAACTCCAAGTTATCTATGTAAATTGTAAACAACTGCTGATGCTACAATGATCCCTGAGGCACACCACTAATCACTGATCACCAACAAGAAAAGCACTAATTTACCCACACTTTTTGTTTTCTGTTAGTTAACCAAACCTTTATCCATGGTAATAGCACTGTAGCACTGTGTCCCTTTATCTTACGCAGCAGCCTTTGGTGCAGCACCTTGTCAAATGCCTTCTGGAAATCAAGGTACACCACATTCATAGATTCCGCATTGTCTACTGTGCATGTAATGTTCTCTAACGAATCCACCAAATTAGTCTAACATGACCTGCCCTTCATGAACCCATGCTGTGTCTTCCTAATGGGACAATTTATTTTCTTCCTTGACGATAGATTCAAGTATTTTCCCTACTACAGAAGTTAAGTTAACTGGCCTATAATTAACCGCCTTTTGTCTACTTCCTTTTTAAACAGTTGTATGGTTCTTGGTATGTATTTATGGTCACATGGTTCTTGGTATGTATTTATGCTGCCTTTTTGATGTCCATTTGTATTCAAGTAAGATTTTTCTGGGGATTGCCTTGCAGCTGACCCCAGATCATGTCAAATTTGGTTATGTTGTAATTGCTGTCTTCAGCTTATCACATCAAAGGTGCTGTTCCACCTGTTGTACCACTACATACATTGGTAGAATGCCATTGTCATACTCATGAGGATTACCACACATGACATCTCAAATGAATTGATTGGGAAAAGAATCATAAATTATAATTATGAGCTCAGATTCTGGTAAAGTTCCTCTTAAAATTGTATTTCTGCAGCTAATTTCTTTATCGTGTCATAAAATAATCTGTCCTGTTTGAGATGATCTGGGGGCGTAGTATGCTTATATAATTAGCTTTCCTTTTCTTTACAGTTCTTGTTTCTAGCCGTACAACCTTTTTGACGTTCACACTCAGGTAGTACATATGCAGACTTAACAGTCAGTTTTCATACTCTGATCTCACAGAAACAAGAAATGTCCTGAACTGCCACTTAATCAATTTTGGTGATACTTATTTCATTTTCTGCTGTGAAGAGATATCTCTTCCAGGTTGCACCATATCTGCTTCAGTGGCAACAGTCTGAACTTACTGGCTGACATGCAACAATAAAAATACTGGCAGAGTGGCAGGCCTTGGAGTGCAAATGTGGCCACACTGAGAAAGGACAACAGGTTGTTGTTTTATGAAGCCACAGTAATTTCCAGGTTGATGACTCCATAATCATCATCTGTTGGAGAACAGATTGCTGGAAGGGTATGAAACCTTACTAGTCCCTTTTGAAATATGGCATCTGCTGCCATGATGGCAGCAACTGTTCCTGTACGACAACAGTCCAAATCTTTTATTATAGCATTCAGACGTCTGGTTGAAACTTCTTTTGCTGTAGCAGAAGCTGAGGTATTTACCATCAGATGCTGCCTCATAATTGCCCTCATGTATAAAGAACAAAGAACAAAACAGTACGGGAAACAGGGCCTTCGGCCCAACGAGCCCGCGCTGCCACCCCGATGTTCCCACCTCTACCGCGATCCCTGTCCATGTTTATAGATCTATGGATTAAAAACCAAATTTGAGACAATTTAGCAAGAATTTGTTTTGCCAATTAGCCTAAGAGCACATCTTTGGGATGTGGGAGGAAACCAGAGCACCCGGAGAAAACCCACACAAGCAAGGGGAGAATGCGCACACTCCCACAGACACGGGCCCAAATCCATGTATCTGCACAGTACAGTGATAGTCACTGAGCTGTTGTGTTGCCGATCAAATGGTCCATGTCAAGCTTACACTAACGATGTGAAACACCAGCTCTTGTACTCTATACACCTTCCTATAAAGGCTAACATACTATATGCTTTCTTCACAACCTTCTCCACTTGCTCTGCCACCTTCAGAGACTTGTTCACCTGCAACCCCAGGTCCCTCTGCATTTCTATACTCTTAATAGGTCTACCCTTTATCATATTATCTCCCCCCCACGTTCTTTCTCCCGAAATGCATCACCTCACATTTATCAGGATTGAATTCCATCTGCCATCTGTATGCCCAAGCTACCAGCCTATCTGTGTTCTGCTGCATCACCTGACAATGCTCCTCATTATCCGCAAGTCCAGCCATCTTTGTATCGTCTGCAAACTTGCTGATCACTCCACTTACTCCCTCTTCCAAGTCATTTATATGTATTACAAATAGAAGAGGTCCCAGTACCGAGCCCTGCGGCACACCACTAGTGACTGACCTCCAGCTAGAAAAACACCCTTCCACTATTACTCTCTGTCTCCTATTATCACGCCAGTTACTTATCCATCTAGCTACCTGTCCTTGCATGCTATTAGCCTTGACCTTCTCAACTAACCTCCCATGAGGGACTTTGTCAAATGCATTATTAAAATCCATATAGACGACATCAAGGGCTCGCCCTTCGTCCACCGTTTTCATCACCTCCTCAAAAAATTCTACCAGATTTGTAAGGCACAACCTCCCCTTAACAAATCCATGCTGCGCATCCCTAATCAGATCGCAACACTCTAAGTGCCTATACATCCTATCTCTAAGAATCCCATCCAACAGCTTCCCTACCACTGACATCAAACTCACCGCCTATAATTTCCAGGGTTATTCTACTACCCATTTTAAACAATGGTACAACATTAGCTATTCTCCAGTCCTCTGGGACCTCACCTGTGTCCAAGGAAGAGACAATGATTTGCGTCAGAGGCCCAGCAATTTCACCTCACACCTCTCTAAGCAGCCTGGGATAAATGCCATCAGGCCCCGGAGATTTATCAGTTTTAATGCTACCTAGAATCTCTAACACTTCCTCCCTCGGTATGGATATTTCCCTCAACTGGTCCACAGCTCCCTTAGAGACAGGAGCTGTCTACAAACCCCTCTCCTTCGTGAATACCGGCGCAAAGTATTCATTCAGGATCTCCGCCATTCCCTTAGGCTCTAAGCACAGTTCCTCTCCTCTGTCCCTAAGAGGTCTGATTTTTTTCCCTCTAACCACCCTTTTATTCCTAACACAGGAGTAAAAACTCTTTGGGTTTTCCTTAATCCTATCTGCCAAAATCATTTCATTCCCCCTTTTTGCCCTTCTAACTTCCTGTTTGAGCTCCTTCCTACTCTCTCTATGTTCCTCCAACGCTGTCTCCGTTCCCAACTGCTTTGACCTATCATACGCCTCTTTTTTCTTCCTAACCAAGTCCTCAATATCCCTAGGAATCCACGGCTCTCTAATCCTACCTTTCCCATCTTTCCTCTTGGCCGGCACACATTTATCTTGCAACATTTTCAGTATTCCCTTGAAAGAGTCCCACATGCCTAGCGTGGACTTATCCTCGAACGACCGTTCCCAATCAGTTTCCCCAAGTTCCTGCCTAATCCGACCGTAGTTAGCCTTCCCCCAATTCAGCACCCTGCCCCTAGGGCAACAAGCATCCTTTTTCATTTGTATCCTGAAGTAGACAGAATTGTAGTCACTGTTAGCCACATGTTCCCCTACTACAACATCAACCACCTGCCCTGGCTCATTACTCAGAACTAAATCCAATATAGCCCCTTCTCTAGTTGGGCGAGCCACATACTGCTCCAACGATCCTTCCAGTACACATTTTACAAATTCCTGCCCGTGCAAACCCCCAGCTCCAGGTACTTTCCAATCCACCCTAGGGAGATTAAAATCTCCCACTATAACGACTCTGTTCTTTCTGCACCAATCCAAAATGTCTTTACATATGCCTTCTTCAACTACCCGTGGGCTGTTGGGTGGTCCATAATACACCCCTAGAATAGTAATTGCCCCCTTTCTATTCCTCAACTCCACCCACAGCGACTCCATTCCTAATTCCTCTGTATTGTCCTCCCTCTGCACTGCCATGATGCTCTCCTTAACTAACAACGCCACTCCCCCACCTCATCTAGACCCTCCTCTGTCATGCCTGAAACACTTATACCCAGGAATGTTCAGTTGCCACTGCTCCCTTTCCTTTAACCATGTCTCCGTCACCGCGACCACAGCCAAGTTCCTCGCAAATATTAAGACCCTAAGTTCATCCGTTTTTCCCGTTACGCTCCTCGCGTTGAAACAGACACACTCCAGACATCCAAGCCCACTTGGAACCTCCTTCTCCCTGGTGTATTTCTTCTCATCCAAGCTTACTCTATCTCCCATCTCCCTCTCTACCGAGCTATCGGTCTCAGCCCCTCCATATTAGTTTAAATCTTGCCAAAACACTCCAGCTAACCTCCCAGCTAAGATATTCATGCCCTTCCCGTTTAAGTGTTCTCCGTTCCTTCTATACAGGTGCCCTTCTTTCGCAAAGATTTCCCAGTTATCCACAAATATGAAACCCTCTGCCCTACACCAGTCCTTCAGCCACGCATTCAGCTGTAAGATCTCATTTCTCCTTGCTCCGCTATTACCCAGCCCTGGAAGCAGCCCTGAGATCGCCACCCTGGAGGCCCTGCTCTTCAGCCTACCCCCCAACTCCGTAGGTGGAATTGGCCAACAACTCCACATTGAAAAGAATAGACTTCAAAGGCTCTACACATCGCCTTGTGCCAAGTTGATGTCTGATTCTTCCATGCTCCTTGATGTTGAAAACGTGACAGCTTTCCCAATGAATCAAACATTTAATAAGTGCACCTAACAGCCTTTGCTGTAATCTGACCGACCAGAGCCCACATCTGAGTTCTCTGCAGCAACGCATGCTTCATTGTCCTCTAAGCTGTCACCTTCACTATTCTTGCTTGCTACCCTGGCTGCTGCATACTTGTGCCTAGTGTCTCAGCATGTGCTGGTTCTGCCTTCATGCTACCCTCTTAAGATATGTACAGTGTCATCATCACTCTTGGACTTCCTGCACTATCTGCCTAGATTATATGTCTTGGTTATCTAAAAGAAAAAAAACACACTGGGTAAACCCATAGTAAGGAAAGAGATAAAAGCAATATGTAGTTGTTATAACAAGGTGCAACTTGCAAGTCAGAAAAGGTTGTGAGATGAGGAGAAATGTAGTATGGTGTCGCTAATCAAATCAGAAGTTCTAAATTTTCATCTTGTTTTTACTGTAGTGCCACACTATCTTGCTATATATATTGCTTCCAGTATAAGCATGGCTCAGTTGATCAGATTCACATCTCTGAATCAGATGAGCGAGTTAAAATCCCACACCAGGTCTTAAGCACATCAACTGGATGCAACAGTTCAATTATCATTCAAAGAAAAGCAATGAGTTCTCCAGACGATTTTTGCTTCCTTAAACCATGAAGAAAAAAAGTAGCTATCTTCTTGAGGTTTGGAGTGACACAAAACGTCATGCTGTGCTTGCTTATATAAGTCATTACATTTTAAAACACAATTCCTTGTTCTTTGAAATATGATAGGACATATGAACACAGCATTTAAATAAAAGTTTTTATTTTAATTGCATAACAGAGATGCTGCATTTCTGTAGAAATTCTTGAATTGCTTTGATTTGGTATATCTGACTTGGGTAATCATCATTATCAGAAAAGAGTGACACAAAATTTTCATACACTGTCGATTACATACACAAATCTTGTTGGCGTATGTATTGGCAATGCATCAACTTTTAAGCAATCTTGACATAATTTATTAAGCATCAAAACCAGTGGTTTTTTATTGAAGCTATAATTAGTTGCATTACATTTACTTTTGTTTGAATTAAAACACTGCATTATTAGTATATTTTAATAGTCCACAAGTATTTATAATAAAGCAGTCATTAACAATGATATTAAAGTCAGGTGAATCTTCAAACAAAATGTGAAAGAAGGTGAAATTTCAAGTAGGTAAAAAATATACATTTATGTTTGCACTCTCACATGGAACCTGATAGGGGATCAGAATCATTTAGACAAGTTTGCTTAAAAGATTCATAACATATGCTAGCTGGAAAGAATTGAGTTATCTCTGCTCTGGAGAATAAGTTATTGTAGCAGTAGCTGACAGAGATGAAGATAACTGACGGAAATTCAATTACCTTTTAGTGTTTTCTTTCTAATGGGATTTTTAATGTGAAAAAGATCCTCTGATGATGGCCCTCTGTTGCTCTGTGAGATTTTCCTTGATACTTTGCTTTGATGGAAAGAATCGAACCCTCCTTTATAGAGCTTCATTAACAATGAAATATGTTTGTTTTTTATTAAGTGGTGTGTTTGATTAGAAAATCCTGAAGTAGCACCATATCAGTCTATTCCAGACACATTTCCTAGATATAGATTCCTTTTACCTCACTTTTCTTCAAGACAATAAACCTTTAAATTAAATATATATTAAATTTAACATAGAATGAAACATTAGTCCATAGTTTTAAGGTACATGACATTGCACACTTGTGAGAATTGTAATTGCTGGATTAAAACTATTTCAATTATTTGTTGGATTAAAACTATTTCAACTATTTACCTTAAAATAGTACTAGAATTTGAAGATCGGTACTAAGTTGCAGAAATTAAATTAATCTATTTTAATTGTAAATTTAGTATAAATCTGAAAAAGCAATATTAAGACTTCAAATAAATAAGAAAGCAGCTGCTGTGATATTATAAGCCCTGAACATTTATGGTTAGAGAAATCTTGGGACATAGATCATGGCATCCAAATCAACCTGTGGTATGATATAACCCCCAAAAAATCAGGTTTTTATGTATATTTAGCATACAAATTGAAACTCACTTTTCAGGCACGGCATGCTTTATTTGTATTTATAGTCAGCCTCAATTTTTTTACCCACAAGTGGGTGTTTTTATTTATTGGAACTAATAACCGAATGCATTGCTAGTGGATTTGTGCTGTGACCTCAATTATTTACTGTGTTCATTAACAGTTAGATAATGGGATAGAAAGCCACAAACAGAAATTTTGTGTTACACAAAAATAGGCAGCATTGTAAGCACAGTAGATACAAATGCGAAGTTAACGAAAGATATTGATAGTACATGGAAAGCTATGTCAAATGGAGGTATATTAGAGCTAAAGGGGATATTTTTTAAATCCAAGATGCGACCATGCAGAGCAGACCTCGTGGCAAATGACAAAGGTGGCAACCACCCATGTGCATGCTGATGTATAAGTTGATCCCTGTTTAATTTTGTACTCTACATATAATTGATCCCTGTTGATGTAGGAATTATTTGAGGTTTCAGAGGTTGATTTATCTGTTGACTATAGTAATTGCAAGATTTTAAATTTGAATACAGCAATTTCCACAACCTCAGGACATTCCAAAAATTTTATTGCCAATGAAGTACTTTTTTGAAGTTTAATTACTGCTGTAATGTCAGAAATGTGATGGACAATTTTCACATAGGTCTCACACAAAACACTGTGCTAGTGATCAGATAACCTGTAAACAGATAAATATTGGCCAAGACATTGAGGGAATTACTCTTGCATTTTTTTGAAGTAGTGCCATGGGATCCATGAGAATGAAAATGGGAGTAGATTATTTAATCCCTCTAACCTTATCAACTCTGATCTTACTGAATGGCAGAAAACCAATTGCATATACCTGTTTTTGTCCCATAGCCCTCTATTCATTTGACCAAAAATCCATCTATCACAGCTTTAAAACTAACAATTGACCTAATATCAAATGCTGTTTGTGGAAGAATGTTGCAAATGTATATCAGCCTCTCTGTGTAGAAATGCTTTCTAATTTTACTCCTGATATGGTTTGGCTCTTTTTTAGATATATCCCATTAGTCCTAGACTTGCCAGATAACAAATAGATTTTTTTTTTATCTGTATTCTCTGTTCCTTTCAATATTTTGAAAACTTCAGGTAGATCGCTGCTTAACCTTTTAATTGCTAGGAATGGCCCTGTTTGTTAATCTCTCTATGTGGTTTGATGCTTGAATTCCAACTATCATTCAGATAAATTTGCACTTCCCCAAGTCAGTTATCTTTCCTGAAGTGTGATGCTTTGAACTGCTTTCAGTATTCCAGGTATAATCTAACCATGCAGGACTTTATACAGTTGAGATATGACTTCTCCCACCACCTGTTCCATTCCACTAGATATAAAGATGAGAATTCCATTAGCTGCCTTGATTTTCTTTTGTATCGTCCATGAAACTTCGTACTTGACTCTCCAAAATCTCTTTTGACCTTCATTGTTTTGTCATTTAGAAAATATCCCCTTTAGCTCCAGTATATCTCTATTGAAATCCATTTGACATAGCTTTCTATGTACTATCAATAACTCTTGTTAACTTCATATTTGTATCTACCGTGCTTACAGTGGTGCCTATTTTTGTGTAATGCAAAACTTGTGTTTGTGGCTTTCTATCCCATCATCTAACCATTAATAAATACAATAAATAATTGAGGCCACAGCACAAATCCATTAGTAATGCTTTGCCCATTAGGCTATTTTCCCAGTATCTTTACTTTTTTTTTCTCCTTCCACTCAGCCAATTTCCTAATTTAGCTGACAATGCAGTGCATTCATGGTTATCTTTTTGAATTGAATCCCTATCTAATCCAGGTCCTCTCCCCTCCCTATCCTTGCAACCCCACAGATTTACCATAGCTAATCTGTCTAACCTACACATTTTGGAACACTAAAGGGCAATTTAGCATGGCCAATCTACCTAATCTACACATCTTTGTGGGAGGAAACCCATGCAGACATGGGGAAAATGTGCAAACTCCACACACACGGTCACCCAAGGCCTAAACTGTACCCACTGTGCTGCCCTGTTTTTAGTTTTTTACTCCATGACATCATTGCAAGTGATGAAGTAGGCAACTACCAGGAGCAGAGAGCTTCATCAAATTATTATCAAAGACAGTGATTAAAAAAGCCTCGCCTTCTCTGAGTTGATTGAGTGTAGAGCAGGAAGGAGATTAGGATGGAGGGGAGGCTGCTGATGCATCTGATTACAGCTGCAACCCGAGATTATAAGATCCATATCCCACCCTTGCAGCTCTGGAGCTTCTTCTGGTGGTGCTTGTTATCATGAAGTGGTTCTCCCATTTTCTGAATCTTCTGATGTGCAGGCAGTAGGGTATAGCCTTCAGGCAGTTTCTGAATCTCCTGCTTCAGGATAACTTGGCTGTGTTACTGGGAAGAAGACCCATAACTGCAATTGTGGGACATGGGGGTTATAATCTAGAATTGCAGTCGTCAACCAAGCAGATCAAAAGCCTCCCCTCCCTTCCTAACAGCGGTCCCTGGAAACTGAGGGGAGGCCATGTCCTGAAAGCCTACCCACAGCAGGACTCAGAGAAACTTGATGAATGGCTTCAGGATCCAAATAACCCAACTGGCACTGCTGAAAATGATGTAATTGGTTTTTTTGCACATGAGCAGACGGATGCACAGGTACAATAGGTATCAATAGCTATCTTGTGTTTTTATCAAATGCTTTCTGGAAGCCCATATAAATATTATCTGTACAGATTTTAGTGACCTCTTCCTCTTCAAAAATTCACACTTAATGTCTAATCACCAAATCTTTAATATACAGACCATAGTACAAAGAACAAGAACAAAGGAAAAATAGCACAGGAAACAGGCCCTTCGGCCCAATGAGCCTGCGCCGCCACCCCGATGTTCCCATCTCTACTCGCGATCCCTGTCAATGTTTATAGATCTATGGATTAAAAACCAAATTTGAGACAATGTAGGGAGAATTTGTTTTGCCAGTTAGCCTAAGAGTACATCTTTGGGATGTGGGAGGAAACCGGAGCACCCGGAGAAAACCCACGCAAGCATGGGGAGAATGCGCAAACTCCCACAGACCCAGGCCCAAATCCACGTATCTGCACAGCATAGCGATAGTCACTGAACTGTCGTGTTGCCCATCAAATGGTCCAGGTCAAGCGTACACTAACAATGTGAAATACTAGGATACTCTCAAAAAATCCAAGAGCAGCCCTCTCACGACCCATCGCGTGTATGCCCCTTGTTAGACAACAAGGTGGACCAAAGCACCTGCAGGATAAAAACAAGTACATCAATATCATCATCAATTTACACACTTCCCAGGGACTCCCAAGGCTCATGATCCCTATTTTAAATCAGTTTTCTATAACCCTCCATTCCCATTCTGTTCACGTGCCCATCTAAGTATCTCTTAAATAACTCCAGAGTGCCTACCTCCACTACTTTACTTGGCAGCGCATTCCATATCCCCACCACCCTCTGTGAAAAAACTCCCTCTAGCATCCAAATTATACCTTACCCCTCTCACCCTAAGCCTGTGACCCCTCGTGCTATTCGAGTCCGTCCTAGGAAAAAGCTTAACCCTGTTTACTCTATCTATCCCCTTCATAATCTTGTACATCTCTATCAGATCTCCTCTAAGTCTACGTCTTTCTAAGGAAAACTCCCAATTTGCCTAACCTCTCCTCATAACTCAGACCTTCCATACCAGGCAGCATCCTGGTAAACCTCCTCGGCACTCTCTCCAGAGTCTCCACGTCCTTCTGGTAGTAAGGCGACCAGAACTGGAGTAATTTCCTAACAATACATGTTAGGCTAACTCATCTATATTTCCATGGTTTCCTTCACTAACTGCTCAGATAGTGATGTGACGTGCAATTTTCTGGTGGGAAGGAGCAGTTCTTGAATTGAGAAAGCAATAGGTCTCAGTTTTAATATAATGCTGTAATATTTGATTTGATTTATTATTGTCACGTATTAGCATACAGTGAAAAGTATTATTTCTTGTGCAGTATATAGACAAAGCATACTGTTCATAGAAAAGGAAACGTAAGAGTGCAGAAAGGAGTATTACTGTCAATGCTAGAGTATAGAGAAAGATCAACTTAATGCAAGGTAAGTCGACTCAAAAGTCCGATGCCAGCCGGGAATAAGCTGTTCTTGAGTCGTTTGGATGTGACCTCAGACTTTTGTATCTGTTCCCAGATGGAAGTTTTGCGGGCTGCTTTGCCAAAGCAGCAGGAAGTGTAGACAGAGTCAATGGATGGGAAGCTAATTTGCATAATGGATTGAGCTGGAGGAGATTACAGTAACAGCAAGGAGTAAGGCAGTTGAGAGATTTAAAAACAAGGATGAGGATTGTACAGCCAAGACAATGTTTGACTTGGAATCGGTAAAGCAAAGGCATGAAAGGAGAAAGAGACATATTACAACTTCAGTCACAGGCATCAAAGCTTCGGATGATCTCAAATTTACATAGGATCAAATGTTGTCTTCCGGTGAGCTGTGATTAGTACCTCCATATCCTTTCCCCCTGCTTTTGTTGCAGGCTGCTTGTGTTAGATGTCTCATCACATGTATTTCCCGCCTCTTAGCTACTCTCTAAAGTAAGTGGGTGTGCACTGTCTGGACTGGTGCCATGTGTGTGAGAACGAGTAATGGTCTTCCTCTGTCAGTTTTCGCTCTGCCACCACTGTCTGAGTAGTTTGCTGTCCTTGGATATCAAAAGGAGAAAGACATGAATATAGAATTGTGGTGAGGGGTGAAGAGGTAAGCAAGAGGTCTGTGCTCAGACCATTTGCAACATGAATTGTTAGCAACATAATGTCATACTTACTGGTTTCAGCCCCACCACTGGCTACAGACTCAATTGTAGTTGTTTCAATAATAAGCATGTAAGAAATGTGAACAAGAGTAGATCATTTGGCCGCTCAAGATAACTCCTCCACTTTCACTGGGCAGGTGCTTGTTAGCTGGCATATCACCAATGACCTGTAGTCAATGCATTTGGGTGGTGTGGTTATTTTGGATGAATAGTTGGCAGTGTGCTTAAGCTGTGAGGTATGAACAAAGAACAAAACAGCACGGGAAACAGGCCCTTCAGCCCGACAAGCCCGAGCCGCCACCTCGATGTTCCCACTTCTACCCGTGATCCCTGTCTATGTTTATAGATCTATGCATCAGAACCAAATCTGCGAGACAATTTAGGGAGAAATTGTTTTGCCAATCAGCCTAAGAGCACATCTTTGGGGTGTGAGAGGAAATTGTAACCTCCAGAGAAAACCCACGCAAGCACGGAGAGAATGCGCAAACTCCCACAGACACAGGCCCAAGTCCATGTATCTGCACAGCCCAGTGATAGTCACTGAGCTGTTGTATTACCCCTAACATCTCCTCCGCACCTGTTCCCCAGCACCCCAGACCCATGTCTCCTCGCAGTGACCACCCCAGCCCCGGGAAACAGCCTCCAAGAATCCACCCCATCCACACTTCCCAACATTCCACAAACTTCCATCAGGTTGCCTCCCAACCCCCGTCCCTCCAGGGAGAAGAGACCCAGCTACCCCAACCCACCCCCACAGGGCACACCCCCCCCCAATCCAGGCAACATCTCTGCAAATCTCCTCCGCACCTTCCCAACAGCCTCCACATCCCCCCTGCAGCGAGGTGACCAGAACCACGCACAGCACTCCAAGTGGGACGTAACAAGGGTCTATAAAGTTGCAGCACTATCTCCTGACTCCCAAACCCAACGAAGGCCGGCACACCATATGCCCTTTTAACCACATCCTCCACCTGTGAGGCCAATTTAAGAGTCCTATGGATCCGGACCCCAAGATCTTTCTGCTCTTCAACACTGCTAAGAGTCCTACCTTTGGTATTGTACTCCTTCATCCCATTGGTCCTGCCAAAATGGACCACTACACATTTATCAGCATTGAAGTCCATCTGCCATTTCTCCGCCCAGTCTTCCATCCTATCTATGTCATATATATTTATATATATTACAAACAAACAAAAGGTCCCAGCACTGATCCCTGAGGAACACTTGTCACAGCCCTCCATTCAGAAACACACCCTTCCACACCTACCCTGTCTTCTATGACCGAGCCAGTTTTGTATCCATCTTGCCAGCTCACCTCTGATCCCATGCGACTTAATCTTCTGCATCTTTTAGCAATAATGAGATTTCAGAGGAGATTGTTTCTGTAGCTGGATGTGGCTCTGATGTTATTTCCCTCTTTGCAGTTATTGTCTATGGGTATATAGTTTGTTCCTATTGATATTACCCACTCTGAATCATAGACTCCTTACAGTGCAGGAGGAGACCATTCGGCCCATTCAGTCTGCAACGACAACAATCCTACCCAGACTCTCTCCCTATAACCACATACATTTACCTTGGAGGGGTGGGAGTGGAGCATGGGGGGAGCGAGGGGTGGGCCGGGAACAAGGGGAGCTATGCCATGGGTGGGGGAATGAGGGGACCGTGGGGAGGGGACGAAGGGGCTGTGCAAGGGGTGGGGGGTGAGGAGGCCAGGGGGAGTGAGGGGGCCATGGGGGGGTGTATTGGCGGGTGGTAGGAGCGGAGGAGATGGTGGTAGAGAGGGGTATAGGGGGAGTGGGAGGCCATGGAGGGTGGGGTTGGGGGGGCGGGGCGAAAGTGGGTGGAAGCTGGGGGCGGGGGGGAGAGTGATGAGGGAGGTGCGAGGGAGCTGGGGGAAGAGGAGAATGGGGTTGGGGCAGGGGCACAAGGTACAGCATTTATACTAAAATCCAGATCCACACGGTGGCTCAGTGGGTTAGCACTGCTGCCTCACAGCGCCAGGGACCCAGCTTCGATTCCCAGTGGCGTCACTGTCTGTGTGGAGTTTGCACCCTCTTCCCATGTCTGCATGAGTTTCCTCCGGGAGTTCCGGTTTCGTCCCACAGTTTATAGATTCTGGGTTAGGTTAATTGGCTATGCTAAATTGCCCCTTAGTGTCATGATATATGGTTGAGGTTTGTTCCAGAGCTTAGTGAGAGAGGTAGGAGTGAAGCTCAAAATGTGAGATATAAGTTGTGATTGACGTAAATTGTTGTTGGCCGATATGGCATTTGGGAATGCATGCATTGACCTTTACTACTTGTATGATCTTTTCACGTTGTATTAAAGATTTGGTTGCACTGCTAACTTTGACCTACGTGACTATCTGTTTCCATTGCCACTTTAGATTTTTCCTGGAGGGCATCCAAGCCTATTATGGATATGCCTCTT
Source organism: Sphyrna mokarran (assembly GCA_024679065.1). Classification (NCBI taxonomy): domain Eukaryota; kingdom Metazoa; phylum Chordata; class Chondrichthyes; order Carcharhiniformes; family Carcharhinidae; genus Sphyrna; species Sphyrna mokarran. Next base: position 130,538,042 of record JAGIQG010000001.1, read on the forward strand.
GTGACAAAGAATCTTTCTGTCTGCCACCTTGTGCCATTCCTGTACTTTCCTGAAGTCATGGTGACATCTCAATTAACTTGCTGCAGCTGTTTCAGTCAAAATGCATCTCCTCTGATTTGCTTTAAGTAGTCATGATGTAGAGATGCCAGCGTTGGACTGGGGTAGTAAGAATTTAGCAACACCAATTTTAAATCCAACCGATTTATTTGATGGTAAATTTGCGAGCTTTCGACACTCTGTGTCTTTGTCAAGTAGAGCAGGTTTACTTGAACTGGTGTTAGCCTCTCACAATTTTGCACCCCCTGCTCAAGTATGCAACCAGTCAGCAACATCAGGTCACCTCCCATTTTGGTAGTATATTGCAATCATTTAAATCCCCTTGTTGGATATTTTTGCCTTCTCTCTCTCAAAAAAAAATAGAAAAATATTACATCTGCTGGAAATCTAAAATAAAAGCATAAAGTGCTGAAAAAACTCACCAGTTCTGAAGAAAAATCATTTTGGACTGGACATTAACTCTGTCTTCCCACTGATGCTGGCTGACTTGCTAAGTTTTTACAGCACTTTCTGTAATTGTTGTCTATTTGGTCCCCATTTCTGTCTGGTTGTAAGTTTTTCTATCAAATTGCCCCATCAACTTTATTTTAAAAAGCCCCAGCTTTTCATGTCTTTGTTTGTATTTTCTCAGGCAACATCCTACATTTTATCTTTCTGTTGTTCATCATTCTTTATATCCCATGGCATCCAAAGCAATACTCAAATCTCCAGTTTTGCCTTAATAAGGTTTATATATTTCTACCATTATGTTTTGACTTTAATATTGTCAAGTCTAGAAGAGACACGTTATATTATCAACTTCCAGTCAATACTTTTAAAAGTTGAACGCACATATGCTGACATATAGACTATATAGCATATCAAGTCTTTAGCGATACCTAATAAAATATGGATATAGGTGAGACCTTGTAGTTATTTGTGGAATCCACACATCTCATTGTTTAAGGATGAGAGAACACCTAAAGACTGTGGAGTTTCGAAGCCATCTGTCTCCATGTTTTATACCAGACAAAAGGGAAGATCAAAGTTCAGCTTCCCATTGTATCATGATGGCCTACTCCATTCAGACTAGACTGGGTTAGCCTTAAAAGTGTTAACTCAGTGGGCTTATGATTGAAACTGGTTTCAGGACTCAGCAGATCCATCAGTTATCAGCTAGTCTGAAGATAAGACTCTGAAACTAGATGAAAGTTATTGAGCAGTACAAATACTTAACCTGTTGCAGTTTTAAAGTTCACCTGAGAATCAGCCTGTCTAAATATTCAACTACAAAAACCCTTGCAACTGCTGTGAACCCTTCACTTTACAAGACCCTCACTTCAACTTTAAAACATCAAATCCATTCACAAAATTATGGCCCTGTCACTTGTGAGAATGGAAAGCATAGATTGGTGACTGAATTAATTGTAATCTGTAAAATGCCCTATCATTATCTCTATTCAAAATGTGTGTGCGCGTGCCTGGATGTAAAATGTGAGATGTTGTGTAAATGTATGAATAAATTTGAGTATAAATTGTCTTCTGTATTTTAAACTTGTGGAATCTTGCTGTTAAAATATTTAATTGAACATTCTTAGGGTAAGTACAGACACACTTTTTATGGGCAGATACATTCTGTCTATAACGCAATTGGGGGCTCATCTGGAATTTAAATCCATTTGAGCAAATGAGCCAAATCAACTTTAAGCAGATAGTAGAAGGGAAAAGTGAGTCAAGTGCACATGCTTTTTCCACCTATCCTATCTTTAACAAGCCCTATGTAGTGCTTGCCTTCATATATAAACTGGGTACCTCGCAGACCCAGACAAAACTGTAGGGAATTTGGAGGAGGCCAGGTTCCCTGCCACATGACATATAGGCCCATAGGCATTTGGTATGCCCTTATGCCTATGAGCCAAATCCTGGTTATGGATAAATAGCTTCACTGCCTTTTGGGTGTCTCCACAGAGAAGGCAGCTCAAGAACAAAACCTTGAAAATCTGGAGTAAGGTACTCTGGATGGTAATCTTTCAGCTATTCTGCTGCAGAAATTGTACTGAACAGTACTGGTTTCACCTTTCTATAAAAGCTTATTAGCAGTAGTTAGACTGCAAGCCAGTGGTCAGAGCTGGAGGCAAGATGTCAGAAGCAGACTAACTACGATAAGCCACCAGTTAATTGATTTAACACATTACGTCAACCAGAGACAAGCAATGTGATAATGACCACCTACTCTGTTTTTTGTCAGGTTGAGTGGGAGATAAGTATATCTCTTAATTATTGACTGGAAGTCCATCTATTCTTTTCATGTCCATTCTAACATTTTAACAATAACCCTAAATAAATTCCTTTGGTTCTCAGAAATAATAGTTTTATCTCAATTTTAGTATCATGTGCAAATTTGACCTATATCTAATTCATTTATACACATAATGAAGTTATATTGTTCAGAACAGAACTGAGACAATACAACTCATTTTCAATCACTAAGGAAAAAAAAATCCTTACATTCTGCTTTGTCCCTTCTAACAAGCATTAAATAAATCAGCCCTCCTTTCCCTAATTCTGTCTCATTTGCCCTTCTCCAAATAGTTTGCACGGTTCTTTGTCCAAGGTTTTTATGTGCACTGCATGAACTACATTTTCCCTCATAAGCATATTTATTTCACCCTCAAAAAGGTCTTTGGTCTATGAAGCACACTTTCCTTTCTTAAATCCATGTTGGATACTTTTATTTTTCTTCATCTGGATATGTAGTAATTAATACTAATTTAATTGTATTTATTCTGCTGCAAAGTCATTTAGCAGACTTGTAATTACTTATGTGAGCTCTGTTACCCAATTTGAAATGGGCCAAACGCTGGCCACTCTGAAGACTTCTTGCATACATCATTGCTGTTTAATCCACTCTTATTTTAAGGTAATGTCCCTTTATTCTGGACTTTTGATTCAGAGAAATTAATTGTCTTGCTCACTATCTATCAAAGCATTAATAATCTCAAACATCTCAATTCGATCATCTTTGATCTCTGTCAGCCTGTTTCTATCAAACGGGCATTCTATGCCCATTGTGAGCAATGGTCAGTGAGAGCACGCCCTCTACCCTCGAAGTCTCAGATGAACCTGTATTTGAGATCGCCATTGCAAACGTCAGCACAGCCTTCTTGAAGGTCAACCAACAGAAAGCGACTGACCTAGATTGGGTACATGGAAGAGCATTCAGATCTTGTGGACCAGCTGATGGGGGTATTGCAGACTTCTTAAACCTTTATTTACAATAACCTGAGGTATCTATCTGCTTCAAGAAGTCTGCCATCATTCCAGTACGTAAGAAAAGCCAGGTAGCTTGCCTTAATGACTATCAAAGGTGGCTCTGACATTCATCATTATAAAGTGCTTCAAAAAGTTAGGCATGGCACCAGTCAATTCCAGCCTCCCATATTGCCTGGAATCACTTCACTTTGCCTCCTGCTGCAACAGGTCCGTAGCAGATGGCCTTTCACTGGCCCTGCAGTCAACCCTGGAATACCTAGATAATAAAGATAACTATGTCAGACTCCTATTTATCAACTACAGCTCAGCCTTCAACATCATCATCTCCAAACTCGGTGGCATGGGGCTGGGCTCTTCCCTCTGCAACTGGATCCTGAATTTCCTAACCCACAGACAGCAATCAGTGAGGTTAGGCAACAACAACTCCTCCACTATCATTCTCAACACTAGTGCCCCATAAGGCTGTGTCCTCAGTCACTTTGTATATTCCTTATCGCCTGTGACTGTGGAGCCAAATTCCCCTCCAACTCGGTTTTCAAGTTTGTTGATGATACCACTGTAGTGGGCCGGATCTCAATGACAAGACTGATTGTAGGAAAGAGATACAGAATCTGGTGAACTGTTGCAATGACAATAATCTCTCCTTCAATGTGAATAAAACAAAGGAAATTGTCAGGAAATACTTCAGGGAGTATGGTGAAGGACATACCCCTGTCTATATCAACGGCATAAAGTAGAAATGGTTGACAGCTTCAAGTACTTAGGTATCCAGATTACCAACAATCAGTTCTGATCCCTCCAAGTCGACACTATAGTTGAAAAAGCCCACCAATGCCTCTACTTTTGCAAAGGATTAAGGAAACTTGGCATATCTGCTGTGACACTCCAACTTTTACAGATGCACCATACAAAGCAATCTTCCTGATGGCATCATAGTTTGGTATGGTCCCTGTTCTGTCCAGGACTGCATGAAACTACACAGGATTATGACCGAAGCCCAGTCCAGCATGCCAACCAACCTCCCATCCATTGACTCTGTCAACACCATCTCAGAAAAGCAGTCAGCATGATTAAGGACCTCATGCATCTTGGACATACTTTGTTCCATAAGGAAAAAAATACCAAAGGTCTAAAGAGACATACCAACTGACTTGAGAACAGCTTCATCTCTGCTGCCATCAGACTTTTGAATGGATCTACCTCACATTATGAGAAAGCTGTCTACTGGTTGGTGTCCATATCTGACTCAAAGGAGGATGGTTGTGGTAGTTGGCGGTCAATCAGCTCTACTCAGGACATCATTGTAGCAGTTCCTTAGTGGCCTATGCCCAATCATCTTCAACTGCTTTATCAGTGACCTCTATTGCATCATAAGGTCAGAAGTAGAGATTTCACAGATGATTGCACAATATTCAGCACCATTTGTGATTCCTCATTTACTGAAACAATTTATGTCGAAATGCAGCAGGATCTGGACAATATCCAGGCTTTGGTTACAAGTGCCAGGCTATTGCATCTCCTGCAAGAGATCACCCCTTGATATGCAGTGATATTACCATCACTTAATTCCCCACTATCAACGACATGGGGGTTACTATTGACTGGAAACTGAACAAGAACACCAATATAAATATTGTGACTACAAGAGCAGATGAAAGGATAGATTCCTGCGTTGAGAACCCCAAAGCCTGTCCACAAGTCACAAGTTAGGAGTATAACTGAACACATGTCTAGATGGATTCACCTCCAACAAGACAAAAAGCTTGGCACCATCCATCAAATAGAATCATAGAAACGTAGACTTATGGCACAGTGGTGCAATGGTTAGCACTGCTGCCTCACAGTTCCAAGGATCTGTATTTGATTCCTGGCTTGGGTCACTGTCTGTGTGTGGAATTTGCGTGTTCTTTCCATGTCTGAGTGGATTTCCCCCACGTGCTCTGGTTTCCTCCCATAGTCCAAAGATGTGCATTGGCCATGCTAAATTGCTTCTTAGTGTCCCGAGATGCACAGAGTTGGAGGAATTAGCAGGTAAATATGTGGGGTTATGGGATAAGACCTAGGTGGGATTGTGTCCGTGCAGACTTGATGTGCTGAATGGTCTCCTTCTGCACTGTAGGGTTTTTAAGATTCTATAATCCCAAAATGCAGCAGGAGGTCCTTCGGCCCATTGAGATTGCACTGACTCCCTGAAAGAGCGTCCCATCCAAGTCCCCTGTCCTATCACCATAACACTGCACATTTACCATGATTAATCCACATAATCCTCTGCATCTTTGGACACTTAATGGGCAATTTAGCATTGCCAGTCAACCTAACTACACATTTTTGGACTGTGGGAGGAAATCAGAGCACCCAGAGGAAACCACACAGACACAAGGATCATGTTCAGTCTCTACTCATAATCACCCCAGGCCAGAATCAAACTTCGGTCACTGGTGCTGTGAGGCAGCAGAATGCTACAGTGCCCGTTGCCACCCCTTCAGGCAAAACAGCCTGATTGCTGCTACTTCCACAAACACTCAACCCCTCCATCATCGTTCAACAGTAGCATCTACAAGATAAATTGCAAGAACTCCTCAAGACTTTTCAGCAATACCTTCTAAACCCACAGCTGCTACCATTTAGAAGGATAAAAGTGGCAGATACCTGGGAATACCACCACCTAGATGTTTCCCTCCAAGTCATTCACCATCCTGACTTGGAAATATATCTCTTGTTCCTTCACTGCCACTGGATAAAAATCCTGGAATTACCCTGATAACAACTGTGGATGTACCTATACCTCAGGGACTGCAGCAGTACTTAAGGCAGCTCACTATCACCCTCTGAAGAGGGACTTGAGATGGGCAATAATGCTGGCCAACATTCAGGAAATCAATTAAGATTAAATCATTGACAAGGATACTAAGTTTGTGGTTGGATCAAAATGATGTTTAAGTTACCCAGCATTTTCTTCAAGGGTATTTCTTCAAGACATAGACAGGATGCAAGACTGGGTGGAGAAGTGGCAGATGGACTTCAACGCGGATAAATGTGTAGTGGTCCATTTTGGCAGGAATAATGGGATGAAAGAGTACAATATAAGGGGTAGGAGTCTTAGCTGTGTTGTAGAGCAGAAGGATCCCAGGTCCGAGTCCATAGGACTCTTAAATCGGCCTCGCAGGTGGAGGAAGTGGTCAAGAAGGCGTATGGTGTACTGGCCTTCATTAATCGAGGAATAGAGTTTAGGAGTCAGGAGGTAATGATGCAGTTCTATAAGACCCTTGTCAGACCCCGCTTGAAGTATTGTGCGCAGTTCTGGTCGCCTCATTATAGGAAGGATGTAGAGGCCATTGAGAGAGTGCAGAGGAGATTTACAAGGTTGCTGCCTGGATTGGGAGGCAGGCCTTATGAAGATAGGTTGAGGGAGCTGGGACTCTTCTCACTGGAGAGACGTAGGTTGAGAGGTGACCTGATAGAGGTTTATAAAATGTTGAGAGGAATAGATAGGGTAGACTTTCAGAGACTATTTCCCCGAGCTGAAATGGTCACGACGAGGGGACACAGATTTAAGGTGCAGGGAAGCAAATGCAGAGGGGATGTTAGAGGTAAATTTTTCACTCAGAGGGTGGTGAGTGAATGGAATCGGCTGCCGTCGGAGGTGGTTGAGGCAAACTCGCTGGGGTCTTTTAAAAGACTTCTGGATGAGTATATGGAAACGAATGGGATAGGGGATTATAGATGGGTCTGTGGATTGGTAGATATAGATGTGATCGGTGCAACTCGTGGGTCGAAGGGCATGTTTGTGCTGTATTGTTCTATGTTCTGTTCCAGCTCACTGAAGACTGGATGTCAAACATGTAGTCTGCTAGTGCCCGAAGTACAAGATCTATCAGAGCAAATCGATAAAGTTCCTGTTTAGTTTCTTAAAAATAGCACCCTCTCTCATTGAGCTTTGTCAGCCCAGATTGGCACTTAATCTTCTGACTTTGAGGTAAGGATGCTGAGCCAAGCTGACCAAAGATATATTTTGAGTATCAAAGTCATATTAAATTAATTCTGGGAGAAAGTCGGCTTAATATTGCTGAGCAATTTGTTTAAAATATAAAACTGCATTTTGAATTTTCATCTGTTTTTAAACTTCCAAAGTGCATCAAGTGAGATTGCTGTGGGGATATTCCTAAGGATTATCTTGTATTTAGATAAATCTGGGTGAGGGTTGTTAAGTAACAGAATTCATATTTCTTAGCCTCTCAGTTTTACAGTGAATGGAAATGGCTGTCAAGGTGTGTAAATGCTGTTTAAAGTTCTCAAGGTTTATGTTTCATAATTTTGCTCTTGTCTATGCAGTGTGGAAAAGAAACCTGAATGGAAGTAATTGTAGGGGAATGGTGGGTTTTCAATGCCCTATTTGGAGGTCTAAAGGGAGGAAACCTTGCAGTGAATTTTGCTATCTCTGTTGGAAGTTTACAAATTCAATTATTTACAGAATGTTTCTGTAGGGAGCAGCATTTGTACTCTGTAGAATCACATTCCTATTAAACTGGTAATAGAGTTGCATTGATGACACTGGTGTCAGATCCATGGTGATTATTTTGCAGTTCAAGCTGCTTCATCTATCTTACCTTGAAGTAAGAAACGAAGAATGGTTGAAATTGAGACAGTAAGAGGTAAAGATAAAAAGTGAAGGGTGGCAAAGATCTGTTCTTTTTCTCTTCCAATTTATGAGCACATTTATTTCATCCAGTGTTTTTACAGTCCTATTTTATTATGTGCATTACACAGGTGAAATTCAATTGCTTCATATCTTACTTATACAATACAGAGGAAGAAAATATCAAATTTATTGCAGTTTCAGATTTTAAATCAGTTTATCTGGAGAAGAGAAATTTATAACTTCAGGTTTTATACAAACTATTATTTTTAAATGATTGTATTTTCATATTACATGTAGTCTTTTAAAACCAGAAAACAAGTGGTTTTTTTATGAGTATCCTGCGTACGCTAACCTTGATGGCTGTTATCATGCTGTATCTGCTTCATTGGATTATGCTTCTTGCCATGCTGAGGCAAATCAATACTTAACAGGAAATGACAGAGGCATTGCTTGAATATGGTTGTCAAACGTTGACGTTGCATGACTTAAAAGAACAAAGAACAAAACAGCACGGGAAACAGGCCCTTCGGCCCAACGAGCCCGCACCGCCACCCCGATGTTCCCACCTCTACCCGTGATCCCTGTCTATGTTTATAGATCTATGGATTAAAAACCAAATTTGAGACAATTTAGGGAGGATTTGTTTTGCCAATTAGCCTAAGAGCACATCTTTGGGATGTGGGAGGAAACCGGAGCACCCGGAGAAAACCCACGCAAGCACGGGGAGAATGTGCAAACTCCCCATAGACACAGGCCCAAATCCATGTATCTGCACAGCACAGCAATAGTCACTGAACTGTCGTGTTGCTCATCAAATGGTCCAGGTCAAGCGTACACTAACGACGTGAAACACTAGGATACTCTCAAAAAAAATCCAAGAGCAGCCCTCTCACGACCCATCGTGTGTGTGCCTCCCGTTAGACAACAAGGCGGACCAAAGCACCTGTAGGATAAAAACAAGTACATCAATATCATCATCTATTTAGACACTTCCCAGGGACTCCCAAGGCTCATGATCCCTATTTTAAATCAGTTTTCTATACCCCTCCATTCCCATTCTGTTCATGTGCCCATCTAAGTATTTCTCAAATAACTCTAGAGTACCTGCCTCACCCTAAGCCCATGACCCCTCGTGCTATTCGAGTCCGTCCTAGGAAAAAGCTTAACCCTGTTTAATCTATACCTCTCATAATCTTGTACACCTCTATTAGATCTCCTCTAAGTCTACATCTTTCTAAGGAAAACAGTCCCAATTTGCCTAACCTCTCCTCGTAACTCAGACCTTCCGTACCAGGCAGCATCCTGGTAAACCTCCTCTGCACTCTCTCCAGAGTCTCCATGTCCTTCCGGTAGTAAGGCGACCAGAACTGGACACAGTATTCCAAATGAGGTCTAACCAACGTTTTATATACCTGCAACATTAAAGGCCAGCTCTTGTACTCTATACCCCTTCCTATAAAGGCTAGCATACCATATGCTTTCTTCACAACCTTCCCACTTGCTCTGCCACCTTCAGAGACTTGTTCACCTGCACCCCCAGGTCCTTCTGTGTTTCTATACTCTTAATAGGTCTACCCTTTATCATATATCTCCCCTCTACATTCTTTCTCCCGAAATGTATCACCTCACATTTATCAGGATTGAATTTAATCTGCCATCTATCTGCCCAAGCTACCAGCCTATCTATGTCCTGCTGTATTGCCTGACAATGCTCCTCACTATCCGCAAGTGCAGCCATCTTTGTATCGTCTGCAAACTTGCTGATCACTCCACTTACTCCCTCTTCCAAGTCATTTATATATATTACAAATAGAAGAGGTCCCAGTACCGAGCCCTGCGGCACACCACTAGTGACCGACCTCCAGCTAAAAAAACACCCTTCCACTATTACTCTCTGTCTCCTATTACCAAGCCAGTTACTTATCCATCTAGCTACCTGTCCTTGTATCCCATTAGCCTTGACCTTCTCAACTAACCTCCCATGAGGGACTTTGTCAAATGCCTTACTAAAATCCATATAGATGACATCAACGGCTTGCCCTTCGTCCACCGTTTTCATCACCTCCTCAAAAAATTCTACCAGATTTGTAAGGCACAACCTCCCCGTAACAAATCCATGCTGCGCATCCCTAATCAGATCGCAACACTCTAAGTGCCTATACATCCTATCTCTAAGAATCCCGTCCAACAGTTTCCCTACCACTGACGTCAAACTCACCGGCCTATAATTCCCAGGGTTATCCCTACTACCCTTTTTAAACAACGGTACAACATTAGCTATTCCCCAGTCCTCTGGGACCTCACCTGTGTCCAAAGAAGAGACAAAGATTTGCGTCAGAGGTCCAGCAATTTCACCTCGCATCTCCCTAAGCAACTTGGGATAAATGCTATCAGGCCCTGGAGATTTATCAGTTTTAATGCTACCTAGAAGCTCTACACTTCCTCCCTCAGTATGGATATTTCCCTCAACTGGTCCACAGCTCCCTCAGAGACAGGAGCAGTCAACAAGCCCCTCCTTCATGAATACCGACGCAAAGTATTTATTCAGGATCTCCGCCATTTCCTCGGGCTCTAAGCACAGTTCCCCTCCTCTGTCCCTAAGAGGTCCGATTTTTCCTCTAACCACCCTTTTATTCCTAACGTAGGAGTAAAAAGCCTTTGGATTTTCCTTAATCCTATCTGCCAAAATAATTTCATGCTCCCTTTTTGCCCTTTTAACTCCCAGTTTGAGCTCCCTCCTACTCTCTCTATATTCCTCCAACGCTGTCTCCGTTCCCAGCTGCTTTGACCTATCATACGCCTCTCTTTTCTTCCTAACCAAGTCCTCAATATCCCTAGGAATCCACGGATCTCTAATCCTACCTTTCCCATCTTTCCTCTTAGCTGGCACGTATGTATCTTGCAACATTTTCAGTATTCCCTTGAAAGAGTCCCACATGCCTAGTGTGGACTTACCCTCAAACAACCGTTCCCAACTTGTTCACTATTATACTCTTAAGTTTTAATTTTTCTCTACCCCATCTTCTGGAGGTTTTAAGAATTTCCTTGTGGTATTTGTTTATTGTTAAAAGAAGTAATGTTAAATTTGAGGTGGGGGCGTTCCAGTCCAAAAATCTTTTAAACTGGAGGATTGAATTACTTTTTACTCTCGTTAAGCTTATTTGATGTGAATCCGCATCCCATGGTATAAGATACTCTGTCACATAGCACCCTCTGGGACTATTGAAACTTGAGAAAATTAGAACCAAATTAGAGGATGTAACTGGCATAGTTCAAAGCTTTTTGTCAGGCCTGTTTCATCAGATCAAAGTCCAGTAGAAGCTGAGAGTGTGGCCTAAGTAACACAGCACAGTATATTAGTAATACTATGTTCGTACAATTATGTGATTCCTCGTTATATCAACCATTTAACACGATGCAAGTCTATCCTTCCTTTTACTTTGATTTGATTTCCTTTATTTCACATTTTTTAGGTCAAACTTCTCTTTAATATTCTTTAAAGAGACAGAGACTGATAAAAGGAAGAGAGTAACCTGCTAACATGATTTATATCTATGGATTATATGTCAGACTTGAAAAGTGAATGGTTAAATTGTGGAGGAGGTTCCAACTGTAAATTATAGGGTACTTTGCAAGTCATTTACTGTTCACTTTATTCACTGTTTACTTGCTTTCTCTCTGTCTACTTTGCACGCTTATACTTCTTGAATATCCCTATACCTGCGTATGTAATTGAAAAACATTGATCAGCTATTGAAAAGTGTGCATTTTGAAAAGGTAAAATGTAATTAAATAAATTTAGTTTTCCGGATCTCATAAAGTTGTAAAATTTTTGTGTTAATGTGAAACTGATACTACCATATATTTAGAAAACCTGTGATCTGCAGTTTTGGTCGCCTTCCAATTACACACATGCAAGAACTTTAGTTTCAACTGAGTGAATGCTTTGCAAGAAAATTATCATATTTCTAACACACAACAACTGATGCATATTTAATAAAAAAAAGTAACCTAATAGTAAATATATAAATTATTTAATATGTAATGTTGTTTCTCGTAACTGCTTGAAATCTTAAATTATGCACGTTTACGTTGTTTGATATTTTTCATACTAAGTTGCAAACCCTTTCTGCAAATTTCAAACAACTTTTGGTAATTCCCACAAAAATAGATTTTTTTCCAAGCACATTAATAGGAAACAAATTTACAGGGCTCAATAAACTTTGTTCCATTTTACATTGTCATTTGATTGACACTGCATAGTTGATGCAATCTTACGCCTCTATCTTCTCAAAAAAGGTCACTTGTGAAAAGCAAATAGTGATTTTTAAATATTTATTTTAATATTGGATGCATTAAATGGGTATTTTTTAGCTATTTGTAAATCATAATGGATTGTTGTCATTTATTGGGTAATATAAGTATAATCATGAACTTAAAATTTAGGATTTTAATGTGATTTTTAAATGGCTTGGACACAGAATTGGGCTGGATAGTCATTCTGCTTCTGCGGATGTAGTTTGGGAACAAAATGCATCTGATCCATGTGTACACACTTTTGTTGAAAGTCATGCCAGGTGCTATGTTTGTCAGGAGTTAGATTGCAAAACAACAAAATCCCATCACAAGCATGTAGAGCAGGCAGATTATGATGCCAGTCACTGTGCATTGCCAATTTGATTTCATTTGGTTTTATTATTGTCACAAGTATTAACGTACACGAGAAAGTATTGTTTCTTGTGCACGCTACAGACAAAACATACTGTTCATAGAGAAGGAAACAAGAGAGTGCAGAATATAGTGTTACAGTCATAGCAAGTGTGGAGAAAAATCAAGTTAATGCAAGGTAAGTGCATTCAAAAGTCTGACAACAGCAGAGAAGAAGCTGTTCTTGAGTCAGTTAGTACGTGACCTCAGACTTTTGTACCTTTCTTGGGACAGAAGAAGGTGGAACAAGAATATCCGGGGTGCATGAGTTCCTTAGGTATGCTGGCTGCTTTGCCAAGGTAGAGGGAAATGTAGACACAGTCAATGGATGGGAGGCTGGTTGCATGATGGATTGGGCTACTTTTGAGTTCCTTGTGATGTTGGGCAGAGCAGGAACCATACCAAACTGTGATACAACCAGAAAGAATGCTTTCTGTGGTGCATCTGTAAAAATTGGTGAGGGTCTTGGTTGATATGCCAAATTTCCTTTGATTCCTGAGAAAGTAGAGGTTGTTAGTGCCCAAATTTGAGACCAATGCTGCACATTTGGTACTGAACACAGCTGCATGTGGTACCTTTTTGTATGCTTAAATATACATTATGAGCAGAAAGCCCTCCCCCCTCATTAGTGCTAATTCAAGGAATCTTTATCTGTTTGATGGCCAGCTGCTGATAGTGGCAATTAGCATGATTTTACAAGTGTTTGCTGCTCTTCATTGTTGTTTCAAGTTACAGAAGTTTACAGCAAATAGTATTTTCAGTGCTGAAAGATATTTTCTTGACTTCAACGCTCCTACACAAATCATTTGCTGCTGGGCATGATTGTACTAATCAGTCTGCCTTTGGAATAAGAGCTATATCTTTTAGCTTTATTATTTAAACTAACATAAGAACGTAAGAAATAGGAGCAGGAGCAGAACATCCAGCCCCTCAAGCCTGCCCCACCATTCAATAAGATCATGGTTGATCTGCAGTGGTTCAGTTCCACTTTCCTGCTTTCTCCCCATAACCCTTAATTCCCTTGTCAATCAAAAACCTATCCACCCTTGACTTAAATATATTCAGCAAGGAAGCCTCCACCACTTCAACAGGCAGAGAATTCCAAAGATTCACCATCCTTTGAGTGAAGGAATTCCTCCTCAACTCTGATCTGAACCCACCCCCCCTGTTATTTTGAGGCTGTGCCCTCCAGTTTTCATTATCTTATACGTCTCTATCAGATCCCCTCTCAGCCTTGTAAACTCCAATGAGTACAAACCTAGCCTATTTAATCTCTCCTCATTATCCAATGCCCTCATCTCCGGAATCAGCCTAGTAAACCTCTGCACCCCCTCCAAGGCCAATATATCCTTCCTCAAATGCGGTGACCAAAACTGCACACAGTACTCCAACTGCGGTCTCAACAGTACCCTGTACAGCTGCAAAAGTACCTCCCTACTTTTATATTCTATCCACCTAGCTATAAAGGCCAGCATTGCATTCGCCTTCTTGATCACCTGCAGACTGTGTTTTTGCGATTCGTGCACAAGGACCTCCAGGTCCCTCTGCACCGTCGCATGCTGCAGCTTTTCGCCATTTAAATAATAATCCTTCCTACCGTTATTCCTATCAAAGTGGATAACCTCACACTTGCTAATATTGTACTCCATCTGCCAGGTCCTTGTCCACCCACTCAACCTATCTATATCCCTCTGCAGGCTTTCCACATCCTCCATGCAATTTGCTTTTCCACTCATCTGTGTGTCATCAGCAAATTTCATCACTGTGCACTCAGCCCCTTCCTCCAGATCATCTATGTAAATGGTAAATAGTTGAGGCCCCAGCACAGATCCCTGGAGCACTCCACTAGTCACTAGATGCCAATCAGAATAGCATCCATTAATACCTACTCTCTGCTTCCTATTAAACAACCAATCCTCTATCCAGTCTAATACCCTACCCCCAACTCCCTGCATCCTAACCTTCTGCAGCAATCTTTTGCGAGGCACCTTATCAAATGCCTTTTGGAAATCCAAAAACATCACATCCACCAGTCCTCCTCTATCTACTGCACTAGTCACTTCCTCATAGAACTCTAATAAATTCATCAAGCACGACTTCCCCTTCATGAATCCGTGCTGTGTCTGCTTGATCAAACAGTTTGTATCCAGGTGCCTCATTATTTCTGCTTTGATGACAGATTCAAGCATTTTTCTGACTACAGACGTTAAACTAACCGGCCTATAATTCCCTGCCTTCTGTCTGCTACCTTTTTTAAGCAGCGGTGTAACATTAGCCGTTTTCCAATCTTCCGGTGTTTTCCTGGAGTCCAGCGAATTCTGAAAGATAATTATTAGGGCATCCGCTACAACCTCTGCCATTTCCTTGAGAACCCTGGGATGCATTCCATGCAGTCCCGGGGCCAAATTAAATTAAAGATAAATGGAAACGTTCAACTGGGGAAGAGTTAGGAGGAAGAAATTTAAACAGTGGATGATTCGGCTTGAGCCTCTGGTAGGGCCAGAATGTCTATTGTCACGTCAGTAAGGAATTTGGAATATTTCTGTAATTCCCGGATTAAAAAAGCTAAAACCATATTTGTAAACAGGGTTTTATTGGTCGAAACAGCAAATCTTAAGAAGGTCGTTAGAGGGGTAAATTGGTAATGTGGGTCATGGAATCACTGTCATACACCACAGAAAAAAACTTTCAGACTGCACCAACAGTAACTTTCACTAAAGGCACACCAGTCCCATTTTCCTGCATTTGTCCAATATCCTTGAATGTCATGATATTCCAAATCTGAGTTATTTTGAAAGTAAAGATAATTTATTTACATTAGTGTTTGGAACATCCGGAGTATACTGCATGATCTGTAGAAAATTAGGGAAGTTTTTTTTATGCCTGTGTTTCCATCTCAAGAGCAGACAATCAGCAGTTTGGGAACAGACCAACAGAGTTGCAGCTCGTTGAGCTGAGGGAGAAAAAAGCTTAATGCTAAGCCTACACCTTCAGAAGAGAAGATATTAGCTTTATTGTTCACTGTGCGGTGGTAACTCGAGCTCAGTTTGGAGACTAAGTTACATGAGACAAAAGAAGATGGAAGATTTGCCTAGCTTGGACCTCGTGGCAAAAGCTACATTATCTTCATAGAAAGCAAGCAGTTAGCTTGGCGATGACACACTATGGAAAAAAAGGTGGAGCAATCTTTATATGTCTAAAACCAGGATAAGAAGTGTAGAGTCTATTAAAAGCAAGAGTGTTCTTGATTTTTAAATCCAGTAGTACAAAGGCAATGAATCTTAAACTTGAGCTGTAAAGTCCAGAATGGTGAGGTTTTGAAGAAAAGTAGGAGGATCACTTAGCCAAAAGCTAATCTAAGGCATCACATGAAATTTCATATCTGAGTAAAGCTGGAACACTGAGAAGAAAGTGAAGTAAATTCTAGAGAGCAGTTTAAGGAGGGCAACACAGGCAAATATTTTTCGTAAATTCACCAAGCATGTCTATCATGTAACGGCCATTAACCTACTTCTGCTAGATGTTCATTTTAAGTCCTCATCTGAGCCCTCTGAAGCAGAACTCATTGTTTTCTTCTGAAGTGGAGGTTCTAGGCCACTCATGCCTAGTTCCTCAGATTGCACACATTGGCCCCCTCTGACCACGTAACTGAGAGTGAGTTGAATGACGGTGTTTCTTTATCATCATTGACATCTTGATCCTCCACAACCTAGCCAAGTTGCACTTCTTGACTGCTTGCAGGGACAAAGACACAAAGGTAATGAGGTGATGGGATGGGACATAGAGGAATGAAAAAGGTAAGAGGTACGTTGTCAAATGACAGATGACATTTGAGAAGGACGATTCAGTTTGATTATCTCCGTGATTCCTTTGTGGCGGTATACAGGCAGGCCTATCTTTCTCTGGTTAGCTCATGTTACCTTCATTTTTGTATCGTCTTGTCCTGCTGAATAGATGAAAATACCATGTCATGTAATCTGTTTGGCTAATATGGGTATCCTAGTTGAATGACTGGCAGTGTGTGCCAGTTATAATTTGTGGATATAAGGCTTACAGCAATGCTAAGTATATGAGGCTTCAATGAAGCTTATGAATGTTGGATACATAAATTGATTGATATTGTTGGTAGATGCATCATTGGGTTATGGTGAGAAGTATCTGACATCCATCGTACAATTGACAAGATATGGCATTTGTAGATATATTTATTAGTGCTAACCACTCATGAGATATCATTAATTGTCTTAAGACATTGTAACCAAGTCCTTGGGACTTGATTCATAGTCCTGACCTCAATGGCTATATACTTTCAAAGCCTTTTCAGTATGTGTTTCAAAGACCTTCTGACTCCTGTGGTGACATAATGTTTCACCACAATTTCCACCACCATCACAGCCTCCAGTGCAGCATCTGGAAACTTTGAAATTTGCCATCGCCCATGTTGTTATTATCCTTCATTTTTTCTCCATGCAGATTCAGCTCCTGAATGACTGTCAATACTTTGCATCTCATAAGCTTTAATCATTGCAATTTGGATTTATAGTAAGTGTTGAGAAGTACAACTTTGGACCCCCTGCAGATGTGTGAACAGTGTGCTTACCACTTGCTGTGTACAGCCATCATTCTAATGAATAGGTATCATGTAGTTCGCAGGCTGTTTGCATTCCAATGTTTGGATGCATGTTAATTATGAATCATGATTCCTGTGTCTGTTTTTGGGGCTATCCAAATTGATCCATTCCTAATGTCTAATGATGTTAATAACTTTCTATGTCATTAAACATTCAACTTTTATTGCTTTTTTCTCCATAAGATCATGTATGGAGTAATAACCGATGAGCCGTTGTTTGTGTTGACATAGACTAGCCCTGGACATGTCTCAAGAGGATTGTGAGCAAGATATAGTGATTCAAATTCTTCTGATTATCTTCAGCTAATGTGAATTATGTGGTGTTATAAATGTTTGAAAATGATACGGGCTTTCAGTGAAACAGATAGTAACAGTGTGATCCTATTCCTACATCCCTTTTGGCTTAAAGTGCCTGATTGTGAGAATTGTAATAATAAAATATTATTCCTGTTTTTCCTTGACAGTCCCTGTGTGCCCAGTACTCAGCAGAAAGACGTGAAGAAGAAAAGATGTGTGACCACTTAATAAGAGCTGCTAAGTACCGAGATCATGTGACATCCACTCAGTTGGTACAGAAAATTACCAACATTTTGACAGACAAGCATGGTGCTTGGGGAAGCTCTTCACTCAGGTAAACCCACTGCTTTAAACTTCTAGTTTGGC
Source organism: Sphyrna mokarran (assembly GCA_024679065.1). NCBI lineage: Eukaryota > Metazoa > Chordata > Chondrichthyes > Carcharhiniformes > Carcharhinidae > Sphyrna > Sphyrna mokarran. The sequence goes on from JAGIQG010000001.1 coordinate 130,555,990, forward strand.
CCAGAATGAGGTCACTCCAAGAATTTGCATCAGCTTAAGCTTGAGTAAGTCTATCTTAAAATACAATATTAGCAATTAATAGCCTTAAACATTGGAGATGTAAGTATGTTTAGTCCGTTGCTACATTCTTGATACATCTATTTGGTTCAATGTGCTGAAATATGACCTCAAGGTTATGTAGAATACACTAGATACAATTGTATTGAGATTGTGAGGGGAAAAACAAATAGCAAAGCATTTATCAGAAAACTACAACCACTGCTTGTTCTATATTTATGACTGTCATCAGTTGTGTGTTGAGAGGATATTGTGTTGTATTTATATTAAATGGCCTTTATTCCAAGGCAAGTGCAGAGTAAGTCAGTAGCACAGATTTATTACTTGATTAGGTATTTATAGTGATTGACTATGGACGACATCTTCATTAAGATCATGTTTCAAAATCATAGGACTAATGATGATGTTCCCTCTAATGTACCTGCCAACTAAGTATTAATTAATTGAATTTAATACTTAGTTGATGTGCGCTGTGTTTGAATTTACATGTTAGCTTTTGGTTAAATTACATTTAAACCTAAAATTGTTTTTGAAAGAAAATGAAGTTTGAAGGCTTGAACGATAAACCTTTAACTTAATTATATTTGATTAAATGTGAAAGCAAGGAAAAACAGAGTTTATTGAATAAATAATATGACTATATATTTTGGATTTTTTTTCCAATTCTTGAGCTCTTGGATCCCATCGTTGTTTTATTTATATTATTTAATGTCAAATAGTTGTTGTTCACCTCAGCTGTTTAGTAATTGATTTTGAAAAGTTGCCTGATAATGCCTGATGTAAACAATTGGAGAAAAAAAGCAAAAACCCTCCTTAAAGTAAAACAAAGTACTACAACTGATTATTCTGGATAAATCCAGAAGGTCTGGCAGCATCTGTGGAGAGAGAAGTCCATTATTTACTTTTTAAAAACATTCCATATATGCTGGGAAAAAACGGCCAGGGTTTTTAGAATGGTGGGGTTTCCTTACCCGCCACCTGAATACTTGACAGAAACACACCCTGTCGACACTATCTGCACTGCTGTGATTTCATGCTCCCCTGAACATTTATTGGCTGAAGGTGGGTCTTCTGCTCTTACCCAGGAGGAAATTCCTCCTTAGAGAGCTCTTGCCAATCTTGCCAGCAGCTGAAATGGCCAGGACTAAAACTCCATACAATCCCCATAGCTTAATCTGGAAATCTCAGGAAGAGGTACATTTTGGAGGTCTCAAGTTAGGGAGTGTTGAAATGGCTTCGGGATGTTGATGCTGAACAGTGAAGGATTGGGTCTTGGGAAAGGGGGATGGTGGAGAGAGTGGAGAGGAGATTTTGCGGTTTCTAGACCTCAGGGCGAGCCTAGAAATTCAGATCCAAGTCCTGAATTTGCTTGTTTTTGGGTTTCACTGGTACCTGCAAACTCAACTCCTACCTTGGCTTACAAACCCATAGGCAGTGCTTTGGACTAACCCAATAACTTTTTGATTTGATTTATCCCATGTGTTGGGATAGAGTACAAATTATTGTTTCTTGTGAGCTGTTACAGACAAAACATCTGTTCATAGAGTAATATCTGTTCACAGATATTCTTTATGAACAGGAAGAACGAAAGAGTAGGATACAGAATATAGTGTTGTTCTTGCTGATGGGGTGAAGAGAAAGATCAACTCACTGTGTGACCGGATCGTTCAAAAGATAGCAGCAGGGAAGAAGCTGGTCTTCAGTGTTCTATATCTTTTTCCGGATGGAATTAGGTGGACGATACCATGTCCGGGATGCTTGGGGTCCTTTTGTTGGCTGCTTTCCTGAGGCAGCAGGAAGTGTAGATGTCATCAGTGGATGAGAGGCTTCTTTGTATGATGGAGTGGCTACCTTCACAACTCTTTGTAGTTTCTGGCTGTCTTGGTCAAATTTTAGGTGAAAGGGAGAATGCGTGACATTGAAAGAGAATGGAAAAGGGATAAGTGACTATTACAGAGAGAAAGCTATGCAACAAATGAGGGGGGGAATTGATTATAGTGAAGGGTAGTGGAAATGATCAGAAGTGGGGAGAGGGAAGAGATTGAAAGTGGCACTTTTCATGGGAAATAGAATGGAAGAGAAAATGTCAGCACGAACTTGGGTGTATAGAGTACGAGCACAAACTGAGATAACAACAACAACTAGCATTTATAAAGCACCTTTTAACAAATTAAAACATACCAACATACTTCACAGAAGTTTGATACTAAGCCACATGAGATAGTAGCTTGGTCAAAGAGAGAGATTTTAAGGTGCACCTTAAAAAATAAAGATAGTTTGGAAGTTTAGGGAAGAAATTCTGGAACTCTGGGATGTAGCAGCCGAAGGCACAGAAATCAATAATGGAGAAATTCAGACTGGGTTAGAGGTCAGAATGAGAGAAGCATAGATATCTCCAAGGACTGTGGAACGTGGATAGATCAGAGGTAGGATGCAGCAAGGCCATGGAAGAATTTGAAAACCAGAGTAAGAATTTTAAAATTGATAAGCACCAGGGTAATAGGTCAATAGGACTTGATGCAGCTAAGGATACAAGCTGCAAAGCTCTGGAAGACCTGAAGTTTATGAAGGATATGATGTTGGAGACTGGCCAAGAGTCATCCAAGATTTGGATGGAGTTTTCAGCAATAGTTGAGCTGAGACAGGGTGGATCTTGGGTGATTTTATGGCATTGGGAATAGGTGGCTTTGGTGATAATGGGGATATGTGGTCAGAAATCCACTTTAGGATAAAATATGACATCAAGTTTCCAAACAGCCTGGCTGAGCCTCCATTATGTGGAGATGCAGATGTTGGATTGGGATAAGCACACTAGGAAGTCACACAATACCAGATTAAAGTCTAGCAGGTTTATTTGACAGCACAAGCTTTTGGAGCTCTGCTCCTCCATTGGAAAAGTATAAAGCTTTTTAAAAAAACAGCCCAAGGGTTTTTTTAAAATCACGCGCATAGTCTTGGATGATATCATTGAGCTTACATTGGCATAAGAGATGGAGTTGGTAACTAGGGAACGGTGTTCATTTTGGAGACTCAATTCAGTGGTGTCCCCAGTATATAATTAGAGAATATTTCTGTTCAGCTAATATTAGATGTTGGACAAATTCAACAAAAATGGAGGAATCAAGAGATGTGATGGTGAAATGGAAGTGAATGTAATCAGCAGCAAATATGCCCATGAAGATTGTTGGGTTTGTGATGTTAGTGTCCCTTTAAGCAAGGTATTTTTTTAAAAAACATGCTCATAACCTTGGATGATGTCATTGATGAAAGGAAAAAAGAAAACCGTGTTGGTCTGGTGGCAGGTTGTTTTTTTTAGTTTAGTTTTGGCTGCAGTATTGAAAGCACAGCTGAAAGAAGTATCTCTTTCTGTTTATTTTTTGAAAGTTTTACCAGTTACCTAAAAGAGAGGTTTGTTGCCATGCTGCAGTAAAGAATCTATTTTTTCTGTTTTGGGGAGCTGAAGAATACATGCTGCTCTGAGTTTGCAAGATCATTTGAAATCAACATTCAACTTAGGGAAATGAATTCCAGTACCATGTGATCAGGAGTTGATAAGATGGTGACAGAACTCTTCAATAAATTTACTTGTGTGGAGAATGTTTACTCATGTACCAGGAGGAGGAGTTGGTAAAGAAGCTAAAGTTTTAAGAGATACGGGAGCAAGTCAATCTTTATTGGTAAGAGGTGAGGAGTTTGAGAGGAAAAGTTGTCAGAAAAAATGGTTATATAATGTGGAATTCAGAGTGTGAATAGTAGTGTTCCATTTCATAAGGTAAGGTTGGAAAGTCCAGTGAAGAATAGTGAAGTGGTAGTAGGAGTAATAAAGAAATTATTTTCTTCAGGAATACAGTTTATTTTGGGTAATGGTATAGCTGGATCATTGGTGGGAGTGATGCCTACTGTCATTGAAAAGCCAGTGGAGAATCAAATAATTGAGTTGTTGAAGGACACGTATTGTGGGATTTTTCCTAATTGTATATGAACAAGGTCACAAAGTCACAGATTAAGATAAGAGAAATCAAAGAATGAAGATGAGAAAGTTGAAATTCAATTATCAGAAACAATTTTTGATCAGATGATTGGAAAAAAACAAGAACCGGTGGAGGACGAGGTGGATATTTTTAGCTTTGGAAAGTTGGCAAGTTACAACAGAAGATATAGAAATAAAATAGTTGTATCAGAAAGCATACACTGTAGAGGAATTTGTGTATATACCAGAATGTTGTTACCTTAGAAATGATGATTTATTGAGGAAATAGAGACCTTTACATATTCATGCGGATGAAAAGTGGGCAGAAGTTCAAGTGATATTACTAGTGGGATATAGAAAGTAGGTGTTGCGAGTAGCATATGAGGTACCAGTAGGAGATCATTTGGGAGTAAGGAAAATTCAAGCTAAAATATAAAAACATATCTATTGGCCTGGATTGCATAAAGATGTAGTTAAATTTTGTCAGTCATGTCATACATGTCAAGTCATAAGGAAACCTCAAATAGTGATGAAACCAGCACCCTGAATACCCATTCCAGCATTTGAGGAACCTTTTACAAGAGTCTGAATTGTGTAGGAACCTCCCCCTGCCCCAAAACAAAAAGTGGGAATCAATATCTATTCCCTCTGAGTTATAACCATTAAACCTCCTCCTTCTGCTCTCCTTCCCTATTGGTTTGCAGAGACAGTTCTATTACATAATATTACAGATAAAAGGATTGTGAATGAGTTACTTCAATTTCTTTGTTAGATATAATCTGCCCACAGAAATACAATTGGACCAAGGATCAAATGTTACATTAAAGTTATTCAAGGAAGTTATGGATAGCTTAGGAATAAAACAATTTCATTTACCATGCACCATCCAGAATCACAAGGAGTATTAGGTTGATGTCTTCTTGTCGTGATTATCCAGAGGATTGGGATAAAGGAATTCTATTTGTACTCTTTGCAATTAAGGATGCACCCAATGAGTCAACCCAATTTAGTCGATTTGAATTGATTTTTGGTCATGAGGAAAGAGGACCACTTAAATTCATTATAGAGAAATTGGTGAGTGTGTGTTCAGGGACAGCATTGTTGGACTATGTGTATATTTTAGGGAAAGGTTGAATAGAGCAGATGAATTATCTGGACAACATTTAAAAATAGCACAGCAGGTGATGAAGCAAGAAGCAAATAATCAATCAAAAATTCATAGTTTTGCTCGTGGGACAAAGTCTCAGTACTGCTACCACTAGTAGGTGAACTTTCAAACGCAAGGTTTAGTGGGCCTTATCAAATTGGAAGAAAATTGAGTGAGGTGAATTATTTGATAAGATAAAAGGAAAATTCAGTGTGTTATGTGAATATGCTTAAAAGACATTTTGATAGGGAAGGAGAGCAGAAGGACAAGGTTTACTGGTTATAACTCGGGGAAGAACCAATTGCAGATGACTCTGAATTTGACATTCCTCAAATGAAATTGGATAACGAGGACGTTATTAAAAATTGGGATAACTTACCTCCTGGAGGAAAATTGAACTGACATGAAAGGGTTGTTAATATTACATGGACAAGTATGTGAGAATAAGTTGGGAAGTACTAAGATAATTGGGAGTGAGAAACTTGTAGAAAATGCTGCTCCAATTAAACAAAATCCTTGCAAACATGACTTTCCAAGTTGACACAGGTTCAGGTGAAAAAGCTGATGTTTACTCAGTCTGAGATGCAGCAGCTAAAAGTCTTGAGCAAGCACGCAGAACTGGTAAGGGTGGAGAAGGAGAACAAGTTAGTGGACAATGATGTGAACAAAGAAAGTGAGTAAGTGTAGAGAAAGTTAAAAGTCACATTGGCAGTTTTGGAACATGCTTCTGAACTGTTCGATTTGTCTGAACACAAATTCCAGGACCATCAAAAACAGATCATCATTTGTGCAAAGTGTGGATGAATCAATAGTCATGTGTGATCTTAAAAATGAGATTGAGGAGTGGAGGTATCATACTAATGTGGATGAAAGGAAAGGACAACAACATGGAATCGGGCTGTTTGCCAAACTTGTACCTTCTTTTAAAATGAACTACTGGCATAATAATTCTGTACAGTATGTAGAGATGTGGATATCTAGTGAAACAGCACTGTATACAACTGATGTTTGCAGCAGTCTGTCTGCCACGGTGTTATGTGGGACCATAGACAAAATGGTTTCTGACGCCAAGAAAGACAGTTTGCCAAAGAGTGTGCAGAAAGTGATAATGCAGGTTCAGAGCAATCAAAGGAGTTAAATGTTTGGCCAATGAATGAGAAAGGGGACAGAGATAAAATGACTTTTCCTGATGACGTACATGTAATGTGTTATCCTGCTAATCTTGCCTAGTTCTGTGAGGACATTACTAAAGCTACTTTATCATCGCAACAACAAACTGAGTTCAAACTTGAAATCAATCCAGGATTAAAGACTGAAGAAGAACTTTTAATGATGAAGCAGTTTGTAACGAATGCTGTATAAAAAAAAAGTGTCCGATGGTGGAAGATGAGAACTGATATGACTATATTACTGTTATGTTTGCATATTTTGATTTTGTGAAATGTATGTATATTTATCATAGAGTACTAGTGATGTGAAACTGAAAGGGTTTGAAAAATGTAACTATCTTTGAATGTTGATGGTTCATTTTTTTCCCTTAGGGGAGGTATGATATTAGTGTCCATTTAAGAAAAGTTTTTTAATTATGTGCACAGCCTTAGGTCACGCTATTGATGGGAGGAGAAAAAAAAGACTGGTCAGGTGAGAAGGATATTTTTAGTTTCATTTTGGCAGCTGTATTAGAAGTATAATTGAAAGAAGTGTCTCTGTTTTTATTTTGAAAATTTTACAGTTAGCTGAAAGAAAAGCCTTGCTGCAGCAAAGGATCAATGTTTTGATATTTTAGGGCACTGAAGACTACAAGCTGCTCTGAGTTTTCAAGATCATTTGAAATCAGTATTTAATCCAGAGAAATGGATTCCTGTATCGTGCGAGCTTTAGCCTGTGCAGTGATAAATCTGTTTAAAAGGCTTTGTTTATTGGATTTTGGTTTTAATTGGAACACATTAGAGATGCTCATTAAGAGTTAGATAATATAGCGGTTGTTTTGTTTCTTTTTGATTAATTGATAAAAGTTGTTGCTAATTGTGTTACCATACATGTTAACTATATTCTTAAATAAACTTTATTTGATCGAGGCTATCTAATGGGTCACTTCAACTATACCTGAAGTGAAACATCTCATGCTTATCCTAGCCAAATTCAGCAAAACTGATTGTTCAAGCGAACTTCACGAAACACTTTGAAGTTCCTAACCTGAACCATAACAAGTTTATTATGAATCCATTTGCTGTGGAAACTTATACATGTAATAAAAGTGAGACAATGATGAAAGAAGCATATCTCAATGAGGCATTTGATGCTGATAAAGCAGACTTTGTAGTTGTCACAGAAACATCGCAGTTTTGATTGAGCAAGTTTCCACAGCAAATGGATTCACAATAACCTGGAGGAACTCCTGCAGTGATATCCTCAGATTGAAATTATTTTTCTCTAATTTTGCTGGAATAAATTGGATTTGCTGTGCATTTTGAGATCAAGACATACCTAGGAGATTTTTCATACTGTTGGTAAATGTTTGTATTGCAGCTGGGACAGCTTGGCTTGGGCTGGACTTGTTTTTCAGTACTACTGCCCATTGCATTCAGCTGTTTCTTAATATCATTGGAATGAATTGAACGTGTTGAAGATTGACATCTCTGATGCTGAGGACCTCAGGAGAAGTCTGCAATGGATAATTGACTTGGAACCTCTGGCTGAAGATGATTGCAGATGCTTCAGCCTTTTCTATTACACTAATGTAATTAGATCAGCCATCATTGAGAAAAGCATATTTGTGGAGCAAGTCCCTCCTATTAATAGTTCAATTGTCCATCACCTTTCATGGCTGGATGTGGCAGGACTGCAGAGCTTAGATCTGATCCATTAGTTGTGGGATTACTTACTTGCTGCTTCTGCTGTATGGTATGCAAGTAGTCCTGTGCTACAGTTCACTCGGTTAACACCTCAACTTTAGCTATAGCTGGTGCGGCTCCTAGCATGCCCTCCTGCACTCATCATTGAACCATATTGTGTAGACTTCTATATGGATTGGATAAAAAATATTTTAGAACTAAATAAATTTTTTTAAAAATTCTGTACAGATTGGGCATGACATTTTGGGAATATCACTTCTGGGTGCGCTGGAAGTACACAGTCAGATTTGGATGTTAATAAGCATTTAATGCTGATTTGACTCTGGTGCCATTTATGATTTAAAAACTCCTGCTAGTCTCCTCTATTTATCCCACTTAGTTAGATGTGTATTCAGCATCAGGAAGAATGTCTACATTGGCGTTATTTAAGGGGATCCCCAATCATCCTTAAGTTAATTGTTGGTTATTGCTGAGTAAGTAGAAATGTTTGGATGCTGCTTTAAGTTGCAGAGAGTATAGGGAGTGATGTTGCACATGGTGAGTGAAGGCTTTGATTTAGTGATTTTACTCAATGACTTGCTGCCAATCATTGGTCTGTAGTTTTTATTCTACTTGACCTGCAGCATAGCAGAAGGAATGACTAGAGCAATACAGGAACAGGAGCCAATTGGGAAGAGAGAAAGGAGGACAAAATGTGGAAAGACTTTGAGCAGCAGGTCATATTCTCCTACCTAGCATTGTCAGAAAATAGCTTTCTGATTCCAACTTCTGAGAAACAGCATGTGCAATGTCTTTGTTGCACTAAAATTACTACCTGTTACAGGTAGAATTGTAGGAAAAGGCAAGATTAAATTGCTAGTGGCCATTAATCATGATTATGAACTTATTCACTTAACGCTTTTTTCAGGTACCATTTCCAACATCTTGCAGTTGTTTAAGGAAGTGTATTGACACTCATTGATATAAACAGAGGAGAATGCATTAAATTTGATCTTTCCAGAAAAAACATGGAGTTTCTCCATGGTGCTGAGTGCAAATGATTATGTACATATCACTTTGCAGGCACTGCTTGTAATTTCCATAGCACAGCTGCAAAGGGTTCCAGTCCCTTTGTATTCCATTATTAGAACATAGAACAAAGAACAATACAGCACAAACAGGCCCTTTGGCCCACGAGTTGCGCCGATCACATCTACCAATCCACAGACCTATCTATAACCCCCTATCCTATTCGTTTCCATATACTCATCCAGAAGTCTGTTAAAAGACCCCAGTGAGTTTGCCTCAACAACCTCCGACGGCAGCCGATTCCATTCACTCACCACCCTCTGAGTGAAAAACTTACCCCTGACATCTCCTCTGTATTTGCTTCCCTGCACCTTAAATCTGTGTCCTCTCATAGTGACCATTTTAGCTCGGGGAAATAGTGTCTGAGAGTCCACCCTATCTATTCCTCTCAACATTTTATAAACCTCTATCAGGTCACCTCTCAACTTGCATCTCTCCAATGAGAAGAGTCCCAGCTCCCTCAACCTATCTTCATAAGGCCTGCCCCCCAATCCAGGCAGCATCCTTGTAAATCTCCTCTGCACTCTTTCAATAGCTTCTGCATCCTTCCTATAGTGAGGCGACCAGAACTGCGTACAGTACTCCAAGTGGGGTCTGACAAGGGTCTTATAGAACTGCATCATTACCTCCTGACTCCTAAACTCAATCCTTGATTAATGAAGGCCAGTACACCATATGTCTTCTTGACCACTTCCTCCACCTGCGAGGCCGATTTAAGAGTCCTATGGACCCGGACCCTGAGATCCTTCTGCTCTACAACACAGCTAAGGCTCCTACCCCTTATATTGTACTCCTTCATCCCATTATTCCTGCCAAAATGGACCACTACACATTTATCTGCGTTGAAGTCCATCTGCCACTTCTCCGCCCAGTCTTGCATCCTGTCTATGTCCCGCTGCAACTTTTGACATCCCTCCAGACCATCCACAACACCACCGACCTTTGTATCGTCGGCGAACTTACTAACCCATCCCTCCACTTCCTCATCCAGGTCATTTATGAAAATGACAAACAGCAGGGGTCCCAGAACAGATCCCTGGGGCACTCCACTGGTTACCGACCTCCATGCAGAACAAGACCCATCCACAACCACTCTCTGCCTTCTGCCGGCAAGCCAGTTCTGGATCCACGAGGCCAAAGCCCCTTGGATCCCATGCCCTCTCACCTTCTCCAGAAGCCTTGCATGGGGGACCTTATCAAACGCCTTGCTAAAGTCCATGTACACTACGTCCACCGCCCTTCCTTCGTCAATGTGTTCAGTCACATTTTCGAAGAACTCAACTAGGCTCGTAAGGCATGACCTGCCCTTGACAAAACCATGCTGACTATTTCTAATCAGTCCAAACTTCTCCAAATGTTCATATATCTTATCCCTCAGAAGCCTTCCATCAGCTTACCAACCACTGAAGTCAAACTCACCGGTCGGTAATTTCCTGGACTATCCCTGTTCCCTTTCTTAAAGATAGGAACCACATCCGCAATCTCTGGAACCTCTCCCGTTTCCATGGACGACGCAAAGATCATCGCCAGGGGCTCTGCAACCACTTCCCTCACCTCCCACAATAACCTGGGGTACATCCCATCCGGTCCCGGCGACTTGTCTATCTTGATAGAATTTAACAGGTCTAACACATCCTCTTTCCTAACATCCACATACTCAATCTTTTCCGTATGCCTTTTCTGTATGCCCCTATTGTGTGGCCATAATCCGTAAATCACACAAGTCAATACTTGCTATCCTGTAAGCTGTCAAAATGCCTTTAATCTGCGGTGGCCTGTTGTACCATAAGCATTTGGGACAACATGGGAGACCTCAGGGTTGTTACTGGGTAAAGAGAGTGATACCACTCCCACCCTCCTCCATTTTATTAGCATGCATATAATCAGAACCTTGCTGCCATACAAATTTAATTGAATAGAACGTTAAGGTGCTTAAGAAGCACCTGCACTGCCTCAGCTACATTAGTAGCCATATGAGTCAGCAAAATTTTTTGCATCCTATGGAACCTTCTGATCAGAAGGACAAAGATCTTGTAACTGGGTATATGTGGAGCAGAAGACAAAGAGTGGAGATAGCCAACACTTTCTGATAAAGGTATCGAGTGGGTGAGTTGAGCATTGAGACTCTCAATACAATTGATGGGACATGACATTTAAAGCTGGCTTAATTGATCTTGATCATTTGTGTGAAGTTACTGAATTTTCTGCGACAGTCCATCCCGGCCCTTGACACTGCACTGCTGACATTGACCAAAATAGCTATCTGTCTTTGTATTGTCTGGAGGGCTTCTGGATCCCCTATGGACTGAAGAACTGTCTCTTCCTGTCCACTTGCACTAAAGGCTTCCAAGGTTGCACTGGGAAACCTTGGAGCCTGCATGTTAAATTCAGCCTCATGCCTTTTGTAGTTATGTCCTGCAAATTACAAGATGTTGTTTATATCTCTGGCTATAGTTTAGAAGGAACCAGATGCCAAGAAATTGAGTCATGGTCACAATAACAGCCTAGGCAAATGTGGTCCTTGACCTGCTACGAGGTTGCATTTGTGTTTCCAGCAGTTGGCAAATTTCAGAAATTTCTTCATTAGTGAAAGGAACACGTCTTGATTGCACCTTAAAGGTGCTCTGCAGATATGGCCTCCTACAAGAGCCTTCCTGCCCCTCGAACTTCTCCATCTTCTTGTAGCCCGTCTTGGTTGGCATGATCTCGCTTCATTCTCCCAATCACACTCCATTCTCAGAGAAAAACTTACCGTTGCCAACCATGTCTGAAAGCAAGTATTTCAGCATAAGTTTTAAAAGGAACATGTTCATCAGGATCCAGACCACTTCCTGTATCATATCACAAACTTTAGACAAGTATAAGAAAACTCAAAACATGTAAAATTGGCAGAAAAGTAGTTCAGCAATTAGAATATAGAACATAGAAAAATTACAGCACAAACAGGCCCTTCAGCCCACAAGTTGCACTGATGATGTCCATACCTACTGAGCTTACCTATAACCCTCAATTCTATTAAGTCCCATGTATTCATCCAGAAGTTTCTTAAAAGACCCAATCGAATTTGCCTGTACCACTACCGAGGCAGCCAATTCCACTCACCCACCATCCTTTGAGTGAAAAACTTATTCCTGATATCTCCTGACAATATTTGTCAGTGGTCAAGAAGGCATATGGTGTACTGGCCTTCATTAATCGAGGAATTGAGTTTAGGAGTTTAGGTAATGATGCAGCTCTATAAGACCCTTGTCAGACCCCACTTGGAGTATTGTGCGCAGTTCTGGTCGCCTCACTAAAGGAAGGATGTAGAGGCTGTTGAGAGAGTGCAGGGGAGATTTACAAGGATGCTGCCTGGATTGGGAGGCAGGCCTTATGAAGATAAGGAGCTGGGACTCTTCTCACTGGAGAGACGCAAGTTGAGAGGCGACCTGATAGAAAGTTATAAAATGTTGAGAGGAATAGATAGGGTGGATTCTCAGAGACTGTTCCCCGAACTGAAATGGTCACTATGAGAGGACACAAATTTAAGGCGCAGGGAAGCAAATACAAGAGGAGATGTTAGGGGTAAGTTTTTCACTCAGAGGGTGATGAGTGAATGGAATCGGCTGCCATCGGAGGTGGTAGAGGCAAACTCACTGGGGTCTTTTAAAAGACTATATGGAAACGAATAGGATAGGGGGTTATAGATAGGTCTGTGGATTGGTAGATATAGATGTGATCGGCGCAACTCGTGGGCCGAAGGGCCTGTTTGTGCTGTATTGTTCTATGATCTGTGTTTCTCTGTACCTACTCCTCAGCACCTTAAACTATACCCACTCGTAGCAACCATTCCAGCTCTTGGAAAAAGTCTCTGAGAATCCACTCTCAACATCTTATACACTTCTATCAGGTCGCCTCTCATCTTTCATCTCTCCAGGGAGAAAAGACCGAGCTCCTTCAACCTATCCTCATAAGGCATGCCACGCAATCCAGGCAACATCCTTATAAATCTCCTCTATTCCCTTTCAATAGCTGAGTACTTCACGATTGCTTTTAAATAACACTATGGGGAACTTAGAACATAGAACATAGAACAATACAGCACAGAACAGGCCCTTCGGCCTTCGATGTTGTGCCGACCAAAATAAAAAGCAATGCCCCTCCAAACTAAACCATTCCCTTCTCTTCCATATACTTATCAATTAACCTCTTAAACGCCACCAAACTTGGCGCATCTACAACAGCTGCAGGCAGGGCATTCCACTCCCTAATCACTCTTTGAGTAAAGAACCTACCTCTGATATCCGTCCTATAACTCATACCCCTTAATTTAAAGCTGTGTCCCCTCGTGCTAGCTTTCTCCATCCTAGGAAAAAGGCTATCACTGTCCACCCTATCTAAACCTCTAATCATCTTATATGCTTCAATAAGATCCCCTCTTAGCCGCCTCCTTTCTAACGAAAACAACCTCAAATCCTTCAACCTCTCTTCATAGGACCTGCCCTCCATACCAGGCAACATCCTGGTAAACCTCCTCTGTACCCTCTCCAATGCCTCCACATCTTTCTTATAATGTGGGGACCAGAACTGCACACAATACTCCAAGTGCGGCCGCACTAGAGTTTTGTACAGCTGCAACATGATGCTGCGGCTCCTAAATTCAATCCCCCTACCAATAAAAGCTAAGACTCCATATGCCTTCTTAACAACTTTATCCACTTGACTGCCTACTTTCAGGGATCTATTGACACATACACCAAGATCCTTCTGTTCCTCAACACTATTAAGAGCCCTACCATTAGCCCTATACTCTACACATTATTGTTCCTGCCAAAGTGCATTACCTCACACTTTTCCACATTAAACTCCATTTGCCACCTCTCGGCCCAGCTCTGCAACTTGTCCAAGTCACTCTGTAAACTAAAACACCCCTCTTCACTATCTACCACACCACCAACTTTAGTATCATCTGCAAATTTACTGATCCATCCCTCAATACCCTCATCCAGATCATTTATAAAAATTACAAACAGCAGGGGCCCCAAAACAGACCCCTGAGGCACACCACTCGTCACCGAACTCCACGATGAATATCTCCCATCAACCACCACCCTCTGTCTTCTATCTGCCAGCCAATTTCTAATCCAATTAGCTAAATCACCCTCTATTCCACACATCTGCATTTTCTGTAGAAGTCTTCCATGGGCCACCTTATCAAACGCCTTACTAAAGTCCATATATACTACATCAACCGCCTTACCCCCATCCACCTCTCTGGTCACTTTCTCAAAAAACTCAATGAGGTTAGTAAGGCATGACCTACCCTTCACGAAACCATGCTGACTATCCCCAATCAATTCATTTCTCTCTAAATAACTATAAATCCTATCCCTAATAATTCTCTCCAATACCTTGCCCACAACAGAAGTAAGACTCACTGGCCTATAATTCCCAGGAAGGTCTCTCTTCCCCTTCTTAAACAATGGGACCACATTCGCTATCCTCCAGTCCTCCGGAACCACACCCGTAACCAACGAGGACCTGAAGATCAGAGCCAGAGGCTCTGCAATCTCCTCTCTTGCCTCCCAGAGAATCCTAGGGTAAATCCCGTCCGGCCCAGGGGACTTATCCAACTTCAAACCCTCGAGAATTTCTAACACATCCTCCCTATCTACTACAATACTCCCCAATTTGCAACCCTGTACCTCAGTGCTCTCCACAGCTACATTTCCAGCACTCTGCGTGAATACCGAAGAGAAATATTTATTCAGTGCCTCACCAATCTCTTCAGGCTCCACGCACAACTTCCCACTGCTGTCTATGACTGGCCCTAATCTTGCCCTAACCAATCTTCTATTCTTAACATATCGAAAGAAAGCTTTAGGATTCTCCTTAATCCTATCAGCCAACATCTTCTCGTGTCCCCTCTTAGCTCTCCTCAATTCACTTTTTACCTCCTTCCTGGCTAATCTATAGCTATCCATTGCACTAACTGAGCCTTCAAGCCTCATCCTGACATAAGCCTCCTTTTTCTTCTTAACCAGCAAATCAACTCTTTTTCGTACACCAAGGCTCTCTTACTCGTCCATTTCCTCCCTGCCTGACAGGGACATACTTATCAAGGACTCGCAGCAGCTGCTCCTTGAATAAGCACCACATTCCAGATGTTCCCAGTCCCTGTAGTTCCCTAGTCCAATCTATGCACCCTAATTCTCTCCTGATGGCCTCATAATTACCCTTCCCCCAGCTATAACTACAGCTCCCAGCTTCATGCCTATCCCTATCCATCACTAAGGTGAACGTAACCGAATTGTGGTCACAACTTCATGTATTTGAATCATTAACCAATTCTATGAATGTGCTAGGTGAAAACAATAGGCCATTAGAATACAATAGAGCATTGTCTGTATAATATTTTATAAGTTCAGTAGCCTCAAATATGCCAACCTATAAAACTCAGAATAGCTGACTACAGTTTCAAAAAAGCTGACATAGGGCAAAACAGTTGACAACACAAAATATTGTACAACTGTAAAATGACTTTGAATAAAACTCTATGACCAAGTCATTGCTGCAAAGGAGCAGAAGTTAAATTTCTTTTTACTACATTGGATTTCATTTTTTTTATTGTTCCAGAAATACCTCTGCATTGTGATTTTTCAATGAAAATTCATTTCTAGTGCCGTCTCATGTTGCATAAGAAAATAAGTATTAGAAACGGGAACGCCTTGTCAGAACAGCAGGAAGGACAGGAGCTAGGAAAAAGGTGGAGGTGGCTTTATTGATTAATGGTGATATTAGCGCATTAGGAAGGCATGACCTGAGTTGAGGAAACAACGTGGAAGAGATATGGGTGAAAGATGAGAAATGCTAAAGGCAAAAAATCACTTGTTGGAGTGGTATGCAGGATCCTAGCAGTAATTACATTTAGGACAGAGGATAATGCATCTTGTCAAAAGGGTATGGATCTAATCATGGGAGATTTTAAACTGCTATAGACTGGAAAAATCAGATGGGTGAAGATAGCCTAGATGAGGGATGAGGAGCTTGTAAAATATTGTCAGGATATTTTCTTAGAACAACACTTTCTGGAGCTATCCACAGAGAGGGCTATACTAGACCTGATACTTTGCAATGAGAAAGGATTTATTGATGACTTCATTGTGAAGGTGCCCCACAGTAGCAGTGATCATAATATAGTTGCATGTTGCATTTGGTTTCAAGGAGAAAGGAGTGTGTCCAAAACCAGTACTTTAAATTTAAGGGTAATTACGAATGTAGGAAAGCAGAGGTAGCTAAAGTGAACTGGCAAATTAGGTTAAGAGATCAGTCAATAGAAATGCACTGGCAGACGTTTAAGCAGATACTGGAGAATACACAAAATATATACACTCCAACAAGAAAGAAAAACTCCAAGGAGAGGATTCCCATTTTAGTTAGCTAAAAAATCTAATGATAGTCAAACTTTTTTAAAAAAGTGTTTAATTATGTGAAGATTGGTAGATCTTCGCGGATAAATGTGTGGTGGTCCATTTTGGCAGGACCAATGGGACGAAGCAGTACAATATCAAGGGTAGAAGTCTTGGCAGTGTTGAGGAGCAGAAGGATCTTGGGGTCTGGGTCCATAGGTCTCCTAAATCTGCCCCAGAAGTGGAGGATGTGGTCAAGAAGGCATATGGTGTACTGGCCTTCATTAATAGAGGAATTGAGTTTAGGAATTGGGAGGTAATGCTGCAACTTTATAAGACCCTTGGCAGACCCCACTTGTAGTATTGTGTGCAGTTCTGGTTGCCTCACTGTAGGAAGGATGTGGAAGCTATTGAGAGGGTGCAGAGGAGATTTACAAGGATGATGCCTGGATTAGGGGGCATGCCTTATGAAGATAGGTTGAGAGAGCTAGATCTCTTCTCCCTGGAGAGACGAAGGTTGAGAGGCGACCTGATAGAGGTTTATAAGATGTTGAGAGGAATAGATAGAGTGGATTCTCGGAGGCTATTTCCCAGGGCTGAAATGGTTTCCACGAGAGGACACAGGTTTAAGATGCTGGGGGGCAAGTACAGAGGAGGTGTTAGAGGTAAGTTTTTCACTGAGGGTGGTGAGTGAATGGAATCGGTTGCCGTCAGTGACAGTAGAGGCAAACTCGTTGGAGTTTTTTAAGAGACTTCTGGATGAGTACATGGGATTTAATGGGATTGGGAGTTACAGATAGTTCTATGGCCTGGTAAGTATAGTTATGATCGGCACAACTTGTGGGCCGAAGGGCCTGTTTGTGCTGTAATGTTCTATGTTCTAGATCAGAAGGTTGGACAGAACATAACAACAAATAATGATTAAACAATTGATATGGTGGGAAGAATGAAAGGTCAAGTGAAAGCTATCTGGAAATATAAAGAAGGACTTCCTATAAATAAAGTTTAAAAAGAGTTAAAGTAAGTATTGGTTTTATCCAAAGTTAGTGTGGGGATTTAATAATAGAAAATAAGATGGCAGATGAAATGAACCAACATTTTGCATCAGTCTTTATTATAGAAGATATAAATAACATTTCAGAATATGCTGTAAATCTGGAAATTGTAGGAAAGGTGGGACTCAAAATCACAATCACCAGTGAAGTGCTACAGAGAAAATTATTGGAACTATAGGCTGAAAAATTTGTGGATCCTGACAGACTATTTGATTTGATTCAGCTTAGCATCTGTCGTTGGGAAATGTTAGAATTTATCATTAAAGATATTAAAGCAGAGCACTTAGATAAACTCAAGGAAATCACTGTAAAAAGTCTTACAACACCAGATTAAAGTCCAACAAGTTTATTTGAAATCATGAGCTTTCAGAGTACTGCTCCTTCATCAGGTGTCTCTGTCCACATCAAGGTAATCAAGCAGCATCAACATTTTGTTCTGAGGAGAAATTGTGTTTAACCAACTTGAATTCTTTGAAGAAATAATGTGTTGTGGGTAAAGAGGAACCAGTGGATGTATGTAAATAATTTTAAGAAGGCATTGATCAGGTGCCAAAATAAAGGTTATTATGGAAAAAGAAAGCTCCTGTTGTAAGGTTTAACATAATCACATGGATAGAAGATTGGTCAGCTAATTTAAAACTGAGAATAGGAAAAAATGGGTCATTTTCTACTGGGCAAGATTGAGTAAGTGATGTGCTAAGGCATCAACTTTTAAAAGTTATATAAATTACTTGAATAAAGGGATCAAAGATATGGTTGCTAAATTTGCTAATGACATAAGGATAGGTAGGAAAGTGAGTTGTGAAAAAGAGATTACAAAAATATATAGTTGTTAGAACTGTGTGGGAAAAGATCCAACAAATGAAGTATAATGTAGGCGATGTAATGGCATTGAATACAGTAAGAAGTGTTGTCACATTGAATGCCATAGGGTGAGGATGGTCATAACCCAGCATGTGTGATGCAACTGTACCTTTTGACTTAGCAGTGCAAGTCTGAAAGTTATTCAGGGTTGCCTGCAGTTATGCAATTGATCAGTAACTGTTTGCCTCAGGCTGGCAGTACCCAGCCAGGAAAGTGGTCACCCACCAACATTTTGGCTTTCTCATATGGAAGAATAAAGAAGTTTTATCTCAATGAATGGACAAACACATTATGAATTGCATAGTCACCCATGGTGCAATTAGAGGCTAGAATTGAAGGAATGCAAGAGTCTGGAGGGTTATCAGGCTGGAGAATGTTACAGAGATGAGCCACAAAGCCATGTATGAATTTGAAACAGTTAAAATTGAAGCTTTGCCAAAATGTGCACCAACATAGTTCAGCAGTCACAGGGACGATAAGTGAATAGAACTTAATGCGAGTTAGGATATGGGCAACGGAGGTTTGCTCTTCATCTCAGCCATTTCAGCCTATATAAATTCCACCTGCTTCCTTTCCTCTATGATTTCTCTATCGGCTTGTTATTACTCAGTTTCATCTGCTCATCAGTTCTTTCCCAACAAAGTAGTGGAATCAGGGCTATTGAATATTTTTTGATAGATTTTTACTTGACAGGGTGTCAAAGAGTACAGGGGGTTCCAAAATGTTTAGATTTGAACCTATAGATATCTAAGGCAGGCAGTCAATTATTTTAAGATGGTTTATTGAGAAGCAACAATTTAGATAAGATGCATTAATTAATTAGACTGAAAAAGTACATGACATGAAAAGTTGGGAGTGGTTTGTTGATCCTACAAGATGAAAGATCATTGTCACAGTGTATGTTGATGTTAGTAGCTTGTGAGAACAACATTCTCTAGTCAAAGTGTTATGGAACACTTCCCCCAGTCTTCATATCCTACTTGAATGAAAGTTCCTGCCAATGGGCGCTGCCGCCTCACCAGGACCAAACCTCTACGCCTGAGCAATTGTTAATGTTACTCTTTTTCTGGGTGCTAGTAGCTTACCCAGTGTCAATCATATATTCAAATATTTCTGACCAATGGATGCAGAAAATGCACAGAAACTTAGGGTCCTTACCACCTGTCTTGTTCATCGCTCTAGTCGAGATCAATTTTTCAGTTTGGTTGAAGATCATATCTTGATCTTTTCTAATACTTGCATAAATAAAGTGGTACGTAAGAACATAAGAAATAGGAGCAGGAGTAGGCCATCTAGCCCCTCGAGCCTGCCCCGCTAGTCAAAACTTTTGCTGATCTGAAGTGGATCAATTCCACTTACCCACCTGTTCCCCACCCCTAATTCCCTTATCGATCAGAAATCTATCTACCTGTGACTTAAACATATTTAGTGAGATAGTCTCCACTATTTCAATCGACAGACAATTCCAGAAATTCACTACCCTCTCAGAGAAGAAGTGACCCCCCCCTTCCCCCCCACTTATTTTGAGGCTATGCCCTCTAGTTTTGTTTTCCTTTCTAAGTTGAAAGAATCTCTCTACCTCTACCCTATCTAGCCCCTTTGTTTTCTTATATATATCTATAAGATCACCACTCAGTCTTCTAAACTTCGAGTACAGGCCCAATCTACTCAATCGCTTGTTATAAGCTAACCCCCTCATCTCCGGTATCAACCTGGTGAACTTTCTCTGTAGTCCCTCCAAGGCCAATATACCCTTTAGCAAATAAGGGGACCAAAATTGCATGCAGTACTCCAGTTGCAGCCGCATCAGTTCCCTGTACAGTTGCAGCAAGACCTTCCTGCTTTTATATTCTATTCCCCTCGAGATAAAGGCCAGCATTCCATTTTCCTTTTTGATCACCTGCTGCACCTGCAGACTGAGTTTTTGCAATTCATGCACAAGGACCACCAGGTCCCTCTGCACAAGAAGCTATCCTATGGCTTAGAGATGTCAACAAGGCCAAGCCGCACTAGGTCAGAATTAAGGAATCATACTTGAGAGAGAATGAATACTGTTTAGCAAATCATACAAAGGTTCAATAGTGTGCACCTTATTCAAGCCCTCAATTTCTTGGAGTTGAGGCCACAATCTCATTGAATGATGGAGCATGCTCATGGGGCCATATGGCCTACTTGTGTTCCTAGTTCGTATTTGCACTCATAGAACATAGAACATTATAGCACAGAACAGGCCCTTCGGCCTTCGATGTTGCGCCGACCAATATAAAAAGCAATGCCCCTCCAAACTAAACCATTCCCTTCTCTTCCATATACTTATCAACTAACCTCTTAAAAGCCACCAAACTTGGCGCATCTACAACTGCTGCAGGCAGGGCATTCCACTCCAGAACCACCCTTTGGGTAAAGAACCTACCTCTGATATCCGTCCTATAACTATCACCCCTTAATTTAAAGCTGTGTCCCCTCGTGCTAGCTTCTCCATCCTAGGAAAAAGGCTATCACTGTCCACCCTATCTAAACCTCTAATCATCTTATATGTTTCGATTAGGTCCCTTCTTAGCCGCCTCCTTTCTAACGAAAACAACCTCAAATCCCTCAGCCTCTCCTCATAAGACATGCCCTCCATACCAGGCAAACATCCTGGTAAACCTCCTCTGTACCCTCTCCAAAGCCTCCACATCTTTCTTATAATGCGGGGACCAGAACTGCACACAATACTCCAAGTGCGGCCGCACTAGAGTTTTGTACAGTTGCAACATGACGTTGCGGCTCCGAAATTCAATTCCCCTACCAATAAAAGCCAAGACTCCATATGCCTTCTTAACAACCTTCTCGACTTGACTGCCTACTTTCAGGGATCTATGCACATACACACCAAGATCCCTCTGTTCATCAAGACTACTAAGAATCCTACCATTAGCCCTATACTCTACACATTTATTATTTCTGCCATAGTGCATTACCTCACACGTTTCCACATTAAACTCCATTTGCCACCTCTCGGCCCAGCTCTGCAACTTGTCTAAGTCCCTCTGCAAACTATAACACCCCTCTTCACTATCTAAACTCATAGTCATGCCCTTATCATTGACATTGTAATCATATATGACCCAACTAATTTTGAGGTCCTTAACACTTGTTAGTTTATTTATAGAATGATAGAATTCCCACAGTGTAGAAGGAGCTAATTCAGCCCATCGAGTCTCTCTCTACAATAGTGTCAGACCTGCTGAGATTTTGAAACATCTTCTGTTTTTGTTTCAGATTCCAACATTCACAGTATTTTGCTTTCATCTTGGTGTAGGATAGGTGCAGTTAATGTCAGATTAGATATTTGCAGTTTGGTAGAATATTGAATAATTAAATCTATCAGTCATAAACACAAGAATTGGAATTCATTGTCTTTCTAAGGAGCTCATGAACTTCTTTTATCTCCAAGTTTTTTAGCCATTTATTCAACTGCTTTACTTCCCCTGTATTTTTTGACCACACTCACAACTAAACCTCTATTCCAGGCCAGACTATTTCTATTCAACCTGAACCAAACTTCCCTCTTCCATGAGGCTGTTATCCTGCTCCTTGATAATGCTTAACTTTTATCCTAACCACATTTGATTCTAAGCCATTGGTTCCTAATTTGCTCTTTTTCTTGGCCTACTGCCAACAACATGGGACTTGAAAAAAACCATGCTTTGATCCATCTGATCTTTCAAATGGCTATCCCATCTTGAACCTCTCTTTCCCCTCAAATTGTCATGTATGTTATATTCAATAGTTTCTGTGTACGTTCAATCAGACTTTTTCTAGTGTAAAGCATTGAAATGTTCTTGGTTTAATTCTGATGTGTACTCAGAACTGTAAGGCAACGTTATGGCAACCTTTTGGCGTCTTTTGGTAGGGTCAACTATAGAATCCTATTAAACTATTTCTACCTTTTGATATCACCCTTTTGATGTTCCACCCCAACCAGTCTTAACATTTCTCAGTACATACCTTGTGTCACTTACAGTGTGCCCTGTGTTTTAACTTTGGCCCCTTTTAAATACTCATCTAGACATTGACTCTGGGCAATATTGTCATGGTGTGACCATGTATATGTTGACCTAGATTTACCACCTCTTCACTGTTCTTTGGTTCACTGTACTGTTATACTACCTTTCTGGCATGTAATTATGGATAAATGAGAATTTTTAATATTTCAATTTCAGCCAGGTAGAAGTAAGCTTGCTTCAGCTCTATTAGATATTTATGGCTCTTTTGACCTCATGCATGATACATTTCTCCTGTTCTAACATGCAAATTAAAACTATCCTCTTGAGATAAATTTTGGCTGTTCTTCCTGGAAGTCTTTTATTTTTATTCATTCTTGGGATTTCACCTTCAGCAAGACTTTGTATATTATCCATCTCAGAATCCTCAACCATGTCCACCACATTTCCAACACTTCTGTTCTTTCTTCTTTTCCTCCCTCCCAAAACCATAATAGTGTTTCCCATCCTCACCTTCCCCATCAAACTCTGTATTCAGCAGATCATTTTCCGATTTTTCCACTATCCTCAGCATGATGCCATCACTAAAAACATCTTTTCCTTCCCTCATCTTCCCTTGCAGCATTCTGAAGGGACTGTTCTCTGTGGTATCCTGGTATACTCCTCTGACATCCCCACACGTTGTCATCATCCCACAGCACCTTGCCACCTGCTCTTTTACCTTCTCTCTATTTAACCTCCAAAATCCCAAACACTTGTTCCAGGCAAAGCAACAATTTGTGTGTAGTTCTTTTAATATAGTCTACTGTATTTATTACTCACAATGTGATCTGTTCTACAGTGGGGAGACCAAATACAGATTGGGTGATCTCTGTACAGAATATCTTAATTCAGTCCACAAACATAATTCGGAGCATCTCGTTGCTTGTCATTTTAGTTCTCCACCTTGGCCTTACATTGACTTCTCTGTTCTTGGTTAGGCACTGTTCTCACGAGGCACAACTTAAGCTTCAGGAATAGCACATCATCTTTCAAAAGTTATACACTTTTAAAGCCTTTTGAATTCAACATTAAGTTCAGCAATTTCCAATTGTAAATTCTGCCCTCGTTTTGTTTCCTTTGCTTGTTTTATTTATTTTCTTTCATTTTGTGGTGCACCTGCTCAAGGCACATCTTTTGATTCTTTTTTAATTTTCTTGCCCCAACGCCATCCATTTGGCGCTGGAGGACTAAACGCCATTCAATCACTTCTTTTTTCCAGCCTATAACAAACAGACCTTTCTTTTGTCCTTTCCCAATCCGCTCCTTGTTCAAAACTTGTTCATCTCCATATTTTCCCGTTCTGATGGAAGTTCACGAAATTGAAATGTTAATTCTGTTTCTTTCTCTATACAGGTGCCATGAAACTTGCTGAATTCTTTTCTGTATTTTTTGTTTTTATTTAAGATTTCCAGCATCTGCAGAATTCTGCTTTTTAATGTATTATCCATCTATAGTTACCAACTTCTTCAACCTCAAATGTACATAAAATGGTAATTATAATGAATTGAGCTCAATGAACAGTTGAGTCAACTATGTTGGTGTGGGACTGAAGTTCTATTGGGCAAGATTTTCCCTGAAAACCTAGGTTTTTTTAAAATTTCAAATTCTCAAATTGCCACTGAGAAGTTGAATTCAATTTTTCTGAATTATTAATCCAGCAACAGCTGGTAAGATCAGCAAAGCTTGCTTGAGATGCTCTGCAATTAGTACTTTTTAAGAAAAAAAGATGAGCTTGAGTTAACTTTAGGCACTTGCACATGTTTGAAATACAAATTTTTAAAAATTGTAAGATTTTTAGAAAAGTTTGGAACTTAATAGCAACTGTTCACATTTAATTATGGTTACAACTACCTTTTGTCCAAAAAATATTTGCTTTTCAATTTGGGAGTATTTCATTTACATATATTTAAATATGTGGAAAGTAATAATCTGGCTAAGTATTTTGCTGGTCCACTTGTATAAAAATATTGTTGATATTCAACTATATAAATGGAACAAACTATACCCAGTTTAGTCATGTAACACTGCTCATAGCTGAGAAGAAGCTTCCCAGAATGCAGTTTTGGTTGAAGTTGAGAAAGAAGAGATAAAAACTCTGATTATGAGGGAAATTTAATTATGTGCAGAAGCCAGAATTTTTATTGAATGCCATCGTGACTTGTGTGGGATCACTCACATGTCTGTGAAGAGGAACTTTTGTAAGTTTTTTAAAAATGTTTTTCTGTCTTTTGTCAAAACAACATTTTCCCTCCATTATTTCTTCAATTTGCCACACCACAGAAGTAGGATGAGTAATATCACTGAAATACTGGCTTGTGAAACCAGGTCCACATGCATATTGAAAGACAATGTTTGCTTAGGTTTATAAGTGAGAGTATGATGAGTTGTAAACAGCCCATAACCATTGTATTTGCTACTGATTGGAGCAAAACATTCAAGGGTGTAGTAATCAAAGAGAGACAAGTCATCTACATTCTATGTCTGCATTGCCATTTTATAAGTTTTTATCGTGAGGAATGTGTTCATATCTAAATTTTGCATATTTTGATATTGGCAGTTTAGTTTTAAAAACTTGACATTTTTTTAAATAAGGTTTTAATAATTGTCTTACGCAGTCAGTTGCACAGGTGGCCCCTCGTGCACACAAAACCAATCTTCTTCTGGACTAGGTTTTGAATCTCTAATACTTGCCCATTAATGTTATTTACTTTTGCTTTGATATTGATGACTTTCCTAATGCCATGTGATCACTAGGCTGCGACGCTGGCAGTTTGCCTGGGATTGCCAGTGGTTTTAATAAATCACAATCAGACTTGTGTCATTACATCAATATTTTTTGTCAATTATGTAGAAGGTCAGGTCCTGCTTTCAGTGTAGGAGCCGCAGTATGTGGCATTTGAGAACCATCTGGTACTGCATTGTAACTGCAGGCAGGGAAAGAAGAATCCAATTTCTACCACTTAAACTAGCTGAATAAATTCTGCTTGTTTGTGGATAACGCTGTCCTGATTATAACCTTCAGAACATGTTGAATTTGTTGCTCTGATAATAGCCCTTAGACATATTCCCAGAAGTTTGTTTCAAATAGAAACAGGAAATAAAAATTATTTTCTGTGAAACAGATGGGAACTATTGTTTTTACAGAGCAGGTCTCTAATATTTTTGACACTCAATGACCTGCCTCCTTGTGTTTTCATATCCAGCTTAAACTAGTTTCCACTGCAAAATGAAACAGCAAGGCTGTTTGGATTTCTAACACCCAGTGAATTTGCTCTAACCAAGGTATAGGTACTCTGCAAATACTGCTATATGCCTTTCTTTATCATTGGTATCATAAATGCTTGGAGATTTCAGGAAGTAAGCAGACCTGTTTGTACAATACAGTCACCTGTGGTGAATCTCAGAATAATCCAGAATGCCTGATATAAGAAAAATCAGTGGATTAAGCAAAAGGAGGTTGCAAATGAGCAGAGTGGCAGAAGTAATTTTTTGCTGTGCACAGAGCGGGCATTGTGTTTATTTGGGTCAGGAGACAAATCATCTTTCATGTAGATGACATTTGGTAAAGTGGCTGAATGTGCGAAGGATGAAGAGAGATGATGGAGAATGCTGGATTGAAGTCTCTAAGGACACACTCCCCTTTTCTCATATCGTCCTTCATTGCATTCTAATAGGCTGACTAATGTACCATGGAAATTCGCTCTTGGTATTGAGAAAACTGGCATTTTGTTCTCCAGCAAAGGCATCCACTTCACGACTGTTAAGCATGTAATATATTTCCTAAATCCCTCTGAAATGCAAAATGTGCATGCAGAACAGTATTTGCACATTTTCCATAATCTAATTTAGGCAGGCAGACTTGCTAGATTTTAAATGCAGGCTTTAGCTGTAGCAGCAGAAACGAATATGTTCTAATGGATGCCCTTAAGCAAGAGGCGTCTCTGCCTTTAGGGACATTCATCTTTTTCTGTGTCACAAACTTGCTGGCAAAATCTTTGTGATGCTCTCTCCAATTTTTCTTCAGTAAATCAAATCTTCCTTCCTTCAGAAAGATGAATGCTCTGAGGTTGGGGTGTTACAAAAAAAAAATCAATGCAGGCAAAATTGAAACAGTATGCCTTCATATTGATTGGCCTTGTGAAATCGAAACTAACAGCTTTGTAACTGTTCCAGTGGACAGTTAGCTGACCTGTAATGGACAAACTATCAATATTAGCATTACTATTTTATCTTGTAGTATGTCATTTTAGAGTCAGGCAGCTTTGATATGAACGCCTGGACTGAAATTTAAATGCAGTGTGTAAAATGTACATTTTTTTCATTTTCTATATGCGTAGTAAATTGAAAATAGTGAATTGATGTGCAAACAATAATCAATAGTTTATAAGAACACCTAATATTTGCACTTAATCTTATTTATTTGAAAATTTTTGGAGACATTTGTTTAATGTGGGCAGAATGGACTTTACAATTGAAAACAATGGTTTATATCTTAAAATTACTAATTTCAACAGCAATTCTGTTCTGAATTCATCAAGACCAGCAAGAAAATTTACGTAACGGTTCACCAACTTTTTCTATTTTAGTGATTTTCATTTAATGTGCAAATTAAGTATTGAAATTTTACTAGTATTTACCAGTATTTAAATGCAAATCTTCACCTGAGCATAAAATGTGTAATTATTGTAATATTCAGTCTGTTCATTGCTTTTGAATGTCAGTTTTTAAAAATCAATTGGTAGCTCCTAAAGAACCTTCCATTATATTTAAAAGGATAATATGATATGTAACATTATATAATGAAAAAATATTAAAGGTTGAACAGAGATAGATAGTGGTTTAATAAAATCATAGAATGGTTGCATCACGAGAGAAGCCCACTTGGTTATTGAGCTGATGCTGGCTGTCTGCAAGGCCCACTCTCCCAACTGTCTCCCTGTAGCTATGCTATTTTTTCCCTTTCAGATGTTTATTCAATTTTCTTTTGAAAGCAATGATTGAAACTATCTGCTTCACCATTCTAATTAATGCTTTTCAGATTGTACACACTTACTGTGTTAAAAAGAAAGTTTTTTTTTACCAACCATCTTAAATCTGTGTCGTCCGTTTTCAACCGTTTGGCCAATACGGACAGTTTCTCTATCAACAGTCTTTGGAACCCCCCTATAATTATGAATACTTCTATCAGCTTCCTTTTTTTTCTAAGAACTCCAACTTCTCCAATTTAACCACATGACAAAAACTCTTAATCCCTGCAGCCATTCTTATAAGTCTTACCTGCACCTGCATCCAGTCTTTGCAGTCCTCGTAAAGTACACAATCCAGAATTGGATGCAATACTCCAGTTCAGAACAACTCATTATTTTATAAAGGTTTATCATAACTTCTTTTGTTTTCTATGCACTATTTATAAATCTCTGAGTCCTGTATGCCTTTTTAGCCACTTAATCAATCTGCCTTGCTACCATGAGTACACAAATACTACCAGGTCTCCCTGCTTCTGTCCTTTTCATTTTTAAGTATTGTTCAACTGTTAGAATTATATTAAATTGTGTTATTAAATAATGTTTGTTTTACTAAAAAAAAATTCCTAATTTGTGAGTGGAATTACTCCTAGAGCGAAGTATCCTATCCTCACATTTATGCCAAAATAGAAAAATTGTTGGAGCCTGGTTTGACTTCTTAAGGTATTTTGAGGTTTTGATACAATGGACTTGGTATCAACTGCTGGGTAACACTATAAACCTTCCACCAGTTTGAAAAACAACTGTTAACCATTACTTGTTTTCTGTTTCTTGGTCAATTCCATATCTATGCTCACACTGTCCCTTAGCTAGGATTTTGTTTCTTGTGAGAAGTATGTTTAAAATTCAGCTCAGTTTTATGCAGTGCTAATTTGTTTGTAAAACAGAGAGCTCTCATGCTGAGGATGCAGGCTAATAATTGATCTTAGCTATTGGAGTGTTTATTCAATCTGAGTTGATGAATTTTTGTTTATTTGGTTTTCCCCAATAGGGTAAAGTTTTGATTAAGTTGATTGACAGTCATACGCTTAAGGGCAGGCGCTAAACTTTACATGGAAAATCAAACAGTTCCTGCAGGTTGTAAAAGAAGCAAGCGATGTCTCTCTCTCTCTGTAGACTGCTGTTTGGGACCTGCAAAGAGAAATAGGTTTCTTTCTAATTCTCTCTCTAGAGGTGTTCCAGAGGCTTGAGGTGGCAACCAAAGGACATAAGCTTACATGTTACTAGATGATATTGGAGTGGAGTTCAAGTCTATAAGAGGATTATTGCTTGAATTGGAACTAATAGAGACAGATTAGGGGTTAAGAATTCTATCTTGTCATGTTTAACTATTTCAGTTGGTAAATATTAAGCTAATAGATCCATTATAGTAAAACTATATTGTTAAAATTTGTTTTAAAAGAAGCTTCATAGTGTGTCAATAAAATCATACCTAGAGTGAATCATTCTTGTTCTCACACTAATGTCAAAATAGAAAAGACATTGAGGTCTAGTCGGGGTTCATAACATACTTTGGCGTTTCTGATTCACACCCTAGAAAATATTGTGAGAGTTTCTGACTCAACTATCCTTTTAGGCAGAGATACCCAGTACCCCACCACCCCCTGGGTGTAAAAGTTTCTCCTCAACTCTTCTTTGCTGTCTATCTCTTAATCTTAAATCTATGCCATCTGGCTGTTGGCCCCTCCACTATGGAAAAGTGTCTTCCTATCCATCCTATTTATGCCTCTCATAATCTTATTCACCTCTATCAGGTCCCCTTGACTTTCACTGCTCCAAGGTTAAAAAAAATAGTTCTTTCTTTCAATCGATGCACTGAATCATCAATCAGTTCTGTGAACTCATCAAGAAGCTCATTCAAGTTACTGAGTGCTGGCTATCTTTAATTATCCATACTTGCCCAAATGGCTTTTAATTTTGTCTGGATTATTGTTTCTAAAATCTGGGTTACACTGATTGACTTGCTGGGTTTTGTTTTGCACTTTTTTTGAACAAGAATGTGATGTTTGCAATTGTATGGTCTTCCAGCATAACTGTTTACCTGCTCCATCAATAAGACAGCTTATTTCTATCTCCATATCACCATTCAATACTGCTTCAGCTCATTTTTTTCATTCATGGGACATGGGTGTCATTGGCTGGCAACCATTTATTGGTCATGTCTAGTTGCCCGAGGGCAATTGAGGGTCAGCCACATAGCTTTGGCTTTGGAGTCACAAATGGGCCAGACCAGGTAAGGACAGCAGATTTCCTTCCCTAAAGGGCACACGTGAACCAGATGAGTTTTTCCAACAATCAACAATGGTCATCAGTGGATTCTTAATTCCAGATATTTTTTATTGAATTCACATTCCATCATCTGCCATGGCAGGATTCAAACTTAAGTCCCCAGAACATTAGCTGAGTTTCAAGATTAATAGCGGTAATACCATTATGCCATCGCATCCTCCATGCTTTTGTTGCCTCTGAACTAACTGCATCAGGAGGTAATGATGCAGCTGTATAAGACTCTTGTCAGACCCCAGTTGGAGTATTGTGTGCAGTTCTGGACGCCTCATTATCGGAAGGATGTAGAGGCTATTGAGAGAGTTCAGAGGAGATTTACAAGAATGCTGCCTGGATTGGGAGGCAGGCCTTATGAAGATAGGTTGAGGGAGCTGGGACTCTTCTCACTGGAGAGACGTAGGTTGAGAGGCAACCTGATAGAGGTTTATAAAATGTTGAGAGGAATAGATAGGATGGACTCTGAGACTATTTCCCCGAGCTGAAATGGTGACTACGAGAGGACACAGGTTTAAGGTGCAGGGAAGCAAATACAAAGGAGATGTTAGGGGTAGGTTTTTCACTCAGACGGTGGTGAGTGAATGGAACCGACTGCCATCAGAGGTTGTTGAGGCAAACTCACTGGGGTCTTTTAAAAGACTTCTGGATGAGTATATGGAAAAGAATAGGATAGAGGGTTGTAGATAGGTCTGTGGATTGGTAGATGTGATCGGCGCAATCGTGGGCCGAAGGGCCTGTTTGTGCTATATTGTTCTATGTTCTAATTTATGGTCAGACTCCAACATTCAACCCTCTGTTAATGGACGTTATCTGAAACTCTGCTGATGGTATCCTAACCCTTACTAAATTCCTTGCTAACCTTAAATATCTCCCAATGTAGCCTTTATTTTAACATTCTCATCCTTGTTTCTAAATTCCTCCGTAGCCTCATTACTTTTCTATGCTCACAAGATGGTGAATTGAAATGGCAGGTGACACGAAGGCCGAGATCATCATTGCAGACTGAGTGAAGATGTTATGCAAAGCAGTTCATTTGGCCCTTTGTACACCTTGATTTTAATTATCCTAAGCCTTTTTTCCCTGAAGGACATTGTTAGCTTTTTGCAACAATTGATAGTTTGGCCACTGTAATTGTGACTAGCTTTATATTTCAGGTTTATTAACTTCCCATTGTATTGTAGTATTTTGACAATTTTAAGTCTGTGGGACAGCCCTATGAGGCAAATGGAATAAGGTTTGTTTAAAATCAAAACTTTTCAGTTGAGTAAAAACTATTTTCTACACCATTCATAAAGGCAAAGATCTGGAAAGTTATATTTAAGTATGTTTCTTTTAAAATCAATAGAACCAATTAACTATATACTAAAACAAAACCTACAGAATGTTTGAAATGAATGGCATGACACTTTTCTTAGGTACCTGATGTAACCATAATGGGAAGAAATTTAAATATGAGGACGTCAGTTCAGTGGTCAGATGCATCTTGCTTTTGAGCAATTTTGCTGGAGGTAGGGCATCAATGGCAATGCCTATGTGCTTAGCAACAGTGGCTAATGAATTTGAATAAAGTGCTCAATTATAGACAGATCTAGGATTGTCCCGGGAATTTCCTAGGAGCAGACTGGCATCTTAAGGTCAAAGTGTGGTAGGCCTGGTGACACCTTTTTTAATTATTTGGTAACGGCCCTCCACCCCCACGATCTCCACTGGTGGCACAGCAGTGGCCATAGATCATAGCTGGGGATTCCCCCAGTATGGCCTGGTAGCAGTAGCCACGTTTTAATTTGCAGAAGTAAATATCTTTTTACAGCACATTTCAAGATGCAAGTGCTGAAGGTACGCATGCAGGTACAGCAAGCGGTAAAGAAGGCAAATGGTATGTTGGCTTTCATTGCGAGAGGTTTCAAGTAAAAGGAGTAGGGATTTGTTTGGGCAATTATATATGGCCTTGGTGAAGCCATATCCAAAATATTGTGTGCAGTTTGGTCTTTTTCTCTTGTGGATGTTCTTGCTGTTGAGGAGTGCAGTAAAGGTTTAGCAGGCTGATTCTGGGGATGACGGGACTGATGTATGAAGAGAGATTGACTAGGTTAGCATTGTTTTTGTTGGAGTTCAGATGAATGAGGGGGGAACTCATAGATACTTACAAAATTCTAATGGGTAGATGCAGGGAAGATGCTCCCAATGATGGTAGAGCCCAGGTTACAGTCTGAGAATTTGGGTAGTCCATTTAGGATGGAGATGAAGAGACATTTCTTCACCCACAGAGCGTGAGCCTGTGGAATTCATTACCACAGAAATAGTTGATGCCAAAACATTGAATGTTTTCAAGAGATGGCTAGATGTAGCACTTGCGGTAAATGGGATCATAGGTTATGGGGAGAAAGCAGGATTAGGCTATTGAATTGCACGATCAGACATGATCATGACAAATGACAGAAAAGGCTTGAAGAGGCCAAATGGCCTCTTCCTGCTCCTATCTTAGATGTTTCCATGTGCCTTGATATTCCCCATCCTGCTATGGCAGCGTCCACCTCTTTAATTGGGCTGCCATCCTTTCAAGGCAGTTTAACTTGAGGCTAGTTTTCTGCTGAGCCTAGAGTCCCAAAAATCCATTAACCTTTTAATTAGGAGGCTGTCTTCCAAAAGATCACACGTGTAGGTCTATAAATGGCCTGGCCCCATTATTTACCTTGAAAACCAGGGGTTTCTGCCTAGCATCTGCTTGGAGCTTTTATGTAGGCAAACAAGTTGAATCATTTTTGTGGCTGAATCTCATTCTTAACCCCATATATGCCATATGTTGTGAATATCTATCTAGTTCTTGATTGATGGTTAGATATTTAATATCTAACTTTTACCTTTAAGAATTAAAGTTCTAACTATAGAAATTGGGGCGGATGTTCCATAAACCAGCTGGAAGTCATTTCACACTTAGAAGTTCAGAATATAATTGATAGTTATAAAAGTTAATGCATAACCAGAATCAAGGTGAACTAAAAAACAGAAAAGGGAAACATTGAAAGAAAATTACCATCCCAAGGATCAAAAATTGAAGCTGAAGTTTGGAAACGAAAGTTACTGTGCTAATTGAAACTGGGGTTATATGAATGGTTGCAAAACCATCCAATCTTAAGTGTTGCAACTTGTAACTGGTGTATGCAGTTTGAATTTCAGAGAAGCTAGCTAAAGTAAATGACAGTTAGAGCTAAAGTAAATGACATTTTAAAATGCTTCATAGAGCACCTCTAATAAAAGAAACTTCATCCTTCATGTGGAATGCGGATGAGGTTAATCGCGATTTGAGTTTTAGGAGGGAACAATAGCCAAAAGATTACTTCGTTTGAAATCAATGGAGGTTCCCACAGAGTATTATTCCAAACAACGCAGATTAGCTTAGAAGTATTGGAAAATAACAAGGGGTTGAGGCATGACAGTAATGAGACAGCAAGTAGAAGTCTTAGTTTTGAAAATATTTGGAACTGTCGAAAATTTTAAAATGCTTCATAGAGCACTGAAGCATACTACGATTATTCTGTGTAGGATTGGATAGCTTTTAAAATATCTTAAGATAGAAGGGAATTCTTGTGGGAAGTAAGAAATAACTGTAAATGTCTGGCACAAATGGTATATGTTAACTTTATTGTAAACAGAAGACATTAAACAAAATAAAGACAATTAAGTTTGTGTATTGTTTAAAAAAAAGACCTTTTCGCATGGTTCTGCTGATTTGATTTATTATTGTCACATGTATTAACATAGTGAAAAGTATTGTTTCTTACACGCTAGACAGACAAAGCATACTATTCATAGAGAAGGAGACAAGGGAGTGCAGAATGTAGTATTACAATCATAGCTAGGGTATAAAGAAAGATCAACTTAATGCAAGTTAAGCCCATTCAAAAGTCTGACAGCAGCTGTTTTTGAGTTGGTTGGTATGTGACCTCAGACTTTTGTATCTTTTCCCGACAGAAGAAGGTGGAAGAGAGAATGTCCAGGGTGCGAGGGACCTTAATTATGCTGGTTGCTTTGCCAAGGCAGCGGGAGGTGTAGACAAAGTCAGTGGATGGGAGGCTGGTTTGTGTGATGGATTGGGCTATATTTATGATCTTTTGTAGTTCCTTGTGGTGTTGGGCAGTGCAGGACCCATACCAAGATGTGATACAACCAGAAAGAATACTTTCTATTGTGCATCAGTAAAATTTGGTGAAATAGCTGATATGCCAAATTTCCTTAGTCTTTTAAGAAATTAAAGGTGTTGGTGGGTTTTCTTAACTATAGTATTGGCATGGGGGTCCAGAACAGGTTATTGGTGATCTGGACATCTAAAAAAAATTAAAGCTCTTGACCCTTTCTACTTCATCCGCATTGATGTAGACAGAGGCATGTTCTCCTTTACGCTTCCTGAGGCAGATGACAATCTCCTTCGTTTGTTGACATCGAAGGAGAGGTTATTGTTGTCACATCAGTTCATCAAATTTTCCATCTCATCCCTGTACCCTGTCTCGTCATTGATTGAGATTCGACTTACTACAGCAGTGCCGTTAGCAAACTTGAAAATCGCATTGGATGGGATTTTGGCTGCACCCTCATAGGTATATAAGGAGTATAGTTGGGGGCTGTGAGAATACAGCCTTGTGGGGCACTGGTGTTGACGATTATTGTGGAGGCGGTGTTGTTGCCTATCCTTACTGAATGTGGTCTGTGAATTAGGAAGTTCAGGATCCACTCACAGAGGGAGGTGCTGAGGCTCAGACCATAGAATTTGGAGATGAGTTTCATGGGAATAATAGTATTGAAGGCTGAGCTGTAGGCAATAAATAGGAGTCTGACATAGAACATAGGAAACTACAGCATAAAGAAGCCCTTCAGCCCATAAATTGCACCAAACGTATCTACCTACTAAGGCTTACCTATAAACCTTAATCTTATTATGCACTCATCCCATGCACTCATCCAGAAGTCTCTTAAAAGACCCTATTGAATCCACCTCCTCCACCACAGCCGGCAGTCGATTCCACACACCCATCACTCTGAGTGAAAAACTTGTCCCTGATACCTCCCCTGTACCTACTGTCCAGCACTCTAAACCTGGGTCCTCTTATGGGAAAAAGCTTTTGAGAAGTGGCAGATGGACTCCAACCCAGGCAGGTGTGTGGTGGTTCATTTTGGCAGGTCAAATGGGATGAAGGAATATCAATCAATATCTGATCAATACCTCTCAATATCTTATACAACTCTGTCATATGTCACCTGTCATCCTTCATCTCTCCGAGGAGAAGAGGCCAAGCTCTCTCAATCTATCCTCATAAGGCATGCCAACCAATCCAGGCAACATTCTTGTAAATCTCCTCTGCACCTTTTCAATGGCTTCCACATCCTTCCTGTAATGAGGCAACCAGAACGAGCACAGTACTCTAAGTGGAGTCTGATCAGAGGCTTATACAGCTATAGCATCGTTTTCTGACCCCCATATTCAGTTCCTCGATTAATGAAGGCCAGTACACCAAACACCTTCTGAACCACGTCCTCTACCTGCGAAACTGATTTGAAAATCCTATGAACCCGGACCCCAAGATCCTCCTTCCACACTGCTGAAAGTTTTATCCTTGATGTTATATTTCTCCCCATTTGACCTGCCGGAATGAACCACCACACACTTGTCTGGGTTGAAGTCCATCTGCCACTTCTCCACCCAGTCCTGCATCCTATCTATGTTTTGCTGCAACTTCTGACATCCCTCCCAACTATCCACAACACTCCAACCTTCGTGCCATCAGCAATCTTATCAACCCATTCCTCCACTTCCTCATCCAGATCATTTATAAAAATCACAAACAGCAAGGGTTCCAGAACAGATCCCTGGGGCACTCCACTGGTGACTGACCTCCATACAGAAAAAGTCCCATCTACAACCACTCTTTGCCTTCTGTGGTGTCCTTG
This sequence comes from Sphyrna mokarran, assembly GCA_024679065.1. Lineage (NCBI taxonomy): Eukaryota > Metazoa > Chordata > Chondrichthyes > Carcharhiniformes > Carcharhinidae > Sphyrna > Sphyrna mokarran. The sequence goes on from JAGIQG010000001.1 coordinate 130,591,675, forward strand.
TCATCTAGGTGTCCCAGGGTTGAGTGCAGGGCAAGGGAAATGGCATCTGCTGTGGACCTGTTACAGAATAGGCAAACTGTAGTGGATCCAGGTAGTCTGGGAGGCTGGAATTGATTTGTGTCATGACTAACCTTTCAAAGAACTTCATAATGATGGATGTCAAAGCCACTGGCTGACAGTCATTAACAGACGTTCCTTAGTTTTTCTTAAGTACCGGGATGATGGTTGTCTTCTTGAAGCAGATAGGGACCTCAGATTGTTGTAAAGAAGTCCAGCTGATCTGCACAGGATCTGAGTGCACGTCCGGGTACCCCATCTGGGCCAGTTGGTTCTGTGGGTTGACCTTCAAGAAAGCTGTTCTGACATCCGCAGTGGTGACCCCAGATATGGGTTCATCCAGGGCTTACAGGGTAGAGGGCACGCTCTCACTGACCTCTTGCTCAAAACGGCCTTGGAATGCATTGAACTCATCTGGGAGAAGTGCATTGGTGCTGTTGACTTTACGTGCCTTCAACTTGTAGTCAGTTACGTCTTGCAGACCTTGCCATCGTCAGTGTGGGTTGGTGCAGTTAGCGTGGGACTCTAGCATGGTCCGGTACTGTCTTTTGGCATCTTTGATGGATCTCCTTACACGTGGGAAATTTATGAGTTTGGAGTCAGACTTGGAGGTTCAACAAAATAGTTTTATTTCGGACAAAGCTTTGGGAGAAAGCAATGGTATTCTGCAGTACTTGGCAGCTACCTTTCCAACCACACAATGTATTTGAGCATCTTTATACTTTTTAGACAATACATCAAATGGACATTAGCCGTTAACGTTTGTTACAAGTTGAGTAGGCAGATATGGACATCGGCAGTTAACACACTGTTACAAGCAGACAGGTACTGACATGGACAGTTAACACATCTTTGTACATAGAATGGATATATTTATGCAGTTATGTCCTCTGTCAATGACTGGTTTCGATATATACATTTATGTATTTATGTTCGCATCAATGGCTGATCTCGTTACATTTAAGCATTTATGTCCCCATCAGTGGCTGATGATATCCAACTCATTTTTCTGGATCTGCTCTTATCTCAAGTCTTAAAGTGCCCCAGGTCTGACCAGCTTCCTGCAGTAATGCAGGTTTTAACTCTTTGTCTTTGTCCACAGTCAGTGCCTTTTAATGTCCCTCCCTAGAGTCCATTTTGTGTGCCAGGTAACACTTGTGTTCATCACTTTAATTTCACCATAGCAGCTCCCCCTTTTTGGTCAGGATTATTATTGAATAATCCCCAGACCAACAACAACAACTTCATACGTAGATGTTCATCTTCTTTGTTCCTCCTTTGTAGTTCTTGATGTCTTCACGTATTCTTCCTCGATGGTTACGCTGGATTCTGGCACAATTCGTGTCATCATTGCTTTACAATAGATGTTAAGGCAACAGACAATTAATCAGTATGATCAGTCCATGCATTAAATAGGATTCCCAGGATCCCCCCATAACCAGCTACTCCCTTTCTTAGATCCTTGTCTAAAATTATCAAGCTGTTTTCTGATATTAATAATAACTTGTGCGATGTTACATGATTCATCTGTGACATGGGTTATGCCATTTGTCTCCTATGATTGTACATACTCCGCTCTGTTGTGCTAACTGGTAGTCTACTGCATATCATGTCTGCTGTGCATATAATCTCAGTTCAATCATTTCTTGGTTGAGAGCCTCCAGTGCTTTTGATGTGTTATTTCCAGGACTTTTAGTCCACAGACAATATGATTCCCTTTTTTGTACTAATTACCCCCTAGAGATGAGGTTCCAAGGAACTCGTATCCCAGTGATGATCCCATTGTGCTCGGGGTTTCCCAATCAGCGCAGAATTCTTTGTTGATAGCCCGGGTTACTATCTTTCTCTGGATATGCCCCTTCTGAGGGCATGAAACAGTGAGTGGTTTTATTATTCCTACTGCTAAAAGAATCAGGAAGGTTGCTGTTGTGAGGGACCATTGAAGAAGAGTACAAATCCCTTCTTAGCCCAGTGGCATTTATTGTCCTGATTACTAGCTTGTGTATACCGCCAATTGCTCGGCTTACTTAACTGTCAGTTTGATTCCACTACCTGGTACCAAATAGGTATATCCATTTGGCTGAGTTGACATGAGTCCCATTACATTGTCCGCAAATGAGCTGACTTCCTGCAATTACATTCAGGCATTTCTGCTCATCACAGGTGAAAGTAAACTGACCTTACATACCCAATAGTGCTGACGGACATGCTGCCTTTGTACACAGGGATCATTCTTGGGGACCAAGTCATGTGCACATCTCCATCACTGCCCCGTAAAACAAAGCGGATTGCTGGCATTGTCCAAGCACATTTTTCATCCCACCCCTTAGATGGGATCTGTGGGATTTACAAGTTCCGCACAGTGTCCCTGTATAGCCCTTTTATGTTTGCCAATTTGTCCAACGTGCGTCTAATATATCTACTGTATATAAGATATGGGAGGTCCGCCCAGGGGTGGCCACAAAAAGGGATTTTACAGATTGGGTTAACAGGTAACATACAGTTTGATTCCTGTGTGAGCCTTGTAAAATATGTTATCCTCTAGTCCAGTCAAGTTTATATTGCGATAGCACAAAGTAATACATACGCAATCTCATATGTGTCCGCAACAGGCAAGTATCGATCTTATTACTTTAAGTTATGCAATTTTCAAAAGTTATATTGTCAACTGAAGCGCATCAGTTATTCTTGCTTGCAACCTTCACCTGTTTTGGGGAAAGCAAACTGGTTACTTCATTCATTTCTTTTTGTAATTTCAGCTGGGTCCAATGTTTCCATACACCTTTCCCTCTTATGTCTAGACAGGCGCAGGTATGTCCACTAATTATAACCATATGGCCCATTACATTTTGGTGCAAACCCTGGTTGTTTGGGTAATGTTTTTACTAGGATGCGACTTCCCACTATTGGGATGTCAGGGAGCATTTCATGCTTTCTCTGTGCGTCTATTTCTTCTTGATTATCTTTTACTAATTTGCGCATCCTTCTTAATTTAGTTCCAAAAATTATCTTCTGATTTTATCTTTTAGTGGACTTACATCAGTCCCACCTGTTATGATGCTTTCTGGTAATTGCATCACCTGTCCTGTCATCAGTTCATAAAGGATTAATCTGGTTGTCCGGTTTGCAGTAGCTCTTAGTCTCATTAATATAGTGGGCAATACGTCTGTCCACATTTTTCCTGATGATTGAATGGCTTTAGCCAGTGCATTGTTAATTGTTCTATTCATACGTTCCACCATTCCAGAACTCTGTGGGTGGTAAGGGATGTGGAATTTTTGTTTTATCCCCATCAATTGGCATTCTGTTTTTACCATCTTTCCGATGAAGTACCATCTCTTGATCCAAATCGATTTGTAGGGGTACTCTCATTTAGGGATTACTACTTCTGCCAATATTCTAGCCACCGTAGCAGTAGTACAATTTTTAGTAGGGAACGCTTCTACCCACCTGGTGAGCTGGTCTATAATAACCAGACAATAAGTTTTGCCATGGGATTGTGGTAGTGGCCCTGTGAAATCCATTTGCAGATGTTCCCTGTCAGGGCTGATTCCCATCTTAATTTTCATGTGTTGACCAGGGTTGTGTTGTGTGCACGTCGCGCGTCAGCAACAATGCTGGGCTATGTCTCTTCCCATCTCTTTCCACCTCCATTTTTTCCCTATACTAGTTATCATGGCCTCTCTTCCCACATCTGAGAGTCCATGGTGTAGTTCCAATAGGGTGTTTTGTATGCACTTTGATGCCATTACCTTATCTTGTCTCCAGATCAGTCCCTTTGATCGCTCCCTGTGCTTACCACTTCTCCTTTTCCTCTTTTGAGGTATCCTCATGTAAGTCCTGAATATCTATTTCATCTGCTATCCTGTTACTGCTATTGGTAGCTGGCCAACTATCTGCTGTTCTAAGGCTGCTCTATCTACGGCTTGGTTACCTTTGAAATTTAACCAGCCTGTGTTATCTCTTCCTGGCTCTTTCTGGTGCGCTTTAATTTTTATTACTGCAGCTTCTCGGGGATTCTCGCTAACTTTTAATAATGCCTAAATTCTTTGTTCGTGTTTAATAGGAGTTCCTCCTGTGGTTATGAACCCCTTCTACCCTGTGCTGTCATATAGTCATGTAATATCCTGAATGCGTACCAACTATCTGTATATATGTTTACCGTTTTGCCTTCAGATAACTCTGGTGCCTGTGTGGGTGCCACTATTTCTGCCACTTGCATGGATAGATCTCTGTCGATCCTTCCTGACCTTACTGTCTCTAATTTATCATTGACTACTGCCCACCAAGTCGGGGGTGATCCTTCCAGATATTTGCGTGACCCATCTACAAGAAGAGTCTCCTCAGCTGTTGTTAAGGGTACATCATTTATCCTACTACCTTCTACGTCCATATTTATATCCCCACAATTGTGTGGCTCTCCTGTGTCTAAAATTCCTTCTGCTTGGTTATTTCCTGTGTCCCTTATTATTGTCACAGATTTGCTTGGAAATAAGAAGGCAGCTTCCCATTTAGCCTTTCTCATGTTTGAGATGGACCTGAGCTTTCCTGTGTTTACCATTTCTGCCAAGGTATGTTTCATGTGGAAAATTATATTCCCTATCATTATTTTGGCTTGTTAATCTTTGCGTCCCAGGTGGCACAATCCAAGGTGGCTATGTACTTGGCCGTCCGGTGACTATCAGGTCTTTTGCTGTTGAATAGTAACCTATGGGTCTCTTTTTGTTGCCACGCTCCTGTGTTATCACTGCGGAATACAACCCTCCCTCATTACTACAATGTATGTGAAGTCCTTATTAGAATCTGGTAATCCCAGTCCAGGAGCTGATATCAGTTCCGTTTTAAATTTGTTGTAACCACTTCCTGCTTGGATCCCCATTCTACGGGATTTAAAGCTGGTTTTCCTCCTTTTTGACTAGTCTTTGTATAGGTTCTGCCAATTTTGAGAATCCCAGGATTAAACTTCGGCTACAGTTAAACAGTCCCAGCACCTTCTTGACCTCTCTTATGGTGATGGGCCATGGCATTTGTCATACTGCTGTCTTTCAGGTCTGTTGGCATTTCTTTAAGCCTTTGGGACATAAGGTGTCCTAGATACAGGACTTGTGTTTTCCCAATTTGTGCCTTTTTGGGGCTTACCTTTAACCCTACAGTTTTTAGTTTAATACTAGATATACTGCTTCCTGATGTCCTGACTTGGATTCTGAAGCTATTAAGATATCATCTACGTATTGTAGGGTCATACTACGCTCTGGCAGTTCTACTTTGTTCAGGATGTCACTCATTACTTGATGGAAGATAGAATGACCGTTGTGGAATCCCTGCGGTAGGCGAGTCCAAGTGTACTGTTTGTCTCCCACTGTAAAGGTGAATTTAACTTGGAATTCTGTTGGCTATATCCAATACTGCAAATATTTTGTGCTCCTGTGACTGTCCATTCAGTATTGTTGAGGGGCTTGCTACAATGGGGTGCAACTTGGACGTGAATTTATTGAGTCTGGTGTAATGTATCGTGAGCCTACAATTTCCGTCAGGTTTGCTCAGTTGCCAGGTTGAGGAGTTAATGATACTCGTGGTTTCCCTCAGACTTCCTTTTTCCACTAACTTTTTAACTATCTCCAATACAGCTTTCTTCTTCTGGTTTTATTGGGTATTGTCGGTGGGACTTATATGTCTTTATTGGTCCATTTTAGTTAAGTCGGTATCTAACTTTGTTTTAGTCCATACTCCGAGGTTGGAGGCACAGATGGCTCCAAATGCTCCTGTCTCTCATTCCCAATTTCTCTTGTTGGCTGTGGCCACCTTAATAGTTTCAAGGTGACTTGTGAGTTTCCCTATTCTAATTTTTCAACCGTCCTGTCTTGGCCAGATTATTTTTCCCTTTCCATGGTCTATCAAAATTTCATATTCTTTCATTAAATTGTTTCCCATTATTGTACCCTCATTATTTTTACACACACAAAACCTCATCAGTATATGTAAATTATTTATTTCTACTAACGTGGTCTTGCTCAGGCAGGTGGGTGTTTTGTTCCCTCCTATCCCAGTTAGCTAAATACTTTACTTGTAGTGGGTAAGGGTAGGTCGGTGACCGATATGGATTCTCCTGTGTCCACCTGCATCTCACATTGCTTGCACCCCACTAGTGCAGACACATAAATCTTTCCCTCCTCCTCACTCTTATGAATGGGGGCTGCAGACCCAGCCATCCTTTGCATCCTCTTTATTAACACTTGTCTGTCATTCACACTTCAGTAAGAGATCCTGCATATCTTCTCTTAATTTCTTTATCCGCCATTTGTCAGACTTCACTATTGCCTCCTTGGCGATGTGTTATAGGCACTGTATGGCCATGATTACTTCCTAATAAGGTGTGCTCTCTAGTATAGGGACTTCACTTACCCCACCATTATTACTACACTAACACTGTTTCACTACCATCTCAGGGTTTCAATTTATGCTCTCAGCTCCACTATTACTGCCTCGGCAATGTGTTTCTCCACCAGAGTCCACTTCTAGGTCAGAGTTGACCAGCTCTTTTTCCGCAACACTTTACAACATTGACAGTCCAGTACCTATTAATACAAATTTTCATGCAAACAGGAAGCAACTCTTTTGCTTGTTTGATGTTAACTGATTTTTGCGACTTGTGCTTCACAATCCTAAGTGCCCTTGGTGCCTGTACACCCTCTTCAGGGTCCTGACCTTCGCTGGGAGATTTCCCCTCTTAAGGGTGCGTGTTTGAGACAAGCACTTTCTTAGTCCTGTAGTCAGTCAACACAAGTAACAGTTACTTATCACTATACCATCAGCAGTTGGTACTTATCTCTATAATACCATAAAATATCCCTTAATTTTAACCTCTTTTAAACTATTATTGACCTCGTCTGACTCCCACAGATTCAGTGATCTCTACCTCGCCTTTCCAGGCCAATGGGTCAAACTTACCAGCAATGAGATCCTTGCTGACAACACCAATTGTTGTTGGAAATTTATCTGTTTGTAGTCAGACTTGGAGGTTCAACAAAACAGTTTTATTTTGGACAAAGCTTTGGGAGAAACCTTCTCAACTACACAATGGTATACCTTTTAGACAATAGATAGTACATACATTAGCCATTAACACATCATTACGAGTTGAGTAGGCAGATATGGATATCGACTGTTAACACGTTGTTACAAGCAGTCAAGTACACACGTGGACAATTAACACATCATTGTACATAGAATGGATACATCTGTGCAGTTATGTCTTCTATCAGTGACTGCTTCCGATATATACATTTATGCGTTTATATTCCCATCAGTGGCTGATCTTATTATCAAACTCATTGTTCTAAGTTTGCTCCTATCTCAAGTCAAAGTGCCATAGGTCTGACCAGCTCCCTGCAGTCATTCAGATACTTCAGGTTTTAACTCTTTGCGTAACTGTCTGTGCCCAAAGTCAGTGCGTTTTAATATCCCTTCCCAGAGTCCATTTTGTGTGCCAGGTAACCATTTTGTGAACATTACTTTAATTTCACCGTAACACTTGTGTGGATCAGTGTCACCTGATTTGAATGCCTCAGATCTGGACTTCAGCAAGCAGTATTTAAATAAAGTGTTTGGATTTCTCCAGATGTAAACGGTCCCTAACCACATCATAGCATATACAGAATAAAAAAATCAGTAACACAATCGACAAAAATGTATGTCAGACACCTATCTCATTCAAATATCCTTGCATTGAATTTGTAATGTTGTGATTAAACTTGTTTGATTTATCCCTCAACTGTTACTTGCAACAATAAAGTTTTTTCAAAAATCAGTGCGTCAAAAACAAGAATTTGGCAAATAATAATACAAAATAGGCTAATTGATGTCTAGGTCCAGTAATTTTGCTGTTTGAAAGCTAGTAGTTGTAAAAATAACATTTCAATTGAGTTTAGGCAGCCAGATTAATCAACTTGCATTTTATAAACTCTTGTTATTACCAATCTTGCATACAGAAAATTGGCTTTTGTTATTTCGAGATTGAATTTATTATTTATTGAAAATGAGTACTAAGAGAAATTATGTAATATAGGGTTGGGATTGCCACATGTTTATGTTTTTAAAGGAAAAAAAACATGGAATTTTAAGTGCATTATGTTTAGTGTAAAGCTTCTATGATCATTTGCGTTAGTTGGAAAGAAATTGTACTTGCAAAACTGATAATATCCTACTATCAAATGAATGTCATGAGAGTTAATCAGCTCGGCCCCAAGATCTTCATCAGTAATGCCCATTCTATTACATATTAGAAGCTAGGATGTTTATTAGTGATTATATGGAATTCAGTCCCATTTGCAACTCTGCAAATGCTGAAGCAGTCCACGGGCAGCAAGATCTGAACAGTATTTAGGCTTGAGCTGATAATGAGTAACACTTATGCCACACAATTCCATCTCCAACCGGATTGCCATTGCTGAATCCTCCATCAACTTCCTGGGAATCACTATTGTTCAAAAACGTAATTGAACCAGCCACATAAATAATGTGGGTAGAAGAGCAAGTTAGAGGTTGCATTTTCTACAGTGAGTGGCTTACCTCCTAACTTTCCAAAAGCTGTCTACCATCTACAAGATAGGAGTGTGCAGGAATATATTCCGCACTTGCCTAGATGAGTGCAGCTCCAATGCTTAAGCTTGATACCATCCAGGATGAAGCAGCCCATTGAAATTGCACTATAACAACTACTGCTATGCAGCTGTTGTTTATACCATCTGCAATATGAAGCAATTTGCTAAGACTTCTTCCAAATGAACTCCCAATCTGTCAATCTCTACAACTGGAAGTGCAAGGACAGCAGGTGCCTGGGAACACCAGCTACTCCAGGTGCCCCTCTAAGTTACATTATACATTCTGACTTGGATTAGGCAATAAGTACTGGCCTAGTGATGTGCAGAACCTCTTCACATTTGTGAATGAATAAGTAAAATCACCATGGGAGCTTTCTTGAATTTTTGAGAGGGTCCTGAAGATTGAGCTAGTTCTTTTTGCCACTAGGACATGATTAGGCATGTTTCAAAATTTTTTAATATCACTATTTAATAATTAAGAAACTGACTTCAGTATAACTAATAAATAGTCGTGTAGTTTTTTTAAGAATAATTTTCAGTTACTTAAAAGAAGATTGCCCATAGGTGATGAACTAGATACTCTAATAAACCCATTTTCAGCTGTATTCATAAAACTATCAATTTATGACATTGAAAAAGGAAGGTTTTTTTTAAAATAATGTTCCAAAATGCTGCCTGATTACATTGACCTGTAAAAGATTTTGACTTGGAAAGATGCAAATAAGTTTGAGTTGAGTTTAGAAAACTAACGAAATTTTGGGTGCACTTACATTGCTGATTGCTTTTAGTGTGAAAATGGGTAAGCTTGATGATTTATGCTTCGAGTTGAGACAAATTTTGACATTGAGGCAGTTTTATATATGTTAAAATGCTCATCATTACAGCAATAAGCTTGCTCTACCACCCTTCTTCATTGTTCATTTTGTATCACACAGCAATAAATCTTAAACATGTAAGCCAGTTATTAAATGCTTTATGAAATAATTTTATTGTTGAAAGTTACAAGTTGAAACTAGTTATTTTACAATGTTATCATGAAGCAGCTGTGACTTCGTAGTTAAGGAGATGATAAAGACAGTCACTATTGTGCGTGGTATCTAGACATGTTGGATGTAATTTTTCAAAGTACAGCTTCTAGTTTGGTGTTGTATTTTTCTCCCTTTGGTATAGGCACTAATGAGAATATTATAAGTAATACCTGCACCACACAGTGATTTGGCCTTGAAACTCCTGCAGGCCAACTCTGCTGCCATGTCAGTTTTCTAATTGACATTGTGCCTTAGCCTTGACCTGTTCCTCATAATGAGGCAGGGTCAATTTACATTAAGGGCAGATGTTTTAGCCATTTATTGCATTCTGTAGGCCCCTACCGTACTAGTAACTAAGAATTTTGGAATGGTATTTTGCTGCTTTGTTAGATGGACAATTTTTAGACAAAGAACGTCCAAGCATTTAGAAAGAAATTATTGATTTTGCAGTTTGTTTTGCCAATCACGAATGATCACTCTGGTTGAAAACAGATGATGTGACATTGGAATTTCTCAAATCCTTCTGACTGAATCATTCCTTTTACAAGGGAGTATTGGGATTCATTTTTTCCATCTCTTGTATCCCATGTCCTTTTTTTGATTAACTCGGTCTTCTGATCAGAAAGTTAGAGAATCTCAGTATAACTTTTGTTACGTTAGGCTTCATTGTCTCTTTTATTTAATTCACGTGGTGTCAGTGCTTCTGGCAAGACCAGCATTTATTGCCCGTTTCTAATTGTGCTTGAAAAAGTGGTTGCCTTGAATGGATGTGTCCTGTAGTGTAGACACAGGTTCTGTTAGGATGTGGGAAGGAGGGTATTTCTAGGTTTTTAGCAGTGATGAAGGAACAGCAAGTAAGAACAATAATTTTGACAGTTTAAAGTTTATTAGTGTCACAAGTAGGCTTACATTAACAGTGCAATGAAGATACCATGAAAATCCCTTAGTCGCCACCCGTTTGGGTACATTGAGGGAGAATTTAGAATGGCAGTGCATCTAACTAGTATATCTTCCAGACTGCCACTGGAAACCAGAACACCTGGAAGAAACCCATGCAGACTCAGCTCAGACAATGACCCAAGCCACGAATCGAACCTGGGTCCCTGGTACTATGAGAAAGCAGTGCTAACCACTGTGCCATCCTGTCCCAGCAAATGCCTGGATAAATTGAAAGTCTATCTCTATGACAACATAGCCTGTTCTGGGCTCTCCTCAAACTGACTTTTAAGCTAATTATTCTTCATTTACAATTTCTCCAGCTAAGTAGAGACGCATAAGATCATGAAGGGGATAGATAAGTAGAAGTAGAAAGTTTCTCCCTGCTTAGAAAGGATAGCAGAACTAGAGGGCACACCCTCAAAATTGGGGGGGGATGCTGTTTAGAATTGAGTTGAGGAGGAGCTTTTTCAAAGGGTGGTGAGTCTCTGGAATTCTCGTCCCATTGAAGTGGTGGAGCCTACCTTGCTGAATATATTTAATTCACGGGTAGATAGGTTTCTGATAGACAAGGGAATTAAGGGTTATGGGAAGAAAGCGGGAAAGTCGAACTCATCCATTTCAGATCAGCCATGATCTTGTTGAATAGTGGGGCAGGCTCGAAGGGCTAGATGGCCTACTCCTGCTCCTATTTCTTATGTTCTTAAGTAAGTCCACTTGTTGTTTTATAACTCTCTCTGTTTGTTCTGACTCTTTAATGAGTATGGGTAACTGCCTCTTTTTGAACTATTTTGGCAATAACTGAATTCAGGCATTTTAATTACCTATTTTCATATTGATAATCTTGCCAGAACTAAACATTACCTCTACAGTATTAACGTGAATCATGAATTATATATTTGCAACAATTATAAATTGTGGAAAGGCTCTAGGGAGAGATGAGTTACATATTGCAGAACTCCCAGTTTCTGACTTATTGCTATAGCCACAGTATTTATGCTGTGAGTGTAATTGAATTTCTGTTTGATGCTGGTCTCCAGAATGTTGGTTGTGGTAATTAACGATAATGCTGCTGAATGTCACATGGAGGTGATTGGACTCTCTCTTGCAGATTGTCATTACCTGGCTGTAGCATGGCACAAAAATTAATTGTTGCTGATTCGGCTAAGCCTGAATGTTGCCCAGATCCTGGTTCATGTTGACACAGATTGCTTCAATATTCGAAGAATTGTGAACTGAACTGATTGTAACAATGATCAGCAAACATCTGACCTTATGCTGGAGGAAAGGTAATTGATGAAGTAGTTGAAGATGGTTTGGACTAGAGTCCTTGAGGCAGTATGATCTCTTACAATGATACCTTGGGGCTGAAATGCCTGACCTCTACCAAGCACACCCAGCATTCTTTGTGTAAACTGTGGCTCCAACACAGTTGTAAAGTTTCCCCCCACTTCTCTCATTGGCTTCAATTTTAATCAAGAGATCTTTGATACCACATTTAAGTTAAATGTTGCCTTGATGTTCAGCACTCGCTCTCTCGCATCGTTTCTGGAATTTGGCTCTTCTGCACATGTTTGGGCCAAGTCTGTAATGATGTGTCTAGTAGAGTGTTCCTGGCAGAATCCAAATCTGGCATCTGTGAGAACTTTATTGATGCAGTTTGATAGCATTGTCAACAAACCTTTCAATCACTGTGCTGATTGTTTTGAGCGTATACTCTCAGTGGAGTAATAATTGGCCAGCTTGTTTTTATCCTGATTTTTGCAATCAGAACATACTTGGGCAATTTTTCATATTTTCACTTGGATCCGTGTAGTAATTGTACTGGAACAACTTGGTGTGACTCATTCTGGATCAAAATCTTCAGCACTATTGCAAGGATTTTGTTGGCGTCCATAGCCTTTGCGTATCAACGTATCCACTGTGGTCAGCCATTTCTTCACATCATGTGGAGTGAAACCAATTTGTTGAAGCCTAGTATATTAGATGGCAGTCTCAAGAGAAGGCCACAAATGGATCAGCTATTTGTTACTTCTCACTGAAGATGTTTGTAAATGCTACAAGCTTGTCTTTATCAGTCATGATCGACTCCTGTCATTGAGGATGAACATGTTTGTGGAGTCTTCTCTTCCATTTAGTTGTTTAATTGCCCATCATCATGAATGACTGGAAGTGTCAGGATTGCAGGACTTTTGCTCTGGTCAGTTGGTTGTGAGATCACTTAGCTCTGTCTATTGTATATTGCTACCGCTATTTACCACTAGTGTCGTGCTATATTGTAGTTTCATTAGGTTGGCATCTCATTTTTGAGTGCATTTTTTTTCTACACTCTTTGGTTAAGATTTAATCCTCTTGCTTGATGATGATGGTAGAGTGAGACATATGAGCTGTTAGATCTGTTCCGAATCTGTCCCATTTAGCATAATGCTAGTGTCACATAACATGATGTCTTTAATGTGACGATTGGGATTTTGTCTCCATGAGAAATGTAAGATAATCACTCCTAACAGTACTGCCATAAATGAATGCCATGATGTGAAGCTGCTGGCGTTGAACTGGTTGAGCACAGTAAGAAGTCTCACAACACTGGATTAAAGTACAACAGGTTTATTTGGTATCACAAGCTTTCGGAGCTCTGCTCCTTTATCAAGTGAGTGACTCATTTGATGAAGGAGCAGCGCTTTGAAAGCTTTTGATATTAAATAAACCTGTTGGACTTTAACCTGGTATTGAGATTTCTTACCATGGATGAATGCACCAGTGACAGGTCATAGAACATTACAGCACAGAACAGGCCCTTCGGCCTTCGATGTTGCGCCGACCAATATAAAAAGCAATGACCCTCCAAACTAAACCATTCCCTTCTCTTCCATATACTTATCAACTAACCTCTTAAACGCCACCAAACTTGGCGCATCTACAACTGCTGCAGGCAGGGCATTCCACTCCCGAACCACCCTTTGGGTAAAGAACCTACCTCTGATATCCGTCCTATAACTATCACCCCTTAATTTAAAGCTGTGTCCCCTCGTGCTAGCTTTCTCCATCCTAGGAAAAAGGCTATCACTGTCCACCCTATCTAAACCTCTAATCATCTTATATGTTTCGATAAGGTCTCCTCTTAGCCGCCTCCTTTCTAACGAAAACAACCTCAAATCCCTCAGCCTCTCTTCATAAGACCTGCCCTCCATACCAGGCAACATCCTGGTAAACCTCCTCTGTACCCTCTCCAATGCCTCCACATCTTTCTTATAATGTGGGGACCAGAACTGCACACAATACTCCAAGTGCGGCCGCACTAGAGTTTTGTACAGTTGCAACATGACGTTGCGGCTCCGAAATTCAATCCCCCTACCAATAAAAGCTAAGACTCCATATGCCTTCTTAACAACCTTATCGACTTGACTGCCTACTTTCAGGGATCTATGCACAAAGACACCAAGATCCCTCTGTTCATCAACACTATTAAGAATCCTACCATTAGCCCTATACTCTACACATTTATTATTCCTGCCAAAGTGCATTACCTCACACTTTTCCACATTAAACTCCATTTGCCACCTCTCGGCCCAGCTCTGCAACTTGTCCAAGTCACTCTGCAAACTATAACACCCCTCTTCACTATCTACCACTCCACCGACTTTAGTGTCATCTGCAAATTTACTAATCCATCCTTCAATACCCTCATCCAGATCATTTATAAAAATTACAAACAGCAGGGGCCCCAAAACAGACCCCTGAGGTACACCACTTGTCACCGAACTCCATGATGAATGTCTCCCATCAACCACCACCCTCTGTCTTCTATCTGCTAGCCAATTCCTAATCCAATTAGCTAAATCACACTCTATCCCATACATCTGCATTTTCTGCAGAAGTCTTCCATGGGCCACTTTATCAAATGCCTTACTAAAGTCCATATATACCACATCAACCGCCTTACCTCCATCCACCTCTTTGGTCACTTTTTCAAAAAAATATGGTTGGTTGGTGAGGAGAAGTTCATGTAGATTTTTTTTCTCTTAAGTTGATTCTCTTGTCTCTGCTGCAGACTGTGCCTCATAGATATTTGCTTACAGCTCTGCCAGCTTAGTCTTCAGTGGTGCTACTGAGCCACTCTTGGTCATCTGCCCCAAGGTACATCCTGCACCCTTGCCTCAATGCATCTTTCAACTGGTGTTCAACATGGAGAAATCTGTTGAAAAGAAACAGTAAACAGCAGGATGGTTTGATGCCTAAATTTGACATGAGGCTGTGAGCCCCATACTGCTTTGCTGTCACCTATGGTACTTCTGCTCCCTGCAGTGACAGGGCAGACATACCTTGAGATGATGATGAATTAGTCTAGGGAATTGTCTGGAAGTTAGTCGTTTTCACAGAACCCTATGCCTGTCAGTCACCTGGCTAATCTGTGGGACAGCTTTCCTAATTGTGGCATCAACCCCAAATATTAATGAGAAGGATTTTTCAGGGCCCACAGAACTGGGTATGCCTTTGTGCTGTTGGGTGCTGAAGTCAAACATTGGCTGGTCTAAATGGCTTTATTTTCTCACCTCTTTGTCATGGTTAAAAAAAACCTAAGTAGATTGCTGGACCCCCTGAGAGGGCAGTTAAGAGTCAACCATCTTGCTATTGATCTGGAATCACACAATGACTAGATTGGGCAAGTTTTCCACCCTTAAAGAGCAAAAGTGAAGTAAGTGTGTTTTTACAATAATCCAGGAGTTTAATGGTTATCATTACTGCGACAACTTTTCATTTCAGATTTGTTTAATTAGCAGGATTTGAATTCTTGAATTCTTCAGCTATTGTGGTGAGAGTTGAGCCCATGCATCTTTAGCCCAAATCTCTGGATTACTGATCTATTAATAAAATTGGTATGCTCTATTGTATCCATTATGTATCCCAACATTCTATTCTAATACAGGACCTCTCACTATTTCAACAATCACATATTGGTGTTATCTGAAAATTATTTATTACAACTTGAGTGTCCTTTGTCTGAAACCTTTGGGATTGATTGTGTTTCCGAATTCAGATATTTTCAATTTTTGGATGTGATATGCCCACAGACAGTCAAAGACTTCCCATACCAGAAGTTGGGTCTGATTGGCGAGGTTTGTGTTGGCACTGGTCACAGATTTCTCAATGAGGTTTATGTCTGCTTGGAATGCACCAAAGTTTACTGAGGTTTGTGCTAGCTTATGTTAAAGCTCATTCAAAAAAATATTTGACTTTTGGATATGTTCAGTTTTCAGATGCAAGGATAAAAGATGCTCAACGTGTATGATCCCAGGTCCTTTTAACATAGAACATAGGACATTACGGCACAAACAGGCCATTCGGCCTACAAGTTGCACTGATCATATCCCTATCCCCCCAGGCCTGTATATAACCCTCAATCCCAGTAAATCCCATGTACTCATCCAGAAGTTTCAATGAGTTTGCCTCTATCACCACCAATGGCAGCTGATTCCACTCACTCACCACGGTCTGAATGGAAAACTTACACCTGATATCCTCTTTGTACCTACTCCCCAGCACCTTAGACCTGTGTCCTCTAGTAGCAACCATTTCAGCCCTGGGAAATAGCCTCTGAGAATCCACTCTATCTATACCTCTCAACATATTTATAAACCTTTATCAGGTCACCTCTCATCCTTCGTCTCTCCGGGGAAAAAAGACCGAGCTCCCTCAACCTATCCTCATGAGGCATGCCTCTCAACCCAGGCAATATCCTCGTAAATCTTCTCTGCACCCTTTCAATAACTTCCACATCCTTTTTGTGGTAAGGGGACCAGAACTGCACATAATACTCCAAGTGGGGTCTGACAATGGTCCCTTTGAAAATCTTTTTGTACTAATATTATTGCATTCAGTTTCAGTCAATCAATATATTTTGATAACTACATTTTATCTGCTACTAATGTGCCTAATTGATATTCTGTATTTTTATCCACTTCCGTGTAACTCCTTCGATTTCTGCACTTTTAAGTTCTATTAATTATCTCTCGTGCCTCCTTGTAAAATGCATTATCACAAACTATCATAGGAGTTCCACCATCTACTTTTATTTGAAGAACTCGAGGCTTTTCATGCAGTATATTTTCCTTGTAAATTCATATTGATTGTTTATTATGCTATTTTGATAGTGATACCTCTTCACACTCAGTTTGTGTTACATTTTCTCCCCTTGTATCAATGATAGACTGATAGTTTCCAGAGTCAGATTTGTCACTTTTAAATATAATGCTCGTATTTGTTTGTATCCCGTAGATGTTTTCCAGTACTTCATGAATCTTTGATGATGGACACTGTGTTGTGAATTTGTTTCTTTGTTTGTTTCATTGATTCAGTATGAGCACCATTTAGCCTAAAGGGTTCTTATTTTTGAGTTCATTTAACCTGTCAGATTCCTCCTCCTGTGTTCATTTCAGAATCCTCTCAATTACTGATTGTAATAGATTAGCACAAGTATTTTTCTGTCTGATCTAGTCGTTTTACCATTTCCCATTCACCTTCAATTGCACTTCAGCTTGTCCAGGATCTTGATTTGATTGCATTTTGGATATTGACTACAATGTTTACTCAATGAAGAACATGAAAGCAATGGAACAAATGCAACATAGTTTCACTATGCTGAAGGGTTATAACTATGAAGAGATACTTAAGTGTCATTAGAGTTGGACACACATGCCTTGGTTGCAATGCTCACATATCATAAAAAAGCAGTGTGGAGTTAGAATTGCAGCTAGAGCTGAGCTGGTTAAATAGTGAGCTTCACAAATATTGAACATTTCAAAGAGTAACGATGAATGTAATGATGCCTTGTGAGAGACTATATTGAAATTCAAGATTTCAAGAATTTAGAAAAACTATTTTTACACGCCATGTGTTTAGAATGTTTGTTTGTAATTACCTCTCAGCACTTTACATGTACTGATTATACTTAAGTATTTGCATTTGTCTGTTAGCACTTGTGATTATTATAAAGTCTTGTTATTCAGTTGGCCTACACAGTCTATTTATTCTTTGACATTCTTGATTACCTCTTAGTATCAGGCTGTCGTCATTTCACTTATATATTCTGTGCCTGTGCACCTCACTTTGCTTATCTGACAAAGGAGAGCGCTCTGAAAGCTTGTGATCTCAAATAAACCTGTTGCACTATAGCCTGGTGTTACATGACCCCTCATTTTGTCCACCTCAGTCCAACACTGACATTCCACATAATAAATCTAGGACTAATAATACAAAATCAAAGCAAGGAAATAGTTTTTTTTGCTTTTTAAGGTTACTTCCAAACCCAGAGTCCATTGGAATATCCACAAATTTGAAGAGGTTCAACATACACAGTTTTCTAAAATAAAAATGAAAGTGCTGGAAAAATTTAGCAGGTCTAGCTGCATATCTAAAGACAGAAACAGAATTCACGTTTCAAGTCCAGGATGAGTCTTTTTGGAACTCTAGCCTTATTTGAGAATTTCTACATAATGGATAGACCCTCTATTTGATTTTTACAAAGCCAGAGAGACTGAGAGTGGGGATTCCCTGAAACTGCCAAAAAGTCCCAGGAAGTATTTGTTGGACCACTTTGGGTCTCATGTATCATTGTTTGCTGTGTTCAGAATGAAAACATATATTGGCATCTTCGGTGCTGGAAATGGGGCCTGAATTTGGGTTCAACCTTGGATTATTAGAAGTAGGAACTTGTTCGAGGTGAGTTCCAGGCACATTGTCTAGGTCTCTTGACTCACCACATTCTATGTCCAGGCAGGTGCACATTGAAAATTTGCCCATACGGAGATGTGCCTGCCAGCATCCAGCTAATTACATTGTCTTCACTTGGCTCCACATACTCTAGTGATCATGATTGTAGCCAATATAATTTAGGCATCTGTTTATTTTACTGGAGTCTTTCTCATGTAAGCAACATTTTCTTTAATTTAAGTACATAATGTAATTAAAAGAGACCATTTAATACATTGAGACTGCTTCCTCTGACATCTCTTGCATGTTGTTTTGTGCTTAAACCTGATTTCATGATTTAATTTCTTGGAAAAGGTAAACAGCGACAGATGTGAGTACTTTAATTTCCACAACTACAAAAGAAAATTTAAGAAATATATAATGTCAATAGTCATGTAATTTCCATTCAGAATGCCTGCAGCTAACTGTTGATCTCTGTTTTCTTTAATATCTCAATTGTCTTTTTTTGTTAATGTTTAGAACTTATTATTAGATTGACTTTCCTGGAAGGTGGGGAGGTGACAGTAGAAGATGCAATGTGTATTTAGATTCTGTCTACTTCTAATGCTCGTGACAATTGTCCAGGAGCTATTGGTTGATCGCTAATGGTGTTCTTTCTAGCTACTTCTATCTGGAAAAGGTTTGTCTACTATTAATGGAATCCACATTAAGATTGTCAGTGGAGTTCACAAGGCTTTACAGGCCTAGATATTCATGAATCTTGCTAGCTGTTGCGTTAAGAAATTTAGAGCCTGCTCTGGTTTATTAAATGTATAACTTCAGCTCTGTGTATTTGCATCTTGGCTGTTCTAGTTGTGATACAAAAGTGCAAATATTCTAGGTCAATTTGAAGATCCTGTTACAAGGACTTTGTGGCGAGCCTGCCATATTAGCCTAATTTTTCTAAATGCAGCCAATTAGGATTAGGGGTAAGTGAACTGCAAAACTAATTTTGGCTGGCGATGTGTGTATAGTATACTTTTAAAATGTATAAATATCATGTGTGAAAACAAAAGTTTCCTGCATGACCGATGGGAGTTAGGTTTAAGCAGAAAGCACGTGTGAACACAGTATTACAAATGTAGAAACATAAAAAATTGAAGCAGGAGTATAGGCCGTTGGGCCTTTTGAGCTTGCTCTGCCATTCATCATGATCATATATTGAAAGAAAGGTTCTAATTTGTGGATTACAATATACAGTGCTCTGCAATTTACTGAGAAGAAGCTTTTGTGTATTGAAACGTGATGACAATTTCAAAGCTATGTCAATTGGAATAACCAGGTTAAACTTAAAAACATCTCACAATAAGGAATTTGGTTATCATTTTGCAGTTATGGGCTCAGATGGCTTTCAGGACATTATTTTATTATGTATTGTTTTGTCTTTCACTGCAAATAGAAGATTTGGGGATCCAGATAAAAGGTATTTTTTTGGTAAATGACTATGCCGAAGAATGACCCGCTCTACTTGTATGTAATTACACTGGTTGAGATTGTAACAATTCATCACATGGAGGAGAATGACACCAGGGAAAGGGTTAGTCAAAAGAGATAGCCTTTGACTAACTACTGGACTGCAAAGATCGATACTTGACTGATATTACTACAAAAGAACAATTGAATTCAGATGACAGTTTAAGACAGGTTACACATTAAAAGATTATAGGGGGAGGAAACTCATAGGAGTGATCCTGTCTTCATAGGATTAGGCTTACTGAAAAGTTTATAAACCAAATTGCACTTGACATTCGGTATTACAGAGTGTCTTCCAATTTTTGCTCACTTCCAGAAAGGCTGTCTGCATTCAGGTAATTCTGGTGCTTGCAGTGACCATTGGCTTGGCAGTTTTCATTGCCTGAACTTTGAGGTTTCGGCAAGGAATGGAGTGAATAGAAAATTGGGCACTGTATCTGAAGAAAGAATTAATCATGAAATTCACCCCAACACACGTTCCTTTCCCTGCTGCAAATAAAGAAGATGAACACCCTCATTTTCATCTCCTCCTTCTCATTGTCCAAAGCCCCAAACGCTGCTTCCAAATGATTTAATTGGGCTTCTTTCAATTTAGTATGCTCTAAATTCTGCTTATTATGTGATCATCTCCCATATGGGGAGACCAAATGCAGAATAGATAACCACTTTACAGAACACCTCCATTCTGTCTGCAAACATGATGATGTGTACTGGTTGCTTGTCATTTTAATTCACAACTTTGCTCCCATACTGACCTTTCTGTCCATGACCTACTACAGTATCCCAGTGAAATTCAGTGCAAGTACAAGGAGCAGGATTTTCTATTTCAATGAGCTAATATCTTAATTTTCCAAATGCCAAAGTATATAAGCCCAATTTTCTCATTGAGGCTTTCACCTCAAGAACCAATCCAGTGAACCTTCACTATATCACCTCCAAGGCATATACGTATGAAGACTCAAACTGTACACAGTACTCCAGATGTGGTTTCGATGAAGCCCTTCATTTTTATATATAAAATTGTAACAAGATTTCTTTCTAGTGTCCTTGCAATAAATGTTTTCGTAATTGCTTGCTGTCCCTGCATGTGTACACGCAAGTCTCTATGGACATTAACAATTAAAAGTTTACCACTCTTCAAAAATACATGTCCTATTTCCATTTAATTCTGGAATGCTTTGACCAAATTATCCCCTTAACCATCCAAATTCCATGGAATACAACCCACTCAAATTTTTTTAAACGTAACCCTTGAGTCCAATCTAATAAATGCATACTCCCTCTAAAACCAGCATATCTCTCCTGAGTTGTAGTGCCCAAAAATGCTTCCAGGACTCCAAGTGTTCTCTACCCAGGACTTTGTATTGCTGTAGTTTAACTTTCAATCCCCTTCTAGTTTTGGGGCCATAAAGGCCAGCATTCTAAAAGTCTTTTTGATTGTTTTCTGTACCTGTTCATGGCATTTTAATAATCTGTGCACTTGGACCTTCAACTTTTTGGATCCTCATTGATTGTAGATTTCATCATTTAGAAAGTATTGTGTTCTATCCTTTGTAAATTCAAATAACTGCATATTTATCTACATTGAAATTAATTTGTGACAGTTTTGCCCATTTGTTCAATCTCTTGTTAATATATTCTTGTAATTTTGTGCTTCAATCAAAATTGTTTAAAATGTCATATATCACTGTGGCATCAGCGAACTTGGATAAATGACTTTCTGTTCCACCATTTAAGGCACTAATTAGGTGAGATTTGAACACAATGCTGTGAAATCCCGTGAATCGCATCCAGTGGAGTGCCTGTCCCACTATCCTTTCTGTTCAACCGATTTCCTAATAAGGTCAATAATTTTCTTTCAGTTTCTTGATCTTAAATCTTGTTCTCGTATAAGGAACTTCATCTTTGAATATAATTGTAAAACATCTTGTGTTGGTTTTGATACCATTTACAAGTTTGTTCATAGTTGTTTTTTGTGTCCAAAAAAACAAAGAAAATTACAGCACAGTAGGTACAGCGTGTTGGCAGGATGTTGGCACAGATACCGCCCAGCCTGTTTTTATCCTACAGGTGCTTTGGTCCACCTTGCTGTCTAACGAGGGGCATACACGCGATGGGTCGTGAGAGGGCTGCTCTTGGATTTTTTTTTCGAGAGTATCCTAGTGCTTCACGTCGTTAGTGTACGCTTGACCTGGACCATTTGATGGGCAACACGACAGCTCAGTGACTATCGCTGTGCTGTGCAGATACATGGATTTGGGGCCTATGTCTGTGGGAGTTTGCGCATTCTCCCTGTGCTTGCATGGGTTTTCTCCGGGTGCTCCGGTTTCCTCCCACATCCCAAAGATGTGCTCTTAGGCTGATTGGCAAAACAAATTCTCAATAAATTTTCTCAAATTTGGTTTTTAATCCATAGATCTATAAACGTGGACAGGGATCATGGGTAGAGGTGGGAGCATCGGGGTGGCGGCACGGGCTCGTTGGGCTGAAGGGCCTGTTTCCCGCGCTGTTTTGTTCTTTGTTCACAGGAACAGGTCTTCCGGCCCTCCAAGCCTACACCGACCATGTTGCCCAACTTAACTAAAACTGTTTACCCTTCTGGGTACCATATCTACTACTCGTCCTACTTGTGTACTTGTCCAGACGTCTCTTAAAAGTTACTACTGTATCTGCTTCCATTACCTCCCCTGGCAACAAGTTCCAGGCACCCACCACCCTCTAAGTAAAAAATCTGCTTTGTAATCTTTAAACTTTGCCCTCACACTTTAAAGCTGTGTCCGCTAGTAATTGACTCTTCCACCCTGAGAAAAAGTTTTGACTATCCATTCTGTCCATGCCTGTCATGATCTTGTACATCTCTAACAGGTCACCCTCAACCTTCGTCATTCCAACGAGAACAAACTAAGTTTCTCCAATCCTTCCTTATAGCTAATGCCCTCCATACTAGGCAACATCCTGGTAAATCTTTTCTGTACCTTTCCAGAGCCTCCACATTCCTTCTGGTAGTGTGGCAACCAGAACTGAACACTATATTCCAAGTTGGGGTTAAGGTTCTATAAAGCTGCAATATGATTTGCCAATTTTTAAACTCAGTGCCCTAGCCGATGAAGGCAAGCATACCGTATGCTTTCTTGACTATCTTCTCCACTTGTGTTGCCACTTTCAGTGACCTATGTACGTATACACCCAGATCCCTTTGCCTATCAATAGTCTTAAGGGTTCTGCCATTTACTGTATATTTCCTCTCTGTATTAGACCTTGCAAAATACATTTCCTCACATTTGTCTGGATTAAACTCCATCTGTCATCTTTCTGTCCAAGTCTCCAACTGATCCATATCCTGCTATATCCTCTGGTGATCCTCATTGCTATCTGCAAATTCACCGAAATTTGTGTTTTCCCAAGCTTACTAATCAAACCAGTTACAGTTTCCTTCAAATCATTTATATATATTACAAACAGCAAAGATTCCAGCATTGATCCTTGAGAAATGCCACTTGTCACAGCCCTCCATTCAGAAACACAACTTTCCATTGCTACTCTTTGTATTCTTTGACTGAGCCAATTTCGTATCTACTTTCATTTGTTTTTTTTACCCTTTGTTTTTTATATCCCTCTCGGTTACTAGGATCTATGCTATTTCTTTTGCATTTTTTTCATCCTTTTTATCATATTATTGATTTAAGGTTATTTATTAAAGTATTATTATAGTCAAAAGTAGGCTTACATTAACATTGCAACAAAGTGAAAAGCCCCTATACGCCACACAAACCATTAAAGTCAGTATGGTTTTATGAAGGATTTGCCTTATTTGCTTGAGTTCTTCAAAGATTTAACACCCAACATGGATAATAAAGGTCTTTTAATAATTTTGCCACAAAAAGATAAATACGCAAGATAAGATCCTACAGGGTTTGGAGTAATATATTTTGATACACTGAGGGAAAATTTAGCATGACCAATGCACCTAACCAGCACACATTTCAGACTGTGGAGGGAAACTGGAGCACCTGGAGGAAACCCACACAGGAATGTGCAGGTTCTGCAGAGATGGTGATCCAAGCAGGGAATCGAACCTAGATCTCTGCTAACCACTGTGTCACTGTTTTAGTCATAAGTAACTATTTTCTGGCTCTGGCCCTCAAAGGTATATACTAGTTTTATTTGGCATTAAATTTTTTCTTGATCATCCCCTATTGACCTGTTGCAGTTTTATCCATTAGTTCCCTGGATTCTGGAATGGTTTGTGTGGATTGGAAAAAGACACTGTTTAAAAAGAGAGAAAAGCAGTAAGTAGAAAACTATAGACCAGTTAGTTTAACATCTGTCATTGGTGAAATTGTTGGAATCAATTATTAGAGATGTAGCAATTTGGAGAGTTAAAATGCAATCCATCAAAGTCAGTATGGTTTTATGAAAGATTTGAGTTAATTTGCTTCAAAGAATTAATATGCAAGATGGGATAATAAAGGTCCTTTAATAATTTTGCCACCAAAAGATTAATACACAAGATAAGATCCCATAGGGTTTGGGGTAATATATTTTAATTTGATTTATTATTGTCACATGTATTGGGACACAATGAACAGTATTCTTTCTTGCTCAAAACATACTATTCATAGAGTACATGTGAGAAGGAAAGGAGAAGGTTCAGAATATAGTGTTACATCACATGGTGTACAGAGAAAGATTGTCTTAATGTATGGGAGTTCCGTTCAAAAGTCTGATAGCAGCAGATATTGAGTTGGTTGGTATATATCAGACTTTTGTATCTTTTTCCTGATGGAAAGAGGTGAAAGAGAGAATGTCCGAGGTCCGTGAGTTCCTTGATTATACTGGCTCCTTTCCGAGGCAGTGGGACGTGTAGATGTAGTAAATGGATGCGAGGCTGGTTTGCATGAAGGGCTGGGCTACGTTCGCAATCTTTTGTAGTTTGTTGCAGTCTTGGTCAGAGCAGGAGCCATACCAAGCTGTGGTACATCTGGAAAGGATGCTTTCTATGGTGTATCTGTAAAAAATTAATGAGAGTCGTAGCAGACATACTGAATTGCTTAACTTCCTGAGAAAGTAGGGTTGGTATACGTTCTTAACTATAGAGTTAGTCTAGAGGGACCAGGACAGGTTGGTGATCTAGGTGTCTAGGAACTTGACCATTTCCACTTCATCACCGTTGATATAGACAGGACCCTATACAGTGCTTCCTTCGTTTTACTGACATTGAGGGACAGATTATTGTCATCGCACCATTTCCCTAGATTCTTGCTCTCTTTCCTGTACTCAACTATTCACAATGGACGTTAATGATTTGGTCAAAGGTTCAATACAATATCTTAAAATTTGTAAATGACACTAAGCTGGGTGGCAGCGTGTGCTGTGAAGAGATTACGAAGAGGCTGCAGGATGACTTGGACAGGTTGGCTGAGTGGGCAAATACTTGGCAAATGCAATACAATGTGGATAAATGTGAGGTAATTCACTTTGGTAGTAAAAGGAAGATGATTATCTGAATTGTGGCAGTTTAGAAAATGTGGAAGTGCAACATGACCTGGGTTTCATAGTAGAACAGTCACCGAAAATTGGTATGCAGGTGGTAAGGAAAACTAATGGCATGCTGGCCTTCATAACAAGATAATTTGAGTATAGGAGTAAGGATGTTTTGCTGAAGTCATACAAGGCCTAGGTGAGACCATACCTTGAGTGGAAGAATAAGAGGGGATCTCATAGAAATATATAAAATACTGATGGAACTGGACCGGCTAGATGCGGGATGAATGTTCCTGATGTTGGGGAAGTTCAGATCTAAGGGTCACAGTCTAAGAATAAGGGGCAAACCATTCATAGCATCATAAAATCATGACAGTGCAGTTGGAGGCTATTTGGCCTATCGAGTCTGCACCGCTCACAATCCCATCCAGGCCCTATCCCCATAACTTACTATTTTACTCTACTAATTCCCTGACACTAAGGGGAAATTTAGCATTGTGATCTCAGGACTGAGATAAGGAAGAATTTCTTCACCCAGAGAAGTGTGAACATGTGGAATTCTCTACCACAGAAACCTGTTGGGGCCAGATCAATAGGTAAATTCAAGAGGGAGCTGAATGTGGCCCTTGTGGCTAAAGGGATCAAGGAGTATGGAGAGAAAGCAAGAGTGGGATACTGAAAGTGCATGATCAACCATGATCATATCGAGTGGTGGTGCAGACTCGATGGGCCGAATGGCCTACTCCTACACCTATTTTCTATGTTTCTATGTGAGGCAGCGGTGCTAACTATTGTGCCACTCTGCCACCCCTAATGTCCATTAGCGAAAGAAATCTCCTGTCCTTACCTTGTCTGATCTACACATGACTCCAGAGCCACAGCAATGTGATCGATTCTCAACTTCCCTCAGGCAACAAGGTTGGGCAATAATTGCTGACCAGCCAATGATGCTCATGTCCCACAAGTGAATTTTTTTTTAAAAATCACCCATTTACACAGAGGCACTTAAACTGCAATGACTGCTCATAAGGTCAGTCATTGAACCAGCCATCTGAGGGTGTGGTTTTGGTACCTAAACTTGGATTGATCAGGTGAAATCAGTGCAAAGGTCTTGATGGTTGCTATTCTTTTGAAAATTTTCTTATGAAAATTTTAACCTTAAAATTGATCCCTTGCCCTGGAATGACAAGCTGATTGGAGGAAGAGGAGGAGGAAGATGCAGAATACGAGAAGCATCTCAGTGGTATAGTGAGATGGGGGGATCTGGGACATGACTTAAGGATCTTGTCAATGTTGGAGATCATCTGATCCAGGTATTTTTCAACTGTAAACCCATAGTTTACAACTAACTTTGAGCTACCTGTGAGAATTATTAAAGGCACAGTCTAGAATGATTCTACTCTTAGAGTAATGAATGATGCACATGTGTATAGAGATTTCACCTGCATCCCACCACTTGGATGGAATGGAGCACCAGCTGTGCTGCATTTGACATTCCCACCAATCATTTCCTGCATCAGCAATGCCACTGACTTGTCCATGCTAGAATGGTATGCATTCTGGCCATTTTGTCTTCTCTGATCTGCTCATAGTGGGTCAGCCTAGCAACTTCCATTGATCCCTCTTTCATGGTTTTGACGTTGTGTAGGTTAAGCACTCCTCTTCTAGTCTGGTCCCTTCCTTGAGGGCTATAATTTTTCTCCTGAAAGGATAAAAGAGAAGGGATACTATTTAGTCTATAAGGAGCTGCATGTGTCAGTACTGGCGCATCTTAAGGAGCACTATTTCTTTGGGATCAGAGTACCTTTGGCACACATTTCTCCTTTTTAACCAGCGTTTAAGACCACTTTGCTATGACTTGGAAATATATCTTTAGCCAAATGTGCCGTTAGGCCCCTTAGCTAGTGTGCCTCCTGAAATTGAATACACAGAACCCTGTCATGAGGGGTTTTTTTTGTTGCAATTGCCTTGCCTGAGCAAAGGAAGCGATTGAACTCTTTACAGCAGTGGATTCTCTACCCCCTGAAAATGCATTGCCTACTCACATTCTCAGCCTTCTCTCTCCACGCTTGTTTAGTTTGAGAGGGAGGCCTTCTTAAGCTGCTGCCAGAAAGAGAACCTCTCTCTCTCTCCCTCAGTGCCTCAAGGAGGACC
The DNA here is from genome assembly GCA_024679065.1 of Sphyrna mokarran. NCBI lineage: Eukaryota > Metazoa > Chordata > Chondrichthyes > Carcharhiniformes > Carcharhinidae > Sphyrna > Sphyrna mokarran. The sequence goes on from JAGIQG010000001.1 coordinate 130,619,156, forward strand.
ACCAGCTCAGCACCTGCGAAGCAACAGGGTACTCTGCCCCGATTCCAGACATCTTCCTCTTTTCTGGGATGCTGGTGCCTGCATCCTTGAAGCTAACAACAGTAGTAATGTGGTGTGATATGTTTAAATCAGTTCTGCCACCATTTCTGCACTCTCGCTGGTTAACTGGATGCTCAGTCTGCCATTCCGGGCTATCGCCTTGAAATTGACATTCTCTTTCACATCTCATCGCATAGGGCAGTATTGTGATTAAGAAATTTTCCCAAGATTGTTTCCCAAACTCTGAAAGACCATAATGCAGAAAACTATCATTTTGTTCATCATGCTGTCTTCAAAAATGTACATTCATTTGTAAAGAAAATGTTGTTTTAATTTTTAATATTTATTTGAAAAAGTTAAGAAGTGAATATAATATAGCTAATTTTATTTTGAGAAATGTTTTGTTTCTGCAATGTGCATACTAAGCAATGGATAATTCCATGTTTCATTTGGCCTTTTGTGGAACTGTAATAAACAGAAATCTCCAAATCTGCCCATTAAAAAAATACACAAATATTTTATTAGCTGTAATTAGTATTTCATTCAACTTAATCCTAAAATGTGAAACAAGATTAAAGTAGTTGATTATTGTCTTGTGAGCTACATGCACATCTTTCGTCGTTGTTTATGATTTGTTGGACACATCCAGATGTCAATAATGATGCTAGTATGCAGTATTGTTGACTCTTGAGCTGTTAGGTTATTTTTCTTGGAATCAGTGTTGAAGACCCTTTGCTATGACTTGGAATACATCTTTGCTGGACAGCTTCTTGATAGTTTAACTAGATAATATTTTCATACTATCTGGGCTCACTTGTTATATCACATAGCTATGTGTTCTTTCTTAATTTTGGAACATTCAAGAGTGAATAGTTTGTTGAACTGTTGGTTAAGGATAGAAGCTAAGATATAACGTTTTGTAGTAAAACTTAAATTTGTAGGATCAAGCAATTGCTATACCTGAAGAAACTCTAGAGATGAGAACAAAAAAGAAATGGATTGGAAACCATAACCAGTATCTGTTCGTGTTCATCTGCTGTGGATTGAGACATTCCAAAATTATTTTGAACCAAAATTTCTAAATGTATAGTGCGTTAATGTTCCTTCAGAATTAAAGTATATGTAGAATGTTAAAATACAGATTTAACATTTTAGAAATCCCATAGGGAAAGTTTGTTCATAAACCAGAAATATATGTGCAACTTCCAAATTGTTCTGTTTATATTATGTGTGGTTAGCAAAAAGCAATAACAGAATCCAAACTTAAAAAAAAATTGACAGCAATACTTGAAATTTACATTTTAAAAGAATGTATCAATGTTTATGAACCTTCTGTCTTTATCACTACATCAGGCATGACCTTGAGGATTGCTTTCAAATCAAATTGAGCTAAAAGAGCTGTTAGCAGTTCAGGATGCAAGAAATTTACTATTTATTATGTCTCCAGTTAAAATAGACACTTAGCATTTGTTTTATAGTGCTGTAATTAGCATATCATTCTCCCTCACCACCACCCCTTTCATTTCAATAAACTTTTGTCATAATGTTTAAACAGATTTTAATTGCTAGTAATTGGAACTGCATGTTAATAGCCTGTAGATAATTAGGAAACCATTTGCATTTTCCTTGCAGATTTGCTTGCTATTCAGAAAGGCGCTCATTTGTGTTCTCTCTCGGGGGATTTTGCTAATCCCACTTAGTCACAGATATTATGGAGATGTGATTTTACGTATTTTAATTTCACACTTTTCTTATATAGCAGAATTATCTCTGATTAGTTAGTTTGTAGGTTCGAAGTGTTCTTTGTTTTCAGTTATATTATATTATCTCTGTTTTTCTTGGCTAGGATCATCATACATCTTCCTAAATCTCATCAGCATAACTTGCTTGATCTGCCATATGTTTTTAGTGATTCTAAAGGGACCCTTCCCTACCTTCCTCCAAAAGATATTTCCCGAACTGTCCAATTTCAGCTGAGACTGGAAATTCAACTGCATTCTTACTTGAGAATCTAACAATTCATTTATATTATTATTACTGCAGTCCAGATCCTAGGAGAGTGATTTAAAAATAACAATCACGATAAACTTTTTATCTTTGAAGTACGTTATAGTTTGATTACAAATACATTGCGGCCTGATTAGTTGTGGGGATGTTTTAGTACTGGAAGCAAAGAAGGGGATGCATGAATTTTTGGATCTTCATTGACACTAGAATAAGCTAGGTTGGATAATTTACACTTGCAAGGCTGTTCATTGCAAGATTCGAGTCCCTGAGAATTGGTGGTACTGGTGTGATACGAATATTGGAACTTTCTTGACTGTTTGGGATATTCATTATTTAAGTATTAATATTTTTCTCAGGTGTGAATTGGTCATAATGCAAACTTCCTTTTACCATTCCTTTATTAAAATCTCAATCATGAATGTAATACTGACAAAATATTTTAGTTAATTTTATGGTTTTATTGGAAATAGGAACAGATGCTGAAGTGGTATTACAGAAATAAGAAATGCTGGACTTTGAAAGTCTGGAAAATTAAATGTCGTTATCATTTAACCTCTTGTTAGTTTACTTCTGTTATACAATTTCTTAAGTTAAAGCAGCCTGCTCAAGTGTGTTTTCTGTGCAGTGATTTATTACTTTATTATTTAATGGGAGGAGAGGTTAATTTAAGGCCACTTTTTTCTCTCCCTCTCTCTCTCTATCTCTGTATCTTCCCCTCCGCCCAGCCTTGTCCACTCCTATTCTGAAAGTACTGGCACACACAGCCACACAATTCCGCATGAGTAGTCACCCACCTCAGCAACCATTGTTTTTGAGTGAACTCTGACATTGGGTTTGCAGACTTTTCCAATGCTGAGAAAACCATGCTGGGATGCATCCTGTCTTAGCCAATATCTCTAGCATAAGTTGCTGCATATCAGGAGTGTGGATATAGGAAGATGCCCTGTCTGAGAACAAATTCAGACCCATTGAGGATGATGATTATAATCTCCCTCTAAATGGTTTAGAACAGTGCGCCGTGAAAAAAGATTTGAAATTATTAAAAATTCATATCATCAAACTAAAACTAACTTTTGTCTTCAGTTGTATGGCAAGATCCAATGAACCTCAGGTGTTCCACACACGTGCCAGCAGGGAAAGACCCAGACGTGCATGGTTTCACTTTTTAATGTTGGTCAGGCCCACGTGCGTGACCAACAGACTTAGAGCTGGAGACAAAAGCACCATGCACTTGCAGAAAAAGTGAAAACTCAAAAAAGGCACAAAAACCCTGGAGAAGCGAGAGAGGCAGAGTAAAGTTGAAAAAGTGGCATATGCTGTTCTGAAAATCAAGTATTGAAACTATGCCAGTAACTTTTATGTGAAGATATGTTTAGCTAATGCTAATATGAGATGAGCATTATACAAAGACTTCTGTCCTGCAATTCATCTTTATCTTTTTTAATTATGTTACCAGTTTTTTAATACTTCATTTTCTACCTGAGGTAATAATACACAAAACATTAATACAAAAACAAAATACTGCAGGTGCTGGGAATCTGACAAAAGAAGAAAATTTGCTGGAAAAACTTGATAATCAGGTAGTATTATGGAGCGAAACAGTCAACATTCATATTGATGACTGTTTTAAAATGTTAAATCTTGTATGAACTTTAAAAAAGTGTGAACTGTTTTAAGGAAATTAAAATTGCCTTTAAGTAGTTTACATTGGTGTTGACATTTTTCCAAGTCAGTGTTATTGTTTGCATTTTTTGAAGTGCTAGAAATAAATCTATCAGTGCTCTTCAGTGTTATAGTGGAAATGAGATTTTAGGCATGCACACATGGAGTAAAACCTGGAAACCCATCTGATTTTCAGATTTTCTGTTCACATCGCCATTCTCTCTCATGGTGAACACAGGCTAAAAATGGCCCTTAAAAAAAGGTATTTCACAAGAGGATGGTTCAGAGAAAATAGGAGGGGTGCTTCAAAATTTTTTGTAGTATAGAGGTATGAGTAATGTGGGAACTATTAGTTTAGAACATGGTATTGTCAAATATGGTTTATCCTTCACTTTTGGAAAATTATTTAAATATCGCATGGGGAAATCGTTTAATTATACTTTAAAAAGCCAGAATTTTCTTTGATGTTGTAATTTGCTGAGGACTCAAATACTAGGGAATATACAAGGTTTTTGGATGACATAATTTTATTGAAATGAGCAGGCAGTTGGTGGGAAAAAAGCATTATTGAGACGTCTGAGGGAATGCATTTGTTTTTGGAGAAAGTAGTGTAAAATTGTGTGCGTAAACTCTGTTTCCCCACTATCTCCAGATCTTGTAATGTCATTGGTATTCAGAGATTTATCTATTTCTGTCTTGAACATGCTCAACAATTGAGTCTCAACAGCCCCTTTGGATGGAGGATTCCAAAGATTCACCACCCCCTGAATGAAGAAATTCCTCCCCATCTTAGCCTTAAATGGTTTGCCCTTTCTGAGACTGTGTACCTTGATTCTAGATGCAGCAGTCAGGGGAAACATCCTACCAACTTACACTCGGTAACACCCTGCAAGTTTCAATGAAACTCCCTCTCATTCTTTGAAACTCCAGAGAATAAGAGCCCAGTTTCCTCAATCTTTCCTTATCAGACAATCACACCATCCCAGGGATTAATCTGGTGATTCTCCTTTGCACTCCCTCTATGGCAAGCATGTCTTTACTTAGATAAGGAAACCAAAATTGAAAACAGTATTCCAGGTGTAATTTCACTAAGGTTCTGTGCAATTGCAGCCAAGATATGTTGACTCTTGTATTCAGATCTGTCAATGAAAGCCACCATACTGTTTTCCATTCTAATTGTTTGCTACACCTACATGCTAGCTTTTAGTGACTCATGAACAAGGACATCTAAGTCCATTTGTACATCAACATTGCCCAACATCTCACTATTTAAGAAATACACTGCTTTTCTGTTTTTTATACCAAAGTGGATAACTTCACACTTACTCACATTATGTTCCATTTGCCACATTCTTGCCCATTCGCTTAGCCTGACCGAATCCCTTTGAAGCAGTTTTGCATCCTCACAACTCACACTCCTACCTAGCTTTGTGTCATTAGCAAATTTTTAGATATTTGCTTCCCACATTCAAATCATTTAAAGAGGCTGTGAACAGTTGTGACCCAAGAGCTGATCCTTATGGCACCCACTAGTAACAGCCTGTCATGCTGAGAATCACCCATGTATTTCTACTGTTTTCAGCCTGTTAACCAATTCTCAATCCATAGCAATATACTATTCCCAAATCCCATGCACTTTAATTTTGTTTACTAATCTGTGTGGGTATTGAAAGCCTTCTGGAAATTCAAATATACTACATCTATTGGTTCTCCTTTATGTTGCAAGTAAGGTCCTCAAAAAACTCAATATATTTATTAAACATACATTCCTTTGTAAATGTCCGGTTATATCCTTTATAACATTTTTCCCTTATGTCACACTATCAGATCTGTAGTTCTCCATTTTCTCTCTCTCCCTTTTTGATTGACACCATATCCACAAATATTCATTTCTTCCACCACTGACACTCAGTAGTAGCAGTTTGTACTATCTAAAATACACACTACAGCAATTCACCAAAGATCCTTACACAGCACCTTGCAAATCCATGACCACTTCCATCCAGAAGGGCAAGGGCAGAAGATACATGGGAATATCACTAGCTGCAAGTTCCCAGCCAAGCCACTCACCATCCTGACTTGGAAATATATCGCTGTTCCTTTGCTGTCGCTGAATCAAAATTCTGGAATTTCTTCCGCAAAGGCATTGTGTTAACCCCCAGCATGTGGACTACAGCAATTCAAGAAGGCAGTTTACACCACTTTCCTAAGGACAACTTGGGATAGACAATACATGCTGGCCAGCCAGCAATGCCCTTATCCCACAAATAAGTAAAAAGAATAGTGAGGTTGCATTTGCTACTTCCCAGTCTGCAGAAATCCTTCCAAAATTTTGAAAAATAACCATCAATGCATCCACTATCTATAGCCATCTCTTTCATTAGCCTAGTCCAGGAGATTTATGAACCTTCAATCAAATTCATTTTTCCAGTACTACTTCATTAATTCAGTACTCATTTCACAAGGTCCTTTGTTTCCTAGTATTTCTGGGAGATTTCCTGTATCTCCCTCTATTAAACAGCTGCAAAGTAGTTTAGTTTCTCTGTCATTTCCTTTTTCTCCGTTATAAATTCACCTGTCTGCTCTTGTAGGAAATGGACCTACAAATAAGTTTTTACAGCCCATCTTTTATATTGCTTACCAGCATTCATATTCTCTTCTTTTCTTTTGCAGTTTCTTGGCTTTACTGGATTGTGATATGCCCCCAATCCTCAGGCTTAACATTTTTTTCACAAACTAATGAGCTGCTTCTTTTGGTATAAAGTAAGCTTTGACGTCTTTTGTTAGCCATGATTGTTTCATGTTCCCTGTTGGGTTTCTGTGCCTTAACAAAATGTATATTTGTCATAAACCGTGTAATATTTTAAATATTCAACACGCATACAATTAATAATCTTGCTGTAAAGGAGCCATTAGGAAGTGACCATAATATGATCAAATTTAACATTATATACTGTTTGGTCTTTTAATATACTTTTCCAAACCACCAGAGTCAACTTGCCTCTCATACTTTCATAATTTCCTTTGTTCAGTCTTAGGACCCCAGCTTCAGAACAAACTATATCACTTTTAAACTTAGTGTAAAATTTGATCATATTATGATTACTTTCCAATGGTTCCTTTACAGCAAGGTTATTAATGAGCTCTTTCTTGTTGGATAATAGTAAAATTAAAATAGCCCGACCCCTGGTTTGGCTCCTCAGTGGCTCCAGAAATCCATCTTGTACATAATCCAAGAATTCTTTTGCTTTAGTGTTTATTAGGTTTATTCAGTCTATAGCCTTTCTGAAGCTATCAGTTATTACTATATTACCCATGTTACATACAGCTCTAATTTCCTGATGAACACAGTACTGAACATTACCATCATAGTTTGCCTTTTAAATATATCTCATGAATGTTTGCTGCTGCTTTCTGTTTCTTAGTTCCAAGATGATGCTCCATCTTGATCCTGTAAGGCCCTCACTCACTAATGTACTAATTTTAATCCTTGTTATCAGTGCTCCCCACTTACTTTTTTCTCTGCCTACCCTTCCTAAATGACAAATAGCCCTCAATATTCAGTTCACAGTCTTGGTCACCATTCAACCATTAAATCATGCCCATTTAGCTATATTTATGCTTTTGAATCATTTGTAAAAGCTGTATGCAATCAGATAGGGTGCCCTTAACTTTGCCTTTTTTAACATTACTTGCGTTCTGATTTTGCTCGATGCTTGCCTTCATTTCAGTTTGCGTTCTAATTTCACTTGCTTTTTGAAAGAGCAGGAAGATGGGAATAGGAGGTGAAGTAGCTCTGCTAAAGCATGATCTGTTCAGTAATAAGAAATAACCTAAGTTCAGATGATTAGGATGTAGAATCAGGTTAAGTAGAGATAAACGAAGGAAAGGGGTCACTGATGGGAGTAATTTATAGTTTCAGAGTAACTATACAATAGAACAGAGTATAAATCAAGAAATGATAGGGACTTCTAAGAAAGATACTGAAATAATAGTGGGGAATTTTAATCTTTGTATAATTTGGTTAAATCAAATTGGCAAAGATAGCCTGGAAGATTAATACATAAAGTACATTCAGGACGGGTTGCTAGAACAGTGTGTTCTGGAACCAACCAGGCCAGCCGGCTTCTTTTAGATCTGGTCATATATAATGTTTTCATTATACATGAACTCATGGTCAAAGATTCTCTAGGCAAAGTGATTATTTAGTCTGAATGTGAGAAATCTTGATCTGACACTAGTGTCTTAAACTTAAATAAATGCAATTGCAAAGTATGAAGGCGGAGTTGGCAAAGATAAAATAGGAAAATAGATTAAACATAAGACAATAGATACACATTGGCAGATGTTTAAGGAGATGTTTCTGAACTTTCAGCAAAGATATATTCTGTTCAGAAAGAAAATCCCTAAAAGTAGAATGCACTATCTGTGGCTTAAAGGTGTTATCAAATTGAAAGAAAACAAATACAATGCCATGAAGGTTAGTGGTAGGTCAGAAAATTGGAAAATTTTAGAAGCCAGCAAAATAGGAGAAATTCTAGTATGAGAGTAAATGAGCAAGAAATATAAAATTGGATTAAAGTCTTCTACAAAAATATCAAATGGAAGAGAGTAGCTTGAGTGAGTCATTCCTTAAAGGACAAGACTGGGGAATTAATGGGAAACAAGGAAATAGCAGAATCTTTGAACAAATATTTTATCTGTCTGTACACTAGAAGATACAAAGAGCCTTTCCAAGTGTAGTAGAAAATAAAGAGGTAAAGGGAAAAAGCAATTTAAAACAATTAGTAGAGAAAAAGTACCAGAAAACACAATGGAACTAAAGCTGTCAAGTCTGCTGAAACTGTTGGCCTGTATTCTAGGTTCGTATAAAAAAATGGCTACAGAAATAGTGAATGTTTCACATTAATTCTTCTGCCTTATTCTTTAAGGAGCCAGGACTCACTTAAGCTACTCTCTTCCATTTAATATTCTTGTAGAAGACATTAATCCAATTGTATATTTCTTGCTAATTTACTCTCCTATTTTCCTGGCTGCTAAAATTTTCAAATCTTCTGGCCTACCATTAATCTTCACAGCATTGCATATTTTTTCTTTCAATTTGATAGCACCCTTAGCTACAGAAGGTGCATCCATTATTGGTGTATTCCAAAATTCCCTAAGTTTTGGTAAAGTCTCAGCAGATTGGAACACCACAGGATTCTATAGGCCAGTTAGTTCAAATCTGTCATTGGAAAATGCTAGAATCCGTTATTAAGCAAATAGTGGGACATTGAAAAAAAAATCATAATGCAATCAGGCCAAATCAACATGGACTTTATGAAAGGGAAATTGTGTTTGGCAAATTTGTTACTAAAGTTGTTTGAGGATGATGCAAATAAGGTCGATAAAGGAGATCCTATAGATGCAGCGATTTCCAAAAGGAATTCAGTAAGATGCCACGTTAAAGGTGATGACACAAAAGGTCATGGTATAGGAATGTGTGATATATTAATAATGAAGAGAATCGGCAAGCTAACAGGAAACAGAGTCAGGATAATTAGTCATTTTTAAGTTGCCAAAGTGTAAGAAGCAAGTGCCAATCCAGTGTTGACGCTGCAACTGTTTAGATGTATTTTAATAGTTTGGTTGAAGGGACCATGTGTATTGTTGTCTAATTTGCTGACTTTATAAAGGCAGGTGGGAAAGCAAGTTGTGGGAAGGATTCGGAATCTGCAAAAGGATATAGATAGATTAAGTGAGCAGGAACAATATTGGCACGTGGAATATAATATGGGAAAATATGAAGTTGTACACTTTAGTGGGAAGATTAGAAAAGCAGAACATTATTTAAATGGAGAGAGGCTACAGAATGCTGCAGTGCAGAAGGATCTGAGTGCCCTGGTTACATGATCACATAAGAAGTTAGCATACTGATGCAGTGAGCAATTATGAAGGCAAATAGAATTATTTGGAATCAGTTATGAGACTATTCACTAAGCCGAGTCCTGAAATGAATGAGTTGGCATATGTGCAAAGATTGAGGAGGTTGGATCTATACTCTTGGAATTTAGAAGAATTAGCAGTGATCTCATTGAAACCGACAGTATTTTGCAACCGCTTGACAATCATAGATCTGAGAGGATGTTTTCTCTTGTGGGTTGCTTCAAATTCAGTGGCACACTTTACAGATAAGGACCAGAACCTTCGAGCTGTTTAGGCTGGCAGGATCTTCTTGTCCCGCTGATGGTGCACCCCACTGCAGGCTTCACGGCAGTGAGGAGTGCATTTAGAACAAAGAACAAAACAGCACGGGAAACAGGCCTTTCGGCCCAACGAGCCCGCGCCGCCACCCCGATGTCCCCACCTCTACTCGCGATCCCTGTCCATGTTTATAGATCTATGGATTAAAAACGAAATCCAATTTAGGGAGAATTTGTTTTGCCAATTAGCCTAAGAGCACATCTTTGGGATGTGGGAGGAAACAGGAGCACCCGGAGAAAACCCACGCAAGCATGGGGAGAATGCGCAAACTCCACAGACACAGGCCCAAATCCATGTATCTGCACAGTACAGCGATAGTCACTGAGCTGTCGTGTTGCCCATCAAATGGTCCAGGTCAAGCATACACTAACGACGTGAAGCAGTAGGATACTCTCAAAAGATCCAAGAGCAGTCCTCTCACGACCATCGCGTGTATGCCCCTCGTTAGACAACAAGGTGGACCAAAGCACCTGTAGGATAAAAACAAGTACATCAATATCATCATCTATTTACACACTTCCCAGGGACTCCCAAGGCTTATGATCCCTATTTTAAATCAGTTTTCTATACCCCTGTATTCCCATTCTGTTCATGTGCCCATCTAAGTATTTCTTAAATAACTCCAGACTACCTACCTCAACCACTTTACTTGGCAGCGCATTTCATACCCCCACCACCCTCTGTGTGAAAAAACTCCCTCTAGCATCCAAATTATACCTTACCCTCCTCACCCTAAGCCCGTGACCCCTCGTGCTATTTGAGTCCATCCTAGGAAAAAGCTTAACCCTGTTTACTCTATCTATCCCCTTCAAAATCTTGTACACCTCTATTAGATGTACTCTAAGTCTACGTCTTTCTAAGGAAAATAGTCCCAATTTGCCTAATCTCTCCTCGTAACTCAGACCTTCCATACCAGGCAGCATCCTGGTAAACCTCCTCTGCACTCTCTCCAGAGTCTCCACGTCCTTCCGGTAGTAAGGCGACCAGAACTGGCCGCAGTATTCCAAATGAGGTCTAACCAGTGTTTTATACAACTGCAACATTAAAGGCCAGCTCTTGTACTCTATACCCCTTCCTATAAAGGCTATTTAGCATGAAACCCCGTTGAAATTTACCCTGCTAGCCATTGGTGGACCAAGTTGTACGGAAAATCTCACCCAAGGGGCCTCCTATTTAACATAAAGATGAGTGAGGTGGAATCTCTTCCTGGTGGATTGTTAGTCTTTAGAATTCTCTTCCCAGAAAACAGTGGAGGCTGGGTCATTGAATATTTTCAAGGCTGAAATTAAATAAATTGTTGGTCCACAAAAGAATTAAGGATTATGGAGACCGGGCAGGAGAATGGAGTTAATTGAGCCATGATTTTGTGAAATGGCACATTAGGCTCTGAGGACCGAATGCCATATTTGTGCACCTATTCCTTAAATTCTTGTAACTAATTTAAAATCTGAGAGACCATCATTCAGTATTGATTATTTAATATTACTAATTCTAATTGAATTTCCAGGATGAAAAACTAAAGAACGTATTTCAAGGCTCAGATTATAAATGAGGTAAAAGGTAAAAAAAAAAATTAAGATTTTGTAATCTGTGAGCTCATTGAAATATTTTGGGGGCAATGTTTCTGTTTTATTGACCTTGGCTATTTCTAATGTGTTCAGATTTTCACAGTAACTTCATTGCAGTGTTAATGTAAGTCAAATTGTGGCACTAATAAATAAACTTCAAACATGAACATACAAGTTAGAAGTCTAATCTCTAACCTGCTCCACTATAGAACATAGAAAAACTACAGCACAAACAGGCCCTTTGGCCCACAAGTTGAGCTGATGATATCCCTATCTACTAGCCTTATCTATAACCCTCAATCCTATTAAGTCCCACATACTCATCCAGAAGTCACTTAAAAGACCCTATCGAATTTGCCTCCACCACCACCAACGGCAGCCGATTCCATTCACTCACTACCCTCTGAGTGATAAACTTACTCTTGATATCTCCTCTGTACCTGCTCCCCAGCACCTTAAACCAGTGTCCTCTCGTAGCAACCATTTCAACTCTGGGAAAAAGCCTCTGAGAATCCATCTGATCTATACCTTTCAACATCTTATATGTTTCTGTCAGGTCACCTCTCATCCTTCGATTCTCCAAGGAGAAAAGACCGAGCTCCCTCAACCTATCCTCATAAGGTGTGCCACTCAACCCAAGCAACATCCTTGTAAATCTCTTCTGGACCTCTTTCAATAGCTTCCACATCCCTCCTTAATGAGGCGACCACAACTAAGCACAGTACTCCAAAAGGGGTTTGACTCGCGTCTTATAAAGCTGCAGCTTTATCTCCCAACTCCTAAACTTAATCCCTTGATTGATGAAGGCCAGTGCACCATTGGCCTTCTTAACCACATCCTCTACCTGCGAGGCCAATTTAAGAGTCCTATGGACCCGGACCCCAAGGTCCTTCTTATCCTCTAAATTGCTAAGAGTCTTACCCTTGATATTATTCTCCTTCATCCCATTTGACTTGCCAAAATGGACCATTACAAGTTTATTCGGGTTGAAGTCCAAGTGCTACTTCTCCACCCTGCCTTGCATCTTATCTGTGTCACGCTGTAACGTATGAATCTCTCCAAACTGTCCACAACACCACCATCCTTCGTGTCGTCAGCAAACTTATCAACCCATCCCTGCACTTCCTCATCCAGGTCATTTATGACAATTACAAATAGCAAGGGTTCCAGAACTCCACTGGTGACCAACCTCCATGCAGAAAAAGACCCATTTGCAACCATTCTGTGCCTTTTGCAGGCAAGTTCTGGATCCATAAGGCAACAACCCTTGGAACCCATGCCCTCTCACTTTCTCAAGAAGTCTTGCATGGGGGACCTTATCGAATGCCTTGCTGAAATCCATATAAACCACATCTACCGCTCTTCCTTCGTCAATATATTTAGTCACATTTTCAAAGAACTCAACCAGGCTCGTAAGGCACGATCCACCTTTGACAAAGCCGTGCTGACTACTATTGAGCATACTAAACTTCTCTAAATGTTCATAAATCCTGTCCCTCGGAATCTTCTCTATCAATTTATGAACCACTGAGGTTAGACTCACTGGTCAGTAATTTCCTGGGCTATCCCTATTCCCTTTCTTGAATGTAGGAACCACATCCGCAATACTCTGGAACCACTCCCGTCTCCATCGACGACACAAAGATCATCACCAGAGGTTCTGCAATCTCTTCCCTTGCCTCCTACAGTAACCTGGGGTGCATCCCATCCGGTCCCAGCGATTTATCTATCTTGATGCTATTCAAAATTTCTAACACATCTTTCTTAATGTCCGTGTACTCAATCTTTTCAGTCTGCTGCAAGCCTGCAGCACAACCACCCAGATCTTTTTCAACTCTGAATACTGAGGTAAAGTATTTGTTAAGTACCTCTGCTATTTCTACCGGTTCCGTCCAAACTTTCCCACCTTCACGTTTTATAGTTCCTATTCCTTCACATCTTGTCCTTTTACTCTTCATGTATTTGTAGAACGCTTTAGAATTCTCCTTAATCTTACCTGCCATGGCCTTCCCATGACCCCTTTTGACTCTCCTAATTTCCTTCTTAAGTTCCTTCCAACAAGCCATATACTCCTCTGGATTCCTAACATCTCCTAGCTCTCTGAACCTTTTGTACGCTTTACTTTTCTTTTTGATTAGGTTCATTACAACTTTCGTGCACTACGGTTTCCATAACCTACCAAAACTTTCCTGTTTCATTGGAATGTTGTCGTGCAGAACTCTAAACAAACATTGCTTGAAAATCTGCCACCTTACTTTGGTACTTTTCTCCGAGAACACCTCCTTCCAATTTATTTGTCTAATTTCCTGCCTAATGGCTTCATATTTCTCTTTACTCCAGATAAACACTTACCTAACTTGCTTGATCCTATCTCTTTCCAATGCTAGCATAAAGGAGATAGAGTTATTCTCACTATCCCCAAGATGTTTTCCCATTGAGAGACTTCTATCCAGGTTCATTAGCCAGTACCAGATCGAATACAGCTCCTTTTCTTGTAGGCTTATCCACATACTGTCTCAGGAAACTCTCCTGAACACACCTAACAAACTCCTCCCCATCCAAACCCCTTACCCTAGGGATATTCCAATTGATGTTTGGGAAATTAAAGTCTCCCATCACGACAACTCTGTTATTACTACATCTGTCCAGAATCTGTTCCCCTATCTACTCCTCAACATCCCTGTTACTATTGGGCGGCCTATAGAAAATACCCAGCAAAGTTATCAACTCCTTCCTGTTCCAAACTTCCACCCACAGAGACTCCATAGACAATCTCTCCATGGGCTTCACCTTCTCTACAGCCGTGATACTATCCCTGATCAACAGTGCCAGTCTCCCTCCCGACTCTCTTTTGCGTCCCTCCCTGTCCTTTTTGAAACATCTGAAACCTGGCACCTGAAGTACCCAATCTTGTCCCTGTAACACTTAGTCTCGGTAATGGTCACCACATCACATTTCCAAGCAGCGATCCAGCTGAGAGCCAAGGTCTCCACTAAGCTCATCCACTTTATTCATTACACTCCTGGTATTAACATAGACACATCTCAAACCTTTGGTCTGAGTGCTCCCCTTCTCCATCACCCATCTATCCTCCCTCTGACACTGTCTACAATCTTCCTCTATTTGTAATGTTCTATGTTCTATTTGCGAGCAAATCTCCTCACTCCCAGTCACCTCATCTTGATTTCCGCCCTCTAAATCTTTCTAGTTTAAAGTCTCCCCAGTAACCTTAGCTAACCTTCCCGCCCAGATATTGGTCCCCTTGGGATTCAAATGCCACCTGTCTTTTTTGGACAGGTCACATCTGCCCCAAAAGAGCTCCCAATGATCCTATTTGGTAAGATCATGCCTAATCCAATTGTGGCTGCCTCTTCTCCCCATACTCAAGTGACTCCCTTGTTGTTAATCACTCTGCCTCTGCTGCTCCCTGGAATAGAAGATTCTATAGATCATAAAACCTTGGTTAGGCCGCATTTGGAGTATTGCACCATACTACCAGAAGGAAGTGGAAGCTTTGGAGAGAGTGCAAAGAAGGTTCACCAGGATGTTGCCTAGCCTCGAGAATGTTGGCTGTGAGGAGAGATTTAAACTAGGATTGTTTTCACTGGAAAGATGGAGGCTGAGGGGGAGACCTGATAGAGATTTACAGAATTATCAAAAGCATAGATAGGGTGGATATTCAGAGACTTTTTCTAAGGGTGATAGTGTCAATTACAAGGGGGCACAGGTTCAAGGTGAGAGGGGGAAAGTTTGTGAGAGATGTGCAAGAGAAGCTTTTCATGCAGAGAGTGGTGGTTGCCTGACACATGCTGCCTGAGGAAGTGGTGGAAACAGGCACATTCACAACATTTAAGAAACATCTGGATAGGTACGTGAATGGGGAGGAAATTGAGAGATATGGACCGAGTGAGGGCAGAAGGTTTTCTTTTAGTTTAGTTAGGGCATCGTGATTAGAGGACTGAAGGGCCTGTTTCTACATTGTACTTTTCTTTGTCCTTTGTAGATTAACATCCTGACACAAAAGAAAATGGCTTTATTATGTGAGGCTATTTATTTTTATAGTGGACAGGCAGTTGGAAAATTTATTAATGCTTCTAATATGGTCTGCTGTCTGAGACCTGCAAGATTTGAGCCCTGCACTTAAGCTTTCAGTCAGTGGTATGTGTTGCTATGGGGAGGAAGACCATGTTCTGTATTGGGCAAAGGGAAACCAATTGCATGTCTCTTTCGTAGCTTTGTTTGGTGAATGCAAGCCGCAGTTAGCAGTCAGGCAGTTTTTTAATACTTTCTGCGTGATGAACTGGGAAATACATGTTGGTGCATTCATTCAGTCCTATAAAGTTGTAATGCCTTGAGCATTACAATTCAAGTACACCAAACCCCACCCAGAAGCTGAATAATTTTGTGCAAGGTGCAGAAGCTATGTTAAAAAGTGAAGCCAATTGGAGGGTGGAGAAAAATCAGAAAAATTCTGCAGCCTATCACAGCTAGTCCAGTTTTCCTGTTGTGAACTTAATCATGCATACCCACCCTGTTCCAATTATCAAGACTCCTAACCCACTCCATCAAACTCATTCCCAGTTAAGTCTAAACTTAAATTATTTGGTTTGACATATTGTATTCTGCCTTTTGACTTTGCCAAGAACTGCATGCTCACTTTAATAACCTTTTTACTTGATATGCTAAGAAACTGTTCACCTGTAAACTTATCTGATTCCTAAAATCTAAAGTGAATATCTATAAAATCTTTCTTAAGAGGGCGTAAAGGAAGTTTTATATAAATGTAGAATATTCAAAAGTATTTTACAGCCGATTGTGATGCTACTATATCTTTAAGAAATGTGTTTTAACCATGTTTGCAGTTTTTTTTAAGTACACCTGGTTTTTTTGTATTGTTGCCATGATGTCTTTTATTACAATATGAGAAATAGGATTTGACTATATGACACATTGATTCCTATCATTCAGTCTGATCATGGCTGAACTTAGGCTTCCACTCCATTTCTCTTTCATGATTTCCTAAGAGACCAAGGATTTGCCTCTCCCAGACTTAAATGTATTCAACAATGAAGCACCACAACCCTCAGGAGTAGCGAATTCCAAAGTTCACAACTCTTTGAATGAAATAATTTCTCCTAATTTCAGTCCTACATGACCAGCCTTTATCCTGAGAATGTGCTCATGTTCTAGACTCTCTGATCAGTGGAAACAATCTCTGTCCTATCTAACAGTATCAGAATGTTGTAGATTTCAATGAGATCATCTCGCATTCTTCTAAACCTAGAGAATATGAGCCCGATTTTCTCAGACTCTCAGGTGTACTTAATCATGTTTGCAGTTTTTTTAAAAAATACATTTCTTAAAGGTATAGTACATCACAATTGTAAAATGCTTTTGAACATTCTACAGGACCAATTTAATGAAGTTGTGGTTTCCTTCCTCCAGTGCAAGTATACGAAGATCCAAAACTGCACCACTGTTCCAGATGTGTCTCACCTAAGCCCCATGCAATTGTAGAAATACTTCTTTATTCCTGTAGTCCAATCCCTTCATAATAAAAGCAATATGCATTTACCTTCCTAATTGCTTGTTATATCTGCATGTTAACTTCCTGCATTCCTTGTGTGAGTGCACCCAAGTCGTTTGAACTCATGTTTTACACTTAAAAGATTGTGTTTATATTCTTACAGCCAAAGTGAATAACTTTACACTTGCCAAGATTATGGTCCGTTTGATATTTTGTTGCCCATCCATGTAACCTACTTGTGCTTTTTTGCAATCTTTCTCTGAGCTCCCTTTGGCTTATCTTTCTACCTACTGTGTTATCATGAGCAGATGTAAAATATATTTTCTCTTTATCTTCCTAAGTTATAAATTATAAACTGCTGAGGTCCCAGCACTAATCCTTGTGGCAGTCTTACTAGTCACAGCTTGCCAATTTGAAAATACTTTTTTATGTCTACTCTTTGCGTCTAATCCGATGGGGCCATTCCCGAATCTGAGGAATTTTGAAAAATCATAGTTAGTGCATCCATTATCTCTACAGCTATCTCTTTTAGAAATCTAGTGTGTAGGCCATAAATGCCCCAAGGATTTTTTTTAGATTTTACTCCCTTAAGCTTCTTCAGTACTTTTTATTTGCTGTTTTTAATTATCTTAATTTCCATATTTTTTAGCTCCTTGGTTATACTTTATTTTTGATATGCCACTTTACAAATTGGAATGTTAGTTTCAAGACTATTGTACTAAAAAAGAATCTAATGCAATAGTTGAGATCTCAAACCTGATAGCACAGTGGGTAAATGTACCTCTTATTGTGATATCAAGAAATAAAGAGTAGAATTGCCCAATTTTGATTCCTAGTGCTTGATTATCTAATTTTAGCTGAAGTAGAAAATTAAGCAGTTTGGGTTTATTTCATTGTCCTTGGGCTCCAGAAAAGAAAATTCAGTAATAACTTGTCTCAAGACATTTTATGGAAGTACAATCAGATAAATGAGCATTCACATTAGCAGAGGGTGTCTAAATCCTTCATGTGTTTTAAGGAAGGTAGTAGAGACTTTGTGACTTTTACAGAAAAGGGGAAAAACTGCAACTTTTGAAATTGAATAATTGGTTCATCAGTAACAAAGGGAAATCAGATGAAGACTTTCAATGAGAATTTGTGTCACAATATTTTGAGTGGTTAATTAAGGTGTTTTTTGGCAGCATTGTTACCTATTTTGTGAGGACTCTGGGTTACAATCATGCAATGTCTCAATCTTTTGTAGTTCATGTCAAGTCATGTTTTTTTCGCTCCAGAAAATGTGACGCCAAATTATCAAGTGAGTTCTCCCAAAGAATAATATTGGACTCAAAATGTTAACTGTTTATCTCTGCATTGAGACTGCCAGATCTATGGACCTTTTCTTGCACTTGTTGTTTTTATTTTGGATCTTTAGCATCTGCAATATTTTGCTTTTATTGAGTGAATCACCTAGGTTGCTTTTGCACATCCAGGTTGGTCATTAATTAAATATGGAGGAAGAAGCATGTTTGCTTTCCTGACTGGCATGGAAGCAGAAAATGCAGTTTGTGGAAAATTTAGAATGAGTTGGAAATATGTCCACAAACTAAATATTTAATGATGTAAATATATATATGTATCTTTAGTTTACAAAGAATCTTCAGAATTTGAGTCTCAGTATGAGCAACTCACGTCAAGGTCACAGGCTTAAGTTTCCTTGGTAAAATGGGCAGAATTGTAGCTTCAGTTTTCAAGACAGTAGTTAAAAATAATTTTGACTTGGTTTCTGGAATCAAATGGCACTCTTGCAATTATTATTGGATAGATGGGGAATTAACTTCCAAAACACACAGAAAAATTCCAGAATCTTGTGTATAAAGAAATACAATTTGAGTCGAATCAGTGAATTTATTTCTCCTGTCCTTGGCCAACATACATTCTGCTTTGCAAATGTATTTCATTAAATTATTTTTTAAATTGTGATGTGTAACTTTTCAGACTTATCTACGTCAGTACAAAATTATATAAGGTAAAGACGCACCAGATTTGTGTAGCTCTATGTAGATTGACTCTATTTGTGCTGTGGCTTCATGGGTAAAAAGTGAGGCCAGTTATTCACTTTTTCCTTTTATTAGTAGTGATGGGAATTGTTGTTACTTTCAGCCACTATGAATATCTTTCTTCAACCAAGAAAAACAGGAAAACTTCAGGAAAATAGATTTATGAACTATATTTATTTGGGCACAGTGAATGTTTCTTGTTTGTTGTACACATCACAATAAAAGATCTTTATTTTGAAAACTGGATTTTTTTTTTGCATTTTTGGTGCCCATTGCCAGAAGCATTCCCAGATCAGCTACACGCTGGTTAGATACAAAAAAACATTCAGTGATGCTTGAATATTGTAAACCACTTGAATATTGTATCTTAGCCTTCAACCTAACAAAGACACAACATTAGTATGACATTTATCACTTCCCACTTTTGGCACTGATGTAGCTAATACTGCTGAAATAATATCACTTTCTTTTGAAAACTTTGTTTACCAAGGCTTGAGAGAATTCTGTCTCATTTTATGTATTTAAAGAATTGGGACTTTCAGTTGCGTCTTGGAAAATTTTTAAATATTCTGAAGTGATTTTATGTTTGGTGTATTATCAACAGAGCACAGAAACACAAATACCAAATCAGTTGTTATGTCTTTATTTGATAGCAGACGGTACATAGAATTGAATCAGATTCTCTAGCGTAGTAACACATTGAAAAATAACATGTTTTGGTAAATCTGATTTTCAAGCGTAAATTAGTATGGGCTGAAAATCTAAAATTTGAATTCACAGAACCCTATGTAACTCTTCACTGTGATTTAAATTTGGTCCTCTAACTCAGAATTCAGTAATTTATTACAGTAATCTATTTTCTCAATTATATAGCTTATTAATTAGCTCTGCACCATTCAGTTGGCAATATTGGGTACTTACAGAATTGTAGTATCTTTACGCAATTTTTGTATAGTATTTTTATTCTAGTTATCTTATTAATCAGGATTTTGCGTGTCCATGCTATATGCAAGAATTGTAGATATATACCATGTTAAATGGTCATTTTCCATGATAACTTGGACAAAACTTTTATTTTGTGCACTGAAACTTCCACTTTATTCAGTGTTTGATTAGAAGCTTTGCAATTGTCTCGTTTTGAAAATTCAACTAACATTAGGAATTGAATGTTTTAAAAATAGATGGAGATGCATGTTTCTATTTTATTGGGTTTAATTTATTTTCAGAGAAAATAGGCATATTTTAACTTACAGACTCTTCTACTTTTTTCTTTCATTTAATGTTTTTTGGATAGCTATCTTTGAGTATTGTTTTTAAACTGCATTTAAATTTTATATTTTCCAATAATGAATTTGACAGTCAGCTGAAGTATTTTGAAAGTCATATTTCTTTCAAAGCATGAGTTAAATACTTTAATTTTTACTAAAACAAGCTATAAGCTGTTCATATGTTGAAAGTTCTCCCACTGAAGTTTTAAATTCTAACATTTACTTAACCTTCAGCTGAAATGGAAAGCAGCCTGTCCCTAGTGTAATGCCATACGTTATTAAAGGTAAAAGCTATCATTAGTTATAATACTTAATTTTGTAGTGGATATGAATGACATATTTCCTGGCTGGGGTATTTTTGTTCATAGCATAAAAAAATGAAGCTAAGGTTCCACGAAGAGCAGGAAAACTAGTAAAGAGTGATGCATTTTCTGGAGACTCCGTACTACCGATTGGATCATGATTGATGGCAATCATTTATCTTTGTCAAAAGAGAAAAAAAATTCTGACAATGAAATCACAATGTCATCAAACTTCCTAAAATGATCAAAGCACATTGTAGGCAAACATTTTCTGGATTATCTTGACTGGAGAGATTTAAGCAAAATTAATGATGAGTTTCTTTTAATTGGAATAATTATGAGTATGTAATACTGTGCATTAATACTTTTGTTCATTTGTGATCTATTTAATATTGTTTTGAAAATTATTTTTTAAAATTACATGCAAAATACTATGCTGTTGAATTGACTGGTATTAAAAAAACACTTAACACCCATGATATTTATTCTGCTGTTTGTCATTTAGTGTTCAAGATTATGTAAATACCAGATCATGAAATGTACAAGGGTGCCCAGTGAAGTGACAAATGCTTAATTTTAATCTATGATGGAGCTATGAACTGCAATATTTGATTAAAAATAGTCTGCAGTTTTTACGTCTATAATCTGTTGTTGTCCATAGCATGCCTTTTTACCATTCCTAACATCTCTGCAGTTGGAAAACGATTAATTATTCTAAAATGGAAGATAATAATTATTTGCACCTGGATGGTTTATAGATACTATCTTAATATGTGTTCAATATGTCATTTTAAAATATTGCCTCCTTATTGCACTTATTTTATCAGAATTTATCTAAGAATGCTGAAAGTACATCTACCAGTTGTGAAGCAATTAAAATTGGGGGTGATGAAGAGCGTGGAATTGGAGGACTGGAGATATTTTGAGGAGTTGTGAGGCTAAAAAAGATTAAAGAGATATGGAAAGAGTAGGCCATGGAGGGATTTGAAAGTAAGCATAAGCATTTGAAAATTGAGGCATTGTTTAATCAGGAACAATGTATCTCTTGTACAAATAGCTTTTTCCTGAAAATTGTCAATAAATTTGCAGCAATACTCAAGGGCAAAGCCTGACCCCTGCTTGTTACCGGGGTAAAACAGTGTAAACTTGGAGACTATGTGCTCTAGTCTCACTATGATATGTTGTGGGATTGAATTCATTGAATAGTGTATTAGTGAATTAACATTAGAAGAATGTCTCCTTAACTTGGTGTGGTCTTCACATGATCTTAATTCAAACTATGTGATTGACTCTAATATCTTTTGAAATGGCCTAGTAAGCGATTGTTAGATGCAGTAAGGTTATAATTGGGGAAAAGAAAAACAGAGCTAGTTTATGCAGGGAAAGTCAAATAAAAGCAAAATACTGCAGATGTTGAAACCTGAAATAAAAACAGAAAATGGATAAACTCAGCATATCTGGCAGCACTTGAGGCAAGTGAAACACAGTGACAGGTTGACAAACAGTTTATGCAATAATGCTTGATGAGAAAGCAAACCTTGAGCAAGCACTTTTTATTTCCCTTCCCTTACTTATATATGTAAATGTAACATATTTACAATTGCCAATTCAAACTTGAGTTTTTTCTTTGCCTTTCCTGACAGCCCATTTCATTTGCAAATATCCTTTGGGAAGAGGAAAACCACCATCCTTATCTGGTTTTGCTCACATCTGATTCCAGACTGATAGCAATTTGGTTATTCTCTTGCATGCTCTCTGAAATAGCCAATTAAGCCACTTAATTGTACCAAACTGCCATGGGAGTCAAAATAAATGAAACTGGAAGATCATCCGGCATTGAGTAAGACACCAAAAATGACAGTGGCACACCTATCCCCGTTCATTCTGCAAACTTTTCCTTACTAACTTCGGGATACTTATGCCAAAATTTAGAGAGAAGTTCCACAGATCAGTCTAGCAATAACCTGACACAGACGCGCTCACTGAATTATACCTTACTGACGATGCCTCAGACATCACCACCTCTTGTTCCAACAGCAAGACAGACCACCAGAGATGGCGGCACAGTGGTTTACAGTCAGGGGGGGAGTTGCCCTCGGAGTCCACAATGTTGACTCTGAAAGCTATGAAGTTTCATAGCATCAAGTCAAACACGAATAAAGAGACCATCCCACCCCACCCCATCTGATGAATCTATATTCCTCCATGCTGAACACTATTTGGAAAAGTATTAACAGTGGCAAAGACACCGAATGTACTTTGGTGTGAGATTAAACTGTCTATGAACAAACAGTGACTGGGTAGTATCACTGCTGACAGAGCTGGCTGAGTCCTGAAGGACATTGCTAGAAGACAAGAGAAAGAACCTACTTGACCTCACCCTAATCATCTATCTGTTTAAATGTATCTGCCCATACCATTAATGGTAGGAGTGACTACCACATCGAACCACAGCATCCCTACAGTGCAGAAAGTGACAGTTCGGCCCATCGAGTCTGCACTAACTTCTGAAATAACCAGACCCACCACCCTGCCCTATCTCTGTAGCCTGCGCATTTACCATGGCTAATCCACCTAACTTATACATTTTAGGACACTAATGGGCAAATTAGCATGGCCAATTCACCTAACCTGCACATCTTTGAACTGAGAGGGGAAACATGTAGACACAGAGAGAATGTGCAAACTCACACAGTCCCCCCATGCCAGAATCAAACCTGGTTCCCTGGATGTGTATGAAGCAGCAGTGCTAACCACTGTGCCACCCTGTACTTGTGCAGAAAAGTTCCATCTTAACATGGAGGATACCCTCCGTCATGTTGTGTAACATGTCTATCTTGATGAATGGGATAGATTTGGATAGACATAACAGCTCAAAGCTGGGCATCCATGTTATGGGCCACGAGCGGCAATAGAATTATATTCAATTGCAATATGTAACCTCATGGCCTATTCCTCATGCTACTATTACCATCAAGCCAAGAGATGAACTCTGGTTCAGTGAAGAATTCAGGAGGCCATGTCAGGAGCATACCCAAAAAATGAGATGACAATCTGATGATGCTACAAAACAACATGCCAAAAGATATAAGTAGCACGCAGTAGAGGGAGCTTAGCAACTCCACAACCAATGGATTGTATCAAAACTCTGCAGTCCTGTCATATACAGTCATGAATGGCGATGAATAATTCAACAACTTGGGAGAGCCCTCATTGATATACCCATACACAATGTTAAGGCTATCCAACGTATAATTGAAATATGCTGAAAGGTATTCTTAACTATCCCAAATTGCGTGCAACTCATTCAGTTCCAGCCAGAAGAACAGGTGACCAATTCACGTTTTGTTTGGTCTCTAAAGAAACTTTAACCCAAGTGAACGACTGCAGGATCAATGCCACTGTATTTGGCTGCTGAATCCAGCATGCCTAGTTGGCCAACACACTACCGTCACAATCCACCCATGATCTCACCAGTAAGTCTGCTGACTTCCTACTCCAGGCCTTTAATCCCCTTCTGAAATTTCCAATCATTCCCACCTCGTACTTGCAGGATTCTCCAGGTTCAAATCTCTGAACCCAAACTTCCCTTCCCCACCCCTCACCACCCTCAAGTTTAGATGGAAATCTGGGCTCCACGTCGTCCTGATTGGGTGGATAATCAAGTAAGGGTTATCAGGGAAGGATGAAATTGTGGCTAGCTGTATGTAGAAGGCATAGTGTAGACTGCTTTCTTTCAGGGTAACCTTAAAAATGGCATCCAGACCTTTGACTCCATAAGTAATGGTAGGGGCATGACTTCCTGCTGTCCTATCTGCGAAAATTAATGAGTTCCTTGTGAAAGAGTGAACAGCATAAGATTGTTCGTGGTTAACCATCCTGTTCGCCAGCCAAAATCACATCACATTGCACCTACCACTGAACTTAGATTCTAAAATACTGGTCCATTTGGCTTCAGAATTAAGATTCTGCCCATGTCTGTGACGCCATGTGCATGTGGGCCCTCTATCTTGTACGTTCCTCGCATTCAACCTGCATCCCCACTCCCAGTCGATTAGCGAAGTCAAAACGAAGAATATAAAGAGCATGAACTAGATTTCAATCCAATACCGAAAGGAGAATAGATTGGGAAAGTCAGAAGAATGGAGCGAGATTTAAATGTGATTGATGAGTAATTTTGTATTTCCAACCTTAATTAATTTTTTAAGCAATGATGTCCCACATTATCAAATAAAAGTTTCAGGATCAATCACATCTGTTTGGCCCTGAGAGTTGCTGTTTGGCAGAAACTATCATCTATCATACTGCTTAAAAATTTACATTTCTGAATGCACTATCTCAAGCTTTTATGACATCCTTTGTAGTGGACTAATGGGCAAGGATCCCAATTTTAGATCTTTGTGCTTGGGATTACAGGTAGTGTCTTTAGACGGATTGAAAGTTGGTTAGCAGATAGGAAGCAAAGAGTTGGTATAAATGGGCATTTTTCCAATTGGCCAGTAATGACTAATGGGGTACCATAGAGATCTGTGCCAGGACCCCAACTGTTGACATTTTGTTATTGATTTGAAAGAGGGAACAAAATTTATTTTTTCCAAGTGTGCAGATGATGCAAAGTTGGGTGGGAAGGTGAGCTGTGAGGAGAATGCAGAGATGCTTTAGTATGATTTGGGCAGGCTGAGTGAGTAGACATATGCATGGGAGATGTATGTGAGGTTATCCACTTCAGTAGCAAATTTAGGAAGGCAGATTGTTATTTGAATGGGTATAAATTGAGAGAGGTGGATACTCAGCCAAACCTTAGTGTCCTTGTATATCTGTTGTGCGAAGCACACAGGAACAGCAGGTGGTAAAGAAGGCAAATAGTATATTGACCTTTACAGCAAAATATTTGAGTGTACAAATAGGAATGTTTTACTGCAATTGTCTACAGTGTTGGTGAGGCTACACCTGGAGTATTGTGTGCAGTTTTAGTGTCCTTATCTGAGGAAGGATGTTCTCACTATAAATGAAGTGCTACAAAGGTTCACTGGGCTGAATCCTGGGATGGATGAGGATGAGGCTGAGTCAGTTAGAATTGGATTCATTTCAGTTTAGAAGAGTGAGAGGAGACTCTCATGGAAACTTATAAAATTCAGAAAGAATGTTTCCAGTTATGGCAAGTTCAGAATTAGGATCATAGTTTAAGCATCAAAGGTAAACCTTTTAGGATTGAGGCGAGGAGAGATTTCTTCACTGAGAATGGTGAATCTGTGAAATTCACTACCACAGAAATTAATTGAAGCTAAAACATGGAGTGATTTCAAGAAAAAAAATTAGATGTAGCTCTTGGAGCTAAAAGGATATGGGAGCAAAACAGAATCAGATAATTGAATTTGATGATCAGCCATGATTAAACGAATGGTGGAGAAGGGTCAAATGGCCAACTCCTTCTATATTCTATATTTCAATTGCCTGTACTTTTGTGCCGAATCTACCAACGAGGACTATTAACAGCACAATTTGGGTTTTCCACGTTAAAGTGCATGAGTGGATGTCAGAATTTGCTGTCCAATTTTTACAGTTAACAGAGATCACTTTGAGCCCCACCGTTATTATAACACTTGTTTGACCCATTAATTTTTCTAGATTATTTAGACAGTTGCATCTGAATGGAGTGCAGCAAACATTGTCAAACATTAAGAGCATTAAGGTCTCTTGACACAATCTTGTTAAGTTTTAGTTGAACAAATCTGGAAGTAGCATCAACAGAAATTATTTCACAAAAAAAGATAACACAATGGATGTGGGAAATTTCAATTAAATGTATAACTTCCAAATGTAGGAAGAAGAAAATAAAGCCACCAATTATGACTACGTCATCACCAATGAATCAAACTCACATAACATAAGGAATTCACAATTAAATTGCTTGGAAGTTTGGACAACAAAAGTTATTTCAAAAACAAACTTGAACTATTATTCACCTTTAGTGATTCAGCAATAATTGGTAATATCTCTTAACTGACGATATTTTCTCAAACTCAGACTGGGCATAAACTGCTATGAATTTACTATTTTACATCCAGTTTTATTTTGCAGAATATTCATAGAATTGTAGAAACCCTATAGTACGGAGAGAGGCCATTAGGCCCATCGGGTCTGCACCAAACACAATCCCACCCAGATCGAACCCCCATATCCTGACATATTTTACCCACTAATCTCTCTAATCTACACATCTCTGGACACCAAGGGGCAATTGTAAGCATGGCCAATCAATCTAACCCGCACATCTTTGGACTGTGGGAGGAAACCAGAGCACTTGGAGGAAACCCATGCAGATAAGAAGAGAATGTGCAAACTCCACAGAGACAGTGGCCCAAAGGGGAATCGAACCCAGGTCTCTGGAGCTGTGAAACAGCAGTGCTAAACACTGTGTTACTGTGCCACCCCAATAAACGCAAATCAATCAAAGTAATGTAACAAGCTCTTAACAGTTTTGAATTTAATTTAGGCAATTATCTGAACTAAGACTGTCGTATTATTAAAACTGAAAAAGACAATACACAAATACTAAATACAGTTAAAGGAATGTTTAGTAAGTCAGAGGATTTAGAAAGAGTTTTTATTGAATTTCATTCAGTATTTTTAAGCAGTATTGCATATACTGGTTGCACATGTATTTTAGGATGCTTTCAAGTCAGGTGAAGGGTTCATGCCTTTAATGTTAACTTCTTTACCTGCTGTTCAGATATTGACTGACCTGCTGAGTAATTCTATTACTCTGTGCTTTTCTTTTCAAAACAGTGCTTCACAAAAAATGCATAAGTTACAGAATAAGAATATAATCTCAGCGCTGCAGTTTAGTCTGGAAGTTCTTATATGTTAGAATGTTATACTTGAAAACATAGGGAGTATTCTTTAAAATGCTCTCTAATTTCATTAAATTTTAGTTGCTTCACTCTTGCCCCGAGAAAGAACCGCTAAAATAGTTAGTGCTAATGTTGCTGTGATTTGGACACTCCTTTAAAGAAAAAGCATTTGGTTTTATTTCTTCAAGGTATGTACTTCTGTTTAGTAGTAGCCTTCTTAAGTCTTGAGTCAGAGCATTGTTGGTTCAAGCAATACTCTAAAGCCTCTAAAGGCTCACACTTTAGTGCAGTTGTTGGTTTTGTCTTTCAGATGAAGCTGATCAGTTGGATGTAAAAGATTTGCCCTAACTGAAGAACAGCAAGAGAGTTTTTCCTTTTTTCTGGCCAATAAACTAGTTGTATTCTGTTTGAACACAAATACCTTGGCAAATATAACAACAGTGACTGCATACTGAAAGTAATTAATTGATTAAGATTGTTATGGGTGCCCCAAGGATATGAAATGTGCTACATAAATATGTTTTAATTATCTTTTTTTCTGTTACCTGTGCTTAAGGTTTTTTAAGGTCACGTGATCATGTAACTGGGAGGCTGATGTGTGAATGCAGTATTCTAAAAATGACACTTCTATTTCTAAATTGTATCTCAGAAATGTTTCCATGCACTTTGAAAGACAGCAGTTGTTGTGTTGGTAAACGAAGGCACCATCCTTCCTGGAGTAAGACCCACAAATTACGTAAATGTCCAATTTTATTTTTTAGCTATCATTCTTTAGTGTTGGTGGTTGAAGGAAAGTCTGTCTGCTTCTTTAGGCAATGGGATCTTTTACGTCCATCAGAAAAAATGAATAGTTCAACAACAACTTATCCCTGAAGATGGCTGAAGTCTTGAAGTGGGTCTTGAGCATGTCCAGCTTAGCCAAACTAAGATTTAAATTAAGTTAGATTTAAATTTAGATATAAGATTTTAATTTCTGAAAATGCTTCATTTTATTATTAGATGGATTTTAATTGAGTTTTGCTGAAAGTTATTTATATTATAAGTTATGATTCAAAAGAGTAATCAATGTTAAACATTAAAAATAATTTATGTAAAAATCAGTATTAATGAGTGTAAATAATTATTTATTTGTGTAGCTACTTTTTTGATAGTAGCTTTTGGTTTTTTTTGGATTGTTCAAATTTGAAGACTTTCGACATATATATTAACTGGTGTGACTGCTGCACATACACATGATATCACTGTTGACGGGGACACACACTCATGATAATAAGTAGGTGGTCCATCATAAAACAATTGTAAATAAATCAAAAAGTAGTGCATGATATAAAGTTCTTTGGATAATAATTTACTGATTTTTGTTTTTAGCATAGTATTCCTGTAATATTTAAAATTCCAGTGTGTCCAAACCAGCGCTGGTTTCTGGGAGATACTGCTGTGCAGCATATTGAATCAGGAGTTGATATCTAGTTAATGACTGCTATCAATCAGAAGTAAATTACATACATTTATAAAGCCAAACCCTGCACAAAAGGCTTAGACACTAAACATAATATACCTCGTTTCATCATTGACTTTCAAGCAGAGACAAATATTTATAACTCTGTTATTTTTTTATGATGAAATAAAAATTAGCAATTTGAGGTCTGTTTTGGTGGGGCACCATGAAATTTGTAGCTATTCAACATTTATAAAGATCATATTGTCAAGATGTAAATGGACAACATGAGCTTTCTGTCAAGATTACTCTTGAGTGGGGCATCTTGTTGTGGGAGAACTAATTACACAAATAGTGTATAAATGAATACTGCAAATTCCTTTTGTGATTTTAATTGTTGTTATCTTGAAGAATGGCATCACATAATTCTGTCAAAAACTGTCAAGGATGGATGAGAAATTAATAATTTATTGGCTTAAAAATATATTTAGCACACAAAGTAATGGAACGATTGATAGCTAGAGAGGTTAACACATTTTACAGGCTTTCATTAGCTTTTCAGTATCATATGTTGTTTGTGGCAGTGTGTGAAATAAGCTTTGTAAGAAACCTAGGTCTTGAGAACTAATTACTTCTGCCGATTGCCACACTGATGAATAGACCTTCATTGTATCTTTCCCCAGAAGACTGGGTGCAGTCTATGATTCACGCCTGGATCTCAGTAGATATTTGATAATAATTTTAATAGATGAATGTTGGAAGCCAGGATGATGAAGTGCCTGTTCGAGCACTGCAGCTATCGCAGCCAAACACATAACAGTCTGTCGTATGTGACTAAAATCGAGTAATGGACCTTGCGTTCACATTTTTTAGAGGTAGCAGTTTTAAATAAAAAAGAAATGGTGTTTCAGATTACAATTGATTTTTGGTGCACTATTTGTTATTTTCTGAACTTCAACATTGTCTTCATTGCATAAATAAAAAAAGGATGGAGGGTGCACATATTTGATAAATACTGAACACATTTTCTTATAGCTGATCATTATGTGTAGGAGTCTTTACAATGATTTTAAGACCATATTAGTGAATTAGCAACATTGATTTAATAGTATAATTATGTTGATGAAGCTGTAGACATAATTCAGTCACTGCCAGGAAATGCAGAATACTGGTACACAAAATTATCCACTTCTTACTGAATGCTTGTACTTGTTCAGATGTATTTTCTAAGTGAATTGTTTTACACCAGAGGCACTTCTGATAGTAGATTAGAAATAATTCTTCTCCTCCTGTTGTTATTTGTGTATCCTACTTCAAATAATGTCTAAAGCTTGGTGGTTGAAATACTGCTTTAATACTGCTGTTTTTTCATCCATAATGCAACATGTCTGCTTTTTCTATTTAGAAATAGCTATATTGCTTATAAAATTCCAGTAAATTAGAATAAAAAAAAATCAATGTTGTATTGAAACTGAGAAATGTTGCCTTCTGCTGAATAAAAAGATTTATCTTGCATGTAACAAATTTTCCTGTGTTGTTTTTTGGGAAGTTTTTAAATAAAGCTCCAAATGAAAGAGGGAATTCTTCAGGCAGTGTCAGAGAGCATTCTTTCAATTTGAACAGATAAAAAGATTAGTGTTACCTTTTTATTGTATTTTGCTGAATAAAATGAGGTGTGCTTGACATTTTGCCTCCTAAAATATAAAGAAAATAATCTAATGTCATTTATTTTAAATATATAGCCTTGTCTTTATGTAGTAATGGGTCTTTAAAATATCAGTAAAAGAAAAGAGATGCATTTTCTTGTATAACTCTATGCCTCAGGGGCTAAATGTAATGAATATTTTAAGAGATTATTTTAATTAAATTTCTGCACGTCTAAATAGAGTAATATTTTATTATCTCTCATATGTGCATTACAGTACTCTTCATTAAAGTTAACACTTTCTAGACTGAGAATGCAAGAAATGATTTACTGACCTTGTGCGAAAACACACAAATTGGGAAGAAAAATGATGAAGGGATAGACTTTGATTAATATAGGTAATGCTATACCATATTTATAATGGCTTTTTCCCTATTCTGGTTTATAAACGCAGTCACAGCTAAAGGTGTCCTGCTGAGGCTGAAATGAGGCTGAAATCAGAGCACATGCCACTGGAGTGTGGGGAAACTGATCACACTGTCAGCAATTCATTTCAAAATGATGTATTTAGTGCTCGTTTCACCTTCCAAGAAGAAAATGGAAAGGGGTTTCTTAGTCTGGAAGGTGATATTGTTATTTTCAAGGACAAACCTAACTTAAAGATTGCAGACTGCAAAAATGACCAACCAAACAAGGAGATCTTTATTCAGCACTTATGTGCTACCATGCTGTTTGATAATTGCTAACATATGTGCTGCCTCTGTTTCATTGCAGTCGTCCTCGTGAGTTCTGGCGCCTTGACTACTGGGAAGATGACTTGCGGCGCCGCAGACGATTCGTTCGCAACTCATTTGGATCAACACATCCTGAAGCAGCACTTAAAGCAGCAACTGAACACGGTTAGTTTCATAGAGAATTGGTTTCTTCTTATTGGCAGTAGGGTATACAAGAATACAATTAGTTATATTTGTAAGACCACTTAAGCTGTGCCACAACACGTGCTTGTATGTCAAATAACTTATTTTGAAGTGTAAACATTTGCTGAATAGTTCCATATCATCTCACCAGACAAAGGTGCTTGAATTTACTTTTGGTTTGTGGTATATTGCACAACAAAGTAACTAAAACAGAAAACATGTGATACAATGTGGTATTTTATTAATCCATCTTTTTACATATATTTAGACAATATTTTTAAAAAGTCCATTCCCCTTTCAATGCAGACACATCTTAATTTAAAAAAAAAACTCTAAAAATTTTATGTAACCATGACTGAAATAGTACACTTAAATACATAGTGTTTCTTTTCAAGAAAATATTTGGATGAGGAAATTGAAAGAATAAACTAATAACTTTATGACAGAATAGGATGTAAACCATCATGAAACAGAATAAGGCTAAAGATTGTCTTGTTTGGTGAACAAACTTTGCATTAGAAAATCAAATGAGAAAGGACATAAGTACAGAATGCCTTTCCGATTTTTAAATAAACTAATGCTATTCTTGCAGTTGTTTGGAAAACTGATTAAATTTATTTTCTTTAGTTTTCTGTCTTTCCCATGATGCTTGTTTGTCCCCAAAGCCCTTTTTTAAATCATGGTTTGTATTCTAATGATCGTTGGATTGGAGCTATAATTTAATGAGCTATAATATTGATTAGTCCCCCTATAGAAACAGATTTATTTAACCTGATCGTGCACTTGCTCATTTTTAACTGCAATGAAAACTAATTAACAAGCATTGATTACCTTGCAAAAGTAACAGAGTGAATACTGCAAAATACTAGTGCAGAATACTTATTTCATTGGTGTGTGCTGGTAGTAAAGCTGTGCTCCCTTCGTTTGAAGGTGTTGTGTTTGGAAATAACTTCAGTTATTACCAGTAAACAATTGTAAAAACAAAATCTTTTTGAAATTCAATAACCATTATATAGTATTGTGTACCACTGATTTTGAAGCATTCTAAAATCAGATTTGATTGCATGAATATGTCCATATTGGTTTGGAATTAAGCATTTTTGTTTTACTAGCATACTTTCAGAAAATTGATTATT
The DNA here is from genome assembly GCA_024679065.1 of Sphyrna mokarran. NCBI lineage: Eukaryota > Metazoa > Chordata > Chondrichthyes > Carcharhiniformes > Carcharhinidae > Sphyrna > Sphyrna mokarran. The sequence goes on from JAGIQG010000001.1 coordinate 130,651,801, forward strand.
GCAGTGGTTTCCAATTTCAACTTTTAGAAGTATTTCTTACAAAGGAAATAGAGTGGCACAATCAGTTGTATTTTGGTTTCTGTCTAGTAGTTTAACCTATTGCACCCTGCCTTAAAGAGGTATTTCTGGAAGAAAATGTTCACAATATGTCACAGGATAACACTGCAGTCATGACATCTGTATTCAAGATGAATGGCCAGGCTGACACTAGTCAATAAGAATGTGATCTAAAAGCAATAACTGTACCAAATCCAGAGATCCTTGGAGACTAGAGCAGGACCAAATAGGTGAAGTGCACAGCTGGGCTGCTTCTGCCTAAAGACTTTTGATGTAATCTATTGCTCATTTTAGCAGCATACATTTAAATTGATAAAATATATATTTTCCCTATTGTTTCATGGAATTGTTTTTCTAGATGTGGACAACAACAATATTTACTAAAATGGTCACATAACCTACTGAGTTGGTGCTCCTGATTGTCTCTTCTGAAACTGCTTCAACTTGTTACCTTTTTGTCTGCCTTCAAATGCATCTTTAATGTGCAATGCTTCAACAATGCCTCTATTTTATTCCCATCACTTCTTTCATTTCCTCCTTGTGTGGAATGTGACATGTTCTAATTAAATGTAAGTTAATAGATATGTTATAAACAAATACATAATGTTGTTTGCAGTTAATATTCCTCCTTTGACTTGCCATCCATTTGAATAATACCTCTAACGTGTCATGATATGTATTTTTTTAATTCATTCGTGGGGCATGGGCGATGCTGGCTGGCCAGCATTTATTGCTCTTGGACAATTGAGAGTCAACACATTGCTATGGCTCTGGAGCCACATGTAGGTCGGACCAGGTAAGGCCGAAAAGTCTTTCCTTAAAGGACATTTTGACACTAAAGACACTAAATTATTGTTATTAAGAAATTACAACAGTCTTGTATCTTACTTGCTAGAATGCTAGACCAGATTTTAGTCCACAAAGAATTATTATTTTGAAATAGCTTTACGTTTTACTATTAAATTGGACTCAGCTGGGGTGGTCGAGAGGGGAACCTTGATGTTTGAACAGCCCAGGTTTCCATAAATAGGCTTGCATCCTGAGACCATACCTTAGCTTCATGACTGTGTGTTAATACAACATGGGAGACATCCTGAGACCAACTCAGTTGGCATAGGATACAGATGCTACAAACTCTCATGGTGGGAAGGACCACCATGTCCCACTGGTCAGCAGCCATGAGCTAAAATTAAATGTTGGATCTATTCTCTCCCCACAGATGCTATCAAACCTGCTGAGATTTTCCAGTATTTTCTGTTTTTATAACACTTAACATAATGTAGATCAGCATACACAAACCATCATTTAGGAGATGAAAGTTTGCCATATTTCAGTTGAGGTCCAAGTGCCTATGTTGGTTTCTTAAAGCTGCAGCAATGAAAAAATATCTTCTGATTTACTACCTTCAACAAAGGGAAGCATATTATGTTGATTAGATAAGGAAAGTTTCAGTAGGTTTTTAAAAATGGAATGGACAGAGAAACTATTCATAGTAGCTGTCTGTGATTGGGTAGAAATGGTTGGCAAACTCAAGAAATATCAGTTTCACATGGTGGTGGAGTGGGAATTATATGGAAGGGAAAAGGTTGCCATGATTTTAACAACAAGGATGAGAATTTTAAAATCAATGCATATCTTAGCTAGGAGCAGTATAGGTCAACAAACATAGGAGATTGGTGAGTGGGACTTACAATGAGTTAGGATACAGGGTGCAGAGTTTACAGTAATATCAAATTTGATTGAGCTAGGGCTAGGAGTACGCAAGAGCAATCAAGTCTAGAGATAAGAAAGGCATGGATCAGCCGCAAATTTTGAGCTTTGTTTAGAGTTTGCTTGTTACGGTTTCAATGTCTCTTGCTCAGTCTCTGAGAGTTTTCACTATCAACTATTTACACTACACAATCACATAATTTAGAAGTTTGCTTCTGAATGCATTTTGTTTTCAATATTGTTGGCATTAAACTGTCATCAATCAGTTTTAACAGGGTGGTCATTAGTGCGGACTTGCCATTTAGTAGATTCTGCCTTTATCAAGGCTAGAGTTCAAAATGGAGAATTCATCTGGCACATAGTCCATTGTGGTAGTTGGCGTAAAATATAAGATTTCTTGCATGATTCTTGGATTGTGCTATCATTTACATAGATATTGGGCAGGAAAAGTATGCATTCTGATTGTAGGGGATACAAGGTAATGGCCAACAATATTCAATCATAGAGAAGGTAATCACAAAACATGATTGGAAAATCAAGCCTGACAAGAAGTTAGAACAATAAAGACATTGTGAAGAAAGTTCAATGTTGAAAAAAATTAATGTTGTTGTGTTGTAGAAAGTGATTGAATGTATCTTAGAGATGAATGAGTGTTTCAGAGGGCACACAACTCGTGCATGAACCAGAAAAGAGAGATTAGGAATGTGAATCAGATAACAGTTGAATAAGTGGGACAATCATATCATGCTTTCTATTTAGAGCTTTTTAAACAAATTAATTGAATTTTAAAGCTTTTCATATGAATATCTGTTTTGACAACAAATGTAAACTTTCTTGGAGGGTTACAGCATGGAAGCATGCTCTTTGGCCCAATTTGTTCATGTTGCTCTTTTTTTAACAGCCCTAAGCTAATCCCAATTGCCTGCATTTGGCCCATTCTCTCTATACTCATTGTACCCATGTAACTATTTAAATGCTTTTTAAAAGACAAAATTGTGCCCACCTCTACTACTGCCTCTGGCAGCTTGTGCCAGCACTCACCACCTTCTGTGTGACAAAGTTGCCCCTCTGGACACTTTTGTATCTCTCCCCTCTCACCTTAAACCTATACCTTCTAGTTTTAGACTCCCCTACTTTTGGGAAAAGATATTGACTATCTAGCTGATCTGTGTCCTCATTATTTTATAGATCTCTATAAGGTCACCCCTCAGCCTCCTATGCTGCAGAGAAAAAAGTCCCAGTCTATCCAGCCTCTCCTTATAACTTGATCCATTAAGGCCTGGTAGTATCCTAGTAAATCTTTTTTGCACTCTTTCTAGTTTAATAATATTCTTTCTATAATAGGGTGACCAGAATTGCACATAGTATTCCAAGTGTGGCCTTACCAATGTCTTGTATAACTTCAACAAGACATTCCAATTTCTGTATTCAGTGCTGTGATCAATGAAACCAAGCATGCCAAATGCTTTCTTCATCATTCTATCCACCTGTGACTCCACTTTCAAGGAACTACGAACATGTACCCCTAGATCTTTGTTCTGTAACTCTCCCTAATATCCTATCATTAAGTAAGTCCTGCCCTGATTCAATCTACCAAAATGCATCATCTTACATTTGTCTAAATTAAATTCCACCTGCCATTCGTCAGCCCACTGGCCCAATTGATCAAGATCCTGTTGCAGTTGGAAATAATTTTCTTCACTGTGCACTATGCCACCAATTTAGTATCATCTGTAAACTTACTAACTATGCCTCCTAGATTCTCATCCAACTCATCAATATAAATGACAAAGAACAATGGACCCAGCATTGATCCCTGAGGCACATCGCTGGTCACAGGCCTCCAGTTTAAAAAACTCTACAACCATCCTCTGGCTTCTGTCATGAAGCCAATTTTGTATCCATGTAGATACCTCACCCTGGATCCTGTAAGATTTAATTTATGCAACAATCTGCCATGTGGTACCGTGTCAAAGGCCTTGCTAAAGTCTATGCAGACAACATCAACTGCACAGCCATCATCTGCCTTCTTGGTTACTCCTTCAAAAAACTCAGTCAAATTTGTGAGATATGATTTTCCATCACAAAGCCATACTGACTGTCCCTAATCAGTTCTTGTGACTTAAATGCCTGTAGATCCTGTCTCTCAAAATATATTCCAACAATTTATCCACCACAGATGTGAGGCTCACTTGCCTGTAATTCCCAGGCTTTTCCCTACAATCCTTTTTAAATGCACAACACTTGCCAGTCTCCAATCTTCAAGCACTTCACTCATGATTATCAAATATCTCAGCTAGGGGAGCCGGAATTTTCTCCTAGCCTCCCATAATGTCCTGGGATACACTTCATTCTAACCACATCACTAATCTAATCTAATCACTTCTTTCTAACTTAACTTAAGCATGTGCAATGTTGCACATACTTAAGTTTTCACATTCTTATTTGCATGTTTGTTTTGAAAAATTGAATTTTTAAACTTCTCATGAAAATAATGTCTTTTATTGAAAGTTATAAAATGTCAACATTTTAATTAAATTTCTGTTCTGTACATCATACATTTTCCGTTATGCCCTTTGTCCAATCCCCGATATTCTCATGCTTCACACTGCTTACTCTTTAACTGAACTATCCTTTCATTCCTATTATGAGGTATTACTCCCCTTCCAAATAATTACCCTCAAATGTTCACGTGACTTAAATGTCCAAATTCTCAGCTCCCTACAGTTCTTACCACATACCACTTGACTTCCTCAAATAATTAGTGCACCCCACACATATCCAATTCTTGGTTATTCAGTGGCCCTTCGCTTATCTCACATCATTATTTTCCCCAAGCTCTGGATTTGTCAGCTTCCACATGTTCCCATACTCTGTTCTTTACAAATCCCATGTTCTTTACAAATCCAGCATCCATTCTCCAGTTTGTCTGCTGATTTATTGAGAGTTGTCTCATGGAAAGTCTACTAGCATATGAAAGTTTATTTTGACTTCCAGTGAGCAATGCCACAATAAATCATTATTGTGTATAGATCTCTCAGATTGTCCAGTGCAAAATCCTGCATTGCAGTTTTCAAAAAAATATACAGAAACAAAGTTGTTCACTTTTAACATACAAAATACTAGAACCGCAATGATTGTAGCTTCTTAATACACTTTCCTACAAGCCAAATAAGAATTTTTGACCTCCTTTCAAAGTAGCACATTTACTCAACCAAATGCTCTCTCGGCATCCTAAAACTGATGAGCAAATTCCAATCTGTTTCTTTTTCGTAAAACTTTCATTAAATTTTGACTTGAGCAGAATAATATATTGTGCAGAACTTTGTCACTTCAATCTTTTTTTATAGTGTCATTGAACTTGCCATGAGAAATGCCACAGGTAATTTAATACACACTGCTGATCCCCATGATATTATTCAATATTGAAATTTTATTTTTTAAATTTCTGTTCTGAGATTTTTTTTTGCTCATCTTTTTCCTGTCTGTCTCTGAATTTTCACTAGCCATTCAACATTCAGAAAAATAATCTAGCATTCCCTTTGTGATAAATTAATTTTGATTTGTTGCAAACTAATTTGAGTTGTTGTGGCATTGTTTTTATTTTCAGCAAATATACAGTGATATCATCATTAGATATTATTTTAGCTTGCCTCACTCCTGGATATTTTTCAAATATTGAAATTCTCAAATGATCATAATCACGAATTATAATCATTCTTTTACTCATTACATTTCCTCTAAACTTATTGTATATCCAGGATGTCATACACAATATAATCTCAACTTATTAGTGGATCTAATAACAGGTCAGATTTAATATGCTTTAGTATTACTATAATGGAAATGGGACATTAGAGAATGAAACTTAATGATGATTCCTGATGAACTATATCCTGAGTTTTGTTTTTGGGAGATGTAGGCAAAATGTTCAACTTTAAAATATGATTTTTTTTTTGGTTTCATTAATTGGATGTTTTTGGTTTGAAAACTAATATATTTGTTGAAAATATGATTTGATTTATGATTGTTACATGTATTAGTATACAGTGAAAAGTATTGTTTACTATATTGTGGACTGTACAGACAAAGTATACCATTCATAGAGAATGAAAGGAGAGAGTGAAGAATGTAGTGTTACAGTCATAGCTCGGGTGTAAAGAAAAATCAACTTAATACGAGGTTGGTTCATTCAAAAGCCTGATGACAGCAAGGAAGAAGCTGTTTTTGAGTCGGTTGGTATGTGATCTCAGACTTTTGTATCTTTTTCCCAACAGAAGAAGGTGGAAGAGACCATGCCTGGGGTGTATGGGATCCTTGATTATGATGGCTGCTTTTTCGAGGCAGCAGGAAGTGTACACAGTATCAGTGGATGGGTGGCTGATTTGAGTGAAGGACTGGATTGAGCAAGGACATGAATTCTAATTTAGTTTGATCAATATTTATTTCTGGTTCAATGACTACATCAGTTTGCTTAATGACACTAAAGACATTGAAACACTTCTTTTAAGTTGTGGCTAGCCTATGATGGTTGGAAGTACTTATAATATTCCAATTGCTATATAGTCTTACCAGGAAACAAATTATTACAATTTAAGTTTTGCAATTTTTTTAATATGCCAACTACAAAGTTCATTTCTAAAGCTTTCACTGGATAGAACAATATTTGAGTTGCTTTTAACATAGGAAAAGTGGAAAGTTTCACAGAAATGTAATTAAACAAAAAGAGATGCAACCAGAAGAAGAGAAAATTAGAATAAGTGACTAAAATGTTGATCAAAGATATGAATCTTAAAAAGAACATTGGAGGTTTAGAAATTAACTTTTTAAACTAAAAAACCAGAGTACTAAAAACACATTCATAACTAGTGGGATGAATGAACTGGTGGTTATTAATAGGAACCAAGCTGGTTAGTGAAACAGAAATCAGTACGTATCTTTATATTTTTGTTAGAATTTATTGACTTTGTTCAATTGAATAGCTGACTTTCCATACGTCTAGTCTCTCGGCCATCCTCTTTTTACATGTGCTTCATGTACTTAATTGAACAATGTTCTTCACCTTTGTATCCTAACAATGTAATTAACATGAAATAACAGTGGCTGCTTCAGAAAGAGGCCTGAATTAAGTGAGAAGTCTTGAGGGTTGAGGTATGGCAATATTTATAAAAATTAGGATGAGAAATTTAAAGCTGAGTCATGGATGAACCCGAACACAGTGTAGGTCATCGAGCTTGGTAATGGAAATTAGAACAGAAAATGTTGGAATTTTCTCTCACATCTGACAGCATCTGTGGAGAGAGAATACAGCCAAAGATTTGTGTTGGATGACCATTCGGCAGAGCTCATTTCCAACACAGCATCTAACGGGTACAGAAACGCAGAGGGACCTGGGAGTGCAGGTGAACAAGTCTCTGAAGGTGGCAGAGCAAGTGGAGAAGGTTGTGAAGAAAGCATATAGTATGCTAGCCTTTATAGGAAGTACAAGAGCTGGCCTTTAATGTTGCAGTTGTATAAAATGTTGGTGAGACTTCATTTGGAACACTGCATCCAGTTCTGGTCACCTTACTACCAGAAGGACGTGGAGACTCTGGAAAGAGTGCAGAGGAGGTTTACCAGGATACTGCCTGGTATGGAAGGTCTGAGTTACGATGAAAGGTTAGGCAAATTGGGACTGTTTTCCTTAGAAAGATGTAGACTTAGAGGAGATCTAATAGAGCTGTACAAGATTATGAGGGGAATAGATAGAGTAAACAGGATTAAGCTTTTTCCTAGGATGGACTCGAATAGCACGAGGGGTCACGGGCTTAGGGTGAGGGGGGTAAGGTATAATTTGGATGCTAGAGGGAGATTTTTCACACAGAGGGTGGTGGGGGTATGGAATGCGCTGCCAAGTAAAGTGGTGGAGGCAGGTACTCTGGAGTTATTTAAGAAATACTTAGATGGGCACATGAACAGAATGGGAATGGAGGGGTATAGAAAACTGATTTAAAATAGGGATTATGAGCCTTGGGAGTCCTTGGGAAGTGTGTAAATAGATGATAATATTGATGTACTTGTTTTTATCCTACAGGTGCTTTGGTCCACCTTGTTGTCTAACAAGGGGCATACACGCGATGGGTCGTGAGAGGGCTGCTCTTGGATTTTTTTCGAGAGTGTCCTAGTGCTTCACATTGTTAGTGTATGCTTGACCTGGACCATTTGATGGGCAACACGACAGTTCAGTGACTATCGCTGTGCTGTGCAGATACATGGATTTGGGCCTGTGTCTGTGGGAGTTTGCGCATTCTCCCCGTGCTTGCGTAGGTTTTCTCCGGGTGCTCCGGTTTCCTCCCACATCCCAAAGATGTGCTCTTAGGCTAATTGGCAAAACAAATTCTCCCTAAATTGTCTCAAATTTGGTTTTTAATCCATAGATTTATAAACATAGACAGGGATCACGGGTAGAGGTGGGAACATCGGGGTGGCAGTGCGGGCTCGTTGGGCCGAAGGGCCTGTTTCCCATGCTTCTTTGTTTTTTCTTTATCATTGGTAGTGAGTTGGTGCAAATTACGAAACAGGCAACAGATATAGCCGAGGCTGGAAGTATCAAAAGGCAAGGATTAAAGTTTAGACAACAAATGGAAAAAGGCAAGAGTGGTGATGGATAATGTTAGGAAGATAGGTGACTTTATGATGAAGAAGAAGTGTGATTTGAATCTTGGCCAGGATCAGAAAAGATGATAGCGTTACAAGCAATTTGGATTAACTAAGAATGATGGCTGGGGAGTGAAAACATAAGGTTGTGATGAAGATAAAAGAAGATGGCTTAACAAACTCTTGTTGCACTCTGATATCACAAATGCAGTAGAGGAGATAGAGAAGCTTACAAAATAATGTGCTACTGATGTCCTTCGTTTGTATGTAGGATTTTCACTTGGGACCCCACATGACTTCAGATAATTAATGTTGGTCATGCCATATGTCTTTCTATGAGACAAGATGGATTTAGTCACGAATCATTATCATACAACAACAAAAAGCAAAAGTTTCATTTTTCAAGTGTGCAAATCAGTCTAGGTAACACATAGCCTTGACCAATGAATGAAGAGTTATATAGACAGACCCATCAGTTAAGCCTTTTATAAATGACGTTCTTTGCAGACCTTTCAAACAAATGCAGTAGCCACTTAATTTTTACCATGGGGCTTCCCATACTTCTTCCTACTGTGACTCTTCAGAACAGCTGAGAGAGTAGAAATTGGACAAACCTATGAGGGTATAGGGATAAGGATTTTAATGTTAACTTGCTTTTAAAATTGGACTATTTTCATGGGTTTTTTGAGCAGTAATCCAGCCTCAAGCATTAAACATTTAGGCCAGGTTTATTATTTAAAAGAGAAGTGAGGATTTGAAGGGGCTTCACAGTTGTTAAGATTCAGTTGCAGCTCCACAACATTGCTGCTGCAGAGCTCTCAACTGCAGAATCAGCCAGAAACCCGACCCTCAGTTTGGGAACCCCTGTTTTACCAGTTAGTTTTTCATGGAATTACATAGGTATTTTCTTCGAGAGTTATGTCTTGGCTTCACAACTGCTGCAACAATGTAAAGAACATTACTAAATGATAAATCAGAAATGTGGTCCCTATTTTCATAAAACACTTTGAATACATTTTTGCCTTTGAGAAATCAGACTTTTAAGCAGAAACACTTTAATTAAATCATAAGTAGCAGCTTTCATAATGTATACTTCTGTGATAACAGACAAATATAGCCTATGCAGAGACTATCTTGCTTAGATTATATTATTACATAAGAGCTTTATAATGCATGTTGATTTTTTTCTAACACAGTTATGATTTTCTCAGATGCATACATGTGGTAGTATTCAATGGCATTTGACATCACTGATATTTTTCTGATGTACTTCAAAAGAATAAAATCTAATTTCCCAGTATGCAGTTATAGAAATACCACTTTAAGGATAATACCTTGCTAAAGATAACCTTTGCTAAGCTATATAATGTCACGCATGGCAGGGAAACCTATAATTAGTAAAGATTTAATTTTAAACAAAATCCCTTTCCGTTAAAAAGAAAAGATGACTTTCCTTCTAAAAAGGAAATGGTGATTTTTTTCAGTGAAGTGCTGTTGAAGCCACTGGAAAAGCTGTAAGTCGTAATTGTACCGATGATTGTGTCGTGACTGAAGCTGCAAGACAAACCGCAGGTCGTGGCTGAAGCCGAGGGCTGCGTTGTGATTGGAGTTGGAAACATTGTGGATCCTGACTGGTACCAGAATTTGCGTCATGACTGGTGCTGGGAACTATGATATATAAATACCCATACTTATTTTTGTTCACAAAGAAGCCTGGTAAATCACTGTTCGGTGCCAGATCTCTTCCAAAAACTTTTGTGATAAAACTACTGTACTTTGACTCACTAACAGTCTCATTGGTATCCTTTTACCAACAACAATTTGGTGCCAAAACCCAGGATTCTGTTTGCTGGCCCAGTTGAATGGCCACAACCAGGGCACCAGAATAAAATATTGAACTTAATAGTGTGAATCAAACTACAGTGGATGATCATCTGTGATGACAGACTGTGAGAATGAAAGACATCTGAACTGAAAATATACAGACAAGGAGGCATTTGTCTTTAACATCCAGCCTTAGATCAGTTGCTAATAGGGAAAATCTCTCATGCGAAGGTCAGGAGTTGAAGTGGCTGTATAGACTGGAGAAAGAGATGCCTGGAATGTGATGTTCAGACATAAGTAAGAAAGAGACTATCTGAGTGATTGCTGGAGTAGAAGGAAAGCTGGCTTGATAGTATAAGTTTACTAGTGTAAACAGTGGTACGGAGGGATCTGATCACCTCTGACAGGTATCACTGGGCTCCAGTAAGAGCAACCTAGGAAGGGGAGAGCGGGAAGAGAGAATAGAAGATTCCAGGTGGTGAGTTTAAGCTTATCTGTACTATATTGGGATCACAAGGACAGTGGGTACCCCTGAGATCCCTGATAAAAGAACATATGACTGAGAGGGACAGATCATTCGACTGATGAGAAAAAGGGGGTGAGGCTCATCTCACTCATTAGATCAACAACGAGAATGGTTGGAAAAAAAAAGAAAGACAGAGTTCTGTTAGTTCACCAATTGGCTGGATTAATTGAACAAGTCTCAGCCTTGGGTAAGAAATGGGCTGATGACAACACAAAAATCAAAATGTTGGAATCACGCAATAGAGAACTGGAAGAGGGAAACCAAATTTTAGAGGACCTCCAGCTAGGGATCCTTGCCTCCCTATGGGTTGGCCATAAAACCCATGGCACCTGTAAGAGACCTCGACTCCGATGAGGAAGAGGTCTGATCTCACTCCCATAACTCAGGGTGGGACGTTACAGAATCCCACTGCCCGATACAAACTCTTTACCCCAGGAGAAAGACAACAAGTTTTGGCATCCCTGGGAAGGCTTCAGCCCCAGAGTAACAATAGCAAATTTTGGGCAGAACTGGACACCAGTTACACTTGCAGGATATACACCAGGCCACTTGCCCACAGGACAAGTGGAGACTAATGAGTGATGGAGCGGGCCAGAATAACACCGCCGACCAAGCTCCGTTGGATTACCGAGACGGAAGGTAGATGTATGTGATGGAGCCAAATGCCAAGATCAATGCAATGGTGAAACCGTTTATTTGCTTTAAGGCAATGAGTCTTAGGCAATGCAAAAACCAACTGGTCCAGAATTACCATTATTAAACAACAAAGGGGTGAAGGAGTCTCCGAATTTGGGGAGTGACTCTTTAAAATATCAGGAATGTTCAGGAATGCCCAAAATTGCCTGAACAAATTGAGCTTTTTACAAGCATTTAAAGACAGGCTGTCGCCAGTTCCCAAAAAAATAATTAAAATGGGAGTTCTTAGTACACAGAACTATGATGAATTAATGGAGTGGGCTTCTGGGATTAAGGACCAGATGATAAACAATACCCAAGAATAAACAGAAGCATGTAGTCTTAACTAATGGAATCAAGCCTAAGGGGACTTGTTATAATTGTGGGAAGCCAGGACATTTCCCCTGGACTGTAGGGCCCCAAAGTCGGGGTAAGAGAAAATGTTTGCATGCCAATTTTGCAATAAGGATGGCCATACAGAAGCCACTTGTTGGAGCAAATATGGATGACCTAGTCAGGCTTTCCCGCCATTATGGAAGGGTAAACTGACAAGGGGCAGTCGCCAGAAGTTTGGTAAGAAGGAGGATAGAATCTATGTGTCTGCACTAGTAGAAGGCCGACAATATGAAATGCTGGTGGACACGGGAGTATCCATGGTGTATCACTGACTTACAATTACCCATCACTAATAAAATGATCTGTGTAAGTGGAATTAACAGACAGAAGACTCTCGCTTACATAAGCGAAACTGTAGAAATTAATAACCTGTATATAACTATTTTATCTATGTAAAAATAATGAAGGAACTATTATGAGAGATGACCTGATGGAATACAAAGTCTTCATAGATTGTGGGATGGGCGAATTAATTTAACCCCACCCCGATGGGAGAAAAGACAGGGTAGAAACATACGTAAACCATCTGCAATAGGACATGACTGGCAATTAGAAGATAATGGATTTGGCACCATTTGTGCCTCAGTTCCAGGTGTCTGGGCAAAAACTAACCTAGGTACTGGGCTAATTAAAATTGACCCCATATTAGTGGAAGATCTGGAGCATAAACCTCACCAACAATATTCGATCAAGTCCGAAGCCAAGAGGGCGGATGAGGAAATTGTGAAGGAATTGGTGAAAAAGGGGATCCTGCAGTAGACAGCTAGTACCACTAACTCCCCGATTTGGCCGGTGTCCAAACTGGATGGGAGTTACCAATTAACCATTCATTAAATAAAGCAACTCCTAAACTATTCCCAGCCCCGTCCTAAAAAGATTGTCACCATCCCATGAGATTTTTATGGAATTAGACATTGCCAATAGTTTTTGGTCCATCCCTTTGGATTTTAATTCACAGGGTAAATCTGCTTTCACAGTAGGTGATAAGCAGTATACATGGACTAGGCTCCCTCAGGGATTCCATAACAGCCCAGCCATATTTCACTGGGTAATGAGTTGGATACTTTGGATACTGGAACAAGTGGAGCTCCCAGAGGGGAGTTTTACAGTACGTAGATGACTTCTTGATAGCTTCTGAAACTAAAGCAGAACATCAGGTGTCTCTATACTTGGTCTTGAAGCATTTGGAAGATCAAGGACCAAAGACAAACCCAAAAAAGACCCAAATAGGAAAACTACAAGTATTATATTTGGGACACTTAATATCCAGAGGAATCAAGGAAATGCCCGTATACAGGGAAACAGCGATGCAACAAATGCCAAAGACAGTAACTGAACGAGGAGTGAGGAATGTTTTGGGATTGTTTAATTACAGTTGCAACTTCATACCAGAATATGAAAATCTAGTTGAGCCAAGTATGTAAAAATAGTCCAAAGACTGTTAAAAGGGAGGAAACCCACATTGGAAACTGTGGATCAGAACAGGAAGAAGTATGTAATAACCTAAAAGTAGGATTAATGTTGGCCCCACGGCTTGTGTTATCAGATGCTAGTAAAGATTTTCGTATCTGTTGTAACAATGAAGGAGGGTTCTATTCAGCAATAGTAACCCAAACCCATAACGTGGAATAATACCCCGGCTGGTGGGTTATTATTCCACAGTGGAGGATCCCATAGTAACCCGGATGTGTAGCCGCTCTGGAGTATGCAGTATGGGCAGTAAAAGTCAGCAAACCCTTTGTAATGACAGGAAATATAGTCTTGCACACCAAACATACCTTAGTGAAAATGATAAACATGGGAAAATTACAGTCTGTTTCAAGTACGAGAAGAGTGAAGTGGGAGGCAGTACTACTTTTTCCCTTCAAGTCCATCACCATCGTCGAGACATCAGAGAGAATCCTGCCGAAGGAATGTTAGGTGAAGGGAAATCACACACGTGCAGCAATGTAGACGAGGAGATAGAGGAAAATAGAATAAAGGATGTGCCCTTGGAGGCACCAGAGGAGACCGTGTTTGTGGATGGGTCATGGAATTATATAGATGGGTCACTGCGAATGGGATGGGCAGTGGTGAAACGCGGACTTACACGTGGTCTGAGCTGGAAGGATAGACGGAGGTATGTCAGCACAAGTGGCAGAGCTAGTAGCCTTGATCCAGGCTTTTACTAAGGCAGCATGGAGAAAGATCAATATTTACACCTACAGTAGATATATATTTGGAATTGTGCATGACTATATGACTATAGGGGAAGAAGGAGATTTGTTACAACTGGAGGCACTCCAGTTAAGCATGGACGGATAATGGAAGCCTTATTGGATGCCAGTGAGCTGCCATTGGAAGTTGCAGTAATGAAAGTAAAGGCACACCAAAAAGAACCAGACAAACAAAGCCCTGAATGGTATATTTTTTAAGGGAAATCAGGCAGCTGACAAAGTGGCACAGTCAGCTTTAGAAATAGGAGAAACGCAAGCTGTGTCAGCTGCCTTGGTTTAAGTTGAATCCCAATAGACATCTTGTAGCTACATGCTGACACACCTGAAGAAGAATGCGCAAGGTAGAAAGCACAAGGAGCTATGCCTGACGAAAAGGGTGTATGGAGACTAAATGTTTTAGCACCAGAACATGTCCAGTACACCTAATGCTGTTACATCATGGAGTGGCTCATGTGGGAAGGGATGCCGACCAGTATAGGAAAGGAATAGTGATGGAAAAGAATGGGATGGGACATTGCACGATATTGTCATCGGTGTGTAACATGCCCAGTATAACCAGGGAGGTCTGTAGAAATCAGGATCGGGCACCAATCTCACTCTAAGGATCCCTGGGAACATCTACAAATTGACTTTACAGGACCATTCCCTCAGTCACATGGGAGAACCCACTGCTTGGTGATAACTGGTCAATTCACCAGATGGATAGAAGCGTTCCCGACTAAAATTGTTCAGCCGTTACAGTGGCGTGAATATTAGCCGAGGAAGATGGGGGGTACCATTACAAATAGAATCTGATCAAGACACATGCTTCACAGGGAGGGTAGTAAAAACCATTTGTCAACTGATGGGGATAAAACAGAAATTTCACATACCTTACTACCCTGAAAGTTCAGGAATGATGGAGTGTATGAATAGGACACTCAAGACCTCCCTGGCAAAGGCCATGCAGGATTCAGGAAAAAGATGAACTGAGGTGTTGCCTGCCATATTAATGAAACTCAGAATCACTACGAATCGAACCACTGGGCTGACACCGTACGACTTAATGACCAGAAGGGCTATGCAACTGCCCAAGTCCGTTATTACCGGTGGGGCAGATTAGGCCCATTACGGGATAGGATTAGATGATATGCTTTAGAACTAAGCGCCCAACTGAAGGATATGCAAAAAACAGTAAAGGAACACCAAGTAGTGAAGGATAAGCAAAATGAACTAGGACAGATCCCTGAGGTACCCCTGGTGGGCAGCAAGGTTATTGTGAAGATATTACCTGGAAAGCTGGGTTTGCCCCCAAATGGATTGGCACTTATGAGGTCATAATTAATGGCGATACTTGTGCCTGCGAAGATATGCAAGGCAGGGGCATCTGCAAGCATTGGACTCAGTTAAAAGAATATACCAGTGCCAATTTCAAAAAAAATTATATGTGCTCAATTCATAGATAATGTGAGACAGTTGACCTCCAAGCAAGTCAGTTGGGTTTGTGGGAAGTTGCGCGCGGATGACTGGATTCATGGGAAGTTGCACATGGGCGTTATAGCATTTGAACCATTGTATGACGGTCACACAGGTTATAATTAAGTGATAGGATGATTCTTTTGCTGTTTCTCATGACCCTTGCCCTGATAGTTACAGAGGGAAATTATAGGTGGAATTGTATAGACTTGGGGACAGAGCATCACAAGCATCGATGTAGCAATGACTCTATCTATTGTAACCTTCTGACATACGGAATAGGCCCCTGGGAGGTAACCTGTAGGAACCGCAGGTTAGAATTCCTTAACCATGTTGTCAAGTCCGTTAGAGGGCCAAAGTGATTGTCTCCCATGCAATGTAACTTGGTGTAGCTGGAATTTCCAGTGTTTAACTACCAGAGTGGACCTCTGCCTGGTAACAGCAGAGGGCTCGGGGGGGATGAGTATATCAACACGAGATTTGGCTGATCCAACGATCATTATACCAACCCTTTAAAATCAGACTCCATGACGTAAACACTTTTGTGTGTGTGTTTTACTTGTATGCACTACAGTCAAATTGGAATAAGTGTTGGGTCACACTCGCGCATACGGAGACAAAGAACAAAGAACAAAACAGCATGGGAAACAGGCCTCTCGGCCCAACGAGCCCGCACTGCCACCCCGATGTTCCCACCTCTACCCGTGATCCCTGTCTATGTTTATAGATCTATGGATTAAAAACCAAATTTGAGACAATTTAGGGAGAATTTGTTTTGCCAATTAGCCTAAGAGCACATCTTTGGGATGTGGGAGGAAACCGGAGCTCCCGGAGAAAACCCACGCAAGCACGGGGAGAATGCGCAAACTCCCACAGACACAGGCCCAAATCCAAGTATCTGCACAGCACAGCGATAGTCACTGAACTGTCGTGTTGCCCATCAAATGGTTCAAGTCAAGCGTACACTAACGACGTGAAGCACTAGGATACTCTCAAAAAAAATCCAAGAGCAGCCCTCTCACAACCCATCGTGTGTATGCCCCTTGTTAGACAACAAGGTGGACCAAAGCACCTGTTAGATAAAAACAAGTACATTAGTATCATCTATTTACACACTTCCCAGAGACTCCCAAGGCTCATGATCCCTATTTTAAATCAGTTTTCTATACCCCTGTATTCCCACTCTGTTCATGTGCCCATCTAAGTATTTCTTAAATAACTCCAGAGTGCCTGCCTCCACCACTTTACTTGGCAGCGCATTCCATTACCCCCACCACCCTCTGTGTGAAAAATCTCCCTCTAGCATCCAAATTATACCTTGCCCCCCTCACCCTAAGCCCGTGACCCCTCGTGCTATTCGAGTCAATCCTAGGAAAAAGCTTAACCTGTTTATTCTATCTATGCCCCTCATAATCTTGCACACCTCTATTAGATCTCCTCTAAGTCTACGTCTTTCTAAGGAAAACAGTCCCAATCTCTCCTCGTAACTCAGGCCTTCCATACCAGGCAGCATCCTGATAAACCTCCTCTGCACTCTCTCCAGAGTGTCCACGTCCTTCCAGTAGTAAGACGACCAGAACTGGATGCAGTATTCCAAATGAGGTCTAACCAACATTTTATATAACTGCAACATTAGAGGCCATCTCTTGTACTCTATACCCCTTCCTATAAAGGCTAGCACACCATATGCTTTCTTCACGACCTTCTCCACTTGCTCTGACACCTTCAGAGACTTGTGCACCTGCACCCCTAGGTCCCTCTGTGTTTCTATACTCTTAATAGGTCTACGCTTTATCATATACCTCCCCTCTACATTCTTTCTCTCGAAATGCATCACCTCGCATTTATCAGGATTGAATTCCATCTGCCATCTATCTGCCCAAGCTACCAGCCTATCTATGTCTTGCTGCATCGCCTGACAATGCTCCTCAAGTCCAGCCATCTTTGTGAAGTCTGCAAACTTACTGATCACTCCACTTACTCCCTCTTCCAAGTCATTTATATATATTACAAATAGAAGAGGTCCCAGTACCGAGCCCTGCGACACATCACTAGTGACCGACCTCCAGCTAGAAAAACACCCTTCCACTATTACTCTCTGTCTCCTATTAGTAAGCCAGTTACTTATCCATCTAGCTACCTGTCCTTGTATCCCATGAGCCTTGACCTTCTCAACTAACCTCCCATGAGGGACTTTGTCAAACGCCTTACTGAAATCCATATAGACGACATCAACGGCTCACCCTTCGTCCACGATTTTCGTCACCACCTCAAAAAATTCTATCAGATTCGTAAGGCACAACCTCCCCTTAACAAATCCATGCTGCGCATCCCTAATCAGATCGCAACGCTCTAAGTGCCTATACATCCTATCTCTATCCCCTCCAACAGCTTCCACGAGGGGAAAGTACTCTATTCCCTATTCCTTTGTCAACTCTGGAAATGGTGGAATGGATTTTAAATCAGAATGGAACCCAGGACAAGACAAGGAAAGTGACGTTTAAAACCCCATCAGGCAGCACTATGCAAGATACCTTCAATGTCAGTGACATTGATGCTTTTTTGGGATTAGGCAGAAGGTGCATTCTATCAGCTTTCAAGAACCATTACTAGCCTAGCTAGTATAGATCAGATTCTCCTCCTCACTTCATTGTGAAAAACCAACAAAGGAGATCTATCTGCTTGGTAAGAAACGGAACCTTACCTGTTGGCCATGCTGTACTCAGCAGGTTAATGTCACCAATGGTGCCTGGACATTGGAGCAACAACTTACAATCCTGCCCCCTGCCACGGCCACTGTCCTGGTCAACCTCTCCACACAGCATATAATGGTCCCTGTTTTGTTTATGGAAAGAATACTTACTTTTGACTTCCATAGGATTGGGCAGGATCATGTTTTTTAGTATATGTGATGCCCTATATTCACCATTACACTGACTTATGGGACCATCCCGAAATACACCTGCTTAGAGCTAGGCGAGCCATTAGTGAGATAGCACAGTTGTTCATGATAGCCTACCCACCTCATGGGACAGCAAAAGCAGTTCAGGAATGTATACACATGGCCTCGACCTTAGAGGGGATTACAAATGAAATCAGAGAGGAAATAAGCACTGCCACTTCTGAGGTATCAGCCTACGTTGTAACTACCCGGACCCGGTTGCTTTATAGAACCAATTGGCACTTCCTTATGTGTTAGCTTCCCAGGGAGGAATGTGCGCTATAATTGGGTCCGAATGCTGCACATATACCCTAGATGATTTGGAAAATATAATTCATTTGGCAGATCATATCAAATGAGTAGTGAAGACAATAGAAGTTGAAGGGAGCCAATATCATAATTATAATCCTCTGGGATGGCTAGGGCAATGGTTCAGGTCGTAGGGATCATACTTGATGCATGGGTTGATTATATTAATTGTCATTGCTATTGCTTGTTGTGTTTGTATGACATTATTGAATGCTTGTTATAAAATGGTAACAGCCCAGATTATGCTGAGTGCAAGTATCCAGGCAGAAAGGGCAGACTTCTTACAAAGGAGGTAGGCCCATATGCTGATAACATTTGGCTCTGAATTGGTCATGGCACCATGCTTGGACCTGGCCATGACCAAAAGGGGGAACTGAAGAAGGGAAAAGATTAATGAATTTAATGAATTTGTACCTAGCATATATCACAAACATAAGCCTTCCTCATCTCCTCAAGGTTATACTGCTCCTGGCATCAATATAAATTATTTATTCATGTCTTTCATTCTTTAACTTTGATTTCCATAAAGACGGATAGTTAAATGTCAATGTCATTTTGCAGGCATTGTAAGCCTTACCTGTTTGGACTAGCTAAACATAGTTAAACAATCGCAAATGGTAAAGTGCGATAACAGTTATTTAACAAGACTTCTGCTGGGAAGCTGTAACCACACAAGTTACTTCAATGAAGAAGCTGCCAGAAAAGCTGTGGATCATGATTGTATTGATGAATGCATCGTCACTGAAGCCACCAGATGAACTGCGGGTCCTGGTTGAAGCCAGGTGCTGTATTGTGACTGGAGTTTGAAACGTTGTGGATCCTGACTGGTGCTGGGAACCCATAATTTATATATAAATACACACACTTATTTTGTTAAGGGAGAAGCCTAGTAAACTGCTGTAAGGTGCCAGATCTCTCCCAAAAGCTTTTATAATAAAACTTTGTACTTTGACTCACTAACAGTCTCAGAGGTGTCCTTTTACCTACAACAAATGTCACCTCTTGTAACATAGGTATAGGGCATGGCGGCCTTTGGAACCAGCACTGGAAAAGAGCCACATTAACCAGTTGCAATGTTTGCCAATATCAGAGATTATGGTCAATGGTCTGATCTGAAAAATGGGACAGACATGAAAAAAGGACAGATCTTCAACATAGATAGAAAACTACAAAGAAGCAGCAAAGATGCATATCGCTGCAATTTCAGGTTCCCTCATCTGACCAGAATAGTCATTTCTACATGCTTTTGTTTTGTGGTACATTTTTATTGTATGTACTACTCTAGTCTGATCGTTGTCTGGGTCTCTATCAGCGACCTCTAAATAATGTGCACTAACAAATGATATATCATTCTTAAAGACTGTACATTTTGCAAAAAAACTAAGGAACTCAGAAGCTGGAGTAGGAGAATATGCACTTACTCAGTGATCAGTTGAGAATTGAACATTTCTTTAGATTTGTGTCAGAATGTACATTATGTAGTGGTATAATGCAAACCACCTCAGGATGTCCCATCAGTTTACTTTTTGAAGTGCTGTCACTTCTTGGTGGGGAAATACAGCAACCGATTTTCCACAGTAATATCCTATAAACGGCATTGAAATAAATGACTGGATAATCAGTTTGGCTGACAAATGAAATTTATCCACCATACCAGGCAAACCTTCAGTATTGGTACTGGATCATTTAAATCTAGAGAACAGAAAGTGTCTCAGATTAACATCTTTCTAGAAAGATTGCACCTCAAATAGTGTTGTATTCCCTCAGCGTTTAAAAATGTAAGCCTAGATTATCTGAATGTGTGCTTGATCCACCAAACTTCTAACTTGTAGACAATTACAACCGATGAGTTAAGATTGACACTGAATTCATCAGTTAAATAAAGAATATCATGAATACTTGGCTTCCTGTATGGTGAGTGAGAAGATGGGCTGTTCCAGTACTTAGATTGTCTCGTCCAAAATGGTATCAGTTCCAAATAGTGGATAAAATGGCTTCAGACAAAAAATGGCTTCAGAGGTCACATGACTATGGAAAGCTACCAAAGGCATTTCTCTAAATATCCCTTCTCAAAAAATATGATTTGCATACAATATCATTTGCAGTTGCAATTCACATAATGCCTAGTCCACGAGGAAAATCATCACGCAGAACAGAAAACTGTTCATTCTCATTTGTTCCTATTTTGTGCACGTAATCTTTGCATGCTTAGGTCTTCTATGTCCGAGTTGTTACTGGTTTTCGCTTGTTCACTCATTATTGGGGCAATCTTGCCTCTCTGGGGAATGACTGCTAGTGTGGTGAGTGTTGCTGCTATGGTGATCGTTATCGCCTTTGTTGGGGAATGTTTGAACCCTGGGAATGATGGCCATTCAGTTCCCTGTGCAGTTGGTGAAATCACGTGTTCCTCATTAGTTGTATGATGTGAAGGAGCAGTGCAAAAGTCTGTGGTTATGACAATAACTGGTAGTTCATTTTCACCATGTATTATTCTATGTGGGTTTGAAGTTGCCAAGCAGACTGACTTATGTTGAGAATGTTGACTGTCTGGCTGTCCAGCTCTCAGCTTTGGCAATATTTTGGCAGCTTTACCAAAGTGTAATTTGGCTTTCTGTTGGTTTCACTTTGATTTTGTCACTCACTCCTGGTACCACTTCTGGCTTCAATAGTCTTTTATGTTTGGAACAGCAATTTGGGTGTGGCATGGCATCACTGAACTGGACTAGAATAGGTGTGTTTCTCCATTGTACAATTGCCTTGTACTCATGTCTGTGCTGGATTTCTTCAAATTTTTGTGATCTGTTTACAATTTTCACTGTGGCCTCAGTCTTTCAATTTAACTGGGGATGTTGTGGAGATGCTTGACTTTGGCATTCGTTAACTGAAACCTTTGATGTTCATCACAATATCAAGAATGATTTAAGTGTGCTTTCAGGCATTTTATGATCTTGCTGGTAGTCGTTCACATCAGCTTATCCAGCTCTCAGCAGTCTGAATACTGGTCAACTTTGATGGGATAATCAGTTCCAGTAAGAGTGAAGAGTTCCAGTAAGAGTGAAGAGGTCCACTTCAAACTTCATCCGTGGTCTGTATAGAATGTCATGGGATGCTGTTTTAACTTGCTTAATTTGATATTCATTACAATCACTGTACTCCCTGATATTATCCTTGATCTCACTGCTCGCGTTTGGCCTATGGAGCATTTCTCCTGCCTTCTCAGACTAGACTTAATTCTTGGTGGCTAGCATGGGTGCATTTTAGCTTTTTTATCATCTTAGGGATTATGACTCTATTTCCTTTAAACAAGATGCCATCTTGGATGATCAATTGATATTCTTATTGCAATAGGTGTGTTTTTGATAGTGTCAGGCCATCCTTCCATCGCTACTACTTGCAATACTTGGATGGTCGCATCTCACTGCGTAGTTTGCTTGATCAGAGCAAAATGCTTGTGTGTCAGACTTAATGACTCAGCTGGGTTGATGACTTCCAGATTCAACAAGAAGCAACAGCACAGCTTGCTCTGAAAAATTTCACATTCTGCATTAGCATGAAAAGATTTCTTCAAAGGGAATGCAGCTCTTGACAGCATGTTGCGATGTTCACCCATATATTACCCCTGCTTGTACTTCCCTTCCAGTTGATAACTTAGCAAACAAAACAACATCTTTGCAGTCGCTTTGGAGCTGGTAGAAGAGGTTTGCAAAAAATATTTTGAAATGGCTTTTGGTCTGATCCTATCACTTTGTCTCTCCCAATGGGTACTAATTAAAATGCTCGCAAGCAAATGCAATAGCCAGGCACCATTCCTCAGCCTATCTACCATTGTTCAGCTTGTGTTAATGTTGTGTGTGCAAATGTAATTGGTTGTCCTTGCTGCGTGAGTGTTGCTCCAAATCCTATTGCATCAGCATTACGCTGCAGGGTGATTTAATCATTAACATTGTAGCACTTCAGCAGCGCTGTTGTCATTATTATTTGCTTTTTGTCCTGTGCCCCAATTGAATATTCTTTTGCAGTTAGTTTGCATGGAGGCTCATATTCTTGAAAGAAGTTCACAATTGCAGCAAATCAGTGCACAGCCTTCACATCTGTTGGTTACTGCTCTCATCTTCTCAGTATCACTGACAGTTTCACTGTCAATATATATGATCTTGCTAGTCTTCAGTCATTGGTTGCAGCTTATTGAACTTCAGATTCATCTGGTAAGTGCTTTCAGTCTCACTAGATATGGCCTGAGATGGCTTTTTATATTGTATCTCTATCTCCATAGATGAGTAGATAATTTACAATTATTTGCACCCTAAAAGGTTCATTGACTATCTCCTCCTGTTGGTTTTGATACTCATTGGAAACAATAGTAATGCCAAATGACCTGCACAACCATTTGTACCACCCAAATGGTGTCCAGAACACAGCCAGGAAACTGATACTTCCATCCAGCTTCACTTTCCAGTATCCATCTTTTGCATTAGAGTTGTAAAGACCTTTGCTGTGACAAGTTGCAGCAGAATTTCTTCAATGTTTGGCATGGTTTGTGAGATCTCTTCGAAACTTTACAGTTCCTTGGATCAATGCACATTATTAGCTTGCCAGATTTTTTCAAAGCAACCATGCTGCTCAACCAGTCTGTAGGAGTTGTCACCTTTCTTCATTATTCCCACCTTTTTCAAGTTCTTTTATCTTGTCTTTCAGGCTGCACTTGAGAAAATGGGAATTCTTAAAAGAAGCTAAGTTGATCTTGTACTCCCGTACTTTGAGATAATATCCATGAGGTAGCCATCCAGGAAAACGTCTTAATTTTTTAAAGATTTGTTCACAGGCAAAAGCTTTGTGAGGTGCATAGTACTGTAAACGTCTTCTGGTATGTGGAGGATTGCCAGTCTAAGCTTTTGATTTATTTCAGCTAAAATGAGTGGATTTTGCTCAGTGTTGACCAATTGGAATTGCAGGTCTTATTTTTTCCATTGCACTGTGTTCTTGGTTTGTCCTCTTGGGGCGAGCATTATTCCATCATATAGCCTCAGTTTCAGCTTTGACGTCATTTTATGGTCACCATCTTGAGTACCTTCACACAGGTCTACAAAGCACATCATGTTGCACATAGCATTAGTGTTGGTCTAACACTTCATATTAACTTGATGGTCTTCTGCAGGCATAGAAATAGTCATAAATCACATTTTCCTTGAATTTTATGCCAACTTGCTCTGGGATGTAGAGTGAATTATCTACCATTTCTCCAGTAATCATCCTTATAGGCTTATTTTTCTTTTTTGCAGCAAAATACATGCGTGCAAAGTGATTCAGCTTCTTGCAGTTAGAGCACTGCTTTTCCCAGAATGGACACATTTTCTTTTGTGTGGTGTCCCTCATAATATTTAGATCCTATATTGTAGCCTTGATCTTCCTGTGGGCCCTTCTGTAAATATTTCTTCCTTTTTTCAGTTGTCTTGCACTTAGAAGGTCTGGATTGTTTGTCAACTTAAATTCTCACCATCTTGAGCACCTTCGCACAGGTCTGCAAAGCACATAATGTTGCACTTGGCACCAGTGTTGATCTGACATTTCATATTAACTTGATGGTCTTATGCAGTCATACTAATAGTCACAAATCACATTTTCCTTGAGCTTTATGCCAACTTGTTCTGGGGTGTAGAGTGAATCATCTGCCATCTTTATTGGTTTCTTTTTCTCCTTTGCAATAAGGAGACCTTGCTGGTACTCCTATCAATACTGCAACATATGATTAACAACCTCAGAGCCTCTGCGCATGTCAGTCGTTTTCTTGAGAATAATGTTCTATTTTGTTAGTAGACATGCTTTCATGTTGAGATCTCATTCCTGAGATAATTCTAACTCTGATCAGATCTTCCTTCAGTCGTTCAAACATTCAAGATTCAGCCAGACATCTCATTCAGTAATCATATATAGACCAATATTCTCCTCTTCTTCTTGAGCTATGGTGCTGAACATGTAGCATTCATAAATAGCAATAAAAGGTTCAAATGGATTTCAAGGCCTCCACAATTTCACAAGACTGCCTTTTCTGCCCCTCCATGAAGCTAGGCTCTTTCTGTAACATTGATTTATTATCTGCTGTTTCAAATTCAAACCCAGCAGGTCTACTCTAATTGGTTACCTTGAATTTGACCAGACCTCAGGAATTAACAGTTAACTGTTCTCTGCTGCATTCTCAATGGCAACACCTCTACCAGTCAGAGTTCCCTTACTTGCTATCCAATCAGCACTCTCGTTTCATGCAGGATAAATTGCTGTTCCCTTGCCTGTTGTGTTATCATGCAAGCTGTCTTGATGAGTGCAAGACAGAAAGCTACAACAATATCTTTTTTCAACAATACTCTAGTTCTGTGCTACCAAAAGGCAGTGAAGTTAAATTTGAGAAAATGTATGGAATCTTAGTTTTCACATTTTTGGAATATTCAAGAGCAGAAACAAGGCTTTGGAAAATATCTGGAATGAACCTTATTCATTTGTTGGCGTCTCATTTCTATAGTAGCAAATAGTCTTATAATAAATTTAACTTAAGGTCACACATTCCTGTTGTGTGCACAGTTGGAACCATTGTTAAACGTTGGTGATACTTTGAGAAGGATGTAGATTTCCAAGATTTTGATTGTGCCAAAAGATCCTGGTCTATTGTATATAAAAAAAAAGTCCATAACATCAAGCATCTCCTATTCAATTGAGGGTATGAAACATTATGTCATTGGCACCATCTTTGCTCTTCCCATTCTTATCTCATCCCATCAATTTATTCAGTTTCCTTATCACCACAGGTATTTTATGTATCCCACTAAGGTTGTGGCAGGAGAGGATCACGTGTCAATCCATACTGATCTCCTGGATTGACACACTTCATTAATTTCTCAAACTTTGCTAATTTATGCATTCTCTGAGATGGAAATTGGAGAAGTTATTTGAAATTTGTTTTTTCTTTTTGGATCATTGCCAACATCTAACCAATAACAGTTCTTCATTTGTCATACAACTAGCATCTGGAGTATGCCCCAACTTCCCTGAACAGAGTAAATATTAAAACTGAAATATCATGACCAAAATCCATCTAACACTTACACAACATTTAATGGCAATGCCATTTCCTGGAATTGTCTCCAGGATTGTCAAAAATCCCAACTGCCCACTGTGAAATATGCTATAGCTATCTATATGCACACAGTTATGCTGTGGTTATAATTCCTCATATAGCCAAGCAACAAGTTCAGTAAAAAAACCCTCAAAATTAGTAATATTATATAAAGGTTTATTTTGGCTTCTTCACTTGCTACTTTATACCACGCATTCCCAGTTAGATGTCGTGCGTAAGTAAAAAGGATTTTGCAAAAAAATGGCTTGCAGCCCTCTACTGGTAAACAATCTATATTGCACAATAAAGCCACTTGGCTTCTTCCATCCCATGCAAAGTTTCCAATGCCACCAAGCACAGTCAGTTCAGGGTTATTCTTAAGTGCTGAACTTCACCAAATAGCCAAAGCACTCAAATATTTAAATTAAGGATCACATTTCCACAGCCAAAAATGTATGCCTTCATGGAGTTTGAAGAACTTATGCATAATTCTATGAAAAAGCAGTAAAAAGGTTCAGATGGTCTATAGCTCTACAGTATGGATCCCCAATGATACAGTCCACATGTGGCCAGTCTTTTAACTTCAGGAGCGCAAGAAAGTAAGAAACTGTTGAATATAAATGACAATAATGTCTGATGTGTACGGACTTCTGCAGTTTTATATCCAAAATGAATTTGATTCTTGTGTTTTTTTTTTGTTTTTCTCATTTCCCACCCTACCCTCCAGTGCACAGTTATAGCGCCTGCTATTTTTGCAGTTGACATCATTTGATTTAGAACAGACCCACACAGTCAAGATATGATTTTTCTAATTGCATAACTGATCATCACAACATATAATGTATTTAGCCTCGAAGCCATTATGAAGATTACTTTTTCGAGTTCTTGAAATTAATTTTGTTATGCCAGGTAGTGATCTATATAATCAAAACCAGTACTAAAGAAGTTGCCACATGAGGTCTTCATTTACCGCATTGTTTGCTTAGAATGGTATCATGGTTTTGCACAAAATCTCTCTCTATATCCACAATTCATCATGACATTAAAAACTGGAATTGTGATCTTACAATCCCGCCTAATCCCACTTCCAATCTCTACTAACGTGCATGCTATTTATTTCTAATAAGGAAAGATTTAAGGATATTAATGACAATACTCACAGGAGGCAAATTCCATCTAATTAATAGGATAACTTTAAAAATGACAAATGAGAATTCCAAGCTTATCATTTTCTTCCTGTCACCTGCAAAAGTTATTTTTTTTCTTTAACATATAGTCTCTTTGCAGTTCTATCATATAAAATTTGGAGGCATCTTTGAAAATGTTCTATAGTTTCTATATTATAGATTATATTAAAGAAAAAATGCAGGCCACAGACATGGTTTGCATTTCTGGCATATGTTAGTTCTTCTCTTGAAAGTTGTGACAGGCGTCTGACTGTGAAAGGTATTATCTTGTAATCCTGGTGATGCACCCTTGCTGCCTATGAAACAGTATCATGGCCTAATCAACTTTTATGTTTAATTATTTTGGGTTTAGTTATTAAGGAATTAAGGTTATGGTGAGTGGGCAGGTAAGTGGAACTGAGTCCATGGTAAGATCAGCCATAATTTTATTGAATGGCGGAGCAGGCTTGAGGAGCCAAATGGCCTACTCCTCCTCTTAGTTCTTGTGTTCTTTTGTTCTTATTCTAACATTTGGTCTAAAGCCCATCCTACTATGGGAATACGCCTTAAGAATGAAATGCGTAAACCAACAAGGTGTGATAACATCACTGACCCTTACCGCAAGGAAGCTGTAAATATTGGACATATGCCAGAGACACACATTAGAGTTCAATGCTCATCAATAACATAACATCGTAACAGTAGGTCCGCCTTAATAAGATGATGATTCAGTTCCTTGAGTGGATATATGTATCAATATGTGACCCATCTCTAACTTTTTTTCAATTTACTAACGTTACTTTGACTATATTTCAACCCAGATACAATCCCAAATATGTTGAAATATTTGACAATTAAATTACAATACTCACAGGAGGCAAATTCCCATAAATGTTTCATCTAATTAATAGGGTAACTTTAAAGATAACAAATGAGAATTCCAAGTTTATCATTTTCTTCATGTCACCTGCAAAAGTTATTGTTTTCTTTAACGTATGTGTTGGATATTCAATTGTTTTAGAAGATGATCACTATACAGTTGGACGATATTATCCAAAAAAATAAAAACAGAAAATACTTTGACTCAGCTAGCCTTTATTTGACAAGTTGATATATAAAAAGAAACTAGTTGAGGTTAACAACTAGGTTATTTGCACCATGATAACTTTATGGAAGTCTGACTACTCAATAGATCCATAATAATAAACTGAAAGAAATTTGCACTCTTGTGTCTATAGGATCATTTAGATTCTTCTGTTACAAAACTTTCTAATGTCAGTTTCATTAAACTCCTGCTAACCCAATCCACTTCATCTCTTCCTCCCTACTCAGAAGAGTGTAGAATAAGGCATTACTTGGATGTTTAGCTGCAGCATTGGATTGGCATTCTACAATATTTGCCACCTTTGATTATTTCTTCAACTAAGCTATGCCATCAAAATAACAGTTCCTTGTATGCACTGTGACCATTGCTAGTTTTATAGCATTTTTAAAACTTTTAACCTTGGTGCACATGTCTACAAAAACACGCATACATTAGAAATAGAATCTCCTCAAGTCCAGGAAACTCACTAACCTTTTGTCAGGAGTGTTCTCCCACCTTAAGGGAATTCTGTCTACTTATTTTGGTGACATCTTGAGATTATATATTGAATCTTTATTTAGAATTGAATGCAGTGCACTGAAAATGGCCATTCAGACTTCTGACTGAGATTAGTATTGGTTTCATAAACTTTCACTGTAGGTCGGATATCACAACATGGTATTATTTTAATATTAAAGCTATTGCTTTAACATCGAAGGTGGATAAAATGAGTATTTAAATATTGCTAATTTGAAAATTTAAGTTTAGAAGTCTTTTCCACTCTGCATCCATTCACATCTCCACCTAGATCCCAGTAGAAAGAGCTGAAGACCTGCTCTGCAAAACTGTACTTTAGCTATGGTCCCTTAGTAGCAAGAAACTCCTTCAAATTTCATAAATTGTGTATCACCTTCAGTTTTCAAGTGCAATCAGGAACATTTATGAATAGAATGTCAAACAGTTTGCTGTGAATTTTCTAGTTTTAGGCAACTGATTGGGATACAAGCTGGGAAGCAAAATTGAGAATCATGGATCCCCATGGAACCATTTGCTACTGGGACCCTTACGGATGAAATGTTGTTATCTGGAAGTAGGTAACCAGCTTTGTCCCTTTGATTGAAGGAACTCTTCTGTACAGGGAGAAGAGGGGGAAAAACACATATTAGCCAATGCAAAATGCATTATATAATCTTAATATACTTTTCCCATTTCATTTCCATAAGGCATTCTTCTCATAGTCTGTCCACCCCTTCTGATTACAACCTAAATATTTGTGAGCTATAGTTTCAGGGTTATTTGCTGGTCTTTTAAGTTACTGCATTTAATGAACTTGTGAAAATATGAGGCTATTTTACTGACTTTCAAGAAAAAGGCTGCTAAAGGATAATGACCATATTAGCATCTGGTGCAAGATTTGAAGCACGGGACTAAATGGAAAGAGGACTGGATATATAAGGAATAATGTGGAGATGCCGGCATTGGATCGGGGTAAGCATAGTAATAAATCTCACAACACCAGGTTAAAGTTCAACAGATTTATTTTTTAAATAAACCTCTTGGACTTTAATCTGGTATTGTGAGATTTCTTACTATATGAGGGGTGCTAGCAAGGCAGGATTGAATAAGGTCTAGTTTGAAGAGTGCAAGAAAGCTCATAAGGTCAGTAATTGGTAGTAATTAGATTAGATGTGGCTCACATCATGAGATGTATACTAAACTGGAAAAAATGGAATAATGCAATTTGACTATGAATATTTTTGGGAAGTTTTAAGGCAAACGTTGCTTGCTTCCATTTTTCTTATCTCTCATTGTTAATATTATTTGAAATGTTGCAATTTTTTTGTAAGAAACTTAATATTCTTATTTCTATTACCTTGCTACTCCTTGTCAAAGGGAACCAGTCATTCATTTGCAGGCATTACTCTTAAAGGAAACCTGTGGAATGTCAACTGTTTCTGCCCTTGCATCACAGCACTGCCTCTGGGAAGTCTTATCCACATTTTGGTTGTCTATGGACTTTGTTTGTCCAATACATTTCTCATCAACCTACAGGAATTCACAATGTGTCCTAACACCCATAAAGCCACCACATCTGTTCTTGGTAATCTCTGTTGGCTCCTTAACTCCAAATGCATTGAGTTCAAAAATCATTATAATTCTTATTTATAAATCCATTCACGACCAATCCAACTCTGCAATTTCATTCAGCTTTGCAGCTTAAGATGTAACCCTTGGCATGCCTACAATAACCTACAATATATCTATTATTCAGTTATTGTCTATTTGCTTCACTTCTGTGAAGCACTTTGGAGTGTGCATCACAATCCATGCTTTAGAAATGAAAGTTGATATAGAAAACATATTGTCAATGCAAAAGCGATTAAAATCAAGTATATACAAGAGTCCAGAATTGGAAGAGCATAGAGATTTCATATAGTTGATGGGAAAGTTGAGACTTTGAGGTTTTAACATGGGAGTACAAATTTTAAACCTGACAGCTAGTATATGTCAGTGAGAATGGGGTAATGAGTGAGTGGAACTTAGTGAAGAACTCTTGGAGGATGAAAAATGAAAGGGAGCAACGGAAGCTGTAAATAGATCCAAGAGAGGAGGGGTCAAAAAGTAGCAAATGGAAATTAGAATTACTCTATATGAAGTGATACATTTAAGTTTAACAAAAACAGCAGAAATTATACTCTTAATGGAAGCCAGCTGGATCCTATGGAAAAGGAGGATTAGGGGATTCAGCTTTTTGTGACATGGAAGATAGACACTTTGGGTTGATGAGGGTGTAACAAAAATAGTTAAACTCCAGAATCTAATATAAAATTCTTAAGACGTCCGTTAGAATACAATCTACACCCCATAGTAAGGTTTTGGAGGTTACAGTGCAGATTCACTGCGATGCTTGACATGAGAAAGTGCAGATATAAAACAACACACGATAAATTGGACCTTTCCATTAAGGTGCAAACTTGGACTGAGCAAAATGGCATGTTTTTCATGTTGTAACCTCAAGAATCTTGACTTTCTCTAAGAATTCCAATCACTTCCTGTCATTGTAATTAGAAAGCTGATATGTTAGGAACCATAAGTATAATTCCATGCCTTTCCACTTATCAATATGTTATAGATACATTCTGCTATTTGAGGTTTTGAAACATGTTATTTTTATGCCCCTTTTCTTGTCCCTTGAAATTGACTAAATGGAAGTTTTTATATACTACTGAAATGTTATTTTTCTCTTTTAGCTCTAGCACTTTTTCTAAACCTATGAATGTTGTAGACCATCACAGTACTGACCACCTTGAATACTCTAGTTAATTTATAATTACCAGTATGATGCCTTCCAATCCTTTTACATTGCAGTAACAGAATTGTGAAAACATCATCTTCACAGACAGATTCTTCATGGAATGTGCAAATTTAACTAATATTTATTGTGTTTTGGGCTTCAATTCATACGTCAGCACTCTTTCAATCAAATGAACTTAGTTTTGTCTCCCCATGAGCCCCCAAAAATCTGCAAGCACCCTCCCTGCCTCCCTCCCACCTCAGGTGGTAATACATAATTAAGACCTAAACCCCAAAAGTTGGATTTGATTTGTGTGGGTTGCACAGTCACATTGTCACTGTTGTGCCCATTTCTGATGGAATTCTAAACTTCCCTCCATTGTGTTCATGTTGACAACTCGTCCAAAGAATATTTATTTTCTCCTCCAGATTCCAGGCACTTTCACTACCCCTTTTCTCACTTTTTTGTTGACTTAACAATAATGGTACTTCCTACGTTTCTCTGAACTTTTCTGTCACTTCCTTAAAGCACCAAATATGTTGAGTTATGTATTCTTCATTCTCCTTGCAACAACTTTGTTTTGAATTCACCTCACTGTGAGGTTCTTTACCCCTTCAGCCTTTCTTTGCACCTCAAACTATCAAGCTTTCGAAACTTATATTTAGTGCCATTTACCTAATCATTATTTCATGATTACCATTTTTCTTCCAATTTTCATTCATGTTGGCATCCTGCATCATGTGCCTTTTATTTTAAAATACCCAGTTTGTAGAATAGGGGTGCTTTAAAAGTATTTGGTGAGAATGTTTCTTTCATGTTTGTGAAACTGACCAGGTTGTGATGTGGCAGTCTTATTAGCAATGGAATGAATGCCAACAGATGTCAACCTTTAATTGTGCTTTACAATTCCTTAATGGGGAGTTCAGCACAGTTGAAGAAAGGAACTTCCATCTTTTAAAAAATGAGAATTTAGGATGAAATGAAATTCTGCTGTTTAGGGATGTGTTTTCCCATTTGTGACTACAAATGTTTTGACTGTATTATGGAAGCTTTAATGTTAGAGAAAATAGAAAAGAAACATAAAAACAAAGTACGTGTGATAGATGAGGAAAACAGCAAAAGGAAGTGGAGGATTGATGTGGTATAATAATCATTAACAAATGCAGAATGCCTTCTTGCAAGCCAGAAAGAGAGATTCTCTGTTTGGTCTTGGGCTTACCTTTGATAGTTTGCTGGTGATTAAATTGTTAGATTCTTACATGTTAACAGTTTTGGAGGCTGTTCATATTGTAGATTTGTCAACATTGCTGATTAAAGAATCAGCTGCTATTTATATTTAGTTAGTGTAAGTATTACTGATGTTTGGCTTTTGAACCCTACTATAATGCAGTATTTACAAACGCATATAAATTACATTTCAGTTAAAGCCATATTGATGTTCTGACTTGTCCACTAGTTTCCAGTCTTACAATAACCTTTGATAGAGCTGGCACAAGACTCTGTTGGTATACACTAAATGATTAAGGAATGGAAGTGTATCATCACCCAATTCAACATACTCCGAAGGGAAGAAATCCAGCTGTACATGAGCATATGTTCTGTGCCTACCAATCTCTTAGACCTTATCACTTTTGAGTTCCCCCTCAGTGGTATCAGATCCTATAACCTACTTCATTCCCCCAGACCACAGCGCTACAATCATTGCTGGATCCCAAAGTTTCATCCTTGCTGCCAGACCCTATCCTCCTTTGATAGTGATCATCCCCCTATCCTGACCGTGCTGGTATATCACTACATAATCATAATGTTTTGCTTGATACCCCACTTCCAAAAAAAGCTCAAATTCATCATGAGTAGTACCAGAAGACTTGTATATAAATATTAGAATATGTTAGTATATGTATGCACATATATATATAATATATAGATATAAAGTGAAAAAATGTCTATTCCAGCAGTGCTTAGCTCAATGTACAAGTTGGTTGCATTTCCTACACAGCAGTGACTATATTTCAAAAATTCCGTGGTAATGAAAAATGCTATATAATGCAAGTATTTCTTTCCATTCTAGAAACTCCCAGCATAAGCACCACTTTAGTCTGCCACATTCACTGCACCAGCAGAACTTCCTCATGAACCAGTGTTATTGAGTTGCAGTTTTTAATTAATTGTTCGTTTCTATATTTTTGTCTTTAATAGCTGCCAAAGAATTTAATTCATTTTGGAGCAAGCTATTTTTCGAAAATAAAATAGGAACATATAAATCATGTTAATTTGAATAGAATTCTGTTGCTCTGTTTTTCTGCCATAGTTCTTTACAGGCCTTCTCATAAGATGAAAGTAAAATTTTTATTGAATTTCTTTACATTTTAGATCATTTTGTTGCATTCTGCGCCACTCTTCAGTTTTCCATGTATTTCGTATTGATTTTTCTAGTGTTCCTTCAATCTTTCTTCGCCTTACTTTTTTTTTTCCATTGAATTGGATTATTTCTGCTGTGAATTCTTAATGCTGTTTGTCAAAAATGTCCCAATTGCTGCCCAACAGTAAATCAAACCTTCTCACAGAATGTTCCTAGTTTTTTGAATAATGAGATAGAAACCACAAATTTACCTAAATCTCTTTTAAATGTTGCCATTTTTCAGCTTAACATGTTAAGGAACATTTATATGTTAAATTGAAGATAATATGGCCCTATTACACATTTATTTTCTTGCAGTTTATTACTAGCATAAAAAAATCATGGCCCATAACTTCCGCTCTCTGAAGGGGTCATACCTGGAAGCTATCCTAGAAGATGCACTGGGGTACCTCTCCCCAGAAATCACCATGCAAGTACTACACAGGAATTGTTGTAAGAACAAAGAACAAAACAGCATGGGAAACAGGCCCTTCAGCCCAGTGAGCCCGCCGCCACCCCAATGTTCCCACCTCTACCCGTGATCCGTGTCTATGTTGATAGATCTATGGATTAAAAACCAAATTTGAGACAATTTAGGGAGAATTTGTTTTGTCAATTAACCTAAGAGCACATTCTTGGGATGTGAGAGGAAATCAGAGCACCCGGAGAAAACCCACGCAAGCATGGGGAGAATGCGCAAACTCCCATAGACATAGGCCCAAATTCAAGTATCTGCATAGCACAATGATAATCACTGAGCTGTCGTGTTGCCCATCAAATGGTCCAGGTCAAGAGTATACTAACGACGTGAAGCACTAGGATACTCTCGAAAAATCCAAGAACAGCCCTCTCATGACCCATCGTGTGTATGCCCCTTGTTAGACAACAAGACCAAAGCACCTGGAGGATAAAAACAAGTACATCAATATCATCATCTATTTACACACTTCCCAGGGACATCCAAGGCTCATGATCCCTATTTTAAATCAGTTTTCTATACCTCTCCATTCCTATTCTGTTCATGTACCCATCTAAGTATTTCTTAAATAACTCCAGAGTGCCTGCCTCCACCACTTTACTTGGCAGCGCATTCCATACCCCCACCACCCTCTGTGTGAAAAAACTCCCTCTAGCATCCAAATTATACCTTACCCCCTGTACCCTAAGCCCGTGACCCCTCATGCTATTCGAGTCCATCCTAGGAAAAAGCTTAGCCCTGTTTACTCTGTCTATACCCCTCATAATCTTGTACACCTCTATTAGACCTCCTCTAAGTCTACGTCTTTCTAAGGAAAACAGTCCCAATTTGCCTAATCTCTCCTCGTAACCCAGACCTTCCATACCAGGCAGCATCCTGATAAATCTCCTCTGCACTCTCTCCAGAGTCTCTACGTCCTTCCAGCAGTAAGGCGGCCAGAACTGGACGCAGTATTCCAAATGAGGTCTAACTAACGTTTTATACAACTGCAACATTAAAGGCCAGCTCTTGTACTTTATAACCTTTCCTATAAAGGTTAGTATACTATATGCTTTCTTCACAACCTTCTCCACCTGCTCTGCCACCTTCAGAGACTTGTGCACCTGCACCCCCAGGTCCGTCTGTGTTTCTATACTCTTAATAAGTCTACCCTTTATCATATACCTCCCCACTACATTCTTTCTCCCGAAATGCATCACCTCGCATTTATCAAGATTGAACTCCATCTGCCATCTCTTTGCCCAAGCTACCAGCCTATCTATGTCCTATTCATCGCCTGACAATGTTCCTCAATATCCGCAAGTCCAGCCATCTTTGTGAAGTCTGCAAACTTGCTGATCACTCCACTTACTCCCTCTTCCAAGTCATTTATATATATTACAAGTAGAAGTCCGAACTTCACGTGGTCAGTTACTCTGCACTGGAACAATTTGATGCTATAATTTAAATCCATGACAACTCCTGAATAACTTTAATTTTAAACCTCACAGGACTCCGTGAATCCCCTCCCCATCCCGACTGACTCCCACATCCCATTCACTCCCTCACCATGACTCTTCTTACGCATCTCACTGATCACCTGACCCCATCCAACTGCCTCCACCCCCCCACCCCCCCACCCCCCCCCCCACCAACTGACATCAGAGCAAGCCTGACTTATTCTATCCTTCCACTGACTACCTGACATGTCTGACCATTCCACTGACCACTTCCCCACCCTTGCCTTCCCCACTGATCCATGCCCCAATTGTGATTGCCACTTCTCAGATACTTTGGCCCGTGTTTCTACCAAAAGTTGCTTGTTTTATAAATTGCACTTAAAACAATTTCTTATGAACTGTGATTTATGAGCAAATATTAATTGAGATAGTTAATTAATAGTTTAGCAATGAAATTCTTGGTTTTTTAGCCCACTAGTGTTGTTGACTCAGCAAGACATTTCTGTTTCTCATACTATCTATCCCTTTAGCCTCCTTGAGTGAACTTATAAAATTAGTAACAAATTTTATACCCTGGGTATGCTTCTCATGGGAGTTAAATTTGAGACAGCATATATACATTTTACTTACAATCCTTGAAGATTCTTCATTAAAGGGTGACTTTTCACCCATCTGTTTGGGCTAGATTTAAACAACGTTCTCTTCAGTGAGCAAATGGTGTATTAACCCACTATACTATTCTATCTTTGACTTAAATCTAACAGTAGCTAACTGGCATAATTGTGATGATTTTACCTTCTCCTTTTATGGCAATTAAATACTCACTGAAACTTTTCTATATTGTCTATAAAAATTTTAGTCTAGAAATTGAGTGATTGTGATGTCAGTTCTGTCTCTCTCCCCCTCTGGCCTTCAAGTTGCATACAAAAGACAAATCAAAGTATTTATTTTTACAGAATAATTTGTCCCTTTCAACCAAAGTGTAATACTATTGCTAATCAGAATATTTGAACTTTAGCCCATCGTTAAGCAACATTTTTCATGTTACCAAATCATTGACTGTTGCTGAAAAAAAGAGAAATTGAAGCTTTTCACTTTGTATTTGTCAGGACGCTCCATAAGAATACCAGAAGAAACTTTGACGTGTCTCTTTATTTCAGCAATGTTCAAGGTCTGTGCTATCAAATCACTGGTTATTTAGTTCTTTTCTGACATCAAATATTTCATGAATTTTCTAGCACCAACAAACAAAATTGCCAAGTGTTCTGCACATTCTCAAATTTCTGTTTTTCTTGTATAGTATAGCTGCACCTCATTCTCAAAACGACAAGTGTGAAATGGTAACTCTGATATTATATGCATAATTTCAAATTATGTGCATTTAGTGTTAAAGATTAATCTGACCATAAAGTTAGAGAAGTAAGAATTGAATATTTTGAATTAAAAGTATATCTATCAATACTTTTATTTTACAATATTCCAGTTTTTATTTCTTTGAGTAGCCTAGCTATTTTAAAACATCAATTGCACCATGTTTTGAATTGTAATTTGAATTTTTGAATGTGAATCATTCTTATCCAGATTGATTTAGAAATCAAATTGCATTTACAGAGAAGACATCATTGAATGGATGAAAGAATTTCAAAAGCTTTTCCAGTTAAATAATTTTGTCAAATCTTCATTTGTAAATGCTTCTAGTTTATGACATTTAAAACAAGATTTTACTTACCTTGTCTAATAATGAAAAAGGTTTCTCTGAAACTTTCATTTTTTTTTTACAATGTTCTTTCTCAGTTTGGCCTTAATTTTTAGATAGATCTACTTTACTCTACGGACCTGCGTATATCTGTAATTGTTTAAACCAGTCAAAAACTTTCGAGCTATAAAATATCACATAACAATGTAGTTCTGCTGAGGCTAGTTATGTATTTATTGGTAAAAAGAGATATCTTTTTGGGGGATTGATTTGTACTGAAGTAAGGCCTCCAGTGTAGAGGTGGCAGAGTAAATACCTGAAGAGTAATGTTGTCTGTGCTGCCGATCAATATCAGACCCACCATTGTACTCCAGGCACTCTCTTGTTAAAAACAAATTTGTTAATTCTGACAATTTAATTGCATTTCCCAGGGCTGATTTTAAGAGCATTTAAAGGATTTGAGTAAATGAAAGTGCTCAGATCCTTTTTTGTTGTAACTATTGCTGCTATCCATGTGCTTCATGGATTACTTTTCCTTTGCAGTATACCAACATTCAGTCATTTTTTTAAAATTAATAATATGCATTAGAATTAATACCTAATACTGGATTTGATATTTTGAACTTTGTTCTATAATGATTGTCCTTGGTGATTATAATATAGATACAAGCATCATCTTTGAACAATTACAATCTTGAGTTATGTTGCCAACTCAACAGTTTTCTGGTTAACTAAGTAAAACTTGTACATATGGACTATACTTGTATTCAATGTATCCAAATACATTTTTAATATTGGTAAAGAGCTGGCATTTTATTAACCAAACTTTTTGACCTTTTTTAATCTTGATTTTGTACTGCTGACAGTTGCACTGCAGCTCCTATAAAGTGGGAGCATGTGAGGCAGTCTTCTGTGTAATTTTCATTGCTTGCCTGAGTTTGATTGTTTTCAGTTGACTCAATTTTTGCTTATGTAAAACTGAAAGTATTTTTCATTACAATGTTTATTATGAAGGGCTGTTGTATTTTATTTTATATTAGCAGGTCAGGACTTTTTAATAACTAGTACAAGTTATTATCCACTGCTGGGCTATAAGCTGCAACTGGCCTTGTATTGTAGTATATGTTGCTGCTAACTAAAGAACCTCAAGGGAGAGTTAATTGCAGGAAGGCCATGTTAAATATTTGTATGGGATTTTTTTTCCCCTACAGCAAACATTTCTTTTCACCTTTGAATTAACAATTTACAAAAATACATGACAATTTGTCTTCCTTACACAAGCTGAGCAGCTTAATTTAAGACTACAGCATACAATTTAGATCTTGTCCTACTAATTGTTTTTCAGGCTTTCAATAATTTGCTATTTTATATAGATTTCTTAAACTATCTTATTGCAGTTGAGTGGAATGAAGGAGACCATTTGAACTGTTAAATAACCAAAGTATGTTGAGATATTTATATCTATGCTGTAAAACAATCTGGAAAAAGAACAGCATTGTATTTGGAGGACAAATTTGAAACGTGACTGATTTAGCAGGCCACTTGGGACTATATTACTGTGGTATGCTAATAGATTGAATTGCTTTGTTTTCTTGAAATAATCATAGTCAAATTGCATATTTTTGTGGCAAGCATGATTTTGGAAAAGTAAATACGATTCTGATAGACTAGAATGAAGTAATGAGATATAAATTTTTATATTTGTTGCATTTTTGAAATATCTGAGGCTCTGTTTGTATAATTATGAGAAATTAGATCTTTTTCCCAGGTATTAAAGTTAGGATATAGGAAGAGAAAAAAAGCATAGCAATGTTGACTAATTAAATAGTTTAGCAAATGTGAGTAATTAAAATATTATAGTTGAGGAACATTTGGTATCAAATATGATGTTATATTTGGGTCATAATGATAGAGATTCCGCATAACTGCTGTGAATTGATGTATATGATTTAGTTTGGAGGCAGTTAATTTTGGTTTGACATCATCTGAAGAAGTTGGTCTCACTTTTTGGTCTTCACACCAGTTACAGTTCAGATGAAGAAATATTTTTGAATGTAAAAAATCACATGCCCTCCACTTAAATTGTAATATTAAAACATTCATGTTTTTAAAATGTTTTAATTTTTTTTAAAGTTCTCTGTTAACCTAATATCAATGAGCATATGTACATGTCTTCTATTTATGCACTAAGTAATGATGTACTGATGTGAAATATTATGTTGTCGTAGTATGGAGAGACAGATGTAATGCTCAGTACTGATGCTTTGCGTCTCTTGAAGAAGCGTATCTATCCTTACAAGAGCCAAATGAAGTGCAAATTACTGTGGTCGTATTTTGTTTAATTTGCTGAAGAGGGGCACTGATAATGTGTGGGATTGTTGAGTATCTGCCAAAACGTTATCTCATAGAAACACTAACATATTAAACAGTGAATTGGTCAGAAACCATTTTCCTAAATACAAGCCACGTGATAAATGAAGAAAACATTGTATTAACAATAATCAGGAAACTTGGGGATGTGTTTTTATTTTTTGAACTGTCAAAAGCCTTGAGCATTGTCGTGTTTTGATAGTCTTTCTCTTCTGAAAATTAGTCTCTTGGAGATTAATTTCATTGTGAAATGGTGTTATTTATAATGAGTGTTAATGGCAGGAGTTAAAACAGAAAATAGAAAAATGTGAATCCAGTTTTACAGGACTTTGTACCCACCCTGCAGTCTATTGTCTTGGGTTCAGTTCCAAACAACTTGGGTGCAACAAAATCTTCTGAAGCTGCACCTTTACTAAGGCATCAAATGACCATGTTCTTGGAACACCATGTGAACTTTTTTTGACTTCATTATTTAATACTGTTCCCCCCCCCCCTCATTTATTGAAAAATATCAGTCATTTCATAGGCTTGGATAATGTTTTTAAATGTGGCCATTAAGTTTTCAAAATGATTGTCACAATCGTCACAGTAAGACTCTGGAGCAGTTTGAGCTATTTCTACCAAACTGTTTAGTTATTTTATATTTTTAGTTTAAATATATTTAAAATTTCAACAGTACTAAGGTTAGTGGAAATATTTTTAAAAGTGCTGTTTTAATTTTCGTTTTATAGCATTGCCTTTTTATAATAGTGTTCCA
Source organism: Sphyrna mokarran (assembly GCA_024679065.1). Lineage (NCBI taxonomy): Eukaryota > Metazoa > Chordata > Chondrichthyes > Carcharhiniformes > Carcharhinidae > Sphyrna > Sphyrna mokarran. The sequence continues at coordinate 130,692,337 of JAGIQG010000001.1, forward strand.
ATCTAAATGCTTTTTTTAAACACAAGTAATTTCAAACTTAGTAAAACTGAAATGTACTAGCCTGCATTTTAATTATATTTGTTAGAATCACGAGGTGAACATAAGTCTTGTACAAAATTGTTTTATCTCCCTATTTAATATGATCAATTTTAACTTTTAATGTGAAGTTTCATGGTTCATTCCTGTACCGCAAACAAAAATGTTTAGCATTTTAAACGCGGGTAGACAACATTTTCAAATCCTCTGATGGGCTACTATGTAAAATTTAATTACTTATCTCGAGGAAAGTTTAATTGGCATTTTTCTTGTATTTCGTGAAAGTCATTGCCTTTTAATACAGATCGGCAAAAAGCAGCTGCCATATATTATTTAGTTTGTCAGTCTGACTTGTGCCATTGTAGCTAAAGTCATTGCGGAGTGAGTTTAGTCAGAGAGGTTGTCTTTCCTAATGTAATCATTTTGCCGAATAGAGCAAGAGTTCGAAACATCTCTGCATGGTAAATTTTGTGAGCTGTGTTTCTCCCTAAATCTCCCTGGCGTTACTTTTACTTTTGAAATACTTGTTAATGTGAGGTTTTAGTAATTGTAATTGGAGGGCGCCAAGAACTCAACAATTGGAGTCGGTGAAAATGTTTTAAATAGCTGCTGAAACGAGTACTTAATCGGTTGATGGTAATTTGTTCTTGCATGAAATCTGTGGCGACTATGCTGTCTAAGGTTACAGCGGGTTGACTTCAGCCTTTATGTGTTTAATTTTACGTGGAGTGAAATGTTGAAGTTTCGTAACGAGACTTATTTTTAAAAAGTTAAACAGTTTTACTTTTCTGTTGCATGGAACTCATGAATATACTTTTGCTTTATTTTGTACAGATGTTTTTGCCAAGCTGCTTTTCTAGTCGGCGTTTTTAGTTATGTTTTCTTAAATGCGATTGATGTTTTCTGAATTTTATAACGTTATTCCATTGGTATGAAAGAAGGTTTGTTGTGATCTAGTACAACTTGGAAGGGCGCAGCGGTTCTCCGTAGCCTGTGACCCGGTTCTCTTGGTATCTCGTGAACATCATTTGATATGAATACCCAACGCGCATATAAAAATGCCAACTATATTAAAATGAAGATGGAATGGTCAAATTCAAACGTGAGCAATATTCTTAATATAGATCTTGAAATAAAATGAGTTCGGAGGGCACTGGAACGTTCCTGCTTCTAATTCTAGCAGTGGAACTTCTCGTAAAACTGCAACTCTTTTTGAAGTCGAGATTATAAATGTTGGCCACGAGTGAAAATTCTCGTTTTTTTATGAAATGTTGAACTAATCCCCTGTAAACGACATTTTTGTGATTATTAGATCTTTCATTTTGATTCTGTTTGAACCGACTTTCCTAGTTTCTCACGGGTTTGGGTCGTCTACGTTGGCAGGTTCTGAAGATGATGTGCTGGCTAAAGGGAGACAGTCCATTCGAACCCAAGCCGTGGGCAACCAAAACTCTGAAAGCGAGATTCTGCTGGAGGGAGATGACGATACGCTCACTTCACTGGAAGAGAAGGAGATTGATAACATGGCGGGTAAAATAATTTATCTTTCTTTACACCAGCTTAACATTATAACTAAAGCTTCATGTGTAATTTCACAAGCTCAGTCCGGGGACTGTTGCTGGGACAGTGATGAATTGGCCCAATCCTAATGAAGCCAATAAAAATATCATTTTCCTTCGCAATTGTATCAGGAGCTCTAACATTACATTAGCATTTGACTTTCCCCATTTCCCCGTGTGCCTGATTTGTCTCCTTGCACTTCATTTCTACTCACCTTGAAAAGTTTGCAATGAAATGACATGACTGTCGAGATTTGTTTTTGAAGTGTCCAGTAGCACAGTGACTGATGTGATTTCCTGCCGCCGATAACTTTATAGCGGGTTTAAATGCAGACCCGAATCCCAAGCCGCTTACAAACAGACCTCTAAAGGGCGAATCAGTCCGTGTTGCCCATTATGTGCCCAACCATATCATGGTTACCCGCTTCTGTTCGTATAGACCTTCAGTCGTCGTAAATACAGTCAACTTTGGTCAAATTTGACTTGATAACTGCAGGGAAAAGTTAAGTCTAAAAGCGGTATTGTAAACAAGCTCAATTTTTCCCTATATTTGATTATTGCACAAAATGAATTTACAGTTTATTTTCCACGAAATTCAGACGTGACACACGTTAAGGAATGTCACTTTATATCTGATATAAATCGTATTTCCTCATTTCTTATCTTCATCGGTTATCTGGTGAGTATTGTTAAACAGGAGGAATAATGTTCCGATAAATAAATATGTCCCAGGTCGCATCAGGAAGAGTTCAAATGCATTCGTCCCCCGGTAGATGGCTAACTCTGGGCAGAGAGGAGGTTCGTCGAAGATCTCAATATTAAATTTAAAAAATGATCCGATCATGTGTAAGGTGATATCCCATTCTTTCAGATATCCAATAGGTAACTGCCGATGTATTTCTCCATGACTGAATTTCAGAACAGGTGGCTTTGCTGCTGTCTCTGGCCGTCGGGTGGCTGGGTAGGAATGGAGCACGGATGTTACCGCGCTGGGAAATGGAAAGGGGAAAAGAGGATTAACTGCTGCCATTGGAGAGGAAATGGGGTAGCTGCTATGGCTGGATGCAAGAAATAAGAAATGTGTTGTCCCCTAGGGTGGTGTTGGGAGCAGATTGCTGTGACTGCGCAGAAAGGGGGCAGATGTCATCAGGGGGCACAAGCGTGTAGCTTTTTTTTGGGGGGTGTTGGGGGAGGGCTGTTGGAATGCGAGTCTGAAAGCAAGCAAGGACACAACCTGCAATAGAGTGAAATGTTCTAAAGCACTAAGAGCTCAACAATTATGTTGTATTTTGACCACTGCTTAAAACTGAATTCAATAAACATAATTCAAGGAAATATAGTCCAACGATGTGTTATGCTTGCAATCTGTATGCCTAATATCTTTAGAAATGATATGTTTCATATTTGGGATCGTTCGTATTCTATAACACGGCATTGAAGACAGCCACCTTAATTTAAATAGCATTGTGTAGCGCTACATTTTGGAATTGTTTACTTTAAATGATTTCACCTCTATGTGTATAGGCAAATAACATCGTGTGATGCGTAAATGTTGTTTTCAACTTGCCGGTAAAGTAACAAGTGTGAAATTGTTTTGCGATGTAACCACTTTCTCAGTACAGCGCAGATATCCGTAGTAGAAAGTGTAAAGGGGTGAGAGCAGGGTTTAATTATAAAATCTTGACATTGGGAATAGGATTAAGCAGTAATCCTTTCTAATAAAGTCTGCAGTGTAAATTAACTGGAAGTTATCAGGGGTCTCCTATAGGAGCCATGGGCTGTATGCAATGCCAGATCATTGCAGATGGCTGCTGTGTTCTCATTGTAATTGAATGTCTCACCGTGATTGAAAAATGTTATTTCTCTCCTGTATTACATGTTAATGCATTAAGGGCACGGCGAGACGGCAGAGAACACGAGATGGTGATTCCATCCATTTTTGAAAGAGCTTGGGGAAATCAAGGCGGTTTTGTATCTATCTGCTGACCATCTGCAAACACAGTATATTGTAGACTGGGAATAGAGGACAAATCCTGCTCTAATCTCACATGAGAATCGCCTGCTATTGTCGAGATGGCATACATTAAGATTGATGAGAGATTAAAGACTACTCGGGTCTAAGCAATCAATGAAAATGACAATTAATTTGGAAATTTTTTGGCAATTACTCACAGAATGATTACCTCCACCAATTCGCGGAGTGATTTTGATGTCGAATACATTTTTAACATAAAGCCGTCAGTCGAATAGCGAAATTTTGCGCTTCTAAAATCTGCACAGGCCACAGTTTGAAATACAGCCCCGGGCTGTATTTTCTTTTTCTTTTAGTACATTCACATGGTTAGGCATAGTGTATACGTTTTCAAAATCAAATATTAAAAAATGCAGACGAAAGTAGTGGCTACAGTATTTCAGCCCCTAGGATATTCCAATATGATTTTATGACATAAATGGGTTAAACCTATCTGTATTATTAAATGTTTCCCTTTACCTTCCTTTACAGAACTTTCATAGTTCTGTCCTTTGGAGCACATAAAATAAAACACCTATCAGTTTTGGATGTTTATATCTCATGTTTTAATACTTTTGTTTCGAAATAATCCTTCTATGAATCCCTTTGTACTTAGTAATTATTACAGTGAAGTGCATTCAGCTGTATACCAACCGGGCAGCTGTGAAATGTGGATTCCCGGCATCTGACAGCAAAGACAATTCCCATAAAAGCTGTGCGCAAATAGAGGAGGTTAAGAGGCGGTTTTTTTTTCATCAGTTGTAGTTCCAAAACTAATGCATTGACCATTTCTAAGCCTGTTAAGTAAAATATATATTTTAATCGCGGCGTAAATTGTATGAATATTAAGTATTGGTAAATAAAATTGCTGTCCTTTAACAGGTCACAAGTTAAATCAAAATCCGTAAATTTTGTTACAATTACGGCAAACTCCTTTGCAATAATCCCCATGTACTGGTGCAAACGTTTGAATTTTTAATTCATCGCTGATGTAATGTTTATACAAAATGTAATGTGATTGCTTTCATTTTCAATTTTGTTTGCAGATATTTTTCTTACTGTCTTTTTATTTGTTTGTAAAATTATATTTTGATTAAGCTTTTACTTTTCAAAAAAAAGCTAACAGCTGTCAGTAAACCATCCTATTTCTTTCCAGGACCTGTGAATTTCACCACTTCTGTCCAGCTCATAGCTCCGGCTGTCGTTGCTAAGGGAACGCTGTCAATCACCTCTTCCGAGCTCTACTTTGAGGTAGACGACGATGATCCCGGTTATAAAAAACTAGACCCCAAGGTAAGACGGCGCTAACACAACTGGGACTTTGTTTAAGTGACAGTTCTTAAATACGCAAGATTTTAACCCCCAGAACAGCTGCTGATGCGCATAATGTACGTGATCGGGCAGGACCTCGTGCATTTATTAGAAAGTAGTGAAATGACAATGATTTAGCTACCTTACAGATAAAACAGCACTACTATAATTGCAGCAGAGATTTTATGGTATATATTTAATACTGAGTCTGCATCGTGATATAAAATTCCGTTCCATTTGTTAATTGTGCAGCTTTCAAAGTTGAAACAACCACTTTTGCTTGTTACCGAATGTTTTACACCATAAATTAGTTTCATTGGTCTATTGTAATGCAATATGTTAATATTACATTTTATTTTGAAAATGATGCCTTGTGACCAATCCTAAGCCTTATCTGTATTAAATTATGGATTTAAAATGTATTTCTTCTCCCCAGATGCAAATAAATCTGAAATACTAATACCTTACTAATCATGTCTATCGTTAGCAGTTTCTGCCCGATTCAGCTACCCTAATAATGGAGGTTTCTCGCTGTTTGTATCGGCTCAGAAAGCACAACGACTCAGTGCTTTATGACTATGCTTTATTGTATTCAGCAACTCTTACTATAATCTTCCTAACTTAAAAATTGTTCCTGTTATTTGGTTCATTGTTATATTTTGAAAATGCTGACATCAGCAAGAATGAAGCCCCTAATGAATTACGTTTCGAATGAGTCAACATTAATTTTAAAACTTAATTTTATTGTATCGACCTTCTCGAATATCAGTGCCCCATTGTAAGACACATCAAGACCAGCAATAATGGTTTGTGAAGTTGTAAAGTATTGCTCAGTACGTAAATTAACTCAAAAAATTGGATTTTTTTTTAAAAATCGCAGTGCCCTAACTAGGTTGTCTAGCTGCCATTTCCGCAGTATCCACCAAGATTATGCACTCGGACTATTTCGAGTAACTAGGGTTCAAGTCTGTATTTCGCTTTCAGAAATATCTATGGAAGCATCTTTGATTTTGTGATCGAATATACTGGTATGGTATTGCTGTTGTGCTCAGTCTCAAACTTTAAAGTGTCAATTTTAAGGTGCGGAATAAAAGTATGACTTTTTAATTATGTATTTAGATTTGAAAGAAACACGTGGTTTAGTCTTAAAATACATTTATGTTGCAACGTTTACATTTACACAAGCTCATGGAATTACGGGTGCGTCGGGCTGTCAAAATTAAAACAAATCGAAAAAGCATTTTATTTAATGCATACAACTACTTCTAAAAATATTTAAAACAAAATAATAACATTTTCTTTTAAATATCATTGATATGGATTGCATTTAGACCTGTTTGAAAGATGGACACAGCTACCTTTTTGCACAATATATACTTAAAGCACGTTGAGATTAAATGCTAACTATTATAGTAAACGGAAACATACCGGCAGCTTTTCCTTTTTAAAAAAATAATGAATGTGTGTGTGTATTTAAAAAAGCAGATATATTTTAAGATTCTAATGTGTAACTCACCATAAACCATTAACACTTATCTAATTTGGGGGCCAATCTAGATTTGTACAACTTGTAAAACCGTGGTCCGGAAAGCGTGGTTAAAAAGGTTGCTGGCACATTTAAATCATCTTGGGAAAATATGTTTTTAACACACAACTTGATTTTGGGATTGAATCTTCATATTATCAAAAAGAAAATCCAGCACCCCAGCTCCGAAGATTAGTTGTGATTTGCGATATGTTTTAAATTCTTCTGGGCCTATACCTAAATTGGATTTCAGATGGAATTTACATAACAACGCAGGCCACGCTTCAATCATGCATATAACCAGTTTCTAAAATTAAGATCACAGCATCCCTTCCCACTCCATCTGAATACTTAATAAAATAGTAATTCTGCTTTACAATTAAAAAATGGTTTAATTTCACTATGTCTCTGTAATATACATAAAATAATAAATGCACGGATCAGCAATGAAGGAATCAAATTGTGATATTCAATTCTGACGACTCAAATCTCATTTTTAAGCCATGGTTTTTGGTTCCCCCTTTTCCCAGTCGTGACGTACGGTTTAGTTTTGGACATTTTTTTGTAAAAAAGGCTGTTGTTTGCCCTTAACACCCGAAACCAAAACAGACTGACAAGCTCTTACCAGATCGGAGTCTGATAAGATTTGCTGATAACCTCAGGCTTCGCACTTCCACCAATTTGGCGTTTTAATTACGGACAGTAGCTGAAGAACTGAAATGAAACAAGTTCTAAAGCCTGTTGCATGCCCAGTTTGTTCTAAGTCAATAATTGTTGTTAGGTTCTTTTAAGTCTTGAAGCACGACAACATAATGTTTAACACCCATTCACTGAATTGGAGGAAAGAAGGATTCTGATTTAGAAAGCTTAGCCACTACTCGGTCTATCAATGCAAATGAAAATTTTGTTATAATTCAATATAATAAACAATTATCTGTTAATTTACTTTACATACCCCATTAACATTTTAGTAATACTTTTATTTTAGGGAATGTATTTTTAAATGTAAAATAATCTCATGCAAACTCTTGCAGGATAATACTGAATAAATTTACGACCGTGGGGTAATATTAAAATGATAATTTACTCTAAATATAAATTGCGTTACTCTAAATATAAATTGCGATCACTAAAACTCTCAAAAGTTCCAACCTTTCGTTAAGATAGAAGCGCTGCGCAAATACCGTTACTACTGTTACAAATTTGTGCGCAGCGTTTTGCATCTTTAGTTGCCATAATTGGACTGTCATTTACAATTTTATATGATTTTTTGTCATTTCAACCGAGTAATATGTTGTAACACCGCGTTCCCCAAATTCAAGTAGTTTGAAACAAAAGTTAAATTAATTGTTAGCTTTGTCAAATAAATACAAAATTATGGACAATATTATGGAACTTAAAAATTGAAATGATTTCACCGCCCTTTAACATTTCTTTGTCATATAAAATAACTGACCACGATGCAACAATTGTGGATCTTTTACTTAGTTTTCATTGGGAATATGTTAACACAACGTTAACATATAATCCAAGTAATTGGCTGAATGAGGCCTAAATATAAAGATTCAGCCTTATATAGTTGTCCACCAGCTCCATTGTTAGAGAAGCTCTTTTTTTCCCTTGGATTAGAAGTTTCTCTGGCACTTCAAAACTATAGCGGTACAGCCTTTTCAATAGCATTATATGACTGTTGCGCCTTTGGGTGACTTTCTTCTCTCGTTAGAGGAGCTGTCTTTATTCTAAATTTTGTGAAGGTTGTCTGATTGTGACCTGGCGGAGTACTTTCCGTTCTAATTCACCCCCTTTGTTTTTACATTTTACCGTCTCAGTCAAAATTTGCTAGTAAACAGGGAATTAATTCATACGTTTGAGATATTTGCAATCGTGACCTATTGCCTTTTGAAGGTATTTCTGCAGTAATATCTGATTATTTCTCAGCGGCTTAATGCTATGCGGAGCTTATTTTTTCTCATTAATCGCGCGAGAATTTTGGAATAGTTCCTAACAAGGCGGCGATACAACGTATAAAAATTAAAAACGAAAAAATAGAAGCTTATTTTTATTGTTTTAAATATAGCGTGCAACATATTTATTTCATTTCATATTTAATTATCAATATTTAAAGTGATGAAGGAAATCGAGTCAGATTCGCTAAAGACTTTTATATTGTTTTTCCCCCTAGGTTTTTCAAATATGCTAGTAAACATTTTACTATTGTGAGCAAAATGTAACTATGAAATAACCATAATATGTATATTAACTAAGCCAAACTAGTGTATGCGGTTGTAAATTAACGGACAAGAATGCACATAAGGTAAATAATTTTATTACCATTACACTTCTTTTAGGAGCACAAAGTCTGAAATTGGCACGCAAAATACATTTTACAACATAAGGTTTCTTAGCCTTTAAAAGACTGCATACTTAAATAAAGGTTCCTCACAGGCTGACAACATCTAAACAAAACTCACATTTAGTTTAAAATGTACCTTGAATCTGTTTCATGTCTAGTCCGTTTGCTTCTTTTAAAGTCTTTTGTTTTAATCAGTTACTGAGTTCAAATTGATGTGCCTTGCATTAATTGTTGAATACGTTTGCTGGAAATGTAAGGTCTACTATAGCTTATCGAGACTTTTTGCGTTGGTAAGAATTTCTCTTGCCAATCGCCATGTCTGTTTAGCCGCACTTTCCAGAGCGGAATGAGGCTTTCCTTGGAAAAGATCTAGGTTTGGAAGAAAGTAATGAGGACACCTCCGGCATTGGAGACAGGAGATGAGCTGGAGCAAAATACCGTTGAGGCGGTCCCCGAGGCATGACTCGTCCCAGTCGGTTTCCCTGGGATGTTTCTCGCATTCGTAGAGTAGTAATGTCTTCATGTGATAGTTATTGAGGGGCTGCCCTGGTAACTCGAGGTGTCGATCGCGCAAAGTCTTTAAAACTGATAGGCACTTTTTCCTGCAGCCCCCCATCAGTAGTCTGTTCTCAGCTTCTCCGAATTGTAAAACCCAAGCGTCGCTCTCTGCCGAGCTTTGCTTGCCTGTTAGGGAGTAACACTCTTTAGACAGGAGATTGAAGCCTTCAGCTTTGACTTCGGCCACCCGGTTTGGCCCGGGCCAGGGAATGTGTGGCATGGGCCACTGAGCTGCACTCCTGGGCCAGATGCCCGTGCATTTGAAAGCTGGCGTGATCTGCACTACATAACGCTCCCTAATCCTTAGCTTTACCTCGCTCGTGTCCGCAACCATCTTCACTACATCTCGATAACTGCATTTGTCCACGGCCTGTGCCACCAAGGTCTGAAATCGGGAACGGATCTTCCGGGCTGACAGGTAGCCCGAAGCTGTTATAAATTCGACCCAAAGGGACATGCTCCTTTTGCGCCCGTCGCTTAATTTTAGCACAGCGCAGCCGGGCAGTGAGCCATCGTCCACGAAATTGAAGACACCCATTTGGTTCAGGTAGAGGACCACCTCAAATTCTGTTGGAGCAATCACTTCCAACCCTTCGAAGCGCGTTTCGATCTCGCTAAGGGAGCTGATGAAGCGAGGTTCTTGAACTTCTACTTCTTTAAGGACATCGGACACCACTTTGCAGACCTCGCGAATGGTCTTCGCAATCGCGGCTTTCCTAGCCTGGCATCGCTCGTTGTAGTACTTGTTCAGCTGGTAGACCAGCTTGGCTTGAGCCGCGATCATGTTAGGACTCAGATCCGGGCTGTACACCGGAGTCTCGCAATAGGATGAGGAATCCAATGCTTACCGCTGTTCCGTGGACACCCACTTTTATGTGGTGCAAACCTGAGACAAGTGCATTAAATATAATGGGCTAGAGGATTAAGAGCAGTCAGCAAGGCAAAATATAAATGTCAACTGCGTCCACCAAATCAGCAACTTGTTTCTTCAAAAAGAATTGACTTTAGCAGTCGCTGTTTTGAAGAGTTATATGTGAGTGATGAAATGTGGCCGTTATCTTTCATTTCTCTGTGCCCGGATTGCTGATTTGAACTGTTTTTATTCCTGTGGCCACTTTTCCCCCACGCTCAGGAAGTGTGTAAGAGTTTAGTTTATGAATGATCCCCGCCGAGCTGCACATGCGCTTTGGCCACTGGGAGGAGAGCTGCCATGCACGTGCTATTGCTATTAACCAATCAAGGGAGAGCTGTCAAAGTTAGACCAATGAGTGCGATGGGGGCGGAGATTGGATCAGATGCTTAAAAAAGGCAGCAGTCATGGTGCGGAGTGAAGGAGAGGGAGCACAGCGGGGGCGAGAGGGGTTAGTGGGACGAGGCTGGAGGAGGGGATTATGGGGGGGGCTGGAAGGGGTGTTATAGGGGCGAGGGAGGGGGGGGGACGGATGGAGGGGTTGGACGGGCGTTAGGGGCGAGGGAGGGAGGGGGGGGGAGAGGAGGGAGGCGGGGGCGAGGGAGGGAGGCTGGGGGCGAGGGAGGGGAGGGAGGGAGGCTGGGAGGGAGGGAGGCTGGGGGGAGGGGGGGGGGGGAGAGGGCGGTTATGGAGGGAGGGAGGCTGGGGGTGGGAGAGGGGGGTTAGGGAGGGAGGCTGGGGAGAGGGGGGGTTATGGGAGGGGGGAGGGAGGGGGGGGGAGAGGGAGGCTGGGGGGGAGAGGGAGGCTGGGGGGGAGAGGGGGGTTATGGGAGGGGGAGAGGGAGGCTGGGGGGGAGAGGGGGTTATGGGAGGGGGAGGGGAGGCTGGGGGGAGGGGGGGGTTATGGAGGGGGAGAGGGAGGCTGGGGGGGAGGGGGGGGTTATGGGAGGGGGAGAGGGAGGCTGGGGGGGAGGGGGGGTTAGGGGGAGAGGGAGGGGGGGGGAGGGGGGGGGGGAGGGGGAGAGGGAGGAGGGGGGGAGGGGGAGAGGGGAGGGGGGGGGGGAGGGGGGGGTTATGGGAGGGGGAGAGGGAGGGGGGGGGAGAGGGGGGTTATGGGAGGAGGCTGGGAGGAGAGGGGGGTTATGGGAGGGGGAGAGGGGGTTATGGGAGGGAGGGAGGGCTGGGGGGGAGAGGGGGGTTATGGGAGGGGGGGTTATGGGAGGGGGGAGGCTGGGGGGGGTTATGGGGGGGGGGTTGGGAGGGGAGGGGGGGTTATGGGAGGGGGGGAGGCTGGGGGGGGTTATGGGGGCGAAGGAGGGGAGGGGGGGAGGGGGTTATGGGGGCGAAGGAGGCTGGAGGGGGGGAAGAGGGGGGTTATGGGGGCGAAGGAGGCTGGAGGGGGAAGGGGTTATGGGAAAGAGGGAGGTTATGGGGGTGAGGGAGGCTGGAGAGGGGAAGAGGTGGGTTATGGGGCGAAGGAGGCTGGAGGGGGGAAGAGAGGGGGTTATGGGGGCGATGGAGGGAGAGTGGGAGTGGTTGGACGGTTGAGGAGGGCGAGAGGGAGCTGGGTCTCGGTGGCGGGAAAGGGACTACGGGAAAGGAGAGGTGGGCTGGGAGTATCGCTGGGACTGGAAAGGCACGGAAAAGGAAGCGGAACAGTGGATAGATAATTTAACATCCAATCTTTTATATCGGTCTTTTTTTTTGCTTGTTTAGTAATTTGGTGGGTTTTTAGTTATTCGATATATTGAAAGCAACGCTGTTTATTATTTAAAGTGTATGATTATTACGTGCGACCGCAAATAAAAGCGAAACGAATTTATTTTTCAATCTGTCCTCGTGTACTTTTGGATATGCCCATTTTCATATTTCTATACAGAGATTCATCTACTTTGGATAAATTTGTTCCCCTTTCGACAAACTGCAATGAACATTTTTTCTTCCAAGTACATGTCTGAACACACGACATTAACATTGAGATTCATTTTCTCTAAACCCGAGCATGATTGTAGTTTCAGACAGAACTTTTTTGGGGGATTGGAGCTCGACACCTTAAAAGAATTTTCATCGCCACAGAACTGATTGACGAAAGGCAGTAACTTTAATCTTCGATCAGGCTTTTTCCCGTTTCTGGGGCTGGCTAGTATGTTCAGCCCATGGCCGCTTCTTTCTGTCTTGGGCTTGCTATGGCCCGAGACAGGCCGACGGACTTCAGCTGCCTTGATGTTCCAAATTTTCCACACAGCCGCAGATTTGTCTTGTCTCGTTTTCATTAACTTGTTTCATCTAATGTTTTGTTAAACTATTGTTAAAAAAAAATACACACTCCAAAACCACGATGTTGCTGCTGCAGGATGCGAGACTGAATGTTTCCAGCTGACGACAGGCAGTAGAGCATTATTGAGTCCCATGCTGAAACATAAACAGACGGTACTGAGGCCAAACCAGTGGGTTGTCTTCAATTTTAAAGAGGGACTTTTGATAAAAGTTGCACTTTACAGAAGAAAAAGTACAATCATAAAACCTACACATTTAATTTAAAACGGAAAAACATACGCTAAGAACCGATTACAATCCATGAAATGTATTTTCCTAGTTTGTTTAACGTGACTGATGAAGTTGGAATCAAACCGATCAGTCCCGCTATTTACAGGGAGACGTCAATTAATTCGAGAGCCCTTCAAGCAAAGTAGCCGACCTTAATCGCACTTTTCATTACGGATTTCCACAGTGCATAATGGCTTCGCTCAATGCACTGCATTTAACAGCTCCGTATTCACATTATATAGGTTTGTAAAGGAACATTAACGTATTTACTTAAATGCGTTGACAATGTGAACCCCTTTTGAATAAAAGGTGTGCTGGTCTTGGAACCTTTATCCCATTGCTAAGAATACATTATCGGCAAAGATTCTGTGAGAGCAGCTTTCTGAGCGTGAATAATTAAAGAAGACCGTATCAGAACCCGTAATTGAAGAGCCTTGCCACCCTTTAGCATGATGTTGGCCTTTTTGAGTCCATCAGCACTTCCTTGAGGGTGCATTAAATAGAAATTGGCAGGTCGCTGGAGCAGGGCTGTGTACAGAGAGAATGAGTGAGGGAGACAGAAACAGAACGAGCTCTCCATCTTGAGAGCCACTTGAAAGCCCTCAATGAATTGAACTGCATTCACTCTTTACCGTCTCTCATCATACTTCAACTAATGAGCCTGGGGAGGCGGAGGCCTGCTCCCTGACAATAAATACATTATGAGAGGCTGGGTTTTCTCTTTGATGGCTTCACAACATGTTTGTTTAGTTTACTGTGTGCTTATGGTGTGTACTATAGCAGGGAGGAGCAGCACCTTTATCTGGAAGGTCTCAAGAAAAGAAATCTTAAGGGGGTGAGATTGAGCCAAAATATAAATAAGGCAACCTCTACCCGTACGTAACACACTTTATTCAAACTGAACAAGTAAAATATTGCTGAAGTATTTCAACGTCATAGCATCAAATGAAACTTTTCATTGTTACGGTTTTACCCAATAATACCTGACTAATAAAGGGAAGTTTGAACTGCCATGTTCAAAGTTAGCAATTGTTAGTAATTATTTTAAAAAGGCATAATACTTTAACCAATTTTCAGCTGAAATTACCTTTATTGAAATTGCTTTGGCAATCTAGCAGATGAAAATGTACAGTTTCAATGTGGTGATATGATTCCTAAAAATATATATTGATTTTGGTCATATTACCACATTAAAACATTTTCTGTGTTTTGGTTGTTCTGTTATTACATAGGAAGAATTTCAAAAAAAATGAGGTAACCAAGTGACTGACCAAAACTACTATCAAACTTGCCAGATTGATTACTTCATTCATGTTTGCCTATTTTTAAGTATTTTGAATAACCAAAATAAAACTGAGTTCTTATTGGTCAAATGGTCTGGTGCTATTGCTTATTGTTTAAGACAATGCCAATAAAAAGCTACCAACTCTTCCACTATTATGTTAAAATATTTTAGCAAAATCACTAGCTGTCCAGTCTGAATAAAGTAGTTGTGTATTAAAGAGTATGAGTCATATTATTTCACTGTCTTGTTAATTACAAATAACATTTTTTCTCTTTCTTTGGATCATTTCACTGATACTAATCGGCTTTATTGTGAAGTGTCAATTCAGTTTTTAAAAATGTTGCATCTTGCAACATTTCCGAGATTGAGGAGATATTTTTATTTTACACCTTTATAGTTTTTGGATTGTGCATGTTTTAGTTTTATTGAAGGTGTGGTACTCTGCATGACTGCTGCTATGATTTTTGTCACAGTATTTTTTGTGCGTATTCGCAACAAATTGTAATTCTGACCTAATTGTTTATAAGTACTGTAGCATTCCTACAGTTTTAATTTTAGCAATGTGTGATTTGCTAATATGAGTACATAATGTTATGGTCGTTCATCATTTTGACCTTCATTACTGTTGACATAATGTGGTACATTGTGCTACTTCATGATTCATGTTCCTATCTACATTAACAGCAGTGAGATTTAAGCTAGTGAAAACAACTGAGTGAATGGAAAAAGGTGAAAAAAAATTCTACATTAAGGATCAAATCAAGATGCTTTCATAAATATTCTCCTCTTGATCTGGACTTTCGTAATATGGTCTGGATTAGTTGAGTGCACATGTCATTTATCAATTTTTAATGTATATTTTTATATTCCTGCTCACTATAATGTGTGGCTTTTTAAATTGTCACGTATCTTTGTACTGAAATCTACCAGATTGTGGAATCAAGAATTGAATTTAAAAATTTAAGTGTTAACAACTTGAAAACAGAACCCCACAATACATACTGAATATTGATATGATTCACAATTCTTTGTATCTAATGCATTTCCTCTTCATTAAAAAAAAATCCTGTTCTAAGTATCCTGACCAGTTCAGCATTTTATTAAAGACTGGAAATTTCTCAATGCAATCAAATAATCTCTGAGCCATCATAACATAGTTTAAATAGATAATCAAATCAACTATTTTAGTTCTTTTTTTCTCTGATTATGGTGATCAGCTGTCACAAAGAAAATCATTGGTGTGAAATACTTTTGAGCTGTACATTGTCAGCAAACAATCATATTGATTGTTTCACATGAAAATGATGACTGGCTAGTATGACTTCATTTTTGTAATTGAGCAAACCAGACAAATTTGGAACATTATGAGACAACAATGGCATTAAGAATAATTAAATCATTTGCTTTTTTTGTTGTTACTGAAGCATTAAGATATTTGAAATCTGAGGCAAAAGTGCAATTGAGTTAAGGTAACCAACATATAAATATATAAGACATTGAGATTCTGTTAAGTCTATCAATATCAGAAATTGTTAAAAGTTCCTACATGTGGCAAAGAAAACTCCACATCTAATTAGTCAAAGACTAAAAGAATGTGCGCAGCGTTTCTAGTTGGGGAAATAGTGTCAAATTCTAAATTTATTTTTGAGATTGTCACATTTTACTAAAATAAACAACAATAAAACATTAAAATACTTCTCAAATCATTGAGTAATTGAAATATTGTAATTCTAGCCATAAAATTCCCAAAATCTAGATTTGCAAATTTGAATTTACAATGATGCTTAACTAAATATTTGATTAACTAAATCCATAAGTGTATTACAAATAAAGTCAATGTGAATTGTTTTCTTGGGATATTGAGTATATGTGACAAGGAGCTATAGGGTACTACTTGTATCTAGGCATGCACCAATCCAAAAGATCTCAATTAGTATTGCTCAGCTTTTCATCACATACTTAATTTATATCATGATATTTGAAATGTGAATACTTAAATGTTAAATGTATAAATTATATTCACTTCTCATTGCAGTGTAGTTCTATTGATGTCATAGTAAAAGCTTTTGCTCAAAGTGCTATCTGTTGTCAATTGTGAAGCCATCACATGAAATGCAATTGGATGACATCATTCCATTGGCAAAGAAATTCATTCCTGAATTTTGGTTATTACTTGTACACTTTGCTGGAGTCTGACCTGCTAATGTCCTTGGACCATGTTCTCTGCAAGCTTGCGCTTCATTGCCATTTATAGAAAAATAGTATAGGGAGAGACTAATGCCTTCATCTGTCACATGAATAAATTCCTACTCTAGTGATGAAGCTCAAACTGCTGAAGGGGAATAGACTTGAAAAACAATTATTCAGACATGCATACAGTATTGCTATCTCTGCTGGTTAATGGTTTTGGTAGCTGCCTCTGTCTGACAATTGTAATCCTATTTACTTCTACAAGGGAAAACATTTTTTCCTTGGTAAATGTAACCATCTGGTATGTCTGTCTTAAAATCTACTTTATAAAGTCATTGTATCTGAGCTGTAAATCATACTGTTACACAATATTGAACTTTTTTTTTTGCATTTTGTCTTTCAGGCAGGGAATTTTAACAAATGACGTATGCTGCATAATGGAATTTTGCTCTGTATGATAGGTTGAAATATACATCCTAAATAGATTTGTTTATAGTACAATTGACTACAGTACTGATGCATGTGAAACGGTTTGGATTGGCATTAAAAACATTACTTGTAATGTTAGTTACATAGGTGATAAGGATAGCAAGTTCATTTTAGAACAACTGTTAAATTGGATGGTAAAATAAAATTTTCTATTTTAAAAAATATATTTTAAAGCATAAACCAATGGAAAATTTAGATGTATTATGTTAATTGGCAACTATACTTTGGGTACATAACTGATCTGACCTGCACCTGTATCTCAGTGACATGAACTCTTCCTCAGAATGACAGGTCCCCACAAACTCTGGGGCTCAGAAGTACGTGGTACTTGAATGGAGGTGGCTTAGGCAATCCTTTGTGAGACCAGGTTTAAAAGCTGTTGGGAGTTGGAAATGTTTAGGGTTGATTAGTTAGATCTGCTGGGCACTTAAAGTTTTGAAAAAATGTTTTGAAAAAACAGACACCCTTAAAATGTTGAACAATTTAACTGGGAACAGAGCTTTAGGCACATGTTTAAAGAAATACACAGAGATTGATTCATGACCAAAAATCATATATCTTGTATAACCATCTGTAATTCAATTTCTGAAATTAGTAATATTAAACTAGTTTAATGAAAAAGATTTTGAAAAGATGATGAATTTCTGACTTCAGTGCTGTAAAACCTTTTGCAGTTGAAATTGTGATTTGATTTTATCCAAAATTTGTTACATGTGCTCCTGATTGAAGAAGACTTAACTTCACAATTATGTCATCTGACTGATTTTAAAATTTTGAAATATTTTAGTTAGGGGATTTGGCATTATTACGTGATATCAGTAATCTCAAAAATGAGAGAGAACAATTCAGCTCATCAAACAAAGCATCAACATTCTTTGTTTTGTTTTTATTCCAATTCAATCAAATCAAATCCAATTCAGAGTCTCAACAAGTTGAGAGATTCCTATCCAAGCTAATAAGACAAGGCTGTCACCTCCTGCTGATCTACATTATCCAAGCTGACTGGAGTAGGCATAGCTCCTCCTCCAAGGTTTGATCTCATTTGCATCTTAGCCAAAAGGCCAAGATGCAGCTTCTAAAAATTGCTTCAAATGAAGCTAAAATGTAACCTAATGGCTTCAACCAAGCACAGTATGTTGGTACTACACTTCTAACTTATTTAGAGGGATTTCCAAGTCTTCTGCTCATATTTGCATTTCTTGATTGTTTATTCTTTTTTGAAACGTTCTTTCTGTTGCAATTAATTCTTTTAAGTGGTCATGAAGACGAGAAAGTAATCAGTTTGCTAGATTTTCCATCAGCCTACTTAAGTATTAATTCCTGTGATCAAGAAGCTGCTATTGTCCTTAACAAAGGAAAGAGATGTGGGACTGGATTTTCACATCATGAGTATGAAGCAGGAATTGGAGCACTACCTATTTACGGATCTAGTCTCAGAGAGGAAACAGTTCTGGTGCTATCCCCTTCGTGCGATGCAGGCAGGTTCACTGCCCATTCAAGGGGAGTGAGTGAGTTCTTGAAGCTGGAGGGTCAATCAGAGGCCTTGCATCTTGAGGGTCAATCAGAGGCCTTGCATCTTGAGAGAAGCAGCTGACTGTAATGGATGCTAAGTGGATTAGAAAGTGCTTCAATATGGAGGTGCCAGCTTTATAAAAAAGTTTAGCTAAAGCCATATGTGCAACAGTCACGCAACCACTGTGAGTTGGGGAGGTGGTTTATTGCTTCCTGGAGGATGGCCTTTGATTCCACTTCCAACTACACCCATGCAGACAAGCTAGGCCTGCATGAAACTCTGCCTACTGACTTGTCACTAGGTGCCTGCCTCTCAGGTTGGGAAACTGAAGACTGAAGGCGAATTGGAAAATCTGCTTCTTGGAGTCATGTTGCTCTATTGCCACAAATCTGCCTCAGCAAAAATGGAAAGGAAAAGAAATGGTATTTTTCAACTTTGCCTGCCTCTCTTCCTGCTCTGGGGCGGGGGTAGGGGGGTGGGGTGGCGGGAGGGATGGATTTCAATGTTTGCGCAAGTCTTTCATTCCTTATTTTTTCTCCTCTGCCCTCTTCAAGGTTTTAATTACTTAGGTATAGAATCCCAGCAATTTCTAAGATGCAGGATCATTTCAGGAACCACACAGAATGGCAACAATAATTTGCATTTATTTTGCATTTTAACATATTAAAAGGTCCAAATGGCTATTAAATAAATAATGATTTTGAGCCAGATAAAGGAATATTTGGATAAATTACCAAATAGTATATCAAAGCTGTAAGCCTGAAGAAATGTCTTCAAGGAGAACTAAGAGCCAAAGAAATTTAGGGAGAGAATTCCAAAGCTTGGGACTTAAGCAGCACATAGCAGGGCTGTCAATGGTAGAGAATTGAAACTGAGATGCTCGAGAGGGCTAAGGGTGGAGATGTAGAAATGGAGGAGATTATAGAGATAGGAAGAGATGAGAACTTGGAGTAATTTGAAAACATGAATAAGAATTTTAAAAGGGTAGCATTGTCACATTAGGTATCAATGTAGATTAGTGAATGGAACTTTGTGTGAGTTAGGTTACAGGAAACAGAGTTTTGCATGAATTCAGATTTATGTAGGGTAGAAGATGAGAATATTGTAATGCTGAAACTTAGAAGTGCAAAAGGTCTGGATCAGTATTTTAAAACCAGGTCAGCTGAGATAGTGGCAGAGTCAAGCAACATTGTGTAGGTGAAAGTAGGTGATGCAGCAGATGTCTTAGTCAAACAGCATCATGATTGCAAATAACATGGTTCAATCTTAAGACAGTTGCGAGGGACAGCAATGGAGGTGTGACTAGGGAATAGAGTTTCTAGTACAGACAGAAGACAATGGCATCAATGTTTCCAGTATTTCTACAGTTGACAGTTCTCTGATGCCTTATTCAAGTACAAAGAACAAAACAGCACGGGAAACAGGCCCTTCGGCCCAACGAGCCCACGCCGCCACCTCGATGTTCCCATCTCTACCCGTGATCCCTGTCTATGTTTGTAGATCTACGGATTAAAAACCAAATTTGAGACAATTTAGGGAGAATTTGTTTTGCCAATTAGTCTAAGAGCACATCTTTGGGATGTGGGAGGAAACCGGAGCACCTGGAGAAAACCCACGCAAGCATGGAGAGAATGCGCAAACTCCCACAGACACAGGCCCAAATCCATGTATCTGCACAGCACAGCGATAGTCACTGAGCTGTCGTGTTGCCTATCAAATGGTCCAGGTCAAGCATACACTAACGACATGAAGCACTAGGATACTCTCGAAAAAAAATCCAAGAGCAGCCCTCTCACGACCCATCGTGTGTATGCCCCTCGTTAGACAAGGTGGACCAAAGCACCTGTAGGATAGAAACAAGTACATCAATATCATCATCTATTTACACACTTCCCAGGGACTCCCAAGGCTCATGATCCCTATTTTAACTCAGTTTTCTATACCCCTGTATTCCCATTCTGTTCATGTGCCCATCTAACTATTTCTTAAATAACTCCAGAGTGTCTGCCTCCACCACTTTACTTGGCAGCGCATTCCATACCCCCACCACCCTCTGTGTGAAAAAACTCCTTCCAGCATCCAAATTATACCTAAGCCCTTGACCCCTCGTGCTATTCGAGTCAAACCTAGGAAAAAGCTTAACCCTGTTTACTCTATCTATACCTCTCATAATCTTGTACACCTCTATTAGATCTCTAAGTCTACGTCTTTCAAAGGAAAACAGTCCCAATTTGCCTAACCTGTCCTCGTAACTCAGACCTTCCATACCAGGCAGCATCTTGGTAAACCTCCTCTGCACTCTGTCCAGAGTCTCCACATCCTTCTGGTAGTAAGGCGACCAGAACTGTACGCAATATTCCAAATGAGGTCTAACCAATGTTTTGTACAACTACAACAAGTAGTCAGAAATGGAGCCTTTATCAGCTCAATAACTTGAAGATAGTAGAAATCCTGTTTTGATAGGGAAAATAAAACTGGCATCTTTCATAATACTAGATTATACAATTGCCTATGTTTAATTCATGTAGTCATGATGTAGAGATGCGGGCGTTGGACTGGGGTAGTTTGCCTGACAAAGACACAGTGTCGAAAGCTCGCAAATTTACTATCAAACAAATCGGTTGGATTTAAAATTGGTGTTGCTAAATTCTTACGTAATTCATGTAGAGCAGGGATGATTATTAAATGGGGGCTTGATGTTCAGGCATTGAGCAACCTTTGATTGGAACACTCGCAAATACAGACTGAGCCACAAGAATAATTGAATTGAATGCTAGGAGCAATGATGGCATTTATATGACCTCATAAACATTTACTGTTTCACAACTATAAGAAAAATAGTAGTTTTAATATTTTTAGTAGTTAACATCACATCAATAGATGACTTGGTCAACAATTATTTAGTACCCTGTATTCCTCTTTTTCTAAGCTGAATAGTTTTGTCAACCTTTTGTACATCTGCCGATTTTGTTCATTGCGAAGTCTGATTCACCACATCAAAGGCATGTGTAAGTTAGAGAAAATTAATTAGGTTTCTGCAAATATAAACAATTAACTGATGAATTGGAACAATTTGGTACTGGAATTTATTTTGTCACACCTTAACTATATACCATTAGCAAAATAACATGCTTACAGAACCTTTGAATTGAACACAACTAACTTGCAGCAGTAGTGGTATATCATCATATTTGTTATTACATAAAGTTTGAGGCCTTCTTGTGTTTGAAGTTTGCAAAAGAGATGTCACAAAACTAAACATGTGAAGATAACATTGAAGCTGAGTTTATTGCTGTAGGATAGATTTATGCTTAAGATAAAGCCTTTGAGTAACTGTTTAAAATACATTCTTCTTCACTGAATCACTGAGTCTGTAGAAGGTTAATTTTATTTTGTAACTTTATACAAGGTCTTCACCCATGTTGTAGAAAGATCATGAAATATATTTACAACCACTAACTGTTATTACTGAAATCCAGGAACAAATTGGATAACCTCAAAATTTTGTTTTCTTGTTTTTCCAAAGATGTCATTAAATAGATATGCCATATCAAAAATAATAAAGTATTAGCATGTTTCCATAATTGCATATTGCTGAGATTTAATTTATCATAAATTGTACATTTTTACTGGATCAAAAGTAGTTTCTAGTTTATGAAAATTGTTGAAATAGATTTCTGGAAGTATTGAATGTTAGCATAAATTTGTTCAAAAAATGTGTATAATGATAGTGAATTTAAGTGGGTAACTTTGCACTGTTCTTGGATTTTGTCATTAGTCAGCAAATTTATATTTTAACTATTAAGTTTTCAGTATGGCAATCTCTTTGATGTGTAGAGCCTAGGCTTTCTGACTGCTCATGTTTGTTTCTCAATCTTTCCTTTTCTGCTTCCTTTATTATCTGAAGTCTTTTAGAAACCTTCATTTTATTCTGACTTTGTCAATGAAGTGAAAGACTGGTTAAGTGGGTTTTAAGCTAAATTCTAGTGACTGTGGGAAAATCTTTGATCTAGAGCTGTAACTACTTCAGAATGATCTGGCTGCAGGGCTGGACATTGTCCATGCCTTTCATTCTGCTATCAGATGTGCAGACAAAGCGACATGACGTTTTATCAGAAGCTTGGCTTATCACTAAGTTGTGACCATAACAAATTGCTTCAGAATGTTTTAAGTCTATCCAGCAATCGTGCTAGCATATCTAACCACAACTTTGATAAAGCAGCTATACTGCAGTAAAATGTGATTAAAATTTGCATAGTTTAAAGTATCATTAAGGGCAGCATGGTGGCACAGTGGTTGGCACTGCTTCTTCATAGTGCCAGGGACCCAGATTTGATTCCAATCTTGGGTGACTTGGTGAACTTTCTCCATGTCTGTGTGGGTTTCCTCCAAATGCTCTGGTTTCTTCCCATTGTCCTAAGATGTGTAGGTTAGAGCAATTAACTGGGTAAATACGAGAATGGGGCCTAATTAAGATGCTCCGTTGGATGTAGGTGAAGACTTGATGGATTGAATGGCCACACTGTAGGAATTTTATGATTACAGTTATAAATAACACTCCATTCACTACTAGATATATTATCAATTTACTTGAAGCATGTTAGATTTTAAAGAAACCTAATTATTTAAAATTTACAGCTTTCCCAATTCCAGAGGCTCATAATTTTGCATCTCCTTACTTAGAAGAAAACCATCCAGTAAATGACAGCTACAAATCTCATTTAGTGAACAGCTTTATAAGAAAAAATGTTATTCTGCATCATTTTTTATCCTGAACAATGATCACTGAGCATACAAGATGAGGAAAACTGCAATACCGGTAAGCACTACCAGTATTAAACTTACTAAACTTAATTCCCGATCAGCATTCTAAATGTTAAGATACAGATCAGCATTGGCATCAAATAAGGTAAATCTTAGGAAAAGGAAAGAAGAAAAGACCAGTGCTATACCTCCATCATAAACAAGGTAAACAGTTGTATTTTTCTTTAAAATGTTTATTTTTTACGACATATCAGAACAATTAATTTGTTATACTTCACTCTGGAAACCAACAATAAATTGATTCTAATATTTGTGCAAACAGTTTTAAAGGAAAAACAAACCACATTTCTTTCCTTTCTCCCTTTTCCAAGATTTATCTTATTTATGGACTGCAGTGTTAAAATATAGGAAAAAGCTACATTTTGAATAAAAAGATTACTTTATAGACTAGTTCCAATGGAGATTTTTAGCTTCTAAAACTAAAAAAATACACTTTTTGTTCTGTCAGCTCTTGTAATTTACATTACATTTAGTATGTATTTATTTACATTTAGTAAACCATTTAACAATTTGATTCCTAAATCCAGCTGCTGTTAATTTTTGGATTGTCTATAGAGAGTAAAACAAAATGTTGTAGTTTTACTGTGAATAAAAACCCTTTGCTGTTTAATGAAGTGGAATCACAAAACCCCTTAATCCTATCACCACCCAAAGATCTATCTACAATTCTAGTGCCAGTGTTTCTCTTGGGGGAGGATCATCAGCCTGCCATCAATTGTGTTGTAACTTTGCAGAGTGTTTATTACCAGAATTATAATTTAGCAAACTCTCTTCTCTATTGCCATTTCTAATATAGATAGTCCCCCATTAGACTTAATTTCTTTCAGATTTATTTCAATAAGTAACTTCAACAAGTTACTGAGAATAACAAACTTCTACCTTTTCAACTTGTTAAAAGAACAGTTAGCTGTTTTGTGGCACTTTGCTCACTGTGTATATTTCTGAGTGCAAAGTGTTATGCAAGGAACCTAGAAATTCATGACCATTTTATGTGTTTTATCACACTTCTCATGAAAATTTATGACTGGGTGACTCGGGGATGCTTGAGCTATGTGTTCCAGGGCTTGCCCCAACTGATAACAACCTTGTTGGCGTGAAAGTGTGATGCAGATTATGACAGTTACAACTTTCTGTTTTGTTTAAACTGTCAGTGGATTTCCTGGCTCACAGCTCGGTGCAGTGGTGTGTTCGGGTTGCATATATTCATTCTAAAATGGAGAGATTGCACAGGCAGATCTCAGCCAAGACTAATTGATGAGGAGTGTATGGAAGCAAAATTTACTGTTCTGTTGAGTTGTTCCATATTGTTAGGTGTTCTGAAGGCATCATGTAGTCACAGCTCCTTTCTTGTCAGATTGGGCCCTAGACAGGAGCTGACAATCAAACAGGGTAAAGGCAGGAGCCAGCACTAGAAGGATATTGATTTTTCAGTTATCCCTAAGTAGTTTGCACTATGGATAATGGGTGGTGAAGGCAGGTATGTCATTATCAATGAGCTCCACAACAGTAGCCACAACCTTCCCTCATATTTCCTTCAGCATTGACAGAGAGCATCTAATGATGGTCAATAAATTGCTCGACCTCTTTGTGACAAGCACATAAAAGATTTCTGAGCAGTTTATTTGAAAATCTGACGGGGTACTGTACATAGTGGGATGATTTCATTATCTGACAATTTGGCAAAATTGTAAAGGCAGCAAAATGATTGTATTTGGAAGGTTGGCAATTTTATATTGAGTTATAATGATGTGATATTTTTGACCCAAACAGAATTCTATCATTGTATCCTAATTATAATAGCTGAAAAATAATACAATCGAAAGAAAAATAATTTGTATTTACTGTTTCTTGGGGCTCGGAAGTTATCAGTTCTATTGTAATACCACATTTACTTAATGTTTTAATTGATCACAGCATCTTCCTTCACCACCACCACCACCTTAAAGTGATGACACTGCTGTCTTTGAGATCCACCTAAAGACATAGTTTTGGCCTGAAATGCAGGCATTCATCTATTACATTTGCTGATGGTGAGTCAAACATGTCAGTTTATCTGTGCAACCTTTTTTGAACCAGTTTTGTGCTCAATGGATTGCATGAAACTTTCTTCAGTTACCTGGGAAGGTATAGTAATGAAAGATAAGCTTGCAAATTGAGACTTCTAAGTGCCTGCACACTATTGGTATGTGAGTATGGAAACTAAAAGGTGGCATTAATGGTATCGGAGATGGACTTTGCAAATTTAACTTCTGATTGGACAATGCTGATTTGGAGGAGTCATATAATCATTTGTAGTACAGAAAGAGGCCATTTGAGGGTAACAGTGTAAGTTAAATTGTTGGATGTCTTCAGAAATTAGTTCATCTTGATCATTATTTTTTAGAATATGCACATTGTTGGATGAGTAAGTGCAGTATTGGATTGTTGAACATTACACCAACTGCCGAATTGTGTGCTTAGTCTATGGCTTTCGAAACAGGCTGACAATTTTAAAACTTAAACAGGCTGAAATGAAACAGAAGCGTAAATGTTTTGAAAAACTTCCTGAAATAACCAATTGCTAAAGTTTCTTGTTTAACTTTTTTTTTGATGTGATACAGAGCAGAAGTCTAATGTTGGGTCACGACTTTACTGTAAGAAGCAAAGACAATGCAACTTAAATAAATTTGTGATAAATGCTATTTCTTTCTTGTGTATTTTAAGTCTCTGTACAAAAATAACAATGATATGCAGTGATAATATAATATTCAGGTCACATTTGTCAAATGCATATTTTCTGGAAATAAGGAGTAGGTAGTTGCATGTTAGATGAGATATTTATCAAGTAGTGTAGCATGAAGAAATTTGTTTCTGTCAGCAATTGTCAATATTTTTCATGTTTTACAGTGGATTTCACTAGAAATATTGTTAAATCTCAAGTTTTTAGTGACTTACTTGATTGAACTGCTACCAGGATTGACTAACATCAGTGCAAATTGGTACAAGCTCCTTCTGACAGACGCTTTCCACTCCCATACTGTGCATGCATGCATGCATGTCTGTGTTGATGTTTTTTTAATCTCAAAATCAAGACTGAGATTCCAGTGCTGCACTGTTGGAGCTATTGTCTTTCAAATGAGATGTCAAACAATGGGATCTTTTACCCCCACCTCTCAGGTGGATGTAAAAAAAATACCATGGTGCTGTTTTGAAGATGATCAATGTAATTATCCTTTGTGCTCTGGCAAATATTTATCCATCCATCAATATCATACAAACTGATTAAGATCACATTGACAATGTTTATTGTTACTATGATTTGATCACATAAAATATGCCTGTTGTTGGACTAGAAGTGTAGGAATTAACTATCACATAACTGTTTGCAGGATTTACTGTGTACACATTTGCCGTTGTGTTTCCTTCAATTTAAAAGTACTTTGTTGGCTGTGAAGTGCTTTGGAATGTCTGGTGATCATGAATGATGGTATATTAATAAATGCCAATCTCTTCTGTTTATCCTTGTTACCTAGGCCCAACTATTTCTCTTTCTCTCATGGTTCCACTTGAATATAATTTTCCTAATTACCAGTTATTGGTGGAAAACACTTAGAAATGCAAGAGAGTACTGAGAATGTACCTGAAAATTATTTTTGCACCAAACATGTGCTGCTTAGCTTGATTTATTAATTATAATTGTACTATTTTGGAAGTAGTCATCTTCATGCTTAAAAATGTTAAGGTTCCAGCTGCAGTCAAGAGATGTTTGTTACTTCTTGGCTTGTTACCACTTTGCTTATTACTACTTTGCTTATTGTCTTGCTATAGCAAAATGTATTGTGTCATGGGCTGATAGGAAATGAGTTGTTTTTCTCCTTTCAGTCTTATTCAAAGCTGAGGGGAATACACCAAATTAATAAGAGGCTCTAGCCCTGAATAAATTGGAAAGTTGGATCTTATGTTATGTTATCTAAAATATTCTCATGCATCTCCTAATGATTGTATCAGGCAAGTTGCCTGTATTATGCATGTCTTTTGAGAATCAAATAAGCAAGATGATTAGATAATATTGGACTAGACTGCAGAATTCTACACATAAGATAGAATAGATGCACTCTATTATCCCTAGAAAGGAGAAGACTGAGAGGTTACTTGATAGGGATGTCTAAAATCATGAACTTGTTTAAAAGATCAGTTTGGAGAAGATATTTTTACGTATGGTGAGTGCAAAGCAAGCGGCCATAAAAGAAAGACAGTTATGAATCAATCCAAAATGATATTCAGTGGAAACCTCATTACTTGGAGTATGGTGAGAATATGGAACTCTTGAGTATTCTGTTTAAGACAAATAACATTAGTACTTGAAGAAAGGAATAGAAGAATGTATTGACAATGAGCTGAAATAAGATTGGAAGAGGAGGCTCCTGTGGAGCATAAACACTAGCACAGACCTATTCACGCAGGGTGATGTAAATGTAGTTATGGAGAACACTGAGGTACAGGGTAGCAAACTGGAAGGTATCGAAGTAGATAGGGAGGATGTGCTAGATATTCTCGAGGGTTTGAAGTTGGATAAGTCCCCTGGACCGGACGGGATTTACCCTAGGATTCTCTGGGAGGCAAGAGAGGAGATTGCAGAGCCTCTGGCTCTGATCTTCAGGTCGTCGTTGGTTACTGGTGTGGTTCCGGAGGACTGGAGGATAGCGAATGTGGTCCCATTGTTCAAGAAGGGGAAGAGAGACCTTCCAGGAATTATAGGCCAGTGAGTCTTACTTCTGTGGTGGGCAAAGTATTGGAGAGAATTATTAGGGATAGGATTTATAGTTATTTAGAGAGAAATGAATTGATTGGGGATAGTCAGCATGGTTTTGTGAAGGGTAGGTCGTGCCTTACTAACCTCATTGAGTTTTTGAAAAAGTGACTAAAGAGGTGGATGGGGGTAAGGCGGTTGATGTGGTATATATGGACTTTAGTAAGGCGTTTGATAAGGTGGCCCATGGAAGACTTCTGCAGAAAATGCAGATGTATGGGATAGAGGGTGATTTAGCTAATTGGGTTAGGAATTGGCTAGCAGATAGAAGACAGAGGGTGGTGGTTGATGGGAGATATTCATCTTGGAGTTCGGTGACAAGTGGTGTACCTCAGGGGTCTGTTTTGGGGCCCCTGCTGTTTGTAATTTTTATAAATGATCTGGATGAGGGTATTGAAGATGGATTAGTAAATTTGCAGATGACACTAAAGTCGGTGGAGTGGTAGATAGTGAAGAGGGGTGTTATAGTTTGCAGAGGGACTTGGACAAGTTGCAGAGCTGGGCCGAGAGGTGTCAAATGGAGTTTAATGTGGAAAAGTGTGAGGTAATGCACTATGGCAGAAATAATAAATGTGTAGAGTATAGGGCAAATGGTAGGATTCTTAGTAGTCTAGATGAACAGAGGGATCTTGGTGTGTATGTGCATAGATCCCTGAAAGTAGGCAGTCAGGTCGAGAAGGTTGTTAGGAAGGCATATGGAGTCTTGGCTTTTATTGGTAGAGGGATTGAATTTCGGAGCCGCAACGTCATGTTGCAACTGTACAAAACTCTAGTGCGGCCGCACTTGGAGTATTGTGTGCAGTTCT
The DNA here is from genome assembly GCA_024679065.1 of Sphyrna mokarran. NCBI lineage: Eukaryota > Metazoa > Chordata > Chondrichthyes > Carcharhiniformes > Carcharhinidae > Sphyrna > Sphyrna mokarran. The sequence goes on from JAGIQG010000001.1 coordinate 130,721,043, forward strand.
GGTCCCCACATTATAAGAAAGATGTGGAGGCATTGGAGAGGGTACAGAGGAGGTTTACCAGGATGTTGCCTGGTATGGAGGGCAGGTCTTATGAAGAGAGGCTGAGGGATTTGAGGTTGTTTTCGTTAGAAAGGAGGCGGCTAAGAGGGGACCTAATCGAAACATATAAGATGATTAGAGGTTTAGATAGGGTGGACAGTGATAGCCTTTTTCCTAGGATGGAGAAAGCTAGCACGAGGGGACACAGCTTTAAATTAAGGGGTGATAGTTATAGGACGGATATCAGAGGTAGGTTCTTTACCCAAAGGGTGGTTCGGGAGTGGAATGCCCTGCCTGCAGCAGTTGTAGATGCGCCAAGTTTGGTGGCGTTTAAGAGGTTAGTTGATAAGTATATGGAAGAGAAGGGAATGGTTTAGTTTGGAGGGGCATTGCTTTTTATATTGGTCGGCGCAACATCGAAGGCCAAAGGGCCTGTTCTGTGCTGTAATGTTCTATGTTCTATCTATTGGCCAAATGTTCTGTTTGTGTGCTGTACAATCTATGTAGGTAAAGGACAGTTGGTACTGGTCATTCAGTGCTATGCAACATATTTCATTAGATTTTTGCTTGATTCGTGGATTTAAAGCAGCATATTTTGCTTTATAGACACAGGAAATTATTTTAGATTTATCACATATTAGTTTGGGTGCTATATTGGCAAATAATCATTTAGTAGTTTTAAATTAAGGGATAAAGCCTAGCTTAAAGCTTTAGTATCTTTTGGTTATTGAAGTAATCCAAGATATTCAAACAGCCTTGGACTTCATTTCCAAGGCTTTCAGTTTGCCAGTCTTGTGGTAATGAAGATAGTTAATAATTTACTTAGTGGGTCAGTTCATGGCATGTACCCAAAGACCATCTGCATGGTGAACCAGCCACTGGGTCACGACCTCCTGGGTATCCATTTCTCCATGCATCTGCAAGCAAGGTATGAAAATAATGAGCAGTGGCGCAGTCAACTAGCTTATGGCCATGATCTCTGCACACTGACTGTTTGGAATGGCATTGGAAGGGATGAGCATAAGTAAAAAGCTCAGGTGGTTGAGAAGAGGGCCCAGAGAAAATAGCAGCTAGCAAATCATGCATCTGCTCAGCCAACAGTCTTATTCTTTAGTATATGCAGGAGAGACTACCATTCCAAGGTGAGGTTCTTGAGCCACACCAGATGTTTGTCACAGAATTGGCCACTGCAGCACAAGTCATTGTCTTAGGAGATGAAAGGCTGCCACTGTGGATCACTAAATTTCTTTTAACAGTTAGTTTAAATATTGTTAGCCATGTATTTTTTTCTCCTTAGATTGAAACATGTCTTATTTTGCAATGCAATGGAGCCTTTTTCCGCTTTTACCCAGTGCTTTTCTATCAACTGTCCTTCAGTTAGGTGTAGGTCAAGTTAAAAGCTAAATGAAGCTTGGTCTATTTTATGTCAGTAATTGGCTTTAAATTCCACCTCAGTAGAACATTTGCTATTGCACTAATGTGATGTTTCTTTTTGTATATCAGCCATCTTTAAAATTTGCAATCAAATATCAGCACCTTTGTGCCGAATTGTCTTTCCCATTTGCAACTGAATTGAGCCCTAAGCTCATTTCACTTAGGACCTTTAAAACCAGCAGAGGACTGTTAGTCCACTGGCCAGTTGGGTAAGAACTGAGTGGTGAAACAATAATGTTTTAGTTTATTGCACCACTCTGTTTCATAGAACGTGATTTGTAAACATGTGTTATTTATTCCTCCTGACTGGCTTGCTGAAATATTTTCACTTTATATTATTACGTGATATAAAAAGTGGGGATCTTGCATCCTTTCTAACCCTGGTATTCATGTCTGCTGTTTATAATTTAGAAGCACTTCATGTGTCACTGTGTTTAAAACCTGGAGTGACGTGCAAAGCTTGTGTTTTATTTTAGCAGAAAACCATTATGTGAGCTTTATGTTTACTTGGAACTGAGACTAAAATCTTATCAGTGAGGAGGTAATGCAGCTGCATCAGTTAGAAACTCTCTATCCATCATTCACCACTGTACATTAGATTTTAAATATTGTACATCAGATATAAGTGATGGTTCATCTCACACTCCCTCCCCATGTCAATTCTACAGAATTAAATTTTCAATTTTCTTATTTTTTGAAATTTTATGTTACAAGCTGTTGGAGACTGACTTTTCTGATTGCATTCACTACAAATGTAAATAAAATCACTTTAAAACAAAAATGAAATTCCTAAGTTGGCTGTTAGGGACAGCTGAGTTGAGCCCCAAGCTCTTGTCACAAAGGACTCATAAAACCAATAGATTTGAGTGGAATTAACGCGCTTTTGCATCCAAAAAAATCATTACATGCTGTCAAGTGCCGTATTCTTCAAAATGGTCTTATCCTGTTGAAGATCAGCTATCTTCTGCTTTCAACACAGTGAAAATGTTTTTTGCCATACCTTACAACAATGAGTTTCTTTTAAGTTTACTTAATGTATTTATATGCCCAATCTTGGTGATTATTAAATTAATAGAAGCAGGAAAGAGGCTGAAAATTAAAAAGGTTTCAAAGTTGTCTTGTTTAAACTGAAATGTTTTAATATCAGTTGCAGATAAAGTTTTGGACTATCACTTTTTACTTACTGTCACTTCTTTCTGAAGTCCCAATCCTCTTCCGTATATTATTATTCAATAAGACTGGTTCTTACAATTTTTATCTTTATTTTCATCATTTTCTGTAAGTTAAGATTGAAATGCCTCAATGTCTTAATGAATAAAGTAATCAGATATAAGATAATAACATAAACAATAACTTCAAAAGCAGCTTATTTTGAAGCAGATTTATTGAAATGTGTGTTACAGATTATCTTGAATCTTCCTTGTAAAACACTGTAGTAGAATGAAACTATCTTATTGTCACTAGCATTTTAGCTTTTTGTGTTTTTAGAAGAGTGGTAATTGAAGGTGACAATATGGATAATCCATTGCATCTCTATAGATTTACATTTAAGAAATTTACAGAAAAGCCTTTGCTTGAATGTAACAAAAACGTGTTTTTAGAGGTACACATTCCGAGTTAACTGTCTCAAGCAGAAATTTGTCAGTATACAGAATTAAGTAGCGTGTATCCAAGTTAAATCTTTTATTCTAAACCTGCTACTATTAATGCTGAATTATTTTGTCAGTGCATGCTCTAAGGTTTTCGCATATTGTAGGTTAATGTTTCAGCTGGAACAATTGATGTCTAATTATGTTTTGAAGTTCAAACATTAAGTTTTGAAGCAATTCTTTTTTTGAAGAGACAGTTTTGGTGCTGTAGGATGCAATGGTTTCCCATTAAGTAAATTACTGATTTTTCATGTACTGGCATAAGGAAGTGTCAGATTGAAGTAGATGTTCCTTCATGTGAAGGGAACATGTTCCAGACTGTCAATCATTTCCTCACAACTAATTTTAGTGGCAGTGGCAGAGATTTGGAGAAACTGATGCACATATGGCAGACCTGAGAAAAGGGAATAATTGTCTTCTCCAAAGAGAAATTCTAATCTTCAACACCAAGAAAGAAGAAACTATCTTGGACATCCTTATTCTTATATGCAAAACATGTTAACTTTTATAATGTAATTTTAGATTTTATTTTTCATCTGCGTTCAGTGAACCCTTAATCTTAAAATTCTCATTCTTGTGTGTTCAGTTCTCTTCATGGGCTTACCCCTCCCTATCAGTAAAACCTCTTCTAAATTTACAGTCCTTACATTCTTTGCATTCCTCCAATTCTGGTTTCTTGCAAATCCCAGACTTTGTCACTCCACCATCCATGAGTCATAGAAAAGTTACAACAGAGAAGGAGGCCATTTGGCCTATCTTGTTCATGCCAGCCTAATGATGCCCAGGTCCCCTTTCAAATTTACACCTTCCTGCACTCAGCCCATAGCCCTGTAGCTTACAGAACTTAACATCCAGATACTTTTTAAAATCGCTTAAGGTCTCTGCCTCCACCACCAACTTAGGCAGCATATTCCAGACACCCACTATTCTCTAAGTAAAAAAAAATTCTTCTTCGTGTCCCCTCTATACCTTCTGACACTTATCTCGAATCTATATTCAACTTGCTGTTGGAGAGAATTCTTCGAAACAGTATTTACTCCCACCTGGAAGTAAGTGGAAGTATTAGTGAGAGGCAACATAGTTTTGTGAAGGACAGGGCGCAACTCACTAACTTGATCAAATTTTTTGAGAAAGTGACGAAGATAATTGATGAGGCATAGACTTCAATAAGGCCTTTGACAAGGTCCCTCATGGCAGACTGGCGCAGAAGGTGAAGTCACATAGGATCAGAGGCAAGCCGGCAAGGTGGATACAGAACTGGCTCGATCATAGAAGACTGCATTTCTGAATGGAGGGCTGTGACATGTGGCATTCTTCAGGGATCAGTGCTGAGACTGTTGCTGTTTGTAATGTGCATAAATGATTTGGTGGAAAATGTAAGTGGTTTGATTAGCAAGTTTACAAACGACACAAAGGTTGGATTTGTGGATACAGATAAAGGCAATCAGAGGATACAGCAGCATATAGATCATTGGAGACTTGGGCAGAGAGATTTATGGTGCTCCCCACTGGTTTTTCCACTAATTTATTCTCTAGCAGTGCTTTCCAGTCTGGTCCACCTCAGCCAAGTTCTTTCCCATCCCTGCAAAATTTGTATTCTCTACCACCACCACCGTCCCCCCCCTGTTTAAAATGTTTACTTTATCTCTGTCCTTTGCCATGGCAATGCTAAAATAACTGAACTATGATCACTATACCTGATGTGGTTGCTAACTGTCCTTTCACCTACTTGCCCTTTTTCATTCCCCAAGACCTGGTCTAGAATTACTTCCCTTCTTGTTGGGTTTTTCTGTAATTAGTTGAAAACATTTTCTTGGACACACTGCATGCATTTTCTCCCTCACTGCCCCTTATATTGTTTGAATACCAATTGACATTCAGAGAGTTAAAGCCTCCTATTATTGCCCTCTTGTTCTTATAAGCAGAAATTTGCTTGCATATTTTTTCTATCTCCCTTTCATTGTTTGGGGGTTTGTAGTATACTCACAATAGTGTGACTGCCCCTTTTTATTTCTAAGTTCCACCTACAAAAGCTTGTATGTTGACCCATTTAGTATGTCACACTCCTCACAATTGGAATTGATTCTTCAACTGTTGATGCTACTCCCCTCTTTTTTTCAATCACCTACTCTATACTATCTGAAGACTCTATAATCAGGAATATTTATTGTCAATTTTGTCCCTCCTTTAGCCAGGTTTCTGTTATAGCAATTATATCATTCTGCCATATGTTTACCTGTGCCCTTACCTCATCTACCTTGTTTGTAACACTCCTTGTGTTGAAGTATAAGCAGTTTAACTCTGCCAATTTTCATTAGTGGACACTTTTTAAACTTTGCTTCTCCTGTAATTCCAAGTCTATCACTACGTTTTCCACATCACTAGCTGATGTTCTACCTCAGTTTTTCTGATTTGAATCTGACCTATCTGATCCTACTCGTGGGATCCCATCCTCCTGCCACACTAGTTTAAATATTTCCCAACAGAACTAGCAAAAGATATCAGTCCCAGCTCTGCCTGAGTGCAAGCTGTTCAGTTTGTATAGGTCCCACCTTGCCCAGAACCAGTTCCAGTGTTCAAGAATCTGAATTCCTCTCAGCTACACCATCTCTGCTGCCACGTGTTCATTTGGTCTATCCTCTTATTCCTGTTGTTGCTAGCGTGTGAAACTGTGAATAATCCTGAGATTATTATATTTAATTTATCTCTTAACCTCCTGTACTCAGCTTGCAGGTCTTTATCACTTTGTTGGTACCAATGTGTACCACAAGCACTGAGTGTTCATTTTCTCTCCTGTAGCTGCTCCATGATATCCTGGACCCTGGCACCTGAAGGCAACATACTACCCTTGATTCATGTTTGAGTGTCTTCTGTGCCCCTAATTTAGTGAATTCCTTCTCATTGTAGCTCTGCCAGTCATTTTCTCCCACTCCTCCAAGCAGCAGAGTCACCTATGGTGGCTGATGCTGCTTTTCCCAGAGAAGCCATTGCTGCAACATTGTTCAAATTGGTATATCTGTTTGAGAGGGGTTGATCACAGGGGATCCCTACATTATCTTACTGAGTCTTTTACTGTTCCTAATGGTCATCCATTCCTTTTCTGCCTGTGCAATCTTCATCTATGGTTTGACTACCTCACTAAATTTGCTGTTTATGACGTGCTCAGCAACGTGAATGATCCACAGTGAATGACCCACGGTGAGTCCACCTGCAGCTCAAGCTCCAAAATCCAATCAGCTAGAATAATAGAATCTTACAGAAAGAGAACATTCGGCCCATCAATTCTGCAGTAACACAATCCCATCCAGGCCCTATCCCCGTAACCCCATGCATTTATCCTAGCTAATGCCCCGGCACTAAGGGGCAAGTTAGCATAGCCAATCCACCTAACCCGCACATCTTTGAACTATGGGAAGAAATTGGAGCACCTGGAGAAAACCCATGCAGACAGTGGAAGAACATGCAAGCTCCACACAGACAGTGACCCAGGTTGGGAATCGAATCCGGGTCTCTAACACTGTGAGGCAGCAATGCTAACTACTATGTCACTGTGCTGCTGCTGCTTTTGGCTGCATTTAAACATTATTTTGGCAGCGTTCCTTATTTCCCACATTTGCAGGATACGCATGTCATGGATCTGAGGTCTGCATGTTATCCCTGTTGATAAAGATAGTTACTTCCTTAAAAAATTTGCATTAGTTCAGAACCTTATTTACATTAGCTAGGAATTTTGTTTCTTATAAGAACTAGGAACAGGAATAAGCCATCTGGCCCCTTGAGCCTGTTCCATTATTCAGTAAGATCATGGCTGATCTTTTCGTGGACTCAGCTCCATTTATCTACCCGCTCACCATAACCCTTAATTCCTTTACTGTTCAAAAATTTATTTATCCTTGCATTAAAAGCATTCAATGAGGTAGCCTCATCTGCTTCACTGGGCAGGAAATTGCACAGATTCGTAACCCTTTGAAGAAGTTCCTCCTCAACTCAGTCCTAAATCTGCTTCCCCTTATTTTGAGGCTGTGCCTCCTAGTTATAGTTTCACCTGCCAGTGGAAATAACTTCCCTGCTTCAATCTTATCTATTCCCTTCATAATCTTATACATTTCTAGAAGATCTCCCTCATTCTTCTGAATTCCAATCAGTATAGCCCAAGTGTACTCAGTCTTTCCTCATAAGCCCCCCTCTCAAATCCAGAATCAACCTAGTGAATCTCTTCTGCACCCCCTCCAGTCCCAATATGTCTTTTCTTGAGTAAGGAGACCGAAGCTGTACACAGTACTCTAGGTGTGGCCTCACCAGCACCTTATACAGCTGCAACAAAACCTCGCTGTTTTTAAACCCCATCCCCCTAGCAATGAAGGACAAAATTCCATTTGCCTCCTTAATTACCTGCCGCACCTGCTGTAACTTTTTACTCTTTAAATAATCAATTTTGCTGTTATTCCTACCAAAATGGATGATCTCACATTTACCAACATTCTACTCCATCTGCCAGATCCTTGCCCATTTGCTTAAATTGTCTATATAAACTTTAATTGCCCTCTGCACACTTTGTTCTACCACTCATCTGCAAACTTTGACACACTACATTGATCCCCAATTCCAAATCAGCAATGTAAATTGTGAACAATTGTGATTCCAACACTGATCCCTGAGGCACACCACTTGTCACTGATCGCCAACCAGGAAAACACCCATTTACCCCACTCTTTGCTTTCTGTTAATTAACCGATCCTCTATCCATGCTAACACATTACCCATTACTGTGCACTTTTATCTTATGTAGCAGTCTTTGGTGCGGTACCTTGTCAAATGCCTTCTGAAATCCAAATACACCATGCTGTATCAGTCCATGACTCTCGTTCTCTATGAGATGTATTGGAATGCAGCGAAAAATAACGTTTCTATATAGACAAAACATACCATTCAAGAGTACATAAGGGAGAAGGAAAGGAGAGGGTGTAGAATTTAGTGTTACAGTCATAACTAGAATGCAGAGAAAGATCAACTTAATATGAGGTAGGAATGTTCAAAAGTCTGGTGGCAGCAGGGAAGAAGCTGTTCTTGAGTGAGTTGATATGTGACCTCAGACTTTTGTATCTTTTAGCCAATGGAAGATGGAAGAGAAAATATCCAGGTGTGTTGGATCCTTGTTTATGCTGGCTGCTTTCCTGAGACAATGGGCAGTGTAGGTGGAGTCAATGGTTGGGAGGCTGGTTGCATGATAGACTGGGCTATGTTCAGACCTTTCGTAGTTTCTTGCTTTTGTATGTTTTAGCCAATGGAAGAGAGCATGTCCAGGGTGCATAGGGTTCTTGGCTGTTTTGCCGAGACTGCAGGAAGTGTAGACGGTACCAAAACACCAGGTTGGGGTCGAACGTGTTTGTTTGGTGACACGAGCTTTACTCCTTCTTTCTTTGCGTAGGATACCCCGCCTACAACAGTAGTGGTCTCGCCAACATTAAGGGCATTTAAATGGTCATTGAATAAACATGTGGATAATATTGGAATAGTGTAGGTTAGATGGGCTTTTGATTGGTTTCACAGTCGGTGCAACATCGAGGGCTGAAAGGCCTGTAGTGCGTTGTAATGTTCTATGTTCATGTCCACTGATTCCTCATTGTCCATTGCACATGTAATGTTCTCAAAGAATTCCACCAAATTAATCAGACATGACCTGCCCTTCATGAACCCATGCTGTGCCTTGGGTTCATGAAGTGGAACAATTTATATCTAGATGTCTTGCTTTTTCTTTCTTGATGATAGATTCAAGCATGTTCCCGACTACAGAAATTAAACTAAGCAGCCTATAGTTACCTGCCTTTTGTCGACCTCCTTTTTTTTAAGCAGTGGCAGGAACCACCCCAGAGTCCAGCAAATTTGGTAAATTATTACTAGTGTATTTGCTATTTCTTCTGCCATCTCCTTTAGTATCCTGGAATGCATTCCATTAGGACTTGTCTATCTTTAGCCCCATTAAGTTGCCTAGCACTATCTCTTCCGTGATAATAATAGTTTCTAGATTCTCATCTGCCATAGCCTTGCTGTCATCAATTTTTGGCATTTTATTTGTGCCTTCCATTGTGAAGACAAACACAAAATACCTGTTCAATGCCTCAGCCATTTTCTTATTTCTAATTATTATATCCCCCTTTCGTCCTCCAAAGGACCAATGTTTAAGTTAGCCACTCTTTTTCATTTTATATATATTGTTTTTATATTTTTACAAGTTTGTACAAATATCTGTCTTTATATTCTGAGCTCGTTTACTGTCATAATCTATTTTACTTTCCTTTATAGCTTTTTTCGTGTCTTTCTGCTGACCTTTAAAGATTTCCCAATCAAGATTAGGTTCCCACTAATCTTTGCCATTTTGTATGCAATTTCTTTCAATTTGATACCTTCCTTTATTTCCTTAGATATCCATGGCTGATTATTTCTTTTTCCACAGTCCTTCCTTATCACTGGTATATACTTTTGCCAAGCACTGATTGCTTTGAAAGTCCTCCACTGTTTCTCAATTGTCCCACCATAAAGTTTTTGCTCCCAATCTGCCTTACAAACTCCCCTCATCTCTTTGTAGTCTCCTTTGTTTAAGCTCAAGGCACTGGTATTGGATTTTACCTTATTACGCTCCATCTATATTTTAAATTCAACCATACTGTGATTGCTTCTTCCAAGAGGATCCCTAACTGCAAGATCATTAATTATTCCTGTCTCATTACACAGGACCAGATGTAGGAGAGCTTTCTCCCTTGTTCCTTGGTCTCTTATTAAACACTTATAATTATTACAGTGCTATTCACTTTTTTAGTCCCTACCTCAGTATTAAACAATGAAAATACACACAGGGTTATTTACCAATCAGCTTCTTTGGTCCCACATCACTTTCTGAACTCCATTCCCAGAAGAGTGTCCCACGTAGGTCCAGTGCTCTCCGCTCCACAAAGATAAGTAGGGGCCCCAAGCTTCATGCTCCCTCCACTCCCAGAAGTCTCTCTCCCCTCTCTGATTGTAAGGCACAGCTATGTCTTAGGCCGGGTGGCCCTAAAATTGGTAATTCCCTCCCTCAACCTCTATATCTTTCTCTTCCTCCTATAAAATGGATCTTTTCAACCATACTTCTGCTTGCATGCCTTGTATCTGCTTATGAGTCTCAATGTCAGTTTTTTTTTGACAACACTCATGTAAAGCATCCTGAGATTTTTTATTTTGTTAAAGATATTATATAAATTGTTGCCAATAATTAGTACCTCTGCTATAACATTTTAGACAACAGCAAGAAGTGCATTATTAATAGTAAGTATGCCTTCATACACAATGTTGTGTTTGGACTTGGAAAGTTGATTTTATTTCCAATGCTACACATACAGTAGATTCAAATATATTGGAGCCATAAGGAATAAGTTTTAGTCCCATCTGGGACTGGAACAGATGTGAAACTTTGTGCTGGTCTGTGTGCCAATCTCTTAGCTCTTTCCCATTCCTGAGCCATTTTCTTGGGAGCAGGATGTTGGAATGCAGAGATACGGTTGGCAGGGCAATCATCCATAAATTGGGATTTTACAGTTGGCCTCCAGTGGTGGCAGACAGTTTAGCTGCCTGCAGGCAGTTTTCCAACAGCAGGCTGAGTGACTGATGCTCAAAACAGACTTAAAGGCAACTCTGCCTGTCTTGGTGAAGCAGATGCAAGTCTCCCTGTAGAATTGTTCTGCACTAAAAGTGGAGCAAGGGTACCAAGGCTTTTTTATAATTTAAGTCTTGGAAAGAGAGCATTCTGAAGTACCTGTCCCTCACTTACCCGTCATGAAATCCTGTGATTGTTCTTCCAACTGTGAGAGTCCAACCTTCTCAATTAGTTGGCAAGCTTGCTCTTTGGCCACTAATTGGCAACTCTGAAAGAAATTCCCATTGACTGACTGCTTTCCACATAGAGTGGACTTTTGACTCCTATTTGAACATGACAGTGGAGTTCAGAACCTTCAAGGAAAACCCTGCTCATAGAACTATAAAATAGTTATTGCATATTTGGAGGCTAGAGGCCCATCGAATCCAGACTGTCTGTGGAGTGGTTCAGTCAGTCACATTTTCCTCATGGACCCATCCATTTTCCTTCTGAAATCATTGTCACTGCTCTAGGGAGCAAGTTACAGGTCAATATTACTTGTTGCGTAAAAAAGTTCTGACATCTACAGATTGTCTTGTTAATAATGATTATATGATGAGGAAGTTTAGGATAAGTTCCTTGAAGTTGTATTGATGGCAACGACACAAATTGCACCCAAGTTTAAGTTTGAATCTTGATGAATTCTCCCATGTTAAATTTAGATTTAGTCTTGGAGAGATGTTAACTAATATGCTGTAGTAATTTAATTTGAGTTCATCTGGGTTGTAATCTGAAAATTTCTGAAGTCTTTTTGAAGGGATTGAAAAATCTTAGCTCATTTGTATTACAGATTTGTGAAACAGGCCTTGAAAAGGTTGGCATGGATAAAAAGCAAGTTAAATTTTCAGAAAAGAAAGGCTTTATTAGCAGTGACAGGATGGGAAAGATGATTGCCACTTGGTCATAGTGCTAAAGCAGACTTGCTGTCAATGCTTTGGCTAATGAGAACTAATGTTTTTCTTAGATCAAACCCATGCTCAAATGTACTTGCTGCAGTGGAGTAAGAGCAGACTGTATGATGTTGAAGATTGAGACAATGAATGGTCATGTCTTGTTAAAACAGACAGCTCTGTTTTGAATGTTTATGATTATACTTATATAGTGGAGTTGAATTATTTTTGCTATTATCTATACTATATTTGAATTGTAATTTGTTTCGCAATAATAGTTTGAAAAGATTTGTTGAATGCCTGATAAAAGTGTGTTCAGTCGTCTGTTGCATTAAATAGTAATGGGTACAGTAATATAATGAAAATGTGCTATCAGACCTGAATGTAAGAAATTAAGGTCCTCATTTTCTCTTACCTGTCGTAAACTTTTCTTTTCGTGCTATTTTGCACTTATTTTGTGCTGGAAACTTTGCCTCACATGTCACAGAAATTAACCCAATCTTAATGCAACAAGTAGATGCTTACATTTCTTAGTCTGCTTGAAACTACAGCATATTTTGCAAACCAAAGATGCAGAAAGAAGGGTAAGAAATCAGTTCACTCCTTAACTCATAGTTATGTAATTTCCTGAAAATGCAAAGAGGGAAAAATAAATCGGGAAGAATTCTTAAGGCAATTAACCAACTTTATTAGAGCCCTCCCACTGGTACTCAATGGCATTGTCATCACTGATGTAGAGATGCTGGCATTGGACTGGGGTAAACTCAGTAAGAGGTCTAACAACACCAATTTTAAATCCAACCGATTTATTTGATAGTAAACTCGCTAGCTTTCGGCCTTTGTGCCTTTGTCAGGCAAATGAGGTGTTCTGGTCTGCAATAGCACACATATCAGCACAGACAGTTTACAGATTGCTGATTAGAATGCGAATCCTTACACCTAACCTGCTATTCAAGTCTTAAAGTGGCTAAAAATGTGAGTGGAAGGAGCACTGAACACAGGTTAGAGAGATGTGTATTGTCTCCAGACAGCACAGTAAGTGAGGTTTTTTGCTAACCCAGGCAAGTCATGGGGGTTACAGATAGTGTGACATGAAGCCAAGATCCCTGTTAAGACCATCCTTATGTGTGCGGAACTTGGCTATCAGTCTCTGCTCAGCGGCTCTGTGCTGTCGTGTGTCGTGAAGGCCCCCTTGAAGAACGTTTACCCGAAGGTCGGAGGCCAAATGCCCGTGACCGCTGAAGTGATTTGCCTGGTGATTGTCAGAGCTCACCTGGGGATCAGTCAATTGGATTTCCAGTCAGAAGCTGGAAATTCAGCAATGAGTAACTTGCTTGTTGACTTCCAAAAGCCTGTCTGCCATCTACCGCATACAAGTCAAGAGTGTAATAGAATACCCTCCACTTGCCTAAAACATAAAACATTACAGCGCAGTATGTGCCCTTCGGCCCTTGATTTTACGCCGACCAGTGGAACCAATCTAATGATCCTCTAACCTAAACTATGCCAATATTATTCATGTGACTATCCAATGACCGTTTGAATGCCCTTGAAGTTGGCAAGTCCACTATTGCTACAGGCAGGGCATTTCACACCCTTACTACCCTGTGAGTAAAGAACCTACCTCTGACATCCGTTCTATAATTATCACCCTGGATGAGTGCAGCTCTAACAACCTTTCAGATGCTTGATACCAGCAGGATAAAGCTGTCAACTTGATTGGCACTCCATCCACTACCTTAACTATTCACTCCTTTCACCATTGTTGCACAGTGATAGTAGTGTACTCCTAGATGTACTGCAAAGCTTATCCAAGCTTCTTCAACAGCACCTTCCAAACATGCAACCTCTATTGCCTAGTAAACGACTACAGGCACATGGAAACACTATCACTTACAAATTCCTTTCCAAGACATACATTGAACTGGCTTGGACATACCACTGTTCTGCCACTGCTTCTTGGATCAACATTTTGGAACTCCCTTTCAGATAACATTTGGGTGTATGTACACCATAGGGACCACAGCATTCTTAACTCACCACCAACTTGTCAGAGCAATTAGGAGTGAATAAAAACTGGCCTTACTAGTGATGTCATGTCCCATGAATGAATAAAAAATTGTCTTTTTCTGCTCATAATCCACAAATTAGACTGTATTCCTGTTTAACAGGAAATAATGTTTCTTCGCAAGAAGTTGTACAGTTCTGTTTTTAAAACTAGCATTTTGAGAGTGGTTGATATTTTGAGACTTTTTTTTAATTCTTTGCATAGAGATTTTCTTAACATGTCCTCTAGTCCTACTATTGCCATTCATCACAATACAATTCTTTGTTTTAAAATGTCAACGATATTGCTGCTAAACCTCCATTTATCCAAAGTCTGCAGCTCTAACACTTGGAGCCTGTCTCCATGATTAAGAGCCCAAGGTCTGGTTATTATTTTTGTTACTTCCTGTATGCTTTTTGAAGAATCCAATATTCTTCATTTGATCTCATCATAATTCTCCAATTTTAGATGTAGCAGAGCCTTATTTAGTTTATGTATAGTTTTCTTTGATTTATATTAACTGATCCTACTGACCTAAAATCCTATTTTCTACCTATATTGCCATCTCATATGAATTGTGACCAGGCACCATTCAAAATATTCCCATTAATGACAACCTTAATGAAATTTAAATTATTTACCTGTCCTAACAATACCATTTCTAAATATTTTTCATGGAGTACTTTAGAAATCTCTTTAGAAATCAAAGTATTTGCCATCATAGAATGAACTACCAAATTGATCACTTTTTATTCTAGAGATTTAGAACGTTTTTGTCCATCATAAATTTAAATATTCTCTATTTTACCTCTCTTGGAGATTATCATTGAGTATGTCACACTAAACCTTCCCTAATAATTTCCTCAATGTTTAAAAGTTAATTTTTAATCACACTCTCTATTGCATTTCAATCTCCTCTTCTAAAACCATCTATCATTCCAGCATCACCTTCAAGGTCAAAAGCGATCATCAGCTTTTTGCAACTATCATTGGTTTCTGAAAACTGCATAGTATGAAGATACTTCTGAATCATGTTTCTTGTACAGGATTTGTTTTAGCAGTTTGTTTTATTATTGCTGCCATTTTTGTCTGCATATTTTTACCGCAGCAGCATCTTAATTGATAGAATATTTGTTTTAATCTGGCCGAATGCAATGCTGTTATTTTAGTGTTTTCTCCTGGGGGTTTGGAGAGTGGGCTTGATTTGGTTGATTGGATCATGTGACTGGGTGCAGCTAGGTTTACACAGAAAAATCAAATCAGTTGCTGCTTGGAAGCTGTGTTAAGAAGTAGCCCTTTTTTCCTTTGAAGTTTGCAGACTGGAATCTGCCAGAAATTGGGTTTATTTCTCTGCAAGTCTGCTTTTGAGGATATACTCTACTCTGGAAATTGCTGCATAAGAGTCAGAAGGATCAGAAGTCTTTCTATATCTGCCTGGGGA
Organism: Sphyrna mokarran; assembly: GCA_024679065.1. Classification (NCBI taxonomy): domain Eukaryota; kingdom Metazoa; phylum Chordata; class Chondrichthyes; order Carcharhiniformes; family Carcharhinidae; genus Sphyrna; species Sphyrna mokarran. Next base: position 130,736,212 of record JAGIQG010000001.1, read on the forward strand.
CAGGGGGGGAAGGTGGGGGTAAAAGGCTAGAAATCTAGCATCCACATGAGATTATCTGTTTTTGGTGCTAATTGGTTCTGAAGTATGATTTATGTTTATGGGAATATTGCTCAAATTGGAACTATAGAGATAAATATTTGAATTGATAAAAGTTTATTTTTCTCTCTTCTAAATATGTTCTTAAATGACAATTGTTTCAATAAAAGCTTCTTAATAGGTCAATTGAATCACACCTCGAGCAAAACACCTTATGCTCTCCCCAATATCAAAATCAAAAAAAAATGTTGGCATATAGGCTGACTTTACAATATTACTAGGAGTTTCTGATTTGGAACCTAATAACCCAGAGATAACTGCACAGGTAGCTCACAAATTGTTCCCTTTTAAGAGTGTGTGTGTCTGCTGTGCACAAAAAAAATTGAAATTAGATGAATAGGTCACACAGCAAAAATAAGCATTAGAAAACTTTGACTGCTACCAACTGTATTTTTAAAATACTCTCCTATCCATGAGGAGTTCATGATATTTTTCATCAAAGTACACTGCTATGTATGTTTCTTTACATTTCACTTTCCCACCAAACCAATCCTTTCCGTATTTCTTTACCTTTCCTAGTCCTGAACTCCTGTCTTTCTCTAGTTCCTAAACCATTTCATCCTGATCACCTTTTGAGCTCTGTATGACCTAACCCCTGGTCCCATCATCCCATTTCCCCAAAGATGCTGATCACTCAGTCTCTCCTTACATTTATGTTATCTGATATTCTAAATGGCTCCTTCTCAGTTACTGACTCAGCACCATCATTACCTATTCCATCAAGTAAATAAAACCCTTGGGCAGGCTTGATGGATAAGCAGGTCCTTTTGTGTCCATCAGTTTCATATGTTGTGAACTATTAAACCATTTCCAAACTTCCTTTTCTCTTAAAATTTGTCAAATAGTATTACTTGCCAACTTCATGACCCTTTCTTGTTAGAATCTATTCATTACTGATTAGCCACCCTCTATTAACATTAGATTGATCCTAATCAAAGTTATAAACATAATTCTTTCTCACAAATTGTTCCCTTTAAGATAGTGCGTGACTGCTGTGCACAAAAAAATTGAAAAGTACCTCACAGATGAATAGGTCACACAGCAGAAAGAAGAATTAAAAGAAACATTGACTGCTACCAACTGTATTTTTAAAATACTCTCCTATCCATGGAAATTTCACTCCTAAATCCTCGAACTGTCCACTTTCATTTCCTTTGTTAAGTCCCTCGTTACCATTTTCACTTAAGTTTTTGATCATCATTCTTAACTACTCTGTTCATTACACAGAGATGAAAAGGGAATGGTTTAGGTTAGAGAGTCATTGCTTTTTCTTAATTGGTCGGCGCAACATCGAAGGCCGAAGGGCCTGTTCTGCGCTGTTATGTTCTATGTTCTACATCGATTTTTAGTTATCCATCTGTGAAGTGCTTTGGGATATTTCTGTTCATTAGAGGCAATGTATAAACGCATAACAAAGTAATATTATTGGTTATTATGGAGTGTGGAATTGTATTTGTATAACACCTTTAATATTGTTAAAACATATAAAGGCATTCGATGACCATGCGAAAGGATACTGAACGAAAGAACCAGAAATGAGGATGTTTGAGTTGAAAAGTTTCAACAATTTGCATCTACATATTTCTTTTGGCATAGAACAATGTTCTATATATGTAAATATAAAACATAAAAGAATGAAAATGTTATGTGTGTGCAGAAGTAAAATTATTAACTAGTAGATTTCCCATGACATTGTTCAGGCTGAGTTAGAAAATACATTACCTTGTAACACCAGGTTCCATTTAAAGTATAGGCCAGGGCCACTAATTCACAGCGATTATATAAATCAAATTATATTAAATTGTGTCATTCTATGATAATATTGTTCATTTTGGGAATGAACGCAACAACTCTTAATCATTCTGTTACAATGTAAATATAGTTGTCCATTATTATGTACCATGTTTAAAAAAGCCACACCTGCAGATTTCCTATCAATTGTATTGTAAACTTCCATATTTATCATTGAAACAACCTATGTACAACCTGTTAAATTACACAGTCATCAGTGGAGGCACTATATTGTCATCATTGGTGGGATGGTCTCTGCAACAAGACATTTTTGTATTGGCATTTTCAATAATAAGTGGTTGCATAGTAATTAGTAATGGAAGTATAAAAAAAATTGCCTCACTTTTTTATCTCTCTCCCTGATTCCCTTTTTGCAACATCACAGGAATTTAGCTAGTTTCTATATATTCCTTTTCTTGGCTACTTAACCTTTGGATATTAAAAGAAAGATAAGTTCTGTTAAAAACATGGAATGAGACAGGAAAAATTATGCCAAACTCGAATAGTTTTCATGAGTAATGGCACATGAAGCTCACTAATCTAGGTTTCTGAAACTTCTAAATATGAAGTTGAATTTCTTTGTTAAGCAGAATAGTTTGAATGCTTTTTGACAAATAAACAGAAAGACATATGATGAAACCTTGCAAATTCATTGTCCTGCACTGAGTATTGTGATATGTGACTGCATGCCATTATAATGTAAAGATGTGCAGCAGAGCAAGAGTTGATGTCAGGTGGGAGAACATCACCATCTGTGATATGATACATATAGTCACATAATAAGAGACTCTGGGAGAACAATGTAAAGCAGCACTCTTAAGTATGCAGCCTGCCTGCCTCCATGCATAAACATACCTTGGAACTATAAATAATTAAAGACGAGCAGTATGGTGCCTATGTTTGAACGTACAAATCTCAAACTCTCCTCATCAAGGCATCACCATGCACCATATTACAGCATGTTTTGCAGTAGCGGCATTTGTGGTGATGACCAACAGCGATAGTACCATGATTGGCTGTGATGATCAATGGGAGTGAGAAAGGTAGCAATTAAATGCATAAACCCAGACTAGTATCAAAGGTATCCTAACCTGAAATCAGACTAGAGAGATGTGCACCTCAGAAGAAAAACTGAAGACAAAGTTGAAGCAGATTTGCCAAAGGCTTTGAAATTGAGAGATCCACCAGAGTGAATGAGTCTCTTGCAAGATTCCTGCATGAGGCAGAGCAAAAGATGCCAAGTCTACAAGATTGGTGAACTAAACTCTGGAAGTTCCAAGATCCTGAATGACGGAATCCACAACTTAGTGTGCAAAACAAGGAGCTATATTTACATTTCAAAATAGGAGGTGGTTCCAGGGCTCAATATGCAGATGAAAGCAACGTTTTTTTTAAAAAATCTACAGAACGAAAGGCTGGTAGGGTTAAATACTGAAATCTGTGTGCACAGTAAAAAAAACTCCAGAATTTTTTTAAAAAGTTGCTGCTGTGCCAATGAGTTTTTAAAAACGGCTATCAGAATAAACACAAGTCTGGAGCTTTAAATTTTAAAAAAAATCCACCAAAGCTCAAAAAGCAAGAAACAACAATTCATAACTTTAAAGGGAAGCACATCTGCTGAAACTCCCAAAACGCACCAAAGTTTTTTTTAAAACCTGCTGAGTTTAAAGGCAACAATAGCTGTGTTGCTTTTTCTGAACAGAAATAAAGTTCGAACAGTTTTAAAACCTACAAAGTAGTAGAGGTCCATAATTACCAAGATCTTGTAAAACACAGGAAACTTGCATGCAGAGAAAAATTGGTAGCTGTAGTGACAACCTGAAGTTTTAACAAAAAGGTCCTATTTTAAAGCGACAACATATTTAAAGCGGTAAATACAAGAAAGAAGAAAACAGTCCTGGACAGCAAATTAGAAGAGATGCCAGAGGTAGGGCAACTCTGCCAAAGATAACAATAGAGCCTGAGAGAGGGCAATTCTGTCAAAGGTGACAAGAGATCCTATAATGACTTCAATCAGGCCATTGAGGTTGGCCTATTGGAGTATGAATTTCCTGATTAAGGATCCAATTGATTGGCTAATCAGGGAGTTTTTGCTTTGTGCTTAACTGGGAGTGTCAATTTCTCTAATACATGCAGTAGTTGATATTTCAGAAAACCGTGGAGAACGTATTACAAGGGTTACCACAGGTTGCCATTTATCTGGCCAATATGCTCATCATCAGGAAAACGACAGCAAAACATCTGCAGAACTAAGAACAGCGGTTGTGTGCTTAGGGGGAGAAATGTGTATTCTTAGTATATGTGTTACAAAGTCTATAAGGCAGGCCTACATCCCTTGAAGGATCAGGTGCAGGCAGGCAAAGATGCCCCAACCCCCACACCACAATCTAGGAGTTGCAATTGTTTTTAAAGCTGGTGACGTACTATGGGATATTCATACAAAATAGGGCCTCCATCTTGGATCCCCTGCATCAGCTAATAAAAAAGGGACAAGCCTGGGAATGGTCTGCCCAAGACCGGGCTTTTAAGAAAATCAAACTGCATCTCTCCTCAGCAAATGTTTTGGCGCATTATGATCCGAGGAAAGAGTTGGTTCTCTCTTACGATGGGTCTACATGCTGCACTGGTGCAGTTCTAGCACATAGATGGCAAAATGGAGAGAAACAGCCTATAGTATATGTCTCCAGGACCCTAACAATAGCAGAAGGGAAGTATGCTTAGGTCAAAAAAGGAGGACTGGCTGTATTTCTTTTTGCAGAAATGAAATTCCACCAGTATCTACGTGAGTGGAAATTCATGATCATCACTAATCACAAGTCATTGGTGGGTTTGTTGGAAGAGGACAAAGTGGTGCCATCAACAGCAACACCCCGAATCTAGTGCTGAGCATTATTACTGGCAATATACAATATTAGTTGGAGCACCAGCTGGGAACTCATGGCAAATACCATGTTCTAAGCAGGCTACTGTTACCAAACACCCTGCCATTGATATCCAGAATAGAAGAAACGGTGATGACACTGAACTTTTTGGATACCATCCCGATGGCTGTACACGACATATGCTTGTGGACACAAAAGGAACCCATACTAGCAAAAATAAAACATCTGGCGCTAACAGGGAAAATGGAAAGACCAGTCCAACCCAATTCCACCACCTAATGGAGCAGAAGAGAACAGATCACCATAGAAGGCAGGTACTGCTATGGCATGGGTCATAATCCCAAGTCAGAGCCGTCAGGCCATACTGGCCATATTATACCACGGGCACTCAAGAGAGTCCAAGATGAAGATACTGGCCAGGGGCTATGACTGTGGGTGGGCTTGGACACAGATATAGCGGCGGTGGATCAGTGCGAGGAATACAAACAGGGCAGAAAGTGCCACCGGCAGCCTTGCTGCACCCATGGGAATGGCCAGGTGGACTATAGATTCAATTGCACGTTGATTTTGCAGGCCCATTTATGGGTTCCATGTTTTTGATAGTACTAGACATCCACTCAAAATGATTGTATGTCTATCTGGTGAATTCGGCAAACACAAAGACAATCGTCGAGAAGCTACATGCCTTGTTTTCAACACGTGGAATTCCAGAGGTATTGATTTCAGACAACGGATTGGCTTTCGTTGGCCAAGAATTCGCCAGATTCATGATGTCAAATGGTATAAGAACATGAGAAGTAGGAATAGGCCATCTAGCCTCTCAAGCCTGCCTCGCCATTCAATAAGATCATGGCTGATCTGATAGTGGTTCAGTTCCACTTACACACTTGCTCCCCACAACCTTTAATTCCTTTATTGATCAGAAATCTGTTTAGCTGTGACTTAAACATATTTAACGAGGTAGACTCCACTGCTTCAATGGACAGAGAATTCCAGAGATTCACTACCCTCTGGGAGAAGAAGTTCTTCCTCAACTGTGTTCTAAATTGATTCTCCCTTATTTTGAGGCTGTGCCCTGTAGTTCTTGTTTCCTTTCTAAGTGGAAATAATCTTTCTGCCTCTACCATGTCTAGCCCTTCATTATCTTGTATGCCTCTCCAAGATCTCCCCTCAGCCTTCTAAACTCTAAGGAGTACAGGCCCAATCTAGTCAATCTCTTCTCAAAAGCTAACCTCATCTCCGGTATCAACCTGGTGAGCTTTCTCTGTACTCCCTCCAAGGCCAATATATTTTACAAATAGGGGGACCAAAATTGCACACACTACTTTAGTTGCAGCCTCACCAGTATCCTGTATAATTGCAGCAAGACCTCCCTGCTTTTATATCCATCCCCCTCGCGATAAAGGCCAACATTCCATTTGCCTTCTTGATCACCTGCTGCGCTTGCAGATTGAGTTTTTGCAATTCATGCACAAGGACTCCCTGGTCCCTCTGCACAGTCGCATGTTGTAATTTTTCACCATTTAAATAATAGTCCATTTTAGTATAATTCCTTCTGAAGTGGATAACCTCACATTTGCCAACGTCATACTCCATCTGCCAGATCCTCGCCCATTTACTCAGCCTATCCAGATCTCTCTGCAGATGTTCCGAGTCCTTCATGCAATTCGCTTTCCCATTCATCTTTGTGTTATCAGCAAACTTTGTTACCCTACACTCGATCCCCTCCTCCAGATCGTCTATGTATATGGTAAACAGTTGAGGCCCCAGCACCGGTCCCTGCGGCATGCCACTAGTCACTAACTGCCAACCAGAAAAGCACCCATTTATTCCAATTCTCTGCCTCCTGTTAGATAGCCAATCCTCAATCCACTCTAACACTTTATCCCCAACTCCACGTACCTTAATCTTTTGCAGCAACCTTTTGTGAGATAACTTATTGAACGCCTTCTGGAAACCTAAAAACAGCACATCCACCTGTTGACCATACACGTTATGCGACACATCAGGACAGCCCTGTATCACCCAGTGTGGAATAAGCTTGCTGAGAAAGCTGTACAGACTTTAAAGCTGGGTTAAAGCAGAGTCAATAGACACCAAACTCTCCCACAGTTATTTGATTACAAGATAACCCCGCACACCACCATGGGAATAACACTGATGGAATTACTCATGGGTAAACAACTTGGTGCCATGCTGAGCCTGCTATTCCCAAACCTGGGTGGGAAGATGGAAAAGCACCAAGAGGCCCATTGCAGGGGCCACGACAACAGTTGCTGAGAGAGGCATTTTGACGTTGGTATAAAGGTCTGCATGAGGAACTTCACAAATGGTCCCTCCTGGATAGCAGAATGGTCGTATCCAGAACGAGACTTCTATCCTACCAGGTACACGGGGGAGAGGCCGTCTTAAGAAAGCATCTAGACCAGGTGCGAACGTCGAGTTCATCACCAATCACAGAGCTGAATCTGCCCTGCAGGCTAGGACTAAGGAGAGCCTTATCTGATGGGCTAGTCCTATCTCTCTGGCATCTCTGGTAAGAACTTCTGACTTTGTGATTGACACTGGGGACAAGTCGCAACTATTCCTTGACTGCCAGAGGGAGAAGGTGAACTGACCCTCCAGCACTCATGATGAAAGAGATGGGGACCTAGTAGATACACCCTTAGTACGTTGGATGCTGAATTGGAGAAACCAGGCCCAGCACTGAAATGGAGGAAGAGATGCGTGTGCACTGAAACCACGAGGATTCCTTAACTTTGGAGAGGAGGAGTGCAATGATTTCAGTCCGGTCATTGAGGTTGGCCTATTGGAGTATGAACTCCCCAATTAAGGATCCAATTGATGAGCCAATCAGGGAGTCTCTGCCTTGTACTTAACTAGGAGTGCCAATTCCTTTGACACCCCCAGAGGTAGACTGCTGACACTCTGTGTACTGCTATTAGAGTTCCAAGACTTCTGCCTCCATAGACTTAACAGACACCCTCAAAGAAAGGACAGTTATGTTGAGGACACAAGAGACCTTAGAGAGAAGGCAATTCTGCCAAGGGCAAAAATAATCCCAGAAAGTGGGCTTCTCCACCAAGGGCAGCAAAAGCCCCAGAGGGAGGTCAACAAGAGAATAAATTGTTGAAAGAACTGTTTATTATCCTTCAAGATCGAACGAAAAAAGAATGCATAGCCGTTCAGCAACATGAAATGAAGACTGTCTTAAACAGTTGAATGGGAGCAACATTTTGCAATGGTACTTAAGATGATTCTATTGAATTACAAGAAAATTCAAGATGAAACAAGCAAGTTTCATAAAAAAGAAAATATGTTGAGAATTTCATATATTCCAAGAATCCTGACTAACCGGTTGGCAGAAAAGTCTCAGCAATGTTCAATGTTCTAGGAGGAAGCCAAAAGTTATGGGAAACAGACTGAAGAGCTGCAGAAGTAGATGAATGAAAAAGAGATAGTGAAAAGCATTGAAGGGAAAAGCTGTAGAACTTTCCATGCTGCAAGCGGATAACAAAGACACAAACACAGAACTGAAACAAGTTAAAATTTCACCAGAAACAGAACTGGCCAATAATGGATCCAAAGTGAAGAACAGGACCAAAATTCTGCTGCTAATAGAGAAAGAAGAGACAGAATTATGATTGAAAATGTAAAAAACGATACTGAAGTGCAAGCAGCTAGAAGACAAAGTTGAACTGGATGAAAAAATTCATAAGTTGCATAACGACTTGAAAACAAAATAAGAAAGAACTTTGGCTGAAATTGTGAAATAGATGGAAATATATCTAGCAAGAACATGGTGGGCACTATGGAAAAAGAAAATCCAAGTCTTTTCTAGAAATTAACAGAGTACACGTTCCTCGGAAGGAACGGGACAGATACAATGTTCGAAAAAGTAGACGAGTTGTTCACAAAGAGAAACGTGACGCGGAGCATAAAGAACAAATCACGTGGAGATAGCCAAGTAGCAGAAACAGAGTACTACTTCCATTTTTCCCCACACGTGACAGAATGAGATGTGGGAGAACTGTCAAGACTCAAGACATTTAAATTTACAAAGTCAGAGACTTGAGATGGGGGAGCAGCGATATTAATTTAAAAATTATATTGTAATATTCTGTTAGAAGAGAGAAAAGATTATTTAAGAGGAAAAAGGGAATGTTGTGATATACGTCTGTTTGCAATGATAATGTGAAAATGTTTGGCAGCATAAGGATTAACATGGGACTGAACAATAGCACCAAGTACAGTATAACATTTAGAGTGACACTGTAGACGACTCTGTGAGAAATATCTGGAGCAACACTAATAATCAGCCTACCTGCATGGTTCATGTTTAAATTTACAACTCTCAAGATCTCTGCATTGAGACACCTTAAGAATCCATACAACAACATACTGTAGCAGCAAACAGAACCATCCAAAAATACAATTTAAATTTTGGATGGTTCCGACTGTTTTACCGCAATAGTCAACTGGTAAAAGCAGAAAAATTAAAAATCACTTCCAGCTTCTGAGTAATTGTATTGATCTCTCCTCACCCTTTCCCTGGATCTGCCAACTACACCACACTCCCCACTACACTTTCCATAGGAACCTACCCTTGTATCTTCACTTCGTGCTCATGTACCACTCCCATGGATCCCCATCCAAATGCATCCCTGCCCCCCCAAATGCATGCACATCCCACTTCTGACTGCGCAGCTGTCATTTCCCACCGACCCACCCACCCCCACTGTTTGCAACCCAGTGACCACTTACTTTTCAAACCAATCTTCTTCCTGCTTTGCAAGTAGCTCGACCTTTAACTTACCTGACTTAAGAACATAAAAACTCAGAGCACAAGTAGCCTGTTTGGCCCTGCACAGCCATTCAGTAAGATCATGGATAATTTTTTCATGGTTCCACTCACTCACCCACCCGCTCACCATAACCCTTAATTCTTTTACTGTTCAAAAATTTATTTATTTTTGCCTTAAAAACATTCAATGAGGTAGCCTCACATGCTTCACTGGGCAGGGAATTCCACAGATACACAACCCATATAGATGAAGATGTTCCTCCTCAATTCAGTCCTGAATCTGCTCTCCCTTATTTTGAGGCTATGCCTCCCCCTTCTGATTTCACACGCCAGTGGAAACAACCTCACTGCTTCTATCTCATCTATTCCTTTCAGAATTTTGTATGTTTCTATAAGATCTCCCTTCATTTTTTTAAATTCCAATGAGTAAAGTCCCAGTTTACTTGGTCTTTCCTCTTAAGCCAACCCTCTCAACTCTGGAATCAGCCTAGTGAATCTTCTGTGCATTCCATCCAGTGCCAATATATCCTTTCTCAAGTAAGGAGCCCAATCTGTACACAGTACTCCAGGTGTGGCCTCACCAGCACTTTATACAGCACATAACCTCCCTATTTTTTTTTTAACCTCCATCCCTTTAGCAATGAAGGACAAAATTCCATTTGCCTTCTTAATTACCTGCTGCACCTGCAAACCAACTCCTTGAGATTCCTGCACAATATCAAGCAGGTCCCTCTGCACAGCAGCATGCTGCAACTTTTTACTCTTTAAATAATCAATCCTACCAAAATGGATGACCTCACATTTACCAACATTTTACTCCATCTGCCAGATCCTTGCCCACTTGCTTAAACTGTCTATGTAAACTTTCATTGTCCTCTGCACACTTTGTTCTACCACTCATCTGTGAACTTTAACATACTACACTTGGTCCCCAACTCTAAATCATGTATATAAATTATAAACAATTGCAATCCCAACATTGATCCCTGAGGCACACCACTTCACTGATCACCAAGCAGAAAAACATTCATTTATTCCTATTCTTTGCTTTCTGTTAGTTAACCAATCCTCTATCCATGCTTATACATTATCCATAATGCTGGACAACTTTGTCTTACGCAGCAGTTTTTTGTGTGGCACCTTTTCAAATATCGTCTGGAAATCCAGATACACCATGTCTATTGGTTTCTGGTTAAGGCAACTAGTATGTAAAAAGATTGTGGCTTCCATGCATTCAATTCTGCAGGCTTCGACAGAAGGTCTCAGGAGTGTGCTGCTCTACATATTTCTCACCTGTCCTCAGTCACAAGGTCAAGTGAAGAAGGAATGAAAAGATTTTAAGGATTAAAAAACAAACAAGGAGTGCAGTGGCGATCTGACTGTATTACTTTGCGTAAGTTCAGGTCCTGATAATTTATATCCAAGGTATAAATTTCTCCAGGAACGTGTTGTTATAGCAACAGATTCCCATTATTATTTCAAAAAGCTTCCTTGATCCAAAGAAAAAAAATCTGATGCTAAGGGATAACAACTGGATTTTTGGACAAAAGGATTCTTTTTAATTATCAGTAAACATCTGTTCATATTTGATAAATTTTAATCTTTGTTTGTTAAAATTAATAAATTAAATTTCATCTAGACTTTTAAGTGCCTTTGCAGTTTATGACCTTTCAAGATGAATGTCAGCCAAGTGAGCAGTTATGGGTTAGTGTGCCTTCGTTCTGTTGTGCAAGCCATCTCACTGACTTGACAGTCCATGCAAACATGAATGTTGTCACAAACAGGCATCATTTATTAATGTGGGACATATGCAGCACTTGTGCTGGCTGAACCTGTCCTTTGAGACTGCTGTAGCATAAAAATGAGAACTCTGTTCTTCATGATGTGTAAAGGTCTTGATTTTAGGAAACAGCAGGAGAGGTATTTTTGTTCTAGTATTTAAAGAAAATGGGTTACACAGATCGAGAACCACATGTGGCCTGCCAAGGTCTTTGACTTCATATTTGCTAATCTTCAGGATAGAATGTCATTTTTTTTCTCTCTTTTGGTAGGCAGTAGATAATAACTTGTGTCGTTAGTTTTAAAATTGATGTACGTTGTATTTCACTCTTTAAAAATAGATTACTAAGAGGGCCACCCCTTAATTTGAAACACAGTTTATGTATTCTTTTACTGACACAGTTATTGAATGCAATACTGCTAAATACCTGACCGGATGGTCGTGGTTGAGATCTGTGAATATCCCAGATTTGTAATAATTTCATTATTAGTGAAATCACTTTTGTTCCAGTTCTAGCTCATGAAAGCAAAAGTTCTCTACAACAATTTTTCCTTCCTCAGTATTGGCATTGTCTTACTTGCAGTTCATTGTAAGGTATTAAAAAATAGCACCAATGATTTAAAATTATACTGTGGTAACCTGATTGACTGGCCATTAATCTTCGTCTTGCAACATTCAAAATATCTGCTGCCTAAATTTATCTATATAATAATGACTAAGCTTTAAATATTGCATGTGAGATGTAGTTGAACATTTGAGATGTGATGAGATGCTTTGTAAATGTAACTTGTCATTTGACATTTGCATTATAAATGGGCTGAAAGGTCTTTTAACTTGCAGTTTTGTTCAGCTAAATCACATTCCTGGTGCACTCAGCAAGAATTTTTAGAATGATTGGTGCATAGTGATGTAATTGGAGACAAGAACTAATATATTAAAGATGAACTTTCTTAATTCATCTATTCTCACATATGATTAGCAATTTTTATTTATATTGTTTTGAAGGAAGTTGCACTTATGTAAGCCTTAATTGAACAGGTTTGAGAATGTAAGCCTACGTTAACAAGCATAATAAGAATATTTTGAATAAAATAAAATGATAGTGATAGATTTTGAAATCATAGCAGATCTTGCATTCGTAATGTTTATGTTATTGTCATCCACACAGCCTTGATTTAACCAAATTCATAGCAAGTCATGATAAATACAATTTGTTAATTCAACCTGTGTTTTGTATGTGTTATCTTTAATAATATTGTTATCGTGTTATTTGCAGTTGTATTTATTTGCACATTATCTGATAAATCTGTTGTATTTAACTAAATTCCATTGTGTATTGCATGCACTAGAGAGAAAAAAATAATGTAAGGAGAGGAATTGTAACCATCACTACTTTTTATCATTTGTTATTTATATTGTTATTTATGTTGAACATGATTGTGTATCATTAACTTTGTCATGAAGTTTGAAAGTTTTAACAAGGTCTTCTTATCACCTTGTTTGACAGCCATTCATAATTGCATTTTATATTTTTTTTTAAACATTCAGTATTAATTTAAATCAACTCTCTATCTTACTAGCCATAACTGCAAAGCATTCTGTGCTTTAGCAATGCTTTTTGAGATAAATAAACATAAGCAATAAGGTAGACAGAAGCCCTTGTTTTCATTTCCTCCCACAATCCCATTCCTTAGTCATTCATTCTACTCCCCTCCTTGGCTACCTGTTTGAGGCTGTAACAGATTGCTTTAGCCATCTCATTTTATCCTGAGATGAACTTCCAACCCCATGTCTTCTTGATCAGAAAGATTGCCTACTTAATTTATGTAATATTGCCCGTCTCTCCTATCTGTCAAGCCATCAGCTGATGAAACCCTTAGCTGTGCCTTTGTTACCTCAGACTGGGCTACTCCAATGCTTTCTTGGCTGGCCCCTCACTTTTCGCTCTCTATGAACTTCAGTGCTGCCAATATCCTAATTCACCAAGTCCCACTGACAGACCACCCATGCTTGTTGGCATCACTGGCTTTTTGCCCTGTATTTATAACCTCTCCAGTTCTACCTGTAGATTTTTGCTGCTCCAATTTTATCTCTTGCACAACCTGATTTCCATTATTCCACCATCAGCAGCCTAGGTCCTAAATTCTTGAAATCCTTCCCTAAAATTCTGCCTCTTTTTCCATTTTAGATACTTGTTATAACCTAATTCTATGACCAAGTTTTTGGACTCAGTCCTAATACCTCTACGTTGATATCAACTTATGTTTGATAACTCTTGTAAAGTATGAAGACACTGTATAACTGCAAATCATTGGAAACACCTTCCAACTTTCCCATTCATTATTCCAGTGACAATCTTGAGATTGTTTCCTTCTTACCAATGATGTACTCTCTCAAAATCTTTGCCAGTTTTGAAAATTAATTAAATCCATCATAACTTTTCCTGTTGTGGTGAAAAAAGACCAATTTCTTCAAACCTTCCATAATGTGTTTTCAGTTTTGGTTTAATTTTTTTATAGCTCTAATATTCTTCCAAATATGGGATACTTGAAATTGTAGATAACATTGCAATTGTTGCCTAACCAGTTCAACATTTCTTGCTTTTGTACCTAAAGTCACTCTATAAACAAGTTTGAATCCTATTTTCTTTTTGTGCTCTCTTTTTCTGTCTGTAACACTACCTGAAAACATTCCTAGACCTCTGTTCATTCAGCTCTGAGAGGTACTTCTTTTCACTGCTCAATTTTGCAAGATATATTTGCATTTCCCTGCCAACCATCTGACCATTTTTTAAATCTACCCCTGTCCTCACAGTGCATTCTGACTCAGTTTTCTATGTCCAATATTATGTCCAAATTCTGCAGTTACTTATATTGAATCGCACAAAACCACATGTCAATGTACTTATTTGAATAATATCACGTAATTATGTGACCAATTGTTTAATGAAAACTGGAGATCACATATCTCAGAAGCATATCAATGCTCATATCCAAAGTATTTTATACTATATTGTGTCATTTTTTTATAATAAGGCTTGTCTGTGGCACCATTATTCAATACTTCCTGGAAATGCACACCTATTGTATTCCCTTAATAATGCAGATTGTGATTCCTTCTAAAATTCAATTCGATATTTGATTTGTCCAAAGACGTGCAGGTTAAATGAATTGGCCATGCTGAATTTTCCCTCCCAAACAGTTGCTGGAGTACGATGATTGGGGAATTTTCACAATAACTTCAATGTAAGCCTACTGGTGACTAATAAATAAACTTTACTTGTCAACTAACAATTCAAAAATAACTTGAAAAATGATTTAGTAGGAAGTCTAATAGATTAATACTGGCAATTATTTGAATGATTTGCGGTCCCTGAGCTGAATAGAACTTGAACATGCCATGTAAGAGAAGGTATGGTCCAGGGTGTGGGATTAAATAGCTTTCTTATAGGTTTGTTTCTTTTGTTCTTCGTTTAGGGTGGTACGGAAGGGGGTTACTGCAAAACTTTGCATGATATTTCTTCAGGAAATATAATGGGGTGGATAAAGACTATGTGGACTATTGCACATACTCAGTGACAAGAAAGCAATGATGAACAATATGACCTCTTTGTTATGCTACAGCCTTGAACTATGAAGAAGTAATTCTTCCAGTTATCATACACAGATTGAACGCCCATGCTTTAGGATGTCACAATTTATTTTTGTGTCAATTAGTAGCCTGAAGTAGAAACTATTGTACCATACAGGACAGATTTTCGACCAATCATTGTGTCATTATTATTGGTGTTTGAAATATTTGCAATACTGTAATTATATAATATAAATTAATGACAATGCAGCCAAATTTATTTTATGCACATACTGTAAAATATCAACTATGAAGCTGTGTTGCAAGTTACTGAATTCCTTACTCAAAATCCTATGTCTGTTTAATTAAAATAAAATTTGGAGAGGCTCTGATAAAGCTATTCTTAACATTTCACATGTAGTGTGTAAATGGAGTTTGTTTATTGACATTATAGGGAAATCAGGCTGGCTAAATTAACAAGAATTGATACCACTTTCATGATCAGATGTTAGTGTATAGGTGTCTGTTTTGTATCCTAAGGGTAGCAGTCAATTATGTGGATGATAGTAGATTTCAATCTAAATTTCCTGCTGTTATTTATATTGGATTCCACAGATCCAATTGCAGATGTACTCACTAAAAATAATAGCGTATTATTATAAAACCCATAATTTAAGCAGCAATGGGGACTTGCATTTTAGTAGTTGTTTTGTACATTGTACCAGAAATCAAAGAAGGATTTGAGCTATACCGATATAAAATAAGGATGCAAAACTAGAGAAACCAAAAAAGTGATCAGACAAAACACAGCAGTTTCTATAGCATAGTTTGGAGTAATTATGTGTAATGAGCCATCTAGTTTGATTGAAGTGACACACCCGCAGGGGTGGGGGTTACTGAACAGTGACTCGTTAAGCTGCTGAATCAGTTTGGATTTGTCTATCCAATCATTATTGCACTTCTTTAATGGTACATGTCTCCTCTCTCTAGTTTTGCATTTGATATTTTCTTGAAAATTGGAGAATGATTTATTTCTGGGGAAAAAGTGTGTCCAATTTTGGATTGTTTTCTACTTGACCAATGTAGTTAAATCAAAACTCTGAAACATGTCTGTTAACTCACTCAAATTCTGATCATGTTTATTGGACAACTGTAAAGAAATTCTGAATTAAGATATCTAGATATTTAATTGTATTTTAATAATGAAAACTGAACCTAAATTTTAATTTATTGTTCTGTAATTTCCCCATACCTAATATTTTTGTACCAAGAAATTTTTTTTCTGATTTAAAATGCATTGTTTTCTATAAGTTGAAATATTTATTACAATGGTGAATAACTATCACACAAAATTGCATAATAAAAAGAAGGAAGTTACCTCTTCCCTCCGCACCTAATGCAATATTTAGGTGCTTTTGATCAGCAACCATATTTCCATCCTCTTGTAGTTATATAAATAAAAGGTTATGTCTATTGTTATGCCATAATTGAAATAATTCATTGGTCAAAAGGAGCTCTATGACACTAGCCATGCTCACAGGAGCAATCAGATACAAAAATTTTCATGTTGTGCTGCGTCTTGGTGTTCTGTTGCTCTGTTCTCAACTCTCACTTCCTTCTTCCCATTCAACAGCTTGGGTCTGTCTCTCACTTCATGAATCTGGTAAAAAAGTAAAGCAAGCATACACTTTTAAAACTTAAAAAAGTAAATGAAAAATAATTAAAAAGCAAAATATAGTAAGTAAATCTATTGGTGAAATGTTCATTAGTGACATTTAAATAGTTTTTAAATGACTTCAGCTTTGGATCTTGCAATGTTCATATTTTTCCTTAAATTTTGCCAAAATATATGATTTTCTCGTTTATAATGATGCTTTAAGTATAACAGCAGCCTAGAATTTGCTGAAAAAAATGGTGCACATAATTTTAATGTCCAAGTTAGTCAGAACCTTATGACAAAGAGACACACCATAGTTTTTAAAGCATCACAAGATGATTTGTGGCATTCTGCTGTTAGCTTTGCAAAAATGGCATCTCGCCCTTAATCTTCCTGTGATTTTTATGAATTTGCATTTTAATTGCCTATAAAGCAATCCACAAAGTCAAATAAAGTAATTAACTGTGTAGGCACCCTTTTATGTTGATTATTATTATTGATAATCGATCAATATCTTTGGCATAGATAGTGAACAATTATAAGTTTGGTATCTCATTCCTTCAGGTTGTATATTATTGTTAGCAATTTTAAACGCCAATTTTGTTTCAAATTTGCTGTCATTTCCTTTTTGTCTCTTTCGATCCAGAATGTATTCACTCCTCTTCATTTCTCTTTCTGTGCCTAGTTTGATATTGAATTCACCCAAGCTTGTATCTCTCTCCTTCGCAGTCCTTTCTCCATTTGTTTCTTATTCCTTAATGTCATTGGTTACGGAAAAGTGTCCCATCGTTTATGAAGATCCCAGCTACTCTGTTTCCCCTTGCAGTCATTATCTGCTCACATTTCCAATCCCTTAGTGGCAAAAATATTTTGAGCTCAAGGATGCAAGAACAAACCTAACTAACATGGCATACTGTGAGATGCCACATTCAGCCATATTTTAGGTAAATGTGTTTTTAAAGGATATTTATAGCATACTCTCACGTATATATATATATTTTGAAATTGGCCAAAGCACTGCAAATAAAGATTCTTCACAAGAAACAGGCATATTTTTGTTAATTCCATGAAGAAGAAATGATTAAAATTAAAAAGGAAGATTGGACAGTATAATTTCTCCTTCAAGAAGATTCACAGTGGTTAGTGGAGAACTTCAGGTCAACATGGAGTAAAGGTGCTGTTGTTTGATTGGACAAGGGTGGTACTGCTGCCTCTCAGCTCGAGGGATCTGGGTTCAATTTCTAGTTTGGGTCACTGTCTGTTTGGAGCTTGCATGTTTTTCCTGTGTCTGTGTGGGTTTCCTCCAGGTGCTCTGATTTCCTCCCACAGCCCAAAGATTTGTGGGTTAGGTGCATTGGCCATGCTAAATTGCATCTTAATGTCCCAGGATGCGTAGGTTAGAAAATTAGCAGGGTGAATAGGTGGAGTAAGGGGACAGGGATTAAGTAGGATTGTTGTTGGTGAGACTTGATGGGCAGAATGGCCTCCTTCTGCACTGTAGGGTTTCTGTGAATCTATGAATTTCTGATCTTTTTGTTGCTGCAGTGTTGCTAAAGAAAGAATAATTCCTGAGTGGCTAGCTGGCTTTAAATGTCCTTGGTAGAGAAGCAATTCAGAAACACATTCAGCAATACCTAGTGTTTTTGGAGTTTATTCCAGATTTCTTGGATGCACATCTCAGACCTCTCCCACGATTGAGCCTTTGCTTTCTACATTTTAGAGTATCTGGGTAAATAGAAAATCCTTGATACTGCATTTTGACTCACTGATTATATATATGTATTGCCGTTCCTTGACGTTGATAGCAACAGATTAATCACTCCACTTGATTGTAGTTTAAACTTGAAACTGCTTAATAAATATGTAAATTAACAATGAAAAAGTATAGATTAATAATATTTACAAGCTTAAAAAATTCTTCCACAGAAAATAACAATTATTTCTGGTGGTTTGCTGTTAATCTTCCAGGAGTCCATCAAACTATGATTATTTTTCAGACTACTGAATTGGAACTAGTTGACATCCACTTCAAAGTTTGATCTAGACAAAAAGTTTTTAAGATTTGTAAATGTCTCTTGAGTTCAAACGATGTTTTCCATTAAATGTATATTCATGCCCTCTCTGGTCAATGTAAAAGATCTCTTGACAATGTTTGAAGAAAAACAGGGAAGATCCCCAGCAATACTTTTACCTCAACAAATATTTCTGAAAAACAGATTATCTGATAACTTCTGTTGTGGGACCTTGTGCATAAGTTGGCTGTTGTATTTTCTTATTTTGCAACAATGATTATACCACTAAGAATTGCATGGCTTTGGGATATTCTGTGATCAGGAAGATCATTCTGTAATTATAAGTCCATTCCTTTCTCTATTCTATCACATAAGCAAAATACCTCAGTTATTGGATATGAGCAATAGATATAGAAAATATTGGAAATACTCAGCAAGTTAGGCAGTGTATGTAGACCGAGAAGTAGAATTTAATGTTTGAAATTAACCTTTTATCTTAAGTGTAAAATGTTAATGAACAACAGTTTTTTTAAGCAAGCTCAGAGAATTTGAGATAGAAAAACGAAATCTAAGGGAAAGTAAATCTATGATACAGTGGAATGTAGAACTGATGAAGGATGATTATTCAAGGCAAAATGGAATGATAATGGGACAAATAAAGAAACAAAAGATTTTTTTTTCAGACAGCAGATGCTGGAAGACCTGAATTAAGACCTGAAATTATTGAATGCAATGTTGAGTTAGGAAGACATAAAGTATGTAAGCAAAAAGTGAGGTGCTTTTTCCTAAGCTTTTAAATAGTGTAAGAGACTGAGGACAAAAGTGGGAATGGGAAAGTCAACTGAAAGGAAATGTTGTAAAGCAAACACCAAAGACACCAAACATTCTACATGGTCTCCCCAGTATACAAAAGAGCACGTTGTAAATAGTGAATAGTGTACTGAATTGAAAAAAAAACAACTAATTTGCTGTTTACCTGGATTCATGGATTTTGGGAAGGGAGGAGATAAAAGGGCAGGTATTACATTACTAAAACTTGCATAGGAAAGGTTGGATGTGGGTGGACGTTGTTTAACATCACCAGAGGTTTCCTTTAAAGTGGCTAATCGGTGGAGCTTCCACATCTTAAAAGCATGATTTCCCTGGGCTTTCTAGAGGATAAGTGATTCAGCAGCAGTACACTTTACAGCAAGTATGAGGGTATAGATTATTAGATAACTTCACTATTTTGCATATTCACTAATCATATGTCAAGATTAAATAGCTAAGCAAAAGCCATAGATTACTTTCTTTTCATCTTTGGTAAGGTTTTCCTTAATCTTTCCATAGCATTCAGTTTTCAGCTGTGACTTTGAATAGTCCTCCTATACCTCTGATTCGGAGTTTTGACTTAGTCACTGCACTTCCATTTTTTTAATACTTTTTTATAATTATTCTTTCTTGTGATTAGTTTTAATTATTTTAAATCTTGTAACACATTATGTGTATATAAAGAAAATGTTAGAAACATTAGCAGGTCAGGCTGCATCTGTGGTGAGAGAAACAAAGTTAGGCTTTTGATGCCATGCCCAAATACACTCATCTTTCCCATACATACGCACACAGCACACACTTGCCTCTCCCATACATACGCACACAGTGCACACTGGCCTCTTGCCCGCACCGGCGTGCGCGCACACACTCGCCTCTCGCCCGCACCTGCGCACGCACACACTCGCCTCTCATGCACGTACACAGTTGTTGTGATCTGAAGTATTGAAGTCAATATTGAGTTTTGAAGGCTGTAAAGTGCCTCTTCAGAAATTGAAGTGCTCTTCCTTGAGTTTGCATAGAGCTTTATTGGAACAGTTTAGGACATCAAGATTGGAGAGCGATTCAGAATCAAGTGGAAAGCGATCAGAAGCTCAGAGTCAAACTTAAAAACTATGCAGTGGTGTTTAACAAGAATATCGCAGAATCTGCATTTGGCCTTTCCAGTACAGAGATAGGTGAAACCGCATCATGAGCAGCAAATACAGGGTAATAAATTGGTAGAAATTGAAGTAAATCACTATTTCATGGGGAAGAGGTGAAATGGGTGGGTGGTGTTGTAATGGAAGTTGCTGGGAAAGGGTTGGATTTCGGGGATGAGGGAGACTCTATCAACTTCAATAAGCAGCAAATTAAAAGTTGTATAAAATTGGAGGAAAGATTACCTGACTATATACGAAATTGTAAAAGGGATTTAGGCTGCTTACAGCTCTTTATAGATTTTGTTCCCGTCAAGTGACCTGTCCAGGTCCTTCTCCTTTTACCCAGCCCATCGTGTTCGCAAACAAATTATTTCATTTAAGTACTTGAACTGTGAAAATGCTTAAAATGAACAACACAGATCTTGTAACCAGCAAACAGAGGTCAGCATTGTCATGTTTGAAAACTCAATGTGGCTGTTGTTAACATTACGATGGATGCATTATTACATAACAAGATTTCTCATTCAGTTATAATTATCATCGCGCAGAATTCACAACCTGAAAGGAAAATAAGAGACAAGAGACAAATTACTCTGTGATGAATGGATCACTCCCAACTATGTTGAACAGGCATTTTACTTTATCTTAAAGTCTCTGCATTGCATGATTTTTCTTATAATAAAGAAATAATTCACAAGTAGTTTGCATAGTCTTGCGGAAATCCAGTCAAATACATATTGCTTTCATTTTACATACTATAATCAGTCAACAAAATTCATTGACATTTGTCGTCTTACTATGAGAGTGGTATGATCACTCATATTTTTGTTCTTCATTTTAATAATTCCAAAACAATGCAGTATTACCTTGTATAGAAACTAAAAGCATTTAGCAAAGCACAATTTTGTTGAGTTTTAATGTTTGGATGATTTGATTTTGTTACTTCTAAGTACTAATACTACAAGTTGTTGGGACCATGTGGATAAAATTATTATCTATATTGAAGTTCTGGTGAACTAGTGCAACAACAATAATCTCTCCTTCAGTGTCAACAAAATAAAGGAGATAGTCATCAACTTCAAGAAGTGGAGTGCATGTCCGTGTCTACATCAATGGGGACAAAGTAGAAATGGTTAAGAGCTTCAGGTTTTTAGGTATCCAGATCACCAACAACTGGTCCTCGCATGCCAACACTATACTTAAGAAAGCTCCACCAACACCTCTACATTCTTAGAAGACTAAGGAAATTTGGTATGCCCACTACAATTTTTACCAACATTTACAGATGCACCACAGAAAGCATTATTTCTGATTGTATCACAGCTTGGTATGGTTCCAGCTCTATCCAAGACGGCAAGAAACTTTCAAAGGATTGTGAATGAAGTCCAGTTCATCACTCAAACCAGCCTCCCATCCATTGACGCTGTCTATACTTCCTGCTGTCTCAAAAAAGCAGCCACATAAATTAGGACCACACATACCCCAGACATACTTTCTCCCATCTTCTGTTGGAAAAAGATACAAAAGTCTGAAGACGCATACCAACCAATTAAAGAACAGCTTCTTCCTTGCTGCCATCAGTCTTTTGAATGGACCTACTTCTCAATTTTTCTCTACACCCTAGCTATAATTAATTCTGCACTCTATCTTCTCCTTCCCTGTGTCTGGTATGCTTTGTCTGTATAGTGTGCAAGAAACAATACTTTTCACTATATGCCAATACATGTAACAATAATAAATCAAATCAAAGTCACGTAGGAATACAGTATAGATACATCTTATATTTTTGAAGGTATTTTTCATCTTTCCTGGCATTAACACCTTTGCCTAATGTAACATATTACAGATGGACACAGCGTTTATTGTTGAGCCTTTGCTGCGTGTAACTGGCCACTAGAACATAGAACAATACAGCACAGAACAGGCCCTTCGGCCTTCGATGTTGTGCCGACCAAAATAAAAAGCAATGCCCCTCCTAACTAAACCATTCCCTAAGAGTAAGAGTGGCTGAAGATCACCTAAAGGACAGCAGCATGACTAACTTGGACCTGAGAATTTAATGATATAGTAGAATCAAGTTCTAACATGCCCTTCTGTGTCACTGTAGATATCAAGTTAGTGATTTTCCTTCTTAGTGAAATCAAATCAAAATCTCTTGTGTTTTATAGCTGTTAATTTTATACATTGTATACAGAGAAAGGCAAATGTTAGAAGTAACTTTTGCCTACTTAAAATTACCAGTTGTCAAGGATTAATACTTGCAATGAAATTTACAGAATAAATTGGACCAAGGTTTTAGTGTACAACCCAAAGTGAAAGATTACACTATCTGTGAGAAGAATTACTGACCTCCTGAGTAAATTATTTATTATGCACAAGTTTGTTTTACTTAAATAAAAGATTTTAGATCATTTCAGCATAAGGACAAAAGATCAAAGGCAGATTTTCAGTAAAAAGCGTCCAAGCGAAGCATTCTTGTAGTCCGCCATAGCAGCTATCACTATCTGAATTAGCTTTGCCACCTCATTTACAGCATAAAATACCTTGTGAAATTGACTTAGTGTGGATTTTGCTGCAAACAGGCTTGTTGTCTAAGCCTGCGAAAGCAGTAACATCCCAGTACAACCTGGCCCTCTTTTGATTGCATCGTGGCATGTTTCTGTTACATTATATAAGATCTGACTATAGTTTTGAGACTGAAGGTTTTTCTTTGAGTTTCACAGTTGACTCCAAATAATAGAAAATAGAAAATTGAGCTTGAATTGGCAGTGGTTGGGGGAGGGGGGCGGCGTGGAACAACTGCATGCTAATATGATAGTATTTGCATTGTTCGCCATGCCTTTTGATTGGGTCTTAAACTGATAAAAACATATATGCTGCAAGCTTCTAGCCATTATCTGTAGAGACCGGTACGCAAGTTGGTCATAGATCATAGGACCCTACAGTGCAGAAAGAGGCCTTTCAACCCATCGAGTCTGCACTGATCACAATCCCACTCAGGCTCAACCCCCCCATATCCCTACACATTTACCTGCTAATCCCTCTAACCTATGCATCCCAGGCCACTAAAGGCAATTTTAGCATGACCAATCAACCTAACCCACACATCTTTGAACTGTGGGAGGAAACTGGAGCACCTGGAGGAAACCCACGCAGACACGAGGAGAATATGCAAACTCCACACAGACAGTGACCTGAGCCAGGAATCGAACCCAAGGCCCTGGAGCTGTGAAGCAGCAGTGCTAACCACTGTACTACCGTGTTGTTGCAAATCTTGACAGCAGTTGCTGAAAGATGCCTCTTGTTAAACTTCTGATAAAATTTAACCTTGCATAATACTGGATTTATGGATCCATGTCTTGCAGTTTGACTAGACTTTAAGTTTTACATGTGCAAAGCTGTCTACATACTGCTATTTATTTGTCTTTTCCTGTCTTCAATTTGAGAGCCATTTAAACTGCTTTTCCACATTGGTTAAGATTCCTAATTAGTAAAGGGAAAAATTCACTGTCATGGATGATACTAATTGGGGCATAATAAGTGCTACAGCCTTTGTTTAGTACCTTCTTTGAGCTTTTAGTACCTTCTTTGAGCTTTTCTGTTAATAAGCTACTTTTCCTTTCTTAGAATTACTTAGAATCCTGTAGCTCAGGTTAATGTTGACTGCAAAGGTCATTTTTCTAGAAGAAGTTACCTGTTTAAGGAAACAATTTGTTACATGTTGGAGATCTGGGATTCATCTGTGTCTTTTAATCGTTGAATCCCTGTGGATTTTCTTTCAAGAATACTTTTCTTATATTTGTCTCTAAGACTACAGTCCTATTGACTGAATAGAGTCTATTTTATACCCCACCCCGACTCCAATCCAATTAAAGCCTCAATAATACAAGGATTAGAACACATTTACTTATTAGCAATTGTGGAGCTCCAGGGGAATGCAATTCTTGAACCAGAGTGAATGTTAACAAAGGCAGAAAAAAGTAAGATAATGATTGATAATGGGACAATTTATAAATTAATTTCTACAGCAAGTACTTAAGAAGTAGGAGTGCTTAGTATGAGTAAAATTTCATCGCCCTACAAACTAGCGATTATGCATAGATCACAAGGTTAAGGCTAGGAAAGATAACCCAATTTGTGTATATCTTTGAAATTTCATGGTCATCATCTCTTCATTTATGTTATCTTTATCCCTCTTTTATTCTGATTTATCCATAATTGACCAATGTTGCCCACAGCTCAGAAGGTTAAAACTATTTGAATGTAAAGCTAAAATTACAAACACTGATCTGTGGGAAAATTCTCCCATTAAACATGATCATTGTATGTGGGAAATGTTTTTTTAATCAACCTTTGTCCAATTCAAGAAAGTTTGCTTAGTTGAGATAACCTTACAGTTTGAACTACTTTCTAGTCCCCTATGAAGATTTTAATCAAACATAGAAATGAAGATCTATTTAGTTTGTAAGCCTATTCTTAGATATTGCTTGAAGCAGGTTGCTGCAATGTTGTTGCTTTGAGGTCTCATGAACCATTTGTCTTTTTATAAGAATATAGTGTACTGGCTTAATTTTGATGATTCAGTGCATTAAAGTCTTAGTTTCTGTTCCAATTAACTCCAAACTCACTGAGGCATTAAAAAAAATCAGAAATATTTTATGAAACCTTCAGACCCCACTACATATTGACACTGCAAGATGTCAAGGTGACTAATATCCTGGAACAAAATGGGAACAGGGTTTATCTTTGAAGTGTACATATTTGAGATGATCTGTCTATATGCAGTGCATTTATTTATCATAAAATTTCTTCAATCATTCCTGATCATCAAAGGTAATAATTTTGTTTTCCATTAAATGTTTCTTTTTGGGTTATTAGTTATTTTGGTTAGTTTTTACATTTTTGTTAATTATTTTATAAACTTTACTCTCACATTTCAAATTTTCACTCTAGTCACATTACACCAAGAAATAAATGACATCAGTTACGTTCTGAAAAGTAGCCTTTGTGACAATCTGTCTTACATCTGTCATCTTCAAAAGAATTTTTTTTTAATAAGGTAGCATTAAAACTGATAAATCTCTGGGGCCTGATGGCATTTATCCCAGGCTGCTTAGGGAGATGCGAGGTGAAATTGCTGGGCCTCTGATGCAAATCTTTGTCTCTTCTTTGGACACAGGTGAGGTCCCAGAGGACTGGAGAATAACTGGAGAAAGTTGTAACGTTGTTTAAAAAGGGTAGTAGGGATAACCCTGGGAATTATAAGCTGGTGAATTTGACGTCAGTGCTAGGGAAGATGTTGGAGGGGATTCTCAGAGATAGGATGTATAGGCACTTAGAATGTTGCGATCTGATTAGGGATACGCAGCATGGATTTGTTAAGGGGATGTCATGCCTTACAAATCTGGTAGAATTTTTTGAGGAGGTGACGAAAATGGTGGACGAAGGGCGAGCCATTGATGTCGTCTAAATGCATTTTGTTAAGGCGTTTGACAAAGTCCCTCATGGGAGGTTAGTTGAGAAGGTCAAGGCTAATGGGATACAAGGACAGGTAGCTAGATGGATAAGCAACTGGCTTAGTAATAGGAGACAGAGAGTAATAGTCGAAGGGTGTTTTTCTAGCTGGAGGTCGGTCACTAGTGGTGTGCCGCAGGGATTGGTACTGGGACCTCTTCTATTTGTAATATATATAAATGACTTGGAAGAGGGAGTAAATGGAGTGATCAGCAAGTTTGCAGACGATACAAAGATGGCTGGACTTGCGGATAGTGAGGAGCATTGTCAGGCGATACAGCAGGACATAGGCTGGTAGCTTGAGCAGATAGATGGCAGATGGAATTCAATCCTGATAAATGTGAAGTGATGCATTTTGGGAGAAAGAATGTAGGGGGGAGGTATATGATAAAGAGTAGACCTATTAAGTGTATAGAAACACAGAGGGACCGGGGGGTGCAGGTGAACAAGTCTCTGAAGGTGGTAGAACAAGTGGAGAAGGTTTGTGAAGAAAGCATATAGTATGCTAGCCTTTATAGGAAGGGGTATAGAGTACAAGAGCCAGCCTTTAATGTTGCAATTGTATAAAACGTTGGCTAGACCTCATTTGGAATACTGTGTTCAGTTCTTGTCGCCTTACTACCGGAAGGACGTGGAGACTCTGGACAGAGTGCAGAGGAGATTTACCAGGATGCTGCCTGGTATGGAAGGTCTGAGTTACGAGGAGAGATTAGGCAAATTGGGACTGTTTTCCTTAGAAAGACATAGACTTAGAGGAGATCTAATAGAGATGTACAAGATAATGAGGGGTATAGATAGAGTAAACAGTGTTAAGCTTTTTCCTAGGATGGACTCGAATAGCACGAGAGGTCACGGGCTTGGGGTGAGGGGGGTAAGGTATAATTTGGATGCTAGATGGAGTTTTTTCACACAGAAGGTGGTGGGGGTATGGAATGCGCTGCCAAGTAAAGTGGTGGAGGCAGGCATTCTGGAGTTATTTAAGAAATACTTAGATGAGCACATGAATAGAATGGGAATGGAGGGGAACATCGGGGTGGCGCGGGCTCGTTGGGCAGAAGGGCCTGTTTCCTGTGCTGTTTTGTTCTAAGTGTAACTGAGCAGAAGGATTTCAAAGTACTTGCCTGTACATCTCTGAAGGTACTAAAGCAGGTAGATAAAATGAGTACTTAAAAGGCAAGCAGGATGCTTTATCATCCAAGGCATACAATATAAAAGCAGAAGCCATAACTGTATAAAACACTGGTTAGGCCACAGGTGGTATACTGTAAACAGTTCTGTCACATATTAAAGAATGGTAGTGATCATACTAGAGGATATCAACAAAATTTACCAGGATGTTACCAGGAATGGAAAATTTCAGCTGTGAGGAAAGGTTGGATATGTTTGGATTGTTTTCTTCAGAACAGAGGCGGACAAAAGGAGAGTTGATTGAGGTGTTTTAACTTGAGGGACCTGGATGGCATGGTTAAGAATAATTTATTTCTGTTAGATTAATAATCTGTGGATATAAATTTAAGGGAAGTGATAAAGGATTTGGGGAATTGAGAATTATTTTCTGGTTGTTGGGAATCTGGAACTTGGTGCTTGAAAGTCTGGTGTGGAGATGTTGGTGTTGGACTGGGATAAACACAATAAGAAGTCTCTCAACTCCAGGTTAAAGTCCAACAAGTTTATTTGTAGCAAATTCCACTAGCTTTCAGATCTGGCTGTTTCTTTGTTGGGTGGGTGAGAGTTCTGATAACAAAGAGGGCATATAAAAACACAAACTCAATTTACATGAATAATGATTGGAATATGAGTCTTTACAGCTAATCAAGTCTTAAAGGTACAGACAATGTGAGGGGAGAGAGCATTAAGTTTGAAAAGATGTGTACTGTTTCCAGACAGGAAAGTTAATGAGATTTTGCAAGTCCAGGCAAATTGTCGGTGTTTCAGGTAGTGTGACATGAACCCAAGATCCAAGTTGAGGCCATCCTCGTGTGTGGAACTTTGCTATCTGTCTCTATTCAGGAATTCTGTGCTGTCGTGTGTCGTGAGGGTGCTTTTGAGAACACTCATCCGAAAATCAGAGGCCAAATGCCTGTGACAGCTAAAGTGTTCCCCAACAGGAAGAGAACATTCTTGCCTGGTGATTGTCGAGTAGTATTCGTTTATCCATTATTGTAGAGTCTGCATGGTCTCCCCAACGTACCATGTCTCAGGACATCCTTTCCTGCAACGTATCAAGTAAACAATGTTGGCCGAGTTACAAGAGTATGTACTGTGTACCTGGTGGATGGTATTCTCACGTGAGATGATGGCATCTATGTCGATGATCTGGCATGTCTTGCAGAGGTTGCTGTGGCAGAGTTGTGTGGTGTTGTGGTCACTGTTTTCCTGAAAACCGGGTAGTTTGCTGCAGACAGTGGTTGTGCAGTTGTTTGAAGGCAAGAAATGGGGTTGTGGGGATGGCCTTGGCGAGATGTTCGTCTTCATTGATGACATGTTGAAGGCTCCAAAGAAGATGTTGTAGCCTCTCCGCTCCGGGGAAGTACTGGACAATGAAGGGTACTCTGTCCACCATGTATTGTGTTTGTCTTCTGAGGAGGTTGATGCTGTTTTTGGCTGTGGCGCATCAGAACTGTTGATCGATGAGTCGAGCATTATATCCTGTTCTTATGAGGGCATCTTTCAGTGTCTGGTGGTGTCTGTTGTGATTCTCCTCACCTCAGCAGATTCTGTATGTACAGAAAACTTGTCTGTAGGGGATGGCTTCTTTAACTTGTTTAGGGTGGAAGCTGGAGAAGTGGAGCATCATGAGATTATCCGTGGCCTTGTAATACAGTGAGGTGCTGAGGTGACCGTCCTTAATAGAGATGCGTGTGTCCAAGGAGAACGTAACCGATTCCGGAGAGTAACCCATGGTGAGTCTGATGGTGGGATGTAACTCGTTGATATGCCCTGTTTGTCATCAGAACTCCCACCCATCTGACAAAGGAACAGTCAGTTCTGAAAGCCAGTGGCATTTGCTACAAATAAATCTGTTGGACTTGGTGTTGTAAGGCTTGAAAGTATGCCAGAACTGAAGGCTTTGTCACATCTACAAAGCTCTTGGATATGCCATAATCTTCAGGACTATGGTTCAAGAGTTGGAAAGTAGATCTTTCATCTTCTGTTGGCAGGCGTGCATTGGAGTAAATTCCTCTCTGTGTGCTGTAAGCTTCTATGATTCTACGAATCCTAACTGGGCAGGAATTGGCTCCAGCATTTTATGTCAAGGAATGGAAATATAATCAACCAGGGTTTCCACTATTGAGCAGTTAGAAATTGTGTATATTTGTATATGTCAGATGAAGTAAGAATTATACTCAGCCATCTTTTACTTCCAGTTACCTGTGATACTCACACTCTCTCAGACTGTAATCTATTTTATATTATGTGCATATGTGAATATAGACATGAGTATATATAATATTTATGTATGCACATGTACGGATCCACAAGACATGAGTGAGATCCTAAGTGAATATTTCTCATCAGCATTTACTGTTGAGAAAAGCATGGTTGTTAGGAACTTGGAGAATTAAAATAGTGATGTCTTGAGGAGTGTACATATTACAGAGAAGATGGTGCTGGAAGTTTTAAAGAGCATCAAGGTAGATAAATCCCTGGGGTCTGATGAAGTGTAGCCCAGGACATTGTGGGAGGTTAGAGAGGAAATTGTGGGTCTCCTAGCAGAGATATTTGAATCACCGATAGCCATAGATGAGGTGGCTGAAGATTGGAGGGTGGTAAATGTTGTACCTTTATTTGAAAAGGATGCAGGGAAAAACCTGGGAACTACAGGCAATATTTCAGTAAGTTGTTGGAAGGTATTTTGAGAGACAAGATCTTCAGGCATTTAGAGAGGCAAGAATTGATTAGGGACAGCTAGTGTCATTTTGTGAGTGAAAAAATCATCTCTCTCAAATTTAGAACATAGAACATTACAGCGCAGTACAGGCCCTTCGGCCCTCGATGTTGCACCGACCAATGGAACCAATTTTATGACCCTCTATCCTAAACTATTCCAATACTATCCATAATGCCTATCCACTGCCCATTTGAACGCCCTTAAACTTGACGAGTCCACAACTGCTGCAGGCAGGGCATTCCACGCCCTTACTACCGTCTGAGTAAAGAACCCACCTCTAGTATCTGTCCTATAACTACCACCCCTTAATTTAAAGCTATGTCCCCTCGTGTTATCCATCTCCATCCGAGGAAAAAGGCTCTCACTATCCACCCTATCTAACCCTCTGATCATCTTATATGTCTCAATTAAGTCACCTCTTAGCCTTCTCTCTAATGAAAATAACTTCAAGTCCCTTAGCCTTTCCTCATAAGACCTACCCATCATACCAGGCAACATCCTGGTAAACCTCCTCTGCACCCTTTCCAATGCCTCTACATCTTTCTTATAATGTGACAACCAAAACTGTACACAATACTCCCAAGTACGGCCGCACCAGTGTTTTGTACAGTTGCAACATGACATTTCAGCTCCGAAATTCAATCCCTCTACCAATAAATGCTAACACACTATACGCCTTCTTAACTACCTTATCAACTTGAGTACCAACTTTCAGGGATCTATGCACCTGTACACCGAGATCTCTCTGCTCATCTACACTACTGAGAGTCCTACCATTAGCCCTATATTCTGCACACATATTACTCTTACCAAAGTGAATCACCTCACACTTTTCCACATTAAACTCCATTTGCCACTTCTCGGCCCAGCTCTCCAACTTATCTATGTCCCTCTGCAAACTCTAACATCCATCCTTACTGTCTACGACTCCTCCGACTTTGGTGTCGTCAGCAAATTTACTAACCCATCCCTCTACACCCTCATCCAGGTCATTTATATAAACAACAAACAACAGTGGCCCCAAAACAGATCCCTGAGGTACACCACTAGTAACTAAACTCCAGGTTGAATATATCCCATCAACCACCACTCTCTGTCTTCTATCAGCTAGCCAATTCCTAATCCAAATTGCTAAATCTCCCTCAATCCCAAGCATCTGCATTTTCTGCAGTAGTCTTCCACGGGGAACCTTATCAAACGCCTTGCTAAAATCCATTTACACTGCATCAACTGCCTTACCCTTATCCACCTCTTTAGACACCTTTTCAAAAAACTCAATAAGGTTTGTGAGGCACGACCTTCCTTTCACAAATCCATGCTGACTATCCGTAATCAATTCATTTCTTTCTAAATGACTATAAATCCTATCCCTTATAATTCTTTCCAAAACTTTCCCCACTACAGATGTAAGGCTCACTGGTATATAATTTGTAGGATGGTCTCAGCTCCCCTTCTTAAACAAGGGGACAACATTTGCCATCCTCCAGTCTTCCGGCACTACACCTGTAGCCAACGACGACATGAAGATCAAAGCCAAAGGCTCTGCAATCTCCTCTCTAGCCTCCCAGAGTAACCTGGGATAAATCCCAACCGGCCCAGGGGATTTATCGATTTTCACACACTCAAGAATAGCTAACATCTCCTCCTTATGTACCTCTATCTTGTCTAGTCTACAACCCTGTATCCGAGTATTCTCCCCAACTCCGTTGACATTTTCCCGCGTGAAGACCGATGAAAAATATTCATTCAGTACCTCACCAATCTCTACAGGCTCCAAGCACAACTTCCCACTACTGTCTTTGACTGGCCCTAATCTTGACCTAGCCAATCTTTTATTCTTAACATATCTATAAAAAAGCTTTAGGGTACTCCTTTATCCTATCCGCCAAAGTCTTCTCATGTCCTCCTCTTCTAGTTCTTCTTATCTCCCTCTTTAGCTCCCTCCTGGCTAATTTGATTGAGTTTTTTTGAAGGGGTAAGCAAGAAGATAGGTGAAGTCAGTGCAGTTGATGGATTTAGCAAGATCTTTAATAAAGTACTCCATTGTAGATTTTTGCATAAGATTAAATCTCACAGGATCCAGGGTGAGTTAGCTAAATGGATACAGAATTGGCTTGATGACAGAAGCCTGAGGGTGGTTGTAGAGGGTTGTTTTTCAAACTGGAGGCGTATGACCAGCAGTGTGCCTCAGGGATCAATGCTGGGTCCATTGTTGCTTTGTTATTTATATTAATGACTTGCATAAGAATATAGGAGGCATGGTTAGTAAGTTTGCAGGTGAGCCCAAGATTTGTGGCATAGTGGACAGTGAAGAAGCAATGAGACCTTCATCAATTGGGCCAGTGGGCTGACAAATGGCAGGTAGAGTTTAATTTAGATAAATGTGAAGTGATGCATTTTGGTAGATTGAACCAGAGCAGGACTTACTCAGTTAATGATAGGGTGTTTGGGAGAGTTACAGAACTAAGAGATCTATGGGTACAGATTCATAGTTCCTTGAAAATGGAGCCACAGGCAGACAGAGTGGTGAAGAAGGCATTCAGCATGCTTGGTTTCATGGTCAGAACATTGAATACAGGAATTGGGACGTCTTATTGAAGTTGTACAAGGCATTAGTAAGAACATAAGAACTAGGAGCAGAAGCAGGAGTAGACCATCTGGCCCCTTGAGCTGCTCCTCCAATCAATAAGATCATGGCTGATCTTTTTGTGGACTCAGCTCCACTTACCTGCCCATTCACCATAACTCTTAATTCCTTTACTGTTCAAAAATTTATCTATTCTTGCCTTAAAAACATTCAATGAGGCAGCCTCAACTGCTTCACTGGGCAGGGAATTTCTTAGATTCATAACCCATTGTGTGAGGAAGTTCCTTCTCAACTCTGTCCTAAATCTGCTTCCACTTATTTTGAGGCTAGACCCCTAGTTCTCATTTCACCTGCCAGTGGAAACAACTTCCCTACTTCAATTTTATCTATTCCATTCATAATCTTACATGTTTCAATAAGATCTCCCCTCATTCTTCTGAATTCCAATGAGTATAGCCCAAGTCTACTCAGTCTCTCCTCATAAGCCAATCCTCTCAAGTCTGGAATCAACCTAGTGAATCTCCTCTACAACCCTTCCAGTGCCACAATATCCTTTCTCAAGTAAGGAGATCAAAACTGTACACAGTACTTCAGGTGTGGCCTCACCAGAACCTTATACAGCTGCAACATAATCTTGGTGTTTTTAAACTCCATCCTTTGGTAATAAAGCACAAAATTCCATTTGCCGCCTTAATTACCTGCTGCACTTGCAAACCAACTCCTTGTGATTCATGCACAAGGACACACAGGTCCCTCTGCACAGCAGCATGTTGCTAATAGCCCATTTTGCTGTTATTCCTACCAAAATGGATGACGTCACATTTATCAACATTGTACTCCATCTGCCAAACCCTCGGCCACTCATTTAGACTATCTATACTCTGCAGACTTTCAGCATAAGACCACTCTTGGAATACTGTGTACAGTTCTGGTCACCCTGTTATAGAAAGGATATTACTAAACTAGAAAGAATGCAGAAAGTATTAACTAGGATGCTACCAGGACTTGATGGTTTGTTATAAGGAGAGACTGGATAGACTAGGATTTTTTTCTCTTGAATGTAGAAGCTTGAGAGGTGAGTGTACAGAGGCCTATGAAATAATGAAGGGTACAGATCAGCTAGATAGTCAATACTTTTTCCCAAAGATAGGGAGGTCTAAAACTAGAGGGCATAAGTTTAAGATAAGAGGGGAGAGATACAGAAGGCTCCAGAGAGAGAATTTTTTCACGCAGAGGGTTGTGAGTGTCTGGAACAAGCTGCCTGATATCGTAGAAGAAGCAGGTACAATTTTGTCTTTTAAAAAGCATTTAGACAGTTACATGGGTAAGATAGGAATAGAAGGGTATGGGCTAAATGCAGCCAATTGGAACTTCTTAGGAGTTTAAAAAAAAGGCAGCATGGATAAGTTGGACCTCTTTCCATGCTGTAAACCTCTATGATTCTATATATCCAAATATATTCCAGCAAACGATTACAGAGGAGTTGGCAATAGTTGATCTTCACAGACATTTGAAATGGAATCGCAAGTTTGTTCTGCACACTAAAATGATTTGTCAATTATCTCATACTTGGAGTTTATGAATCTGTTTTACAGTTTAATTATGATTTAATGTCTGATATGCATTATGATTTAATTTTTATTTAGCTTAGCATAGCAACCTACTGATTGTTTTATGAGAACACTGCTGTGTTGCTGTTTCTAACCTATTGCACAGAAACAACAAGGGGTGTAAGACCATTTTGTAATGAATTAATTGGATGAAAGAGACATGCAAAGTGTACTGTAGAATTTGTGTCATGGTTTCATCAACTGCATTTTGGCAGCACTGGGGCAGAGCCCATGCCACAGTGGGTACGTGCTTTCATTAAAACCCAGGTTTCTGTGAATGCTCATTAATTTGATGAACTCATTTACTGATGGAAAATGACATGTCTGGTTGTAAAGAAATGCATATGGAGTGCAGAGAGGCCAGTCAGTAGCACTAGATGAAGATGCAGTTATTTCAGCACCAAATCAATGATCTGAAACACTGGAGTTCTTTGCTTTATAAAAAATGTAGCATAATGAGTGCAAGACTGTTGCATCTAATGAAGCAGCATGCACCGATACTGTTTAACCTTCTGACCAATTACCTGATCAATGCTCTGTGGATGCAAGTTGCAAAAACATTTTGTTTTGTGCATTTTATTTCTAGCATTAGCAAAGTCTCCTGAGGTTTCTGATGCTTTTTGTAGAGCTGCTCAAAACAGCATTGAACTGCTCAAAATGCAAATATTCAACAGTAAGAGACTTCACTAAATCCCTCAACACTGTTGTTGTATTTGCAATCCCTTGACTATTCCCAACTAGGTGAACTGTACATATTCAGATCTATTTGCTATAACAATTTACAGAATAGCAAGACTATAAATTCAGCTCTATTTACAGAAAAAAATGAAGGTTGTTGATTTCGTTCTACTTCTACTTCGAAAACATCAAGAGAAGTGTTTAAAATACAAACTGATTTGTAAATGAAAGCACTGGAGAAACTAGGAATACCTGTCTATATTTATAAAGTCATGCTTTCTTCATAATAGGAACATTTTCTGATTTCCAATGCATGAAATATTGGTGAGTTACTACCTTCTTCTATTTGCTAATCATTTAGCATGAGCCATAAATTCACAAAGGAGACACAGTTCATTCTCCATTACTACTTGTTTAGTGTTGCTGATGTTTTGGTGTGATGACAAGGTTGTTATATTGGAACAAGCTGATGAATCTAAGCTTGTGTTTGGATAGCAACAGATATTTGAATGATTTTTATCAAAAAGCTTGGAAATGCTGACTTCTAATGTCACCACTAATGATCTTCATCTCCATGAAACAAATTGTTTTGTTTTTGGTTTTGGGCTAATGTGCATTTGACAAAATAGAAAATTAGGTGATTGAAGCTCAATTTGTAACATGTTATTAACCATTTCCACTTGAATAGATCAGTAAAAGGATAATAGATGAGGGTTTTATTATTACCTTTCTGGTAAAATGAAGTGGTATAAAAGATAAGGTGATGAGATTAATGAACATAAGGAAGAGCTGCAATCAATCAAAATCCAACAGGGAGATGAGATGACACTTTTTTAGATTTAGGGAGATTTTTGTGAAGTAGCTCTGAACGGACTCGCATACTTATCTAAACTTCATTCGAATAGGCCACAGTACCTTGTCTGATGAACCTTATCAGCTTCATTTGCTCATAGAAATGCAAATAAAGTGTAGCTCTTTTGGCAGTCACCTCTTGAGGCTATTTTCCTCTAAGCACGATTTTAAATGGAAGCAGAGAGCAAAAGGGGAAGTCCCAGCTAGTGGCACTGTAAATTATTTACAGGCAAGGGGCTCTGAGGTGCATCCGTCCAGCACAAATATTATATTACAAAATAAGAATTTCAGACTGTCATAAATCTGTCTGATGTGGCAGAATTGAATAAAATAGTTTTGGTTGTCCTAGAGACATCAATTTGCCAGTCAGTACTTCATGTATCAAAGAGTGTTCTTAAGGGAACCCATGAAAATATCAATATCGTGGTTAATATAAATGAAATTAATTTTTAAAGCTGGGCTAAAGGTTGACACCTGAAAAATTGCATTACTTTGCAGAAGAGAAATTTCTGTCTTACAGTGAAATTTGAGGTCAAAGGGGCAAGTAATTTTCACAATCTTCAATGAAACCAGTGAAATATGAACTTCATTGTCACTGAGCCTCTAAGCGATAAGATAAAATGACTTGATATATCATTTGTTGCTGGTTTATCATCTCTACCAGTAATTGAAAGAGAAAACACTAGATTTTTAAAAAATGATTGAGTAATGAGGAAATGGGTCACATTGCTTTTAAATTTTTTTAATCCTGACATTGAATTGCCTGGAACAATGAGAGTAAATTGAAATAATTACGCTGATAAATTGAGTTTGTAGCCTAATTATAAATTTGCTGTGAATATTTAGCCCTTAAGCTGTGCCCAGGGAGGAATCTACTCATTCTTCCACAGTCTTGTTTTATAACTCTCAACGTTAAGAATATTTTAGTATCATACTTTAAATGTAAGCTGAAATGCATGATTACTTTGAAAATGTCGAAAATATTGCTGATGCTAATTTTCTCTACATTGAAACACTTCCTGTTTTTATTATGTACTGCATATCAATAACTGATCATTATTATCATTAAAAATTCCTTGCATTTGATTTAAATGAAATGGCAAACTAATCTCACAAGAATTATAGTTATTGTTCATGAGTAGCCCTAGAGTTTTTTTAGAAAGAGGGTGCTAAAGAAACCAAATAGGATTGGACATGCTCAGAGAATGCTGGTCTGCGTTCTAGCAGTTCTCTGTTGTAGTTGGTAGAACACTAAAGAGAAGTCACAAGACACATAACTTCGAGTTAAATAGTTTATTACTTGATGTTTATCTTTGTTGCATTATTGGTATGAATATTTATGACTAAACATTTACAAAGAAAAAAAATCAATCATTTGAAAAGTGCTGTTGAGTAGGTACCTTTAGGTTATACTTGTCCTTTTTTTGATTTTTTTTCATGCAATCCATTAACAAGGTCCAATAAGAAAACAGTTTGGCCAATGGACTGTTTTTTAAGGAACAATCCATATTTGTCATATACCTGATTCCACGCCACCTGTCTCAGATATTGGCTCAACATGCTGTTTAAACAAAAGAAAGAAACAAATACTAAAATCTCAAACTGCTCCTTTGATTTCATGGAGATTGGGAGTGAGGTGGAAGTACATTGAATTAAACATGTTGCTGTTTAATTTTAAGGTAGTATTCAAATCACTGAACATCATTTACCACTGTATTTCTTGTATTTTAGATAGTATGCATAGTGTGTCTTAATGTAACTGTTTTAGTTGAGTAAAACGGGATACAAGCATTCAGTCACTTCAACAAGCTAATTGTCAATAAAAAACAAAGGATCACCCGCTCAAATGCTTTAAAAAAAAGTTGCACCATTTTTTTCTTTACTGCACCTTTCAAATGGTTATGTTGTGCATGCCATTGCACAGCAAAGGCAGTGATGCAGTTTCTATGGCAACTGGTTCAGTCAAGGCAGAGGCCGTCATCTGGGATACTGTCAATGAGAGAGTGCCAGAGACCTAAAAGTCCCAAAGATGGGCTGTTTGCACCTAATCCAGTTTTAATTGAACTCCAGAGACTTTGATGTGAAGCTGCAGATCAGGCAGATACTATTCCAGAGAGGAATCAGACTTGCTTAGCCAGGCCTCAGCTGTTCCCCACTACTGTCACCTTGTTTTAATGAGTACTTTAAGAAACTCTTATCATGAGCCTTCTTCGCCTGTTAGTCCTATTTGAATATTTTTGATTAATGCTCTCTTCTGCACAGTGGCAGAAAAGTGGCCCAATCCGGTTGTCCCTTAACACCTTCATAATTAGGCTTTAAAATAAAAGGCAAAACTGGAGCAACAAAGACACAAAGTGGTTTCAGGCTAAGGATAGGATTAGTTTGAATTGTGCAGGCAGACTAAGCATCTGTGTGTGTCAGCTGAGATGACAGGCATTGTAACGAGTTACTCTGACAACCACTAATTCCATGGAGAGATTATGCCGAGTTCATTTGCAGTTTTTTGTTTAGGTTTAGCTGACAAAATGATACTTAACCTTTTACATAGGCAGCGTATTGCTTTGAACGTTTCTGTATATGGGATTAAAAGGTTTTGATCAGTATAAGAGCCCATTGCCATTCATTCCTCCAAAAGTGATTTTGTGAAAATTCGTTTTTGGAACTATAATCTAGAAACTGCATTTATATTTTTCATAAAGAAAAGCATTGTTTATAAAAACTAACATTAAAATATGAGATACTAATCCAGCATTTCTTTGTGAAATAAATAATTCAGCATCTTTATGGTAATTTATATGCATCATTGTGAGTCATTCCTTGAACAGTTTAGATAGAAGCATTAGGTCTGCTTGTCTACCTGCCGTGCATATTCTGCTTAATGCATTTGTTTTGTATTTTTCATTTTGTTTTACATCAGTTGCATTAACAAACTATAGATATTAATTGCTTAACAATGTATATGCTGCTAAATTTGATATATGACTGTGGATTCCGCAGGTATTTTTATTTGTGCATGCGTGCATGTATTTGGTCAATATAATTTTAAATTTAATATGAAATTCAGGTGCAACACATTTTACAATAAGTAAAAACTAGCGATGCATAAAATTTTATTGAAGTGTTTTTGGTGCACATGGTTTTTATGCTTCAATGTACTGAGCTGTTTAATAAGTAAAAATAAAACACATGAGAGGTTTTATGGAAGAGCGTCAATGAAATACATAAGAAAATCACATTCTTCAACAATTTATTCCTGTGATCTCACTGAACTTTGAGAGAAACAATAGAATCCATTTCAACTCTTCAGTTAAACTATTCTTTTGCTTCCATTTAAAAAAAAAGTTTATTAGAACCAGTTCATACTATTCTCTGTTCATGGCTAGAAACTTGTTTCCATCTTTTTCTCTAGATTTTGGCATATACTGAAGGACTTCATGGAAAATGGCTGTTCACTGAAATCCGTGCTATTTTCTCCAGGCGGTATCTGCTGCAGAATACTGCACTGGAAATTTTTATTGCCAATAGAAGT
The DNA here is from genome assembly GCA_024679065.1 of Sphyrna mokarran. Lineage (NCBI taxonomy): Eukaryota > Metazoa > Chordata > Chondrichthyes > Carcharhiniformes > Carcharhinidae > Sphyrna > Sphyrna mokarran. Next base: position 130,775,418 of record JAGIQG010000001.1, read on the forward strand.
AAGTCTTATTCTTCAAAATGGTCCGTGAACATTAATTCTCTTAGCTCATATACTTCTGCTTAACTGCTTAAATGCCTGATGTTACCTTTTAAACTGAGTTTAAACAGAGAGATTTGTAGATAAAGCATTCTTAGTAAAGAATGAAAATCAAGTTCTATTTAGTGCACGTGATTTAAAGTTCAAGTTGTTTTGCTGAAGGAACAATATGATGTAGTTGTAGATGTGATTTTTCATCTTGAAGTTTGCTATTCTAATGATCCTTGCACTTATTCCCAATAAACTCAATCAGATTTTCTTTCATAATTTACATCCCTGAACCAATAATTGCAATAGAGATTGTCAAATTTAATTTTTTTGGAAAATTGCATACATTCATATTATGATGTTTGGATTAGTAAAAATCACTGGTTCAGACAATCAACCACAAATTTTGATACTTATTCTATTTAAAAAGTCATTTGACAGTAATCAAATTGTTCTTCAAAATTCAGAATTAATTCACATTTCTAAAAATCAAGTTGAAAGTGAGACTATGGACTATATAGATTTCATAATAAACATGCATGTTGGAATATCTCCAAGAAAAATATAGTATTGTAACCAAACTCTGTTTCTGTGAAATAGTTAATGGATCTGTTGACCTTGCATGAGTTAAAATTTTGACACGTTTTTTCACAAAATCACCAAAGTGGACAACTCAAACTTTGTGATGATATCCATGCAGCAAAGTTTGTTTAAATCTATAGTCATGTTTGCAGCAGGAAATCTTTTTTGGGAATGGATTTCAGCAAAGAAGCGGAAATAACCCGTTGCCCACTGAAAACTGTGATTTATGTATAGACAAAGGGGCTTGCAATTCTGCATCTGTTATATATCTAATTGCAAAGAGATGTTCTATTAAACAAAAATACAATATAAATCACAGGAGGTGATGTCATGCAAAAAATGTTTCTTTATTGTTTGTTTTTTTGGCAGCTGCTGTCATGTTCAACTTCCCAGACCAAGCTACAGTGAAGAAAGTCGTTCACTGTTTGCCCCGTGTCGGAGTTGGTACAGGTTTCGGGCTACCCCAAACTAGGTATATTATTCAAAATGTATCTTTATATTTTATTATGTTATCATTACAAAGTATTTTTCAAAGCACATTTTTTTCACATTTCCTTGTAAGTACTAATGTACTTTCTGATCAAAGATATATTTAGATAGAAGAATGAGCTGGATCATTGCTCATTTTATTGTTGCAGAAAGAAATTTAGCTCTGTGTTTAATGGTTTTGGTTCATAGAAGTACGTATCCCCGAATGTGTTAATGTGTCCAGAGATGAACCAAGGACTCAGAACCAAAATTGGAATTGTTTCATTGCTCAAAAAAAGTTTCATTCATTAAAAATTTTATCATACAATATAATAATGCCAACAATATAAATCAGTGCTAAAATGGCACTGCATTGTGTCAACTTGGTCTTGTTGAACTAATTGAACTAAGCGCAGCTGTGAAACTGAGCAAACTGCCTTTCAAAAGTAACAAAGAATGCGAATCATGCCATATGACAATTTCCAGTTGCTGTCAACCATAATTTTTGTCAGGCTTCATTCTATTTGTGTTGAATGTTTTCAGATGCTGTAAGAGAGAGACTTTTAAATTTGTATTGGGAAAGTTAAACAGAATGATTAAAACTATGGAAAGTTCTACAAACTTCCTAGTGGTATTCTTTCATTCCATTCATTTACATTGTGGCCATGAAATCACATTAGTTGTGAAATTGCAACTGATTGAAAGTGAAAAATCAGGAAACCAGGTCAGATTGCTAGGGTACTACATACTACCTATTAGAAGCCACCACTATTTATTTAATTTAAAGAAACAATAAATTTGATTTTTGCATGAGACAAGTGTAATTTTACTTTTTCTGCAGACTGTGGAATAGTATTTCAACATTTGCGTGAAATTAATTTGCACTGAACTGAGTAAGAACATTGCACAGCTTAGATCATCCTTATTCAAACTGAGAATGGAGATTGAGTAACTGTAATTTATTTTGTATATTTACTGAGATTGGAATCAAATCATCTAATACAGAAGGGCAGTGGTTGTACTAGTCCAGTTGGAAAATTAATTTATAATTTGCTATTTAAGTACAACTTTAAAAGATGTTTCTTTAAAATAGTGTAATCTATACATTTATTGTGATCCAAGAAATAAGTAATACCATAATATTTTTTATAGTTTCTGATTTTCCCTCTGATCTGCAGACGGATCACCCTGGCTAGCCCAAGGCAACTTTTCAAAGCGTCCAATATGATGCAGCGTTGGCAGAGGAGAGAAATTTCCAATTTTGAGTACCTCATGTTCCTCAATACAGTAGCTGGTAAAGAAATACTACAGATTTTATTTAGAGTAATGTTCTGTTAAATCATGTACTGCAAACTGTATGGAATTAGATACAAGGTTCTGAAAACTGTACGATAGCAACTAAGAGGCAAAGATATTACAACATGAAAGTGGCTCCAAACTGGAGTCTGAAATGTTTTGAGGCTGGTGTTCAAATTGGCTCTGAAAGCAGACCTTGTATGTGTGTTGGAAAACATCCAGTGTGAAACTGGAGGAAATCTAAAAAAAAGTTCACTCTAAGGAATATGTAAAATATATGATTTTCCACTGCCCTTTAAAAGGAAATAGTAAACTTGCATTTTAAACACATTAAAACAGTAAGACAAGCATCAGTTAAATTAAAGTGAAAATTTAATTGTAATTTATTCCCCTTCACCATTTCACCATGTATAAACTCACAGTGTAGGAAAATTAAAATAAGGAACAGAAGTAAGTACATTATTGCAAAGCATTTTCATAGAATCATAGAATGCTTATAGTATAGAAATAGGCTATTTGGCCTATCACGACTGTACAGGTGTCTACAAGAGCAGTCCCGCAAGCTCCACTCTTTCCACCCTTACATTTTATCCCTACATTTTTAGCTCTCCAATTCTGTTTTGAAAGTTATGATTGAATCTGCCTTCCTCAAATTTTCGTGCAGTATATTCTAGATCCTAACCATTCACTGCATAAAGATATTTTTCTTGTTGATTCTTTTGCTAGTCATCTTAAATTGGTATCCCCTCTATTCTACTGTGAGAATAATCTTAGGGAAAATAGTTTTTCCTTATCTACTCTCTCTAGCTTTTTCATGAATTTGAACGACTGTATCAAATCTCCTTTCAATCTTCTATCCTTTAAGGAGAAGAACATCAGCTTTTCCACTCTGATCTCATAATTCAAGTCTCTCATCCTTGGAATCATTCTCATTTTGTTTCTGTTCTCTTTCACATCCTTCTTAAAATGTGATACCCAGAACAATACTCAAGGTGAGATTAAACCAGTGTATTGTAACATATTTTGCTTTTGCATGCTACACCTCTGTTTCCTAAGTCCAGGAATCTATATGGTTTTTAATCACTTTCTTAGCCTGTTCTGCAAACTTCAGTTTGTGCACATACAGCTTCAAATGTCTCTATTCCTGCATTCCCTTTGAATTGTACCAACTATTTAACTTGCTGCATCTTGTTATTTCTACCAAAATATATAATTTATGAATTTGGAAAAGACAGATTGTGCTTGATTAAATTGAACTTTTCAAGGAGGTTGATGAAGGGGACGCAGCAGTTGTTCAAATAGATTTTAAGCAAGACCGCATAAAACGCTGGTTAACAAATTACGTTCAGAGCATAAGGGTGGTTGACATGGCGGCACAGTGGTTAGCATTGTTGTTTCACAGTGCCAGGGACCCGGGTTCAATTCCCAGCTTGGGACACTGTGTGGAGTTTGCATATTCTCCTGTATATGCGTGGGTTTTTGCCAGATACTCTGGTTTCCTCCCACAGTTCAAGGATACGTGTGTTAGGTGGATTGGTTATGCTAAATTGCCCCTTAGTGTCAGAGGGACTAACTAGGGTAAATGCAGGGGGATAGGGCTGGGTGGAATTGTGGTTGGTGCTGACTCTTTAGGTCGAATGGCCTTCTTCTGCATTGTGGGATTCTATGGGTCAGTGCCAAGTGGGATAAAAAAAATGCTTAAGCACAGAAATCAACAGATTGTGTTAAATGGCTATTTTTTCAGGCTCGAGGTATGGTGTTCCCCAATGATCGGTGCTAGGGTCATTTTTTTATATATACATTTAAACAACTTCGATATTTGAATACAGAGTACAATTTAAACATTTACCAATAATTCCAGCTTTAGAGAAATGACAAACACTAATAAATGCTAATACCAATCAACTGCAACAGAACATAGATTGACCAACTGGTCAGCAGACAACTGGCAGATAGAATTTATGCAGAGAAGTGTGAAATGGTGCATTTTAACAGAAGGGATAGGGAGAGACAATTTGACAATATAGACTTATGGCACAGTTCTAAAGAGTTGCAGAAATAAAAGACATGAGGATGCAGATGCATCGACCACTAAAGATATCAGGACATAATGAGTGAATGGTTAGCAAAACATATGGAATTTTGGGCATCACAAATAGAGACATTGAACAAAAGCAGAGAAGTTATGCTGAACCATTATAAAGTTCTGGTTATGCCACAACCAGAATACTGCATCCAGTCTTGGAGTTCTGGAGGAGGATAGCACAGCTCAACACGTGGCTAAACAGCTGGTATAGGAGGGAAGCTTTCAGATATCTGGACCATTGGGATCACTTCTGGGGCAGATGGGACCTGTATAAGAAGAACGAGTTGCATCTAAACTGGAAGGGCATGAACTGGCTGGGAGGTTTGCTAGTGTCACATGAGAGGATTGAAGCTAGTTTGGAAGGGGGTTCGGAACCAAAGCAAAGGTGAATTAACTGAAGGGGAACAAGAGACTAGGGCCAGTAAGACTCGGAGGAAGAGCAGGCAGAGTATGGTTGCTGATCAAAGAGGGTTTGGTGGATTGAAGTACATTTGCTTCAATGTAACAGGTAAGGCAGGTGAACTTAGAGCTTGGATTAGCACTTGGAACTTTGATGTTGTTATCAATACGAGACTTGGTTAAAGGAAGGACAAGTTTGGCAGCTTAACAATACAGGATGCAGATATTTCAGGTGGGATAGATGAGGATATAAAAGAGGTGCAGGAGTTGCACTACTGATTTAAGGAGAATATGACAGCTGTACTGTGGGAGGACACCCCAGAGGTCTCATACAGTAAGGCAATATGGGTACAGCTTAGGAATAGGAAGGGTGTAGCCACAATGTTGGGACTTTACTATAGGCCTCCCAACAGCCAGCGGGAGATGGAGGAACAGACACGTAGGCAAATCTTGGCAAGGTGTAAAAGTAACAGGATTTGTTGTGATGGTAGATTTTAACTCCCCCTATATTGATTGGGACTCACTTGGTGCTAGGGGCATGGATGGGGCAGAGTTTGTAAGGAGCATCCGGGAGGGCTTCTTGAAATTATACGTAAATAGTCCAACTAGGAAAGGGGCCATACCGGACCTGGTATTGGGGAATGAGCCTGACCAGGTGGTCAATATTTCAGTCGGGGAGCAGTTTGGGAACAGTGACCACAATTCAGTAAGCTTTAAGGTACTGACGGATAAAGATAAGTGTAGTCCTCAAGTGAAGGTACTAAATTGGGGCAAAGCTAATTATAACAATATTAGGCAGCATCTGAAGAATGTAATTTGAGGGCAAATCAACAGCTGGTATGTGGGAGGATTTTGGGTATAAGTTGATAAGAATTCAGAACTAGCACATTTCTGTAAGGGTGAAAGATAAGTATAGCAAGTTTTGGAAAGCTTGCATATTGAGAGATATTGTGAGCCTAATCAAAGAGAAAACAGATGCATTTGTGAAGGCTAGAAGGCTGGAAGCACATGAAGCACATATGGAATACAGGGAGAGTAGAAAGAAACTTAGGCATGGAGTAAGGAGGTCTAAAATGGGACAGCAGCATTGGCCAACAGGATTAGGGAAAATCCCAAGGCTTTTTGTACGTATATGAAGAGCAAGAGAGTAGCCAGGGAGAGGTTTAGCGCACTCAAAGACAAAGGAAGGAATCTATGCATGGAGCTAGACGAAATGGGTGAGGTATTAAATGAGTACTTTGCATCAGTATTCACCAAAGAGAAGGATTTGGTGGATGATGAGTCTGGGAAAGGGTAGATAGTTTGAGTCATGTTGAGGTTAAAAAGGAGATATTTGAGGTCTTGAGAAACATGAAAGTAGACAAATCCCCAGCACCAGATGGGATAAAACCCAGAATACTGAAAGAAGTAAGGGAGGAAATTGTTGGGGCTTTCAGGGAGATCTTTGTATCCTCCCTGGTTGCAGGGAAGGTCCCAGAGGATTGGAGAATAGCCAATGTTGTTCCTTTGTTTAAGAAATATAGCAAGGATAATCCAGATAACTACAGGCCAGTGAGCCTTATGTCAGTGGTAGGATTGGAGAGGATTCTTGAGAGGATTCTTTGAAATAGGATTTGCTCCCACTTGGAAATAAGTGGGCGTATTAATGATAGGCAACATGGTTTTGTGAAAGAGAGGTCGTGTTCACTAACTTGATTGAGTTTTTCGAGGAAGTGATGAAGATGATTGATGAGGGTAGGGCAGTGGATGTTATCTATATGGACTTTAGTAATGCCTTTGACAAGGTCCCTCATGGCAGACTGGTGCAGAAGGTGAAGTCACGCGGAATCAAAGGTGAGCTGGCAAGATGGATACAGAACTGGCTCGGTCAAAGAAGATAGAGAGTAATGGTAGAAGGGTGCGTTCCTGAATGGAGGATGTGACAAGTAGTGTTCCTCAGGGATCAGTGCTGGAACATTTGCTGTTTGTAATATATATAAATGATTGGAGGAATATTTAACTGGTATGATTGGTAAGTTTGCGGACGACACAAAGCGGATAGTGAAGAAGAGTGTCAGAGGATACAGCAGGATATATACAGATCGATTGGAGACTAGGGCAGAGAGATGGCAGATGGACAAATGAGAGGTAATGCATTTTGGAAGGTCTAATACAGATAGGAAATACACAGTAAATGGCAGAACCCTTAAGAGTATTAATAGGCAGGGGAATCTGGATGTACAGATACACAGGTCACTGGAAGTGGCAGTGCAGCTGAAGAAGGTAGTCAAGAAGGTGTATGGTGTGCTTGCCTTCATCAGTTGGGGTACTGAATTTAAAAATTGGCAAGTCATGTTGCAGCTTCTTAGAACCTTAGTTAGGCCGCACTTGGAATATAGTGTTCAATTCTGGTCACCATATTACCAGAAAGATGTGGAGGCTTTGGAGAGGGTACAGAAAATATTTGCCAGGATGTTGCCTGGTATTGAGGGCTTTAGCTGTAAGGAGAAGCTGGAGAAACTTGGTTTGTTCTCACTGGAACAACAGATGTTGAGGGAAGAGCTAATATAAGTCTACAAGATTATGAAGGGCATGGACAGAGATGGATAGTCAGAAGCTTTTTCCTGGAGTGGAAGAGTCAATTATTAGGGGTCATAGGTTTAAGGTGCGAGGGGCAAGGTTTAAGGGAGTTTTACAAGGCAAGTTTTTTACATGGGGGTTGTGGGTATCTGGAGCTCACTGCCAGGGAAGATAGTGGAAGTGGATAAAAATAGTGACTTTTAAGGGGTATCTGGACAAATACATGAATAGGATGGGAATGGAGGAATATGGTTCCCAGAACGGTAAGGGGTTTTAGTTCAGTTGGGCAGCATGGTCAGTGCAGACTTGGAAGGCCGAAAGGCCTGTTCCCGTGCTGTAATTTTCTTTGTTCTGGTTTCACATTTAGAGAAGTACACGAGGGTCCTTGCAACGGTGCAGAAGAAACTAGAATGGTTCCAGGGATGGGAAATTCTAGATACAAGGTTAGGTTGGGGAGGACGGGGTTGTTGTCTTTGGAACTGAGGAGATTGAAGGGAGATTTGATAGATGTGTACAAAACTATTATAGTTTGGATTAGGTAAAAAAGGAAAATCTGTTCCTATTAACTGTTGATACAATTACAGTATATGTGACAATAAATCAATTCAAATTACTAGCGTTCACAGATGTAAGCTCTTGGACAAGAGATGCAGTGGGAATATGAAGAAAAATATTTTTAATATAGGAACTGATAATGATTTGGAATTTACTGTCCACAAGAGTGGTAGAAGCTAGATGCTGAATGATTTCAAAGGGGAATTGGATGGGCACTTGAGGGAAATAAACTTAGAGTTAAGGAGATAGGATAGTATAATAAGATAGTGTAAGGACTGAATTGCTGCATGAAAAATTTTGTGTCGGGTCAATGGGCTGAATGTCCTCCATCTGTGCAATATATTACTCTTTGACCTATCTAAAATTGTTTCATCAGTCATGTGTCTGCCCATTCTATTCCTCTTGAAATCTATTACTAGCTTCATCCACAGTTCATGATGTTTTCAAGTTTAATATAATTTGCAGATCTTGAAATTGGACCCTTTGCCTAACATCGAGGTCATTAATATTAAGGAACAGTGATTCTGGTACCCTTATGGAGCTTCACTGCATACCTTTCTCCTTCCTGAGAAAAAGCACTGAGCACTAATTTCTGAAACCAAAAGAGAAAATGCTGGAAAGTCTCAGCAGGTCTGGCAACATCTTTAAGGAGAGAAAAGAATTGATGTTTTGAGTTCAAACAATCCTTTGTCAAAGCACTAATTTCTGTTTCCTGTCACTCAACCAGCTTCATATCCATGCTGCCACTATTCCTTTTATCCTATGGGCTTCAACTTGGCTGTCACACCTATCGTGTGCCATCAATTTTGCTGATCCCAAGACCAATGCACCTTCATTCTATTCCTCAAAGTATCTAATTTCCCAATAGGTTTTCACACTTCCTCCCTACATTATAGCAGTGATTAAGTACTACTTTGGTATAAAGTGTGTTGAGACATTCATTGGTCCTGAAAGCATCATATAAATGTAAGTCTTGTTTTATTTGACAATTAAAATAATATACCTGCCCTGCTTCATGAATTTGTGGCAATTTCAAACGCATTTTGAGAATTTCTTTTTTCAATTCCTTTGACAATTATGAATATTCTGAGAGTAAACGTTCTCACACCTTCAATGATATTGCACTGTCATTTTGCCAATATATGTATTTCTGTAGTTTGGGATGCATAATTATACACAAAAGTCCAGTTGTGATCCGATTAGTGTCTCATCCTCTTGGATCAATTCCTGGAAGTTGAGCTCTATTCCATTGTTTTCACCATAAGATCTGTTTGACTTTCCCTATTGTCTCATAATTTGATGTTTTGTTGCAACTTTACATTAAATATTTAACCTGTTACATTGATCAAATAGTTAAAGTATAGAATCTAGTTTGCATCTCCACTTTTAAATTGTTTTAAGTTCAGAAAGCAGTTTATCAGCATGTAAATTAAAGTTTCATAACTCATGAGTTCCGTCTGACATCTCATTGAAAATAATTGTTCCAACATAATGATCAGGATAGAGGATAAGCTTTTTCAGCTTTTAACAATGCTCCTTCAGAAGAAAAATAAATGGATAAGAGTTGACACTCCTAACTGTTTCATCCCATTATAGTGCACCTCCTTTTACCCAATCCAGATACACTATTGCCTTGACTACTATCTAATCTTATTAAATATTAAAATATACTTTGAGTAAGTGACCTGTGTATATGTTGTTCTGCACAAGGATCTTGCTTGGATATGGGAAGGTTTACACAAAATTTGGGGATAGGATTGATTTTAGTTAACAAACTTTCAAATTAGAATTCCTATGATTGAATTTTTATGCACTAATAGGTATGATTTCAAAAATAATTGTCCACCATTTTTATTTGCATACTTCAGTTTGCAAACTTATTTGAAATGTTAATCACCTTGTGTCTCATCTTAGTTGGTATGTCATCTTGAGCAATTTTGTGTATCTTAGCTGAGTTTTCCAAGTTTCTTTCAAGTTATTAAACATTGTGTTGGAGGAAAATAAATCAGTATACGTTGGTATGAAGGCAATCTTATATTGGGCCTCAGTGACTGGACTATGGTGAGAAAAATCATAGAAAGAGGGATAGACTATTTAGTTTGTTAAAATATTTAATTAGATCATGGCTGATATATATTCAGTTCAATTTTTCTACCTTTGTTCCATATCTCTTGATAACCTTCCCTAATAAAAATCCAACAACCTCTGTTATGATCATTTCAATTGATCCAACAGCAAAGGCCTTTGTGGGAGATAATTCAACACTTTCATTAGTCTTTGTATGAAAATGTGCTTCCTGATTTCATTCCAAAATGACCTGGTAGTAATTTTAAGATTATGACTACTTGTTCTAGATTTCCTCAACAAAGGATATAGCAGTTCTGTATCTTCTTTATCAAACCTTTTTATCATGTTGAAATGCTCAATTAGATCACTTCTTGACATCTAAACACATGGATGCAAAGTTAAAATGTATGTAACCTGTCTCCCTAATATTGCCATTTAAGACCTGGTCTCATCTTGGTAAATCTGTGCAAAGACCAAATATTTCTCTTGATATGCAGTGCTCAGAGCTGAATGCAATATTCCAGGTGCAATCTGACTATTGTTCCCTGTAACTAAAGCATACATTTCCTTCCCTTTATATCTCAACCCTTTTGTGATTTAAAAAAATGTATTTTTGATTTCCTTTTGTACCTGTAAAGTGATTAGATGGGGAAGAACAGCTTCCTCTAGAGCACTACCTGTTATGTCCTACCAATCAGAGTAATTGAAATTTACTCTTTGTCTCCTTTCTATGCAATAAATTATAACTCCATGACTCCAGGAAATTGCAGGTCTCCTATCTGAGATATTTGAATCATCGATAGTTGGGATGAGATGCCTGAAAATTGGAGAATGGCAAATGTTTGTTTAAAAAGGACTGCAGGGAAAAGCCTGGGAACGACAGGCCAGTGAGCCTCTCATCTATGCTGGGTACGTTATTGGAAGGTATTTTGAGAGACAGGATCTACAGGCATTTAGAGAGGCAAAGATTGATTAGGGACAGTCAGCATCGCTTTATGAGTGGAAAATCATGTCTCACAAATTTAATTGAGTTTTTTGAAGGAGTAACTAAGAAGGTAGGTGAGGGCATTGCAGTTCAATTTATCTGCATGGATTTTAGCAAGGCCTTTGACAAGGCACCACTTGGTAGCTTATTGCATAAGGTTATATCTCATAGGATTCAGGGTGAGATATCTAAATGGATACAAAATTGACTTCTTGCCAGAAGCCAGACAGTGATTGTAGAGAGCTGTTTTTCAAACTGGAGGCCTATAACCAGCAGTGTACTTCTGGAATCAGTGCTGGGTCACTGTTGTTTGTCATTTATATTAATAATTTGGATGAGAATATAGAAGGCATGGCTAGTAAGTTTGTAGATGATACCAAGATTGGTGGTATAGTGGACAGTGAAGGAAGTTATCTCCAATTGCAACAGGATCTTGATCAATTGAGCCAGTGGGCTAATGAACAGCAGGTGGAGTTTAATTTAGATAAATGCAAGGTCTTGCATTTTGGTAGATTGAACCAGAGCAGGACTTGCTCAGTAATGGTAGGACATGAGAAAAGTTACAGAACAAAAAGGTCTTGGGGTACATGTTCATAGCTCCTAGAAAGTGGAGTCGCAAAGTGATGAAGCAGGCATTCAGCATGCTTGGTTTCATTGGTCAGAAGATTGGATACAGGAGTTGCGGTATGTTGTTGAAGTTGTACAAGACATTGGTAAGGCCACACTTGGAATATGTGTACAGTTCTGGTCATCCTATTATAGAAAAGGTATTATTAAACTAAAAAGAGTGTAGAAAAAATTTACTAGGATGTTATTTGGACTTGATAGTTTGAGTTATAAGGAGAGGCTGGATAGACTGGGTCTTTTTCCTCTGGAGTGTAGAAGGCTGAGGGGTGACCTTATAGAGGTCTATAAAGTAATGAGGGGCACAGATCAGCTTGATAGTCAATATCCTTTCCCAAAGGTGGAGAAGTCTAAAACCTGAGGGCATAGGTTTAAGGTAAAGGAGGAGAGATACAAAAGTATCCAGAAGGGAAATATTTTCACACAGGATGGTGAGTGTCTGAAGGTGGGTACAATTTTGTCTTTTAAAAAGCATTTAGACAATTACATGGATAAGATGGGTATAGAGGGTTATGGGCCAAATGTAGGCAATCAGCATTAGAGGCTTAAAAAAAAGGAGTGGCATGGACGAATTGGACCGAAGAGCCTGTTTTCATGCTGTAAACCTCTGACTTTATGACATTCTAAAAAGCTGGCACTTCCAGCTTTCTGATCACAGATAAGACAACTTCTTCATCTACTCCATCCATTTATTCTTGTCTGCCAGACTCTCTTCTTTGACCCTTTTTTTTTCCACTGCAAAGTCATTCTGGAGAATAAAGATACCTCCAGAATCTTTTTTTCAATGTCAAACAGCTCCCTCTGACACAATTTAAATTGGAAAATTTCAAATATAACTTCATTATTTAAGAAAGGTAGGAGAGAGAAACCAAAAAATTGTCTACCTGTTAATCTGGCGTCATTTGTGGTGAAGTTACTGGAATCTATAATTAAAGGCAGAGGTACTAAACATTTAGATGAATTTGAGTTAATTAGCAAAAGCCAACATACATTGGTAAAGAGATAGGTCATGTCTAAGGAACCTAATTTAATTTTTTGAGACTAGAGAATGTCTATGGATATATGTTATATGGATATTCAGAAGGTCTCCGCTAAGTTTCCACATAGGCAAACATTAACTAATATTAAAGCTCATTAAATTGAAAGTAAGTTATTGTTCATGTGATTGTTCAGAAAAATCAAAGCATGGGCTGGAATTTTATCGTCCTGCCTGCCATGGGAATTGGAGCGGGCAAGGGGTAGACAATGAGACGATCTGTTGAGCTTCAGTAGGATTTTACAGTTTCAGGATGAGCAAGACCATAAAATCCTGCTCATGGAGTCTACAACGTAGTGTATTTTTATTTTCAGAAAACTAGTATGCAAAATTAAAACACGTAGGACTGGGGGTAATATAATGGCAAGGACTGAGAATTGATTATTGGACAGGAAATAATATGAGTCTTTTTTGGTGTGGCAGGTGGTGATTAGTGAGTATTACAGAGCTCAGTGTTTGGGCCTCAACTATTCACAATATACATTAATGATTTGGATGGGAAAACTAAATGTGATATTTTCAAGTTTGCTGATGACAAGAACTTGGTGGGAATGTAAGTGTGAGAAGGATTTTAAGAGACTTCAAGGCAATGTAGATAAGTTGAGTAAGTGGACAAATATGTGCCAGATACAGTCACATATATAAAAAATAGGACCAGAAGTAGGCCATTCTGCTCTTTGAGTCTGTTCCACCATTTAACATGATCATGGCTAATTTTCTATCTCACCACCATACTCCAGCACACCCTCTGATGCCTTTGCAGTGTATAAATCTATATTCTCCTTAAATATATTCAGTAATGTAGGCTCTACTGCCTTCATTTTAGACAATTTCACAAGTTTATCACCCTTTTGAGTGAAGAAATTTCTCCTCTACTCAGCCCTGTATCCTGAGACTGTGATTCCTTGTGCTAGACTCCCCAGCCAGGTGAAATAACATCCCTGCATCCAGTCTGTCCACACTTCAGAATTTTATACATTTCAATGACTGAGATCCCCTCTCATTCTTATAATCTCCAGTGAATGTGGAACTAGTCGACCAAATCTCTGCTTGTACAACAATCATGGATAAGTGAAATAATCCATTTAAGTAGGAAAATTAGAATGGGACAGTATTATTTAAAAAGTGATTGGGAAACATTGTACAAAGGGACCTGAACGCCCTGTACATCAGTCAATAGAAGCAAGAGTGCAATGCAGCAAGCAGTTAAGAAGGCAAATTGTTTGCTGCCCCTCATTGCAAGAGAACGTGTGTTCAACAGCAAGGATGTCTCACTGCAGGTTGTATGAAGAGAGATTTGTTGCATAGTTAGTAGATACGTGGGAGCATAGAAGTTAGAAATGGTTATAATTCTTCTGACTTTTCATGAGTAATTGTGTAACGCTGGCAGAACCAAATTTATGATTTAAATCACATTTTAGGGTGTTTCTGATGCAGGCTGTTATCCAGAGGATGTTAGCACTTATGCATACCCTTACCTCTGAATATCCAAGAAGGATTCCCCATATTTTTGTGTACACCAATTCCAATGCTAGGGATTTTGGATTCTATGATTCATTATCTTCAGTCCTCAAATTCAATGCTCTAGCCACTAACTCCATTCCTCTCCTTGGCAAATATCTGAGACTGAACCAGACTCTGTAAAACCTTTGTATTATATTTGACTCCAAATTCCTGACCGCACATGTGCTCCATCACTAAGACTGCCGATTTTCATCTTTGTCTAGTAATATCATCAGTCTGCCCCTGCCCCAGTTCATCTGATGTTAAAATCGAGACTTAATTGTTCCAGCAGAATTCTAGCTAGTCTCCCCTATTTCACCCTTTGTGAATGTGAAAGATCCCAAGTTCTGGTGTCCATGTCCCAACATGCACTGTCCTGATCAGCCAATGTAAGTTGACTTGCATTGTTTCCTGGTTAAGTGGCCTCAATTTTCAAATTCTCGTCCTTGTTTTTGAATTCCTACCCTGACTTCACCTCTCCTTTCACTCCTCCTTATTTCTGTAATCTCCCCACTCCTACAAATATCCAAGATACCTGTATATCTCCAGTTTGAATATAGCTGATATTAATTATCCCACTATTAGCAGCCATGTCTTCATGTTGCCATTAGCTATAAGCTTTGGAAATTCCTCCTAAACCTCTCTGCTTTTATTTGTGCTTTTAAAACTTTTTTAGAATCTACAAACCCTTACAAAGCTTTTGTTACCTGCTCTGAAACCTTCTTAAGTTTGTCAGCATTAAATTTATTTGATAATGCTCCTATGAAGTTTTTGAAATGTTTTAAAGGCTCTATATAAGTTCAGATTGTTGTTGGACAAAATTGAGGCAGATTGGTTTCAACTTGGGTAAATTTGGGGTCATTTATTTTGCACAAAAGAAAGCATTAGATCTGAGTAAAATAAAAATTATGAAAAGTTAGGAACACTCCAGATCCAAAGAGATTTTAGGGTTTCATGTACAGAGATTACTAAAATGTAGTGGTTAATTAGACAAAAAATTAAAGGTCAATGAAATGTTAATCTTTATAATTTTTTGGCTAGAATATAAAAGAAAGAGTTACAAAGCCTTGGGTTGGAATATATTTGGAACTGTGTATAGTACTGGCCAAGGTACCTTAGGACATGTTGGTCTTAGAAGCAGAGCAGCATGGATTTACCCAGAATATTACTAATGCTCCAGGGGTTAGACTATAAGGAGAGATTACATGAATAGATTTGAATTCCCTGGAGATAAAAGAAAGCAAGGCCTTAATTTGATTGATGTTTTTAGGACTTTGAAAGGAATTGATTAGGTAGATAGAAACTTTTTCTGATGGGGAATTCAATATGAGGTTCTGCAACCTTTAATCAGAACTTGACCATTCAGGAGAGATTTGTAAACACAGCAATAAATGTTAGATGTCTGATACGAATTTGGAAACTAATGATATTCAGTAATATTAATTCCAAGAGCTATAAGCCTTTTTGTCAGTTAAGGATGTAAGTGGATATGGAGCTAAGACAATTGGATGGACGTATGATACAAATCAGCTATCATTTCGTTGAACAACTAGAGAGGTTGCTCACATCCTCACCTTCGACATTGTATGTGACAATTTTGTAGACTTTTTTTCAAATATTGAGCATGCATGTAATTGTTGCCCACCACTTGCCCAGCATTATCCAAATTCAGTGTGTCATTTAATTTATAGAGTTTTAATTTCAAAAAGCATCTAAAGTTGTTCCATTCAAATGTAATAGAATGATAATGGGCTTCAACTTTTTGTCATTTCTCACCAGTTCTTAGCCTTTGGTGAATTGAACTCTGACCTATCTCAAATTATCTGGTATCCATTCAAGTAGTTCTGTCTAGCCAATATTTAATAACATCATAAATGGGTCTCTCAACGCATGTAGCGTCTTCTTGATCTCCTTAAATACACACTTCTCTCAACTTTTCCAAACCGTCAATACATATTTAACTTCCCTTCTGTCATTAAGGTATTGGAATGCATTGTTGTCATCCAATTTGTTGCTCACCTATCCCAATGTTCCCTCAAATTGCCAATGACATCTTCTGTAATTGTAATTACAATGTGCTACCCTTGTCCTCCTGACCTCTCAATCCTTCTCTGTGGCATGGACAAGTTGGGCCGAAGGGCCTGTTTCCATGCTGTAAAACTCTATGACTCTATCTCTCCTGTTCTTGGATCCTACCAGTCTCTATCTAGCCAGGATATTTCCAGTAATGGCTACTCCTATCACTCTCAAATAGTTACCCTGCAGCACCTCAAAATTTCCTCCTTTGCCTCTTTCTCTTTATTATTAGATACTCTTCACAGTCTGAAGCCAATTTCCATCTGTATTCTGATAAACGAATCTCTACCTGTTCTTTACTATCCTCAAATCAATGGTCACCATTGTGTTGCCAGACTCCCTATATGGGAGGAGAATTTATTCCACCTGAAATGTGGGAAAACTGAAGCCTTTTTATTTGGCACCCACCAAAAATACATGTTTCATCCTTACGCAAGATGACTCTCAGGCTTGATCGGTTGGCATGCAGTCACTTTTGTTACTTCTAGACCCAACCCTTCTTTCTTGCAGTGTTGGTTACGTGCAAATTCAAATTCATAAAGGTTCAGTCTGCTTCTTATCATGTGCTGGATCCCATTTGTTCATGCTTTCTGTCCCATAACAAACTAAATTTAAAAAATCCTCCTTGTTCACATTAATTTATGGCTTAAACCTCCCCCCCCATTTCCACAACCTCCTACATCCTTATTTCTCAACCAGTGACTTGAATCTGTTATCCCACGTACGTTGTGTATCATCAGTAGTCTTATTTCATTCCTCTGGAGCTCATTATCTTAATCTCTTCATCCCTCTTAATATGCTTCAAAACCTTTTTGTCCAAATGTACAGTCATGTGTTCTTACTTTTCTAATCCTAGTCAGCTTTCTCCTTGTGATATTTGATAACTTCAAAGGGGCTGTATGGATGCAAGTTGTTGTAAAAGATTCCCTCTTCCTTCAATAGATCAGTTTTTTCTGTGTTGATAAGGATAGCAGTGGATGCGTTTGCCACCATTTGTCATCTACTGTTTATCACTAGGATTGACACCAAATGTATTTTAACATGTTAAAATTCAAGTTACATAATATTTGTTTTCATATATTGGAAGTTATTGGTTTAGTACCATTCTTATTTGACCAGCTTGGGAAAAACAACTGTCCACATTCGTATCCAGCGGATGAATTAAATGTTAATTCTTTTTCATTTAGGTCGAACTTACAATGACTTGAATCAGTATCCAGTTTTTCCTTGGGTGATAACTAATTATGAATCAGAGGAGTTGGATCTGACACTACCAAGCAACTTCAGAGATTTGTCCAAGGTATTGTCTATTAAATTTATTGCCTACTTTAATATACTAAAATCATCTAGCTATGCACACTATCTGCTTCATTTAACTTCTGTTTTTGTTCACTCGTCACAACATTTATGCTAATGTTTCCTTGTTACATGCCTTGTCATTTTGACCATGGAATCTAGGGGCTTCATAAATTCTTTTGTTAGGTGAACCTATCTTTACATTGTAGAAAGTTTAAGAGCTTGTTGAAGCTTTATATTTTGTAACATTTTAATGGTTGATTCTTAAATATGCTTATTTAATTTTTAAAAATGCCAGACTTGACCCACATCACCTTCTACTTAGTTCTTTGCTCTCCAACTGTGTTTTCCTCTCTTTCAGCAAATTACAGAGCCCATCTTTTCACTGTTCCTGCTGGTTCCTCTAACTCTCTCCCTCCCTCCTTCCACCTCATTCTGTTTTTCTTAGTGCTTTTTGAATCATGTTAGTTGCAGGAGATTTTCTCTGCCAGTCTACCCAGTTCTCACGCTAACCACAGCATTTTTTCCAAATGGTTAGATCTGAAAGAAAGGCAAATTCCAGAATTCAGTAAAGCATTGGCCAAAACACCGAAGTCTAAATCTGAATGCAAGAAAGAAAAGGCTAGAAAAGGAGCGACAAGTAATACTTGCGCTACACAAATAATAGGCAATGACCTTCTCCAACAAGAGAGAATCTCACCATCACATCCTGACATTCAAGAGAATCACCATCACAGAATTTAGAACCATCAACGCCCTGAAAGTTAACATTGACCAGAACTTAACTGGACCAGTCATGTAAACATTCTGGCTACAAGAGCAGAATGTTGGGAATTCTGTAGTGAGTAACTCACTTCCTGAGACCCCAAAGCCTATCAATCGTCTACAAGGCAAAAGCCAGAAGTGAAATGCTGTACTGTCTATTAGTTTGGATGAGTATGGCTCCAACAATACTCACAAAGGCCAACACCATCCAGGACAAAACAGGCTGTCATATTAGCACACCATCCAGCAACAGAAATGTTCACTTGCTCCACCACAAATGCATAGTGGCAGTAATTTATATCATATACAGATGTGTCAATATCTAGTTCGTGGTTCATTTCAGTATTGTAAAGATAATGTTTAATTTTGAGAAAATTGTAATAAAGGTTAAGACAACTAAAATACTGAACTTCAAAGTTTACCAGAATACCTGAAAGAATGGCAGTTCAAAAAGGTTACCATGTTTCTTTGTTAAAAGAGATAGAGCCTTAAAACAGCAGGTGGGTTTACTTGAGGATTGTTAGCTTATTCTAGCCAGTTAGGCTCAGAAAAACCTCTAAGATGGTAGTGGCTGAAAGTCACTGGTACTGTGTCAGATAGTTAGGGCTCAGTTATAGCTTGGTGCATCTGGGAGACTGGAGTTTGGAGAAACCCAGGGTTAGTGCTAGATTAGTACAACCAACAGTCTGTGATAGAGCTAGGATTGTGCCTCTAATTAGAAGTAGTTATGCATCTTTGTGGATCCCAAAGAATACGCTCTCAGGAGAAGAGCGTGAACCATCAAGAGGTGAATCGTCATTAAAGCAGTTTAAGCCAGAGTGGCCTTGAAGGGAATTCAGAGGCCAGATATTCAAAATTGAAGTGTTGAAATATTTATGAGGGAAACAGTTTTAATAAGTTTTGAGATTCGTGTTCACTGCTGTCTGATGGGTTGAGAAATCCATGGGATCTGTCTTGGTCTCACCTACCATTTATTGTGCAGTGTGATCTACACAACCAGTTTGCCTGTTAAGTAATATTTATCTTATGCTAATCCTGAATGTTAGAGTATAAAATAGATATTGTGAATTATTTTGCTGACTTTACATCGTCAAGTTTATTTTGAATATTTAAAATTATGGAATTTTATGGCTTTATTCTCCTCATGGGTAATTGGAATTTCAAACTTGTCCAATTTAAGCAAAAAGTTACCAGCTCCCTCGCTAGCTTGTAACACAAGATGGCACTGCAGCACCTTAACAGACCTCCTTCAAAAGCACCACAAAACCCTCAATCTCTACCACCAAGAATGACAAGGGCAGTAGATACATTGGAACACGACCACGTGCAACTTCCTCTTCAAGTCACCTGCCATCTTGATTTGGCCCAAATTACAGCTCTTTCACTGTCACTGGAACTCAGTTCTGAATGGAACTGCGGGTTACACCAGATGACCTACAGTGGGTGCAAAATAGCAGCTCACCACCACAGTCAAGAGAAATTAGGGATGGGACAACAATTGCTGGTCTTGCCAGCAATGCTGACCTGCCATAAAATAACTTTTTTTTTAAATTGAAGGTTGATACCATCTTAAGCCCAAATTCAAAATGGCATTTTGCCTATATTCAAAGTTTCTCTTTGCTATCATAATTGGCCTTTTTGGTACTTTTCCTCCTCTATCTGATCTGTATATGTTTAGGGAAGAACACTGAGGAATAAAAGTAAAGATCCAGTTTTAAGTTTAGTAACTGGTGTTCTTAATATTGTATGTATGCTGAGTTTTATATTCATAGAATCTTAGTGGGCAGAAGAGGCACTTTGGCCCATCGAGTCCGCATCGACACATAAGAAACATCTGAACTCTCTTCTAATTGCAACTACCAACACTTGGCCCACAGTCTTGAATGTTATGATATGTCAAATACTCATCCAGGTACTTTTTAAAGAATGTGAGACAACCCACCTCTACCACCTTCCCTGACAGCATATTTCAGACTGTCACCATCCTCCTGGTGAAAAGGTTTTTCTTCACATTCTCCCTAAATCTCTTGCTTCTTACTTTGAATCTATGTCTCCTTGTTACTAACTCTTCAACTCAAGGGAAGAGCTGCTTCTTACTCTATGTCCTTCATAATCCTGTATACCTCAATCAGGTCATGTCTCAAGTCTTCTCTGCTCCAATGAAAATGAAAACAAACCAAGCCTATTCCTACCTCTGTTTATAACTTAAATGTTCCAACCCAAGCAGCATCCTGATCAATTTCCTCTGCATACCCTCTAGTATAATCACATCCTTCCTATAATGTGGCAGCCACAATTGTACACCGTACTCTAGCTGTGGCCTCACCAAAGTTCTATACAACTCCAACATGACTTCCCTGCTTTTGTAATCAGTGCCTTGATTGATAATGGCAAGTGTCCCATATGCCTTTTTAGCCACCGTATTAAAATGCCGTTCTGCTGTCAGAGATCTGTGGACACACATTTTATTTTGTTTTATTGTTGTCACATGTATTAACATCGTGAAAAGTATTGTTTCTTGTGCACAATAAAGTCAAAGCATACTGTTCATAGAGAAGGAAACGAGAGAGTGCAGAATATAGTGTTACAACCTTAGCTAGGGTGTAAAAAAAGATCAACTTAATGAAAGGTAAGTCCATTCAAAAATCTGATAGCAACAGGGAAAAAGTTTTTCTTGAGTCTGTTGATATGTGACCTCAAACTTTTGTATCTTTTTCCTGGTGGAAAAGAGAATGTCAGGGCTGCTTGGGGTCCTTAATTGTTTTGCTATGACAGCAGGAAGTATAAACAAAATCAATGGATTTTGCATGATGGATTATGCCGAATTTACAATCATTTGTAGTTCCTTCCAGTCCTGGGCAGAGTAGGAGCCATACCAAGCTGTGATACAACCAGAAAGAATGCTTTCTATGTGCATCTGTGAAAGTTGTTGAGAGTCTTTGCTAACATGCCAAATTTCCTTAGTCTTTTGAGAAAGTAGAGGTGTTTTTGAGCTTTCTTAACTATAGTGTTGACAACTTGTTGGTGAGCTGGATACCTAAGAACTTGAAGCTCTCCATCCTTTCTATTTCATCCCCATGGATTAGACAGGGGCATGTTCTATTTTTACACTCCCTGAAGTCGATGACAATCTTCTTCATTTTGTAGACATTGGGAGAGAGATTATTGTTGCTGCACCAGTTTATCAGATCCTCTATTTCATTTCTGTACTCTGTCTTGTCATTGTTTGAGATCCAATCCATTTTGGTGGTGTCATCAGCAAACTTGAAAATTGAATTGAAGGGGAATTTGGCCACATAGTCAAAGGTGTGTAAGCAATGGCAGATTAACCATTAGGCTGAATAGGCTTAAGCCTGGGGGTCCGGAAGGGAGGGTGGCTCAAGAGCAAAAAAAAATGGTTTAACCCTTTTAAGGGTGAATAAATTTTCAAACTATACCCCTTGGATGAATTAATGTAACAAATACCTATAAATAGAGGAGCTTCACCCCCGGACTTGTACTACATGCAAATAAATGCAATAAAGACTTTATTGACATGCTATAAGATGTATACATTTTTTAGTGCATATAGCACTTTTTTCAACATTCACCCTTTCATAGTGTTAATCCCACACCGCAGCATGATGACTATCACCACTGCCTCCAGTAATATCAATCTATCATCAAGTTCATAATCATCATCTGATAACTCGCAACTATCAATATCAAAATCCTCAGCATATAAATCACTCCCACTATCATCACTGCATAATCCATCATCAAAACTGTTGTTGAGCACATTTATTGCCTGTTATCGACACTTTTGTAACCAAAAAACACGGAAGCTTTTTAAAGTACAAATGTAAAGAAAATGAAAAATAAATGGATAAAAGAGCTACCATTGATTCATATAACTTTATGATATTATACATATAGTACAGTATACTATACATAATACAACAACACAAGTTATCTAATGTCACTTTATTCTATTCAACGAAGGGTGGGGTAGGGGAACTAGGTCAGAATGCCTTATTAAAGCTCAGCCTATGGCTCCAGGTGGTAGTTAATCTGCCACTGTGTATAAGAAATATAGTAAGGAGCTGAGAACACAGCCTCGTGGGGCACCGGTATTGAGGATAATTATGGAGGAAGTGTTGTTGCCTATCTTACTGATTACGGTCTGTGAGTTAGGAAGTTCAGGATCCAATCACAGAGGGAAGTGTCGAGGTCCAGGCCACGGAGTTTGGAGATGAGTTTCATGGGAATAATGGTTTTGAACCAACATCTCTTTATTGCACAGAACTTCCTAGTGTCCTGCCATTTATTGACCTTGTCAAATTACTCCTTCCAAAGTTATCAACTCATACTTTCCAGAGTTAAATTCCATCTGAACTTATCTGCCCATTTGACCATTCCATCTATATCTTCTTGTAGCCCAAGACACTCAGCCTCACTATTAACCACCTGCCATTCTTTGTATCATCCACAAACTTACTAATCTTATCCTCCACAAAGTTGCCAATGTTGTTTATGTAAATGTTGAATAATAAAGACCCCACATTGATCCCTATGGTACACCACTGGACAATGCCTTCCAGTCACTAAAACAGCCTTCTGTAATCATCATCTGCCTCCTACAACAGAGCCAATTTTGAATCCACTTTATCAAATTATCCTGTGTTCCACATGCATTTACCTTTTTACAAATCCCCCATGTGGGATTTTGTCAAAAACTTTGCTGCAATCCTGTAAACTACATCATCTGCACTACCCTCATATACACGTCCGATCACCACTTCAAAAAATTAAATTCAAATTTGTTAGACATGACCTCCCTCTGATAAAGCTGTGCTGACTGTCCCTGGTTAAGCTTTGCCTCTCCAAGTGAAGATAGATGCTCCCTTCCAGAAGTTTTTCCAATAGTTTTCTTGTCACTGATGTGAGACCACTGGTCTGTAGTTCCATGGTTTATTTCTATATCCTTTCTTAAATAACGGAACCACATTAGCTGCACCTCCCCCGTAGCCAGAGAGGAATTGAACATTTGGGTCAAAGCCCCTGCATCTGCTCCCTTGACTCCCACAGCAGTCTCGGGCACAATTCATCCAGACCTGGAGATTTATCCACTTGTAAGGCTGCCAACACCTCAAGTACCTTGTCCTTCCCTATGTCAATTTGCTCAAGGACCTTATAGTCTCTCCCTGAATTCCATACCTTCTTTTTGTTTCTCTTAGTGAAGACAGACCTACCAATCTCCTCTGGCTACACCCACAGACTGTGTCCTTTGCCTGTAATGGGCCCTACTCTTTCCCTGTTTATCATTTTCATATTGATATACATAGAGTAGCTTGGGATTTTCCCCACTGTTACCATCCAGAGCTTTCTCATATCCCCTCTTTGCTTTCCTAATTGCTTTCTTAAGCTCTACCCTGCACTTTCTATGCTTCACTAATACCGCTCTTTTTGCTCCCCTTGTACTTGTTAAAAGCCTTTCTTTTCCTTCTCATCATATCCTGAATATCTCTGATGATCCATGGTTCTCCTCTTTCCTATCACCTAGAGGGAACGTGCTTGTCTTCCACGCTCCCCATTTCCTTTTTGAATGCCCTACTGCTTTTCTGTAGATTTTCTCATTAGTAGTTGTTCCCTGTCTAACCTGGCCAGACCCTGCCTTATTTTACTAAATTCTGCTCTCCCCAATCTAAAACTTCTTTTTGCAACTTGTCTATTTTCTTGTCCATAACAAGCTTAAATTGTATCATGTTATGATCACTATCATTAAAATGCTCCCGCACCACCACATCAACCACCTGCCTGACTTCATTCCCCACAATTAGGTTCAACACAGCTCCTTCCCTTGTTGGACCCTCTACTCTTTGATCTGAAAAGTTCTGCTGCACACATTTCAAGAAATCTACTCTATCCAAGCCCTTACACGATGACTATCCCAGTTAATGTTGGAAAAGTTAAAATCACATTATACAATAATCTATTATTGTTTTTACGCACCTAATATACAGATATTTTTGCAATTAACATACTTTCTGCATTATTTATTGTATACCAGTCTTTGCTTTAGTTTACTTCAGTAAGAAACGAATCTCCCAAGGTTTGCATGGTGACCCAATTTTATAAGCACAGGAATGACAAATAAAACTGGGATACTAATTAGTGATTTATTAGCACTGGGGTGACCCTCAGATCTGGGAATGCTAAGAAGAGAACTTGAATTCAGACAGAGCTATGGGCCAAGTGCTGGCAGATGGGATTAGGTGGGAGTTCAAGTCTTTCTAATGTGCCAACATGATTGATCAAAGGGTCTCTTCTGCATTTACGATTCTAGCTATGTCTCTAACATTGTGTTGTAGATGTCAGGATGATCTCAAAGTAGTTATACTTAAGCTCTGAGAGCATTGGAGGAAGATCTCAGGGTATCAGATGCAAGATCTGGGATCTCGAATCATTCAGAGGTTTTGTGACTTGGTGTTTTAGGGAAATAAGTTTCAGGGTATGAAAGAACTCTGTATAGTTCAGAGATCATGGTGCATTGGAAATGCAGCGTAGAAATCTTTGAGTACCAAGAGAATTTCTTAAACTGGAGGGATGAAAGAATTACAATGAAAAAGTGTTTCTGAACTGTAAAGATGTTTTAAATCGTGATTGCATCATTTGGCAGGATTGGATAATTGGGTATTGCTGTGTTACAATCTAGTGTTTTGTGGGAAGTGCGAAGTTGGAAGTCTATTGGGTTTAACAGCTTTTGGGGGAGAACATTAGAGAATAGCATCAAGGCGATTTATGGGGAAAGAGGCCAGGGAAATAGGACATAAACTGTTGAAGGCACAGTTGCCAATGGTACGATGAAAGGAGGGATTGAATGCAGCAGGAGCTAGAATCAGAAATGGAGAATTGTAGAGTGATTGAAGGTTGTAGCAATTGAGATTACAAAGGTAGGGAGGGCTGAGGCTATCTAGAAATTTAATACAAGGATGAAATTTTTGAATTTGAATCATTCGGAAAAGTAATTACTGTCAGAATGGAGATGACGAGTGAGAAAGATTAGACACAAGGTTGGTTATGAGGGGCAAATTTTGGATCAGCTGGTACTTATTCAGTGTGGACAAGGGTGGTCAAAGGCTTATGATGATCACCATTTGGCTGAAATAAAGCTATGGAAATTCAATCTTCAGTTTCACCTTTGGAGGGAAAAACAACAAAAATCTTGAATACTGATAAGATGAAGGGATGGTGAAACTATTGAACTCCAAGTTGATGTACAGATTGCATGCTGGGAAATCATATCTTGGTCAGAATGCACAAATGTGGTTGAAAACACTTTTCAACTGCTGAGACAAAAGAGTCCAGTCAAAATCCAAGCTAGTGAGATAGACTTGAAGGGGTTTATTTTTCATCGACATTGAAAGACATAAGAGACAAAAAAAATCAAAGTGCTGCTTTGATAGAAATGAAAATAAGAAGTGTTGGAAGTACTCAGTAGGTCCAGCAGAATGTGCAAGAAGAAACAGAGTTGCATACAAAGTCACAGATGTGACACTACAACATTGTTTCTGTGTCTAAAGATACTGTGAATCTTATAGAATATTTTCAAAATTTCAAAGTTGGAATTTTTTAGAAGTTTGTTATTTCATTTGCATCTTTAATTTGAACATCAGAGTTTTCTGCTACAGTAAAAAAAAATGCAGTTGCATTTTTTTGTGGCAGCCTATTAATTAAAACCTGCCAACTTGGGAATGTCCCATTTATCCTTACTCTCTGTTTCCTGTTCATTAAACATTAATACCCCTGACATCATGAGCCCTTATCTTGGGCACTTTCTGGAATGCCTAATACATGAATAATACTCCATTGTCCACCTTGTTGGTTACATTCTATAAAATTCATTTTATGGACATGATTTTCCTTTCATAAACCCATGTTGGTTATGTGTGAGTGCTTTGTTAACACCTCCTTATTTGTGCAGTAATTTGCATTGGTACATATTGACTTAAACATCCTTATTGAAATTTGTTACATAAGGAAATTAGATACAGAAAGTTCATACCACACAAAATCCGCATATTTGCAATGTGCAACACTTTCCCACTTTACCATCTGTCTGCTCTGAACCATCATACTGTTCT
The DNA here is from genome assembly GCA_024679065.1 of Sphyrna mokarran. NCBI lineage: Eukaryota > Metazoa > Chordata > Chondrichthyes > Carcharhiniformes > Carcharhinidae > Sphyrna > Sphyrna mokarran. The sequence goes on from JAGIQG010000001.1 coordinate 130,801,862, forward strand.
CTTGGCTACAATTCTGAAACAAAACATACAACAAAGCAATCATTTCCTATCAACTTTATCCAACAACATTTCTAATAATCCGTATAATAATCAGTATTTTCCTATGTACATTTTATTATGGACTGTCTTGCTGGTGCCTTTGCCTGGACTTATGCCCTGGTGCAGTGTTTTCCCTGTGGCTGCAGAATGTCTGGTGAAGGTTGCTGAGTTTCAATGGGAGAAATTACAGATGATTTGCAGTGTGCTCTCACTCTAGGCCTTGACGAACAGCAGAGTGGACTGGCTAGTTGACAGGCAATAGGAGGAACCCTTGTGATGTGGCAATAGTAAGAGCATGAATTCTATCTTTCAGAGGGGAACAACATCTTGATGCACCATAGAGTCATTGCCACTGCTGGGATGACACCTCATTGATCTGCTGGAGCGCAGATTACTGGATATCTGAAACTCAGTATGTCCCTTTAAGCACCGGTATCTGCATCATAAAACTTCTCTGATTTTGCACTGGCAACACATGAGATTTCAAGACCTCTGTCTAAGTTTCCAATACAGCCTCAGACATTGAGAGTCTTCTGTCCACGCTGCAATAAAAGCTGAGGCATAGGCCAGTAGATGATTGGCTGCTCAACTGCCCTCATGGAGTTGGCCACGAATTCCACAATGGGTTCCCATAGTCATTGCAAAACCCTGTATCAAGTTAGAGCTAGACTCCTCCATATTTCTTAATGGTGACAGTGGGCATTCTGAGGGCTGCCAATGCACCATGCATTTTGATGTTAATGTCAGACTTTTACTGTATGCTGTCCCATCAAAGTCATCAACCTATGTCCTTTGCAACAGAATCTATCTGCAACTTCACCTTTGGGGGAATTGCTATACATGCTGTCCTTTCCTGTAGCCTGATTATAGCCCACTTATGTCCAGTGACTCACCAAATGCAGAACGTGCTTCTGTGCTACCATCTTAATGTGCGCACTGAACTAATATCTGAGCTAGAGGCTGAGTTAGATCAAGTGACCGTGCTTCTACCTCAGATGTCTGCACTCCTTCTGGGCCTTCACCACCACCACCACCACTACTACTACCCGCCCCCGCCCCCCACCCCAAACACCACTGGTTTGCTGGATAAAAGTTCTTGGGTGCCTAAAAATATCAATTCATAAGGGAATTGTTGGATCTGAGGGAACAACATTTTGGGTTAAAAAAAACAAGAAATGTATGGTAACACTGCATAGCTTGTATATCATCCAGATTGCAGGATAATAGTGATGTGGGATTTGAGAATGATGCACAATGCTGAAGTATCCTGAATGGCTTCACTAATGCCAGTTGCCACAACCTTAGCGTGTCCATGCCAATCATGTTAAGTACCATCTCCACTTAAGAGATAAAAGAGACATAAAACCTTTCCTGTCCCCAGTTGCTGGTTCATGCCTATTGTGTCATGTTATGGGCTAGCTTGTCTTGCAAGAGAAAGAGAATTGTGTTAGCAAGTGTATTGCGATGCATTTGGGTGATATTCCTATTGCTATATAACGGGAAATATGTGCAAGCCGTGAGATATGGGTGTGACTCTTGCAGTTGTGGTTAATGTGTGAGGGCTAGGTGGAGCTTGTGAATGTTAGACTTCAGTCCTGATTGCATGAGATTGCTGATGGGCCAGTGATGGGAATATAGTGCATTGAGCAACCTGTGAGGTTGATGGTACAGTAGATGGGGCATAACATTTGAAGATGCATTCACTGATTTTGACCCTTTGTATTCGGTCATTAAAAATCTTCCAACTCAGTATTCAAGTCCTTGGGGCCAGACAGTTGGCACTGATCTCTGTGGTTATCTATTTCCAGTTTATTTCTCAAGATCCCTAACTCATTTCAAAAAGATGATTCTTCTCTTTTCCACTTCCTATCTAGAGCATCCAGTTCATGAGAACTGGGAAGCTCCATGTGCTAAGAATTATGCTGACAACCAATTTAAGATTTTCAGTCATGTTCACAACGTATTGCATTTGCATGTACTGGAAACTACATACATTAATACACAGAACCTGTCCTTTGCAGACAGACAGAACATACGCTGCCTCATTCCTAAGGGCATTGTCTTGACCAACTGTGGTTAAACTGCCTGATTTAAATTTTAATCAGTGCTTGGTAGCTAACTGTCAATCACCTGGTACATTCTCCATGCCAACACCTCTTCCAACCAGAGCCTACTTGCCAATCCATCAGCACTTTCTTCTCACATAGTATAAATTGTTGTTTTCCCCTTGTATTTGTATTCTTGTGAAGTCCTCTAATAAGTGCACAATGAGAAGTTTCAACATGTCTCTCTTTTCAGCTGTACTCAAGTTCTGTATTAGCAAACAACTATTCATTATAGTCATTTGTTGACGCATCACTCACCAGGCAATGATGAGTATTACTTTACATAGAAATATTTAAAAATTTATAGCACAGAAGGAGACCATTCAGCCTGTTATGTCTGTACCATTTGTAAAAGTGCAATTCAGTCCTATCCCAATTTCCAACTCTTGAGCTGTAAGCCTGGAAGTTACAGCACTTCCAAGTACATATCTTAGTATTTTTAATGATGAGAGTTTCTATCTCTACCATCCTTTTAGCTAATGAGTCCCAAAGTCTGGCCCTCTAATCCTTCAGCCAATTACTTTAAATCTATCCCCTTGGTTATTGACCTCTCTGCTAATAGAAATAGGATCTTCCTATCATCCTACCTTTGCCCATCATAATCTGTACACCTCAATTAAATATCCCCTCTGATTCCTCTGTTTCAAATGAAAGAAATCTTATCTGCCCAATCTTTCCTCATAGTTAAAATTTTCCATTCATAGCAACGTTCTCATTAATCTATTTCTCATTTAAGAAAGATAAGTATCCAGTATGCCCCCTTTACCACTCTATCTGCCCTACTACCTTCAAAGACCATGTCCCTCTGCTCTTCTACATTTCTGCGCATCCTACCATTTATTGCATACTCCTTTGCCTTGTTTGCCCTCTTCAGATTAGTTACCACATATGTCTCTGAATTGAATTTTATTTTCAACTTTTCTGCCCACGTGGTATCTTCCTGCAGTCTTCAACTTTCTTGCTCACTATCAACCCAACAATTTTTTGTATCGTCTACAGACGTCTTAATCATGCCCCTCGATATGAGAGTCTACATTATTGATATATACACACAAAAAGCAAGGAATCTGATACAGAATTCCGTGGAATATCACCAGAACTAGGCCTACAGTCACAATAACATCCATTGACTGTTTACTGAGCCAATTTTGGATCCAATTTGCCACTTTGCTTAAATTCCATGTTTTTTTTAATTTCTGACCAGTGTGCTATATCAGACCTTGACAAAGGTTTTACTAAATTCCATGGAGACTATATCAAGTTTCTGATCCTAGTGAACTCTACTTGTTCGTTATCTCCTCAAAAGAAATTGTCAGACAAATCTTTCCTTAATAAATTCATGCAGACTGCCCTTGATTACTTCATGCTGTTCTTAATGACAATTCATACAATTCCTCAGAATTGTTTCCAGTAATATACGCACCACCAACATTAGGCTGAGTGGCCTATAATTAGTCAGTCTGTTCCTTCCTTGCTTTTTAAACAATGGCACAATGTTAACAGTTCTCCAGTCAGCCAGTGCTATTTCCTTTTGTACCAGCCTGGGATATATTTAATCATATTCATTTACCTTCTAAATGCTAAATCTCTTAATATATCCCCCCTCACTATGTTTATACCATTCAGTATTTTGCACTCCTCCACAATTACACTTGAAAGTTGTATCATTACCCTCTTTTGTGAAGATAGGTGCAAAGTATTCATTAAGAGCCATGCCAAAGTTTTCTATGTCCACGTTCACGTTCCATTTTTGGTTTATAATTGGCCCTAACCTTCCCTTATTATCCTCTTTTTCCTTTTGTACTTATTAGGATCTTTGGGTTTTCTTTGATTTTACATTTTGTTCTCCTCTAGGTTTTCTGTAGTTTTGAGTTGTCAGAATCTGTTGTAAGCTTCCCTTTTTTGCCTTATCCTGCCACTATACTTTTTGACATCCCTGACGTCTAAGTTAAGGAGTTCTCTTCCTTAACTCTTCCTTGAATGGTTCACACTGCTCTGACGCTACTTAGTCTTCAGTTAGCCATTTTAAGCCTTCAATTAGCCATTTCCAGTCCACTTCTGTCAAATTGCATCTCAGTTTATTGCTTCTCAGTAGAAGGCCATTCCTTCTACCATTGGTCTAACTTTGCCTTTTCCAACATCTCATAAAATCTAACCGAATTGTGATCACTGCCATCAAAATATTGTCCCACTGATACCCTTTCCACCTGTTTCATTTCCTAAAACTAAGTCCAGAAATTCCTGTTCTCTTTTTTGAGCTTGCTACATACCACTAAAAAAAGTTCCCCTGAACGTATTGTAAGAATTTTGTACCCTCTATATCTTTTACCCTGTCCAATTACTATTTGAATAATTGAAATCTCCAAATATTACAGCCCTCTAGTTTCTGCACTTTTCATCAATTTTTCACATATATGCTTTTTATTCCTGAATTTAATGTGTACGACTTAATTTGGTTGTCCTACCAGCATGTCATTCCATTTCTCAGTTGTAATTACCTCTAGCAAATATTGCAATGCTCATTCATTTTAATTCCTTCTTCCTCTTGCCTCCAAATTCTGTAACCAAGACTGTTGTGCAGCCATTCCTCTCCTCCTTTAATTCATATTTCAATAATAGCTATATTGTACTATCATCTGTGGATCTATCTGTGCCCTTAGCTCATCTGCCTGATTAATTTGAGGCCTTGCATTGAAGCATATGCCAGTAAACATTAAATGACTCCTTTGATGTCTATTTTCTAGTTTTTTGTTTCCCTTTGCCTTCCATACTAATTTTCTGTTTTCCATTTCCAGCTTTGCTTCTTTCCCTTCTGAATCTATGTCAGGTTCCCATCCCTCTACCAAGTCAATTTAAACTGTCCCCAACAGCACCAGCAATGCCCTCTGCCAAGATATTGGTCCCAACCCTGTTGCGGTGCAGCCTGTTCGGCTTGTACAGGGCCTACCCCCTGAAGTGGTCCCAATGCAGAGGTAAGATGTCTAGATTATTATCCCAATGTCCCAGAAAACACAGCTCCACTCTCCTGCACCATCTTTCATGTTAGGCATTGATGTATACTATCTTCCTTTTTCTGTATTCACTAGTGTGTGGCACCGAGAGTAATTTGGAAGTTACTACCTTTCAGGTTCTTCTTCTTAACTTCCTTAGCTCCTTTAAATCCACTTGTAGACTCTAATCCCTATCGCTACCTATGTTACTGCTACTGATATTGGCCATGACTGATATTGAGGGTGTTCAATCCTGTGCCCCAAATATTCTGTAGTCACTCCATGGCATCATTGAAACTGCATCATGGAAACATAATACCATCCTGGAGTCAAATTTGTGTCTTTTTCCCTAAACATTGAATCCCCTATCACTAATGCTTTCTTGATCTTACTCCTCCCTGTTTGCACAGCTGATCCAGTCATGTGGCATTGGCTGTGGCTGTACTCTCATTAGCATTCAAAACTGAATACTGTCTAGATTGAGATGTATTCTGGGAATTACTTCACTATCTGTTTGGTCCTTGTCATCTGTCCTCTCATCCTGAGCACTCATAGCTCTCAGTCTCACAAATACATTGTAGTAACTCTGAGTGCTACTCAAGCTTCAAAACCCAGAACTTGAGCTTCCCCAGCTGATGACACTTTCTACATGTGAATTTGTCCAGTGCATGAAAAGAGTCCTGGTGTTTTTATTTGGCACTGGATGTGCACTCAGTAGGATTGAGCTGCCCTGCCACACCTTTGTCTACTAGATTACTTGCTAAATTCCATCATTTAACCCATTGTCCTAACAGGAGAAGAAAACAATAGTAATGGTCACAAATCAATCTCCAATCTGCTGTCCTGTGATGTCACTCTGAATTTTTTTTGTTATTAATAGATTTGCCAGATTTATACTGCCATCTCTGCTTGGGTTCAGATCTGTAATATCCTTTTAGAACTCAGTAAGAATTTAGCAACACCAATTTTAAATCCAACCGATTTATTTGATGGTAAATCTGCGAGCTTTCAACACTCTTGTGTCTTCGTCAGGCAAGTGCAGTGTTCTGGTCTGCAATCACACACATATCAACACAAGACAGTCACAGATTGCTGATTAGAATGCGAATCCTTACATCTAACCTGCTGTTAAAGTGGCTAACAATGTGTGTGAAGGGAATCCTGAGCATTGGTTAGAGAATTGTGTATTTTCTCCAGACAGCACAGTAAGTGAGGTTTTTTTGCTAACCCAGGCAAGTTACGGGGGTTACAGATAGTGTGTCATGAAGCCAAGATCCCTTTTAAGACCGTCCTCATGTGTGTGGAACTTGGCTATCAGTCTCTGCTCAGCGACTCTGCGCTGTCGTGTGTCACGAAGGACCCCTTGAAGAACATTTACCCACTGTTGTACCGTTGTCCAGTACACATTTGTCCAGTACTTCCCCAGAGTGGAGAAGCTACGACATCTTCTCCGGAGTCTTCAACGTATCATTGATGATGATGAACATCTCGCTAGGGCCATCCCCACCCCCTCCACTTCTTGCTTTCAGACAACCGCACAACCTCAAACAGATCATTGTTCGCAGCAAACTACCCAACCTTCAGGAGAACAGTGACCACAATACCACACAACCCTGCCACAGCAACCTCTGCAAGACATGCCAGATCATAGACATGGACGACATCATCAAACATGAGGATACCATTCACCAGGTACACGGTACATACTCTTGCAACTCGGCCAACGTTGTCTACCTAATACGTTGCAAGAAAGGATGTCCCGAAGCATGGTACATTGGGGAGACCATGCAGACACTACGACAGCGGATGAATGAGCATTGCTCAACAATCACCAGGCAAAACAGTTCCCTTCCTGTGGGCGAACACTTCAGCAGTCATGGGCATTCGGCCTCCGACCTGCGGGTAAATGTTCTTCAAGGGGGCTTTCGTGATACACGACAGCGCAGAGTCGCTGAGCAGAGACTGATAGCCAAGCTCCGCACACATGAGGACGGTCTTAACAGGGATCTTGGCTTCATGACACACTATCTGTAACCCCCGTAACTTGCCTGGGTTAGCAAAAAACCTCACTTACTGTGCTGTCTGGAGGAAATACACAATTCTCTAACCAATGCTCAGGATTCCCTTCACACACATTGTTAGCCACTTTAACACTTGAATAGCAGGTTAGATGTAAGGATTCGCATTCTAATCAGCAATCTCTGACTGTCTGTGTTGATATGTGTGCGATTGCAGACCAGAACACTGCATTTGCCTGACGAAGATACGAGAGTGTCGAAAGCTCGCAGATTTACTATCAAATAAATTGGTTGGATTTAAAATTGGTGTTGCTAAATTCTTACTGAGTTCTTACTACCCCAGTCCAACGCCGGCATCTCTACATCATATCCTTTTAGGACAGATATATGGGGAAATCTTTTTTTGAGAGTTGGGGAGTTTTAGAACTCTGTCTCAGAAGCCAGTGAAAGCGGGGTCATTGAATAATTTTAAGGCAGAGGTAAATATATTCTTGTTAGGCAAAACAATTAAAGGTTATCGGGGAAGCTGGAAATGTGGGATCAGGTAGAAATGGCAAACAAATCAGCCATGATCATGTTGGATGGCGGAGGAGATTAAAGTACCGAATATCCTACTGCTCCTATTTTGTATGTTTGTATGTACTATCCAGCTTAGTTACCAATACAAAAGTGGCAATATGTCTGGTATTTAATACAAGAATTACTTCTTTGAGGAATTCAAATTATTTAGATTACATTTGGTGTTGTCCATAATCAATCTTTTCTTTATTCTCTTAACTATTCTGATAATTATTTCCATTACCTTGAATTAACACTATGACATCTGGGCTTGATACCTACATTTTTGTATTTTTTGGTAGAGTTTTTTGAAACAAATCTATTTAGCTTTCAGATTCAAGAAGATGTTGCTGTCTTGGACTTACTTTTTTATTAATCAGGATATATTTCCCCTCCATTTCCATTTTACCTAATTTGTATTGAAAAGAACAGACCACTGTCATTTCCACTTCCCACTTCATTTTTCCCAATGATGACTTTGCTGTTTTGGAGACAAGTTTGAATAGTCACAGTATTTTTTGCAGAAAAATACAAACACAGATTTGATAGACCAGTGGAGTTCCGCAGGGATCAATGCTAGGATCCCAACTATTCACATTATATATTAATGATTTAGAAGAGGAAACGGAATGTATTATCTCCAAATTTGCAGATGATACAAAGTTGGGTGGGAGAGTGAGCTGTGAGAAGGATACAGAGATGCTTCAGTGTGATTTGGACAGGCTGTATGGGTATCTGCATGACCAATGCAGTATAATGTGGATAAACGTAAGGTTATCCACATTGGTATCAACAATAGGAGTGCAGAATATTACTTCAATGGGTGTAAATTGAGAGAGGTGGATACTTGATGAGATCTTCATGCATCAGTTACTGAAAGTAAATGTGAGGGTACAGCAGGCAGTAAAGAATGCAAATGATATATTGACCTTCATAGCGCGAGGATTTAAATGTAGGAATAGGAATGTTTTATTGCAATTGTTTTGGCATTGGTGAGGCCACATCTGGATATTGTGTGCAGTTTTGATGTCCTTATGTCCTTGCTGTAGAGGGGGTGCAGGATTGTCTTGGAATGGCAAGACTGTCTTATGAGCAGAGACCAAGTCAGGGTTGTATTCATTGGAGTTTAGAAGAGTGAGAGGAGATTTCATAAAAACTTATAAAATACTAGCAGAATTAGACAGGGTAGATTGAGAAAGAATGTTCCTGATGGTTGGGGAATCCAAAACTAGAGACCATGGTTTGAGGATAAGAGGGTAAACCTTTAAAGAGATCAAAGAATATGGGGGAAATATTAAATTCAATGATCAGCCATGATCAATATGAATGGCGGAGCAGGCTCGAAAGGCCGAATAGCCTACTCTTGCTTCTAATTTCTATGCTGAAGATGGTGGAAATGGCAGAACATGATTTTTTTGAATGCAGAGGATGGTGGGGTGAAAATTGAGGATTGGTTCTAAGAGGGACAGCGTTAGAGCAGGGACCTGGAGTCCCCTTTGTCTTCACTTTTCACTCCATTAGCCTCATTTGTGGATCACATGACCCTCCAGGGCTCATTGGAACTGAGCGCAATTCTCAGTGTATAAGATGTTAGGACGCAGGTCCAGGCAGTCGAACACAGTGTGAGCCCAGGAGTCAGCTGGAGTATACCTGTGTTCGTACTGAGTTTATTTGTATAAAGTTTTAACTATCAGTCAGTAAATCACGTTTATGATTTAAGGTTTCCTCATCGCATTACTTCATGCTACAATAGGTACATCACAATCATGGGTACCTAATGCCTGTAGTTGTGATGGTCACTGTGACACTTATGACTCTGAATTCTTCCAGGGTGCTGTGGGTGATCTATGTGTGTCTCAGTCAGTTTCACGTAACTGTCAAGCTGGACAGTCATGCCCTGTTCAGGCATCTGAGCAGATTCATCCATTTCACAACCATTGGAGTGGTCTGCTGCATCCAGGGAGCCATTGCTATTATCCATGTGACCATCAAGGCACCAGCTGGCCAGCTGGGTGTCTGAGAACAAGAAGGGATTTCAATTGAATGTTAAGATTGTGTGTAGCTAAAGGACCCAGATTCTGCAGTTTGTGCAAGTTAGCCAGATAACTCCCATGATACATGTGTGCTTTGTCACTAGCAAATGCACAGGCTGTTTGCTGCTCACATGTCTAGATGGGTGGTTGATTAATGACAGGTACCAAGGATTACCTCCTGAAAAGATGGCTGATGACACTTTTCAGATGACTAAGGACAGACGCAGAGAAAAGATTAAACTACTACACGTATTCACGAAGACGATAATGGAGAGGACGGTTAGCTTCATGAAGATAAGGTTTGGATTCCTTGACCAATCTGGGGTGCTGTGCAGTATCCAGCCAAGTGCATATTGCTCATTGTGGCAGTCTGTGGTATTCTTCATAATCTTGCTGTCTCCAGGAGGGAATCTCTTGATCAGGAGGATAACGATGCAGTGGCTCCAGCCATTGACATGGATACACATACTGATGCCAAGTAATAAGGAGGCGAGGACAACAAAGATGCAAGGAAGAACTCCAGCATTAGCACTGTTGCCTCACAGTGCCTGGGATCTGGATTTAATCCCAGCGATGGGTGATTATCAGTGTTGAGTTTACACATTCTCCTTGTGTTTTCATGGGTTTCCTCCAGATGCTCCGGTTTCCTTCCACAGTCCAAAAGATGTGTTGGTTAGGTGTGCTGACCATGCTAAATTCTCTCTGTGTACCTGAGCAGGCGTCACAGTATGGCAATAAGGGAATGTTCACAATTACTTCATTATGATGTTAATGTAAACCTACTTGTGACACTAATAAATAAACTTAAAGGTTAAACCAGGCAGTGCTGAACCAGCATTTCTTCAAATAAGCTGCAATGCCCTTCCTTCCTGCATCACTGGTGATCAATACAATCTTCCAGACATACAACACTCATCCATTCCTTGAGACCACTCCAACCAAATAAAATTTAATATCCTCAACATCTCTGATCAGGCAATGATGATTCAATTATCTGATACCAATGCAACATATCTGACACATTTGGCTTGAATAGAACATGATATTTAAGGTGATAAATTCAGAGAAATACAAATAGATGTTGATCCACATGGATCATAAACATAGCATCTCGATTACAAATGTATCAATAGCACAGTTTGGAACACTGCTTGTGCCTACTGTGTCCTCAACTTATGTTTTCAGATGCTATATCTAGGTACTCCCATCCTGCTCTCCCCACCCTTCATTGCTCACTAGCTTTTGAGGCAGGTAACTGTTCTGATTGCCCTGTTGGCGTTCATCCTTTGGTTGGCTGAGCCACGGCAGGCATCAGATGGGAGGGTTCGCTCAACAACATTGCTAGGCAAATCTCAGTCACCGCAGACCTTGGGATGGAGTGGAGACTGTTGGAGGAGCTAGTTCTGTTTGCGGAGCTCCATGAGAGGAGTCCACAGAGATGGCAGCTGCTTGTCCACCATTCTAAGATGTGTCCTCCCTTCCCTGCTAATTAATGAAGAATGGGCAACCATGGATGGTAGTGGTTCTTCCTCCCATACAGGGATGACCTCCTGAGGTCAGTGCCTGTATGAGGGCTTGCAGATCCAAGCTCAACCCCAATAACATGTGATTGGCAACTCAAGGCAGTTCCAGGAGGGCAATCTCTCAATGTATGAAATGGTGCACTCAGAGCCCAGGGTCACTGCAGCCCTTGTGCTCTGCAAGGACTCTATGACAGACCATGGCACGCAGACCCTCAAGTCTCTGTCAGATCTCTCTGCGCATCCTGCTGGACTTCCAGTATTTTCAAGTAATGGACAACTCCGGACACTGATCATCTACTTTGGATTGAGCATGTCCTTGTGGCCAGTAGTCCTCCAATTGCTGGCACTCTGGATACTCTGTATCTCTGCCATCTGCCCATGGCACTGTTCCCTAGCATCTCTCCCAACACTGTCACGGCCACCGGCATTCAAGTTTCTACACTGGTGCTGAGTGCTGATAACTGGTGTGCCAACTGTGCATCCCTTAATGTCTCGGTATCACGAGGTATTGTGTGCCTGCTGGCTGGCTCTGACAGATGGTTTATCTGAGGGATGGAAACAAAGGGTTTCATTCATTAGTCATATCACATAGGTTGATATCGTTCATGGCCTTGGTTGAATTTAGGTTTCTCTGTGTCCGGTGCATAAATGAGATTGTTCTGATGGAGCAAGACCTCCATCATCACCTTCACCTTCACCCTGAATGTCCAACACTTCAGCTCTTGCTTTCCTCAGACATGCCAGCAACCTGACAATCTGCAGCCTTGCTTGTCCTCCAGCTGCTCACCTTGAATGCCATGCCATACTGCTCCATTCCCCAAACTCAAAACACCCCGAGAGGTTTAAAAATGTTACCACTGCCTCCTTGACACCTGAACCTTTGGATCAGAGGCTGCTGATTCACTTCTTTGGTCTTCAGATGAAAAGGCACATGTGATCCAAGACTACATGAGACCCACATGCTTGATTGCAATCTTGGATGGCCACCCTCCTCCATGTTCTATCTAGTTCAGTGCCCATTCACTACTCTCACGTGCCGAATACAGAAGGTCATTTTGCGGCGCTGGATCAAGGTTCACCAGGCAAGGCAATGCCCACTGACCTCTTCTGCCACTTGGCCCAAAGCCACCTTTGTGAAGTGGGCTGACGTCCTGCTCCCATCCTTCAGTATCAGCACATCCTTCCTTTGCATCAGTGCCTCCCCCAGGACTTGGAGGCAGTCATCTGTGAAACTTGCTGGCCACCCAGACTACTTTCCCATCTGTTCCGGCCTTCTGCTGCTGACAAAGCTTTTACAGCCCGCGAAGGCTACTTTTGTAGTTTGTTGTGGGTTGTCAATGGACATGATGCTTGCTGTGAACATGGCCCCAATCCATCAATTCTGCTGCGGTTCCTTAAGTGGTAGCCAGCATAATATCACGAATTTCATTTGGATTCGAGTGGGAATGGAATTCACAGTGCTTTCAGTTCTGTTCCAGCCCATCAAGGGTGAAATTCTACCTTTAAGGTTTAATTGTCCAAACAAATATAAATATTTCTGGAAAAAAACAAAGGGCCCTGAAATGGATTGCAGTGCTGATCCTGATGGTATCACTTGTATGCAATGAAGAAATGGGCCACTGTCTGGCAGATGACACTGTTGCCAAGTTTGCAGAAGATACAAAAATATGTAGAGGGACAGGTAGTATTGAGGAGGCAGGGGCTGCAGGACTTGGACAGGTTATGAGAGTGGACAAAGAAGTGGCAGATGGAATACAATGTGGAAAAGTGTAAGGTTTTTTGGAAGGAGGAATGGAAGCATAGAATATTTTCTAAATGGAGAAATGCTTGGGAAATCAGAAGCGCAAAGGGACTTGGGAGTCCTTGTTTAAGATTCTTTTAAGATTAGCTTGCAGTTAGGAAGGCAAATGCAACATTAGCGTTCATGTTGAGAGGGCTCAAAAACAAGTGCATGAATGTACTTCTGGGGCTATATAAGGCTCTGGTCTATTTGGAGTATTGTGAGCAGTTTTGTGTCCTGTATCTAAGGAAGGATGAAAAAGGTTCAGAGAAGGTTCATAAGAATGATTCCTGAGTGAAGATCTTATTTTATGGGTCTGTACTCGTAGGAGTTTAAAAAGATGAGGAGGGATCTTACTGAGTATAGAAACACAGAGGGACCTAAGGGTGCAAGTGCACGTCTTTGAAGGTGGCAGTACAGGTAGAGAAGGTTGTGAAGAAAGCTTATGGTATGGTAGCCTTTGTAGGAAGGGGTATAGAGTACAAGAGCTGGCGTTTAACGTTGCAGTTGCATAGAATGTTGGTTAGGCCACATTTGGAGTACTGCGTTTGGTTCTGGTCGCCTTACTACCGGAAGGACGTGGATACCCTGGAGAGAGTGCACAGGAGGTTTACCAGGATGCTGCCTGATATGGAAGGTCTGGGTTACAAGGAAAGATTAGGCAAATTGGGGCTGTTTTCTTTAGAAAGACGGAGACTGAGAGAAGATCTAATAGAGGTGTATAAGATTATGAAGGGTATAGATAGAGTAAACAGTGGTAAGCTTTTTCCTAGATTGGGAGCAAATATTACGAGGAGAAACAGGGTTAGGGTGAGGGGATCAAGGTATAATTTGGATGTTAGAGGGAGGTTTTTCACACAGAGGGTTGTGGAGATATGGAACGCATTGCCAAGTGGTGGAGGCAGGCATGCTGGAGTTATTTAAGGGATACTTAGCACATGAGCGGAATAGAGATGGAGGGATATAGAAAACTGTTTCAAATAGGGATCAAGAGCTTTGGGATGTTCCTGGGAATTAATTGATTCCTACGGACCTTCCAACATACTTTTCTGGCTCATTTGCTTTATTTCTGAGCTTCTGGGGATTCCCTTAATGTGTGCATTAGGTGTGCTTGTTATTGACGTTTTCCTCTTTTATTCAGTAGGTGCTTCGGTCCGCCTTGTTGTCCAACAAGGGACACACACGTGACGGGTCGTATGAGGGCTGCTTTTGGATTTTTTGAGAATAGCCTAGTGCTTCACGTCGTTAGTGTACGCTTAAACTGGACCATTCGATGGGCAACACGACAGCTCAGTGACTATCACTGTTTGCTGTGCAGATACATAGATTTGGGCCAGTATCTGTAGGAGTTTGCGCATTCTCCCTGTGATTGCGTGGGTTTTCTCTAGGTACTCTGGTTTCTTCCCACACCCCAAAGATGTGCTCTTAGGCTGATTGGTGAAACAAATTGTCCCTAAATTGTCTCCCCAATCTGGTTTCCAATGTGGATTTCCATAAACATAAATAAGAGTCATGGGTGGAAGTGGGACTCATGCTGTTAAAATGGCAGCATGGGCTCATTGGGCCAAAGGGCCTGTTTCCTGTGCTATGTTGTCCTTTGTTCTTAGTTCTTTGTTCTTTGAAACTTATAGGATAGTGCAAGGTCTGGATGGAGTGGACATGGAGAGGATGCTTTCACTAGTAGGAAAAACTAGAACCAGAGGCACAACCTCAGCCTAAAGGGATGATCCTTTAAAATAGAGATGAGGAAGAATTTCTTCAGCCAGACACTGGTGAACCTGTGGAACATTTTGCCACAGAAGGTTGTGAAGGCCAGGTCATTGAGTGTCTTTAAGGCAAAGATAGATAGCTTCCTCATTAATAAGGGCATCAGGGGTAACAGGAATGAGAAAAATGTCAGCCATGATTGAATGATGGAGCCGAGTGGCCTAATTCTATTGCTATGTCTTATGGCCTTTTGCCATTTATGACCAGTATCATGTAGCAACGCCAAAAGCAAATTAAATACTCCGATGTATCCCTTGGACAATCCAATGAGAAGTACTCTTGTATCTTTGTACAAGATATTAATTATGCATGATTTAAAATACTATCTAATTTTGGTCCCCTCATGAGTAGGTGATGTAGAGTAACCCCAGCTCCCTCTGCCACAATGCCAAGAAATGTTCAGAGGAGGAACATGTAATTGATCCTGGTTAAAATGGTGAAAGTTGTGTAGGTTAGGTAGATTAACCATTACGCAGGGTTGTGAAACTACAGCAGACAGTAAGTGCCTGGATGAGATGCTGTTGCAGAGAGTCAGTTCAGACTTGATGGGCTGAATGGCCTCTATCTGCACTGTAGGGATTCTGTGATTTTTTATGAAAATGTTGTCATTGTCTCAATGGACTTGGAGGGTCTTTTACTATTAATTCTAGACTTCAAGAGGATTTAACTGATCTTTTAAAATAATGAAAGGAATAGATTTTCAAGTGGGTAGATTATTTGAATTGGATAGGTTAAGGAGAATCAGGACTGTATGAATAACTACTTGAAGTAAAGAACTCGGTTTAAATGTTGGATTTTTCATTTGCAAAGTGATCAATCTTTGCAAAAAGTTGTCAGCTTCTGCGCTGAATGTTGGATGAAATCCTGACAGTGACTGATATTACTGCATATCGAAAATTGGTTGGATGTTTGGGTGAATATCTTCTTTTGAGAGACTAATATTGAACTGGTTTGGATTTCTTTGGGATTTGGAAAAGAATTTTCCAAAATATTTTCTTCTGAATTGGCCATAATACTTTTATTTTCTTGCCACTCCAAGGAGACTACTTAGCTATTAGTAGGTGGGAATCAAGTGTAAGAGATTATAATGCTCTGTGCAACGTTATAGTATGAGATAGTCATGGATGGACAAGCTTCCTTTTCCTGACTTGTCATTTATATTTATAAGTTCTTGCCATAACAAAAGAGGTATTTGCTAAAAGAAACATTGATCAGAGTGTTCACAAAGTGAAATAAACCAACATGAAGGACTGGAAATGAAAGGATTAATAAATTCAAGGTAGTATGGATCCATCAAATACCTTGTAATAAAGACAGGCTAGCAGCTGATATTTCTACTATGAAGGGATTAACTCACTACAAGAATGTAGTTGTGAATTTGGAGTTGTGTGATGTTCTAACATCAGCATAATGATCTCGGTGTTGCTGCATCTGGCAGAGATCCAAGGTAATTTCTTGCAACATCCTCAAGTAATCGATCTTTAACAATGCTAGAATAGAATCCCTTCCATTTACAAAAGAGATCTTTGGACTGGTTACATGTTTAGATGAAAGAGATTATTTAAAAAAAAATGCTTCAGAAGCTGGAAAAAAACAAAGTTTATAAAGTTTTTTTTACCTGCTAAATATTCACTTTATTCTATCTGTGATAAGATCCATAGTGAGGAGCGGCAAGATCACGTTCAAATCTGTGACATTTCATCAGAGCATTAACACTGTTTCTCTCCAAAGTTGCTTTGGACTGGCTGAGTATTTCCAGTATTCTCCATTTTTATTTCAGGTTTCCAGCATTCACAGTATTTTTTTTTGCATCCCAGAATGCATTTAGTTTATTCAATAGTTACGTACTCTTGGAATGCAAGTGTCGCTGGCAAGACCAACATTTATTGCCCATCCCTATTTGCCCTTGAGCAGCTGATGGTGAGACACCAACAGCTGAGTAGCTAGCTCAACCATATCAGAGGGAAATTGCAAGCCAACCACAGTGCTGTGGTCTGGAGTCATGTGTAAGACAGATTTATTCCCTATAAGAAGTTAGTAAATCTGATGGGCTTTTATGACAATCCAGTAATTCTTTGATCATTATTAATGAGACTAGCTTTTTATTCCAGAATTAATTAATTGAATTTAACCCCCACTTGGCACAGTGGGATTTACCTTTTGCCTCCAAGATATTGGTTTGGGCCTCTGGATTACTAATCCAGTATCATTGCCACTATGCTACTGTCCCCACATCAGCAGATAATAAGTCACTTATTCTGATAAGAACATAAGAAGTAGGAGCAGAAGTAGGCCATCTGGCCCTTCGAGCTTGTCCCGCCATTCAACAAGATCATGGCTGATCTGAAGTGGATCAGTTCCACTTTCTCCCCATAACCCTTAATTCCCTTGTCTATCAGAAATCTATCTACCCGTGACTTAAATATATTCAAAGAGGTAGCCTCCATCACTTCAATGGGCAGAAAATTCCAGAGATTCACCACCCTTTAAGTGAAGAAGTTCCTCCTCAATTCTGTTCTAAAATGACCCCTCCCCCTTATTTTGAGGTTCTGCTATCCTTTCTAAGCAGGAAGAATCTCTCTACCTCTGCCCTTTTTAGCCTGTTCATTATCTTGTAAGTCTCTATAAGATCCCCCCTCAGCCTTCTAAAATCTAACTAGTACAGACCCAGTCTATTTAATCTCGCTTCATAAGCTAACCCCCTCATCTCCGGTATCAGCCTGGTGAACCTTCTCTGTACTCTCTCCAAGGCCGGTATATTCTTAGGTAAATAAGGAGACCAAAACTGGACACAGTATTCCAGTTGTGGCCTCACCAGTGCCCTGTAGAGTTGAATCTAAAAACACCACATTCACCGGTTCCCCTCTGTCTACCACACTAGTCATATCTTCATAAAAATCCAGTAAATTTGTTAAACATGACTTCCCCTTCACGAATCCATGCTGTGTCTGCTTGATCAAACCGTCCTTTTCTAGATGTCCTGCTATTTCTTCTTTGATGATGGATTCTAACATTTTTCCAACTACGGACATTAAGCTAACCGGCCTAAAGTTCCTTGCCTTTTGTCTGCTAACTTTTTTAAGCAGCGGCATAACATTAGCTGTTTTCCAATCTGCCAGCACTTCCCCAGAGACCAGCGAATTTTGATAAATAATTTATCAAATAATTTTGATAAATAATGGCACATGCTATTACTTCTGCCATTTCTTTCAGAACCTTGGGATGCATTCCATCCGGTCCTGGGGACTTGTCTACCTTCAGTCCCGTTAGTCTACCAAGTACTACCTCTCCAGTGTCAGTAATTGTATTAAGAATCTCATCCCCTACCAGTCCTCTATCTTTAATATTCGGTAAACTATTTGTGTCCTCCTTCGTGAAGACTGCCACAAAAAACTTATTTAAAGTCTCAGCCATTTCCTTGTTACCCACCGTTAAATTCCCCCTCTCATCCTCCAAGGGTCCATTCTAGTCAGTCTCTTCCTCTTTATCAACAAGAAAGAAAACTACAAGGTTATACAAGGAGTGGCTTTGGAGGAAGAACTGACAGATGTATTACAGCTTATGTGAACACCAGTTAAAAACTTCAATATTTTGTTCTCTTTTTCCTCTTGCTGTTAAACCAATTGTATTAGATCAACTTAAATATGAGGACATTTTTGCACCACAAAATATACTAATGCATAACACATTGACGAACAGTGCTACGTGCAATAGAAGTGAGCCCAAATGGCTCATTAAGGATCTATACAGATCTTCCTCCTACCATTTTTATAAGATCAAAAGAAGTGCGAGCAGAAAAGGCCATTTGGCTCCTTGAGCCAGCTCACCAGTCACAAGAGGCCTGGCTGATCTTATCTCCACTCTCTTGCCTGTCAACCATAATTCTTGACTCCCATTTAATCTGTCTAACTCAGCTTTGAACTAATTGAATAATTCCAACACCAAGAACCCTTCAAAGAATAAATTCTTCCATATCGCCACCTTCAATGGAATACAACATTTTTAAATGATGCCTCCAATTTTGTATTCTTTGAGAGGGACACTGTCTTAGCATCTAGCTGACAAACTTCCTTAGAATAAAGAAAAAAGAATTACAGCACAGGAAGAGGCCCTTCAAGCCTGCACCAATCATGCTGTCCGTGTGAACTAAAACCTCATATCCTTCTGAGGATCGTATCCCTCAATTCCCATCCTATTCATGTATTTGTCCAGATGCTCCTTAAAAGTCACTATCCTATCTGCTTCCATTCCCTCCTCCGGCAGTGAGTTCCAGGTACCCACCACCCTTCGTATAAAAAAACTTGCCTTATACATCTCCTTTAAATCTTGCCTCTTGCACTTTAAACCAATGCCGCCTTGTAATTGACTCTTCTACCCTGGAGAAAAATCTTCTGATTATCCACTCTGTCCATGCTTCTCATAATCTTGTAGACTTCTATCAGGTTGTCCCTCAACCTTCATCGTTCCACTGAGAACAAACCAAATTTCTCCAACCTCTCCAATAGGTAATGCCCTCTGTATCATCCTGGCAAATGTTTTGTGTGCCCTCTTCAAAACCTCCACATCCTTCTGGTAGTGTGGCGATCAGAATTGAACACTATATTCCAAGTACAGCCTAATTAACGTTCTATAAAGATGCAACACTACTTGTCAATTTTTAAACTCAATGCCCCACCCAATGAAGGCAAGCATGCCATATGCCTTTTTGACGACCTTCTCCACCTATGTTGTCACTTCCACCTATGTACCTGTACAATCAGGTCCCTCTGCCTATCAATGCTGTTAAGGGTTCTGCCATTTACTCTATATTTCGCATCTGTATTAGACCTTCTAAAATGCACTCCTCACATTTATTCAGATTAGAATCCATCTGCCAGCTCTCCTCATATGTCTCCAACCAATCTGCATTTTGCTGGATTAGGACCGTAAGGTCCTAATCGCAATCCACAATTCACTAATCTTTGTATCGTCTGCAAACTTCCTAATCGAACCACGTACATTTTCCTCCAAATCATTTATATGTATAAATTACAAACAGCAAAGCCGCAGCATGATCCCTGAGGGACGCCAATAGTCACAGCCCTCCGTTCAGAAACACACCTTTCCATTGCTACCCTTTATTTCTATGATCGAACCAGTTCTGTATCCATCTTGCCAGCTCACCTCTGACCCCGTGCAACTTCACCTTTTGTGCCAGTCTGCCATGAGGGACATTGTCAAAGGCCTTACTGAAGTCTGAAATTTGGGGAAGCACTTAAATAAGATTCCAATAATCAGCAGTTCCAGTTGGAATCTGTATGTATGCAGTTCATTAAACCTAAATGGTTGATATATCGCCATTGTTACTCTTTAGGATTCATTGGATGTCCTGAAATGCGCACACATGTTGTAAATGCCTCTGAAGTTTAATCTTCTCGTGTCGGCTAATTTGCAGTTCCACAAGATCCTCGCAAATGTCTTTAACACTGAACTCGGTTTTCACATTTGGGCTGGATACTGTTGCTTGCCTGGATATATATCCAGAGTTGTCACACTATTTCATCTCTGGTTGTGACTCTGAGATTAAGTGTTACCGAACCAATTAATGCCACACACCACCCGCCAATCCTACTGCCCGCCTCCCAATGAGCTGATTCATCCACACTCTCCAATAACCTGACAGCCCATTTCCCAATGACCCCAATACCTCCTTAGCCCCTGCCCAGACTCCCAATCCAACTGCCTAACCCGAGATCTGATTGCCCACTCACCCAATCACTCCATTACCCTCTCACTAACCTGCTGAAAACCTTTGGAATATTTAAGTGCTTACTCGAATACATCAGCTGATACCATAAAAGCGGGACATGTCTTCTTTGCTGTTTACCTTTGCCATTCCCCTCTATGCATGGCTAAGCTAACCCGTTCAGGAAGCCTTGATTTGAAAGATGCAAAAAAGTTCAGGGTGCATCAATTTTCATAATCAGCATTGTTTGCCGAAGCATTGCCACTAACCAGAAGACTTGAGTCATTAATTCTACCCAACCACAAATACAGCCACTTCTGCCCAAAGCATACACATAACATAATCAGGGAGCTGGATTGCAATAACAGTAACTGCAGTGATGTGAGTTCTATTTGGTAGGTCTTAATTAGAATTGATTTGCAAACAAAGGTAGACCATTGTGCCTGATTTAGGAGATTATAGATCTTTTATGTTATAGATATCCTTTGATTGTAAATCATTGTTTTAGAATTGGAATGGATGGAAGGCAAATTTACAAGGAGTACTTCTTAATTTAAACATAGAAAGATAACGGTCGGGATTTTACAGCCCCGCTTGTTCCGAAACCGTAAAATCCTGCCCAAGGTCATCGGACCTTTCCATTGTCCACCTCTCACTCCAATTCCAGCAGCAGGCAAGGCAGTAAAATTCCACCCAACGTGTCAGCATAAATTTTGTTTGACTTGATTATACTTTTATGAGCTTCACAGAGATCCCAAAATTGCATTTCTTTTCTATTAGATTATATTGTGTCAATTTGTAGAAAGATATTTCAGTATAATTGCCCACTCCAGTAGATTGCAGTTGATATCTATACCTCTCAAGACTGATAAAGTTTGATAAAGTTGTCAGATAGTGTCACTCAGATTTTCTTTGATTTCAAGCATTTGGTTATATCAACCAATGCTTTTTCTGTCTTAATTCACACCGAGCAATCCTTACAAAATGCCTTTTGGTGTTAGCTAAAAGTCAAGAATTGCAAGTAAAAATCTATCTCATGATTTAAACTCATATACAATAGTTAATTGTAGCTTCATCGATCCCATGCTTGAAGGAAATGTGGGCCAGCGATTGAGATGTTACACTGTACCATTTGATTCTGCGGTCTATGTTTAAGCACAGCTTCCAGCTTAGAGTTTCAGGTCAGTGAATTTACTCATGCTCTTCAATATGGTATTTGAATGAAAGGGAGTGAATCTACTACCTTCCAAAGATATCACATTGATCAGAATCATTAGTGTCAGATTTGAGACTGCACTAGGAAATCACCCACCTCTCCACAGTACTGACTATAAAGTCTCAAAAGCCATACTTCAGATTAAGCAAAATTTCCACTGAAAACTTCAAATCTTGAATCTGCTGTTAATTCTGCAATTTGCAGCAGATCCTTCCAAATGAGAACAACTTGCATTTATACAGCACCTTTATAACATATCCCAAGCTGTTTAATATTCAATTTAAAATTTCAGTGATTAGTTTACATTACATATGTTTTATTTTGGAGTAAAATATGCAGTTTGATGGCTCCAGGATTTGTAAATTCTTACTGGAATTATCATACCATGTGTGTAGCATAGCCATTCTCACAAGTGCTGGTATGAAATATCGGCTGTAGAAGCCTACGTTAAAAAAAATCATTTCAAAATGATTTTGAATCTTAAATTCTATCCTACACATACCAGTAAGGAATTCCTTGTGCTCAGTTGTTGGCCATGGCAATCATAAATGATTGTCAGGAGGTGACATTCAAATATTGTACAGAAAGTGGAAGTGTGTCATAAGGACTGCTCCCCTGACTCCTGGTTAAAGGCATCTTGTGCATGTAATGTGGAAAGTAACTCTATTCAATACTGACTCCTAATCTACTTATTTATTGATATCTAGTTGTAATGGAGCTTACTACAAGCACAAAGGGCGCTTTAGTACTCCCCATTATGCCTTCTGAGCTATCATTCCACAGATGTTGGTCACGATCTTACTTCCTAAGGGAATTGCAAGTATTAAATTCATGGAATTTATTTCAGAGTAAGCCACCGACTGGGCATGAATATGTAACTGTATGACTCCATACAAGGTCGACTCTTTCATATTTTGATAAACATGCAATTATTTGATGCATAGAATTTAGTGCCTGGGTTAGAGTTTATTTTTTATTATAGCAGATTGTAATTATATCACCATAATGAATCTAAATATGGCCTAAGTAAAGGAAAGGAGAGGTAAGTTGGTATATTTCTGCAGTGTACGATTGATGGAATGAGATTTGTTTCCACTACAGCGTGTTTGACATGTAGTACTTTTCCTTCAGATGATGTGTTTAGCATAGTGGTGTATGTTATGTATTTCCATTCTGAATGTTGATGCTCCTTTGCACACTTGCACCAAGGTAATCAGAGGAGCAGTGCTAAATGGAGCTCAATAACATCCTACTTTACACTTTTTAACAATTCTATTACTGGTGTAATAGTGGGGCTTAAATAGGGCTGCATCAAGAGATAGAAAACAGAAACACCTTGGCAGGTGAAAAAGGAAAAGAAAGGAAGAAGAACATAGAAACATGTGACAGATAAATGATGCAGTAAGCAGCACATAAAACATTTTCATACCAACGAAGTCTTGTTTTGAAAGTTTATTAGTCACTAATTATTTAAAATTTGTATGGTGGTCTAGAATCTCATCTAGATATGTGGTCAATTTTTAGGCAGATATTTTTACAAATAAATGAGATTGTGATTAATGCCATATTGCATTTAACTGTTCTAATCTCTTGAACTGGTTTCATCTAAATGCCAATTTTACAAATATGCTGAGTACAGAACGGATTCTAAAATATTCGGTATAAATCTATAAAATAGTGTCTGAATAAAACCTATCTGACTAGCATGTGTTATAAGGTGACAAAAACAAATGCATGACTGTCTTGCACTCTACCAGAGAAGTGTCAGAGCTGGTGTACCTTATGACCCATTTATTTATGTTACAACCTTAAAGATACTGCAATGTTTTATGTTATGCAAAGTTATTAATGCTGTGGTTCAAGTCTTTGCTGCCATTATGTAATACCAATGTCAAAACAATTTTATACCATATCCCTGCCCCAGGACTACGTGTACCACATGAATCGTGAATCGAGAATCGAAAATGCAAATGCAAGTCCTGGTCACATTCAGTGTAGTTCCACCACTCATATGCTCAGCATTACCATTACAGTGTAAGAATGACTCTAAACATTAACCCCATTGATAATTGATTAACTTAACTCTTAACCATTTCCCCAGAACAAAATTAAAAATTTACAAACAAATAAAACACATCTTATTTTAATTCTTATCCACAATCCACCAAAAATAACTTAATGATATTTGCAATGTATCAGAATGATTCCTAAATTGTTGTGAAGTATCTGCAGAAGCCTCCTTTGTCCACAATAAAGATGTCTGCGCTTAGAAATTTTACCTAAATTTTATCAATTTAGAAATTGGAGTACAATTCTGCTTCTGTAATTTAAAATATATTTTTAGAATCCAAGCTTAGTTTTTCCTTTTGAAATATATTTGAGGAGCACTGAATACCTTTTTTCTCTGCATCCAATAGTAAAAGAAGAGGAAGTAGTACAATTTCTTTTGCTTAGGAAAAGCAACCAGCTTTATGGTTGCTCTTCACCAGCCTTGCTAGCGTCAGGAGTAAGATATAAAATAAAACACCGGAAAACAGCAACAGAATATGCCAGACTTCAACCAAAGAAATGCAAATCCCAGAGATCCTTGGAGTTTGGCTCAGGAATATTGAGGTTGAGGCAGAAGAGGTAAGGCTAGTTATTTCTATAAACAAATTTACAGCTTCATTAAATTGTTAAAATTGCCTTTGCCCTTCTTTCCCCCAATAAGATTCTTGCACTTTTTCCTTTGTATAGTTTAACCTATTAACTTAATTATTTAAACAGCTCATATCTCATGAATAATTTTGATTAAAAAAAGAAACTGACTGAATCTGCATTGAGAACATTTCTTTACCTTTCTTGTACTTTATAAAATCTGAACTGTCAGATACTATTTACAATTTTTTATTGTAAATATTGATCATGAACTAAAATCTTTAGAAGACCATAATGACCAAAATCTTCCCCAGTAACAAGTTTCACAACATTAGGTTAAAGTCCAACAGATTTATTTGGTAGCAAAAGCAACACCACAAACTGTTGGCTCCAAGTGGAGAGGATCTCCAAGAAGATTGCACATATTAACACAGACATCAAGTTTCTACAAAGATGCAAGAAAGCAGTGGCTTTTGCTACCAAATAAACCTGTTGGAATTTAACCTGGTGTTATGAGACTTCTTATTGTGTTTACCCCAGTCCAACGCCAGCATCTCCATATCAAGATCTTCCATCCAGATGGGAATTTCCAATACTCCTGAGAGTGAATACAGTTTTGGCTAGAACATCAAATTTTCCATTCTTCCCCACAATGCGTCCACTATGGACGAGACCAGAGAACTCAACCAATGTGTTTTTTTCTCTTTGATGTTTTTCCCTCTACTTTATTCATCAGGTGGGAAACTCCTAGCCACCTGACAAAGGGACAGGCTGTCCCAAAAACTTGGGGCTTTTACTACAAATAAACCTGTTTGGACTTTAAACTGGTGTTGTGGGATTTCTTTCTGTTTTACCTCAGTCCAACGCCGGCATCTCCACATCATGACAACCTCGCAGTGCCAGGTTTCTATTCTAAATATTTTGGGCAGTATCACACATTGTAGCTAGATTGAGAGCTGCAAAGGCCATGCAACTGAGGCTAAAAAATTCAAACAGTGTATAATAATGATTATTGAATTTATAGCCTTGCTCAGCTACTCACCCGTCAAACCAGATTTTTTTCAGAGTGATTAAAGATAAAAGCATCTTTTGAAGTTATAATGAGCATTCATTATATAAAGGACTAATCTCACAGATGTTAGTAAAGGTGAAAGGCTGTTGGGATTTCAATGTTGATCGAGATTGAAACTCTCAGCAAGGTTGTTTAAGCTTATTCTTTTCTGTGCTGAGTTTTAAATTAATTTGCATTCATCAATAAAATGTAATTTTTTTTAATGAAATAGATGGGTTGATTTCAATCAGAGTTGTAGTTCATCTTCTAAGGCTGGGAATAGAAAGAACAGCTGAGAGAAACTCATTGGCTGATTGTAAGGGAGTGTGGTAGGCAATTGTAGCAATTGCAGCATACAATATCATGCCACCTTTCATGATTTGGAAGGGAAATTCATTAGGCTTGAAGCAGGCTATAGACTTTCAAAGATTTCTGTAGAGGGACATGGGATGTTCGTACAAAGCTGTGAAAATAATTTTAAAATGCAGTGTTTCACTAAATATTTGACAGATTTCAAAGACTGAAATATTGATGGAACACAGAAGGTTGAATAGATCATTCAGCCCATTGAGCCTGCTCTGCTATTCAACTAAATTATGGCTTTAAATCGGTGTGCATTCCCACAATATCTCCAAATTTCTTGATGTCATTAGTCTCCAGAATTCTATTGATTTCTGTCCTGAAAATATTCAATGATTGAGCTTCCACAACCCTACAGAATAGAGAATTCCAAAGATTCATCGTGCTTTAAGTGAAGAAATTCCTCCTCATCTCAGTCTTAAATGGCCTACCTCTTAACCTGAGATTATATCCCCTGGTTTTAAACTCACTAGCCAGGAGAAATATCTTGGCCTATAATTCCTCATAATTTTTTAATGCATTTTCCTAATCCACTATAGCCAACTAGATCCTCATACCTTCATAACTTGCATTCTTCAGATTTAAAACCCTAGTTCTAAAATGCATTATATCGCATTCAAACGAAACTATTATCTAAAGATGCCTTTATAGCAAGGGTTATTAGTTAGCCCTTTCTCATTTCACAGCACCAAATCTAAAATAGTATGATCTGCAGTTGGCTCCTCAACATACTATTCTAGAAAATTACTTCATACGTAACCCAGAAATTCCCTTTCCTGAGCATTAGTATTAATTTGGTAAACCCAGTCTATGTATAAATTGCCAATTATTACTGTATTGCATATATTACATGCATTTCTGATTTACATAGAAACATACTTAGAAAATAGAAGCAGGCAAATGCCCTTCGATCCTACTCAGCCATTCATTATGATCATGGGCTGATCATTAAATTCAGTACTCTGATCCCACCATCTCCCCATATCTCCTGACACCCAAAGAACTATATTTAATTTCTTCTTGAAACCTCATAACATTTGGGCCTTAACTATATGGTGTGGTAGTGAATCCCCCAAATTCACCTGAGTGAAGAAATTTTTCCTCACCTCAGTTCCAAAAGGTTCACCTCTTTTCCTCAAACTATAAACCCTAGCTTTGGGCACCCCGCTATTGGGAACATTCTTTCTGAATAGATCCAGTCTAATCCTGTTAGAATTTTATAAGTTTATGTGAGATCCCCTTCACTCTTCTGAATTCCATTGAGTATAATCCTAATCAATTTAGCTTCTCCTCATATGACAGTCCTGCCATCCAAGGAACCAGCCTGTTAAACCTTTGCTGCAGTTCACTATAGTAAGAACATCCTTCCTCACATAAGCCATGATCATAATGAATGGCAAGTGGCATACAATATTTCAGGTATGGTCTCATAAAAGCCCTATATAATTGCAGTAAAACATCCCTATGTCCATATTCAAATTCTCTTGCTATGAAAGTCAACATACCATTTGCTTTCTTTACTGCCTGCTGTACCTGCGCATTTATTTTCAGTGACTGATGCACAAGGACACCAAGGTCTTGCTGAGAATGCACCTCTCTCAGTTTACACTGATTCAAATAATAATCTGCCTTCATATTTTTGCTGCTGAAGTGGATAACCTCACATTCATCCACATTATACTGCATCTGCTAATCTGCCATGCATATGCCCGCTTACCAGGCAAGAGTTTCTCTTCCTGTTGGGAACACTTCAGCAGTCATGGGCATTCAGTTCTGATCTTTGGATAAGCGTTCTCTGAGGCAGTCTTCATGATACACGACAGCACAGAGTCTGATAGCCAAGTTCCACACAGATGAGGATAATCTCAACTGGAATCTTAGGTTCATGTCACACTACCTGTGACTCCATGACTTTCTTGGGCTTGCAAAATCTCAATAACTGTCTGTCTGGAGACAATACACATCTCTCCACTCACATTGTCTATACCTTTAAGACTTGATTACTTTTAAAGACTCGCATTCCAATCATTATTTTGTAAATTGAGTTTATGTCTTTATGTATGCCCTGTTTGTGAACAAAACTCACATTTACCTAACAAAGGAGCAGCACTCCAAAAGCTAGTGGCTTTTGCTACCAAATAAACCTGTTGGACTTTAACCTGGTATTGTGAGACTTCTTTCTGTGTATGCCTACTCACTCAGCCACTCCAAATCATGCTGAAGCATCTCTGCATCCTCCTCACAGGTCACACTCCCACCCAACTTTGTATCATCTATGAATTTGGTGATATGATGTGGAAATGCTGGCATTGGATTAGGGTAGGCACCGTAAGAAGACTCACAACACCAGGTCAAAGTCCAACAGGTTTATTTGATAGCATGAGCTTTCAGAGCACTGCCCCTTCATCAGGCGAGTAAAGAGTTGGGTTCACAAATGGGGTATTTACAGATACAAACTCAATATTCAGTTTCTGCTTGGCAATTCTGCGTTGTGTGTCTTGTTGATTTTTGATTTGATTTATTATTGTCATGTGTATTAACATAGTAAAAAGTATTGTTTCTTGTGTGCTATACAAAGCATACCCTTCATAGAGAAGTAAATGAAAGAGTGCAGATTGTAGCATTACAGTTATAGCTAGGGTGTGGAGGAAGATTAACTAAATGCAACACAAGTCCATCAAAAGTCTGACAGCAGCAGGGAAGAAGTTGTTTTTGAGTTGTTGAATGTGACTTCAGACTTTTGTATCTTTTTCCCGACAGAAGAAGGTGGACGAGAGAATGCCCAGGATGCATGTGGCCCTTAATTATACTGGCTGAGGAGGTGGAAAAGGCAGTCTTGAACACCGCCTTAGAGAACATTGACCCAAAGATCAGAGGCTGAATGCCCTTGGCCCCTGAAGTGTTCCCTAACAGAAAGGGAACACTCCTGCTTGGTGATTGACGAGTGATGTCCATTCATCTGTTGTAGCATCTGCATGGTTTCACCAAGGTACCATGCCTCGAGACATGCTTTCCTGCAGCGGATTAGATAGACAATGTTGGTCAAGTCGCAAGAGTATATGTCGAGTACCTGGTAGATGGTGTTCTCACTTGAGATATGGCATTTGTGTTGGATATTTGAAGGCAAGTAATGGGGGTGTGGGGATGGTCTTTACCAGATATTCGTCTTCATTAATGACATGTTGAAGACTCCAGAGAAGATCTTGTAGCTTCTCCGTTCCAGTGAAGTACTTGACAACGAAAGGTCTGCCTTCTCCCACGTTTATCTTCTGAGGAGGTCAGTGCAGTCTTTTGTTGTGGCATATCAGAACTGTCGATTGATGAGTCGAGAGCCATATCCTGCTCTTATGAGAATGTCTTTCAGCGTCTAGTGTTCTGTTGCAATCCTCCTCATCTGAGCAGATCCTGTGTATACTGAGGGATTGTCTGTAGGGGATGGTTTATTTAACACGTTTAGGGTGGAAGCTGGAGAATTGGAGCATCATGAGGTTATTTGTGGGCTTGCAGTAAAGTGCTGAGATTACCTTGGTGGAGATGCGTGTGTCTAAGAATGCAACCGATTCTGGACAGTAGCCCATGGTGAGCTTGATGTTGGGATGGAATTTGTTATGTTATCATTATAGTTGTTTCAGTGATTGTCCACCGTGAGTCCAAAGGAAGAAAATGTCATTGATGAAAATGAACATCTTCCCAAGACCATCCCCACACCACCACTACATGCCTTCAAACAACTATGCAACCTCTACCAAACCACAATATGCAGCAAACTACCAGAGAACAGTGATCAATGCATTACACAATCCTATCAAAGCAACTTCTGCAAGACGTGCCATCGTCTCATATGAGAACACCACCCACCAAGCAAACGGTACGTACTCATGCAACTTGGCCAACATTGTCTGCTGCAGGAAAGTATGTCCCAAGGCATGGAATGTTGGCAAGATCATGCAGATGCTACAATGAATGTACATTGCTCAACAATCACCTGGCAGGAGTGTTCCCCTTCTGTTGGGGAACACTTCAGCAGTAAGGGGCATTCAACCTCTGATCTTCGGATAAGCATTCTCCAAGGCAGCCTTCAATACGCACGACAACTCAGAATCGCTAGGCAGAGACTGATGGCCAAGTTCCACACTCATGAGGACAGCCTCAACTGGGATCTTGGGTTCATGTTACACTGTCTGTAATTCCCATAACTTGTCTGGCTTACAAGACCTCACTAACTGTCTTGGCTTGAGACAATTCACACCCCTTTAATCTATGCTTAATTCTCTTTCCATTCACATTGTCTGCACTTGTAAAGACTTGATTATCTGTTAAGAATGCATTCCAAACATTATCTTGCAATTGCATTTCAGTCTATATATGCCTTGTTTGTGAACCCAACTCTTCGTTTATCTGATGAAGAGCAGCACTCTGAAAGCTCGTGCTACCAAATAAACCTGTTGGACTTTAACCTAGTATTCTGAGACTTCTTAATTTGGAAATAATTCTTGTCCAAATCATGAATATATAATGTGAACAGTTGGAGTCCCTGTGGTCCCCACCACTCTGCCTGCCAATTGGTAAAAGACCCATTTATGCCAGCTCTTTGCTTCCTATCTGCTAACTAGCTTTCTATCTGTCTCAAGCACTATCCGCAATCTCATGTGCTTTAACTTTAAATAATAGTCTATGAAGTGAGACCTTGTTGAAAGGCTTCTGAAAGTCTAAGTAAACAACATCCACCATTTCTCTCTGCTCAACTCTAATAGTTGCATCCTAAAAGAATTTCAGTAGATTTGTCAAGCATGGTTTCCCTTTTATTATTCCATGCTAACTTTGTCTAATTAATTCACTGCTTTCCAAATGCTGAGCTATGACATCCTTGATAATCGATTTTAGTAACTTCCCCATTCTGACATTAGGCTGACTGGTTTATAGTGCCCTATTTTCTCTCTACCTCCTTTTCTGAACAGCAGAATTACGTTAACTACCCTCCAATCTATAAGAACCAATCCACAGTCCAAAGAATTTTATAAAATGACCATCAGTGGATTACTGTTTCTAGGGCCACTTTCTTAAGTACTCTGGGATGAAGATTATCAGGGGCTGAAGACTTAGCCATCTCCAACCCTGTCAATTTCCCCAAAAAATTACTCTGCTAATACTCATTTTCTTCAGCTTTTCAATAGAGCTTTTGGTTCTCAGAACTTCTGATACATTACTCATGTTGCGAAGATGGAAGCAAAGTACAAATTTAATTCCTGAGCCCTTTTTTTATGTTTCTCTGTCATAAATTCCATCATTTCTGACTGTAAGTGGCCTACATTCATTTTTGTCAATCTTTTTCTCTTTACATACCAATAGAAACTTTTACCATCAGTTTTTATGTTCTCTGATACTTACTTTCATGATGTAGAGATGCCGGCGTTGGACTGGGGTAAACTCAGTAAAGTTTCACAACACCAATTTTAAATCCAACCAATTTATTTGATAGTAAATTCGCGAGCTTTCGACACTATGTGCCTTCGTCAGGCAAACACTGCATTTGCCTGACGAAGGCACATAGTGTCGAAAGCTCGCGAATTTACTATCAAATAAACTGGTTGGATTTAAAATTGGTGTTGTGAAACTTTACTGGACTTACTTTCATATTCAGTTTTCCCTTTCTTAATCAATCTCTTGGTCCGCTGAATTTTAAACTGCTCCCAAGCCTTGGGTTTATTGCTTTTTCTTGACAATTTCTATACATCTTCATTGAATCTAAAACTATCTCTAATTTTCTTTATAAACCATGGTTTGGTCACCGTTTCCTTTCCACTCTTACGCCAAATAGGAATAAACAACTTTGGAGTTCACCTGTTCGTTCCTTGATTTTTTGCCATTGTCTGTCCACTGTCTTTCCTTTCAGTAATGTTTCCCAGTTCATCAAATCTAACTCATGCCTCATACCATCATAGTTACCTTTACTGAGATTCAAGACCCTCGTCACCATCCACCTTGATAAAGAATTCTTGTGTAGTCACTCATCCCAAAAGGATTTACAACTAGGTGCCAATTAATCCTTTCTTGTTGCACAATACTCAGTCCAAAACAGCCTGTTCTGTTATTGGTTCTTCAAAATATTGGTCCAGAAAACTATCCAGTATATATTTCAGAAATTCCTCCTCTATTCTATTGTAACTAATTTGACTCACTCAATCTATATGCAGTTTAAAGACATTTATAATCACAGATGTTCCTTTAACACATGCATCTCTGATTTCCTGTCTAATGCTATTCCCAATATTATCACTAGAGCTTAATCATCCGTATGCCACCCTCACGAATGTTTTTTGCCCCTTGATGTTTCATACAGAATCCACATCATCTGTGCTAAGATCTTTTCTCAATATTGTCTCAATATCTCCTTTAGTCAACAATACAACTTCACCACCTTTTAATTTCTTTCTGTCCTTCCTAAATACTGAATAGCCTGTCCTTAGAGCCATGTTTCCATAGTCCCAACTATATTATTACCCCTTTGCATCCACCTGCGCGACTAATTTGTCTG
Source organism: Sphyrna mokarran (assembly GCA_024679065.1). Taxonomy (NCBI): domain Eukaryota; kingdom Metazoa; phylum Chordata; class Chondrichthyes; order Carcharhiniformes; family Carcharhinidae; genus Sphyrna; species Sphyrna mokarran. The sequence continues at coordinate 130,834,199 of JAGIQG010000001.1, forward strand.
TTTTATTTCGAATGCTCCAGGCGTTCCTGAGTTATGTACAGGTTTTATCTACTTAAAGCACAATCTCATAGTGTACTTGGTTTTATCGTGGTTTGTAAATTAGGAATGCTTCTAAATATCGATGTCTCTATTTTTGTTTCATGCAGTTACTTTGAATGCTCAGTCTTTATGAAAACAAACTGGGAAGTGATGAGCAGGAGATCGAATAGGGAGTGCAAGGGGAAGGATCAGGAGAAGGAAGCAGCAAGCAGAAGGGTCAGGAAAGGGAGGTGGTGCGTGAAAGAATCAGGGAAGGCATTGAACAGATGGTAGGTAGCACAAGCAGGAAGTAAGTAAGAGTTAGTAAGAAGAGTTTTAGGCTACTTAGGCTGAAGGCAGTCCACAGATTTTTAATAAAGTTGCGGCAACGTGACACAACCTTATTACACGTTTTCTTATGGAAAAGTGATTTTTGCTGACCGCACCATTTCTTAACAATGTATTCAGAATGTCAAACAAGGAATAGCTGTACATGTAATCATTTATGTTCACAAATCATGCTACAATGATGTGATATAGTCGGTATAACAAACAACTTAGTCTCACCTGTGCGCACACTCTTTTTGCTTTATATTAATTAAAGTATGCATGTTATAACTTTTCGCTGTTGCAATGAACTCCGCAGAAAGTTAAAATTTATTTTAATCTTTCGTAATTGTTTGAAAACAATTTACTGTTTATTATTGTTCCAAAATAGAACTTAAAATTCTTACAGAGCAGAAAGAGGCCGATCGGCCCATCGAGTCTGCACCGACCACAATCCCACCCAGGCCCTACCCCCATATCCCTACATATTTATCTACTAATCCCTCTAACCTATACATCTCAGGACACTAAGGACAATTTTAGCATGGCCAATCAACCTAACCTGCACGTTTTTGGACTGTGGAAGGAAACTGGAGCATCCAGAGGAAACCCACGTAGACACAAGGACAACATAGTTACCCAAACTGGGAATTGAACCCAGGACCCTGGTGCTATGAAGCAGCAATGCTAACCACTGTGTTACCATGCCGCCCATTTGTGTGTCTGTCAATTCCTAATAATTTCACTGTCACATCTGATGATACTGATGCTCTTTGACAGTACATAGGTGATCAGGGTAGGAACATCAAGTAGCATTATGTTGGAGTGAGGCATGAAGATTTAATGAAGGGGAAGACAGGTAAGGATATGGATAACTATCAGAAAAATTGAGAATAGATTAAAAGCGAGTGGAAAAAGGAAAGAAAACCCAGTTGCATGAAGCTGGCACTGAAGGAAAACAATGGACATGATGTTCCCAGGAATCAAATACTAGAGCACCAGTGTTACAATTTGTTAGAGTATTATCTTGCAGGTACTTAATAGTTCCTTGCCAGCACTGTGACAAGCTTTTTTTGAATATTTGCATTTAAGTGAAACTAATAACAAATTTAAAATGTAATAATTGATTTCCAGTGAATGTTTTAGGCAAATTAAGTTACATTCCTTGCACATTGAAAAGCTTTGTAAGCTTTGCAGATACATATCATCCATTAACCTAAATCAACAAATTGGGTTTGAGATAAATATTTACCTCTTTGTGTCTTCCTTTGAAGATCCAAAAGATGAAATATACAAAATTGGAATACAGAGAAAAATATACAATTCATTTGTAATACTGCAAATCCAATTCATTATCAGTACAATTAAAAGTGCATCAGTGTTTATGTATGAAACTGTTTTCACACGCTGTTTACATTGACCTCAGAATTACACATGGCTCTGTTTATATGCTCATGCTGCCTGCTGTACATGCAACAGATTTGAAGAAAAGCAAATATACCCATACTTGTTTGCAAATTATCACATTTGATATTTGAGACTTTTCACAAATTGGGTGTTCTTAAAGACTTAGAGAATCATTTCAGAGATCTGATGTGATTTCTCTCATTTAGCCTTCATTAATGTCTAGAGTATAAGAGAACATTTATATTTTCCATATCTTAGTCCCAGATGCTATGCAGTGAGCTTTCTTTTAATTTTCATGTACAATTTTACATTGTCCTGCTTCAAACATGACATGCATAGCTTCTTTCTACATTTTGATAGTCCTACTACTGTGTGCTGTTAAGCTCTTATGCCCAAGAGAGTTAAGGTGGCTCATAGCGCAGGTAATGGCTCATCTTGTTCAGTGATATTGAAAGTACCAGAAGTTTGATTGGATTTATCAGTACAAAGACCTGTAATACTCAGATTGCTGCTACTAATATTATCTGAATTTGATTACTGAAGCATGAACAGAAGTTCTTCATGTTTGATTTAAAGGGCATTATCTGAGGCCATATGATTGTGACTTGAAATGTGGGAACCAGGGGTCTGATTTCTCGTAGACTGAAATATGGAAAAAGATGAAAGATTCATGCTGGTCAGTTTCCTTCACGGTAACCTGTGTTTTAACTTGGTCTTTGAATTACCCAGGAAATTATTACATGAAGTATTAGAACAAAGAAAAAGGACAAAAAAAAAATTACAGTACAGAACAAGCCCTTTGGCCCTTCAAGCCTGCATCGACCATACTGCCCAACAGAACTAAAACCCCCTACCCTTGTGGGGACCGAATTCTCTATTCCCATTCCTATTCATGTATTTGTCCAAACACCCCTTACAAGTCACTATCGTATCTGCTTCTACTATCTTCCCTGACAGCAAATTCTAGGCACCCACCACTGTCTGTGTAAAAAAAAAACCTGCCTCATACATCTTTAAACCTTACCTCTCGCACCTTAAACCTATGCCCCCTAGTAATTGATTGTTACACCCTGGGAAAAAGCTGCTGATTATCCACTCTGTCCATGCCCCTCGTAATCTTGTAGACTTCTATCAGGTCACCCCTCAACCTCCGTAATTCCAGAAAGAACAAACCAGATTTCTCCAATCTCTCCTCATAAGCTGTTTCTGTAGTGTCGTGGTTATCACTTTGGCCTAACGAGCGCAAAGTCCCTGGTTCAAAATGGGAGAAACGTTCATTAAGGGGCAGCACGGTGGCACAGTGGTTAGCACTGCTGCTTCACAGCTCAAGGGTCTTGGGTTCGATTTCCGGTTCGGGTCACTGTCTGTGTGGAGTTTGCACATTTTCCTCGTGTCTGCATTGGTTTCCTCTGGCGGTCCAAAGATGTGCGGGTTAGGTTGATTGGCCATGCTGAGAAATTGCCTCGTAGTGTCTAGGGATGCATAAGTTAGTGCGTATAATATGTGGGGATTTGGGAGTAGGGCCTGAGTGGGATTGTGTTTGGTGCAGACTCGATGGGCTGAAGGACCTCTTTCTGCACGGTAGGGTTCTATGATTCTATAACTAATGACCAAGCCAGTTCTTTATCCACCATGGCAGCTCACTTCTGATCCATGCTACTTCACCTTCTCTACCAAGGATCTTAAAGTCCATGTAAACAACATCTACTGCCTTACCATCATCAATCATCTTTGTCGCTTTCTTGAAAAGCTTGGTCAAGTTAGTGAGACATGACCTTCTCTTCACAAAACCATGTTGTCTCTTACTAATACGTCCACTTATTTCCAAGTGGGAGTAAATCCTGTCTCGTAAATCCTTTCCAATAATTTCCCTACCACTAACATAAGGCTCACCAGCTTGTAATTACCTGGGTTGTTTGTGCTATCCTTCTGAAACAAAAGAACAAAGTTGGCTATTCTCCAGTCCTCTGGGAGCTCCCCTGTAGCCAGTGAGGATATAAAGATTTCTCTCAAAGCCCCAGAAATTTCCTCCCTTGCCCCTCTCAGTATTTTGGAATATATTCCATCAGGCCCTGGGAACTTATCTACTATTGTTCTCAAGATCCCCAAAACCTCCTTTTTGATCTCAACATGAATCAAACTATCTACATACCCTTCCCCAAACTCTTCATCCACCAAGTCTTTCTCTTTGGTGAATACAGATGCAAAATATTCATTTAATATCTTGCCCATTTCCTCTGACTCCATGCAGATTCCCTCCCTTGTCCTTGAGTAGGCTAACCCTCTCCCTGACTATCCTCTTGCTCTTCATGTATGTATAAAAAGCCTGGGATTTTCCTAGCTGGGCAATGCTTTTTGCCTTCCTCACTCCTTGCTTAAGTTTCTTTTTACTTTCCTTGTATTCCACGCTTGCTTCGTGTGTTCCCAGCTTCCTAGTTGTGACAAATGCTTTCTTTTTCTTTTTGAGTAGGCTCACAATTTCTCTCGTTATCCAAGGTTCCCAAAACGTGTTTATTTTTCATCCTTACACGAATGTGCTAGTTCTGAATCCCTATCTGCTTACACATGTCTCCCACATGCCAGATGTTGAATGTACATTCTTCAGTTCCTGTCTAATATTGTTGTAATTAGCCGTCCCCCAATTTAGCACCTTCACTTGAGCACTACACTCATCTTTATCCATCAGTACTCTTAAAGCTCACTGTTCCTGAGCTGCTCTCTTATGAAACGTCGACAACTTGGCAGGGCTCATTCCCCAGTACCAGATTCAGTATAGCCCCTTCCTTAATTGGACTATCTACATACTGTTTCAAGAACGACCATTGGATGCTTGTTATAAACTCTGCCCCCAGCACTAAGTGAGTCTGAGTCAAAAAGTAAAGTTTATTTATTATTCACAAATAAGGCTTACATTAACACTGCAATGAAGTTAGTGTGAAATTCTCTTAGTTGCCATAGTCCGGGGCCTGTTCGGTTCAATGACCTTATCAGCACATCTTTCAACTATGAGAGGAAACTGGAGCATCCAGAGAAAAGCCACGCAGACATGGGAAAACATGCAAACTCCACAGAGACAGTGACCTAAGTGGGAACTGAACCCAGGTCCCTGGCGCTGTGAAGCAGCTGTGCTAATTAGTGTGCTACCATGCTGCCCAATCAATATGGGGTAAGTTAAAATCGCCTACCACAACAACACTGTTACTTTTACACTTTGCTAAAATCTATCTATATATCTGTACCTCTATCTCCTGCTGGCAGTTGGGTGACCTATAGTAAACCCCCAACACTGTCACTACAGACTTTCTGTTCCTGAGCTCTACCCATATTGCCTTACTGTATGAGCCCTCTAAGGTGTCCTCCTGCAGTACAGCTGTGATATTCTCTTCAACCAGCCATGCAACTCCCCCACCTCTTTTACATCCCCCGCTATCTGTATTCTGAAATGTTAAGCTGCTAATCCTGTCCTTTCTTTAACCAAGTCTCTGTGATGGCAACAACAACAGTTTCTAATCCAAGTTCTAATTTCACCTGCCTTACCTGTTACACTTCTTGCATTGAAACAAATAAACTTCAGTCCACCAGACTCTCTGATTAGCAATGTCACCTGCCTGCTATTTCTCTGAGTCTTACTGGCCATACTGTGTGGTTTCCCTTCAGCGAATTCACCTTTGCTATGGTTCTCACCCCCTTGCCAAAGTAGTTTAAATCCTCCCATGCATCACTAGCAAACCACCTGGCCAGAATATTTGTAGTAAGAAGTCTCACAACAACCAGGTTAAAGTTCAACAGGTTTATTTGGTGACAAATGCCACTAGCTTTTGGAGCTGTGCTCCTTCATCAGGTGAGTGGGGAGTTCTGATCACAAACTCTCCATTCGCTTGACGAAGGAGCAGTGCTCCAAAAGCAAGTGACATTAATTACCAAGTAAACCTGTTGGACTTTAACCTAGTGTTGTGAGACTTCTTACTGTGTTGACCCTAGTCCAATGCTGGCATCTTCACATCAGAATATTTATGTCCTTCCAGTTTAGATGCAACCTGTCTTTCTTGTACAGGTTCCAACTGCCACAGAAGAGATTCGAATGGTCCAGAACCTGAAACCCTCCCTCCTAGACAGCTGTTTGACTACATGCTGTTACAGTCACAGTGACCGACATTTTGAGCACCAAGTAAATTATTTAAGAAAATTTATAGAGCACTTATCTTCACTTTTACCTTCTTACAATGGTCTTTTTTTTTGTCAGAGGAGGGGGGAGGGAGGGAAACATTAATGCAGTGTTTTGGGTTTACCACTCTAGATCTTCTGCTTCCCACTTCTTGATACATGCTGTTGGTCTGACTTCTTCCAGAATGCACCAGTGAAGTCCCTCAGCCGTTTCTGCTCTTTCAAGCCAGGACACTATGTGGCTTAGATGGGTCGGGGTGGGGGGGAGTGTGGTTTGGTGGACCTTGCAGGTGTTCCAAAGCTCTGCTGCCCTTGTCATTCCAGACGATAGCTCCTTCCTCATTCACAATCTCTATCAAGAGATCATTGGTGAGTTGCTGCAGTGCAACTTGTATATGATAGAACTGGATGTCAGTGGTAGAGGGAGTAAATGTTTACGATGGTGAATCAGGTGCTAATCAAATAGGCTGCATTGTCTTGGATTGTGTTGAGCCTATTTAGCATTGTTGAAGCTGCACTGATTCAAGCCAGTGGATAGTATTCCATCACCCTCCTGATTGTGCTTTGTAGATGTGAACAAGCATTGGGAGATACCAGGTTAGTGTCATCTCAAGCAACTTGTTAAATAGCATTTGTCTCTAAATACCATCTTTCTCCATCTACTGTACAGTGTCCCAGCCAACAATGTAACACTTCCCCATTTACTAAAGTGCAAAGCTAATTTTAATTAGTTGAAGGTCCAAACGTAAAATAAAAATTCCCTCAATCCAACTCATTCTGGTCATCCATCTCCACAGTTTCAAAAGATATGTCAGTAAATATATTTATTTGAACTTCCAGTTTCAAAAGTAGAATTGTTAAATTTAAGTACTGGTACAGTTTCTAATCACTCTTTCAGTTTTTATTAAAACTATATATAAATATTTGGTGTTACCACCTTCAGTAAACAGTTTAACAATTGCATCATTATTGATTGACTGTATTTAATATATTATCTTACTAATGACAAAAATCAAAAACAAGCTACCCTGAACCTTACTTTCATTTATTTTTAAATAAATTAACCTTGTTTTCCTTTGAGAATAGTCTTGCAGTTTTGAACAATTTAAATTTTGTTTTTTGTTGAATGAAGGATGAAATAAAAGCTACTTGTTCTTTTGTAAGTGGTGGATTTGAGGCCTCTTAAAACCCAATGTAGATAAAATGACATAGCATATTTTCCTTTCCAATTTGTACCATCCAGATTCTGAGAAAATAATATATGTGAAATTGAATTTCAATTTAGTTTGCTTTTCAAATATAAATAAATACTGTGAACATTAAATATACCGTCTTTGTGGCTGTCCGTTTTTGCTGTTCATGTTTTTTTCTGGTTCCCTAACAGGTTTGTCAGTTTCATTTTTAAAAAACACTCCTCTAATGTTGATACATTTATTGCAGTTCTGATGCTAAGTCATAAAGACCAGAAATGTCCCATTTTTGGTCTTTGTTAACAGTAGGTCTGTGTTTTTAACATTGAAACATTGAGATTGCTGATATTAACCTCAATAACTCTCAGCTAAATAAAGGGGAAAATCAGCCATGGTTTTGAGGTGACTTGAAAGTTGATGAAAGCAAAGAATGGTTGTGAATGAAATTATGCTGATATGTCAATGGATCGCCAGCTGGGTTCAATGAGCATCAGTACTGGGACCATTGCTGCTTACAGTGTATAAAAATTATTGAGCAGAAAGAAATTTGCCTCAGGTTGCAGATAAAAACAGATGAGAAGAGGCTTCAAAATATATACAAAAAGTAAAACAAATACAAAAGGATATGAATAGTTGTGAAGGTGGCCTGATCAGTAACAAATGTCATTTAACATTGGCAAATACAAAGCGATAAGACTGTTGAAAAATAATTAATGGGGATATAAATTAAGTGGCTCGAGGCTACAGAATCAGAGGAGGGATATGAGAATGTTTCTGAATAACTTATTGAAACTATCAGTACAGTATATAGCAATGACGAGGAAAGCCAGCTAAATTTGGGTAATATAGCCAGAGGGATAGAGCACAAATCATAGGAGATGATAATGAGCTTTGTCAACGAGAAGGGTATCTGGGCATTGAGAGTCATGAAGAAATAGATCAATAAAAACTGGTTAAGACATCTGAGCCATGAGGAGGAACTGAAAACCATGGACAAAAGTCCTGGAGAAAAGTTAGTTCAGGAGGAGGTATCATTCAAGATTCTTAAATTCATAAATTAGATAAACACTTGAGATAGTCATAAATTCTAGAACCAAGTGAGTTGCACAGGTAGCTTAGATTTAAATATTTTACACAGATGCGGTGACTGAAGGGAAGGGACCATCCAATAAGAATGTGAAGGCAAACCATGTGAAAACCAATGGGATAATTATGTAGAATTACATAGAATTTCACAGCACTAAAACAGGTTGTTAGGTCTAACAGATCTCTGCTATAAGTAATACACAAAAAATTAGATGGTTATTTAAAGGAGCAAGTGTTCACAGGTTCTGGATTTGGGACTGATCAAATGTGTTCTTAAATCTCCCACATCTACTGTTTAATGATTCTTGCTGGAAAATGTGCACAGGCTGATTGAAGTCAGGAAATGTCTGGCATTTGAGGGCAAAGGGAAAGAAAATGTAATTGTTATTTTAATTTTCAGGAAGGAGGACTTTGTAATTTAAAAAAGTGCACACACTCACAATTGAAAAAGTAGCATATGGATTGTCTTTGCTCTCTACTAAAAACTCCATCATCTCTCTGGTGATCAGTGACTGATGTAGATATGCTGGCGTTGGACTAAACTTCTTACTGAAGCAGGCTATTCGCAACGCATTGGTGTTCTATTTGACACCAAGGTAAACTTATCAGCACTATCAAAAAATCTGCCTACTTCCACCTCCATAACTTCAACTAACATCAACATCACTTCACCTGCTGCTTATCCATGTTTTTTTTACTTCTTTGCTAGTACTCTCCTGACCTACCTCTCATTGTTCAAACTCCATAAACTCAAGCTCATCTAAAACTCGGATGTTCTTATCCTAACTTATACCAGTTTCTGTTCAGACATCACCCCTATGCTGACTGACTGACATTGGTTCCTGTTCAGTACTGCCTGAATTATAAGACTCTCAAATTTAAAAATCCTCCATGGCCTCACCACTCTCTATCTTCATAAACTCTTCCAGGTCAGTGTTTGCCCATCCTAAATTTTAATCGCTCCACCATTAGCAGCTATACCTTCATCTGCCTAGACCTGGAACTCTGGAATTCCTCCTCCTCTCTAGCTTTCTTTCTTCCTTTTGGATTCTCTTTAAAACCTACTCTTCCATTATCTTTTGGTATTTGATCTAATCTCTCCTCTGTGGCTTGGTGGCAGATAATGTTTGGTAACAATCCTGTTTGTGCCCTGGGACATTTCACTGTGTTAAAGGCACTGTTGTAACTGTCTCAATAGAATGCTTTCTGTTATCATGTGTTTGATTCTGAAGCATATGTTAAATTGATGAGGGTTTAAACTTTTTATTGTATTTGTGTTTTCAGAAATTACAAGGTCATTATATCACTTCATATTCTTATTAAATTGCAATACAGAAATATTTAATATATGATTAAAAACTACACGTGATTGTGCAATTGTTCAGTTCTGATAAAGAAAATCCCCAAATTTGCTTAAAATTGTACATTTGTCCTGTATGGAAATGATTTTGTGTAACAATAATAGATGCATTTATTTAATAGTGTTTGGAGGAATAAAGGGCAAACCTCTGTCAATATCTTACTGCCTTCTGTAAATATATCATGCAACTGTGACATGGAACTGTAACCTATATATGAGTGAAGACACTGTCTGACCAGTAGTCAGGAGATAATGGCCATATTTTTAAGAAATGTATTCTCTGAATACTGTATCCTGTCTTCATTTGTCATAAACCTGCTGTGAAACCTGTGATGTATAGTACTGTCATTACAGATGTATTGTTAGAGGGCTTTCACAAGGTTCTTCATGCACAGCAATTAATTTATTGCAGTAAACAATATGTATTGCTCTCATTGAAGCAAAGTGGATTTTTTTTAATGAGGAGGATGTTATTACTGCAATAAATCAGTGCAAACTTGTAATGTATAATTCAATGTGTGTATTCCCTCTGTTACTTCACTGAATAAGCCAATAGTGCATCAGTGTCAGCCCTGAGCTCAAAATGCTCCAGACTGTGCTCCCACTTGGTATCTAAATATGTTTCTTTAATTTGCTTGTAAATAAATACAATCTAAGATGCAATGAGAATGCTGCACCACATGTTTTAATTTTTAAAATACATATCCCTCTTCAGTAGTAAAAAATGTCATTTATTTAATTCCCATAAAGCATGTTGTCTCCATAGATTGGTGCACACTTGCATTTTAAAAATGAACTAAAATCAATCTAAATTAGTTTTAGGCAAATGTTCTTAAGGAATAGACTAATTCAAATTGATCCAATTGAAATTCAGTTGCACCTTCCAAATCAATTGAGTTGATATGCACTTACCAGGATATATAATTTGATTATATAAAATCTATGTATTTTCATAAAAACATACCTGAAATGGTTTCAATTGAAGTAATCTTTCAGCAGTGTTGTGTTCGATTAAGGTGTAAACTAAGTATTTCCAGGACCAAATTGCCAATCTTGGAGCAAACTATCAATGTTTTCACGTTACTTGATTCTAGGACTGACATAGCTGCTACGTTTTGTTGGAAGGTAGCATTTCTTAACTTTCTCTGTGTTTAGCTGCCTGGTAACCTAGGAGAATGTGTCTTGCCAGTAAACCAAGAAAGTTATTCACTGAATAGAAAAGACCTCTGTAGGCAGTTATGCTGCAGCATTTAGGATAAGGCAAGCGGTCTCTGGACATACAAGCCAGGGATTCCATTAAAATTAAGCACAATTTTATGGGTTTTTTAATTGTGATTTAATATTCAACCTTGATAAATTTATGATTTCATTTTGACCATACTATGAATAGAAGAAATCTATTTGAGTAGTGTGTTTTTCAAACTGCCAGTTAACCCACCGAAGGTTCTGATTGATGAGAATCTCACTACTGACTGTCTGGAGTTCTGGTGTTAGCCAGCTGGCCGAAGAATCAGTGCAGCAACCAAATAAAATGAAGGGTACTAGAAACTAGAGAAAATATCGTCTACAGATATGCAATAGTTGGTGCAAACTAAAGAACAGGAGAGAGATGCTTGCTAATTTTATTAGCAGCAAAACTATAAAAGCATTCTTTATGCATGGATTCATGATTTTACTATAAATAGTGGATGATAATGTATTTCCATTTAAGGCATAATAGGAGAATGTAACTGAGACAAAGTCTGGGAAAAGAAAAAGTCATGGACAGTGAAACTTCAAAGAGGGAATATGGAAGCCCATGGCTGGTTGTTAGAGACCATGAAAGTCTGCAAATGAAAATATAATCATCACGTATACAACTTAGATTTTGATGGTGTGCTGGGGGAGAGTTAAGAGAAATTTCAACAGACCACAGCAGATATGTTTTCATGTGCAGCTCAGGATAGGCGTATAGGATTGACCCTCATGACCCCCACAAAATTGAGACAGAGAAGAATTTGCAGTTTAACAAGTTTAATAATTTTCTGGTTTTAAAATAAAATCATAAGTACTTTAATCATTACTTAAAAACTAGAAATTTGATTGGGGAAAAATATAGGTGAAAATTTCTTTCCCTAAAGCTTCCATTGCCCTATTGCTTTGGGCCAAATATCAGCTACTTTTTGAAGGCCAGTTTGCACCTGTTTTCAATTTTCTATTTCTGTGCAGTGCCATTGATTGGTCTTTGTTTTGTTATTCAACAGATATAAATGAATACTCCATTAGCTTTTTCTCTGTCTTCTGTGGTCAAAGGATAGCATGCAGTATAGTTTCTAATTCAATTTGTAGTCCTCCAAACCTTGTCTAAATGGTTGTTCTTCATTCATGAGCTTAGACAGTAAATGCAGGTCAGCACTGAATCATGAGGTGTAGTAGTTTATCTGAACCATAGAAATTATGGTCACTTTCTAATACAGTATCACTAGATTGTGATCAGGAAAGGAAACCCTACCTGGCATTAAACCCAGTAATATTTCCCTGGTTCAGATCAGTTGCCATAATCCCAGAAATCCATAGGCTGCTTTCCCCTTTGGAGGGGGGAAGGGATGAATATTGGGGGGAGGAGGGGGTGGAATCTGACTGATGATGACTTAACCTGGGGATCACCACATCTCAGGCATGCAGTAAGGTTGAGAAGGCAAATCTTCATGACTAATACAGTACCAGATTAACTATTATAGCACCAATCTTGGACTATCCTGGGTTGCATGGGCAGTATCACACAGCCTTTGTACATTGTTTTTGGAGAACAATGCATAAATTTCAAACAAGAATTTGAATTATTTTGCAAAACCTTAAGTCTAGTCATGAACCTTAACTAAACGTTAAAATGTTTAAACAACTTATAATGACATTTTGTAAAACTAATGTTATTAAAAGATAAGTTGAAAGATTTTCACTGATTATAAAAATAGAAGAGTTTGTCAAAATATGAACAAATGTTTTAATCAAATTGCATTTTTGTAGAACCAGTGTACTTAGAGAGTGTTGTTACCAAAGTGAGTTTATAACCTTTATGTTTTGCTTCAGAAACATAGGACAGGATTTTACCACCTTGCTCATCCTGAAACCATAAAATCTCGCACGAGATCAACAGATCTTTTTGTTCACACACTCCAATTCCTGTGAAGGGCAGGATGGTAGAATTCCTGATTTATCGCAATCAATTATAATGGAAAGAAAATAATAATCTGCATTGCATGTAGCAGTTTTAATAAATGATTTTCTCATTAATGTTTTTACCATCAATACTAAAATAATAAATAATATTTTGCAAAGTAAATGATCTATTTGTATTGCACTAAGTCAAATGCATTAATGTTTTTATGGACTGACTTTGCGTAGACCTTGAAGCAATTAATTTAAAATTCACTGATCCTGTTAATATTTGCATAACCATTTCATTACCAGTACAAATACAATATATTGTGCATGCTGCAGTCAAAAGAAGATGGTGGAAATGCTCAGTAGCTTTGATAGCATCTGCGAAGAGAGAAACAGAACTAACATTTCAGGTTGTTGACCTTTTGTTGAAACTGGAAAAAATTAAGAGATATAACAGGGAAGTGAAAAAACAGGAGAAGGAGACAGAACAATCAAAGAAAGGTCTGAGGTGAATGGAAGACAAGAGAGATTAAATTAGAAAGGGATGATGGCCAACTCAGAGGAGACAGTAATGGAAGAAATCAAGAAACAAAACATAAATCCAGAGGATCTATAAATGTAGGTAAATCATAAGCTACAGAAATTATTGTCCAAACAGATAAAATAGAGATGGAGAAAGGAGACACTTTCAAAATCATATAAATGGAGTATTGGGCATGTTGCTGAGGGCAGACAGCACTGATGCCATATATGTGCACTGGAGGCCATATTGTGAGCCAAGTAATACTCAAATAGAAGGGCCTATAGCCTGATGGAAGCTGTAAAGATAGCAAGATGCCCATGGACTCTGGATGGGCCACCTGCCACCTTTTTCACCTCTAACAAAACAGCATTTTGGCAGGGAGTCATCAGGCCTCTCTACCTGTCCCCAAAGGCTCTGTAAAATTCAGCCAGTATATTATTTGCTGTTTAAGTACAGACATTTAATTCATAGAATGGAATCTCTACAAAGCAAAAAGGGGCCATCTGGCCCATTGAGTCTGCGCCAATCACAATCTCTTCTGGCCCTATCCCTTTAACCCCACTATTTGCCCTGCTAACCCCTTGACACCAAGGGGCAGTTTAGCATAACCAATCACTCTGACCCGCACATCTTTGGAGTGTGGGAGGAAAGTGGAGTACCCAAAAGAAATCCGTGCAGACTTGTGGGGAGATGTGCAAACTCCACACAGACGGTGATCCAAATCAATAATCGAACCTGAGCTCCTGGAACTGTGAGGCAGCAGTGCTAACCACTGTGCTGCCATGCCACCCACAGTCTTTTATAAGTTTGATTGGTATCTTATGGACAGAGTCAGAGAGAAGCACTGAAACCATTATTCCCTTTCGTACTCAGTTCCTTTTAAAGGAAAATGTGTGTGTTTCTTTGTTCTGGAGTGTGTATGATGTTTGAATAGCCAGCAACACATCTTTTGAGGGTTTAAATAAAGAGGATTATTTGTTCACATGTTCAACCCAGAAATCAAATGCCATATCACTCACTCAACCTGTGACGCGCACATTCCTGTAATTGCAATTAAACAAAATAGTGCAGTTGTACAGAATAATTAATTTGAATGGTTTGTCTTCGAAAACACACATAGCAGGCCTAAGAAGAGGATAATTTCACTCTTCAACTGCAGTCCAGATGAATTTATTAGCTGATATTAAACACTGGAGTTGCTACAAGACTCTTTCAAAAAGATGAACTTCTGCTACTTGTAGTCTCGAGACAAGGAAGTCAGTTTGCTGTATTGGTGGACTCAAAGAGACAGCCTTGGAAACCTTATGATAGAGTCTGTAGTTTTTAAGGCATTGCTGTTTGCTGCCTTTTTTGTGTGCTGCTGTGTCTTTCTACAGACACCATTTAAAGATTAATAAGGGAGACCTTGTTACGTGGCTTCTCATTGTCCATTTTTCCAAATATAGTGTTGGGCTTAACTTGATTAGCAACAACCTGGATTATTGCTTGCAACATTCACTCTGCTGGGGTGGGGCGTGGGTTGGGTTGAGATAATCACCATCTTGGTTTCAGAATGACCCGTTGAACTCAGGAAATATCTTTTGGATTGTCTCAGGAGAAAGCTAGTGACATCTCCTTCATCTGGAATGTGTCTTTTTGTGCTTCCAAAACAATGTGGCAGTTTGTGAATCTGCAGAACAAGTCCACTACCCCCAGTAGCCACCTTTTGCAGCATTTTAATGTCCATAAGAAAAGTCAGTTCCTGATGATTCCATGCTATTCATGTTTTAGAAGTAATGAAGAGTGCATGACTTTATTGGGCATTGCTGGTAAGTGGACATGAGTTGACTTCATTCAAAAAATTAATTGCTCTTCAGATTGAAGGTCAGAACCCTGACTTTTGTGGAGAATAAATTAGGATTCTGTAGATATGGCTCCTGGACTTTTGATAACAGAACTTCTCTGTGCTCTGAAAATGACTGCCTTTTGCCACAAAATAAATATTTTACACAGAAATTTGTAGAGCATAAAATGTTTATATTTTAGTAGGTTTCCCATACTTCCTTTCATGATAAATGTAATTGATTTTCATTAAACTCAGGGGTAATATGGCACTAAATGCATTATGTTTGTGCCCTTGTCCCAATTATCGCCAAGTCCCATTTGCTGATTACCCATCTGCTAGCCCAGGGCATCGACACCTCAACTCTGAAATTTTCAGTTTTATTTTTAAATTCAACCACGGTCTCATCCCACCTATGTCTGTAATCTCCTCCAATTCTGCAACCATTTGAGTTAGCTGCATTCCTTTAATTCTGACTTCCTGAGCATCTATAATTTTAATTGTCCACCATTTGATTGCAATTGCTTCAGCTGCCAAGATTGTAAGCTTGAATTCTCTCCCTAAATCTGTCCATCTTTAAATCTCTCTTTCCTCCTTTTAAATACTCCTTAAAACTTACCTCTGGGCATCTCTTTCATATCTCATGCAGCTTGGTCAAATTTTGCTTTACAATGCGCCTGTAGATTTCTTATTGCCTTAAAGGTGATATATAAATATAAAGTGCTGTTGTATGCATATAACATTTTGCTACTTTAAATATGTTTATAGCTAAAAGGCAACATGCAGAGTCACTCGGGGCAAATTTTATGATCTCCTCTGGCAGGTCTGCAAGTGGGAAACCTATAAAATTTCTCGAGTAAATTTCCCACTACTTTCCTGCCAACTCCCAACTTGTCTGCAATTTTACAGAGGACGGGTGAGGACTTTGCTGCAATGAAGGCCCTTAAGTGGCTATTTATTGGCTACTTAAGAGCTGCTTACTGCCAAGCAACAATTTTGAGGCAGATAGCAGGCATTCAGAGGTTGAGGGTGGTTGTGGGGAGAGAGCCCCTGTTTGGGTCACCACTGTTCTTCTCAACACGTTGGCTCAGTGGAAATGACGCCCAAGAACAGAGGTTCCTCACACCTCATTAATTATCACCTTGCATGAATTTCTAAGGCAAAAAAACAATAGAAAGCAGTTAAGTTCAACAGTTCACAACTTCAGTTGGGACAAAACCTAATTTCTGACAGATCATCATTGTTTCTTCTACCCCCATCTTGTGTCAGAGCATCTAAATGCCTTTTGGATAATTCCAAAGCTTTTCTCTCCATTACCCTGCACGGAATTCCAGCTATTCTTCGTGTGAAGAAATTCCTCCTGACATCAGCCTTAAGCCTCCATTTTGCTGATTTGTTCACCATCCTTTGCCCAATGTTTATCGTTTAAATGATACAGTTTAATCTTTTCTATTCTACTTATGTCCATGTATCTTTGCATTCACCTTAAGGCAAAACCATTAAGGTTTTCTTACCTTTCCTATAACTTACTTTTTGAAACCAGGAATCAGACTTCCGACCCTTCTGTGTTCCATTTCCAGGATTCAAATGCTTCACTTGTGCCTCAGCAATCAGATCCGTGTGCTTGTTACGTGCAAAAATTTCTTTCAGCAAAGATCGTTTTATACTCAGAAACATTTTCAAGTTAAACTTTGTGAACAAGATTTTCAGTAGAATGTTGCTTAAAACTGGAATAATTTAATGTTAAGATAATCATTAATTCAAGATGTTTATCCATGTTAGATTATCAAAACCTAAACAGCAAGATGCTTGTAGGCAAGATAATCTTTTTGAATTTTTTATTTCTTTTTTTATTTTTCCCTTAGCCCATTGGAGCCCTTAACCCCAAACGAGCAGCCTTTTTTTCGGAGCGCCATGAAAGCTGGGAAGATGATCAAGTTCCTGCTTTCCACTATGGAACTCATTATTCCACCAGTAGCTTCACTCTCGCGTGGTTATTGAGAATTGTAAGTACAATGACTGTAAAATTAAAAACTGCTTCATTCAGTTAGCGCATGAATGTGTCTCTTTCGTTGAAAAAAACACTCACAATCATCTTTTGATTAAGATTGGATAAGACAGCACAAAGCAGACATAAATCCTGCGCGTAACCTAGAATATTAAGGCTAATGCTAGTACTGTTACTTAATTTTTTTTTCCAAATCAGAATATATTTTAAAATAATTTTAAATTTAGTTTCACAGTTTTGTTTTAGTATATATTGGGCTTAATTAAGTGATAATTTGAAAACACGGCACATAAAGTATGCCTATAAAATAATTTACAGTTAATAGACCTCAATGATGTTAAACCTCATACAGAGAAGAAAAATGTGAACAAACTGCTTTCATCAGTAGCATTCAGTTATTGTTGCACGACAGTATATTTTTACGCATTATGTTGCAGTTGTGCATTGATGATTGTAAATAAACTTGCCTGTTATTGTTCAGTAATGCTACTAAGAACCCCTTAATTTCATTCTTAATGTATCAGTACATTGATTTAATACGTATAGTAGAAAATGCTTGAAATCAGATGGCAACTATGGAGAGGAAAAACAGATTATTGACATTTTGGATATATATTTCTTCATTTGAACTCTTCTGGTCTTAATTTTCAATTTTTATTTCAGATTTCCAATCTTGGCAGCTTTTGTATTTTACATTGACTATATAGTTCTTGATTGCTTTAAGCATCTACCCACACTTCCTTATTTCACTTTTCTTCCCCCCGAGTACTGACAGAATTTAAACAGTTGTAAATCAACTAATATTACATAGAATAATGATAAGATTTTCAGAACATTTCCTACAGCTACACTTTTCTTTCCCCCCCATATATGTATTGGCCATCCTTTTACACTTCATCCTTGTGCCTATTGATGTATTAACCTAAACATCAAGTGTTAGCACCATGTAGACTAAATTCAGATAATTGTTTTGGAGGGCATTACAGCTGAGCCTGATCCTGACCTCACTGAATGTTCATATGAAAACCATGATCGGTAGTGGGAATGCTAGCTGATTTTTCTCCCCCTCCCCCAGCCACCATCTGGAATAAAAAGTACTCAGTGTCAGTAATTCGAGAAAGAGGAAGTGAAAGAAAAACCAGAATGGAGTCAGAAAAAGGGATGAGACATAGGGGAAGGTGAGAAGGTGTATGGTTGTGGGGTAGAGGAAAAAAGAGATGGGTAGAAAGGGGAACAGAGAATGAGGGATGAGAGAGTATTAACCATTGATAGAAAGTGGGATTCAGAGGCCTCGAGGAAAGGATGAGAGGGATAAGAAAAAGAGGGAATGGAAAATGTGGAACAAATTAGAGGAGTCAAAGAAGGGGAAATGAGAGTAAAGCATAGAATGAGACTGATGGATAAATAAGAACTGTGTGAACTTAGGAAGAAGGGATTAATAGATGAGGAAAGAAGAATGAGAAAATGATGAACTAAATGATCCTTTTTTTCCTTGCTTCATGATTTCTTGAGAGTTACATAGTTTTCAGCATGGAAATTTATAATTATATCACACAACAGTTTGCGTTTAGTGAATAAATTGACATATTTGCCAATTTTAAATTATACAACCATACATATTTTTTCTTACATTTATCTTGTTTCTAGTCCCATTACTGTCTTCTATAATCCATACTTCCTCCATCAACTGTAAATGTGTAATAGCCTGGTTTCACTTGATAAAAATTGCACCGATGATTGATCAGACTAATTCTACCAGTTGGACATGTAATTGGATCTGACCTATTCCACCCTTGACAGATTCTATAATTTCTTAATTCATTAGGTAAGTTTTGCTATTTCTCAGTCTGGTAAATGCTGCAGTGGATGCAGTAACAGAGCATTCTATAATTTGGAGAGAACTATTTAGCACTTAGCATTGCTTGTTCTGACAAAAGATCAGACTTTGTTTCTTTATGGATGCTACCTGTTCTGCTAAGTGCTTCCAACATAACCAAGGATGTCTTATACAAATATAGATCCTGTCGATAAATCGTTCAGCATAAGAGAGAAATTAGTGACATCTGGAAGGTACAAAATAGAAAAAAGCAAAGTTTGGTAAAATAATTTTTTAAGTCTTTACTAAGCAGATTGCATTGTAAATAAGTTCTTCGAATTGCCAAAAACTAGATATTGTTTATCCAATAAATCAGATCCATTTAAAAATAACCCAGTTAAGTTAATTCAGTTTATCTTGATGCCAATGTGTGCAAGGAGATATGTCAATTCACTATAATCTGACTTCATTTCTGTCAAAGCGCTGTGAATGTCAGATATTCTCTCGTGCATAATTTTTGGTCGATGAATATAGGATGGTAATTTTTTTCCCAATGTTTCTAAATCATTTCCTGTGCAGGAACCATTTACTACCTTCTTTCTAAACCTACAAGGAGGAAAATTTGATCATGCTGACAGAACATTTTCAGCAGTGTCTAGAGCTTGGCGAAACTGCCAGCGTGATACTTCTGATGTAAAGGTATGTAAAATCCTGTTTTACATTATATTTGAAAATCTGCTATGGTTGTCTTAAACATTGGCCAATGTTTCCATAAGTACGGCGTTCCAAGAAGTAAATTGATCAGTTTCTTTTTGCTGTATTCCATGAAATGAAAGTGTTCTGAAACATTGTGACCATATTTAAGCCAGAGTGGATTTTCTCATTTTTGACAATACTTAGTCAGTTACTTTCTATTTTGGTTATGATCTTGTGTACCTCAGCAGCACTGACATTTCAAGATTCCATACCACCTTATTATTATCTTTGCCAGACTTCACCTGTAATTTCTGTACCATCCATGCTCCATTGTCACACCTAGCAAACTCTAAGGTTTAATTCTCTTATTCTTCATGTACATGTTGCCACTCACCATGGTTTTCGTGTGACACTGCCCACGCCATGACCTTTGTTGTACAGTATGATATACTAAAGTAAAGGTAAAGGAAGATTGGAACTTTCCCTAGCTACACAAGCAAAACCTAAAGTAGCCAATTCAGTTCCCACTTGAAGTTCTACACCTTGGACATCCTTAATCCACATTCCCTCTACTCCCTTCCTGAAATTGGGAAATTCTGCCATACACTGAGTTAAACTTTCAGTACACATTCAGTCCATCACCAATAATGCATAATTCTAATTTTATGATATTAGCTTTCTTTCACCATCTTTTCCCCACTATAAAATATTAACTCATCCAGAGAGAATTGAGATGAGGTGACTGGGAGCGAGGAGGTTAGCTCGCAAATAGAGAAGGATTGTAGACAGCGTAAGAGGGAGGATAGACAAATGATGGAAGACCAAAGGTTTGAGATGTTTCTATTTTAATGCCAGGAGTGTGTTGAATAAAATGGATGAGCTTAGACCGTGGATCATTGCTTGGAAATGTGATATAGTAGCCATTGTAGAGACTTGGATGTCTCAGGGACAGGACTGGATACTTCAGGTGCTGGGTTTCAGATGTTTCAGAAAGGACAGGGAGGGAGGGAGGCAAAAGAGGGAAGGGGAGTGGCACTGTTGATCAGGGGTAGTATCATGGCTGTAGAGAAGGTGGAGGCTGTGGATGGATTGTCCATGGAGTCTCTGTGGGTGGAAGTTTGGAACAGGAAGGGATTGATAACTTGGCTGAGTGTTTTCTATAGGCCGCCCGATAGTAACAGGTATATTGAGGAGCAGATAGGGAAACAGATCCTGGAGACATGTAATAATAACAGAGTTGTCATGATTTAATTTCCCAAACATCAGTTAGAATATCCCTAGGGTAAGGGGTTTGGATGGGGAGGAGTTTGTTAGGTATGTTCGGGAAGGTTTCCTGACACAGTATGTACATAAACCTACAAGAGGAGAAGCCGTTCTCGGTATGGTACTGGCTAATGAACCTGGACAGGTGTCGGATCTCTCAGTGGGAGAACATCTTGGGGATAGTGATCATAACTCTATCTCCTTTACGCCAGTATTGGAAAGAGATAGGATCAGGCGAGTTAAGAAAGTGTTTACCTGGAGTAAGAGGAAATACGAAGCCATCAACAAGACATAGACTAATTCTTTAATGATCTTATTCCAATCTTCTTTGCCATTTTTTCTAGTCTAGTGCATTCCATGTCCCTTCAGTTCACATCCTTCACTTTTGAGTCTGAACCCTGAGTTCATTTTCTCTTTCAATTTTATGCTGAATCCCACAGAGCCCTTAGCCCTTATTGCTTTACATTCTGAACTTCTGTTTCTAAACTTTCAAGTTTGCTACCTTTCTCCTCATTTTCTCATTAAAATCTACCTATTCACACTTTTATTCATTTGCCATTGATTTCCCATTCCTACTCAGTGTTTGAAATTGTTCATCCATTTTCTTGATATGAAGCATTTGGAGTGAGATGTTTGCTACACTCAATAATTTAATTGTATATAATTTAATTGTAAAATGTTTTTCAAATCCCTTGTTCAGCCTAATTTTTTCCTGGTTTGTTTTCAAAATGTGGATGTATTTTGCTAATCAACTTTACAGCCTGAAAATGGCCGCTGTGAGAGATGAACACTATCACGTTCTCCCCTTTCCTGTGGAATATTGCATTGTCGCAAAGCTGCCTGCTAATCAACCCATGATATGACAAAATCCCAAACAATAAAGATTGGCCTGTTGGAGTACCTAGTAGGTCTCGGACCCTTTGTTACAACTTCCGACTAATTATGCACTTCCTGAATTAGTTCTATTTAAAAGATTGTTCAATGTGATTTCCTTTTAAATATCATTGACATTCTGTTGACTGAAAATTACATGTATAGAAGTAAGCTGGGAATTACAATTAACCAACAGAGAGGAAGACTTCATATTTAAGAAATAAATTGCATCTATGTGAGATTTAGACCAAGATTAACTTCACAAAATTGTAGACACAGTTGCTAGCAGCCAACACCATATTAGAGCATGGCTGAGAAGGGTACTCAATCATTGGCGTACAGTGCAATCAAGTGTGCAGAGTTTGTAAGGAAAGTTCTGTACATACTCTGGCAGTGCAGGGATTCATCACCCTCCTGGCATTGCAGGGGCATAGGAGGCTTATAGTTTATAGACATTATAGAGAGTCAAGCTGAGCTTATGGAAGGCAACAACTGGTATTGAGAGCAGAGTTCTCAGATTTTGGACAGTGACAATAACAAGCAATATTGTCAGCAAGAAAAGCAGATCAAAGAGCGTGTAGCGGATACAGGCTGCCAAACCCTTAACCGAGAATCGATTTCCAAAGCCAGAGATACCAGGATATGTTGGAGAACGAGTGCCACAGAAGACTGTGCTTATCTTGGCAGATTTGTTCCTTCATAATAGTGGACTTCACACTATTATATAGCTCTGCTCACTATACTTACCAGTAGCTATCCAAGTCACTGTAGCCTTGAACTTTGTCATCTTCCAGATATCAGCTGTAGATCTTGGTGGCTTTTTACAAACAGCTGCACACCACCACATCATGTTTGTCACTGACACCTTGTTTGCAAGTGCTGGTAGCACGTTCGGTTCCAGAAATACACAGCTTCACAGATACAAATCATGGTGGGTTTTACCTGCTTCACTGGACTCCTCCAGGAGAAGGCATAATCAGTCACATCTATTTTAGCCATCAAAGCTTCAAATGACCACACAATGAGATTCTTCAACAGGAAGGAATTTCACTCCCCTTGTGGTAAATTGGTTGAAGACCACAACACAAGTTTTCTGCAAGTGTACACTCACTTTCCTGGCAACTATCATGATTATTTAATCCTCTGATAGAATTGACTACTATCGCTCTTCATTCCAATCCCAAAACAGAGTCAAAGAGGCACTGCAAACAAAGCCACTTGCTCAGAAAACCAATATCAAACAGACTGTTGGATTTTTGAAGATGCAGTTCTGGAATGAAATAATCCTGCAATGTTCTTGTGGTAGTCTGCTATACTCTCTATAATCTAGTCTCTACTCTAGGGATGTGGATCTTGAAGGTGGTAAGATCTTGGAGGAACGACAGGTCATCAAAAGAAAAGGAGTAGGACATGAAAGAGGAAGAGGGAGATGCAAATGATTGATGCTCTGTCTGCACAGAGAGGTGGCCAGGCCCAGCACAGGATGTCATTGATGTCAGGAATCACCTGACCCAAGTACTTTGAGTCCTTCTAATCCAGGAGGATGGTATCATCTGGAGCTCACTTTGAGCTGCCTCTGAAAGGGTGTGTAGTGCTACCTGAGTATGCTAAGTGGGACATTGACACAGTGGTTAGCACTGCTGCTTCACAGTGCCAGGGACCCAGGTACAATTCTGGCCTTGGGTGATTGTGTGGAGTTTGTACATTCTCTCCATATCTGGGTTGGTTTCCTCTTGGTGCTCTGATTTCCTCCCACATCACAAAGGTGTTTTGGTTAGTTGATTGGCCATGCTAGATTGCTCCTTAGTGTCCAAAAACGTGTAGGTTAGGAGGATTAGCCATGGTAAATCTGCTGGTTAAGGTAAGGGAGGTTGTTCTGGAAAAGATGCTGTATTGAAGAGTTAGTGCAGAGTCAGTGAGCTAAATGGCATCCTGCAGTGTAGGGATTCAATGGATCACTCCAGTACCACCTGAGCACATTTGGATGTTAAACTATGCCGATTGGCTATCTGTTCTACTGCTCCATATCCAGTTGTGCATACATAGTCAGCTAGCTGGGCAATGTGGCCAGAGGTCAGCTGGCACTGTCTGCGCAGTGCAGGAACTAGTGCAGTGGAGTCTGGAGCTACGCACTGTTCACCTCCAGACTCCACTGCACCAGTTCCTGCACTGCTCAGAGAGTGCCAGCTGACCTCTGGCCACATTGCCCAGCTAGCTGACTATGTATGCACAACTGGATATGGAGCAGTAGAACAGATAGCCAATCGGCATAGTTTAATATCCAAATGTGCTCAGGTGGTACTGGATCAGAGGCTGTGCCAGCTGCTGCTGTTCAATCACAAGGCGCAGGGGGCCAGCCTGCAGAAGCTGCCGCTTGAGCTGTGCAGCCTGAACCAACTGCAGGTCAGCTGCTCAGGTCAAACCATTTGGCCGACCTGCAAGCCCTGCTAATTCTCAATGTATCCAGAAATATGCTCGGCTCCCTGTTCAATAGTCTCCTGGAGCAGTTTAAACGTGAACACTAATCACCACAGGTCCCCACTCCAGACCGCTAGGCCACTGCCTCTGCCTCAGAAGCCTAATGTGTTTGGGAATCAGCTGCAGGCCCTGCCCAGGCTTATTTTCCAGCCTGGCATCCTCCTCCTGAACTCTATCACTGCTTTCAATAACCTGATCAAGGAGTTATTGCCTGGAATCCATCACCTAACAGATGGTGGGTTCAACTCAATAAACGCAGCTTTTAGTCACTTTTATATGTGAAAGAGATTATATTTATTTAATAATAATGTTTAATAATTTATATATCATACGGCAGCCAAAACAGTGACCTATCCTTTCAATGTGGCAGGCAAGAAAAGGCCACAATCAGATCCTGCTCTTTCTTTATGATTTTACACGCCCCACTTCTGATTTTTCTTTCCACTGATCTCCGTGGAATCCACACCACTAGATCATATGATTAGATTTTCAATATTTAAGATTGATTTTAATTCTCATTGCCTCCTATATAGAAACTGCTTCTTTTCAAGCATTACACATGCAGGAGATTTGTCTCAGTGATGGCAACAATCAGAACTGGAGGGAATCTTCCAATCATGTGGATTCTCTCCAGTTCCCCCTTGGTAGGGGTGGTGGTTTAGACTTGGAAATGGTCCGAGCATTGGTTTCCTGACCCCAAAAGGGAAAATCAAGCCCATGAGGTTCAAATGTTAGTTCACCATACATGTGATCCTGGATGTTGGGAAGCAACTACTTTTTCCTCTTAATCATATGCCCAAGATCAGAATCACATGTGTAGTGAACTAAGATTTGAACCTTGTGGGCTTTTTTGGAGTACCTTGGGAATAGCTTCAGTGAGATTATCAAGCAAAGTTTACCAAATAGAGGAAAATGTTCTTATAAACTAATTGATTCCAAATTTGTTTGCGTAAATGTACTTTGTCTAGTGAGGATAAATTGATAATTCGAATGCTTTCTAGGCCTTTCAAATTAACAGGATTAAACTGTGTATTCTCCCTCGGATAAATGTTTCTATTCAATGGATTTACAGCCCAAAAGTGCAAATCAAAGCATAAGCTCTTAATGTCAACAACCTGAAGGTTGTTTTCATGGACTTCCATTCTATGCATATTTTAATCACAGAATAAAGTTGCAAATGAGTAGAGCACAACACGTCAGTTTCTCTGACATACCAGTTTATTTCCATGTGTACAGAATATCCAGTTTATGTTAAGGTAATGGACACCAGGACAAATTTCCTGTGATCTTTTTCATTTCAAAAGACTCTCTTGCACAGGGACTGATTGATTATTTTGATTTATTCTTCAAATATCAGTTAGCTGGCTTTGCCTGGAGGCCAGTGGTAATCAACATTGCAGAGAATCACATGAATTGGCTGCAGAGAGAGTTCATGCCAGTAGGTATCACACTTTAATGAAGAAAACTGAAGCATATGTGTGGTCATAACCAATTGACGTCTTCATACCGTGAAAGCTTGGGGTTCATGATCAAAGCAAAGATTTAATCCTTACCTTACTGGGATATAACCTTTGTCTGAACTTATCTCAGTGTTTGTATGGTAGTGTTTTTTAACAAATTCAAATTAATTGTTCTTAATTTTTTTGAGAGTTGTTCTTTTTTGATGAAAGCTGTCTTAACTTTCAATATTTCTCTAAATGCCAATTATGTAAATTTACTAGAACCCCCACAGTTCCTGATTTTTTTTAACACACAATATGTAGCATTTTTAAATCTGAAGCATACATATGACATCTTTCCAGGAGCAGATATTTTATCTTAAAACATAAAGCATATTCAAGTTTTTAGTGCAATGATCACAATTCATATCTCAAAAACATTTAAAATATTTTTCTGCTCCTCCTATTAAATCTCCTTGGGAGGTCTTTTGTTTTAAGATTCGAGAAAATTAAGAGCTAAGTTCTGGGAGTTCTACCAATCCAGTCCTGCTCCCCTTCATAAAAAAATAAACAAACAAATGTTAAGCTTTTTCAATAGTGAGGAAATGAACAGAATTCCAGATATGTTTTAAAAAAAGCTTTAGTTTTGAAAAAATAATCTCAGGCCACTGATTTGGGCATAAGAAGTGTATCTAATTAATGGCATCAGGATAACTAATTATGCAGATTTTTAAATATATATTATGCATATAAAATGCAGAATAGTGCATCATGCTATTTTTATGAGTATTAGACGTAACAATTGTATTAGTCTTCATTCTAACTTCACCCAAAGCAAGACACAAAAGAGAGCAAGTCAGTATTAATTACATAATACAATATAATTAATTATATAATACAACATTCAAATTGGAATTGAATTGAAGAACATAGCATCACAGGACAAATGTATGTGTATCGCATCTTTAATATTCTAAAATGTCCCAACATATTTCACAAAAGCACTTTCAAACAAAACTTGATCCCCAGCTGTGCAAATTATCAGGCTAGGTGATCAAAAGTTTGATCAAAGAAATAGGGTTTTAAGCTGCATTTTAAAGAAGCGAGCAGCAGAGATGTTTAGAACATAGAACATTACAGCACAGAACACGCCCTTCGGCCTTCGATGTTGCGCCGACCAATATAAAAAGCAATGCCCCTCCAAACTAAACCATTCCCTTCTCTTCCATATACTTATCAACTAACCTCTTAAACGCACCAAACTTGGCGCATCTACAACTGCTGCAGGCAGGGCATTCCACTCCCGAACCACCCTTTGGGTAAAGAACCTGCCTCTGATATTCGTCCTATAACTATCACCCCTTAATTTAAAGCTGTGTCCCCTCGTGCTAGCTTTCTCCATCCTAGGAAAAAGGCTATCACTGTCCACCCTATCTAAACATCTAATCATCTTATATGTTTCGATTAGGTCCCCTCTTAGCCGCCTCCTTTCTAATGAAAACAACCTCAAATCCCTCAGGCTCTCTTCATAAGACCTGCCCTCCATACCAGGCAACATCCTGGTAAACCTCCTCTGTACCCTCTCCAATGCCTCCACATCTTTCCTATAACGCGGGGACCAGAACTGCACACAATACTCCAAGTGCGGCCGCACTAGAGGTTTGTACAGTTGCAACATGACGTTGCGGCTCCGAAATTCAATCCCCCTACCAATAAAAGCTAAGGCTCCATACGCCTTCTTAACAACCTTCTCGACTTAACTGCCTACTTTCAGGGATCTATGCACATACACACCAAGATCCCTCTGTTCATCAAGACTACTAAGAATCCTACCATTAGCCCTATACTCTACACATTTAGTATTTCTGCCATAGTGCATTACCTCACACTTTTCCACATTAAACTCCATTTGCCACCTCTCGGCCCAGCTCTGCAACTTGTCCAAGTCTCTCTGCAAACTATAAAACCCCTCTTCACTATCTACCACTCCACCGACTTTAGTGTCATCTGCAAATTTACTAATCCATCCTTCAATACCCTCATCCAGATCATTTATAAAAATTACAAACAGCAGGGGCCCCAAAACAGAACCCTGAGGTACACCACTTGTCACCGAACTCCAAGATGAATATCTCCCATCAACCACCACCCTCTGTCTTCTATATGCTAGCCAATTCCTAACCCAATTAGCTAAATCACCCTCTATCCCATACATCTGCATTTTCTGCAGAAGTCTTCCATGGGCCACCTTATCAAACGCCTTACTAAAGTCCATATATACCAGATCAACCGCCTTACCCCCATCCACCTCCTTAGTCACTTTTTCAAAAAAACTCAATGAGGTTAGTAAGGCACGACCTACCCTTCACAAAACCATGCTGACTATCCCCAATCAATTCATTTCTCTCTAAATAACTATAAATCCATCCCTAATAATTCTCTCCAATACTTTGCCCACAACAGAAGTAAGACTCACCGGCCTATAATTCCCCGGAAAGTCTCTCTTCCCCTTCTTGAACAATGGGACCACATTCGCTATCCTCCAGTCTTCCGGCACTATACCCGTAACCAACGACGACCTGAAGATCAGAGCCAGATGCTCTGCAATCTCCTCTCTTGCCTCCCAGAGAATCCTAGGGTAAATCCCGTCCGGCCCAGGGGACTTATCCAACTTCAAACCCTCGAGACTATCTAGCACATCCTCCCTATCTACTTCAATACTTTCCAGTTTGCAACCCTGTACCTCAGTGTTCTCCATAACTACATTTACATCACCCTGCGTGAATACCGAAGAGAAATATTTATTCAGTGCCGCTCCAATCTCTTCAGGCTCCACGCACAACTTCCCACTGCTGTCTATGACTGGCCCTAATCTTGTCCTAACCAATCTTCTATTCTTAACATATCTAAAGAAAGCTTTAGGATTCTCCTTAATCCTGGATGAATTTCAGAGATCCGAGCCTATGCAGCTAAAGACTGCTATCTATGCAGAAATTATTAAAGTCTGTAATGCTCACGGTTCAAAATGGAACAGTGCAGACATTTCAGTGGTAAGGCAGGAGGAGGTTATAAAGATAAAGAGGGAGAAGACCATAATGATGTTTGAAAACAAGAAAGAAAGTTTGAAAATCAAGATGTGACTGGAATAGATACCAGCGTAGCTCAGTGAGTACAAATGTGATAAGTGAGTGAGATTTGGTGAATGTTAAGATAAAGGATGAACTGAAGTTCAAAGAGTACAAGATGCGAGACCAGCCAGGAGAGCCTGGAGGTAACAAAGGCACAGATATGGGTTTCAACACCAGATAAGCTACAACAAGAATGGAGATGGGTAATGTTAGAGGTGAAAGTGGGTAGAATAACCAGTTTATTTTAGAGCAATGGACAACAGAATGAATCTTCTGCAATCCTTTTCATTTCAGAAAACACTCTTGCACAGTGTACTTGATTAATAATGGGCAGGATTTACTGCCCAACCCGTCATATGTTTCTCAGCGATGGGAGACAGACTGCCATTGACCAGCAGCAGGATCTTCTGGTACCACCTTTGTCAATGGGTATTTCCGTTGAATTTAGTCCTTGCTGCTGTGAAACCCATGGTGGGCTGTGTTATCAGCCGGACGAGAAGATCCCACCATGTGAATAGCTAGAATGTTCTGGCCTCTTACTTCTCCATCTTTCCTTCCCCAACATGATCCTCGGGGAGCCACTTTTGCAATCTCCAGGACTTCGTCCTTCTTGGCAGTCACAATGTTGAATTGGGGTATTCCTCTTCCTTTCAGTGCTCTCTTTTCTTTTCTTCTACAAGGTCAAACAAAAGAAAGAGTTTAGACGCTGCATTCCTTTGTGATTGAATGGATATAGAATCTGCAGCTCATCTCTAAATACGAATGCAAGGTTCCAAAGTCTGGTTCGGATTCAGAACTGATCATGAAGAAGGATGGAATCAGTGTCTTAGAGTCATAGAATTTTACAACACCCAAAGAAGCCCTTCAGTCTATCGTGTCTGTGCTAACTATCAAGCATTTCATAGTTATAGAGGTTTACAGCATGGAAACAGGCTCTTCAGCCCAACTTGTCCATGCCACCCCTTTTTTTTTGAAACCCTAAGCTAATCCCAATTGTCTGTGTTTGGTCCATATCCCTCTATATCCATCTTACTCATATAACTGTCAAAATGTTTTTTAAAAGACAACATTGTACCTGCCTCTACTACAACTTCTGTTAACTTGTTCCAAACACCTATATATTCTATATTCCTATCTGTATTTGCCAGCACTTGATCTGTGGCCTTGTATGCTATAGCACTTCAAGTGCTCATCTAAATGCATTTTAAATATTGGGAAGGTTATAGCCATGGACGGCATGGTGGCACAATCGTAACCCCCCGTGCCTCACAGCGCCAGGGATCTAGGTTCAATTTTGGCCTTGGGTCATTGTCTGTGTGGAGTTTGCACATTCTCCCAGTGTCTGCATGGGCTTCCTCCACGTGCTCCAATTTACTCCCACAGTCCAAAGATATGCAGGTTAGGTTGATTGGCCATGCTGAATTAACTGTAGTGTCAGGGGGATTAACTGGGTAAATATGTGGAGTTACGGGGATAGGGCCTGATTGGGACTGTCGTTGGTGTGGACTCAATGGGCCGAATGGGGTCCTCCACTGTAGCGATTCTACCACCTTTTCAAGCAATGAATTCCAAATTCCCACCATCCTCGGGGTAAGGAAATTTTTCCTCAAATCTCCTTACTTTAGATCAGCGTTTGTGGTGGGAACTAAAGACAGTGATTCCCAATTTCTGGTTTATTGAAACTTGTGTTCATTCAATACAGACATCAGGCAAGCCACATGGCTATTTAGAGATGGCAAAGGGATTGAGAGAAATGGTGATTAGGAAAACTGAATGTCATTAGCTTATGTGTAGTGATGTCTTGTTTTGGATGACACCGCTGAGGGATAGCTCATAGTTAAGAAACAGAAGTGGGGGCAAAGATAAAATTTGTGAAAGAATCCAGAGGTGATGGTACAGGAGCAGCGAAAAGCTGTTGAAGTTAACTGTGACTAGAATGGATATATAGGAATGGAACTGGGTAAGGACAGTCAGCCAAGCTGGATAAACTTTTTTTTAGACTTTATTTATTAGTGCCGCAAGTAAGCTTATATTAACACTGCAATGAAGTTATTGTGAAAATCCCTTAGTCACCACGCTCCAGCACTTGTTCAAATACACCAAGTGAGAATTTAGCATGGCCAAAGCATCTAATCAGCGATCTTTCAGACTGTGGGAAGAAATCGGATGAAACTCACGCAGACACAGGGAAAATGTACAGACTTCGCACACACACTGACCCAAGCCAGGAATCGAACCTGGGTCCCTGGCACTGAGAGTTCGTAGTACCGTCATAATGAGAGGTGCTTGAGGAAGGTGATGTAGCTAATTGTCAAAAGGTCAAGAAAGATCTGGATCAATAGTTTAACATGGTCGCTATCATTTAGGATGCCATTTGTGACTTTGAGAAGGGCCATTTCATTACTGTGGAGGTGTTCAACCATGGAGTCGGAGAAATGTGACCATGGATTTGAGAAGCACAACATGTTCGTGCTGAGGCTGTCCTGTAGACGTGTGTTGAAATCCCACTACAGCAGCTGGTACAATTTGAATTCAATTAATAAAGTCTGTAACTGGAAACTAATTTTTGTAATGGTGGCCAGAAGCTATCACATGTTGTAAAAACCATCTGGTTCACTAATCTTCTTTAAGGAAGGAAATCTGCCATCTTTATGTGGCCAGGTCTACATGTGACTCCAGATTTACAGCAATGTGTTTCTTTTTATTTGTTCATGAAATGGCACAGTAGTTACTTCTGCTGCTTTACAGTGCCAGAGATCTGGGTTCGTCTCCAGCCTCGGGTGACTGTGGAGTTTGCATATTTTTCCTGTGTCTGTGTAGGTTTCCAACAGGTGTTCCAATTTCTTCCCACACTCCAAAGATGTGCAGATTAGGTTGATTGGCCATGCTAAATTTCCCGTTCACGATCCAAGATATATATGTAAGCAAAGTAAATACCTAGGGATACGGAGTAAACCTGGGTAAGAATTGGTGCAGGCTTGATGGGCCAAATGGCCTCCTTCTGCACTTAAAGCCTTTATGATTGTATGATTTGTGGATTCGACCAATATTTATTGACCATCTCTAATTGCTCTTAAGAAAATGATAGTGAGCACCACCTTAACTGCTGCAAAGTCCATGTGTTCTAGGAACACCAGTAATGCTGTTAAGCAAGGGTATTCCAGGATTTTGGCCCAATGACAGTGAAGGAAAGGCAATATAATTCCAAAACAGGATGATGTGTTACTTGGAAGGGAAGTTGAAGTTGTTGATGTTCCCATGTAACGCTTCTCTTGACCTTCTCAGTGGTTTAGGTCATGGATTTGGAAGTTGTTGTGTGGAGTTTACATGTTCTCTCCATGTCTGTGTGGATTTCCTCTGGGTGCTCAGGTTTCTTCCCACAGTCCAAAGATGTGCAGTTTAGTGAGAATGGTCACCTGCTGCACTGTAGAGATTCTGTGGTTATCGAAGGAGCCCTGATGAGTTGCTGCAGTGCATCTTGTAGATGGTACGTCCTGCTGCCAGGAGGTGAGTCGCTCACCACAAAATTACCAGCCTCTGGCCTCTTCTAGCCCCAGTATTTATATGGTTAGTCTGGTTCAGTTTCTGGTCAATGGTAACCTTCAGGATGTTGATAGTGGGTGCTTCAGCAATGATAATGCCATTGAATGTCAAGAAGAGATGGTTGGAATGTCTCATATTGGAGATGGTCATTGCTTGGCGCTTGTGGCATGCATACTACTGAACAATTACAGCCTTAGCCTTAATGTTGTCGAGGTTTTGCTGCATATGGAAATGCACTGCTTCAGGATTTGAGTCATTGTGAATGGTACTGAACATTGTGCAATCAGCAAACATTCCCACTGCAGACCTTATGATGGAGGGAAGCAGCTCCAAGGATACCAATCCTCAGAAACTCCTGCAGCAATGACCCAGGCTGGAGATGATTGACCTCTAACAATCACAACCATCTTCCTTTGTGCTAGAATGACTACAACCAGTGGAGAGTTTGCCCCTGACTCCAGTTTTGCTAGCTCTCCTTGTGCCACATTGATCAAATGCTGTCACTGGCAGTAATTCTCATCATAGCTCTTGAGATCTTTGTGCATGATTGGAACAAAGACTTCAATGAGTTATAGAGCTGAGTGGCCTTGGAAAACTGCAAATTGTGTGTCACTGAGCAGATTATTGCTGTGTATGTATCAATAGCATTGTTGACCATACTTTCAAACACTTTGTTGATGTTCGAGAGTAGGCTAATGAAGTGGTAATTGGCTGGGTTCAATTTGTTCTATTTTTTGTGGGCAGGACATACCAGGACAATTTTCCACTTTGTTGAGTAGATGTTAGTGTTATAGATGTATTGGAAAAGTTTGTATAGAGACATGGCTAGTTCTGAAGCACAAGCCTTCATTACTGTTCCCAGATGTTGTTTGGATCCATAGCCTTTGCAGTATATAATGTCTTCAGCTGCTTGATGACATTGCATGAAGTATCAAATTGGCTGAAGACTGGCATCTGTAATGCTGGGGACCTTAGGAGGAGACCAGATGAATTATCTAGCTGAAGATGGTTGTAAATGCTTCAACTGCATCTGTGGCAGGTAAATTAATGAGAATGAAGTCAAGTAGGTTTTTCCCTCTTGTTGGTTCCCTCATCATCTGCTATAGATCCAGCCTACAAGTATGCCCTTTCACTAAAGAGAAGGACTTGATGGATGAGGAGCCTAGGGTAGGGTGTATAGATATTCTAGGTCATGCCAATATCAAAAAGGAGGTAAAGGCAGATGACGGACTTCATTGGTTATTCAAACCTCAGCAAACCTACCAAGAAGTGGGAAGCGGAAGAACACCTCCGTTAATAAACAGGAGTGACAGCATCTTGTTAAAGCGGCTGAGGGACTTCACTGATGCATCCTGAGAGAAGTTGGACAAGCAATATCTACTAAGAAGTGGAAAGCGGTAGAACACCTCCAGTGATAAACAGGAGTGACAGCATCTGATTAAAGCGGCTGAGAGACTTCACTGGTGCATTCTGGGAGAAATTGGACCAGCAATATCTACTAAGTGGGAAGTGGAAGATCTGATGTCTAGGAGCGGTAAGCCCGAAACACTACATTAATACTTTCCACCCTCCTGTTCTACCAAAAAAAAGGCCACTGTGAGAAGATAAAAGTTAAGAGTTCTGTAAATTTTCTTAAAATAATTTAATTGGTGCTTGAAATGACAGTAATTGGGGTTAAGTGTTGCATATTGAGATAATGGGAGATCTTTGATGGTTCCAGAATCTCGGACAATTATGTTTGCAGGAAGCGCACTCAACTGCAGCTCCTTACAAACCACATGGATAGGTTGGAGCAGCAGTGTGGAGGCACTTAGGAGCATGAAGGTGGCAGAAAGCGTGGATAGGAGCTTTAGAGATGTCACATCCAAGATGCAGGCAGATAGATGGGTGACAGCTAGAAGGGGCAGGCACTTGTGGGTATCCCCCTCTCTAATATAGTATACTATTTTGGATACTGTTGGGGAGGATGGCCTATTAGGATAAAAGCAGCCAAAGCAGTGGCACCTCGGCTGGCTCTGCTGTAAAGCTGGGAGGGACAAAGAGGACTAGAGCAATTGTTATAGGGGACTTTATAGTAAAGGGTGCAAACAGGCATTTCTGTGGACATGAAAGAGACTCCAGGATGGTATGTTGCCTCATTGGTGTCAGGGTGCAGGATGTCTTCGAAATGGCAGAAAGCATTCTGAAGAGAGAGGGTGAACAGCCAGAGGTCGTGGTACGTATTGGTAATAACGACATAAGTAAGAAGAGTGATGAAGTCCTGCAGCAGCAGTTTAGGGAGTTAGGTAGAAAGTTAGAAAGCAAGACCTCTAAGATTATCATCTCAGGATTAATCCCTCTGCTATGTGCTAGTGTGACTAGGAATAGGAACATAGTGCAGATCAACATGTGTCTAAACAGTTGGTGTAAGAGGGAGGGCTTCAGACATCTGGACCATTGGGCTCTCTTCTGGGGAAGGTAAGACCTGTACAAAAAGGGCAGATTGCATCTAAACTGGAAGGGCATAAATATTCTGTCCAGAAGGTTTGCTAGTGTCACGCGGGAGAATTTAAACTAGTTTGGCAAAGGGAGAAACCAAAGCAAAAATGAATTTGCTGAAGGGAATCAGAGAGTAGGGCCAGTAAGACTCAGAGAAACAACAGGCAGGGTGAGGTTGCTAATCAAAGAGGTCTGGTGGACTGAAGTGCGTTTGTTTCAATGCGAGAAGTTAACAGGTAAGGCAGAGGAACTTAGAACTTGGATTAGTACTGGGAACTATGATACTGTTGCTATTATAGAGACTTGCTTAAGGGAAGAACAGGATTGGCAGCTTAACATCCCAGGATACAGATGTTTCAGGTGGAATAGAGGGGAGTATAAAAGGGATGGGGGAGTTGCACTACTAGTTAAGGAGAATATCACAGCTGTACTGTGGGAGAACACCACAGAGGGCTCATACAACATGGCAATATGGGTAGAACTCAGGAATAGAAAGAGTATAGTCGCACAATTTTGGGAGTTTACTATAGGCCACCCAACTACCAACAGGAGATAGAGAAACAGATATGTAGGGAGATTTTGGCAAGGTGTAAAAGTAACAGGGTTGTCACAGTGAGAGATTTTATCTTCCCCTATATTGATTGGGAATCATTTAGTGCTGGGGGCCTGGATTGGGTAGAGTTTGTAAGGAGCATCCAGGAGGGCTTCTTGAAACAAATATGTAGATAGTCCAACTAGGAATGGAGCTATTAATGGAACTGGTATTGGGGAATGAGCCCAGCCAGGAGTTTCAGTAGGGAAGCAATTCGAGAACAGTGACCACAATTCAGTAAGCTTTAAGGTATTGAAGGATAAAAATAAGTGCAGTCCTCAAGTTAAAGTGGTAAACTGGGAGAAGGCTAATTGCAAATTGGGCAGGAACTGAAGAATGTCGACGTTTGAGGGAAAAGCAACATCTGACTTGTGGGAGGCTTTCAAATGTAAGTATAGGAATTCAGGAGTGGCACATTCCTGTAAGGATGAAGGATAAGTATGGCAAGTTTTGGGAACCTTGGATAACAAGAGACATTGTGAGTGTAGTCAAAGAGAAAAGGAAGCATTTGTCAAAGCTAGGAAACTGGGAACACACGAAGCAAATGTGGAGTACAAGTAGAAAGAAACTTAAGCAAGGAATAAGGAGGGCTAAAAGAGGTCACAAAAAGCCTTGGCCTGAAGGATTTAGGAAAATCCCAAAACTTTTTACACATATATAAAGAGCAAAAGAGTCGCCAGGGAAAAGTTGGCCCACTCAAGGACAGGGAAGGAATTTCTGTGAGTAGCCAAAGGAAATGGTATTAAATGAATACTTTGCACCAGTATTCACCAAAGAGAAGGACTTCGTAGATGATGAATCTAGGAAAAGTGTGTAGATAGTTTGAATCATGTTGAGATAAAAAAGAGAAGGTATTGGAGTTCTTGTGAGATACTGCATTTTGAAATACATCCATATGATATGGATAGGAAATATACAGTAAATGGCAGAATGCTTAAAAATATTGATAGGATGGCAGGTAAGAATATTAATTTACCAGATTGGTGTTTACAACAATCAGTTTCATGTTCGTTGTTACCAAGACTGGTTTTCCATTCCAGATTTATTAGTTTAATTTAAATTCCACCAGCGTCAAGGTGGGATTCAAACCTGTCTCTTAAATTAGTTTGAGCGCCTGAATTACTAGTCCCTTTACAATTAAGTAATCATCTTCCTCCTCGACTATAACCATCCTCTGAAATTGTCTACCAAGCTACTCGGTTCAAGAGCAATTACAGATGGGTAACAAATGTTTGCTTTCCCAACTATGCCCACATCCCATGAAAGAATAAAGAAAAAAATGTGGGTGGTTGCAGATCTGAAGAAAAGAGACACAGTACCTGATGAGAGACAATCTGTTGATAATGTCAGCTAACATGGATGAGGAAGAGAGGTTGGCCAGTCAGCAGTTTGGTGGAAATAGGGAAGACGGAATAGCAGGTGGGCTTCTTAGGCACAATGTTTGGAGGGGACATGAGGGGCAGGCTGGAAGAGAAACTAGAGAAAACAAGCTCAGGAATAGCACGGAGAACTTTCAGGGAAATGTGACCTAGTGGATATGAGAAGGAAGGAGCAGAGGCACGCATCATCTCAACCTTGCTAAGATGTCGTTGAGCTCCTTGTATTTATTTTTTAGGTAAGGGTGAAAGGGCAGAGGAATGGGAATTAAGGAGATGGGGTTTGCAGTGCAGAGAAGCCAGAGGGTTTTTTTGCATTCTAGAATGATCCTAGATTTAATTCAAATTCTATGATATCTGCTTTGGACCATTTTGCAGTTGCAGTTGTTTAGAATTTTTAGTCATTAGTCTTGCTTCTCCTACTTCTTCATTCTTTTGGACTCCCCTCTAGAAATAACTAATGTAGTTATCATCGGGCCATTTATTCATGGTTGCCAATTTATTATTGTAGTCCGCACAATTGTGCCTAATTTCTGATGTTACTATATGGGTTTTTGTAGTTTTAAAAAAAGTTTCACCAGCTGTCAAGGTGAGATTTGAACCTGTCTCTTAGAATATTAGCCTGAGCTTCTGCATTATTAGTCCCTTTACAATTATGCCACCATCTTCCTTCTTGACTCTTAACCATCCTCTGAAATTGCCTACCAGGCTACTCAGTTCAAGAGTAATTACAGATATGTAACAAATGTCTGCCTTTCCAACAATGCCCACATCCCATGAAAGAATAAAGAACAAAATCTAATTGAAGATTTGAAGAGAAGAGACATAGTACCTGATGAAAGAGAACCTGTTGATAATGTTTGAGAACCTGTTGACAAAATTTCACATTGTTTTAGAGAATATTGTCATCTATGCTTAAAAATGAAATCACTGTCAACTCGAATGCCAGTTATTTAGAACTAGCAAATAGGTAGAAACAGCAGCTTGCCTTATAGTAGGAGGTGCATTGAGGCTGGCATGTTTTCCAAGCTGGGGGAGGGTGAAATAAGCACAGTTTTCTAGCCCACGCTTCAGAACTGTTTTTTCCCCCATCACTGAAGATAGTAATCTTAGTAAATTCTTAATAGATTTATTATTGCTTGTTTTATTCTGTTTGGATCACAACATTTGATTAAATTATTTAATGTGTATGGTACACAGCAATTGTGCAGGCTTGCTGAATTTTAAAATATTATGATCATTACATGCAGTAGTAAAACGTTAGGTGTTCACTGAAATAATAAACCTTCAGTTAGCTATTTGAATATCTTTCTTTTAAATTGAATGCATCCAAAACAGTGAATACTTTGTTGGACATAATGTCAGTATCTTCATTTAAAATTTGGGTTTGTTTTAGGAAGAGCAAAGACAATGTAGGTCAGAGGTAGGTACAGTAACATTAATCTATAGAGTCTTAAACCACCTTCATGCTGACTGACTTTGCTTTTGTGTGCCCAAGAGTTATTGCTCGTGTCTGACCTGACAATTAATCTTCCAGACTCTGATCTTGATTTTTCTTTTGCTGTCAACCGATCATGAAATTCAAATAGGTTCTAATACGATGGGACACATCTATTGATTGGATAGTGTAGTTTGTGCTTCTGTAAAAGGATCTTATTTGTGTTAAGAGTTATCAGTTTCCTTCACTAGCTATCTTGAACATCTCATATTGTCAAGTACAGCTGTGCTTTTAAAATATTTATTCCATTTCTTCAAAGTTTTTTTTTAAGTGTCTCTTTCAAGTCTGACTGCTGGTTATCACTACTTACGTTGGATGGTCTCCCTCTAATTGATATTCTTTCTTGATCCTATGATATCTTTTGACATCAAATGGAACTTCATTTTCTCCATGGTAGCAATAAAATTTCCCCTAAGAGATGAACCTAAAAATTTATTGACACCATGTCTCTTTTACAGACATAAAATGAATATTGAAACATCCATGGTAGTGAGCAACATTCAAATAAATATTCTATCATGGAAGTATATTGGTATTGGTAAAGCTTTCAATGTCAGCATCCAGAATCTGCATTGAAAATAGATGTTAGGCACTTTGCATATGCAAATTGAGGCTCCTTCCTGAACTTGGCTGTCCTGAACACACAATAAAAAAATCTCACAACACCAGGTTAAAGTTCAACAGATTTATTTGATAGCAAAAGCCGCTAGCTTTCGGGCCTCTGACTCTTTGTCAGGTGAATTCTCCACTCACCTGACGAAGGGTCAGAGGCCCAAAAGCAAGTGGCTTTTACTACCAAATAAATCTGTTGGGCTTTAACCTGGTGTTGTGAGACATCTAACTGTGTTTACCCTATCCAACGCCAGCATCTCCACATCATGACTGCCTTGAACACAGCCAATGGCAATGCCACAGAGCCTGAGTCTACTTCTTCTTGAGACCAGCAGAGACCACCACAAAGTAAGTTTATGAAAAAAATACTTGAATTACATTTCCTGGCTATGCAGCTTGTTTCCTTCTCCATCACCACAAGGACTAAGCTGAGAGCTGTCACTAAGAAATCAGCTGACTCGGTTTCATCTTTGAGAAACCAGGAATCGCCTTTGGACACCTAACTAGTGTTTGCAGTTTGCCAACAATGTGCTGATGAGGCCTGAGGTCCAATTTTAACTGAGTCTTGTGCCTCTGATATCAGGTCAACAAGATTTCAAAAACTAAGAATGTACAGAAAGAATATATTCTGTGTTTAGTAGGTTAGCCCTATAACTCGCCTTGGCTAAAGTTCTAAGTTTAACTATCAATGTATCAGATAAAAAGGAACCAAATTTCACATTGTCGTTATTTTCTTGTGTATTTGGGTACTTTTTTTCTCTTCAGTCTCCAATTTATTATCATCTGCATATTAGATGGCTGTGATTTTCGTGCTCAGATCCCATCATTTAAATAATAAAAAATTATTTGTCCCCAGTTAATAGTTTGGTTGTAAATTAATACTTTTCTCCATATTTGAATAACTTAGTGGATTGTAGTTCAAATCCTGCTGTGTGTCAGCTTGGCTTTTAACTCCTGTTACTAAAATGTCTCAGCTCAGGAGTATTTTTCATGTAAAGATTTATCAGAAATACCTAGAAAACTATGACCTCTTCAAAGCCAAAGAAGTTTACACAAGAGAAGGATGCTTTTTGACTTAGCATGGATTTTCATTGCTGAAGCAAGTAGCTTAGGTCAGGAGATTTCTAACTCTCCTTAATAGAAAGACCCTGAATGTCATGATTTTTACCCAGAATGGTTGGGATGGATGTAGGATAGATTCTCGATCATCAACATCGGAAACTGAGTGTAGACAGCCAAGTGGGCAGCTGAGTGTCAATGTGACTGGTAAGAAAGCCTACTTCTGTTTGGAATTTTATCCTAGTTGTATTAAAGCCTGTTGGGTCCTTTAGCCCAATCCAATCCTCTCCACATGCCACCTGCATGTCTTGCATATCAACTCATGCCCCACCTAGCCCTCCATGGCTTGTTATAGTCTGCTTCCCTGATGAAAATCCTGGCCGTTGTGTCTGAGCCAAATCTTCATTAGAGAAAACTAATTCACTGCCTGACTCCATCTCATAGGATTCTATCTTCCTGTCATAGTATTTATCCAATTTTCCCTTAAAAACCGCAGTGGTATTTTCTTCAATCATTCCAGTGTGGAAACTCCTCGTTATAATTTTTTTCCAAATCCACTTCTTCACTTATTGAAGACCTCGCATCACCAACTCTCCAACAGGAGGAAATAGTCCTTCACTACTCAATTTAGGAAAACTGTTCATTGTTTTAGAATTCTTTTCAATCTTCTGTTGGACTTCTCTAATCCAGTGGAGTCTCAGTATTTGGAGTGTTTTCATAATCGGACATTTTCTTCTATGATGTAATTCTGAACAATCTACTCAACATGTAATCCCTATAGCTTTAGTGCCCCTTTTTGTAGAAGGGTACCTAATCTGTGGCCTGACCAATTTTTTAGTATTAAATTCATTACTCCTTTCTGCCTGTACTCAAATACTCAAGTTTATAAATTAGAAAATAATATTTGATTTTTATAGCTTTGCTAATCTGCACTGAATCCCTCTGGTTTCTCTGTTCATCAATGCCTTTTCAATTGATGCATCATCCCATCTTTTGATTTTTTTCCAAATTGTTTTACACTTAATACATTAAATTGCAAATGGTACCCTTCTACTTAATCTGTTAATTTGCCTGTTTTCCTGAAGATTTTTGTAGTCCTTCTTGCTACTGCTGTGCCAACAAATTTTGAGATTCTATGCCCTCTACCCCAGGTTAAATTGTCAAATATATCTTGAAAAGTCAGGATCCAATGGGTCATGCACCTTACAACACTTCTCTAGCTCAGTCAATACTTATTTATTTACTGGGCTTGATTTTAATTGCATATATGCAGGGTTTTGAGTGAAGTAAAATAGCACCCATATTTTTGTTAAGAACTTATTATCTAATTGTTACATTCCTTCTTATACTGTACATGTAGGAATCAAATGCCCTTTGGAAATCCATATGAATTACTTCCACTGTATTTTATTCATCCAATCACTTATTTAAAAAAAACTCAAGTTTGTTGAGTAGGACTTGATTTAAACAAGTCTGTACTGGTTGTTCCTGCTCCAGCAAATGATCTGAATCTGGGTTTATATGATCTACATAGTTGTTTGGTAATATAGAACTTGAGTGTTGCTGAAAAAAGAGATATGCAATTGAAATGTTTTGTATTGCACTGACCAGGACAGCTATGCAAAATAAACCAACAGTAAAGGGAACAATAATTTATATTGCATGGGAAGTGAGTGCTAATTGGTCAGCAAGTGGAAGCTAATTGGTAGATGTGTTACTATGTAGAATGCCACAATTAATTGCCAGTTTTTGTTTCAATTTAAAACCAGGCTGGTTGACTCTGGTCGAGACATTGCTATGCAGTGATGTGGTTTATGAATTTAAGTGTGCTGCCAGGTATGTAGATTGTATATCCCAATGATTGGTGGATCATATAAAATGGCACATCCCATCGGCTGTTCACATCTGGCAAGATATTAGCCATACCCAACCAGTCTATATTGCAATACAAAGAACATAGTATCCTACATTAATGTGATTTTGCAATTGGACAGCATTTGCTAAGCAGTCTCGATTGTGCTCAGAATTATACTGAAAATCAATATAAGATTTTCAGTCGGACTTGTAGTGTGGTTTACTTCCAAGTGATAGAAACTATGGATATTCGCAAACAAGGCCCTGTCTTTTGCAGACAGAAACAGCATGTCCAAGCATTAGGCCTTTTCCATCTAAATGAAAGCTTGGGGGACAGCCATTATCTCATCCACTCCCCATTGAAATGCCTTGACATATCAAACTTGACCAGCCTGTTTTGAATTTGAAACAATTAACTGTTCCTTGCTGCATTTTC
This sequence comes from Sphyrna mokarran, assembly GCA_024679065.1. Lineage (NCBI taxonomy): Eukaryota > Metazoa > Chordata > Chondrichthyes > Carcharhiniformes > Carcharhinidae > Sphyrna > Sphyrna mokarran. The sequence goes on from JAGIQG010000001.1 coordinate 130,876,389, forward strand.
TATTACAACTCCTTCACCAATTACAGTCCACTTCCCAACCAATCAGCACAATCTTACATAGGTACTTTGAGACTGTCTTGAGGCTTGGGCTCCTCAGGAAAGTGGGGAATCGGTGAGGGTGCATATCCTGCTTCTTATGAGGTTATGTTGTTCTGTTCCTCATATCCTTTTTATGAAAATGTACACTGCTGGATCGCATCTGCCATGCACTGACTGATCCTGGTATTCTCCTCCCTCTGGGTTTCCTTTCTTTATTTGGGTAGGTGAATTGCTGATACAGGCTCTGATTTGTTATATTAGTTCTAGAGGATTTTTCTTATCATCTCTCCCATTGCTGGGTGTCTTGATTTTATTTTCTTCCTTGTTGGCAGAGTTTCCTTGGTGGAAAATTGTTTAAATTTTCTGGTGATGGTGAGGCCTGAACAGTGCCTCTGATGTGGCTAGAGAGGAGTACAGTCTGTTGAGTTGCTAATTTTGGAATGATGTAAGAATCTTTGACTTACTAGCTCCTGTGCACATCAGTGTATGCTGCAATGCCATATCTTGTAGTAATGGTGTTATCCTGATGTTCCCCTTTTTCTGGGTATTGCATCATTACTTGGAGAACTTAGGATACTGAATTAAGTCTTGATTGGTTGTATTTTATCCCACATTGTGTAGCTCTGAATAAGGAAGGAGTGCACTATGGTGCCATTTGCTCAGGGCTTTATCCTGGTATCTTGAGATCCTCCACTCTTACTGGTATCCATTCATAGGGCGATATAGTGACACAGTGATTAGCACTGCTGCCTCACAGCATCAGGGATCTGAGTTTGATTCCAACTTTGGATGACATGTAGAGTTTGCACATTCTCCCCATGTCTGTGCGGGTTATCTCCAGATGCTCTGATCTCCTCCCACAGTCTAAAGATGTGCGGGTTAAGTGGATTGGCCATGCTAAGTTTCCCCTTCATGTCCCAAGATGTGTAGTTTAGAGGGTTTAATGGAGTAAATACACGGGGATAGGATGGGATGCTGTTGGAGAATCAGTCCATACTCAATGGGCCGAATGGCCTCTTCTGCACTATAGAAAGTCTATGAAGTCAAAAATACAAAAAAACCTCAATCATGGGACTGATTACAGAACTTGTCGTACGTAAATTGTCTGCTATGTTCTCAATAGTGTACAATGTCTACATTTCAAAAAAAATCATTGGCTTTGAATCACTTGCTGATCTTAAGTGATCAAGAAAAGCAGTATAGAAATTTGGACTCTAATGATTTCTTCCAATTTGGCTGTTTAAAAATGGCCAATACAACATTAAAGTATCATAAAGTATGTTTTAAGAAATAAGTTCAATGGAAGCCCAACTTTAAATAAGGATTAAATAAGTTACATTTAATGTTTAACCAGTTTGCAAGAATAAGGCCATGATTATATGTATTGTATTTAAATAAAAGTGAACAAAATGTGATGCTTTAGCTGTTCCCCTTGAAGTATTTGTATCTTCTATATACAATATCTGCACAACTCATTCGTGTTGTAGCAATTATATTATTTTTTAAAGTTGCAATTTGCCTTTTATGTTAATAAATTGGTAATGGTTTTCTCACATGCTAGCAGCCCTGTTGAAGTTAGATAAACCCAATGTCTTGCCTTTTCATCATATGAGTTAAATGCAAAATTTTTTTGGAAGGATCTGCAATTCTGTATACAATGGCATACTTGGTGATGGAAGAGATAATAACTTAATTCCTTTCTTGATCCCTGCTGTCTCTGCACTGACTGCTCCAACCTGACCTTGCTCAGCATCTGATGACCTCTTCTGTTGCTGTCAGTTGCTTGGAAGGCTGTTGCTGTTGCAAGTGGCCCTAAGGGGTGCCCAGGAACCGCTGGTCCACTGACCCATAACAACAGGGGATTTAGATCAGAGCCACTTGCCTTTGACATGGCTGCACAGGGCCACTGCACATAATAGCCATCAGACTAGCTTGTATTTTTCTGCTTGTTAAATGGCATGTGGTTTGCGCTTGTAAGAGCCAAACAAATTTTACGTCAGACACTTGCTGTGATTTTCAGATACTGCAGTAATTACATATGTTGCCCCTATTTTGTATGAGTGTGTTAGAACAGATTGCAGCATACTTAATTTGTTTTAACTAGCAATAATAACGGTGCAGTTAATTAGTATGAGGTTACCACAAATGAATTGGGAAGTGTAAAGGTGAAGGACTTGCTTGAGTGAGAGAGAGAGAGAAATGTGGAGATGTTAAATATAGAGCTGCATTGCTTTTCAAATATGGGGAGGAGGGGGTTTATTATACCTTCTGTTAATGTGTGATATAGATGCAACAATTATAAGTTATTATACTGTGAAGTAATCTGTATTTTTTGCCCAATTAAGTAATCAAGTACTCCTACACTTTTTCCAGTTAGTGATTACTGGGACGAACACTGCTTTAGTGACAGATGATATGAATAATTTGCAAAAGCACATAGAAATTTGGAATGTTCCAAAACCTCATCCGTAATTAAGGTGGCCAAAGTAACATTGACTTTTCCTTCTTTTTATCTCTGAGGGTAATTTTGACTTTGATGTAAAGCCATGATGTTGAGTCTAACACATTTTAAACATCTCCTGATTTTTTTTATTTTCACTATAGGTCAAAATTTCTCTCTCTGTAAACTGAATTTACATGTGTTCAATAACATCTAATAGTTTGTGCAGAATCAAATTCAAGCAAAGAGAAATAATCTTGTATTTAATGCAAGGACTTGAAATAAAATATTATTGGAAACTGCAGAAGGCAGACAATTTAATGATTTGGCTCAGCTGAATTATGATATCAAACAGTTCAATCTTTCAATAAATTTGACAAGTCATAAAAATATGATGCAGGTCAATAAACTATGAAAAAATGTTGTTCTTTTAATTTGATGACTTCTGACAAAATGGCCTTATTAGAGGTAGCAGCTGTACCACCAGAGTATCTTTAACTTCTCCACTGATTTAGAACCCTCTGAGTATTGTCTATAATAACTTGAATTATATTATTTCCCCTTCACCTCCAAAATCCTAGCTATGCATATTTGAAGAATGGAGAGGCCCAGCCAAAAAACTGCAAGAGGCATTTGACTTTTTCTTCAAAGAAATAAAGAATTAATAATCTGAAACTAGTTGTTGAATCCTTGTCTCAAATTCAAAAGTATTAGGACAGTACAATTTTTAGGATAGAGAAAGGTTTTCTTTGTTTAATTTTAATTGTCAGCTTGGGTCAGTGATGGCACTCTCAGTTCTTGTTTAGAAGATTATGGTTTCAAGGACAACTATAGATTTAAGCATATAATCCAAACTGATGCTTCAGTGCAGGACTGTGTGTCATCTTATTGAACGCACTATCTTTCATATAAAAAATTAAATCAAGGAGATGTAACAGATCTCACAGTAGTCCCAGTCAATGTTTTTTGTTCAACCAATGTGAATCAATTAATCATTTATCTCATTTGCTGTTTGTCAAAAATGTCTTAAGAAGTCTTGAAATGTGAAAGATGCTGTAAGCATGCAAGTCTTTTTCATTCTTATGAATTGTTGAATTTGGATGATTAAATTTTTATAGATTCAGCACACTTGTCAATTCCATTTTCATTGTCAACACTATTATAAAAGCATTGTCATTGAAGTGTGCTGATATTGCATATGTTTATAAAGAGTCATTTTTAAGCTGTTGAACTGAAGTTTATCTCAAGTAATGATCATATATAAATGTTTTCACTAATATGTCTAATGAGCTTGATTGTACTTAGCAGGTTAAAATGACACTTTATTGGATGGTTGGTGAATTACTTATTAACATTTTCATTTATCTGGTGTTTGATGATTAGGTTGATTATGATGATGTAGACTATGACTGTTAAGCTTTGTTTTAGTAAAATGGACGTTCATTTGTTATATAGGAACTGATTCCTGAATTTTATTATCTCCCGGAGATGTTTGTGAATTCCAACAATTATAATCTGGGTGTGATGGATGATGGAACTGTGGTGTCAGATGTAGAACTTCCACTTTGGGCCAAAACTCCAGAAGAATTTGTTCGCATAAACAGACTGGTAAGAGATTTATCTTATTTCTTCAAATCTACAATGCAGCAGTGCCTTGCTGATGAAACAGGTTTACAGTATGAGATAATAGTAAACTTACAAAAAGCAGTTCTATAAAATTGTCATTGTGAATTTTGTCAGCTGTGGAGCTGAATACTCAAAAAGGCAAATTTAGAATTAGCTGAGTTGAAAAGTTTTTTTATTCTTATAACCATTAATTGCTTTATTTTGGTTTTAAAAAAACCTCTTGATAGAAGCTTTTAATTCCTCATTAAATTACTTGTTTTACAAGTTGAAAAATTCAGAAACAATCAAGAGTTTTAACTGCGGTACTTAAACGACTAAGATATGCCGTCATTGTTGAGTGAGTTGCACTGTCTTGTTATTCTTGTTGATTTTGCTGAATAAATTTGAAATTTTGGCTATTCCAGCAGTATTTGATTGTCTTTTCTTGGGACTTGAAGGGCAGCATTTTCTGCCCCCAACAAGCACAAATACAGGTGAGACAGAGTGAAAATTCAAGTTGCCAGCCTGCATGCCAACTTGCTATGATTATCCCACTACGGACCATTTTCCCAGAGGCTGGAATGGTAGTCAAAAGGCTACTGGCTCACAAGTAATAGGTAGCCAATTGAAGATTCTTATGGCCTATTATCAGAGGCTGACTGGAATGTTCCAGTCAGCATTTATGCCACCTGAGATGTCAATGACAAGGCCACGTGCCTGGAGGCAGCCTCCCAGCATCAGAGCACTGAGCCAGCATTCCGGGCAGACTTTGAGAACCTCCCTTCCTGCTTGGTGTCAGCTGTGGTCACAAGGTGTGAAGTCTCCAAATGGTGACCTGGCTGTTGAGGTCATAAAAAATAGGTTCCTCAAAATGAACCTATGTCTGACCCTCAGGTCAGATCACCCTCTGACCTGAACTGCGGGCTTCACTGCTATTCTTCCTGTAACTTCAAGAACCTGCACACTGTCCTTAATTGAATGATGAACTCCATACCTTCAGAGCCCTATTTGGCCATGTTTTCTGGAGACTTTTTCTGGGAGGTTGTGATTCCCAGTTGATCTTGATGCTGGGATCCTGACCCAAAAATCAAATCCTGCCCCAAGTGTTCAACTACCTTCCCAGTTGAAACGCTTGTTCTAATCCTTGTGCAATGTCAAAGCTGAAGAAAATAAGTTATTTATGGATGCATTGTCAGAAATATTTGTTGTGGAGAATATCTGCAGATCATTACCTTCTCAACACTGAAATGACAGTATCTCGCATCTGATTGTTTTCCTTATACGAAACCTTAATTTGCTTCAACAATTGATACAATAGTCAGAAAGCAGCTTAAACCAGGAATTTATCCTGGAAGAGTGCAAGCAAAGAATTGACAATACATAATGAAATTTTGTTTACCTTATGAGTTTCCTGAAATAATATCTGATATTGTTTACTTGACTTTTTCTCCCTAGATATTTTTTGTAAAGTGGTATATTCATTGACACTTTTCAATTGCTAGATCTATTTACTGGTTATAACTGACAACCTGCAGCAGACTTCTCCTATATTGTGTGCATGCAGGAATAGATGAAATCCCATTGTCATCTGTATGAAGCAAGCATGTCTGAAATTTATTCAATCCTTTGAGGAGATAAAAAACAGATTTATGTTGGTCCTGAGTATCTTTTGTGGGGAGGAATTGTAACTATTGAAATGATAAAGTATTGATTCATTTAAGAAAGTTTTTTAATGTTTTAGATATCTTGTGATTTGGCTTCAACTAAAGGAAATAATAACAAAAAATCAGAATGGATAACTTAACCCAGAGAAGCAAAAATGTGTCAAGTTTGCTTTCTTTTTCCTTCTCCTAACCCCTGCCATGAAATAGCTGAAAAGCAGATGTTGATTTGTACAAAGAATCAACTTATTTGTAACAAAGGGAGTTGATTTTGAGATTGGCAGTATGAAGGTTCAGTGATCATCCTACTCCATAATTTACAATTCTAAATAATTTGATTTGATTTATTATTATCACATGAATTAACATACAGTGAAAAGTATTGTTTCTTGCGTGCAGTTGCCAGCCTGCATCCCACTTCGCTAGCGTCATCCCACTTCAGGCAATTTTCCCACAGTCTGGAATGGTAGCCAAGGGTCTACTGGCTCACAAGTAGTGGGTAGCTAATTGAAAATTCTTAATAGCCTATTGTCAGAAGCTGACTGGAATGTTCCAGTTAGTTCATAGAGAAGGAAGTGAGAGAGAGCAGAATGTAGTGTTACAGTGATAGCTAAGGTGTAGAGAAAGCTCAACTTAATGCAAGGTAAATCAATTCAAGAGTTTGACAGCAGCAGGGAAGAAGTTGTTCTTAAGTTGATTGGTATGTGACCTCAGCCTTTTGTATCTTTTTCCGACGGAAGAAGGTGGAAGAGAGAATGTCCTAGATGTGTAAGATTTTAATTACGCTGGCTGTTTTGCCAAGGCAGAGGTAAGTGTAGACAGAATCAGTGAATAGGAGGCTGGTTTGCATGATGGATTGGGCTACGTTCACAACCTTTTGTAATTCCTTGCAGTCTTAGGCAAAGCAGGAACCACACCAAGCTGTGATACAACCAGAAAGAATGCTTTCTATGTTGTATCTGTAAAAGTTGATGAGAGTCATAGCTGACATGTCAAACTTCCTTAGTCTTCTGAGAAAGCAGAGGTGTTGGTGGGCTTTCTTAACTATAGTGTTGACACGGGGAAACCAGGACTGGTTGTTGGTGAACCTGGACACCTAAAAACTTGAAGCTGTCAACCTTTTCTACTTAGTCCCCGTTGATGTCGACAGGGGCTTGTTCCCTCCTTTACACTTTCTGAAGTTGATGACTATCTCCTTTGTTTTGTTGACATTAAGAGAGATATTATTGTTGCGCACCAATTCATCAGATTCCCTATCTCATTCCTATACTCTGCCTCGTCATTGTTTGAAATTTGACCTATTATGTTAGTGTCGTCAGCAAACTTGAAAAGCAAATTGTCGGGAATTTGGCCACATAGTCATAGGTGTATAGGATGCATAGTAGGAGGCTGAGAACACAGTCTTGTGGGGACCGGTGTTGAGGATGATTGTGGAGGAGGTGTTGCTGCCTATCTTACTGATTGTTGTCTGTAAATTAGGAAATTCAAGATGCAGTCACAAGGGAGGTGCCGAGGCCCAGGCCATGGAGTTTAGAGATGAGTTTCATGGGAATAACGAAGTTGAAGACTGAGCTTTAGTCAATAAATGAGAGTATTACATAGGTGTCCTTGTTATCTAGGTGTTCCAGGGTTGAGTGCAGAGCCAGGGAGATGACATCTGCTGTGGACCTCTCATGGCGATATCCAGCGGATCCAGGTAGTCCGGGAGACTGGAATTGATTCGTGCCATGACTAGCCTTTTGAAGCACTTGGAAGTGCAAAGAAATAAGTGTATTCACTAAATGAAATTTGATTTTTCATATGATTGGATTCTCACAAACCACGCTTATATTATCTGTGAGTGCCTCTCAACCAGTTCATGGTGATGTACATTACAGTTTTTTTTTAAATGGTGTGAGGAGTCACATGAAATCACTTGTGAAAATAAGCTATTCAATCCTAGTGCACCAGTTACTAAATAATATTTATTAAATATGAAAAAAATACACACTAATCAGACAATAATTCTATTAGACATATAAACATTGAAATTATACACATACACACAGTATTATGTAGAAATTACGCTTTGTTTCAAAATATATCCCACACACCTGAATTCAGTAGAAATACTCTGTGTCCCTAAACAACATCCATTTTAAACAAATCTGTAAGTCAAATCCAGCTTGTGGTTACACAATACCAGGATGATGATCCAGTCTGAAAATCATTTTTGCCTGGTTCAGTAAAGATAGGTAAACTGCTTTAACACAGGTTTCTGCATTAAGACTTGGCTATAAGACTTTACAAAGGACTTTACTGTTAACTGGCTTGCTCTTTCCCTGGCCGCCTTATGTGATATTAAATTAGCCGATCTACTTCTGCAGGAGTCTACAATTATACCCCTCACGTCATCCTTATATCCCACCATTCCTTTCTGTTAAATCTGTGTCTATTTACTAGGTAAATCCATGACAGGACTCCAAAAATGCTGGCTGCATTAACCAAATTTGAGAGCGTGTTTAGGCATGAGCCGATGTGTACTATATGAGACACGTTGGATTCCTCTGCTGTAGATCCAGTACTGCCAGGGAATATTATTTGATGTAAATTGTCATGATGAAGCTGTGAGGAAAACTAAATATGGAGCAGTTTTTATTTATTTACCTTTGTGAATCAGAGAACCTTCTTAATGCGACACTTATCTCAAGAGGTTTAAATGGATTATATATAATAATGTAAATCACATTCAATTGATGAATAGAGAAGCATGATCACCAAATTATCATCACCTTCCAATTTTGTTGTGTCAACATGCTATATTACAATTGGCTAGATATGAATATATTTTTGAATGGAGAATTAGATCCAGTTCTTTCTAATGTCTGAAGCAGTTACTTAGATTTCAAGCATAGTATATTCAGGTCTGTCTTTCACAAACGGGTTCATTATTTTATATATGGGAGGATTTCTCATGACATTTTACACAAATATTTTGGGATCTAGTCACACTTGTGATATGTAACTAGTAACCCGATCTCCACTATTAAGGTTATTGTATAAGTACTCTATATAGAGTTCCATGATATAGATCAACCAGTTGACTGGTGTAACAATTTTGGACAGCTAAATGGCCTACTCCTGTTCTTATGTTCTCAAAGAAAACAGAAGAGGAAATCTGTAGATAGATGAAGGGGAAGAGCATGTATAAAAAATAATTGTTTCAAATGCTTTTAATCACCCATTTGTTGATGGGGAAAGAGAAAGGACAGAATTCCAAAAATGTGTGTCAAACCCCATACCCTAGCAGAACATAGTATGCTGATGAACCAAGTGTGGATACGTAGCTTATGGAGGTGATAACTTGAAAAACTTCATGTTCTAAATTGAAATTAAATATATTAGAAAAAAATTAAGATACTGGATTGGAATAAGGCAAATGTTAGCAAGATGAAGAGAGAGGAAATTGGTACACACAACAATGCGATGTTTTTAAAAAGGAGGTTGTAAAGGTGCAGAACAAATATATACATTTAAAAGGGGGAAGTGTAGAAGAGGAAAATGATAAAAATAAGAAAATGCAAACAGAAGAAAGAAATCAGCAGAAAACCTTCAAGCTAAGAGGGCTTATGTGAGGACAGACTCCCAAATAAAGCAGTAAACTACTCTACAAATATATAAATAAGAGAAAATTACGAAAAGTGGAAGTGGGCCATCTAAGAAGAGAACAGGATGGTAAGAATTAATTAGCAAGTGCTTCACATCAGAAAAGGATATTGGGAGGAAGGAAATTTCAATTCATTAAAGTAATTTGAACTATGTGATAAATAAATGGAAGTGCACCTTAGTTTTGGAGAGCAGCTAATGTGATACTTAATTTTGAAGTTAGAGACAAAGCTAACCCAGGTAATTACACTTTAATGAAAGCAAAATACTACGGTTTCTGGAAATCTGAAATAAAAGCAGAAAATACTGGGAAAACACAGCAAGTCTTAGCGTTACCCATGGAGAGAGAAACAATTAATAGGTCAAGTCCATAAGACTGTTTGTCTCATCTGCTGAGTTGTTCCAGCATTTTCTATTTTCATTCCAGGTCAACCTGAGGTAGAAAAAAAAGATGCAATCTTTAATTAAAGGTGAAATTACCAAACATCCTAATGAGGAAAGTAATGAGCAGTAGCCAACATGAATTTCGTAAATCAACAGACCTGATCGTTTCTTAAAGGGATGATGAAGATGGTGGATGAGGGAAACACAGTGGACGTGTTGTGTAGGGATTTCCAAACAATGTACTCTACAGGAAAATATGGAAGGTTAAGAGGTGTAAAATTAGGGAAAGTAAAGCAAATCGGATAAAAAAAACGAAACTCATTTTGCAAAGCCAACAGTAGGGGTTAAAGGCAGTTTCTCAGAGTGCTGAAAAGATTTTGAGAAATTGATTCATGAGTAGTGGATGTCATTTGCTAGGCCAGAATTTACTGCCCATTTTACATTGCCCTTGAGAAGATGATGGTGAGCTTCTTTGAACCATCTAGGTGGTGTAGTACACACACAGTGCTGTTCAGGAAGAAGTTCCAGGACTTTGACGCAGCAACAATGAAGGAATGGTGATATATATATATTGCAAGTCAGGATGGCGAATGACATGGAGAGGAACTTCTAGGTAATGGTGTTCAGATGCATCTGCTGCCCTTGTCTTTCTAGATTATAGAAGTTTGGGTTTGGAAGGTACTATCTAAGGTGAGTTTCTACAGTGCATTTTGTAGGTGGGGCACACTGTCAGTCGTGGAGGGTGTGAATGCTTGTGGAAGGGATTCCAATTAAGTGGGCTGCTTTCTCCTGGATGATGTTGAGCTTCTTGAGTGTTGGAGGTACATTCATTCAAGAAAGTGGAGAGTATCTATTACACTCTTGGCTTGTGCCTTGTTGATCGTGGACAGGCTTTAGAGAGTCGGGAGTTGAATTACTCATCACAGGATTCCTAGCCAGAGACCTGCTCTTTTAGCCATAGTATTTATATGGCTAGTCCAGTTCAATTGGAAATTCAGCAATGCTAATGCCATTGAGTGTCAAAGCGTGATAGCTTGATTTTCTTTCTTGAAGATGGACATTGCCTGGTATTTGCATGGCACAAATGTTTCTTGCCACTGAATATCCTGAATATCATCTTGCTGCAAATGAACACAGATTTGCTTCAGTGTCTGAAGAATTATTCAACGTTGTGCAGTCATCAGTAAATATCCTATTTCTGACCTTATGTTGGTTGGAGGATCATCAATAAAATAGCTGAAAGATGATTGGGCCTAGGACACTACCTAAGGAGCTCCTCCAGTGATATCCTGGAACTGAGGTGATTGACCTTCATCTTCCACAATCATCTTCCTTTATGTTAGGTCTGACTCCAATTGGCGGAAAGTTTTCCCCATGATTCCCATTGACACCAGTTTTGTCAGGGCCCTTTGATGCTACACTTGATTGAATACTGCCTTTGATGTCAAAAGAAATGACTGCTACCTCACCACTGGAGTTCAGTTCTTTTGTCCAGATTTGAACCAAGACTTTGCAGTATCCAGTGCCTTTAGGCTTTTCTTGACATTGCGTGAAGTGAACTAAATTGGCTGGAGGTTGCATATCTGTGATGCTGGGGACCACTGGAAGAGACTGAGATGGATTATAGGGTGGCGCGGTGGCACAGTGGTTAGCAGTGCTCCCTCATAGCACCAGGAACCTGGGTTCGATTCCCAGCTTGGGTCACCATCTGTGCAGAGTCTATGTGGGTCCTCCGGGTGCTCTGGTTTCCTCGCACAGTCCAAAAAAAGTGCTGGTTAGGTGCATTGGCCATGCTAAATTCTCCCTCAGTGTACCCAAACAGGCGTCAGAGTGTGGCAATTAGGGGATTTTCACAATAACCTCAGTGTTAATATTAGCTTATTTGTGACACTAATAAATAAACTTAAAATTTAAATCATCCACTCAGCACTGCTGGCTGAAGAATGTTGCACATGCTTCAACATTATCTTTTGCACTCGTGTTGGGCTCCTCCATCATTGAGGATGGGGACATTTATAGAGCTTCTTCCTCCAGTGAGTTGTCTAACTATCCACCACATTTCATGACTGGTTAAGGCAGGACTCCAGAGCTTAGATTCGATCAATTGATTGTGGAATCACTTGGCTCTGTCTGTTACATGCTGCTTATGCTCTTTGCAGTAGTCTTGTGTTGTAGCTTTAGCAGGTTATCACCTAATATTTAGGCATGCCTGGTGCTACTCCCTCCATGCCCTCTTTCAGTCTTCATTGAACCAGGGTTGATCCCCTGATATGGTGGTATTGGTAGATTTTGGATATGTTAAGAATAAGATAGATTGTAGTCGCTATTGCTGCCGCTGATGGCCCACAACTCCTCATGCATGCCACTCTTGAGTTGCTAGATCAGTTCAAAATTTATCCCATTTCGTACAGTGGTAGTACCTCACAACACAATGTGAAAGTGAAATTTTGTCTCCACAAGAACTGTGCGGTAGTCATTCTATTCATATTGTTATTTACATTTGCACCTGCGGCATGCAGATTGATGAGAATGAGGTCAAGTCTGTCATTCCCTCTTGTTGGCTCACAGACCCAGCCTAGCAATTATGTCCCTTAGGACATTGAAATCCTCCACCCACGGTACTTTCTGAACCTTTGCCAACTTCTGTACTCTTTCCAACTGATGTCACATTTGACCTAATGTCATGATACTTCATGGAAGCTAGAATCGAGCTGTTCCAAAAGAAGTGCTGGTTAGGTGCATTGGCCATACTAAATTCTTCCTCACTGTATCCCCTAAGTGTGGCAATTAGGGGATTTTCACAGTAACCTCACTGTAGAGTTAATGTTAGCTTATTTGTGACACTAATAAATAAACTTAAAATTTAAATCACCCACTCAGCACTGCTGGTTGAAAAATGTTGCAACTGCCTCCTGGCTCTATATCACTGCTGTTTCCTTTGCTGGATGATTATGGTGCCTGTGACATGATCTGTAAGATATGACTGCATGAGTATGACTATGTCAGGCCAATCTTGGCACAAGCCCCTAGATGTAAGGAGAACTTTGCAGAGTCAGTAGGGCTGGATGTGCCATAGTCGTTTCAGTGCCTAAAATGCTGGGTGATCCATCCAGTTTCATCTTAGTAGTTTGATGCAGCTGGCAATAAAGAAGGCAAATGGTATATTGATCTTCATAGCGAGAGGATTTGAGCGTAGAGATAGGGATATTTTGCTGCAACTGTATAGGATGTTGGTGAGGCCACATCTGGAGTATTGTGTGCAGTTTTGGTGTCCTTTTGTGGGGAGAGATATCCTTGCTACAGCAGGAGTACAGCAAAGATTTACCAGGCCGATTCCTGGGACAGCAGGAGAGACTAAATTGGTTAGGATTATGTTCATTGGAGTTTAGAAGAGTGAGAGAGGATCTCATAGAAACTTATAAAATTCTAGCAGTGTTAGACAGGGTCGATTCAGAAAAAATGTTTCTAGTAGTGGGAGAATCCAAAACGAGGGGTCATAAAGGGTAAACTTTTCAGAATTGAGGTAAATCAATTCTATCTCCAGGGAGAAATTTCTTCACCCAGAGGGTGATGTATGTGTGGAGTTCATTACCACAGAAAGTAGTTGAAGCTAAAATGTTGTCTGATTTCAAGAAGAAATTGAATATAGCTCTTGAGGCTAAAAGGGATATGGGGGGAGTGGGGAGGGTGTCAGGATATTGAATTTGATGATCAAAATGAATGGTGGAGCAGGCTCGAATGATAGAATGGCCAACTTCTGCTTCTACTTTCCATGTTTCTGTATATTCCAGGAGTGCCTTGCTTGGCCATTTCAGAGGGCACTTAGGTGTCATCCGTATTGCTATGGGTATGGAGTTACACACAGGCTACACCAAATGAGAATGGCAGATTTCCTTCCACAAAGTACATTAGTGAACCAGATGGGATTTTAATGAAAATCAACAATGGTTTCTTGGTCAACATTAGACTTTTAATTCCAGACTTTTATTGAATTGGAATCCATGATGGAGAGATTTGAACACTGGTCACCAAAGCTTACCTTGAATCTCTGGATTACCAGTCCAGTGACACTATCACTATGCCACTCAACTCCATGTACACCACTATCTCCCCACTGAGTACAGTGTTCATAGGATTCTGTTCAGGAAACAATCCTTTTTCAATATGTATACTAACGATTTGATTTAAGCACTTGAAGAATATTCAAATTTTATATGATAATTTTCTGAAAGCAGCAAGAATAAATTCATAAAAGGATGAAATAAGTGAAAGTATGCCTAATGAAATTCAATGTCAACATCTGAGAGATGGCAAATTTTAATCAACATAAAGAATGAAAATAACTTAAACAATGAATGGAGGAAAGCCTATGATGTGGATGGATTTGGGAATTTGGGTTTTCAAAACCTTGAAAGCTATATCTCAAGCACTTATGCTTATTTTTTAAAATAGCTAAAAGAATATTGGTTTTTATTGCAGTGGGATAGTGTATAAAAATGTAATGGTAAATCAGTATCAAACGTTAAGATCATTGCTGGAGTTCTGTCTGCAGGTTTGGGTTTCATGCTGTATGACTAATGTTTGGGGAATGGAGAAGGAACAATGAAGATTCATGAGGATGCAGTCTGGTATGAAGAAATCCATGATGTAGAGATGCCAGTGTTAGACTGGGGTGAACATAGTAAGAAGTCTGACAACACCAGGTTTAAGTTCAACCGATTTATTTGATAGTAAATTCACACAAGCTTTCGAGGCTCTGCTCTTTATCAGGTGCTGTTATATGTGCTGCTATATGTGCTGCTTGAGACCACAACACCTCATTCACTTGACGAAGAACAGAGCCTCGAAAGCTTCTGTGAGTTTACTATCAAATAAATCGGTTGGACTTAAACCTGGTGTTGTTAGACTTCTTACTATGAAGAAATCCAATCAGTAGAAAAATTGGAAAAACTAGGAATGTTTTCATTAGAATGAGGAGGCTACAGAATGGTTTCATAGAGGTTTAAAGTTATGAAGGAATGGGAGGACATAGTATACAAGTAGAAATAAATAGATGGTTTTGATTGTGGGAGTTCAGGAAGTAGAGTTTATTGAAATAAGAAGAAATTGATTTTTATTCATTTATGGGATGTGGGTGTCACTTATTTGGCCAGCACATATTGTCCATCCTTAATTGCTCTTGAGAAGATAGTGGCGAGCTACTGCCTTGAATTGCTGCAGTCCCTGCAATGCTGCTGCACCCACAGTGGTGTTGAGGAGAGAGTTCTAGGATTTTGACTCAACAATGAAGGAACAGCAATATATTTCTGTCAACATGGTGTGCAACTTGGAGAGGAACTTCTAGGTGGTGAAGCTCCCAGGTATTTGCTGCTCTTATTCTTCTACATGGTATGATGGCTGTGCATTTGGAAGGTGCTGCTTAAGGAGCTTTGGCGAGTTTCTGCAGTGAATTTTGTGATTGTACACACTGCTGTCACTGCATATTGGTGTTGGAAGGATTTAATGTTTGTGGAAGAGGTGCCTGCCTCCCATCCATTGACTCTGTCTACACTTCCCGCTGCTTCGGCAAAGCAGCCAACTTAATTAAGGACCCTATGCATCCTGGACATTGTTTCTTCCGCTTCTTTCTTTCGGGAAAACGATACAAAATTCTGAGGTCACGTACCAACCAACTCAAGAGGAGCTTCTTCCCTGCTGCTGTCAAACTTTTGAATGGACCTACCTTGTGTTAAGTTGAGATTTCTCTATACCCTAGCTATAATTGCAACACTACATTCTGTACTCTCTCATTTCCTTCTCTATGAATGGTACGTTTTGTCTGTATAGCACGCAAAAAACAATACTTTTCATTGTATGTTGATACATGTGACAGTAATAAATCAAATCAAATCAATCAAGCAGGCTGCTTTGTCCTAGATGATGTCAAGGAAACACTGCAGCTAACTTGAATACACCAAGCTCCCATAAGCATAATGTTATAATGACGAGATGATTTTTTAAAAATCTTAAATGAAGGAAAAATATTGAAGGGAAAACTCGCCTAATCTTCTTCAAAAAAGTATCATGTGATGTTTCACGTGGTCGCCGTACTATCGGAAGGATGTGGAGTCCTTGGAGAGAGTGCAGAGGAGGTTTACCAGGATGCTGCCTGGTATGGAAGTACTGTCTTATGAGGAACGATTGAATAGACTGGGGTTGTTTTCCCTTGAAAGACGTCGGCTTAGAGGGGATCTCATAGAGGTGTAGAAGATTATAAGGGGTATAGATAGAGTAAATGGAGGTAAACTTTTTCCGCCTTTAGAAATGGATAGGACGAGGGGTCATGGCCATAGGGTGAGGGGGGCTATGTATAGGACGAATATTAGAGGGCAGTTTTTCACACAACGGGTAGTGGGGGTGTGGAATGCACTGCCGAGTAAGGTGGTGGGAGCAGGCATGCTGGGGCTGTTTAAAGGTCTCTTGGACAGCCACATGAGCAATATGCAGATAGAGGGATATAGTAGGACTGTTTAACTACGGCTTTTTCCACAGGTAATTCGGTCCATACTTGACCAACATTGAGCATGCATTCGTCAGGTGGTGCGGGTACAGCTCTTGGATGTTGATTCATGGGTTGCCTGGTACCTCATGTCGTAAATGAGTGCTTTATGTGGACCATCTGAAGGGCACCATGACAGCTCAGAGACTATCGCTGTGGCTGTGCAGACACTTGGAATTGGGCCGGTGTCTGCGGGAGTTTGCGCGTTCTCCCCGTGGTTGCGTGGGTTTTCTCCGGGCACTCCGGTTTCCTCCCACAACCCAAAAATTCGCTCTTAGGCTGATAGGGACAATTTGTTTCCCAATGGTGAGAATTTTCCATATTAGGAATAATATATATATTATTATATAGGAATAATATAATAGGATAATGGATTTGCTACTATATAGTTATGACGGCGGCGCGGGCTCGTTGGGCCGAAGGGCCTGTTTCCCGTGCTGTGTTGCTCTTTAATTAAAAAAAATGCTCTTTAATCTCCCAGAGTAAGTCTTTATCTGAAATTGGACCACAATATGAAAAATAATAATGTCTTTAATTAAAAAAACCTGAGAGATCAGTCAGGGCCCCAGTTAACATCCAATCCAAAAGATTGCAATGCAGTACTGCCTCTGTACTGTTCTGGAGTGTCAGTCTTGGTTTTATTCAAATCTGCTCCAGAAACCAAGCCAAAACATTGAATGTTTTCAAGAGGCAGCTGGATATAGCACTGGGAGCAAATGGGATCAGAAGATCAATAGGAAAAAGCAGGATTAGGCTTGGTCTTAGAGTTGGATGATCAGCCATGATTGTAGCAAATGGCAGAGCAGGCTCAAAGGGCCAAATGATGTCCTTCTGCTTCTACTATATTTCTGTGAAGAACAGGATGTATTCTTTTTGGGTGAATTAACAGAGTCACAGCCACAAGAGTATTTCTTTTGTGTAGATACCATAGAATCATAAAATTCCACAGTACAAAAGGCTATTCAGCCCATCAAGTCTGCTCCAACAAAAATCCTGCTCAGACCCTATCCCAATAACCCACATAGTTACCCTGCTCATCCCACCAGCATTAAGAGGCAATTTAGCATGGCCAATCAACTTAGCCCACACATCTTTGGACTGTGGGAGGAAACTGGAGCACCAAGAAGCAACCCATGCAGACATGGGGAGAACATGCAAACTCCAGACAGTCACCTGAGGCTGGAATTGAACTCACTATGCTACCCATCATGATAAGTGACTGAAAGAATAATTTAAATTGTACTTAGGAGCAGGAATGCCCATTCTTTCTGATACTACACTGGTTGAATTTTGAGTTTCTCTAGCATTTACCTTTCAACTTCAGTTTTTAAAAACACATTCACGGGAAATGGGAATCGTTGCTAGCCAGCATTTATTGTCCATTCCTAGTGCCCTTGAGAAGGCAGTGGTGAGCCACCTTCTTGAATCGCTGCAGTTCTTGTGCTGTAGGTTGACCCACAATGCTGTTAGGAAAGGAACTCCAGGATTTTGAACAAGCGACTGTGAAGGAATGGCAATATATTTCCAAATCAGGACAGTGAGTGGCTTAGAGGGGAACTCCAAGGTGGTGGCGTTCCCATGTAACTGCTGCCCATGTCCTTCGAAATGGAAATGGTCGTGGGTTTGGAAGATGCTGTCTAAGGATCTTGGTGAATTGCTGCAGTATATCTTGTAGATAGTACACACTGCTGCTATTAGCGTCAGTGGTGGAGGGAATGAATGTTTATAGATGTGACAGTTTGACTGGCATTACATGCCAGTTCTGGATGGTGCCAAGCTTCTTGAATGTTGTTTGGAGCTGCATCCATCCTGGCAAGTGGGGAGCATTCCATCACACTCCTGACTTGTACTTTGTGCATGCTGGATAGGCTTTGGGGAGTCAGGAAATGAGTTACTCAGTGTGTGGCAAGTTTAGTTGACTTTCTGGTCAGTGGTAACCCCTCGGATGTTGATACTGGGGAATTCAGTGATGATAACACCGTCAAGAGGTGGTGGTTAGAGTGTCTCCTATTGATGATGTTCATTGCCTGGTATTTGTGTGGTGCAAATGTTACTTGCCATTTGGCAGCCCAAGCTTGGATACTGTACAGATCTTGTTGCATTTGAGCATGGACTGCTTCGGTATCTGAGGAGTTGCGAATGGTGCTGAACATTGTGTAATCATTGGCAGATATTCCCACTGCTAACGTTATGATAGAGGGGAGTCATTGATGAAGCAACTGAAGATTGTTGGAGATGACCTTGAGGGACTTCTGCAGAGATGTCCTGGATTTGAGAATTCAGGATAGGGATGTTCCACAATCTCAACCATTTTTCTATGTCCTAGGTATGGCTTCAACCAGCAAAGAGTTTTGCTGGCAGATACCCATTGATTCAAGTTTTGCTAGAGCTCTTTGATGCCACGTTTTGTCGAATGTGGCCTTGATGTCAAAAGCTGTCACTCTCACTTCACCTCTGGAATTCAACTCTTTTGTTCATATTTGAACGAAGGCTGTAATGAGGTCATGAGCTAAGTGATCCTGGCGAAACCCAAACTGGGCATCACTGAGCAGGTTATTTTTGAGCAGGTGACCCCTTCCATCCCTTTACTGATGATCAAGAGTAGACTGATAGGGCGATAATTGGCCAGCTTGGATTTGTTTTGCTTTTTGTATACAGGACATTCCTGGACAATTTTCCATTTTGTTGGGTAGATATCAGTGTTGTAACTGTGCTGGAAGAGCTTGGCTAAGTTCTGGGGCACAAATCTTCGTAGTATTACCAGAATGTTATCAGGCCCATTGCCTTTGTAGCATTCACTACCTCCAACCATTTCTTGATATCATGTGGAGTGAGTTGAATTAGCTGGAGGAAACCGAGATGGATCATCCACTCAGCACTCTAGCTCAAGATTGCTGCAAATGCTTCAGCTTTATCTTTTCCACTGATGTGCTGTGCTTCTCCATTGGGGATGGAGATACTTGTGAAGCCTCCTCCTCCAGTGAGTTGTTTAATTGTCCACCACCACTCATGATTGGATGTGGCAGGACTGTAGAACTTAGATTTGAGCCGTTGCTTGTGGGATTGCTGAACTTTGTCTTTCACCTGTTGTTTATGCCCTTTGACATGCAAGTAGCCCTGTTTGTTAGCTTCGTCAGATTGACACCTCATTTTTAGGTATGCCTGAAGCTGCTCCTGGCATGCCGTCTTGCACTCTCCATTGAACCAGATTTGATCCCCTGGCTTGATAGTAATGGTTGAATGGGGGATATGCCAGACTGTAAGGTTGCAGACTGTGCTGGAGTACTGTTACGCTGCTGTTGATGGCCCAGATGCTTCATGAATGCCAAGTCTTGAGTAGCTGGATCTGTTTGAAGTCTGTCCCATTTAGCATGGTGATAGTGCCATACAAGTTGATGGAGGTTATTCTTAATGCAAAGGTCTCCTCAGATGCATCTGCAGCTGGCAGATTAGTAACAATGAGGTCAAGTATGTTTTTTGCTCTTATTGGTTCCTTTAGCACCTGCTGCAGACCCAATCTGGCAGTTTATCCTTTAGGACCTGACCAACTCGATCAATAGTGCTGCTGCCGAGCCACTCTTGGCGGTGGACATTGAAATCCCTCACCCAGAGTGTATTTTGCATCCTTGCCACCCTCAGTGCTTCCAAATATTGCTCAACATGGAGAATACTGATTCATCAGCTGAAGGAGGACAGTATGTGGTAACCAGTAAGAGGTTTTATTGCCCAAGTTTAACCTGAAGCTGTGAGATTTCATGGGGTCCAGAGGTGATGTTACAGACTTCCAAGCCAATTCCCTCCCAACTGTATATCACTGTACCTCCATATCCATAGACGCTAATTGTGGTGTCTTGTGTTATCTGTAAGGTATGATTCTGTGAGAATAACTATGTTAGGCTGCTGCTTGACTAATTTGTGAGACACTTTTCCCAATTTTGGCACTAATCCCCATACGTTAATAAGGAGGACTTTGAAGGGTCGACAGGGTTGTTTGTTTTGTGTTGCTTTTTCCGGTGCCTAAGTCGATGCCAGGTGTTCCATCCAGTTTCAATGCTTTGTTCAGACTTCGTAATGCTTGATACAACTGAATGGCCTGCTAGGCCAGTTGAGAGTTAACCACATTGCTGTGGTTCCAGAGTCACATATAGGCCAGACCAGGTAAGGATGGCAGATTTCCTTCCCTAAAGGGCATTAGGGAACCAGATTGATATTTTGACAACAATGGTTTCGTGGTCATCGGTTGACTCTTAATTCCACATATGTTTTATTAGCTTTAAATTCCATTATCTGCCATGGCAGTATTTAAACCCAGGACATCAGCTGATGTTCTTGATTAGTAGTTTAGCGATAATGTCACTCACCCATCGCCTTCCTGGCACAAAAGATAATTACTGAAGGTGCGAGGAGAGATCACTGATACATTCTGTTGTAATCTAAATGTTATTCTGAAGTAAAATTGTCCCTTGTTGAAGAGAGAAGCATGTCAAGCTTTGCATCTTTTACACTCACCAATCACATATGAAATTTAATTTGATACAGAATATTGTGAATTACTGTTCATAAATAAACTTCAGCCCTGTGATCACAGGAAGATATAATAGATCTTTTATTGCTCTTTGAGGAGACACTTGATAAAGTGTGAGACAGTTGCAGCAAGGATGAAAATGGCCATCCTAGATCATAATTTGCTTTTGGAAGAGAGTGAAAAGGGTGATGATGAGGATGCCATTGATATCGATGATTTGTCGTGGAAGGAAATCCTGAACCTTGCTTTACTTGAAGATCACGTTATCCCAAATACCTTGTGAGAGAGAACAACATAATTTGAAGGAGGTGTTAAAGCTGAAAATCTTTCTGTTCATTCTGTTGAAGACACCGGTGATACACAGCAGTAACCTGAAGCAGCAACTATTTTGTGTAATGAAGAAGCAAGATGAGAAGTTCCTACAATTGCTACTGTAACCATTGTGGAACAAATTCCTGCTTCACTGCCTCTGAAGTTAAATCTGGAGATCAAAATACTTCAGGGGTCTCACTACAGACCTTAATAATGCTATAAGTCTCCAAAGAAAGTGTAATTCTCAACATGTATGTTTCTTTTATTGCTGATGTCTGTGACAGCATATATTCTGATGAAATTCCATAGCTGTTCAGGCCTATTTTGGAGCAGAATCACAGTGTGTGCAAATTGACCTTTTACCTATAGAAAAATAAATCCCTGTTAGTATTAGCAGAACAATCATCATTTTTTTCCTCAGAAGGTTCTTTGTCCTTCTCTTTGTCTATTTGAATGAGGCATTGCATAATAATTAATTTGTTGCTGCAGCAGAAGCTGTACAGCTGAACAAATCTTTATGGGAAATCAACAAGTTTCATCCTTTCAAGTCAGAGTAACAAACAGTACCAAGAAGAAGGGAAAGAGAAAAGAGAAGACAATGAAAATTTCTGTTCATTATACTGTGGACCAGAAGTGGAAATCTCTGTCTGTGGAAGATTATAAAGTCCTTCTCACCCTCAATAAGAGCTGAGAAACAACAAGGATATGTAAATAGCTCATGTTAATTAGTAAAATGAAAGACAGAGGGAAGGGGTAGTACAAAGGGTTCATAACTGTTATGATAATAGCTAGAGTACAAAAGACAAGGTTGAAGCATTTGCAACAACCTTCAGCCAGAAATACCAAGTGGATGACCCATCTTGACCTCCTTCCAATGACCCCAGCATCACAGATATCATTCTTCAACCAAGCCAATTCACTCCACATGATGTAAAGAAATGAATGAAGGCATTGGATCCTGTAAAGGCTATGGGCCCTGGCGATATTCTGGCAATAGTATTGAAAATGTGTTCCGAAACTATACCTTAGCCAAGCTGTTCCAGTACAGCTACAATACCTACCTGGCAATATGGAAAACTGCTCAGGTCTACTCAGTATACACGCATTGTATAAATCCAATTTGCCGGTTACTGCCCCAGCATCAGCAAAGTGATGGAAAAGCTCATCAACAGTGTTATCAAACATCATTTATTTAGAAACAATCTGTTTAATGATCCTCAGTTTGTTTTCTGCCAGGGCACTTAGCTCCTTACCTTATTACAGCTTAGTCTAAATATGGACTAAAAATAAAAGAGTGGAACTCAGGGTGCAATGAGAGTGACTGCACATGACATTAAGGCCACACTTGATTGAGTTATGACATCATGGAGCCCTAACAAAACTGAGGTTAATAGAGTCACAAGGCAAGTCTCCAATGGTTGTGGTCATATCTAGCACAAAAGAAGATGATTGTTGCTGGTGAACCATTTCAGTTCCAGGACGTCGCTGAAGGTATTCTTGAGGGTAGTACAAGTCCCAATCATCTTCAGCTTCACCAGTTAAGCTTCGTAAGGTCAGAAGTGGGGATGCTTCCTGATAATTGTGCAATTTTCAGCACCATTCACAACTCCTCAGATACTCAAGCAGTCCATGTCTGTTTTTAGCAAAATCTGGACAAGATTCAGGCCTGAGTTGATAATGACAAATAACATTTCTTTCACAAGGCCAGACAATGGCCATCTCCAATAGGTAAATGAAACTATCTCTCCTTGACACTCAAAGGCATTATCATCACTGAATACCCTCTATCAACATCCTTGGAGTTACCATTCACCAGAAACTACATCAACAATCCATGTGAATACTGTAGCTACAAGAGCGGAGCAGCAATCTGACAATGATTGCCATGCCACAGAAAATCTGGGCCAATATTGCTAATGTTCCTTTCCATTATGTTTTATTTACTTTTCAATTTTAATACCCCCATTTCATTTGTCCAGTTTTCTGGCCTTTGTGTAAAAAAAAGCCCTACAGGGTAGCTTTTCCTCTTTGCTGTTTCCCAGATGCAGCAAAAAGGAAAAGACAGTGAAGACCTTTTATCTCAAGTCTCCACTGCTAAAGCCCTAGCCTGGGATTTCCTATGTTTTTACTAGCTTATGGTATTAGGCTTCCGCCTGGAGTACTCTTGTTCCCAATTAAGCAACACAGGGGCATTCCCACATTGCCTGTCTACTTTATCTATCAACTTCATCAATGGGGGACAGAAGTCGTTTGGTGTATGTATCTGTGCCTGTGTATCAGAATGTTTGTGTGGTGCTTGGAGCTGGTCAAAGATGGAAAAGTAGGTTGAAGTATTCTCCATCAATTGCAACTATAATCCAGTGTTCAGGTGGCAAGCCTTCCAGTGTTTAGTGTCCAAAGTATGTCCACAGAAGAAAATATACACTTCCTTGACGTATTTTCTTACTCGAGACATCTGCTATATAATTTGTAATAGCTCAATCCTTGCTTGTCTGAGAGGGGCAATGTCAGATGAGTGTATTCATCAGCACCAGTGGAACTGATTCATACCCAGATGCATGAAGTTGTGTTAGCAAGCTATGGTTTACGCAACAATGTGTAATACTGAAAAATATCTTCCACTGTGTGCACTGTATCTGTACAGTGGTTTACTTAGAATGCTACTGTACTGTTTTTCATTAAGTTTGATATGAATAGCACTGATAAAATCATGGCCAAATTACAACTGCAACATTCCAGTTGTGTCCAAATGAAATATCTTAAACAGCTAGTGGTGTGATTATGAATTTTCAGTAAACTTCATAAACATTCAGTAAAGATTTTCCATTTTATGTGGCAGTAGCATGTTACTACATTCTATTCATATGGCTTTTTGGCTTTTTCAAAAGATATTCAGGTTGTATTTTTGCAATATTTTCTTAATATAGTAGGGGACAAAGGAATTAGTGAGCACCAGTCACTTGTTTTATTTCAGAATATTGAATTAGATCCAAAGATTACCTTATTTATTTTCTGATGCCTCTTCTAGAAAATAAGCGGCCTTGTGCAGATTTAACTCTTTGGGTTAGCTGTATCTGCCAATAAAATTTTACACAATGATTGCAGTTCATGAAATGCACACTACTTTGATCTATGACCTTTTGTGGTGCTAATCGGGTTCCTGATATCATTATACCACACTCATTAATCATATTTCCTGGAGCCCGTCACAGAGCCAGACAGCCCAAACCAGTGTTTATAGCCCCAACTTGGCAGGCTCCTGCCGCATAGATTATTACGGTGTGATACTTTGGCTTCAAATGACCAGAGCTACATCAAGCTGTGTCTACAATTAAAGTCAGATGGTCTTCAGGTTGAGTAGGGATATTGTGTTGCAGCTGTCTGTCTTCTGCATGAAACTATAGCTGAGAGCAGATGATATATAGGAGGATGTATAATTATAGATTGTACACCACTGGGTCAGAGCTACAGCGCACAACATTAATTAACTACATGCTGTGTGAAATTCATGTTGATAGTATGTGTTAGAATGACAGTCATGTTATTTTATTAAAGCTTGTAAATTCTTTTTAAATGCTGCACTCCTAATCTGATGCAAACCATTGATTTTGGTAGATGTAGTTGTGTGGAGGCAAAATGCAAGAGGTTTTATAGAAATTTGAAATTTATAGATATTCCAGAAAGTGCTTTTGCTAGCTAATATTAATGGTTTTAATTTACGGTGTAGGTAAATTATTTCTTTCAGTAGAAGTATACCACTCAGTTACTAATAAAATATACACATCTCCACTTTCACTTTATTTGATGAATTATTTTAATCTAAATTAATTAACCTTTTTAATATATTGTTTCTTCAGATTTGCATAGGAATTAACAATGAACTAACTAATAATGTGGGAATCTTAACCTTTTTAGCTATTGGGTCTCTTTTCCTATTTATACTTTGAATATGTGTCTTGATGTCACCTCAATCAATGAGGTTATGATTGGTATGCAGGTTTTATGGTGTCAACTATTTATTAAAGCATAAGAGCAAAGCAGTTAAAATCAGAATTTTATATGGTAAACAGCATTTGAGTTGAAATTTGAGTTCCGTTAGTTTCAGATTCTGGTACTGATAATGAAACAGTGCGTTAATTAAGAAGTTGGTATTTTATAGTACTACATTGAGCATTATTTGAGTCAGAATTCATGAATAACTATTTTCTTCTCATTAATAAAAATTAACTCTATACATACTTGGAAGAGGTCTTTTGCTGGTGAACTAGCTAGTTGATGAGTAAGTGCAGAATGAGGGTATTTTCTTCTGCAGTTCTCAATTTGAGAAGCAAGATTCCAATCTCTGGATATGCCATTTGCAGAAATTGGAAAGCTAAATGCAAGATTCTTTAATTTAAATCTACTCACTTCACTGCTACTTTTGAGAACCTTTGAACAGTTTGTCCAGCATTAAAGCTAGAAGTGGACGTGTATAGCGAAACAGCTTTGCCAATGGTAAAGCTGTTATTACTATTTGTAATGCTCTGCAGTAAAATTGCTTCCTCAAATTATTGATTTTAGAAGTAAAACAGAGGTGGCTTAGCATCTGCAATAACATGTAATATCCAGTGTGTGACAGAAGCAGGCTCAAAAAAGAGCAGTTTTAATTATTTGGAATCATGGGAATTGAGTTACTGTATTCTGGTTGTACTGTGGGGAAATATTGTGGTGGTTATGCTGTGAGGGACAGAAATCATTGAGTATGACAGACTGCTCTTGTGTTGTAATTGTATGTTGTAATAGTGATACAATGCTGGATTTGAGGTTGTCACATTAGGACTGTACCTGTGTGCTTCAGGTGCATTGGAAACAGAGAAGTGAGGAAATGGGAATTTTCCTAAAACTGCTTCTCAAGTGGGTGCATGACATAGCCATGTGGGCGAAAAGTCCGAGAATGGTAAAAAGGAGTGGGCGCTTAGAACTGATGCAACAAGAAACAGTAGATGAGAATGGTAGCGGGGGTGG
Organism: Sphyrna mokarran; assembly: GCA_024679065.1. Lineage (NCBI taxonomy): Eukaryota > Metazoa > Chordata > Chondrichthyes > Carcharhiniformes > Carcharhinidae > Sphyrna > Sphyrna mokarran. The sequence continues at coordinate 130,902,542 of JAGIQG010000001.1, forward strand.
TGAGGGGGGAGTGGAGGAAGATACAAATTGTGTCAAGTTGACTGAAAGTGAAAATAGAATAAAGAAGATATAATTCTCTTTATACCCCAGAGGTTTGGGGGTGGCAGGAAGTTTCCTGAGCAGTAACCTGAGGAAAATAATATTTAAACTAGATAATTTTGAATAAGCATTTTAAAAATTGGAGGTATCCTTTGCACTACTCTGGAAATGGAATAGCAGGAAAATATTATAGGAAGCCAATGTGTGAATATGAAGAATATATGTGCTTCATATCCCACATTCATAAACCATTGGCAAATCTTAGCTAAGTAACTAGGCACTGTACAATTGAACGTAGATGTTCATAGCCCAAAGATGTGAAGGTTAAGAGGATTGGCAATGCTAAATTGCCCATTAGTGTCCAAAGATTTGTAAATTAGATGGATTTGTAGGATAAATGTGTGGGATTACAGGGATAGGTTATGGGGTGGACTTGGGTAAGATGCCTTTTAATTACTTTGCTACCTTTCAGAGAATCAGTGCAGACTTGATAGGGCAAATGGTCTTCTGCATTACAGGAATCCTATGTTTCTATGAACATGGAAATACTGAGCAGAAAACGATCCACGGTTTAAAAAAAAAACCTGACTGACAAGTTTATGAAACATTGTTTGTACAGTATTCAGTATTTTTCCATCAGAAATGGCTCTCAGTGTTTTGGTAACTTAATTCTTAGGTTGAAGATTTCTCAGATTTTAGAAGCAGAGCTCCCAACTACACATCTATTCTGTTAATTTGCACAATGATGTCTTAAAAGATTGTTACGCACATAGCCGAGAGAACAGTTGCAGCTCATTATGTTGTAGGTATGCACCCAGTGCTGTTAGGAAGGGTGCTCCAGGATTTTGACCCAATTACGTTGAACAAATGGTAATATAGTTCCAAGTCAGGACGATCTGTGGCATGAAGAGGAATTTGATGTGTTGGTGTGTCCTCTTGCATCTGCTGCTCTTATGGTGGAGTCATGGGTTTGGAAAATGCTGTCAAAAGAGCCTTGGTGAGTTCTTATAATATATCTTGTAGATGTACAAACTGCTGCCACTGTGTATCAATGGTGGAGAGATCAAATGTTAAAGGTCATGGATAGATGTCTTTGTCATAAATGGCTACCAATTTTTGAGAGTTGTTGGAGCACCTCCCATTCTGGCAAGTGGAGAGCATTCCATGGTGCCTTGTAGATGATGGGGCAGGCTTTCTGGAGAGTCGGGAGGAAAGTTACTTGCCAGCCCCTGACCTGTTCTCGTAGCCACAGTACGGCTGGTGCAATTCAGTTTCCTCTCAGTAGTAACTGCAGGTTTAGTGATGATAAAGCCATTGAATGTCAAGGGAAATAGTCTTTGCCAGGCATTTGCATAGCATGAATGTTGTTTGTCACCTACCTACCCAAGCCTACATGTTGTACAGGTCTTGCTACATATGAATACCAACTACTTCAGAACGTGAGGAATCATGAACGGTGCTGAACATTATATGAACATCTCCAATTCTAACCTTATGATGGAGAGGTCATTGATGAAACAGCTGACATAGGACACTGCCCTGAGAAGCCCCTGCAGTGACATCCAGCAGTTGAGATCATTAGCCTGCAACAAGCATAATTATCTTCCCTTGTGCTAGGTACAAAGTTTTTTGCTTGATTCCTATTGACTTTTGATTTGCTAGGGCTTCTTGATGCCACAATAGATCAAATGGCAAGGACTGTCACCCTTACCTCTGCTCTTTTGTCTATGTTTGAACCAAGGATGCTCTGAAGGAAACCTAAGTAAATCTGTAAGGTAGAATATTAATGCTTGAAAGTGTCAAAAATAATTGAGTTACACAGGGAGAAGCAAAACAGCCTTTGCATATGGTGAAAGGCAGTGCAACTGTCAGCGGCAGTTGGTTAAACCATCTGAAGTTCTATACCAGGCACAGTACATCAAAGACATCAAAGATTCTCAATTATTTGTTTGAGATTATCATGATGGGTGCAAGGATTCAGAACCGTGAAACGTTTCCCAAAGAGAAGCACCATCAGGCTGAAAAATGATGGAAAGTAGAGAACAGGATCTATGATCTTACCCAGACCTGAGTTTAAAAAAATGTTGAGGTAGAGTTGGGGCACAACATCAACCATTTTCAAATGTGAGGAAGAAAACATTATGCTCATAAACAGTGCAATTGCTCATAACGTTGATACAAAGAAGCAGAATGAAGTACATAAAGAGCTGAGCTCAGGGAGAAATTGTGATTCATGAATCTTATTGGGTCTGGAGAAACGGCAGAATTCTCCAATAACTGTGAGTAAGGACCTGATCATCTGTATAAAATATGAATTTGTTTGCAGCCATTTTCAGAAATTTAAGTTTGTCGTGTTGTACACAATTACCTCATTGCGCTTGCCAGGCTGCAAGTTGCAAGAGGTGAGAAATAATAATCAAAACATTTATTTTAGATTAATTACTTTGCTGGAAGTGTTTTAAATTCAAACTATTCCTTGTGCAACACTCAGAATGAAGGCATTTCTGTAAATCACTTGATGACAGAATGTGGAAAAGCATGAAAACATCGAATGCCCACATTACAATGAGTTGTACTTCTGCATCAAATGTTATATGACATTTTTAACATTGACAAGCTATGTCATTGTCAACTATAGGCATGACAGATACTGTAAATAAATATCAGCATTTGAAAAAAATATTCAGCATAGACAGAGATTGACAGGAGTTTTCAATACATTTTGAAATGGAATGATGCAGTCCATTTAGCAGTCTTAAAATGTATTTTTGTTGATTTGATATTTACAGAACATAACTGATTGAGATGAAACTGCTTCTGTGACAGAAAAAAATAATTTGTTTAACCACATGTGGCTGATACTATTCTTAACTTTATGTGATAGGGGAATGTTCCTGAAACAGTGTAACTTTTCATTCAGTGAGCAACATCATAGTGACTATACTTTTTTAAAATCAGAAACTGATCCTATGTACTAACATGACAAAATTTATATTTGATACTGGAGTTTATGAGTTCAAAGAAATATGAACATTGTTCACTATAAAATGACACGTTAGTTAATATAATGTAATTTACAATTTGATACTGTTTCTTAGAGTACCATACAGCACAGAAACAGACCATTCGGACCATCATACCTGTGTCAGCTGTTTGAAAGAAACACTTAGTTAATCCCATTCCTTTGCTTTTACCCATTGCTCTTCAACTTGCCTCTTTGTAAGCATATATATAATTTCCTATTAATTATACTTCAGCTATTTTTTCAATTTTACATTTTATGGATTATTTTGGAATAATAAGTTATAGACAAGTTATTCTTTTCATTTTTTGGTACACCAGATTGAATTATTTTCATAAGTAAGATTTTACGGTTCAGTTCATCTATCGTAAAAATAGCTAGCTTTCAAATGCAAAGCAAAATACTATTATACTGTTTTCCAATGCTGATTTAATGCATTTGCATGCTTAATAGGAAAAGGTATAAGACCAATGTACAAATTATATTTGGATTTATCTGTGACTTTAACTATTCATCAGAATTAATATGTTCTCCTTTTAATTTCTCCATTCACTAGCATCTAAATTGTAAGCATGTCTGTGAAATTCTAGTTTTTGCCTCTCCATGTGTGTCTGACCATGGCTGCAATTATGAGCTAGAACAGTCATTTACTTATCTTACAGACAGCATTCGCTATGTCCACCAGCGCTTGTAAATGTGTTTCATAACTTAATGTTGCATCTTGCTCGCAAGTGGAACATATGTTGGCCGGAGCACCAAGTTGTGCTGCACCGGCTGAGAACATTTTCCTCAGACGAGCAGGTGGGGAGCACTGGAACCACACATATTTCTAATTAAAATTGAGCAGGGAACTGACTGAAGAATTTTTTTTGTGCTTACAGAATATTTCAAAGGTTCATGGGTATGACACACAAAAATATACTTGGGGGCAGTCTTATCAAAAAGAATTTAAGTGCTGAATGACTATAAAAATGGGAGAGTTTCAAACCAATTTTTGGGTGAGTTTAAACATGCAATCTTATGCCACCCTCTGCAAAAAATAATGAACAATCTGTTTCCCACCAGCAGGAGGAGAGTGCTGGGCCTAAGCTTGCTGGAAAGTCAGTTGCCTGCACTAGAGGGCACAATTACACATGCACAGATCCTTCTCTCTTTCTGTGAACAGAAAGAGATTTGTCAGGCACACACACACGTACACTCAGCAGTGCACCATCTCTTTCTCCTCCCTGGGTCCGCTGCAACTTTGCCCTCCCAGGGGTCTCTAAAGCTTTGCCCTCTCCAGGCTCCAGCCCTGCCATTCTTTAGCTCCCCAGGTTCCAACTCCTTTTTGCTTTCCTTGGGCCCATCAGCCCTCTGCACACTCACCACTGTCAGAATTCATTGCTCTTCCAGAGTGAGACTGTTCTCCTCTTCTTTTGCTGCTGATAGGTTCACTACACAACAGCAATTATGGGAAAGGAAAGCCCCTTCCAAAATCTTGAATTTCGCTGAACAGTTTCAGAGGGCAATTAAGAATCCACCACATTGATGTGGACCTGGAGTCATGTGTAGGCCAGACCATTTAATAACACCAAATTTCCTTCCCTGAAGGGCATTAGGGAAACAGATGGGTATTAATGACAAGTAATAACTTCATGGTCACTATTACTGACACTAGCATTATGTCTATAATGATAGTGTGTCTGTGTGTGCACACAGTAAAAAGTCTCACAACACCAAGTTAAAGTCCAACAGAATTATTTGGTAGCACAAGCCACTAGCTTTTGGAACACTTCATTAGATGAGTGGAAGGGGCAGCAAGACTTCTTACTGTGTTTACCCAGTCCAATGCCAGCATCTCCATATCATGTGCACATGTGCAGACATGCATGCGCGTGCAGGCTGTACCATGTGGGAACATACACATATAGATACACTGTCCTCAATCTGAAAGGCAATTTGTTTTCAAACCCTTACTTTTGCATGAATGCTGCTGGGGCCAGCTCAGAATGCGAACCATCAGAGTTGGTTAAATGCAGCTCTTAGGTCAACCCCGGTCCTTCCATCTCTTCCCTGCTGACCTGAACTTAGACCTAGTCTGTCTCTCTAGCTCCATTTCTTAAGCAAAAAAAGGTTTATTTGTCTCTGCTGCTTGGCACTTTATAATAGTCATTTTTCATTATTTTTTAAAAAATTATCCATTTATTGTTTTGACATTTATTTTTGCTCAGCATGTTGTTTATGTATTCTTCATACCTTAACATGTTTTTGAAATTACCTTTCATGTTATGCCAAAACAGGCAACCGCTGCTGAGGTGTTCTGAAGGGGCTGACAAGAAGTCTGATTGCCTTTTGGGAGGCTGACAAAAGAGGTTATTTTTGCTCCAATAGAAATGAACGTTAAATGTTCAACATATCTGGTGGCATCTGTGTAGAGAAAAAGAGAAGTTGGTGATCCTTTGTCAGAACTAGTGCAGATTGTGGACCTAAAGCTTTGATTTTTGTCCCTCTCTACAGTTGCTGTTGGGCCTACTGAGCACTTCCCAAATTTTCTGTTTATCTTTCAGATTTCCAGCAACTGCAATACTTTACTCTCCTATTATATGCTCCATGTTGGCATTTATAATGGCGGTTAGTTTCATTTTAAAATGAGAAAATATTTATCAGTCAATGCAGACTTTTTTTTGACAAAACCCATTTGCATAGATATAGAACATTGAACATAGAACATTACAGCACAGAACAGGCCCTTCGGCCTTCGATGTTGTGCCGACCAAAATAAAAAGCAATGCCCCTCCAAACTAAACCATTCCCTTCTCTTCCATATACTTATCAATTAACCTCTTAAACGCCACCAAACTTGGCGCATCTACAACAGCTGCAGGCAGGGCATTCCACTCCCTAATCACTCTTTGAGTAAAGAACCTACCTCTGATATCCGTCCTATAACTCATACCCCTTAATTTAAAGCTGTGTCCCCTCGTGCTAGCTTTCTCCATCCTAGGAAAAGGCTATCACTGTCCACCCTATCTAAACCTCTAATCATCTTATATGCTTCAATAAGATCCCCTCTTAGCCGCCTCCTTTCTAACGAAAACAACCTCAAATCCTTCAACCTCTCTTCATAGGACCTGCCCTCCATACCAGGCAACATCCTGGTAAACCTCCTCTGTACCCTCTCCAATGCCTCCACATCTTTCTTATAATGTGGGGACCAGAACTGCACACAATACTCCAAGTGCGGCCGCACTAGAGTTTTGTACAGTTGCAACATGATGCTGCGGCTCCTAAATTCAATCCCCCTACCAATAAAAGCTAAGACTCCATATGCCTTCTTAACAACTTTATCCACTTGACTGCCTACTTTCAGGGATCTATTGACACATACACCAAGATCCTTCTGTTCCTCAACACTATTAAGAGCCCTACCATTAGCCCTATACTCTACACATTTATTGTTCCTGCCAAAGTGCATTACCTCACACTTTTCCACATTAAACTCCATTTGCCACCTCTCGGCCCAGCTCTGCAACTTGTCCAAGTCACTCTGTAAACTATAACACCCCTCTTCACTATCTACCACTCCACCGACTTTAGTGTCATCTGCAAATTTACTGATCCATCCCTCAATACCCTCATCCAGATCATTTATAAAAATTACAAACAGCAGGGGCCCCAAAACAGACCCCTGAGGCACACCACTCGTCACCGAACTCCACGATGAATATCTCCCATCAACCACCACCCTCTGTCTTCTATCTGCCAGCCAATTCCTAATCCAATTAGCTAAATCACCCTCTATTCCACACATCTGCATTTTCTGTAGAAGTCTTCCATGGGCCACCTTATCAAACGCCTTACTAAAGTCCATGTATACTACATCAACCGCCTTACCCCCATCCACCTCTTTATATAAATAATAAGAATTGTAGGTGAATTGGTTGGTGCTAATTTTTTGGAATATTTTATCATGTTTAAACTTGGAAGTGAAACCAGGAGCAATGCATCAATAAAGTTTGCCACTATTAGTTAAAGATATTCTTATTTGTACAAGGATTTATTATTTGAGTTTCTTGTGAATTTTAGATTTAAATATTGCTATCAAGGTATTGCATTGGGCCAGGTTCAAAGAAATGGAGCTGATTGCATAAAATGAATGACTAAGTTGTTTGTGATTGTAAAGTATAGCATACTGAAAGCTGAGCTTTTGATGGGCTTCATAGCAACAAAGAAAATAAGAGGAGTAGGCTGTTCAGCCCTTCAAGTCTGCTGTACCATGCAATTATGATCATGGCTGATCATCCAACCCAACCTGAATTATAAATAGAAGCATACATTAAAAAAACCAAGAAGGTTCACAAAATCTCTATGAAATAGTTCAATCCTACTATGACTACAGTTCTGAATTCTAAGAGCCCAAAGGGAGGATTATAGGTTGGAGGATAAGGGGCCCTGAATCAGGAGAAACAACTAGACCCTACCATCTCTCTACATTCTGCCCTCAATATAATCATATCAAGCTTGTATCATCATTTCTACCTGAAGCACATTCATTCCACCCCCCCACATCATAATACTGTTTTCGCATATTTATATGATATGCTCATTGAGATCTCCTTCTGTCTGACATACAATAACGTTGTTTACCTCATTAAGTTTATTTTTAACTGAAAAAGAACCCAGTAAAGGTCCCATAAATCTGCTTCAGTGGTTCACCCTGTACAGATAACAAAACCAGTATGTTATCCTCATGTTTAAAAGTGCTTTCTTCAACTGTCTTATCTGCTTACTTTTTATTACCTGTTGGGAAAACGACATGCTTTTAACATTGTGCCTTGGAAACCTGGACATAGTCTAAGAGAAAACTATTTCTTCCTGATCCATACATTTAGCTTTAATAAATTTAACTAATCCCTCTGTTGTCCATAGACTAACTGAAAGAAAAACAGAAAATATTAGATAGGACGGAGCTACCACTGACACCCTCTTTGTCTCTTATATCCATGGCATCTTTGTCATTCTCTCTCTAGCACTGACCTATTCCTGATCTCTCATCCTGCCCCTGCCCTGCACCCCCCCCCCCCCCCCCCCCCCCCAATTTTATAATTCATTGCATTGAGTCATTTGGACTCAATGCTAACTGTATTTCTCTCTCCATAGATGCTGCCAGACCTGCTGAGTTTACCCAGCATTTTCTGTTTTTATTTGTGATTTCAGAATCAGCAGTATTTTGCTTTTATCAATAGGAGTGAAACTAGTTGACTCATTATGCACGTCTCTAATCGCAAATTTAAAAATGTGATATTCCCCTATCCCACTCCTCTGGATATTCAAAACAATAAATTTTGATCATAGTCTTTGATTGCTTATTTCCAATATCCCTTGCAAATGTGGGGGAATATATTGTTGCCTTGGTTTTTTTTTACTTAAACTGCACATATTTAAGGTCACAAATATTTCAGGAAACTTTGACACTTGGTCACACTGAACCTCTCTGAGCAATCCATACCTACTGAAAATCTGAATTAACCCCTCAATTACTCTCTTTACAGTAATCTTTCTGAAGGGACTAGCTCCTGGTAACATTGTCAGAAAATCCAGGATGGTTAAAAGATATTGATACCCTGCTTGGATTTTAGATAATAGTCCTGTACAATCCATTAGAACCCTACTAAACTGTTCATCAAAAGTGATCAATGGAGTTGCTACAATTGATTGCTGGGGTTTTCCAACCATTTGACATGTGACGTGATGTGCAGATGTCAAGTCCCTATTCAAACGTGGCAAGTAAAAATGTTTCATTATTTTAGACTGAGTCTATTATTCCTAAATAACCTGCCATCAGAATTTTATATGTCATCCTAATAATTTCCCTGCAAAAACCAGGAGGGACAGCCATTTGATGGACTATCATCCATTCATCATCTCTTGGTCTCTGAGGCCATTTCCTCATTTATATATAAGATTTTAGCTAATAACATGCAGGGACATTTTCTGATTTTTCCTCACTATCTGAGATAATCCCTGCAAACCAAGATCTTTCTGCTCGGTTTCAGTTTAAAAAGACGGATTAAAAAAGTCAACCTCAGTCTTTTCAAAGTTTTGATTCTCATCCAAATTGCTGAAAACTGCCCTGCCTAATCAAACACATGAATCATCATCTCTTTCAGTTGAATTTGCTTCATCTTGTCTTACATTACACAACACAATCTGAGAACAGTCAGGGTAACCCTCCTCAGATGGCTTTTTTGAGATGTTAATATCCTATCACCTATGAAATCATTCCCCAATAAAAAAATTTATCCTTTCAATAAACTTGGAACAACTCCTCCAATAACAAGTGAATTTACTAAGTAAGTCACTTTGTGCCTTAAGTTTATTTAAGGGAACAGGTTCATACCTGTCATGAATACCCTCCATCAGTACTTTTTCTTTCACCAGACTACCTAAAGGATGATTTATATCATCAGCCACTATTAACTACTGAACTGCTCCAGTGTGTCTTAGTAACCTAACTTGCTTCATCAGTACATAAGGAAGAATTTCCCTTACTATGCTGAGCAATCACATCCACCACTGTAGTGAGTTCTGAGGATACAGTTTGAAACAGCACTATTACTACTGTTTTATTACTTCATTTACTCATGGAGTCTTTTCTGGGAATCCTTAGACATTCCTACTACTTTCCTTTAAGCTTCCAACAATACCCTTTTCCATTCCCTTACTTGCCACAATGGAAACATATGGATTTCTTTGCATCACTTTTATCTTTGTTATTAACATTCTTATAAACCTTAACATCTTTCTCCTTAAGGCTAGGATATTTTCCAAATTTCCAATTCCTTGTGGGTTCATAAATTAAGATTCAATTCTGTGTAGCTGTCTATGTGAGGTATCATATCCACCATTTAAAACTGCAGTTTCTCTTTTAGAAACTTTTCAATCCTCCATGAGAGATCTAATAGCTACTGGAGTGTTAATCCTAAATGTTTCTAGGATCATGACTTTCCTGACATTTTCAGAAGTATAATTTAATTTTATTGAATGATATCACTAGTGCCACAACGTCTTTCTCTTTAGCATATTCTGTGGTTCAGTTTTTTTCCCATAATTCTGAAATTTTAATTGCCTTGGGAACCACCTCATGTATGTTAAGTACTGCAGAGAGGATCTTCGAATGGAACTTGGGGTCCGGGTCCATAAGACTCTCAAATCGGCCTCCCAGGTGGAGGATGTGGTTAAGAAAGCTTACGGTGTACTGGCCTTCATTCATCGAGGGATTGAGTTCAGGAGTCAGGAGGTAATGCTGCAGCTTTATAGGACCCTTGTCAGACCACACTTGGAGTACTGTGCGCAGTTCTGGTCGCCTCACTATAGGAAAGACGTGGAAGCTATTGAAAGGGTGCAGAGGAGATTTACAAGGATGTTGCCTGGATTGGGAGGCATGCCTTATGAAGACAGGTTGAGGGAGCTGGGACTGTTCTCCCTGGACAGACGAAGGTTGAGAGGCGACCTGATAGAGGTTTACAAGATGTTGAGAGGAATATATAGGGTGGACTCTCAGAGACTATTTCCCAGGGCTGAAATGGTCGCGACGAGAGGGCACAGATTTAAGGTGCAGGGAAGCAAGTACAAGAGGGGATGCTAGGGGAAAGTTTTTCACTCAGAGGGTGGTGAGTGAATGGAATCGGCTGCCGTCGGTGGTGGTCGAGGCGAACTCGCTGGGGTCTTTTTAAAAGACTTCTGGATGAGTATATGGGATCCAATGGGATTGGGGGTTATAGATAGGTCTATGGCTGGGTAGGTTTTGATGTGTTCGGCACAACTTGTGGGCCGAAGGGCCTGTTTGTGCTGTAGTGTTCTATGTTCTATGTAACTCAGAATGAACACTGCGGTGTGGTCCAGAGCAAATTTCAGAGCTGCAGTCATCCAATGTGGGCCTCAAAGCAGGATGCCATCAAACACAAACCTTGGAGCAGAAAGGGCCATCCTGCACAAGTTTTGGAATGAAGGGATGGATTGTCCAGTGCAAGCCTTGGAGTGAAGAAGGATTTCAGCACAAGCCTTGAAAATCAAAAATGTGCAGGTTAGGTGGATTGGCCAGGCTAAATTACTGCAGCTCTGAAATTTGCTCTGGACCACACCACAGTGTTCATTCTGAGTTACATAGAACATAGAACACTACAGCACAAACAGGCCCTTCGGCCCACAAGTTGTGCCGAACACATCAAAATCTACCCAGCCGTAGACCTATCTATAACCCCCAATCCCATTGGATCCCATATACTCATCCAGAAGTCTTTTAAAAGACCCCAGCGAGTTCGCCTCGGCCACCACCGACGGCAGCCGATTCCATTCACTCACCACCCTCTGAGTGAAAAACTTTCCCCTAGCATCCCCTCTGTACTTGCTTCCCTGCACCTTAAATCTGTGCCCTCTCGTCGCGACCATTTCAGCCCTGGGAATTAGTCTCTGAGAGTCCACCCTATCTATTCCTCTCAACATCTTGTAAACCTCTATCAGGTCGCCTCTCAACCTTCGTCTCTCCAGGGAGAACAGTCCCCACTCCCTCAACCTGTCTTCATAAGGCATGCCTCCCAATCCAGGCAACATCCTTGTAAATCTCCTCTGCACCCTTTCAATAGCTTCCACGTCTTTCCTATAGTGAGGCGACCAGAACTGCGCACAGTACTCCAAGTGTGGTCTGACAAGGGTCCTATAAAGCTAAATTCCAAAGATGCACAGGTCAGATGGATTACCTGGATGGGACCGGGGGTATCATTGGATCAAACTGAGCTTTCAGCCTCATGAAGGTAGAACACAGGACTACTGGCATGCCAAATAGTGAAGGCAGCATGCAAAGCAATCCCACAGCCACTGATCAGATTTAAAGCTTTGCAGTTCTGCTAGATCAGGTTGTGAAAGGTGATAGATAAAAAACTAACACGAGAAGCAACTCTCAATGATGAGGGAAGCCCAGCATATCAGTACAAAAAACAAGGCTGAAGCATTTGTAACAATTTTCAGCCAGTAACGCCAAGTGGCTTCCTCCTGAGGTCCCCAGATGTCAGTCTTCAATCATATCAATTCACTCTGTGATATCAAGCAGTGACCAAAGGCACTGGATACTGCAAAGGCTATGGGTCTAACAACATCCCAGTGGACTTGTGGTCCAGAAACACTGTGCTGTTAGACAAGCTGTCCCAGTACAGCTACAACACTGGCATCTACCCACTAATGTGGAAAACTGCTCAAATATGTCCTGTCCACAAAAATCAGATACTTTACTCAAAAATAATCTGCTTATTGATGCATAGTTTGGTTTCCACCAGGCTACTCATTTCCTGAACTCATTGCAACTTTAGTTCAAACATGGAAAAAAAGCTGAATTCAAGAGGTGAGGTGTGAGTGGCTGCCCTTGACTTCAAGACCTCATTCAAGGAGCTCAAACAAAACTAGGGTCAATAAAAATCAAGAGAAAACTCTCCACTGCTTGGAGTCATAGCTAGCAAAAGGAAGATGTTGGTGGTTGTTGGAGGTCAGTTATCTCGGTTGTAGGACATCACTGCACGATTTCCTCAGGGTGGTATTCTAGACCTAACTACCTTCAGCTATTTCACCAATAACCTTCTCTCCATCATAAAATCAGAAACGGGATGTATGTTGATGATTCCACATCATATTGAGTTCCATTTGCAACTCCCCAATACTGAAGCAGCCTTGTCCATTTTCAGCAACACTTAGACTACATTTGGGCTTGGGTTGATAGGTGACAAGTAACATTCATGTTACACAAGCGGCAGGCAATAACCATCTCCAAAAAGAGAGAATCTAATCATTTCCCCTTGACATTCAGTGGCTGAATCCCCTACAGTTATGGTCTTGGAAGTTGTCATTGACCAGAAACTGAAACAAGCCACATGAATACTAAAATAGCAGATCAGAGGCTGGGAACTCTGCAGATTATAACTTGCTTCCCAAAAGTTTATTCATCATCTACAAGACACAAGTCAAAAGTGCAAATTTCGCTTTCTCCAGATGAGTGCAGCTCCAAAATCACTCACAAAGTTTGAAGCTATCCAGGATAAAGAAACTCACTTGATTGGCATAGCAACCACTACATTCAACATTTACTCCCTCTACCATTAAGAACAGTGGCAGCAGTGTGTACTATCTCCAGCAACTCAGCAAGGCTCTGACAAAATCTGTGACCTCTCCCACTTCGAAAGACAATTGCAGTGGATGCGTGACAATACCATATCTGCCAGTTCCCCTTTAAGTCACACATTATCCTGACTTGATACTATTACCTTCCCTTTTCTTCACAATTGCCAGGTCAAAATCCCTAATAGAACTCCCTCCCTAATAGCACTGTATGTGTAGCTACATTGACTGCAGAGGTTCAAGAAGGTGGCTACCCAACACCTTCCTGAAGAAAGTTCAGTATTAGCACTATAAATGCTGGCCTAGCCAGCAATGCCCACAACATGTGAAAGAATAGAAATTACAGCCTTGCTGTGATGACAGTTTGGATTGCCAAGGAAGGATCAGTTGCTGTTAGTCCATGTCACAATATACCAGCATTTTGTGGCACTAGATAATTTCAAGCCAACATGGAATTTACTTGTTAGTTTCTAAATTGAAGACCTCTATTATAATATTGTACTTACTCATAAAATATTTTGTTTAACTTGTATGACTTGGTAATTTTTCATTAATACTAAATTAGTTGGTTTTGTCTAGTCATGCAGTTAATCCTTGTTATCACAAATTCAATGGAACTTGTCATTTTTAAGTAGGGGTCTTTGCCCAAAGGTTTGAATTTCATGCCATCACTCCAGCCTGGAGCAAAAGAAAATCTATTCTCTTGTTTGCTGATAGTTGTGTGTGTATGTAAATCCCATTTGGGAAAGTTGAGTACTAGTGTACAATTCCCTGGAGTTCCAAAGTAATAATGGGGTTAGAATTCATTTCAAATGGAATCATGGATAGTGTTAAGTAGGTGTTTTATATCAGTTTGAAAGTTGATAAATGTTTGTTTTGATCCTGCACAAATATTTTGAAATGTAAAATTAATTTTGTCAAATGTTTGTTATAATTAAGAAATTGCATTGAACAATCCTATCTTAAGAGTTCAAAATATGCATGATGAAGATGGTCAGTTTTATTTATCATGTACAGTCTTAAAAAAATTGAAAATTTGAAATCTTGTAAAAGGAATTTATCAAGAGAAACAGGCTTAAAATAAAATATTAACTAAATATTTAATTATGTCTAAAGTTACCATTCCTTGTGTCTCCTGCTATATTCGGTCACCAGTTTAAACAGCATCTAACTAAAACCTCTGGCACAGCTGCACAAAGCAGGCTTTGGAGAAAATAATCCAAGAACAGCGGGGACCTTCAGGCACTGCAGCCTCTGTAATGACTGATAACTGGCATTATCTGGTGTCATCTGCTTCCTGGAGCAGAATAAGAAATTTGTAATGAGATACCAGGCTCTGAAAATGAGAGCTAAGTGCAAATAGTTAATGGTGTGCTTGTTTGCTTTATCACAGCAACCTTGATGGTATGAAAATAAAATCTGAAAGAAAGAACCAGACTTTAAATTTTAATCCAAATACATTCATGTAAGGAATACTTAGCTTATAGTGAAGCCGTTTATTTAAATATAATAATGATAATAATATCTATTTTAGTTATCAACATTTCATGTTTTAGTTTTCTTTTGGTTGGTATGTAAGCAAGCTACATTGATAGTTTGAAGTAGTTTGTAGTTATTCAGACTGCTGGCTAGCAGTCAGTGAGTAATACCTCAAATTAACTAAAATAAAAGTGGCTAACTGGTATAAACCCTGAAAACCCTATGACTACTTTGCTTAAAATTGTGGCCTCAATGACTTGTCAGAAATGAGTTAAGCTTATGCCAGCTTAACTCACCTATGAAACATAGCTTTGTGACCCTTTGGGACAAAATTTGTGGTAACTGTAGGCTACTGGTAGTCAGGTTTATGAGTTTCCACAATTTCTTTTTGATCATAAAACCCCAAAAGGCAAATAGGAATATGGTAGTGATTGGTTATTAGAGTACTTTAACCGTTTCACTCTGAAAAGTTTATTTGCACAGACCGCAGTCAATTTTTAGTTTCCTGGCTTATTTATGCATTTATCAGTTAAGTTTGTAGACCTCATGGGAGACTTTCTTTTTTGGCTCCTCGGTCACTTCTGACAACTTTTGAATTTTAAACATTGGTCAGGGCAGGAAATACAAGTCAAAAGGCTTAAAGCACTAAATACTATCAGATGTTCCAACATGAGAACCAAAGGTTCCTGTAATTTAAAATAAAGTAGCTTCATTTTGTTACAATGTAAAATTTGTTCTTGCTGACTTTTCAGTTCATTTTCTATGTGCAGCCAATCCAGTTTGTTAAAGTATAATTCACAGAACAAATATAAATTTTAATTGTAAAAATTGGTTGTGAATTGTGCTGGTTATTCAAACTCTGTAAATTTGACTGAATGGTTAATTGATTTAGTTTCATACTAAACTATTTTGTACTAAAAACAATCAAGTTCAATCTGTGGAAATGTCCAGTTCACCACTACATCTATTGTTTGTGAGACCTAAGCAGCAACTATGTTCAAAATTTGAATAATTTTGTTATAACACTCGTGTTTAATTCCATCCTGTGATCATGGTGGTCTCCCTAAAGGTCACAAGTGCAATGAGCTTGAACAGTCTTAATCCAATTTTCAGTGAACACAAGTTCACAGCATATAACTGCATAAAATTTAGCATTAAGGGGTACAAGTTCAGAGATGATATTGAGAGATGCCTCGAGGATAAGAAACTAAAGCATCATTCTGTTACTGTGCGGCTACAGTTTCGAAGCTAAGATTATTATACAAGAAATGAACTGGCACCCATACCAGTTTTACTAATTTTTGTGGCATTTTAGTGCACTTTAATGGATGTCAGAGGTAATGACCAGAGTACAGTAATGCTTCATTTGGTAAAAACATGTCCAAAAATTATGACTTCCATGTTTGATGAGGAAAAATCTTCAAAATGGCACACAAGATTATAGGATTGCTCTGGAAATGGATGAGACGAGTGAAGAACAGCGATATTTTGCAGAAGTGTTTTGAGATCTAGCATGCAGTGTAATGCATATGATTGTGGAATTCTGAACAGAAGAGAGACAATAAGGTTTCATTTCTGTTTAAAATACTGCAGACTGTCACAGCTTGTAAAGTTATACAGTTTTTGTTTGGTTGTCAAAACATTTAATTATGTGATGCCTTAAGGTGTAAAGCTGTCAAATAAATCGCTTGTTAAAAGTAAACATTTGGATGATGGAATGTGTTGTGCCTATCACAATTGCATTAGTATTGTCTGTTTAAAAATAAATACACATTTACATAACAAAACATATGAACCCCCACTTAAGGCTGCCTGTAACTCAGCAGTGTGTGGAATTTGTCAATTTTAATTGTATTCTATGGAATAACATTTTTATAGATCAGATAGTTAAAAAACAACCCCTTGTTTATCTAATTCTGCACATCAAAAAAATCTAGTTATACATACTTCAAAGGTTATTTGAAAATTCATATTAGAATTTATTTATCTGAGCATTGAATAGAAAGGCTTTATACACATGGGTGAATGTTGCAATCTTTTTTAAGCACACTATTTAGGTGCTGTATTTGAAGACAATACCTGTAAGGTTGACAAGCCAAGAAGGTAATCAGATTTGAATCCCATATATATACTGATTTCTGCTGGGAAGGGTATGCCATGTTTTGGTTGCAATGGCTGTACAATAGAGAAGGGTAAAATTGTTATTTGCTATCCAGTGACCCCTGCTGGCATGTGTGAGAAGTTTGGATTAGCCTAGATTAGCATAGATTAGGTTTGACTGTGATATCCTTGACAGTTGAATAGCCTAATATTCACTGTTAAGGCTCACGTGAATAATGGCCACATGGACCAGGTTTCCATCCAAAATACTACCTCTGTCTCATTCCCCCTTCAACCAATTGAAATTGATGCTTGCAAGAAGGAGAAGTATTTTTAAGTAAGTTGTTGTAAATCCATTTTGATTTACTAATATTTGCCAAAAATATACATTAAAAAGTTGCCTGTTTACTAGCAGCATTCTATTTTAAAATTCTGGTTCATTTGATTTTTCTACCTATTACTGAGGCTGCCTAAGAATAAGTGCAATCAGATCAGCTTCTGAGCTATCCATCATGGCAAGTTGCTTTTTAATAGCACGTTGGAGTATTTATTTGAGGAGTAATCACTCCTATTCTTTCATACACTCATTCACATTCTCTTTCTCTCACACATCTACACTCACACTTCACATGCATACATATAATACATGCACACATAACACAGTAAAACAGAGACTGCCTTTTAGTACTGATTGTTCATGGCAGACCATCAGCTAAACAGCCCTTGGCTTTTCTTTCCAGTTAAGTGGTTTGGAATCAGAGTTAATTACTCCAGTCATTTATTCTAATCACCTTCCTCCTATAGCTGGCCACATTCTGTCATGTGGTGGCATCATTTGAAGCCATCAACTTTTAAAACCACTGCAGGGTACTTGAGGCTCATTAGCAAGACCTATCCATGCCTGGCTTGAGCTCTTGTCTGAATGACTGCTTAACCACCACCCTCCCTCCCCTTCCAAAACACACACATGCACCCCACACACAACCCCCACCTACACAGCAGAAAATCCTTTCAACCTGGCAGGAAATCAGTCTACTCTTTCAGAAACTGGTTCAAATACCTGAACACAAACAATTTGTCAAACAACTTAAATACAAAATGGTTTTCTCCAGAGTAGCTTGTGGCTGTTTTTGAAAAGGGTTACCCATTTCCCATTTCATTGTGAATGTCTGAAAGTGAAATGTAATCTGTATGTTGTGCCAGATTTATTGAAAATTTGTTCTAATTTGGGAAAATAGACTAATGAAAAAGAATTCAGGAAATAAAATTAATACTATATGCAGCCTTGCAGAAAAATATGAAACTGTACTAATTCGGCTGTAAAGCATTTTCTAGTAGTACTATCAAGTATTTTAAATCTCATATTTCAATACTATGGAAGTTTTGTTGCTAATATTTGAAATTCTTCACTTACGAAAGCAAATGAGGAAATTCTATAAATGTACCAGTATGTAGATATTTTTTAGTGCTGTTAGTAGCATTTTTTAAACTAAATATTTTCTTGGCAGAGTCCAGGGTCAAAATCAGTACATAGGTCAGCATTTTGTTCACTGCTTTGTCTTTCTAATTCCTTTCCCACACCACATTCCTTTCCCATAGGTCTGTCAATTAACAGTCATCACATCATTCATATTTCCTTACTTTGCGCAGTTCTGTTTCCACCATGGCTTTGACCAAAAGTTGTCTTACGAACTTTGTCCCTCAACAAAGCCCCTTCCACCTTCAGCTTCAACAACAGACGAGGAATTGATGAGATTTCCTTTGTCACTAAAATTGATATCTTCCACCATTTCTGCCATTTCCACCCTTCCTTTTACCCACAAAACCAAATCTTTGGTCCTAAACTTGCTAATCTTGCTCGCTCCTCTTCAATCTTTTCCCATCTTTTTGAAGCTCATCTCATCCATGAGACAAATCTCTAGTTCTCTTGGCTCTATTTCTTTTAAACTGCTGAATACTCAACTGCAATGAACCAGTAAATCAGTAAGAGATCAGCCATGGCTTCGTAGTTACATTTCCAGCTCTTAGCTATCATTTCAAACCCTGTTCCAGAAATATGTATGTGCAAACAAGACTGACACTTCAACAGAGAAATGAGGGAATGCTGCATTGTTGAAACTGACAACTTTTGAATAAGATATTAATCCAATGCTCCATCTGTCACCTCAGTTATTTGCAAACGATCCTGTGGAGTACAGTTATTGCATTCTCCCGTGTTGTCTTGTATATCCCTCAAATATATTATCTGATCATTTAGATTAGTACTGTTTTGGAACTTTGTGTGCAATTTGACTGTCATATTTCCCAGTACAATATATGACTGTCATGTATGAACTTAAATATTACTGAAAAAGACATTTGTTAACTCTTTCATGTTGTAATCAACAGAAAAATTTGGTTTCAAGTGGCTTGTGATAAGTAGAAGTATTGCCATGGAAAAGGCACCAGTTGGGAGTTGATAGTGACTAATAGTTAATCTCCAAGCATTGTTTGATTTAAACCAGGTAGCTTGACTCAGATTGGTCAAGGCATTGCCCTGTGGAATGAAACAATGAATGGCTATCGCTTATTTTACTTAGCTGAAACAAGTACTATGTTCTTTCTGTCTGCAAACTGATGCATTCGCCATGCAACACTCCTACGAATTAGAGCTACTTGCCAACCAATCACCATCCTCTTATACAGTATAAAGTTGTTTCTCCTGACACTGTTAATCTTGCGATTATCTTGCTGAGTGAAAGACAAAGATATTCAACAAAATATCTTTTTTCAGCAGTTTAAGTTTTTCATTGGAGCTAGAAATGAAATGGTTATAGTTCAAAGTCATTACGGATAGAGTCAGATACTTCACAAATACACAGTTAGAGTCAGCAGCTACAGTGTCAAAGGGTAAATTCCTTCATTTCTCCCTGAATGGAACCATGAGTCAGAAAATTGATGTTAAAAGGTTGTAATATGATCTCCGAACCATGATCTTAGAATCATTGAATTTATTTGTAAATTAAATTAAACACTCGATTTAAAGAATCAGTCTTCTAATAGGTACTTTTAATAGGTACTATTTAGGTACTATTCAAAGTATGGGAACGTTTCAGTGACCATAATATTTGCTTTAAGATAATTGAAAAGGACAGAAGCATGATGCTGAATAAAACTTGGAAAAAATAAAATGAACAACAACGTTGGCAAACAGTGCAAAATAGCAATAAGCAACATCTAAAATTGTGCCCAGTAAAGTCCAGAAAAAATGCCACTTCAAAAAACAAATAAACATAAGACACCATGGATGAATTACGATGGAAGGGAAAAATTGAGGATGCAATAAATACATTGACACCAGGGAATAGTATTCAGAATATAGAGAGACTAGGAAATTAAAAATAAAGAAGACATTGAAGATTTTGGAAGTATAGTAATTGTTATAAAGTAGAAATTACAGCAGTCAATGTGTGTACTGCAATCTCCCTCAAACACTAATACGACGATAACCCAAATAATCTGATTTTTTTATGTTGATTGAGGGACAAGTGTTGTCCAGGGATACTGGAGATAACTCTCCTCTTTAAAATATCGCCCAAGCAGAAAGGTGAACCTGGTTTTGGTTTCATCCAAAACACTACACCTTTGTTATTGTAGTATTTACTCTGTATTACATGAGTGCGTTAGCCTTGATGTTTTGTGCTCAAGTCCTGGAGTGGGATTTAAAGCCTAAACTTTTACCTAGAGATGTGAGTGCTACCAAATGAGGCTTAACTGACACACAGAATAAGAAAAGGAAAATTGGCACGGGAATAGGGGCACCAAGGAATGGTAATGATAAAATCAAATGATAGTGAAATGACAGAATTTTGAAATAATTACTTTTTTTCAGTATTTACCAGATTCATGAAACCAGACGACAATTACTTTTCTTCAATATTTACCAAAGGCATGAAATCAGATGACGAGATTGGAGTGGAATGTATCATGATACTTTAGAAGAGATGTCAGAGGCATTGTTAGACATATTGAGTAATTATTCGAAAAAGATGTATTGCCAGAGAATTGGTGAATAACTAAATTTCCACCTCTAGGAAGGGAGCTGGAATATGTCCAGTAAACTATAAGCCTTGTCAGTTTAACATATATAATTGGAAAAACCATGAAATTCCCACAAAAGGAGCAATTAGAAAAATATTCAGAAACCAAAAATATACCCAGAAGTAGTCAATGTGGATTTCGAAAAAGAAAAATTTGCTTGAATTTTTTGATGATGTGACAGAGAGCAGAAAAGGGTAATGCATTAAATATAACTAATCTAGATATATAAAAATCTTTGATAAAATATCATATATTATACAAATGCATGGGACAGATCATGTGTAGTTCAGTTACAAATAGAATGGGTAGCAAATTGCAAAATAAAAAATGGAAAGTAGGCATAAAGGGTAGCTTTTGGAATTTCAAATAGTGCACAGCTTCTCAATCAGGGTCGGGGGTGTCCTCAGCCCCATAGAGTCTGCAGATTGTTGTTGAAGGGTCTGCAAGTTGCTAAGTTCTATCAGTACTACCCCTTATATTGAGATGAGTGGAATAATTTGAATAGGAGGACAGCGTCAATTTGAATTTTTTAAAATTAGCTTATGAACAGAAAAGAGCATGTCATGATGAATAGTTGTTTTGCAGACTAGAGAATGTTAACAGTGGTGTTTCCCAAAAGGCAGAGCTAGGACCACTGATTTTTTTGAAATGTATAAATGACTTGGATATTCCAATACTGTGTAAAATTTCTAAATTTGCTGGCGATATCAAACTTGAAAATGTGAGCAACAGTGAGGATGGTGCCAGTCAACTGCAGAATGGGCAGACAAGTGGCAGATGGAATTTAATATGGGGAATTGTGAGGTGGTGTATTTTGATATAAGAATACAGAGAGAAAAAAATGAACATGATGATACAGGTCTGAAGAGTGTAAAGGGATAGAGGGATTTGGGGGTTAATTTACATAGATCTTTGAAGTTAGCAGAAACTATTCAGAGAGTAGTAGCGAAGCATACAGGATCTTGAAATTTGTAATTTGAGGTATTGAATATAAAAACAGAGAAATGATGTTATCTAATGCTCTAGGCCAAACTGGAGCATTGCATCCAATTCTAGTCACTTTACATCGGGTAAAATGCAAAGGACCTTAAAAGGGTGCCAAGGAGATTTATCAGAATAGTTCCTGAGATTGAGGAATTTAGCTACAAAGTTAGGTTGGAGAAGCTGGATTTTTTTCTCTCATTTGGAGCAAAGGAGATTGAACAGATATCTGGTAGAAGTGTTCAAAATTGATGGGTTTAGATAGGTTGACAAAGCAAAATTAATTCCAAAACCTAATTCCTACAAGGATTAGCGAACATAAATTTTATGTTTTGAGCAAGAGATACAAGGGAATGTGAAGAAGAACATTTTGTTTAGCTAGTGATAATGACCTGGGTCTAGCTGCTTGTGACAGTGGTTTGAAGCAGTGATCAGATGCGGAATTGCTAGAAAGCTCAGCAGTAAAACAGAGTGAACTTTGGTAAGTGAAGTATTACTAACTGATGGAAAGTGCCACTTCACATTTGTGATAGAAATTCCACCTGTGCGAATTTTTCTGTAGCATGATTTGGAAGCTTTTAAGCAGGTACTGGATTACCAGGTATGTTAGACACTTTGAGAACCAAGGAAAATTAGCTTTATATATGTGTTTCTTATATCACACCATAAACCTTAAACCTTCTTGGTTCATGAGTCTGTGTGCAATGATTTGTTTGTTGAAATAACACTAAATTTTCCTTATTATTCTTTCTGAAGAAACATTCAGGATGGCAATGGAAGAACTGTTGACGCAAATGCTTATGATGTAAACTGCAGATTTGTTTTAAGGAGCTGAGTGCATCATTGTTCAATAGACTTTGCTGACTGGTGCAAGATAATACTGCACTTTAACATACTACATATTTGCTCTTTGTGTTGCCTACAAATCCCGCACCTTCATATACCAGAATCAGCAGACAGTTTTCTGTAATTTTCTACCTACCTCTGACAATTGCTGCCTTTGCTCATCATTTCAAATACCTATTGATTGCTCTTCATTCCCAACAGTTTGCTATTCTCAAATATGCTCTGTTGGTTTGTCTGATAGAAATAAGAAAGAAAAGTATCTTGCATATGCCTTTATAGACTAACTATTAAACTGCACATGTTGAGCCTCTCCAAATATAAAGAGAATATACAGAGCAATAGAAAGAACTGGTAATAGTTACTCTCAGCTTTGCATTGAAGTTGCAATTAATCCAGTAATGTATTGTGGGTGCAATACATATGGATGTGAAAAGGAAACATTAAGAAAAAGAACATATGTCCTTCATTGAAAAAAAATTTTCATATTATGTCTTGTCTTCAATTCTAAAGAATTTTAGAAAGCAAAAAAGGACATTTAAAAAGTGTATTTTGGACCAGTCTGAGCTCAGACGACTTCGTAACCTCACAGTTTTGCTCATATACTTTGAGGACATCTGAAATTTTAGAATTGTATTCCAAGCTTTCTGACTTTGGAATGTGTTTCTATCTGTATTTGCAGCAAAAATTTTTAAAAATCAAGTAAAAGAAAACTTAATAATATATTTACATCTGTCACTAGCCAGTTGATTTTTTTTTGCCTTACTTTTTTCTTATACTGGGAAGGTGATGTCGTAGTGATATTATCATTGGACAATTAATTCAGAAACTCTTATGTTCTGTGGATTCTGGTTCAAATTTGTCATGGAGGATGATGGAATTTGAATTCAATTTTTTAAAAATCTGGAAATAAGGATATACTGATAACCATGAAACTATTGCCAATTGTTGGGAAAACTCCATCTGGTTCACTAACATCTTTTAGGAAAGGAAATGTCTCATGCGTGCCTGGCCTGGCCTACATGTGACTGCAGAGCCACAGCAATGTGATTGACTCTTAATTAGCTTCTGAAATGGCCAAGCAAGCCATTCAGTTATATCAATCCAAGAACAGCCAGGGATGGGCAATAAATGCTGGCCAGCCAGTGACTCCCATGTCCCATAAATATATCTTTAAAAATTATAAGGATATAGTGCACTTGCTCATATCACATAAGTATTCCTACTGAAAGAAATTTTGGCCAGGAAGTATCCTATTGAAACACTTCTTGTACTGGACTGAAACCTTTTGGCCTTAAAATTAAAATTTGAGTGTATATTTTGAAACATTTAGAAAGGAGTTACAAAACGTTTTTAAACTACACCTGCTCTGCCTAGGTTGTTTTTGATAACTCACTTATGACCCACTCACTTTTTTTTTATTCATTTGCAGAATATGGGTGCCACTTGCAAGGCCAGCATTTATTACCCATTCTGAATTGCCATTGGTGGTGAGCTTGAACTGCTGCTTTTTGCATAATGAAGCTATTTCCACTGTGCTGTTAAATAGGATAATTCTGGTATTCCAGGAATTTGACCCAACAACGAAGAAAGCATGGTGATAGAGGGTGGTTTTCTGACTTGGAGAAGAACTTGGAAACGACAGTATTCCCATGTGCCTACTTCTCTTGTGCTTCTAGGGATAGAAGAAGTGGAGGATTTGGGAGATGCCTTTGCTCTATGGATATTTGCAATTAGATAGAAAATGCTAAAACTTCAAAATACTTTTTGGTGCCTGTAATATCTGTGACAATTTATTTGAATTGATTTATTATTGTCACATATATTAACATATAGTAAAAAGTATTGTTGTTTGCGCGCTATACAGACAAAACATACCATTTACAGAGAAGGAAACAAGAGAGTGCAGAGGCCAGTCATAGCTAGGGTGTAGAAAAAGATCAACTTAATGCAAGGTACGTTCATTCAAAAATCTGAGAGCAGTAGGGAAGAAGCTGTTCTTGAGTCAATTGGTTCGTGATCTCAGACTTTTGTATTTTTTTCCTGAAGGAAGAAGGTGGAAGAGAGAATGTCTGGGGTGCAAAGGGTCCTTAATTATGCTAGCTACTTTGCTGAGGCAGAGGGAGGTGTAGAAAGATCCAACGGATGAGAGGCTGGTTTGCATGCATTCATGATCTTTTGTAGTTCTTTGCGATTTTGAGCAGAGCAAGAGCCATTCCAAGCTGTGCCATACCAAGTTGTGATACAACCTGAAAGAATGTAAAGGTTGGTTGGAGTTGTAGCTGAAATGCCAAATTTCCTTAGTCTTTATCTTGCAAATAGAAGCCTACAATTTATATCTATTGAAAATGTATAGAACCCCATTGATTCTAGATATATTGTTATAAAAATAGTTAAAATTGGCAGTACATCATATTATAGTCACAAATTGGCATTCTTCACATGTATCCATTTTATTGAAATTCTTAGCAACAGAGAAAACTGAGCACAGGCCCATAAATATTGATCTTGCTAAGTAGTTTTGTCAGACATCTGTCTGGTTTGATTCATTTTTTCTTAAATTTTGCAATGTTCTGAAAAATGACTTAAGTACTCAAGCATCAATGTGTGTAAAAACTACTCCTTAAAATTGGATTATATTTTGTTTTGGTTCCAATCCTGGAGCTGCAAACTCTGCCACAGGTTTGGCAGCTGGTGTTTGATGAGGTGGATGGGTGGGACTTTCTAGATTCTGAATTGTCTTTCTGCTGTTTATCCTTGGCCTCTGTGTACTCCAACTGGTGATGCTCAAGGTGATTGGCGCCTTCACAAATGCTTCTTCTCCAGTTTGTGCTTTCTAAGGCAAGTGATTCCCATATGTTGATGGGGATGTTGCATTTATTTCGGGAGGCTTTGAAAGTATCGTTACAGCATTTCCTCTGCCCTCCTAGTGATCACTTGCCAGTGTGGAGTTTGGAGTAGGGCACTTGTTTTGGCAGTCTTATGTTAGGCATGTAGACAACGTAGTCTATTCATCACAGTCTCCCTGATTCTGAGGAGACTAGTCTGGAAGAGGATGCTCACGTTGGTATGCCTATCCTGCCATTGATTTTGTGGAGGCAACATTGGTGATGTTTCTCCAAAGATTTGAGGTGTCTAATGCATACAGGAGGGCAGAGATTATGGCTACTTATAGCTTATGAGCTTAGTGCTGGACTTGAAGTCTCAATCTTCAAACACTTGGTTCCTCAGATATCCCAAGAATGCCCTGGCATATTAAGTAGATGCTGGATTTCATTGTTGATGTCTGCTTGCACCAAGAGGAGGCTCCCAAGGTATTGGGAATAATCCACATTGCCCAGGGGTTCATTATGGATCTTGAGGGTCGAGGGGCAGCTCTGTGTGGCAGGAGTGGGCTGGGAGAGTACCTTTGTTTTCCAGATGTTTACTGTGGGGCTCATTATCTTATATGCCTTGTGAATGCATTGATGATAGTTTGTAGCTTGGCCTCTGAGTGTGTGCACACACACTGTCAGCATACTGCGGATCAGTGACAGAAGTTGGGATTGTCTTGGTTCTGGCCTGGAGACATCAGAGTTTGAATGTTTTCCTCCTTGTCCTGTAGGTTTTCTGCATTCCAGCAGGGAGCTTCAAGGTGCTAGGGTAGAGTATTGCTGAAAGGAAGGTGGAAGAAGAGCATTGGTACAATGACAAAGCTCTGTTTGACCCTGATTTGCACAGGTATTGGGTCTGCCATGGTTTTGCTGGTGAGGATCATAGCTTGCAGGCTCCTCAGAGCGGGCAGAGAATGGTAACGAATTTCTCTAGCAGCCGAATTTGAGGAGGATGTTCCACAATTCCTCACAGTTAACAGAATGGCACATCATTTCAAGATTGAAGACCATATACAGAACTAGATGCTGCTCCCTGAATTTTTACTGGATTTGTCTTGCACTGAAGATCATGTCCATTGCCTCTCTTAACGAATGGAAAGCATACTGAGGCTCAGGGAGAAGCTCTTCAGCCACTGATTGAGGAGGATTGTTGCGATGACTTTCACTTAGCAGAGAGTAATTTCTGCAGTTGGATCTATCTCCTTTCTTGAAGATGGTCACAATTAAGGTGTCTCTGAGATTTCTCAGCTAATTCTTTTACTTCCAGACCAGAATGTTGAGGTTTGTGAATTCTTGTCAAGAGTGCCTCTCAACCACATTTTGATATTTTAGTGGGGCATCTATATGTGCCACTGCTGTTCTCACTGCTGCTCTCGCCCCGCTGGTGTTCTCACTGTTCCTCTCGCCCGGCTGCTGTTCTCGTTGCTCCTGTCGCCCCGCTGCTGTTCTCGCTGCTCCTCTCGCCCCGCTGCTGTTCTCGCTGCTCCTCTTGCCCAACAAATGCAACAAATTACCAGAAACTTCAAACTTACTTCTCTAAAAATTGGCTGGGATTGGAATATTGGCTGAAGACCAAATTCTTCATTTCTGCTGGCAGTAGGATGAGAACAAATGCGATTCGAGAAGCCCACCCAATATGTCCTAGTATCACCTATCTGGCAAACTAAGGAAGCTGAGTAGCCTCAAAATCTCACAACCACTGAATTCCATTCAACTTAGCAAACTCTGATTCCAACTCCTATCTGATTGTGACCTCCATCTTTGATTCCTATGTAATCCTGAGTCCTGACCATTTTATACAGCGTTCAAGAAGACAGTTCAGCATCACCTTCTCAAGGATAATTTGGAATGGACAATAAATGCAAGTATTTCAGAGATGCCCATTGCCCAGGAGCCTGTGTGTAAAAAACAGTGGTTCTAACACAGGGGTTGAACTGAGAGGCGATGCAATAGACAAGTATATACAATATAGATAATTTATATTTATTCATTATAGCTGTTAATTAGGATTTCAAAATTAGAATCAATAAACAGGCGGCTACTTCTCTAAAAATTGTAAACATAAGTTAGAGGGCTCCAAGAATGATGGAATTTTGTT
Organism: Sphyrna mokarran; assembly: GCA_024679065.1. Taxonomy (NCBI): domain Eukaryota; kingdom Metazoa; phylum Chordata; class Chondrichthyes; order Carcharhiniformes; family Carcharhinidae; genus Sphyrna; species Sphyrna mokarran. The sequence goes on from JAGIQG010000001.1 coordinate 130,930,200, forward strand.
CCACTCAAAATTAACATTTCAGTTTATGACCACTGAAGTTTGTCCTAATTTAAGTTATTTCATATGTCCTGGTTGAATATCCAAGACAACTGTGGCTAACGTCACTTCAGAATTTTTCTTAAATGAAGAATATTTTGTATTAAATAATCTTACATTGTTAATAATTTAACTATTTTGTAGTAATATCTTTTATAGATGTTATGCATAATTAACAGTAATTCTAATAGACTTATACCAAACTTGATGCCAATCTTCATGATTTGATTGCAAATGGTTGGAGATTCTATGACTGGAATTGGTCTGGAAGCTGGAGTACTGATATAAATGATGCCAGCAACTGCATCTAGCAATGTGGGATGGGGAGGCAGGAGAAAATTAATGTATCAGACTTCGATAACATTTGACCCATGCCTAATCTTGTACTGCACATCATGTAAAATGACTTTAGTAATGCTGTAGCAACCTGTGACTGCTTGAATAGGGTGGAACCATTGGGGGGAGGCTAGCTGCAGATGAGCATCAAGTCAGAGGTGCAGACAGTACAAAATGACATAGAGACTGACATAAAAATTGGCTTAAAAGCAAGATATGCTGAGATTACCTCAGTCCAAAATAGTCTGTCTGGGAAATAGGCCCTTTGCAAGATTCAGGCTTAGACAATTGAAAACCAAAGGTGCACCAGGACAGTACCATATATATATGGAACAGACATGCATCAGTGAAACAAGATTTGATGCATAATAGAAACTGAAACTAGAAACTAGGTATGTAGCATATGAACCCAAAGGATCCACCATTGAAACTCATTAACACTCACTGAAACCAATCAACAATGAAACGAACCAGACCTAAGCACTGATAGGCCATATCAAAGAACAAAGAACAACAAAGAACAAAACAGCACGGGAAACAGGCCCTTCGGCCCAACGAGCCTGCGCTGCATCCCCGATGTTCCCACCTCTACCTGCAATCCCTGTCCATGTTTATAGATCTATGGATTAAAAACCAAATTTGAGACAATTTGGGGAGAATTTCTTTTGCCAATTAGCCTAAGAGCACATCTTTGGGATGTAGGAGGAAACCGGAGCACCCGGAGAAAACCCATGCAAGCACGGGGAGAATGCGCAAACTCCCACAGACACAGGCCCAAATCCATGTATCTGCACACCACAGCGATAGTCACTGAGCTGTCATGTTGCCCATCAAATGGCCCAGGTCAAGCATACATTAATGACGTGAAGCACTAGGATAATCTCAAAAAAAAATTCCAAGAGCAGCCCTCTCACAATCCATCGTGTGTATGCCCCTCGTTAGACAAGGTGGACGAAAGTACCTGTAGGATAAAAACAAATACATCAATATCATCATCTATTTACACACTTCCCAGGAACTCCCAAGGCTCATGATCCCTATTTTAAATCAATTTCCTATACCCCTCCATTCCCATTCTGTTTATGTATTCATGTAAGTATTTCTTAAATAAATCCAGAGTACTTGCCTCCACCACTTTACTTGGCAACGCATTCCATACCCCCACCACCCTCTGTGTGAAAAAACTCCATCTAGCATCCAAATTATACCTTACCCCCCTCACCCTAAGCCCGTGACCCCTATGCTATTTGAGTCCATCCTAGGAAAAAGCTTAACCCTGTTTACTCTATCTATACCCCTCAAAATCTTGTACAGCTCTATTAGATCTCCTCTAAGTCTACATCTTTCTAAGGAAAACAGTCCCAATTTGCCTAACCTCTCCTCGTAACTCAGACCTTCCATACCAGGCAGCATCCTGGTAAACCTCCTCTGCACTCTCTCCAGAGTCTCCACGTCCTTCCGGTAGTAAGGCGACCAGAACTGGACGCAGTATTCCAGATGAGGTCTAACCAACGTTTTATACAACTGCAACATTAAAGGCCAGCTCTTGTACTCTATACCCCTTCCTATAAAGGCTAACATACTATATGCTTTCTTCACAACCTTCTCCACTTGCTCTGCCACCTTCAGAGACTTGTTCACCTGCACCCCCTCGGAAGGGTGCATATCCTCGGAAGATTCCAGAAGGTGGCCAGACAGGTATAAGAAACCTATGCTAGCAGCGCTCGAGAAAACCCACTTTTCCAGTTTTCCCCAGAAGTGCATCAGGACATGGCATCAACAAGAGCAGCTCATCTCCAGACCAGAGAGAGACAGACTTCAGAGTTCAGTGTACTAACATTCTCATGAGGATAAGTAAATGAATTTCTAAATGATCAGTTACCAAGTGAGAGAGAGAATTGTTAAAATTGTAAAACTTTTGTCTTTTACTATTTGGAATAAAGTTGCGACTTGGTTATTTACTGTTGTTTCATGTACGTGGTTCTTTTGCCTGATATATGCAGATGTGTTTGAGTAGGATCCATTGTACACAGTGCTGGTTGAGTGAGTCGGCAGGATATTAGAAATACACTGGAGAACATCACAAACATAAACTAACCGGATTATAAAATTATATCCCATTTTGGAAAGATAATAAAAGATCTCAATCATAATCAACGTGTCCTAAGTTCATGATATACAATTTCTCCAAACTTAACATGTGTAATATCTGATTATTTTTAATCAAACATTTCATACCAAGAACGAATCCTAGGGAAACACAATGGGAATGAAATTGATTTATTCCAGCAGTGCAAAACAGGCTCAAAGCAAATTGACAACTGATTTTACCCTGCACCAGTTTTTATTTTCCACTGACTTGGTTTGAAATTAAAAATGTTGGCAATATTTTCCAAGTGAAAGTGGCAGTGAGACCAGGAAATTAGTCTCCAAAAGGTATCTGAACTGTCAATCTGTGAACTTGAGGTGAAATGAAATGGGCTGTGGTGACTAACCAGCTGTTGATTCACTACAATCCTGTTCCCACTGCTGGCATAGAGCAATTTTACACTCAATTTCTCCAATCTGGAAAATCTCACCTTTTGTTATTTGCTTTAATGCTGTTTGAAGCTATGATGTATACATAGAAGATAAAATCAAAACAATACAAAACCTCTTGGAGATAATGTTAGTACTTATAATTTCCAAAGTAGTAAAATTAGCTGGATAATTATGTCTAGAATTATTGTTAACTCAATGTTTTCTGTAACTAAACTTTTATTACCTCAGTCAAAACACTCTAAAAGGTTCTTAATTTGGAGAGTGTAAATTATTCAATGAATGTACTGAAAGTTCTTCTTCCTAATCCAAGAACATAGGGCTTGAGAAAGTAAACTTTAACCCTCTGAAGATAGCAAGGATTGTCAGAGCACTTCTACACCTCAAAAATTATTCAACACAACATTTGTCGTAATATATTCAGAATTTATTGTGAACTAAAATTGTTCTTTAAAGAAAGATTTAATTGTTTTGATGCTGTAGCTCCACATATGTCACAAAATTACAAAATCTTTACAGTACAGAAGGTGGCCCATTGAGTCTGCACTGGTTGTCTGAAAGTACATTCTACATCGTCCTACTCTTCTGCTTTATCCTAGTAATGTTCCACGTTCTTTCTTTTCAGATAGCAATTCAATTCCCATTTGAATACCTCAGTTGAACCGAGGAGAAAAGAAAATCCAGATGTCACTCCCACTCCTTTTGCCAATTATTTTGAATCTGTGCCCCATAGTTTTTGCTGCTTCCTGAAGTGGGAACAACTTCTCACTAATTTACCCTGTCCACACCCTTCAGGATCTTGAATGCCTTTATCTTGTCTCCTCTCAACCTTCTTTTCTCCAAGGCAAACAGTCCCAACCTCTCCAATCTTTCCTCATGGCTACAGTTCTTTGTTGTTGGATTCATTCTTATGGATCCCTTCTGTATTCTCTCCAATGCCTTCACATTTCAAGTATGATACCAGAACTGGATGCAATACTCCAGATAAGGCTTAACTAGTACCTTATATGTGACATTCTTATTCTTGTACTCAATACCCCTATTAATAAAGCCTAAAAGTACTATATGATTTGTTAACAGTTCTGTTAATATGCCTTGCCATCTTCAATGATTGTACACATACAGTGAGGTCCCTCTGTTTCTGCACCTCCTTTCAAGTTTGTTTCTTTGTTTTTTATATATAGTATGTTAGGAAGCCTCTTGGTACATTTGTGTAGATTTTGTTACACTGTTGCTCGATGAAACAGTAGTGCCTTATGTAGTTGACATGAAGTTCCTTCATAACTATTGTCGATGGTGAGTGTGTAAAATTGTCAGGTAAACTTGTGCATGATGCTTACCAAATCAATGCCAAAAGCAATTCTCTCAGTGCCAGGGACCTGGATTCGATTTTGTGGCTTGAGTCACTGTCTGTGGAGTGTGCATGTTCTCCCCGTACCTGTGTGAGTTTCTTCCAGCTGCTCCAGTTTTCTCCCACAGTCCAAAGACATGCTGGTTAGGTACATTGGCCATGCTAAATTCTCCTCAGTGTCCTGAACAGGCGCCAGAGTGTGGCAACTAGGGGATTTTCATAGTAACGTCATTGCAATGTTAACGCAAGCCTACTTATGACATTAATAAATAAACTTTAAAGCTTGAAAGAATTAAATAATAAAAAAGTGAGCCAGCATAATATGCACTCAACCTTTATAAAACTTTCTATAAGTGCAGTGAAAGCCAAGATCCTGATTTTATTTCCATTTTAGCATAAACCTCAACATATATGAAGTCAGCCTAGACCCCAAAAATGTACTATTTTGGCATTGTGAGAAAATGATGTTTCACTCCAGGAGCGATTCTACTGACACACTGAAAAGCTTTTGTCAAATCAAATTTAATTTAACAACACAGTTTAACTATAACAAATGAATTAGCTTAACATTTAACAATTGAACAATACTTAAACTTGACAACATGCAATTCTTAACTGCTAATCTATTCCTAATCTATTCAGTTCAAACAATGTTCCTCTTAAACCTGTCTTCAAAATCAACAAAACACAGCTTAAGTGCTCATGCATAGGTTGTCAGCCTTGAAATTCCCAGGCAACTTCAGAAAGAGAGAAGGACATGCCTTGCTTCTTTCTGAACCAGGCAGGAACTGCTTGATTCTTCTGAAAATGAAGTGAAACTGTTTTTTTGTGCAAGCTTAGCTCCTCCATGAGGCATAGGATATTGTCAATCTGTCAATCAACGTGATCAAAACTCTACTCTAAGTCTCCAAGTGAAAAACCAATTAAACACAAATGCATTAAATCTGTTTAGACAAACGCACCATTAGCTAAAGTACTATTATCCAACATTATCAGCATGAAGCTGCATTTTTTTTTCCAACAAATTGACTCCTTACAACAAAACACTGCCTTACAAAAAACACAATATAAATAGAACATAGAACATTACAGCGCAGAACAGGCCCTTCGGCCTTCGATGTTGCGCCAACCAATTAAGAAAAAGCAATGACCCTCTAACCTAAACCATTCCCTTTTCATCCATAAACTTATCTACTAACCTCTTAAACGCCACCAAACTTGGCGCATCTACAACTGCAGCAAGCAGGGCATTCCATACCCTTACCACCCTATGTGCCTTTAAGAAATATGTTTCTTAAAGGCACAGTATTGTTATAGTTGCAGTTCACTTCAGTGTGATCATTAAGGTATCCATAGCATTAAAAAGTGCCGTGATTTGTGTCAAAATATTTGTTTACTCAATATTTAACGCTTAAAAGCTTTATTTGGGCATAGTGAAATCAAAAGTAAATTCTGTACCATTTTAATCCAAAAGTTTCTTGGGTTTAATTTCAACAGTCAACTACTAGAAAAACCTCTCAGCAGCATCCTCTCAAAACTTTGTCTCAAAATAACCATGGTAAGTTATTGATCAAACACTTACAAATTATAGTACGTTTCTGAGAAATGCCAGCAGAGCTTTCAAGGTTGTTATCCAACAGATTTTGTTAATGAATCCAGTGCTGTCTTACAGATGCTTTATCAAAGCTAATTTGAATTTCAGTAAATTGAACTGACAATGTCTGTCTGTCTACTTGGCATCATAAAATAGTAGCTACAAGATTTAATCTTGTTCTTAATAAGTGAACATCAAAAAGTGAAAGATATGCATTGTGCAAGAGAAATAAAAGGATGTTCCATGTAATAGAATAAATTGTAAGCAGTGTTTTATGTCTGGATCTTCTATTAGATTGCTACTGTTATTTATGTAAAACAAGTGTTTGTATTGTTTCAATTCCCATGGGGAAATTGCAAACCAGAATAACTAAATATGCCCCCAAATGTGGAATTTACCAACAAGATTCCACTTTTTGTAGCTTTTACTTTAACATAAATCAGAGCAAACAAAAATATACATGAATTAACTGGCAATAATACCTCAAGTCACACAATCAGAATCTTTATAGTGCAGAAGGAGGCCATTTATCCATTGAGTCTCCACTGGGTCTCTGAAAGTGCATTCTACCTCATCCCACTTCCCTCCCTTAGCCCCGTAACCTTTCACATTCTTTCTTTTCAGATAGCAAACCAGAACAACTTGATCAAACCTGGCCCCATCACCCTCTCAGGAAGCTCACCACAGACTCTGACGACTTAACCACCCTGCAGGTGAAATAATTCCCCCACATATCACTTCCACTCCCCCCTCTCCCCCCACCCACCACTTTGAATCTGTCCAGTTCCCGATGAACCGCTGAAAGAGAACAACCTATCACTATTTAATCTGTCCATACCGCTCAGGATCCTGAATACCTCAGCCATGTTTCCTCCCATTCACCACCAACCCCCGCCATCCCAACAAGGAAAACAGACCCAAGCCCTTCAATACATCTCTACAGCCTCTGTTGTTCATCCTCAAAATTACTCCCATGAATCTCCTCTACATTCCCTCCAACACCTCTACCTACTCCCTCAAGCATGGTTCCCAGAACAGGATACAACAGTACAGATGAGGTAACCAGTGCCTTAGGTCAACATGACCTTCTTATCGCGTATCCAACACCCCCCCATTAATAAAGCTAATGTCTTAACGTGCCCCCCCACCCTCAATGATTTATGTATATGTACATGGAGGTCCCTGTTCCATTCCTGCAGCTCCTGGAGTGTCTCCCTTTGTTTTATGTTGTCTCTCCAACTTCACTTGAAATAGCTGATACAACAAAAATGCATCTTGCACAACCGCAAGTATTCAAATCATTCCCTATGCAAATGTGGCACTATGTAACTGCACAGTACTATAATATGCTGTTCTTTATTGATGCAGATCAGGTGAAGAGTTTTTCTAACAACAGTTTTCGAATTTCGTTAGTACAACTATCATCAGCAAAACAACTTCTAGAAATCCTCCTTTCTTCCAGTTCTGATGGTGTAGCTTTCCATAGTTTATTTTAACTGACCAGCAAAGAATATCTCTGTTCACAGTTTAGCCACTTCTGAGAAAACATCTGGCTCTTGCATGTCTCTGTGCTATTCACATGTGTTTTCCAGGTTTTAGACTATTGTTACCAGTCGCACATTATCTCCAAGAATTCCTGACCCCTTTTATACCAAACAGAATAACTGACATTTTCCTCCAAATGATTTGCTGCTACTTACAAGATTTCAGTGTGCTCCTCTTTCCATCTCACTGTTTTCTCTTTGTGTCTGTATTTACTGCGTCCAGCTCCTCTGTTTGTAGCTCTCCTTTGTGTCTGGAACTCTCCTTTGTGATAAAAATAACATGAGGTACTGGTAATAACTTCCTTCTGCTGGTATTACTTTCAGGTTAAGAGTTGCCATGTCACTTGAACAAGTATTTCTTATTATCTAAGAAAAATTGCTCTTTTACAACATTTGCAAACTTTTAGAAGTCTTTTTCAAACATTCTTAAAAAGAATTACAGATTCCATATCCATTCTAAATAAATTACATATTTTCTTTACTGTATTGCTTCTGAGTCAAAGATCAGTAGTGTTTAATTCCACAATTAGAATTATAAAATCCCTACAGTGCAGGAAGAGGCCATTCAGCCCATCAGATCTGAACCTTCAATTCTTGGCCCTTGCAAGAAATTGCCTACCTACTGCTTGGGACCTTCCTCTAAAAGTACAACTGAGATTGGTCAGCAAACCCAACCCAACAATTGCTTATTTTCAACCTTCCAAGAAAAGATTTGTCCATTCTCAACTGGTTCAAGATCAGCCGTGGCCCCTGTTTGGCCAACATCCACAGATGGGACATTAGTGCCTGTGGAAGAGAGCAAACTATGCACTACATCATAGAAGAGTGTTCAACTCACAGACTCAGTGGCAACCTATCTATACTCAACACAGCAGGACTAGAAGAAACTGCTTGGCTTAGGGACTTTGCATTCACAGAATTATAAATTCTGCGATAATGATTATTTGTTTTAAAATTAATTTTGGTATTTTAGAGAAACAGCATAATGCATAGGTATTCCAATGTTGTGATAAAAATAATAGGATGTAAACTTGTAACCATAGTATTTCAAATGCTAACCAGTCTCAGTTCTACTTCGAGGAAGGTTGCAAGTAATGGGTAGGCAATTTCTTACAAAGAGCAAAAATCAAAGGCTACTATTCACAATTCCAAGCATTTACTGGCATTCACATTGATGTTAAGAGACAGTATCCTTGCTCATTCTCTCAATCATCGTGATTCAAGAAAACATTACAAAAGGTCAGGAAAACAAGTGAAATGTATTGATGTGAAATATGTCATGCTAATAAATATATTTTCCTCTGTGAAGTACAACTACAACGTTTTTTTCCTCAATGTCAGTAAAACAAAGAGATAGTGATTGAATTCAGGAAGCATAATGGGGACATCTCCCTGTCTACATCAATGAAGATAAAGTGGAAATGGTCAAGAGTTTCAAGTCTCTAGGTGTCCAGATTACTTGGTCCACTCACACTGACCTTATAGTTAAAAAGCCTACCAATGCCTCTACTTTCTCAGGAGAGGCTAAGGAAATTCAAATGTCTGCTACAACTCTCACTAATTTTTACAGATGCACCATAGAAAGTATCCTTTCAGGATGTATCACAGCTTGGTATGGATTCTGCTCTGACCATGACCACAAGAAACTACAAAGGGTTGTGACCATAGCCTGATACATCATGCTAACCAGCCTCCCATCCATTGACTCTGTCTACACTTCCCACTGCCTCAGAAAAGCAACCAGTAAAACCAAGGACCCAATGCACTCCAGATATATTCTGTTGAGAAAAAGATATGAAGGTCTGAAGTCTCACATTAAATGACTCCAGAACAGCTCCTTCCCTACTGCCATCACACTTTTGAATAGACCTATCTTATTTTAAGTTGATCTTTCTCTACACCCTTGCTATGACTGTAACACTATATTCTGCATCTACTATTTTCCTTCTCCCCTATGTACTCTTAAAAACATGCTTTGTCTATATAGCACACATAAACAATACTTTTCACTGTATACTAATACATGTGACATTAAATGAAATCAGAACTATTTTTGAATGAATCTCGAGTACTTGCATTATTACAGAATGCAGTATCTTCTACGTGAGGATTCAAAGTTGTCCTACCTGATATAGAACTCGTAAAAATAGTAATAAATAATGATCTTCTTGCTCAAATGGTTCTAAACTGTAAATCATCATAACAACAAAAAAATCCACATTTTATCCTGCTTGTTCAATATCCATTTCACTTGTAGCCTTTCTACCCATCATTTAGGTTCCCTTGTGTGTCTTAATATAGGATCTAATGTATCATTAGATATTTTAGGATGGGAGAATCCTGCTTACATTGATGTGCTAGATTCTTGCTTTCTAAAAAATAGACAAAATATGTTCAGGAATTAAAACCTAGAGTAATGGCAGAAAAATGAATTCCATGCATGCGCGCGTATATGTATAATATCTCTAAAATAACTTAAGTTTTCTGTCAAGTCTAAGCCTGTTGAATTGTAATTCTGTTGGCAGGCTCTAGGGAAAATCCATCTCCAATTTTGAAATGAAATGCTGGTCAAACTCGTCCACCCATTGATGAGGATAATCTACTCTCAGCTACGTTTTACTGTCTACAGTATTATAAACATCCCACTTGGAGTACTGTGCGCAGTTCTGGTCGCCTCACTACAAGAAGGATGTGGAAGCTATTGAGAGGGTGCAGAGGAGGTTTACAAGGATGTTGCCTGGGTTAGGAGGCATACCCTATGAAGATAGGTTGAGGGAGCTAGATCTCTTCCCTGGAGAGATGAAGGTTGAGAGGCGACCTGATAGAGGTTTATAAAATGTTGAAAGGAATAGATAGAGTGGATTCTCAGAGGCTATTTCCCAGAGGCTATTTGCTACGTGAGGACACAGGTTTAAGGTGCTGGGCAGCAAGTACAGAGGAGATGTTAGAGGTAATTTTTTCACTCAGAGGGTGGTGAGTGAATAGAATCGGCTGCCCTCGGTGGTGATGGAGGTGAACTCACTGGGGTCTTTTAAAAGACTTTCGGATGAGTACATGGGATTAAATGGGATTGAGAATTACAGATAGTTCTATGGCCTAATAGATATGGGTATGATCGGTGCAACTTGTGGGCCGAAGGGCCTGTTTGTGCTGTAGTGTTCTATGTTCTATATAGCATGGTTAAGAATCATGGCTGTTACCAGAGCAGCACCTATATATGCTGGAGCATGATAACTGGTATCAAAACAAGAAGTCTGCACAACATACCTTTTAATACCTTTTTTGCAGATAGTGTCACTACTTATAGATTTGTTTAATGTGCAAAAATTTAAAAACAGATTTAAAACTTATTTGAAATTACTGGATCTTGGAACAAGATCAGAAATCTCCGATTTGCTTGTTGGGAACTCAGTGTAACGCCCCCAAGTCTTTCTGTACTCCCTTAATTCAACAGGTAAAATGTGATTTCCATCTGCGTTCTGCTGTTAAAACAATATAGGCAGTTGGAAATTAGTTGCAAGCTATCAGCTAAGTTCTATATTTCTAAAAAATCCTTCTTGCAGATTAAAATAACATTGAATCCATGGATTAAGTCACATCCCATAATTAACTTGCTGCTCTGCATTATATATACAGTTGTTGGTTTTTTCAAAAATAGGGCCAACACTCCTCCGATCCTGGTAACAAAATCTTTATTTCTTGAGTTATTATATGTTTAAATCTATTATTCTGTGCTATTCTACTTTTCTCCTGCAATTTAGAAAAATGACACATATATTTGAATTTTCAATATTTTCCTTCACATTGATTTCAACATTATGAATGATCTAGAAAGCGCTGTATGTTGTGATATGCAGTTACCGGCTGGCAATTATTCAGCAGTGCAAGAACAAGATTTAATTACATTATGAAAAAATAGCGTTGGAACTATTTATTTGGCTATTAGTTTTCAGCCAGCACTATGACTGGAATAAAATATATTTTGGCAATAGTGCCATTAAGAATAGTCCAAGATATCCACTAGGAGTAATGATCCATACAATCTAGAATTATAAGCTTCAGTTTCTTTTTTGGACCGTCTTGATTTGAAAGTATGTAAATAAATGTGACATGCTACTTATTTGTTACAAAACTTTTGGAAGCTTTTGATTTTGGCATCATGACATGCAATGAGTGAGCCCTTGAATTTTTCCCCCAAAGTTAACCGTTGGGATAAGATGTACGTTTCTATTTAGACATATTTCATACTTTCTTCAGTTAATATTCCTTTCCAAATGAAAGACCTAAAAATAGGGTTCAGCTTTCAGTATAACTTCTGAAAGGAAGCTTGGTAGGAAGTTGACTGGATGCAGTGAGACTATGTTATTTCCACTAACAGACTGACTTAGATGTCCCACTAGCAAACAGACTTAGTTACAATTAAGTCAGGCAGAACGTAATGTCACCTGACTAGATCTGACACTTTATGTGGCAACTCTTGGTTTACTTTGACACAATTAGAAGTGGGTATGTATATACTATCTCAGCGGTTGAGAAAAATTTCCCAACTCAAAAGGCAAAAGTGTGAACATGTAAACATCATACTGCAGCTTCGCTACATAAACATTGTTGGGATTTAGCAATGGTGGTGGAGAGAGAAATTTTCTCAAGCTTATCATAAAGCAGTTGAAATTCTAAAATCACTGAAAAGCTTTTTGTTTTTCCCAAATGCCACAAAATCTGTAACACTTTCACACAGACCTGATATTTAACATTTAAGAGGATTGACACTTTTGCTCCTTTTTCTTTCTCCTCTTTTCCACACAGTTTTTCCCATAGTCCATTATGCTATGAATTTTAGTTGCTATTTTGCTGATCGGTGAACTTTAATTCTCAGTAGAAGTCATCTGTTCTCATTTGTAAGATATGGTCTGGTTCTCAGATGTGTAAATATGACTCTTATTCAAACAAATGAGATAGTTATCTCATGGTTGAACTTGAGTTGCAAATTGTGGTATGTATTGGCCAAGATTGTCAGTATTGCCAGGTCAAACTAACAGCAACTTCTTTCATCTAATTGAATTGAAAGTCAACACATGATCCAGAGAATCATAGGCTTCTCTGTTTTTAAGAGAGAGAACTAACTGGTGGTGATTTAAGCTGAAGGTCACCACATCTCATGTGAGCAGCAAGGTTGAGAAAGCAGAGCCTTCAGAATAACCTCAGCCGGTACGGGAATTGAATCTACATTGTTGGTGTCATTCTACATCAGGAACCAGCTGTCCAGCTAACTGACCTCCCCACCACACACAGTTAAATGTGAAAATCTGGAAATTGCTTTAGTGAAAGCCTGCTCCTCCAAAGACTGAACTGTTGCAGACTTCACCAATGGAATCTGCATGGAGAACATTGTGATTACATGAACTTAGGTTAATTGCCTACTATTTTCATGCCAAAAACATGTGAAAAGATTAGGCCTTGGACAATCAGTAGTAATTAAGTTTGTATGTATAGCATAGTATGTGATAATTACTACTGAATATCTTTGTTGGCTCCCAAAAAATTACAAGTGTGGAGTTGCATTCCATCAAAATAAAAAGAATGTTGCAGATTTTTGAAGAAATAAAAGTTTCAAATAATTTTACTTGTTTCTCTTTCATATCACATTGATTAGCTTCATATGCAATGATTTTATTTTTATTTATAGTTCCTGTATTTTATTTCCTGCTTTGCATTCTATGCATCGCAATGAGGATTCTTCAACTTGATTGGTTGAAGGTTCTCCTGCAGCCTATCCTATTCACAGATATCAAAAATACTCTGTACATGGCATCAAATTAAAAGAGATTGTGGGTGACCAGAAGCCTCACTGACACACCTGCTAAATGTCTGTGACCAACAGTACACAAGGTGAATGGTACAAGTTGTTCAGTTAATCTAAGCTAAATTGTTACAAGCAGAACAACAACCATGAGTACAAACCAAGGGAAAAACCATAGTTGCTGCATTTTATTTTTATATGAATAAAATATATTAAGTATGCATTGTAATTATAGTGAAATGTAACCCTATAAAGTGCAGGTATCGTTAATATAAAAAAGATAATTGTTTAAAGCGTAACCTAACTTTTCAGTTTTCTTTCCTCCTCTTACTTTTATATGTATAGTTTCATACTGTCAGACCTTCTACTATCTCCTATGAAATTTAGATTAAAATTCCCTGTTACTTGCATCTTTGTGAAGTGTGTTGTGAAACAAGAACAACTGAACTTGTAAATATTTTCTGTTCGCTGAATAAGAAAATGAATATACTTAGTCCTGCCTATTGTGATATACTATATACTTAGGAAGATTCATTAAAATGCATGTTTGACTTTATTTTATTTCCAACTTGTTTTACTAGATACAGGATCCTGTTTCACTACCCACAAATAAATTTACTACTGCAAGCATCCAGAAGATTCTTTAAAGTTTATAAATAGATATATGTCAATTTTTAATGATCTAATTTTATTTCCAGAGATTCAATTGCCATTTAATGTAGTCTATAGCATCATTATCATTGTTGTAAGCATCATGTCTGTAAATTATCCTTTGATATCAAGGAATGGTGGTGTTCTAGTTTATATATGAACATAAATAAAATTCTGTCCAAAGCATATGTCTAAAAGAAACATTGCAGCAGATTTCCATATGGTCAGCCTTTGCTCTGGCATGATATACTATCTGATAATTCATTATGGGGAAAGGTTTACAATTCACTAGTCTCATTGTAACAAGAAGAAAATGTCAACCCATCTACAAAACATTTACAAGCCCTTCTTCTTTTTTGATTGAAAGTTCTAATTAAGTGGATACAGAAAATTAACTGAAATTAGCTGTCAGAAAGTCACATTTAAATGAATGATGAGCTGCTCCAGCAGTAAACATTTAAATGATATAAATTGCCATTTAAGTGTATGGTTTAATGTTTGTCATGCTTTAATGTGACATGAGACTGCAGTGGCAATCAAACAGCTTGTCCTGATTTGAACATATTGGAGGAGTTTGTCTCTGTGTGACTTTGTGTTATACTGAGTAGTTATTTTGGACTTTGCTTGTACACTGTGTATTACTTCAAAATTGTGTGCACTTTAATGAAGGAGATCAGATTTTGTTTTTTCTCCCAGTAAGCACTTAGTAAATAATGAATGTATTGCATACTTAGCTATTGGTTTGCTGCACAACAATTAAGTCAGAAACAACACATTCCGTGTTTAAATCATAAAATTGTTACATTATTTAAATTATTACTTCACAAAATATACCAGCAGAGACTTTCCATCTAGTAATCTGGCTATTTTTCAATTATTCATCCTTTTATTTGAAAGCTATCACAAACCAACGGCAGATTGATAAGTTAATATGTGGGTACATGACTCTTATTGGCAAACAGATCTAAAACAAAACACCACGTAATATAATGTAAGCAAATTGCCCTAAAAAAGACTCCTACAATATATTTTCATCTTGTTTAATATTAAAATAGTTGTATAAAAAAAAATCACCTCCACAACTATGTTGAAAGAAATGACAATGTACAAAGGCAAATTTAAAATCTTCACCAAATTGATCACGCCACAAAAATCTCAACCCTGCATGCCATATTGGGAAGCTGAAAGGGTGACTTTCACTTTGTTGTTTCAGTTGGTTACGTAACATAAAAGGCAAAGAAGTAAGTCATTCAGCCCATTGAACCTATTCCAACATTCAAAAATGATTTGACTGTGGCCTTAACTCAGTTTTACTACCTGGTTCCATAATCTTTGACTTCTTTGTCAATCAAATATCTGCCTAACTCTGCCATGAATACATCCATTGAGTCAGCCTTCACTGCTGTCTGTGGAAGAAAATTTGAAGAACTAATGCCTTTTGAGAGAAGAGATTCCTCTTCATCTCCATCTTAAATGAAAGATCCCTAATTTTTAAATAGAGCCACCTAATTCTAGATTTCCCCATGAGAGGAAACATTCTCTAGGCATCTAACTTGTAAAATGCCTTCAGAACCTTTATGTTTCAATATGATCATCTCTCAAGTTCTTCTAAACTCTAAACAAGAATGGCCCAATCCTCTCTACGTTTCCTGAAGACAAGGTCCGTCATCCCAGAAATCAGCTGAGTGAATCTTCTCTGAACTGCTTCCAATGCAAGTGAATCTTTCCTTAAGTAATCAGAACTATATGCAGTATTCTAAGTGTGGTCTCACCAATGCCTTATGCAATTGTAATAAAACTTTGCTACTTTTATACCATATCTCCTTTGTCATAAAGACCAACTTTCCATTTGCCTTTGTACTTACTTGTTGTACCTGCCTGCAGAGTCTTTGTCATTCATGTACAAAGGCACCCAAATCAGATCCTTCTGTACTGTATCTTTCTCCATCTTAATAATATTCTGGTTTTTTGTTATTCTTACCAAAATACCTTTCCAGGATGTATGAGGTGTTAAGGAGTGGTAATACTTTTGATAGGGGAACATGTCGCATTCTTTCAGGGCAGTTTGTCCAACCTTTGTCCCTATCTGGTACTCAACTCTCACCTAAAGCTGCTCCCAAAGCTGTTTGCATGCGACAGCAGCCATACCCCAGGCAATAGCTTCAACAAGCTGGCTAAACCAGGTGAGGAGAGTCGATGGGTCTCAACCCTAGGTGAGATAGGGAGATGTCTATCCCAGCATGTGAAGACATACTCTGGCGGAGTGAGCGGACGAGACCAATGGAAGGTCCAACGGTCAAGAAGGCAGTCTCTGCAAGTGTCATGGAACGCGAAGAGCAGGACAAGACACAGAAGATGCTCTGATCATCCACTGTGCATAGTCCCATCTCCAGCTGTCTTGACTCTTGTCATGCCTCTAGATCCAGATGGGAATTGGGAAGAGAGAATGAGGGTGATGCTGCACAACTCTCCTTCACTTTAATCCAAATCAAGGGCTAGTTTCGACACCATCATCATCATTATCAGTGTTTTGTTCAACCCTTGAAGTCCTGTGGCAATGGCTGAGCAATGAAGCAGCAGGTATGGATTCATTGGAAGCTGTAGTCACGGGCCTACACACAGGCAGCTTGAGTCTAATGGTAATTTTACGCTGACCGAAGCAGCAGTGAAACTTGGCGTCTATCTGCGTGACTGAGCAGTCTTCTTTAGGAACGCACTGCTCACTTCCGTAGAATGAGGAAGGGGCTAGAAAAGGTGCCCCTAAACATTGCCTGCTTCATTACACCCTGGCCAGTTTACCGCGGCTGGTGGAGTTCCCACCTTGTGGTTGAACAAACAAAATAAAACACAAGGTACCTCCCCTCACCATTGGCACTTGAAACATGTGCACGCTTTTGGACAACCCTACAGCAGACAGACCAGAAAGAACAGCCTAAGTTGCCAGAGAGCTTGCAAGATACAACATTGATATTGCAACTTTGAGTGAAATTTGTCTTTCCAATGTAGATCAGTTGACTGAAACTGCAGATGGATACACTTTTTTCTAGAGTGGTTGCGGCAGCAATGAGCATCATGATGCTGGAGTTGGATTCGCCGTCAGGAGTCACCTTGTTCGGAAACTTGATAGTCTACCCAAGAGTGTGAATGACCGCTTATGACATTACAGCTCCCACTACTGAACAGAAGTCAAGCCACCCTGATCAGTGCCTATGCCCCCACAATGAACAATCCAGACAAGATGAAAGACAAGTTCTACGAAGAAGTGGACACTCTACTGTCAGCAGTGAGCAGTACTGACAAGCTGATCTAGCTTGGCGATTTCAATGCAAGAGTAGGGTGCAACTCTGCAATCTGGCAGGGAGTCGTTGGGAGGCATGGAATGAGCAACTGTTACTGAAGACCTGTGCAGCACATGACCTCCTCATCACCAACGCAACCTTCTGTCTGCCTATGCGTAACAAGACCTCCAGGATGCACCCCTGCTCCAAGCATTGGCATCTTATCGACAATGTCATTGTCAGGAGAAAAGATAGGCAGGATGTCAGAGTGACCAAGGCCATACGTGGTGCTGACTGTTGGACAGATCACAGGCTCATTGCCTCTAAAATGAGGTTCAGCATCAGACCCAAGAGGTGACCACAAGGAAACAAGTTTATGAAAAGAATCAATGCGACCAAGCTAAAGAACCCTAGCATAGCTTCAGCACTGGCTGAAGACTTAGAAATCAAGCTTGCTGACATACACCTCGCAGGCAGCGCTGAGAATGACTGGGAACACTTCAGGGATGCTCTCCATACATCTGCATTGAAGATGCTCGGTCCCTCTACCCGCAAGCAGCATGACTGGTTCGATGAGAATGATGAGGAGATACAGGCTCCACTTGTTGAAAAGCACCATCTTCACTGGGTCTGTTAGAATGACCCATCATCAGCTGTCAAGAAAATGCTTTTACTGGTGCTCGCAGAACAGTCCAGAATAAACTGTGTAAAATGCAGGATGCATGGCTGAGCGCCAAGGCAGATGAAATACAGGGATACGCTGACAAATGACTTGAAACGGTTCTGTGAAGCCCTCAACACTCTCTACAGATCTCAATCTCTCAAGAATTCCCCCTCCCCCCTCCCGTCCTGAGTACAGATAATATAATGCTGATAACAGAGAGAGCTCAGATCCTGCAGAGATGGACTGACCACTTTGAAGCCGTCCTCAACCGACCATCATCTATTAATGATGAGGCAGAATTCAGGATTCCTCGGGTTGATATCAAGAGTGCCATGGATGACCTACTGGTAATAGCCAAAGCCACAAAAGCTGTCAGCCAGCTATCCAGTGGCAAAGCCCCCGCAGCAGGTGCCATACCCACAGAGATCTACAAAGCTGCCGATCCTGTACTTATCGAGAAGCTCATCAAGTTGTTCCAGTCCTTTTGGAAGCAAGGATCTATTCCTTAGGAATTTAAAGATGCTTCCATCATACACCTCTACAAGAGGAAGGGCAATCGACAAGTATGCAACAACCACCGAGGAATCTCGCTGCTCTCCATCACAGGAAAAACCTTCACAAGGGTCCTGCTAAATCATCTGATCACTCATCTGGAGCTGGGCCTGCTTCCATTGACAAAGGGTGGCTTCTGCAAAGGTTGCGGGACTATTGACATGATTTTTGCTGCCCACCAACTTCAGGAGAAGTGTCAGGAGCAGAATTGCAAGCTCTACACAACCTTTGTTGACCTCATGAAAACCTTTGACACTGTAAGCAGACAAAGTCTATGGAAGATCATGCCAAAGTTTGGCACCCCCCCCCCCCCAAATTCATTCAGATGGTGTGCCTGTTCCATGATGGCCAGAGTACTGGGTGGCAGAGAATCCTCTGAGGTATTCCCAGCCACCAGTGGCATTAAAGAGGGCTGTGTGCTTGCACCAAACACTGCTCAGCATGATGTTTACTGCCATGCTGAATGATGCCTTTCAGAACAATGTTGCTGGAATCACCCTCAAGTACAGAGTGGATGGGAAGCTCTTCAACATGTGGAGACTTCAAGCTACGACCAAAATGAAGGAGACTGTTCTGAGATTTCCTCTTTGCCAATGACTGTGTCCTGTATGCTGGCTCAGATAGTAGTCATGATGTAGAGATCCCAGCGTTGGACTGGGGTAAACTTAGTAAGAGGTCTGACAACACCAATTTTAAATCCAACCTAAATCAGTTGGATTTAAAATTGGTGTTGTCAGAACTCTTACTGTGCTGGCTCAGAGCCAGAGATGTAAGTCAGTATGGACAAGTTTTCCACTGCTTATAAAAACTTTGGACGCTCCGTCAACATTAAATAGACCTAAGTCATGCACCAGCTTGCTCTTCATGCACCGTACACAGAACCCATAATCACAATCAAAGGGCAGAAACTACAAGCAATAGACCAGTTCATTTATCTTGGCAGCACCCAGTCCCACAAATAGTGACTATTGAGACAGAAGTTAACTGCATTATACAAAGGCAAGTTCTACTTTTGGTAGACTGCGGTCCACTGTTTGGGAATGTCGAGAATCAGCCCAGCAACAAAACTGAAGGTCTACAGCGCTGTGGTACTCACTACTTTCCTATATGTTTGTGAAACATGGACTGTGTAGTGAAGGCTTGCAAGACAGCTCAATCATTTCCACATGACTTGTCTTCGCAAAATATTATGTATCAGATGGCAAGACAAAGTACCGGATACTGAAGTTCTCTCTAGAGCAAGTCTACCATCAGTCACACACTGCAGATGAGAGCACAGACCCGGTCATGTTATCCATATGCCAGATGAACGCATACCCAAGCAGCTCCTTTTCGGAGAACCCTCTGCTGGAAGAAGAGATAGAAGAAACGTTTCAAAGACACACTCGAGGCCTCCCTGAAGTCGCTGGACGTAGACACGATTACCTGGGAAATGTTGGCACAAAACCGTCCTACCTGGCGCTGCCTCATTCACGAGGGCTGTCAAGCTTACGAATTAAGGTGCATCACTGAAGCACAATTTAAACGTGAGCTGAGCAAGTCCAGAGCCACCAGCGCAACAACTACAATGCCTACACAGGTCTGTCCATTATGTGCCAGGACATTCCGTGCCCAAATTGGCTTGATCAGTCATCTTTGGACACACCACAACCAGCCTCAAAATGACTAATGGTGTCAAGGTCCTCATCGATGATGTTGGATGAACAACAATCTTTCCAGAATCTATGGAATTTTGGAAGATAACAACCAATACCTCCACAATATTTTTGCAGCCACTAAGGTCCTAGGATGAAGTATATCCAGTCCAAGGGACTTTACAACCTTAAGTTCCATTAGTTTTCATGTTACTCTGTTTATTGGCAACAAAATGCGAGACAGCAAAACACTGATTTTGGAAAATAATTCCACAGACTAATCACGTAGATGCTTCTATAGTGGTGAAGTAGAGTGCAGTGGCAACCAGAGTCAAAGGAGAAGTTAGTGGTCAGAATTGATGGTTTTCAGTCAGAGGTAGAGTAAATTGGTGCATTTAAAATCAAATGTCATTCTCAGCTGGATGATGGAATGATCACACGAGAGACAAAATAACTAACCAGTAGCACCCCATGTGAAAACTGGCAAAAAGTAATTATCTGAAATATTGAAATTAGCTGAAAAAATACACATGTTCCTCTATCAAATCAATTATCTGCCTCAAAATTATCTACAAAATGTAATATCTCATAATGTGCAGCTTTGATCATACTTATAAAATTAATTGTACTTTGGAAATGCCAAGTACTTGTATCAACTTTGACAACCTTTGACCTGGAAGTAGTACCAGCCAAATGGAAGTTAAAATATAGAGACCATGTGGCACATAGGAAGAACAGACAGACCAAAAGAAGAGAGGAGAAGGCTATGGAAAGAAGTATGCCAGCGTGTAGATGATTATACAGGCAGAATCCTGCTTATGTGAATACTGTTGGAGAATTAGCTAAAATCTTGGAGGAAAGGAATTGGAATTCTGTTTGTAAGAATTGTGTGGCTGATACTGTGTAGCCAAATAGGCGATGTAGACTGCTGATTGCCTCCGTGAAATAGTCCATATATGCAATTCCATGTGTAATTTGTGATTCATACTAACCACAATTTGCCTGTCAATTCATTTATTTTTGTGTTGATTCTGATTTGTGTAAAGTCAGAAAAAGTAATAACCTGTCTGTTATTCTTTTCATTTGGGCATTGATCTATAAATTTGGTTATTTTGGAATACAAATCTCAACAGAGATTGTAATATTGACTTAACTAAAGGGGTAAATTCATGTAAAATTCTTCAAAATAAACTACAAAATTTGGTGTATATTTTATACGTTTTTTCTGAAACGGCATCTGTAAATTTGAGATTGACCTACATTGACTTGTTTAGATTTTACTATATGAAAATGACCTGACGGTAATTTCAGGGCAAATTTATTGTTTCAATTTATGTCATCCAAGTTCATTGTTTAGGTTGCTAACTTGATTTTATTTCCATGCACCTTTTTTTTTGCTCCAAATTGGTTTTGTTTGCTTATAAGTGAACTGAACTCTTATAAAGAATATTTTATGCTATAAATCTATACTTCTATTGTGACTTTCTCTGAAGTCATCATTAGAATTTAGTATTGGAACTTGCTGATTGCTGATCTTTGTCATATGACTATTGTGACTTCCCCACAGCACTGTGCTAAATAGTCTTGGCTGATAGGTTTTGAAACATCAAGGGACAAAGGGGAATTTAATGGTTATACAGTCTTGGAATTCTTATACTCGTTGGTAGAAATGAATGCATGATTTTATTGGCAGACCTGTGAGAAGTGTACGAGAAGTGTGCTAACTATGTTCAAGCTGAGCAGAGACAATAATCTGGCACATGGCATACTTATTCAAGCTGGAATTAGCACCAGAAATGGAGCAGGGCACTGAACTATATGATGAGCAGCAGTAAGAGAGCTCCGAGACCTGAGAATTCACCTGAAATTTCAGGGGGATAATATCCATTCACCTTCGGACCAGTCTTGAACTTGTTGCGAAGTCCCCTGCAATGTTTTGCCCCAATGTCAACTTTGTGGCGAATTTCCAGAAACCCATCACCACACCATAGGAAACTGTGGTAGGATAGCTGGGAATGCTCTTTCCCACTTTGCTTTCAGGACACATTGGGCCCTTGCCCACTGACAGGGAAGCCTGTATTTTAAAAGGTTGAAGAAAAAGGAAGTGCAGGTTAGTTGGACTGGATATCTAAATTACTTTATTCGTAGAATCATTATAGAAATCCCTACAGTGGAAAAGGAAGCAATTTGGCACATTGAATTTTCACCGACAATGATCCAACCCAGTCCCTCTCCTCATAATCTGTTAGCCTCCCTGACACAGTGGACGATTTGACATGGCCAATCCACCTAATTAGCACATCTTTGGACTGTGGGAGGAAACCGCGACACCTGGATAAAACCCACGCAAACATGGAGAGAACATGCAAACTACACACAGACAGTATGGAGGGAATCGAACCCAGATCCCTGGTGCTGTGAGATAGCAGTGCTAACGACCGTGCCACCTTTTTGACCCAAGATGTGCAGGTTAGATTGAATTTGCCAAAGTAAATGTGTGGGATTACAGGGATAGGGTGGGGGGAGAGGTCCTGGATAAACTACCCTATCAGAGAGTTGCTGCACCCTCAATGAGCCAAATGGCCTTTTCTGTACAGTAGGGATTCTGTGAATTGGTTTTACATTTATTCTCCATATGTTTTCACTGTCCCGCTCAATAGACATAATCCAGCAGAGAAGGTCAGGACACCAAGTTTTGAAACCACAGATGCAATGGCTGCCTATAACTTGATGGTCCAAATACAGCTCAATCATGAAGTGAATTATGTAAAATGTATCCATAGGTCAGAAACTGAATAGCTCATCCAATACTGATGTTCCCCTTCTGTTTTGTTTACAGGCTCTAGAGAGTGAATTTGTTTCCTGCCAGCTTCACCAGTGGATTGATCTGATTTTTGGATATAAGCAGCAAGGGCCCGAGGCTGTTCGAAGCCTCAATGTCTTCTATTACTTGACCTATGAAGGAGCTGTCAACCTGAATTCTATCAGTGATCCAGTACTAAGAGAGGTAAGTCAGTGATCAAAGGTGGTGATGTAATGCTTCAGAGAATGAACCAGTCAGGTTGCTTTGCCAGAATTGTAGGAAAAAAAGCAAAAAAGCAGAAGCATGAGGTATGAAAAGATTTGATAAAAGCAAATTACTGCAGATGCTGGAACCTGAAACAAAAACAGAAAATGCTGGAAAATTTCTGCAGATCTGACAGCATCTGTGGAGAAAAAACAAAAAGTCTGGATGACTTTTTTTTTCAGTCTTTGGTTCCCCAACTTATTTTAAGTAGCCAATGGATCATGGCTGTTTATTCTAAATTACCAAAGTACAGACAGTTTCAGAGGATTTAATTTTAACTGTTTGCCTTATTGTGATATTCAGTGACTAAAAGCTTTCAAAGTATTTTAGACTTGCACCAAAGAGCTTTAGAATCTGTGACTGTGAGGTTGGTGAAAGCAGGCCTGTAGTTCTGATATACTTTGTTAACTGCCCTCAGAGACTTTATGATGCATGACATCTACACCATTACATATCAGGCTCCACCGCAGTAAAAGAGAGAGAACTTTTTAATCATTCAGGCTTTCAAATCTTTTTTCCAAATGCAGCTATATATCTTTGATAATTGAAACCATATTAAAGAGAAAAAAATCTGAATGCACACTAGCCAGGCACCAGTTTGTGTGCACTTAAGCAACTAATTGATTTGCCTGACGTTCTAAAAAGTCACTAGTGTTTTGCTGGTAAGTCTAAATTTCCAAAGTTTTCCAAGTAGCACTTGTGTATATAATGTCATTTAAGTTGCAAAATACTGTATGTAGAAGAAGCTTAAAAAATTTTGTAACATTTTGGCATCTCAAGCACTGATCACAACTTTTGATATTCTTGACAAAAAAAGCTTGACTGATGCTTTTTTCTTAAAAAAGAAAATGCAGTGGTAACTTTATCATTCTTTCTGTTTCAATACTACATTCTGATTGCTTCTTTGAGGGAAAATTGACTTGGACAAATTACGAAACTGCAACACAGTCATTAACTCATAGTGTGTTAGCCTTATGTTATTTGAACTATGTGTATTAATGGAATTTCCTAAAACTAAAGGCTCAGTAATTTCTACAAGCCAATTATAATAATGCAATACTTTTCAATAGAAAAATATTTTTAATTTTTTTTTCCCTTGGACTGAATACTAATAATGCTGTTTTGGAAAAGAATGGTAGATTCTGATTTACTGTTATTTTTATGATGCATCTGTAATTGTTTGTTGGTGACCATGTGGTATTTTGACGAGCTCATGGGATAGTTGATACATCCAAAAACCTGAACTGTGAGAGATTTTAAATAATGTATGTTGTTTCATTTTGTACAATCATTACTGTCTTCCTAATGTTAAATCTATTATTTTGATCATGTACTGAGTTTCACAGTATTCTGATTTTCACATACGTAGGACTAGATTGAATTAAATTATAAGCAATTTGTCACATTTGAGTTGATACTCATAAATGTTCATTCAAGGGTGCAAGGAAAAATAATTGCATTTGTTTAGTATTTTTCACAACCTCAGGATATTCCAAGATGCTTTACATCCTATGAGAAGTACTTTTGAAACAGAGTTATTATGATAATACATTGAAAAGAAAAGTCAGTTTGCATATAACTAGATCTCAAACAGCAACAAGATAAATGACCAATTAATCTATTTTATTGACATTGGTTGGGAGGATAAATTTTGGCCAGGACAAGGATTGAGAATGTGAAAACACTCGTATTCACAGACATCTTCAACCTCCACACCAATCTGAGCTCCCTATCTGCTTGAAGACCATCGTCTTCGTACCAAAGAAAAGCTAGGCAGTATGCCTTAATGAGTATCATCCAATGGCTCTGATATTCATCATTATGAAATGCTTCAAAAGGTTAGTCATGGCATGAATAAAATTTAGTCTCCCAAATTGCTGGATTCACTGCAGTTCATCTACTGCCACAACAGATGCACAGCAAATGCCATCTTCCTGGCCATGTACTCAAGTCTGGAACACCTAGATAACAAAGACATCGATGTCAGACTCCTATTTATCAGCTACAACTCAACCTTCAACATTATTATTCCTGCAAAACTCATCTTCGAATTCTGTGGCCTAAGGCTCAGCTCCTCTGTCTGTACCTGGATTCTGAACTTCTTAATGCAGAGACTGCAATCAGTAAGGACAGGCAACAACACTTCCTCCACAATCATCCTCAACACCGGTGCCCCACAAGGATGTGTCCTCAGCCTCCTTACTATACTCCTTACATACCTATGACTGTGTTGCCAAATTTCCCACCGACTTGATTTTCAAATTTGCTAATGACACCACCTTAATTGATCCAATCTCAAACAATGATGAGACAGGAAAGAGAGAGAGAGAGTCTGGTGAATTGTTGTGACGACAATAACCTCTCCCTCTATGTCAACAAAATGAAGGAAGTAGTCATCGACTTCAGCAAGCATAGTGGAGGACGTGCTCCTGTTTATAACAAAGGGGATGAAGTAGAAATAGTCAATAGCTTCATGTTTTTTGGTGTCCAGATCACCAACAACTTGTCCTGGTTTCTCCCCCTCTCCATGTTGATGCTATGGTTAAAGAAGCCCACCGACTCTTCCATTCTCTTAGAAGGGTAAGGAAATTTGGCATGTCTACTATGACTCTCATCAACTTTTGTAGATGTACCATAGAAAGTATTCTTTCTGGTTGTGTCACAGTTTTGTATGGCTCCTGCTCTGTCCAGGAAACTACAAATGGTCATGAATGAAGCCCAGTTCATCACTCAAACCAGCCTCCTACCCATTTACACTGTCTACACTTGTTGCTGCCTCAGAAAAACAGCCAGCATAATTAAAGACCCCACGCACCCTGGAAACTTTTCACCCTGGAAACTGGAAGTTTTCACCTTCTTTCATGAGAACAAGATGCAAAAGTCTAGGGATATGTACCAACCAATTCAAGAACAGCTTCTTCTCTGCTGCCATCCAGCTTTTGAATGAACCTATCTTACATTAGGTTAATTTTGTTCTGCATCCTAGCTATGACTGTAACATTATATCCTGCATTCTTTCCTTTTTCTATGTATGGTATGCTTTGTATAGAAACAATATTTTTCATTGTATACAAATACATGTGGCAATAATAAATCAAGTCGAACATATCAGTTCAGGGACTAATTTTAAGATTTCATCTAAATTTGAATACTACTGTGAAATACCATCGTCATTGATATGAGCAATTTCAGTCAAAACTGTATTATAGTTTCAGGCTGTTAATGTGAGAGTTAAAAGAAAAAAATAGAACCATAGAAAATTACAGCTCAGAAATAGGCCTTTTGGCCCTTCTTGTCTGTGCTGAACATTTTTTACCTAGTCCTACTGACCTGCATGTGGACCATATCTCTCATACCCTTCACATCCATGAACCCGTCCAAGTTTTTCTTAAATGTTAAAAGTGACCCTGCATTTACACTTTATTTGGCAGCTCATTCCACACTCCCACCACTCTCTGCGTGAAAAAGCCCCCCACTACTATTCCCTTTAAATTTTTCTTCTTTCATCCTTAACCCATGCCCTCTAGTTTTTTTCTCCTCTAGCCTCAGTGGAAAAAGCCTGCTTGCATTCATCTATCTAATCTTATACATCTCTATCAAATCTCCCCTCATTTTTCTAGGCTCCAGGGAATAAAATCTTAACCTATTCAATCTTTCTCTGTAACTCAGCTTCTCAAGTCCCGACCGCATCCTTGTGAATCTTCTCTGCACTCTTTCAACCTTATTTACATCCTTCCTGTGACTAGATGACCAAAACTGTATACAATACTCTAAATTCAGCCTCACCAATGTTTTATACAACTTTACATAACACTCCAACTTTTTTACTCGGTACTCCGATTTATAAAGGCCAGTGTACCAAAAGTGCTCTTTACAACCCTATGCACCGTTGACGTCACTTTTAAGCAATTCTGTACCTATGTTCCCAGATCCCTCTGTTCAACTGCACTCTTCAGAGTCCCACCATTTACCTTGTATATTCTATTTTGGTTTGTCCTTCCAAAGTGCAAAAACCTCACACCTGTCTGCATTAAATTCCATTTGTCATTTTTCTAGTTGGTCTAAATCCCTCTCCAAGCTTTGAAAACCTTCCTCAGTCTCCACTGTACCTCCAATCTTTGTATCATCAGCAAATTTGCTGATCCAGTTTACCACATTATCATCCAGATCATTAATATAGATGACAAACAACAATGGACCCAACACCAATCCCTGTGGCACACCACTCATCACAGGCTTCGACTTAGAGAAGCAATCCTCCACAACCACTCTCTGGCTTCTTCCATTGAGCCAGTGTCTAATTCAATATACTACCTCCCCAAAATCCCCAAAATTGGATTTTGGTAGTAAAATCCAATTTACTACCTCTACCTATTTGACTAGCTAGTCACATACTTAGCGACTGAACCTTCCTAACTAACCTCCTGTGAGGGACCTTATCAAAGGCCTTGCTGAAATCCAGGTAGACAACATTCACCACCTTCCCTTCATCCACTTTCCTGATAACCTCCTTGAAAAATTCTAATAGATTGGTCAAATATGACCTACCACGCACAAAGCCATGTTGACTAATAAGCCTATTAAGTCCCTAAAGCCTAAGGTTAACAAAGCCTAATAAGTCCCTGTCTATCCAAATATTTGTAGATCCTATCCCTTATCACACCTTCCAATAACTTGCCCACCACTGACATCAAACTTACTGGCCTATAACTTCCCAGACTTCTTTTGGAACCTTTTTCTAAACAACGGAACAACATGAGCCACCCTCCAATCATCTGGCACTTCCCCCATGAATACTGACATTTTAGATATGTCTGCCAGGGCCTATGCAAGTTTAACACTAGCCTTCTTCAAGGTCTGTGGGAATACCATGTCTGGTCCTGGGGATTTATCCACTCTGATTTGCCTCAAGACTGCCAGCACCTCCTTCCCTGTGATCTGTAAATGTTCCACGACCTCCCTATTGTTTGCCCTATTTCTGTAGACTCCATGTCCATTTCCTCAATAAATACAGATGCAAAAAAGACCATTTAGTATGTCCCCATCTCTTTTGGTTCCATACACAGTCTACCACTTTGGTCTTCAAGAGGATCAATTTTATCCCTCACTATCCTTTTGCTCCCTACATACCTATAGAAGCTCTTTGGATTTTCCTTCACTTCATCTTCTAAAGCAACCTCATGTCTTTTAGCCCTTCTGATTTTCTGTTAAGTAACTTCTTGCGCTTTTTATACTCCTCGAGCATCTGATCTGTTCCTTGCTGCCTGTACATTACGTACAACTCTCTCTTCCTCTTAATCACTCTCCCTCGAGAACCAAGGTTCCTTATTCCTATTTGCCTTTAATCCTGACAGGAACATACAAACTCTGCACTCTCAAAATTTCTCCTTTGAAGGCCTCCTACTTTCCATTAAATCCTTAGCAGAGAACAGCCTGTGCTAAGCTACACTTTCCAGGTCCCTTCTCATTTCATCAAATTTGGCCTTTTTTCAGTTCAGAACTTCAACCCGAGGACGAGATCTATCCTTATCCATGATCAGGTTGAAACTAATGGCATTATGATCACTGGATCCAAAGTGTTCCCTCACACTCACATCCATCACCTGCTCTAACTTATTTCCCAATAGGCAATCCAATATTGCATCTTCTCTAGTTGGCATCTCTGTATACTGATGTAGAAAATTCTCCTGAACACATTTTACAAACTCTACCTTGTCTAAACCTTTAACAGTATGCAAGTCCCAATCAATATGTGGAAAATTAAAATTCCCTTTGTGTTGTTCCTCTGGGAACCTAGAGAGCACACCTCTGCTGCCTTTAGAAAGATGGTGTTAGACATCTGACACTCAGTGTCTGAACTCCCAAGTTCTCCTGACATCAAGTTCCCCTCGTGAGGACACAGGTTTAAGGTGCTGGGCAGCAAGTACAGAGGAGATGTTAGGGGTAAGTTTTTCACTCAGAGGGTGGTGAGTGAATAGAATCGGCTGCCCTCGGTGGTGATGGAGGTGAACTCACTGGGGTCTATTAAAAGACTTCTGGATGAGTACATGGGATTAAATGGGATTGAGAGTTACAGATAGTTCTATGGCCTAATAGGTATGGGTATGATCGGCGCAACTTGTGTGCCAAAGGGCCTGTTTGTGCTGTAGTGTTCTATGTTCTATGTTCTAAAAACAAAATACAGCTCAAGTGTTTGACCTTAAATACAAGAAACAGCTATCTGGAGTGGAATCAGGAAAATGTACACTGCATAGTGCAGGGCCTTGTTAGTTGGTGTTTAAACATTGGTGACAATGCTACGGAGAATGAACCAGCAGTGTTTCTTTGGTCAAATTACAAGAGAAAAGCAGAACTATGAGAAATAAATTTTCAGTGCACCAAGCTTCAAGAAGATTTGATGGAAAAATGAATTATTATTCTTCCCATCCTTGGTCATAGGAATTGCTTTGTAATCTGCTACCTTTCTGTGCAACATGGTGTGATAAATCCTTACCATTTTTTTCACTGATGTTCCATTTGTTTGACCTTAGAGACAAGTTACAAGCACTTAGGTTGGAATTAAGACTAAAATCAAAAGGAAGTATACAGTCAGTAGTGCAGAGCCCTCCTGGGAAATAATGAGGTTGTATAATGAGTTCCCATGCCATATCCTTTCTTTTCAATGGGTGCCCTCATTATAGGATTGCTTGAAGCCGTTTTATGAAATGTAAGTTTAAAAATCAAATTTTACAAAATTAGATTATTTCCTGATAAATTTCAGCTGTCATGAATACTGTTCTCTGTGGAATGAACAAAGTTTTTACTGATATCAGGTAGTTAATTGCATGCATGACATCCATGGCTCAACACAAGAGGATAGTAACTTTCTTGTAGTTCATACATAAAAAGCATACGATAAAGACTTCAGAAAAAAATGAATCCAATATAAATCCTAATTTCCTTGCACAAACCAACTTTTATTTAATACCATGGTATTTTTATAGTATACTTGTATTGTTAATTAATCACAGTCATTGGGCATTGATCTAACCAGTTAACAGCAAGCAACATGGTGTTTTCTATTTCGTCCTTAATCGTGCTGTGGTCTTCCAGGAACTGCCCAGGAGTACTTTACTGTTGACACAGTTAATAATTAAAGCTGCTATATAAATGCAAGTTATTGTTGTTACCTGAATGACACATGCTCAAAAAATTGTGTTTTATTGACCATACTTCATATGTTTAAATGTACGTCGTTCAGTGAATAAAGGTTGTGCAATTGTTTGGTAGCCCCTAACATGAATGGTCATGTATTTAAAAGGAATTAGTGATATCTAGGATAATTTTAATTAATTTAGCAGTTGTGCAGTATCTGGACAGACATTTGCTGCCTTTGTTCTTGAATGCAATTGAGTTCGTTTCACTTCCTTCAGCATTACTTTCTAATTTACTTCAAATATTTGTTCTCATGAATGTTACTTTAAATTGGCAAAGTCTGTGACTGATCTCTTGAGACCAGCTGTAGTGAAGTCTGTTCTTAACAAAAGCATTCTCATTACCTTTGCCTTATTAAAGATCAGAATCCAGTGGTAATTTGACATCATAGTCATGTGAAAGTAGGTAATAAAACATTAGATATCTTGTGATTTGTAATTTGAGAAATGATAATTTAACATTAAATGGTATTAAATGCAAAATTGTACTTTTAATCTTTTTCTTACAACTTACATCTCTGTGGCCAGGATTTTCCAGCCCTTCCTGGCAGCAGGGTCTTTCGGTTCCACCAAAGGCAATGCCGCACTATGGGTTCCTTGCCATGCAGTTAGCAAACAATGCAAATAGTTGTTGACTTTGGTGGGACTAGAAGATTCCACTAGTGGCCAATGCCAAGCCGCCTCTGCCACTGGAAATCCCACCACGAAGGTGGCTGGAAAATCCAAGCCTATGACAATCCTCAGTTTACAAAGTTAAGCCTAGTTGCATGATCCGTAGATCCTCATTTATAATGTGAGCTTTATCCTGACTTGACATTTTAAATCATTTGAAGAGTTAGCTTAAATTGGCTAATTTTCTGTTTAATCTAACATGTTATTAGCTCCATAAAGCATGGCTTTGTTCTGCTATGGAAGAATTGTCAGTTCTGTATTTTCAAAGCATTTATTCTGAAGATTAAGATATTCATTACATTGACAGCAGTGTGAAATATTTTGACCAAAGTCTGAAGTGGTTTAAGAAGAAACCACTACCTTCCCAAAGGTAACTAAGAAAATGCAATAAATACTAGACTTGCCAGTAATACCCACTTCCATAGAATGAGTACTAATGGAAATAAGAACCAAAACTTGTGTGATGCAACAATGATGTTAGTGTTCTTAATTAGAGCTGGATTAAGAATTATTTGGGCCCTGAGCACCAAAACATTTGGGGCCACACAACCTTTGATCCCACTCTCATTCTTTAAACAAAAGCTTAGTGCTTCCAGCCTCCTCTTCCAGTGCATGTGGCCTTTTATGTTCCTAGTTCCCAGACTGCTGATTTTGAAAGGAATTTTCTTGAATTGATAAGCAATCATATGAATTAACAACTCTTAACATTTCTAGCCTGATTTCTCCCTCACTCACCATGATGAGGATGTTGATGAATGCTCATGATGGTTAATTGTGTATTCGTTGCGCTGGATTGTAAGCAGGCAAAAAAATGAGGGTATTGGATTAGGAGGTGCATGTTTTGGAATGTGTATCTTTGCATAAAAACTATTAAATGTATGTAAAGATTTGTTCCAGCTTTATCCTTAACTGTTGAACTTTCTGAAATCAATGTAGAGGGTTAACCTAATCCCCATTCAAGTCATTTGCCTAATGACCCTTACCCTATGTTTAGACTGCTACTGCTTTTGAAGCAGTGGTAAGAGAACTTAAAAGACGAAGAGTGGAGGAATGTTCCAGGTGGAATTGCCTTCTCTTTCTAGGGCCCTATATATACCATCAATGTGTCCCTAGTTTTAACAAAGGCATCTATTTTATGCTGCATATGAAAAATGTTGTTCCACATTGAAGTTGATAATGCATATTCATAAACATTAATTCAGCTGTTAGTATCAACTCAATTAAATTCTTGATTATTTTAATAAAAATCAGTGATGGTTGAGTTCTGTATCATACACAGTTTATCTAATCTATTTCAGCAGTAAACATGGAAGGAAACTAGACAAGCCATTTTTATGCCTAAACTAAGAGGCTTTAATAGGCTTAGAAAAAATGTCATCATGCTTTTCGCACTGTAGTTTGGTGACTTTTCAGTTGCAAACAGTAAAACTTTAAGGCTGAGAATTTAAAAAACATGATCATATCCTTCTGGATTTTGATATACTGAGCTTCAATATAATCCCTGCTCCAATATAAATGGTTATCCATGGTTAATGCCCATTCTATGTTTATGGTTAATTAATGCTTTTGTTCACTGGCCAGAACTTTCTGGTTGTTCACGTCAGTAGGATCTTCTGGTCCTGCCAACAGTGCAGCCCCACCATGGGTTTCCTGGTGGAGTGGACTCGATGGGAAATCCCATTGACAGCGGCAGGACCAGAAGATCCCTGCACTGGTCAATGATGTGCTGCCTCCTGCAATGGGAAAGATGCCACAGAAAGACCAGAGAATTGTACCCACTAAGTGTATGATGTGAGCTTATGATGTAATAATAAATTCAAAGTAGGATAAGAAATCTACTTCAGCGTAGGGCAAGTATGAATAAACAAAGAAATTTCTGCAGTGTAGGACTACAAAGAAAAGCAAGAACTATTTAGGTCCCGGTTTTGGAAATTGATTTAGGATTTTTTTGCACCCATATCCTCACTAAATACTTAACTATCTTGAAAAGAATCAGTCAATTTTCATTGATCAATTTATTTCTACTTAAACCAATACAATAAAACTTAAGTATATTTAATTGGCATTGGATAAATGAATTTATGAACTATTTGCTCAAATGTTATTGAGGAATCAGCAACATTACAGAAATTGGCTTAACCCCAGCTTAGATCTAGCCGAGTTACTGATTGGAATCAAGTTGCAGTGTAAGGATTTTTGACATTGGGCTGATATTTTTTCTCATTGCTTAAATGCTCTAGAAAATTGTATTTATTATTATTAGGTATAAATTACTTGATTATCTTCTGGTAAGTTTGGACTAAAGTAGCCTGTTACATTATTGTTGCTTTCTCGAAGAAAGTTAACTACTGATGCAGAAGCAATTAGGAAGGCATATGGTAATTAGTCTTTATTGTAGGGGCCATACTATAAAGGGAGTTTGAGTAGATTGGGTCTATATTTTCTGGAGTTTAGAAGAGTGAGAGATGATCTCTTTGAAACGTATAAAATTCTGAGAGGGCTTGACAGGATAGTTTGCTGAGAGGCGGTTTCTCATAGATTACAAATCACAGATTCAGGATAAGGAGCTAGCCATTTCAGACTGAGATGAGAATTTTTTTCACTCAGGGGTTATGAATTTTTAGAGTTCTTTATGAAAGAGTGTTACTCTTGGTCAGTCATTATGTATATTCAAGGTTGAGATTAGTAGGTTTTTGGACACTAAAAAGTCAAAGGACACAGGGAAAAAGCAAAAATTGGAGTGTATGTAAATGTTCTGCATGATTTTACTGAAAGGTAGATGAGGTTTGATTGGCTGTTTGTTTTTTTTATGTTTTACCTTAAAAGAGAATAATCCTCCTTTGCATGGAAAGGGGCAACAAGTCATACATGTCAAGTTATTAGAGATAAAATATATTTTATAATAACAACATAGTTTTAGATTTAGAGTAGCTGGTTTATAAAATAATTTTAAAATTATGTTTAGTGATGCAGATTAGATCTTCATATTGATTTTTACTCTGCTCTCTATATTGAAAAGCCGAAATGCCATTACATTGGCAACGCAGTTAGTTCAGCCTTTACAAGATTTGTTTGAGAGTTCACAACTGCCACAGAGTTTCTTAAATGATCTAAGATATTAGTGCTGCCTTTTATGCCTGCATGTGACAATTATTATTATGACGAGTGCAATGATGCACAGGTAGCTTCAATTGAAATTATGCAAACTAAATCAAAAATCAAGAAAGTCCCAAAATTAACCACGTTTTATCTTTTCAAAGATAAAATTATCTTTTATTTTGTCTCTTTGGTATAGAAGATACAGCTCTTTTCTTAAGTTGGGCAGGTGGGTGTGGAATCGTAGCTGCAGTCTCTGGGGTAAAGATAGAAATCAAGTATTTAGAAAACAATGTCAATGAGTTGTAAATCCATCATACTTTGTATGGTAGGGATGACTGAGATCTTTGTAGAATTTATAAACAACTGTTGGAGCATTACTGGCCAGATGGCTGCATGTTCTAAGGCATGGGGTTGAATAATAAACTTAGCACCAAAATGCTTAGGAACAACCACGGTGTGTCAGGCTTTGTTACTACTTTTCTCACTACTAATAGACCCTTGTAGTTTTTTTAAATATAGCTGGGACAACTGATTTGCTGTGACATAGCATGGCATGCTTTGGCAAAGGCTGTGAATATATCTACAATTATCCAGATACATAATACCTTTGTTCAAATATTTGGGAAATGAAGGGTACTGTTTTATTTTTGGTCGAGAACATACAGTATTCAAAAACTATTCAAATCCTGACCTATAATTTGGTAACTTTACACAAAAAATGTGTTTTGTTTTAATTTGAAGAGTGATAGCAGACAATCTTGAGGTGTAAAATGTTCATGTAAGTTTTTTTTCTTCAAAAGTTCCATCACAAACTGATGATTGCAATCTTTTTCTTTTTGCTGCTGATCAGCCAGTTAGATTTGATCAAATCCATCAACTAAAATAATCTCTGTATTTAAAAATATGGGGAAGCTTCTAATGTTCTGAGTGAAATAGTTTCTGCTGTGACTGGTTGGTTTCCTTCAGATTGGCAGCTGGGATATATTATACCAGACAGACAGCTGTAATGCTGTAGCTGAAGCGAACATGTTCAGCAATGTCTACATTTTAATAGGTTTGGAATGTATTGCCTCACATTACATTAGTAAGAAGGGCCCTGTTGGGGAAACTATTGCAAGTTTTTACAGATGATGATTACTTCCTGTTTTTCTCCTTGGCCAGCTACAAAAATTAGATTTTATAGAGTAGCACTAATAATGGGTCAGGCCATGGGGAGTTCTTTTATTTGACAATATATCTATACTTCGTAAAGAGGAGTATTAATATTATGAGCTATATTTTCTCAAACTGTCAAATATTTTGTTACTGTTACTCTAAAAGAACACTAGTTTGTTTTCTGTTTGCCCACAGTCTAATTATTATTAATTAAATATAGACTGGCCCAATTTTCTAATGTCTCATTTACTAATAGAATTAATTAGTTTTAGATCTGCTGTTGAATGATCATGCTCTTTACACAATATCGTTAATGTTTTCTTTTCCTAAATTGATAGGTTCATTGTAAAAAAAAATATTTTTTAAATTGGATAATATGAATTTTTAATTTTAAGGAACACAACCTAATTAACTTACCACGTGTCATTCTCTTTAGCCCTTTCCTTTTATGGAACAATGACAAAAGAGCTTTCTCCTCATATACACTTAACAAATACATTTACAGGCAGAATTTTTACCGTGGAAGAATGTGTATGTTGGAACAATGGTACTTTATTTTGAGTTATATTGTGAAATTTTGACAATTCTGGTAAAGAGCAAATTAATTGATTAAAAGGCCAGGAGCCAATTAAGAAAGATTTTTTAAAAAATCATAGTTAAAATTCTCTAAATAGAGATGCTATTACAGATTGAAATTAGTTTGCACATACAATAGCAACAACTCACATTTATATAACATCTCTAATGTAGTAAAATCTCCTGAGGCACTTAAATCCTGAGTACTGTTGTTTTGTTCTCATGCTCTCTGAAAATAATTATTATTGGAGTAATTTATATTTGGGAAGAAAAAGTGTAGAAAAGGAAATGGCTGCACTAAAATGTTATTACCTAGTAACTTCTTCCTAGTTTCTATCTTGAGCTTAAAATTTAATAACCCAATTTTTTGAGCTGGTTACAAAAGTAAACACTTAAGAGGTTTAATTAACAAAAATAACAGCTGTCTACAACTGTGTTTTAATGAACACACAAACTTATTGCCAAAATATGTTTTCAGCTTTCATTGGGAGCCATATAAATTGGGAGTTAAATTGGGAGATTGTGCATCACAATCCATTCCGTCATTTAGTTCAATCTAATCCAAAATTACAGAAGATGTATTATGAAATGTATTTTATGCAAAAGTGATTAGGTTCCTAAATACTATGCTATCTATTTAGGCCTATTTATCAACAAATTAACTTGTCTGCTTAGTGTTTTTTTAAAAAAGCTAATTGCGTCGTCATTTATTGTAGGATAACTTTTTATTAATGTGATTGAATTATGGATTCTGTGCATTAGTGTAAGTGGGATTTGATTTAGTATTTTATGTTTATGTTAATTATATATTTATCTAGAGTCAGTTATGTACTCGAAAAAGGCTAAACTGCATTTTGCAAAGCATATGTATTTAGCATTGTTTGTTTTAAGTGAAATTAAAATTTCCCAGACCGATTACAAGCAGGAACCTCAAATTGTGTCACTTTTACTTTTTAAAAACTTACCCTAATTGTCTTACAAGTAGTGAGCCAGTATTCTTAGGCTACACTGACATCACAGTAATAAAAATCAAACTCCTCAAATTTTAAAATGTTCAGCATTTACCATATTTATTTAAATCATTCCAAGAAGCTTGAACTAGATTAAATTTGTTTTGCTGTTTATTTATATTAATTGGTGTCACTTTCCATTTCTTCATCTGTAGTCTTTCCATGTATATTAAATAATAACTTAGGGCATTTTATAGGGTGGCAGATTGTGATTGTGTATATAGTTGAGGGCAAGAGGGATGGAATGAAGAGGATCAGAATGGAACAAGAGAGCAGTCAAAGAGGGAGGTTTTCAGGTGATTTTTTTTAAAGAATAAAGGAAATTGTGGAAGAGATAAGGAGAAGAGGGGAGTTGCAAAAGCATTATACTGGATTTTGAGGTTAGCACCAAACAAGCAGCACTAATTATTGCAATTGCACTTTCCCACAGACTTTATATAGACTTTGCCACTGGTGGATGTGATGAATAGAAATCCAAAACAGCATAGCATTGTTACACTGGATGTTTCTTTGTGAACAGGGAAGTAATTGTGCATTTCTTTAATCAGATTGAAGCACTCTTACCAAGACGGGCAGATTCTAAATCAGGAACAATTAAGTTAGATATTTAATTCAATGTTAAATTATGTACAGAAACCAAATAAGAAGCGAAAATATAATTGAAAATAAGCGATGGTTCACTACTTGTAAGGCAATAAAAGAAACAAAGGAAATATAAGGTATTGACAATGTTTTAAAAATCTCCAATAATAATTGAAATCTGACGAAAAAAGTGTTCACAACTGCAAAACTTAATGTTCAATGACAGTAATTTAGTCTTATCATACCATTAAAAATTTACTTAAACTTAAGTGAACAAGCTTAACTTTTTTTTATGTATTTAATGAATATCCATTAAGTACATACCTCAACTTTTTAGACTGTTGCATGCACTTAACTGCCAGGTTTATCAATAAAGTACCCTTATAGTGAGATTTCTGGTTTCAGGGCAACTCAAATAGCAATTTCTTAATTTCAATATTTAACACCACATGTCAGGACAGTGGAATTTGCTGTCCTATTTATTCAATAATGCTGAAGATTAGGCAGTAGTTGGAGGGGTTATGAATAGATTTTTTTTCCCAGGAATCAATTTATGACAGTGATTTTAAAGGGTATGGACACTAGTGAATGAAGTTACTGATGAATGCCAGTGATCATAAGAATAAAAAAGAGAAAGTTGAGATTTGAGGGGCTGGGTATGCTGCAAGACAGCAGGAGATCAGCTTTGTAGAAAAGATTAGCTGAGTAAATGAGAGGAACAACTTTAAATAAGGGATAGATTCTCAAGGGCGGATTAAGGAGAGAAAGGCTGATGGCAAGAAAGGCCATAGAAAATAGAACAATGCTCTAAACCTTGGACGTGCAAAATCCAGAAGATTGTCTTCACATTTAGTGAAGGTAAAGGGTGCAGAAGAAGGCAGCCTGACTTGATGGTTTGTTGTAGCAAAGATGAAGTAAAGTTCTTTCCGATCTTAAGAATGATTTTAGAGTCAGTGATTATCATTGAGGTAGTCAGGGTATATTGTGTTTCATTTCCCCAATAGGTAACCACAGTAACTATTCACCAAGTTCACTCCAGCTTATCACTAACGGATTTAAAACCAATGAGTATGGTTGTTGTGTGAGGATGAAGACAGGATTTTGCAAGGACATCAGCATCAAAGATGGTGATGCAGCAGTTGTTCAGATTAGCAGATATTAATGTTATTTCAATGGAAGAGTGAAGAGTAATGAATGTCCCTTGATCCTTGCTAATTTGGAGCAAAAGAAATAATTCCAGCTGTCTTAGTGAGTATAGTGTTTGTCAGAAAATGTTTTTTTCCTTTTATTTTAGGAATGTTTCCACTGGAGTTATTTCCTTGGCAGGCAGGAGTTTTGCTTCTTTTTTTGTAGAATATTTGATTTGTGAATCATTAGAAATTCAATGGTGGAATGCTCTACCTCTTTCCAAACCCCTGGAGAGAACTGAACTGTTGGCCATTAAATGGGTCTTTAATTTGTTTACTACTGTACCTAGTCCAGACCGCATGGTTGAGAAGATGACCTCCAGACATGAGGTCTGGGTTATACCATGCTTCTGAAGTAAGGTGGGTCCTATTATAACTGTCTGTCAGTTCGGCAGAAAAAGGGAGGAAAGAATTTTCCACAGTGCTTGTAAGGCCGTATCCTCTTTCAATAAAGGAGTCTGTACTATTATACCTTGTGAAAAGATTGAAGTGAAGCTTAAGTTATCTTTTGCTGCCTGTACTTTTCCAGGCCATTTATTTCTGTAGCAGTTTGGTAACATTAGGCCACTCCTGTGCAGTTGACAATTCATGAATGGTGACTTTCATCTCCTCCACAAATGAAACATATTCAAGCATTTTTTTTCAATTAGTTGAGTAAGCAAAAATTGATAACTTGGAGGATAATAACTATAACAATAACTTGTATTGGTATAGCAACTTTTATAAAGTAAAATGCTCTGGGTATTTCACTGCAGTATTATCGAATCAAAATCATATAATTCTTACACCACAGATGGAGACTATTTAGTCCACCAAGTTTGACCTGCCCTTTGAAAAAATTACTTATATGGTCATAACTCCCTTGCCTTTTCCCCACAGTTCTGAAATTTTTTTTCTTGGATAATTGTCTAATTCTCTTTTGAAAATCTTAATTAAATCAGCATTCACCACTCTAAAGCAGTGCATTCCAAATCCTTGGAATGCTATGTAATAAAACAATTTTCTCTTATAGTTATTGCTTTTTCTGCCAGCCACCTTGAATCAGTGTCCTCAAGTTCACAATCCGTCTACCAATGATACATCATAGATAGATCACAGAAAACCTACAGTGCAGAAAGAAGCCATTTGGCCCATCGAGTCTGCACTGATCACAATCCCACCCAGGTTCTACTCCCATATCTTTACATATTTACCCGCTAATTCCTATAACCTATGCATCTCAGGGTACCAAGAGGCAGTTTTAGCATGGCCAATCAACTTAACCCATACATCTTTGGACTGTGGAAGGAAAGCGGAGCATTCAGAGGAAACCCACATAGTCACGAGGAGAATGTGCAAACTCCACACAGACAGTGATCCAAGCAGGGAATCAAACCCGGGTCCCTGAAGCTGTGAAGCAGCATTGCTAACTACAGTAGCACAGTAGTTAGCACTGGGAGTTGTTTCTCCCTATTAACATTATCCTGACCCCTCATGGTCTCCAGCAACTCTACCAAATCTTTTAGTCTTCCCTTCTTCAAGGAGGACAGTTTATCCAGTCTGTTCATGTAACTGAAGCTCCTCATCCCTGGAATCATTAGAGGCATTGAGGTTTCAGCCCAACTTGTCCATGCTGCCCATTTTTTAACCACTAAGCTGGTCCCAATTACCCACATTTGGTCAACATCCCTCTATACCCATCTTACTCATGCAACTGTCTAAATGCTTCTTAAAAGACAAAATTGGACCTGCCTCTACTACTACTCTGTCAGCTTGTTCCAGACACTCACCACCTTGTGTGTGAAAAAATTGCCCCTCTGGACCTTTTTTTATCTCTCCCCTCTCACCTTAAACCTGTGCCCTCTAGTTTTAGACTCCCCTACCTTTGGGAAAAGATGTTGACTGATCTATGCTCCTCATTATTATACAGACCACTGTAAGATCATTCCTAAGCTTCCAATGCTCCAGAGGAAAAATTCTCAGTCTATCCAGCCTCTCCTTATAACTCAAGCTATCAAGTCCCAGTAGCATCCTAGTAAATCTTTTCTGCACTCTTTCTAGTTTAATAATATCCTTTCTATAAAAAGGGTGACTAGAACTGTATACAGTGTTTCAAGCGTGGCCTTATCAATGTCTTGTACAACTTCAACAAGTCATCCCAACTCCTGTATTCAATGTTCTGACCAATGAAACCAAGCAGCCAAATTCCTCCTTCAGTACACTTGTGCACCTGTGACTCCACTTTCAAGGAGCTATGAACCTGTACTCTTAGATCTCTTTGTTGTATAACTCCTCAACACCCTACCACTGACTGAATAAGTACTGCCCTGGTTCAATCTATCAAAATGCAACGCGTCGCATTTATCTAAATTAAACTCCGTTGGCAATTCATCAGTCCACTGGCCCAATTGATTAAGATCCCATTGCAATCCTAGGTAACCTGCTTCTCTGTCCACTATGCCACCAATCTTGGTGTCATCTGCAAATTTACAAACCTTGCCTCCTATATTCTCATCCAAATCATTAATACAAATAACAAATA
Organism: Sphyrna mokarran; assembly: GCA_024679065.1. Classification (NCBI taxonomy): domain Eukaryota; kingdom Metazoa; phylum Chordata; class Chondrichthyes; order Carcharhiniformes; family Carcharhinidae; genus Sphyrna; species Sphyrna mokarran. Next base: position 130,971,240 of record JAGIQG010000001.1, read on the forward strand.
ACAATGGACCCAGCACTGATCCCTGAGGCACACCACTGGTCAAAACTAAAACCACCCTGTGTCTTCTGTCATCAAGCTATTTTGTATCCATTTGGCTGCATCATCCTGGATTTCTTAAGATTTAACCTTCTGCAACAACCTATCATGCGGCACCTTATCAAAGGCCTTGCTAAAGTCCATGTGCACAGCATCAGCTAGATGCCTTCATCTAACTTTGTGGTTACCCCTTCAAAAAACTCAATCAGATTTGTGAGACATGATTTTCCACTCACAAAGCCATTGTACTTAATCAGTCCTTGCCTCACTAAATGCCTGCTGATCCTTCTCTCAGAATACCTTCTAACAATTTACTCACCGCATGTATTAGGCTCAGCAGCCTATAATTCCCAGGCTTTTCCCTGCAGCTGTTCTTAAACAAAGGCACAAAGTTTGTCATCTTCCAATCTTCAGGTATCTCACCTGTGGCTGTCGATGAATTAAATATCTCTGCTAGGAGACCGCCACAATTTCCTCCCTAGTCTCCCACAACGTCTTGGGATACACGTCATCCAATCCCAAGGATTCTTCTACCTTGATGCGCTTTAAGATTTCCCATATCGCCTCTATAATGTGTACATTCCTGAAGACATCACTATTTATTCCTCCAGATTCCCTAACATCCGTGTCTTTCTCAACAGTAAAAATTGATGAGAAATACTCATTTAGGATCTCACCCATCTTGTAAGAGGCCTACTCTCTCCTTACTCTCTCATTCTTGTGAAGCTATTCCATATCCTCACTAATGTCTTCTAATCATTCCTAAATTATGATACCCAAAATTGGACACACTACTCCAGTTGAGGCCAAACCAATGTTTTATATAGTTTTAGCATAGCTTCCTTGCTTTCATGATCTATGCTCCAATATATAAAGTCCAGAATCCAGTAAGCTTTATTAGTCTCTTTCTCAACCTGCCCTGCCACCTACAATAATTTGTGCACCTTGATCCCCAGATTCTTCTGGTCCTTTTAGGATTTGTACCCTTTGTTTTATATTGCCCCTCATTATTGCTACCAAATGTGTTACTTCATGCTTCTCTACAATAAATTTCACGTGGTACTTGTCCTCCTGAGATTTACTACCACCTTCCTCACAGTTTACAATACTTCTATGCTTTGTGTCACCTGTAAACCTTAAAAGTCCAGTTAATCAATATATGTTAAAGAAAACCAGTGGTCCTAACACTGATCCATGGGGAACCGCATAATAATCCTTCCTTCAGTCTGAAAAACGGTTTGCAACTATTCTTTGTTTCCTGTTACTCAGCCAACTTTGTAACCATGTGCCACTGTCCCTTTTGTTCCATGGCCTTTAACTTTGCTGTAAAGCTTATTATGTTGAATTTCTTCAAATGCTCTGTGGAAATTTCATATACATCAGATCAATTTTGATGATTGCTTTCATCAATCCTCATTAAACATCTCAATCAAATTAGCGAAATATAATTTTCCCTTGGATTATTATTTCTAAAACCTTCCCAATATGGGACAAATACAGGAAAGTGAGATTAGCACATCTTTAGTGATAGATATTGTTGATGCAGACTCGATGGGCCAAAGGGCCTTTTCTGCATTGCATGACTCTATAACGAAGATTAAACTAACTGGCCAGTAGCTGTTTGGTTTGTTCTTGAATCCTTTTTTGAACAAGGCTGTAACATATGCCATATGTAACATATGGCACTGTCACCCTCTATCAAAAGAGGAGTGGCAGATTATCTGCAATTTCCACCCTTACATCATTCAGTATCTTTGGAAGCATTCCATCCATGACTGGTGACTTATCAACTTTAAGTACAGTCAGCTTAAGAGATACTTCTTTGCCAATCTAGTGTCTCAACTACCTACTCTTTCAATATGACTTGGCAGCCTCCTCTTCCTTCATAAACACAAACTCATTTAGTACCCCAGCTATGCCTCCATATGTAAATTCCCCTTTTGGTCTCTAATCAGTCCTATTCCTCCTTTTATCACCTTCGTACTCTTTATTTGCCTACAAAGATCTTTGGGCTCTCTTTTGAGTTAGATACCAATTTCTTCTAATACTTACTTTTTGCTTCTTTTATTTATTTTCTCACTTGCACTCTGGACTTTCAATATTCAACCTGATTTTCAATTGCAATATCTGCCACATGCACCCTTTTATTGTGTTATTTTACTCTCTGTTTTATTGGCCATTCAGGAACTCTGGATTTATTTACCCTATCTCTCGCCCTCATAGAAGTGGAACTTGACTGTACCCAAACTAACTTTTTTTAAAAATAGCTAATTAATCTGTTATAGTTTTGCCTATCAATTTTTGTTTCCAATTTATTTGGACCAATTCTATTTTCATTCTGTTGAAGCTATCTCACTGCTGATTAAATATTTTTACTCTGATTTGCCTCTTATTCTTTTCCATAACCAACCTAAATCTTATAACACTGTGATCACTCCCTCCCAAATGTTCCCCTACTGATACTTGATCCACCATATTCCCCAGGCTGCTCCCTGGTAGGAATATCCCAGAATCACAAAATTGTTATGGCACAGAAGTAGCCATTTGGCCCATCATTTCTGCATCAACTGTTCAAATGGTGCCATTCCCTTGCCTTTTCCCTGTACCTCTGCATATTTTTCCTATTCAGGTAGTCATTTAATATCCTCCTGAATGCCATAATTGAACCTGCTTTCACTATGCTTCCAAGCAAGGCTTTCCTTGCCATCACATTTGCTTCTTTTGTAAATCACTTTAAAGCTGTGCCCTCTCCCTCTTGATCCTTTTAGAAATGGGAACAGCTTCTTCCTATCTACTTTGTCCAGTCTCTTCATGATTTTGAACATCTCTAGCAAATGTCCTCCTGGCTTCCTTCTCTCCAAACAAAATAGTCTCAACTGTTTCAATCTATCTTCATAACTGAAGCTTCTCATCCCTCGAACCATGCTTGTAAACCTCTTCCACACATACTCCAGTGCATTCACATCCTTCCTATGGTGTGGTGCCCAGAACTGTACACAATACTTCAGCTAAGATCTAACTAGTGTAGAAGTTCACCATAAACTCCTTGTTCTTGTACTCTATGCCCCAATTAAAGGAGCTGAGGACACAATATGCTTTATAAACTACTCCCTCCACCTGTCCTGTCACCTTCAATGATCAATGCACATATGCATCTAGGTCCCTCTGCTGTTGCACCCCTTAAGAATTGTGCTCTTATTTTGTATTGTGTCTCCACACACTTCATATCAAAATACACCACCTTACCCTTCTCTACATTGAACTGTATCTGCCTCTCATCTGCCACCCCACCAACTTGTCCATGTCCTTTGGAAGTTCTACACTGTTCTTCACTGTTTACAATACTTCCAAGTTTCGTATCATCCACAAACTTTGAAAATTTTCCCTGCACACAAAGATTTGAGTCATTAATGTACAACAAGAAAAGGAAGGGTCCCGATACAAACCATCCTCCAGCCTGAAATGTATCCATTGACAATTACTCTCTGCTTCCTATTGTTTAGCCAATTTTCTATCCACATTACCACTGACCCTTTTATCCCGTAAGCTAGAAGTTCTCCTGAATCAATTTCATAAACACTTCTCCCTTTATGTACTTTACTATTACTTTTCTAATCTGTATTAAAGTAATTAAAGTTCCTTATTAAGCTTCTCTTTAGTTTTTGCAACTCTTTTTAATTTCCTTGCAAATGTGTTCCCATTTATGTTTTCCAGTCGTAGTTGACTGTAGAAAAACCAAATAGTGTAATGGTACTTCTGTTGTTTCTTAACACTAGCTAAAGAGATTCTGCCCTTGACCCCTCTGAGAATCCTCTCCAGCACTGAAATGTTTCCATAATCAATACTATTATTCCTCTCTCTATCTTTTCTGTATCTGGCATATCTAATATATAGCAGTGCTTTTTTTGAGTGAGGTTTCTGCTGTTGCCATAGTGTCGTATTTTTGCATAATTATCTACACCTGCAGCTCACCAAACTTATTTACCAAACGTTTATCCACAAGCAATAAATCTAAGTTACAGTTTATTACATTCCCTCTTATACTGATCCCACCTAATACATTACTAGTTCCTTTCTGTCTCAATCAATTATTTTTGTGGGGTTTTTCCCTTCTGGATTACAGACCCCTGCAAAGTTCAGCCCTCTTTGATTACACTAGCAAATCATTCTGCAAAGACATAGGTTCCAATTCTGTTCAGGGGCAACCTGTCTGCTCTGTAAAGGTCCATTACCCCCAAAAGAGGTCCCAATCCCAGGAATCAAAAGCCCTTTCTCCCTCATCATCTCCTCAATGGATTAATCAGTTATATATCCTATTTCTATACTCTCAAATGCATGGCACCAAGCTTGATCCAGAGATTTCTGTTTTTTTGAAATCCTGCTTACAAGTTTCGTTCCATACTCCCTAATCTTGCTCTTTTACTGTATGCTCTTAATAACAATGCTAGCGGTTCACCCTGCTCTCTCAGAGTGCTCTGCAGCCCTTCAGTGACATTCTTGACCATGGCACCAGCAAGGCAACCTAACTATAAAGCAAAAGCAAAGTATCGCTGGAAATAAAAGAAAATAAAAAAGTGTGATAGCATCTCTGGAGGGAGAAACAGAGGCTAGAATTTTCCAGTTGTTGACGACTCACCACTGCTGCAAGTGAAGATAGAAAATTCGGTGCTTGGCCAAATCTCCATTCACTGCAGTGAGATCAGATGATCCTGCTGGTGCGAATGGCCAGAAAGTAACATTTTGGGTCCAGTATGACTCTTTGGAACCGAGTTAGAGTCATACTGGACTTGAAACGTTAACTCTGTTTCTCTCCCCACAGATGCTGCCAGACCTGTTGGGTTTTTCCAACATCTACATAGAACATAGAACAATACAGCACAGAACAGGCCCTTCGGCCTTCGATGTTGTGCCGACCAAAATAAAAAGCAATGCCCTCCAAACTAAACCATTCCCTTCTCTTCCATATACTTATCAACTAACCTCTTAAACGCCACCAAACTTGGCGCATCTACAACTGCCGCAGGCAGGGCATTCCACTCCTAACCACCCTCTGGGTAAAGAACCTACCTCTGATATCCGTCCTATAACTTTCACCCCTTAATTTAAAGCTGTGTCCCCTCGTGCTAGCTTTCTCCATCCTAGGAAAAAGGCTATCACTGTCCACCCTATCTAAACCTCTAATCATCTTATATGTTTCGATTAGGTCCCCTCTTAGCCGCCTCCTTTCTAACGAAAACAACTAAAATCCCTCAGCCTCTCTTCATAAGACCTGCCCTCCATACCAGGCAACATCCTGCTAAACCTCCTCTGTACCCTCTCCAATGCCCCCACATCTTTCTTATAATGTGGGGACCAGAACTGCACACAATACTCCAAGTGCGGCCGCACTAGAGTTTTGTACAGTTGCAACATGATGCTGCGGCTCCTAAATTCAATCCCCCTACAAATAAAAGCTAAGACTCCATAAGCCTTCTTAACAACTTTATCCACTTGACTGCCTACTTTCAGGGATCTATTGACACATACACCAAGATCCTTCTGTCCTCAACACTATTAAGAGCCCTACCATTAGCCCTATACTCTACACATTTATTGTTCCTGCCAAAGTGCATTACCTCACAATTTTCCACATTAAACTCCATTTGCCACCTCTCGGCCCAGCTCTGCAACTTGTCCAAGTCACTCTGTAAACTATAACACCCCTCTTCACTATCTACCACTCCACCGACTTTAGTGTCATCTGCAAATTTAATGATCCATCCCTCAATACCCTCATCCAGATCATTTATAAAAATTACAAACAGCAGGGGCCCCAAAACAGAACCCTGAGGCACACCCCTCGTCACCGAACTCCACGATGAATATCTCCCATCAACCACCACCCTCTGTCTTATATCTGCCAGCCAATTCCTAATCCAATTAGCTAAATCACCCTCTATTCCACACATCTGCATTTTCTGTAGAAGTCTTCCATGGGCCACCTTATCAAACGCCTTACTAAAGTCATATATACTACATCAACCGCCTTACCCCCATCCACCTCTTTGGTCACTTTCTCAAAAAACTCAATGAGGTTAGTAAGGCATGACATACCCTTCACGAAACCATGCTGACTATCCCCAATCAATTCATTTCTCTCTAAATAACTATAAATCCTATCCCTAATAATTCTCTCCAATACCTTGCCCACCACAGAAGTAAGACTCACTGGCCTATAATTCCCAGGAAGTTCTCTCTTCCCCTTCTTAAACAATGGGACCACATTCGCCATCCTCCAGTCCTCCGGAACCACACCCGTAACCAACGAGGACCTGAAGATCAGAGCCAGAGGCTCTGCAATCTCCTCTCTTGCCTCCCAGAGAATCCTAGGGTAAATCCCGTCCGGCCCATGGGACTTATCCAACTTCAAACCCTCGAGAATTTCTAACACATCCTCCCTATCTACTACAATACTCCCCAATTTGCAACCCTGTACCTCAGTGCTCTCCACAGCTACATTTCCAGCACTCTGCGTGAATACCGAAGAGAAATATTTAATCAGTGCCTCGCCAATCTCTTCAGGCTCCACGCACAACTTCCCACTGCTATCTATGACTGGTCCTAATCTTGCCCTAACCAATCTTCTATTCTTAACATATAGAAGAATATTAAATTATCAAGTTCACTTGAGTTTTTCTTTAGTTTTTGCACTAATAAATGAAACTCGTCTTACTCTATTGCAGTGGTTCCTAACCTTTTTTATTTATGCCTACACCTTTATACTATAAAAGATTTTGAGGCACACCTGTTTTCTCTGACTGAACTGCCCTTTCACAAAAGCCATTTCTCTCTAAAACCTCCTAAAAAAATTTAAGAAGCTTGGAAAGAAAGCATTATCACAATTTGCATGTCAAATATAATAATGGAAGCTGTTTCTCCTTTTCTTAACTCTTATCTCTTTTTATTCCAGCAACATAACCCTATTGTCTTCACATCTGTGGCCACAGAAATGCCAGTCTATTTCCCTGAGTTTTCAGCCCCATATCAATGTGGTTTTCATGATCTTCCTTTTTCCCTACGGCTTCAACTACACAGCTGTTATGTACTTGGGCTCTGGCTGCACTCTCTACAGAATCCATCACTCCACCAGTTTGCACAAGTGAATTCTGGTTGGAGAATAAGATGCAATCAGGATTCATACACTGGATTGGTCTTCCTTGACAGCTCACCCATTTCCTTTCTATCTCTTTACCCATAAAATAGAAGGTGACCCCATCTATAAATATGCTATTCACGGAACTATTAACCTTGCAGATATATCGCGGTGTCACCTGCTGCTGTCCAACCTCTGAAACAAAGCTGTAGCTGATGACACTTGTTACATTGTGGTTGTATAAGAGATGCCCTGGAGTTCCCACATATAACGGAATGCACGCTACACAGAATAGCTGCCTTGCTACACCCCAGCTATTTACCAATCAGCTGCTTCTCATGTGCTGACCTCACCTTATTTTATGAGGAGGTTAACTGAAATGTTATATTCAATTCTTATTATCTAACCTAATTTTAAATTACTCAAACACTGAAGATGACTTTAATGTCACTATCTCTTGTTATTTAATTTTAACTTTATTCCCAAGATCTGTTTGTTTAATTGAACCCTGATCTTAATTAAATTAAATTATCAAGTTCACTTGAGTTTTTCTTTAGTTTTTGCACTAATAAATGAAACTCGTCTTACTCTATTGCAGTGGTTCCTAACCTTTTTTATTTATGCCTACACCTTTATACTATAAAAGATTTTGAGGCACACCTGTTTTCTCTGACTGAACTGCCCTTTCACAAAAACCATTTCTCTCTAAAACCTCCTAAAAAAATTTAAGAAGCTTGGAAAGAAAGCATTATCACAATTTGCATGTCAAATATAATAATGGAAGCTGTTTCTCCTTTTCTTAACTTTATTGGTTTCTGTTTCTTACTTCTGTCTTTTTTCCTTACCAGGATTCTTTTTTTAACTTCTCCTTTCTTCTCTCTTGTTTTCAATTTTGTCTTTGTCTTCAACTCCATGGTTAGTGTCTCTAATTCCTAAAGAGCCTGGGATCTCCTGTGCATGTGTGCTGCACATGCATGGTTCAGAATATTTAATGTTGTCATCTTAAATGTATTTGCACTGGCCAGGAAAGGGCCATGCCTGCGCAGTTTTGATTGTTTACATTGGTTAGGTCCTTGGACATGCACTTGACCAAAGTGAATAATTTGATTTGCACATGTGCAGCTCATTTCCAGCTGACACGTGCACAATTTGGATTACCAACATAAAAATCAGAGTTGAGCATGTTCAGCACATTCTCAATCGACACATGTATGGTGGTGTGGTAGCACAGTGTTAGCATTGCTGCTTCACAGCTCCAGGGACCTGGGTTCGATTCCCAGCTTGGGTCACTGTCTGTGTGGAGTTTGATGTAGAGATGCCGGCATTGGACTCGGGTAAACACAGTAAGGGGTCTGACAACATCAGTTTTAAATCCAACCAATTTATTTGATAGTAAACTCACAAGCTTTTGGCTATTATAGCCTTCGCCTGAAGAAGGTTATAATAGCTGAAAGCTTGTGAGTTTACTATCAAATAAATCGGTTGAATTTAAAACAGGTGTTGTCAGACCTCTTACTGTATGGAGTTTGCACATTCTCCTTGTGTCTGCATGGGTTTCCTCTGGATGCTCCGGTTTCCTCCCACAGTACAAAGATTTGCAGGTTAGGTTGATTGGCCATGCCAAAAATTGTCCCTTAAGAGTCCTGAGATGTGTAGGTTAAAGGAATTAGTGAGTAAATATGTAGGGAAAAGAGGGGAGGGCCTGGGTGGGATTGTGGTCAGTGCACACTCGATGAGCTGAATGGCCTTTTTCTGCACTGTGGGGTTTATATGACTTGGAACTGTAGGCAACTTAAAACCAGCTAAGGACTTTTCAATTCTTCTTTTACGTAAACATTGCAGTTAAGAATAATGGGGGTACTTGAGATGCATTCAGGTATGAAGGGAAAGATAAATAAACACATCTGTCTGCATGGTGATTAAAAACCATTAAACTGTCAATCAAATGAGAGTTCAAAGGACTTGATTGAAATAGAATGGATACAAATGTTTTGAGAGGGTTTGATAGAATTTCAAAGCCACTAAGCTTCTATGAAGGTTCATACACTTGACATGTTATAACAATGATGTGAGTGAACAGTTGGAGAGATGGGAATTGCCCCCTCTGAAAGTGAGTAACTTCTGACAGTCAGAAGACTTGAAAGGGATCTTCTCATACCTACAGCTTTTTAGGCAGAGGAAAGGCAATCCCTTCTATTGAATGGAGTGCTGCGGGTGATTTGAAAGCCACAGCGCTCTAGCTGACCAAGGAGCATGAAAATTTAAATGACCAGGGAACTTGAAATGTTTTAGAGGACAGAGACAATAATGAATATTTTACCCCAGAATGATGCCTGACTCCTGAAACTGAAAAACATCTTTCCCTGGGCTAAAAGGGACAGACCAGCCATGAGACCACCATTCTGAAGACCGACTGAGCCCACCCAACTACCAGGACCAAAGGGGACCCTCTTTCTGCACCCATGACCCCTCCACACACACACACACACACACACACAAAGTTCAATTCCCACTGGGAAGGTGGATGAATAGCTGCTGAATGGACCATCCAGCCCACTAATGATATGTCATTGAGGGGCTAGAGGGCCAACAGAGTAGGCCGGGTGAATTCCAAGCACCTTCATGCTTTGTGGAAATCCCATTTTTAGACCTAATGCCTGATTCAGCAGGTAATTGGGATTCTCGCCATTGACATACAGAGTCTGTGAATTTGCCCCATGATTAAAGAGGCTAGAATTGGAGGAGAACAGATATCCCAGAGGAATGTTGAGATGGAAGAAATCAAGAGGGGTGATGCCATGGACGGATTTGCAAACAAAAAGAATTTTTAATTTGAGGTGCTCAAAGAGGGAAGTCAGTTCAGAACAGCGAGCATAGGGGTGATGCTGAAATTGGTGTACGTTAGGATACAGGTAACAGAGTTTATAGGGGGTAGAACTGGCATGGGTAGCCAGGAGTGAGTTAGAATTGTTAAGTGTACAGATGATAAAGATATGAATGAGGGTTTCAGCAGCAAATGAGCTGAGGCAGGTGCAGAGTCTAGTGAGTTTATCGACGTGAAAATTGTCAGTTTCCTAATGAAACATTTATGTGGTCAGGAGCTTGTTTCAGAGAGGGGGACAAAATCTGACACTAAAGTTAATGGTCAGGGTTGACCTCAAAAAATTTTTAGGAATTGAGATAGAGTTGGTAACTAAGCACTGGCATTTGTGATGAAGACCAAAAATATTGGCTTTGTTCTTCCCAATATCTTTGAATAAAATTTCTGCACATCCAGTGCTGACTTTTGGGCAAATAATCTGAGAATTTAGAGAGATCAGCAGAAAGATGGTGGTAAGAAAGAGCTGGGGATCATCGGCGCACAGTTGGAAACTGGTGCTCTGTTTGATTATTCTGTTGGGTGGCAGTGTGTACATGAGAAATAGGAGGGCCCTAGGCAAGATTCAATATCAGAGATAATGGTGCAGAAGTCAAAAGAAATTGAGACTCTGATTACATTTAGAGAGATAAGAATCCAACCAGGCAAGTGCAGTCCCATCCAGCTGGGTGATAGAGGAATGGTGTCAGAGAACAAGGACTGGAGGGGATATCTTTACCTTTGTTGCATTCATATCAAAATATGCTTCCAGTTGGCTGTATTCCTGAAACAAAAGTCTTAAGGTCATCGGTACAGGATGAAATTTAATTAATTTGTGGAAGTACATTAGTTGATAAGTTTTTAAAAATATATATATAAAAATCTACCAAGAAAGGTAAGTCTCTTGCCTCAGTCCTGTGTTCATTTTTTATTAGCTGCCATTGTTAAAAGAGACTACTGCTTCTTGTTTATATTTGTGTAAGACTTTACTGCTGCACTGTAATACAAATATCCATGCACTCTTGAGTTGACAAATTTCTTTTAAATACTAAAGTACAAATATCAAAATAACACATGCATCTATAACTATTAGCAAACTTGATGGTTTTCCGTTGCATCCATATCATTCTGTTTTCAAGTCTTTAAATTGGTTTCTATCTCTAAACTTTCTGATTCTTTGTCAGTCACTGTGGCAAATCTGTAGTCTCATATAATTTTACAAAAGATTTCTCAGATCTTTCTCTGCAATTTATTTTTTATTAGCATGTTGTGCAGGTGGCTTTTCCTGATAAGCCACCTTTGAACAAGTTGCCTCTCTCTCTCTCTTTCTCTCTCTAATTGGAGTATTAATTATTTTGGTCCTTTTTTGGACATATGGGACTGGATTTCACAAGTAGGGGTGTACTGTTCAAGTTGGCGACAACCAATATACCAAAACAAAACAAAGTTTCATCAGTTTACCAACAGCTGGTTGTTGTATCTTCTCCTGAATGTTGAGTGACATTTCTTTCTTTTCATGCCTTTTTGTTTTTATTTTCATCAAATAAGAATTGAGCATGTGAAAATCAGTTAGCATCCTGACTTGTTCTTTTGTCAAGAACCAGAGGCACCAGTTTAAGGTGACTTGCAGATTCTGGGATACATATACTTGTTTTCTGTGGGTAAAATGACTATGTTTTAAGGTGAATCCTAAAATCTTTAACATTTTAAATACGGCATTTGTATTTCTAGATTAAAATTAAAAACATACTGCATTGTATTTTTTTTGTTCTTGATCACTACATATTTCCTTAATATCATTTCTATAATATAAAAATAGCTACAGTTGTGCTAGCCAGAAAAAACATGCAGTTTGAAAAATGTTGAGTGACTTTCAGGACAGAAGGAGTTAAAAATTTTGGATAATAAATATCGTATTTACAATACACTGTGTTCTACTGGAGAATTATAAATAGATGCAGAAATTGAACAGAATAAAGAAAACTTTTTTGTTTATTTGTGCAGATGGTTGAGTAGGAAAGTCAGTATTGCTAAACTATTCTGTATTTCACTATAGCCACTCAGTTATTTTTTAATCAGCCATCTGGCACAGAAAATGCTAATATATGTTAAAGCTTAGTTCTGCTCTTATTTACTGAGAAATGCAAAACCAGGAGGCTATATGCTCTGAGAGACAAAACAAAGGCACGGTCAAAATTATGGCTGTAACTGCCAGTTTCTGTTTCTTATCAAATGGGGGATGGGGCAGTGGGAATGAGAATGTTTTAAGAGTGTTTCGTGGAAATAACATGTACAGTTAAGTGATGAGATAATCCTAGGTGTTAGTGCCAAGCTCCCAACCAGAGTGAACATACGGGCTTGATTTTCAGTATGATGTAATCCAGACGTGTTGCATGACATTTTCAGGTGACCATTTCATTTCAAATGCCTGTGAGCAGCACTTCTATCATGTGCTTGTATGTTTCCTGCAGGCTGTTGAAGCCCAGATCCGAAGCTTTGGTCAAACTCCTTCTCAACTTTTAATCGAGCCGCATCCTCCTAGAAGCTCTGCCATGCAAGTGGTAAGTATATTGCGTCCTGAAAGTCAAGCATTCCCAGTAGCAGCTTTGGTCTGCTTCCAACTGTGGTGGTTGGTATTGAGTACCCTAAAGAAACATATAACTATCTTCATGCTAAACTCACTTGTACTCATTTGCACTTGCAATTATCACAATCTATTAACAAGAACTCTGACATGATTTGTTGCAGTCCCATTTATTCACTTAGATGTGTGTTGTCAGAAACCTTTTCTGCATTTGCAAAGGGCCTTCAATGTATGATCACTGAAGTATTTGATATTTTAGATGTTAGATATTTTAGATGTTAGATATTTTAGATATTAAATGATAAAGTTAAGCTTCTTGAATATTAGAAATCATCAATCATTTCTGGAATTTTCTGAAAAATTTTATAAAATAATTTTAAAAGAAGTATGCTGTTGCTCCTAATGCTTGATCTATGAAGATAAATATACAGCATTGTGTAGCACTAAGTCATTCAGAGCTCACTGAAAATCCCAGGTTTGATCACTATTCTGCATATGTTAGTTAAGCACAGCAGGATCAATGTTGTTGGCCTTCGTGATGTCTGGTTGGGATGGTGGAAATTGGCTCCTGGTCACTATCCAATGCCCCCTGCTAGAATGCTATGGAAGGGTAGGCTAAAGCTCGATTGTACTGGCCTCGAGGTTTCATATATTACCTTACTCTCACAAAAGAACAGACACTCGAGTAAGGTGCTTTTATCCTAGTGTAAGACTCAAAGGAGAAAGAGTACAGGCAGAAGTGTGGAAAGCAGTGTATGTTCAAAAATTAGATACAAAGATCAGATTTGCTTCTTACATGGTACTTATTTTTTAGATTTGGCACACAAAGAGCTTTTTGCTTTTATCCACTGATATGATGGCAAATATATTTTGTTTCCATTTATTTAGAAATATGGATTGCATATGAATCACAGTATTAACTATTTTATCCTTAATTATTCCTGCCCAAGCAGTCTTATTCCTTTGATGAAAGGAAAAGCTAGATGGCAAAGTGCATTTGTTTATTAGCCCTCTGAGATGCAAATAGTTGGAGACAGACTCAACTCCCAAGACTCCATGTAACAAGTTTCTAATGTCACTCAAGTTGCCTGAGGTTAGTTAGAAGTTTCAAACACAAATCATTCTTGTTTGTTCATTCACATGTAATAATGCAGAAGAATTAATAACAGAAAGATACCAAAAGCTATCTATCCTGTGAGTATGGTGGAGAAAAGAGAACAAAATATGTATTTGTTGCGAGAATTTAGATAAATAATTTGATCAAAATATCTAAGGATGGAGTGCTTTTCTCTTTTCAAAGTTATAGTTTCCCTTTTATTGTTCAAGTCACCTAATAACATTTCATTTAGTTTCACCAAGGAAATTAGCTTTCAAAATGAGGCACAGATTTTAGAAAATAAGGTTGTGTCATGCTGTGCAAAGTGCATCAGTGGTAATTTATACCAGGTGTGGTAATTAGTAGACAAACGTACAATGCATATTTGTCTGCCGAGATTTCTGTTGGCCTATCCCCCAGTGCTTTCACTGAATCAGATAGTTGGATTTAATTGAGGCTACATCAGATGAGGCATTACTGACACCTTTAATTGAATGAGTGTCTAGGGAGGATTAACTCATAATATTGATTGGCTTTTAGCCACTCTCACAGAGGGTGTCACTGAAGCTTATTATCTACCTTATTATTTTTGCACCTTTCTTTATGCTCCAAAAATCGAATTGCAGCTTTAATAATGCAAGTATGGGTTGCGATGATTCTTCCTTTACTTTGTCTTCCAATGACATCCAATTGAATCCAATTTTCTGTTTATGTTTTTAGACCGGCTGTTTTCTAGTTTAGTATTTTTTTATAAATTTGCATAATTTGCCTACATAAGTCACTGTAATTGAATATGAGATGTTTTGAGATGTTTCAACATTATAACTACAAGTATTATTATGCATTTCTATTATTTCTCTTAAGTCATAGTCTGTATATCTGTACTGATCCCTTGAATTTATGTTCATTTTCTTCTCTGTCTGAAATGCATACAATTTTTTTCTCCCATGGCTCAAGTCTTTTTCTTTTTACTTTGTTAGTTTATTGTTTATAATATGTGTAAGTGTTTCTTCTATTTTGAAAATTTTGTAAGTTTCATGTTTCTGCTTCTTTATATTTTTTAAAGAAAGCAATTCTTGTTCTCTACTCTGAATAATTTTTTTATAAAATGATTAAAGCTTTTTTCTCATGAGAATAATTAATGATTTAATGATGTTCAGAACTTCATTGCAAAAGATTTGTATGACTTGTATCTTCTTTCGCTGTAGATGCACCTTTGCTCTGTTTCCTCCTGCTAACCTATTTCTTTCTATTTGTAATTCTTCTTCTTTTGCTTTCTCCTCTTTCCCAATACCGTTTTTGTTTTTATTTGTATTTGATTTGGGATTTTGCCACTGAACAGTATCTCCTCCTGCAGACCCCTCTGATGTTCACAGACCAGATGCAGCAAGATGTCATCATGGTACTTAAGTTCCCATCCAACTCCCCAGTCACCCATGTTGCTGCCAACACTCAGCTGGGTCTAGCTGTACCAGCCATTATTACAGTAACTGCTAGCAGGCTGTTTGCTGTGAACAAGTGGCATAATGTTACCGGTGAGTATAGAGATGTTAGTGACAATATTTAGATTTATCATTCAGTCTTTATGTGTGGAATTATTGTTCTGTGCATGTTGACATGTCAAAAGACAGGTATGTTCTAACATCGGTGACTGAAAAATGTTGTTCGCTATTTGAATGTCTGAACATTTGACAGAAATGATAATGTCAGAATAATAAAGATTTTTAAAAATGTAATGTAATTATTTTAGAATAAAGTATGTGTTTAAGTTTTAATATGTTCTTCACGGTGATAACAAAGGACCAATGGGTAGTAACACTGGGAACTAGAAGAGATTTGTTTCTCAAAAACAAGCTGAGCTGAACAAGAAAATGTTATCAGGCTCAAGAGATGTAAATAATTTTAGCTGCTCAAAAGAATACCTTGAAAACATACAATCTGGGATATCTTTGCTTGAATAACAGAATCTTCATCATAATATGATGAAGATTGAAATCCCAAAATTACCAGAGCCAGTATATGTCCACTGAATATCAGTCCTGAAGCATATAGAGAGCAATGTAAAAATTGTTATTTTTACACTGTGGCATGTGTAACATCTAATTTACTTATTTATCTACAATTTTAGGCCTTCATGGGGCAATGCAGGAACAGCCGTACCAGCTGCCAGTTGAAATCGATCCTCTGATAGGTGTGTCAGCTTTCCTTTCTGCGATTCATTACATCCCGCATACTGGGCTGAAGTGAAGATTACTGTTGTTTTTCACTCATGGTGGTTGGGAATGGAATTTTCTTGATAAACCATTTGCATGCAAATTGGAATGCAATGAGCTGTGGATTCACTAGTATTTCATCAACTCTCCCTCGTTGGTTTGCCTAATTTGTACAGGGATAGAACCAGTGTCAGTGAAAATTAATATGGATGCTGTAATAATGTGCGATTGAAAGTGTGCATGAAGTACTGTCAGGATAATATTGGATCTTTTCATCACTCAGACTTGTTGATGAGTGTGAATGAGCTGGGTTATGATAAATTGGTGCCCTCGTAATGTGTTGGCTGCATTGCAGAGGAAATTTTCATAATAACAGCAGAATTCTTTATTGCATTGGGTGATGAAAAATATTGAACTGAAGCCAAGATTTCTTCATTAAGAAAATCAGATCTTAGTTTTATGATCCTGCTGTTCAGAAGCCTAAATTACAGAAATATTACATTTCCAAACACAAGGTATACAATAGATTTCTCGTGCTGCTGTTAGAATACTGATGCTATTTTGTTTTTTGCTTTTAGCTAATAATACTGGAATGCACAGAAGGCAAATTACTGACCTCTTGGATCAAAGCATTCAGGTCAATTCCCAGTGCTTCGTGATCACTGCCGATAACCGCTTCATCCTGGTCTGTGGCTTCTGGGATAAGAGTTTCCGTGTCTACTCCACCGACACAGGTAATTGCCATTTTCCTCTACACATTCACTGATCCAGACATGGGCTAAGGGTAATCACAGAGGTCAGGGTCAGGGTCAGGAGCTTTTTTTCTTTGTTTTGTACAACACCATCTGTTCTTTTTCTCTTTCAAAGAAAGCCAATGTGTCTTTTCCCAATTTAACTCCTTCTAATAACTCATTGTATTGATTCAAAATTAATTGTCTAGAATCTACATTTAAAATATTGTATAAAATTTTAACAATTACTGTTTTAATCGGCTTGTCATTTGAATTCATTTGAAATGTTGCACTTCCAAAATCATTATCTGGCTGTGCCAATGCACTAAATACTCAGTGACTTGGGTCAAGGTTATTATTTCCAAATTTTAGCATTATTCTTTTATTATGAAAGGTTTAATCCTTCACAGTACATTTATTTAAACATTGCAGCCTTCTCTCGTAGACTTACAACATAGGTAGGGTAAACCTCGTAAAGAAATGTGCGCCATTTCATTTTCAAGTTAACATATAGCTTGTAAGGTAGATTGTAAGATAGGTGGATACTTGGAAATGAGGTCACGATTTTTAGGCCCTTTTCAATATGGTGCGGGGAGAACAAGAAGCCCTAACTGCTAGTTCATTGCAGGTCTTCAAATCTGCTTCGTAGATTTTTAATAGTTCTCTTGCAGATTAGAAAGAGTCTTGACATGATGATGGGAAGAGTGATAGCAATATTAAAATGATGAAGTACATGTGTTGTGGCTTGAGGATAGTGCATATTTTAATGAATTAGTTTGAGGAATTTTGTTGTTCCTTTTTACAGTTATGTTCCCAGCCATAGCACTTGTTTTCAATTTAATGACAAATTTAAATGTTAATAGTTGATTTTTAATTCTAATTGTGCAGTATATATTGTGAAGGCATCTGAATGTCCATTCAGTATGTAATGAATAGGCTGTTGACTTTTGCCAATCTCAAATAATTTCTTGTATTAAATAGGTTAAAGTGTTCCTTCACAAATTGGAACTGTAGAATTATAGAAACCTGGAGTTTACTGTTATATTGACAGTGAAAATATCAGCAGTAAAACTAACATCAACTTTTGAAATTCACAAACATGCAGCTCATTGTGGAAATCTAGAAGTTGCTGTCAGAAATGCCTTGCTGCTTCAGAGGTGCACTCTTCATAGTTGCACCGAGTCGATGATTTAATGTGAACTTCAATCTTTTACTATTGTCACCGTATAATGTTAAGCCTTATTGAATCTGAGTTTTTGACAGCATACTAGACTTTGGAGCTATAATTGTGGGCTCTGCCAAGATCAGGAACAAAGGTGAACGGTATCCAGAATTACTAGCGCTGGTCAACTTGCTGATTTCCTACCTCTGCTTCTGGCGCTGCCTGTTTTTACTAAAGTGGGTTCGAGATTATCAAGGATGCCTCCCCTGGCAACCAGCCAATTAGATTGAAGACTCTGTTTTAAAGGCACTTAAAGGAGGCTAAATTGGATTTTCCAGTCTCACTCCAGTTTCCCAACATGATATGTTCAGTTTAACTGCCTTGATATAGGCACTCAGTAACAGGGCAGTAAGCCAGCTTCCCAGCAGCACCTCCTTACCTGCTTTGGGTGTGGTTGCAGCCAAAGGCCAGCTTGTAGTATGGACTGTATGCCACCCTAGTTGAACCGGGAGCCTTTGTCCATGCCAATTAAAGGGGAATCCCCAGAAAAATCCTAGAGTGATTGTTTCAAACCCAGCAACGGGTTTGGGACTCATAAATATTCCCAACTCCTGATTCCTGCCCTTAGAGGGATAACCTAGTCCTTAATTACTGCTGACCAACCCCTCTTGTTGTGAATAAAGGAATTTTAAAAATGCTATTGATAGAACTTTGACAGCCAAATGCATTATGGGAGTGTCTCCCTCCATTCCATAGTAAGCAAATCCATGCATTTTTAATTTTGTTTGATATTCCAGCTTCTACCTTAAGTCTGACATGAATTTGTTGGACAGAATGTCCTCCTCTTGGCCATAATGAGTCTTATGTTCCAATATTTATTTCACTGTCCGTAAAATTAAAAAGTGAATGATAATCTGAAATTTTACCTTTTGTTTTGCTCTGTGAGAATTCTTGAATTGTCTTGATTATTTAACTTACTCAGTGACTGAATACTGTGCTGGAGATCTCTTTTAGATGATACCAGAATTAATGTCATAAAAGGGGAAATTAAAGCCATCAAGTCCATCCAATCTTTGTAGGCAGTTTTCTTCAATGTTGGCAATTAGGACATGCCTACTTATTTAAATGTAGAAATAGGAGTAGACCATTTAGCCCATCAAGTTTGTTTCACCATTCAGTGAGCTCATGGCTGATCTGTCCAAACTCCTGTTCATCTTAATATCTTGAAAACTTTGATCCTTCACTGCTGACTACAAAATCTGAGCCAAAAAGATGCTGAAGTATTAATATTGGCGGCTCTACATATCTGAGATGTACCTAGTTTGTGCATGTTTGTCAATTCACAATCATACAAACTAGTAGCAGGAGTAGGCCATTTGGCCTATAGAGCCTCCTCCACCATTTGATAGATCAAGTCTGATTGTGGCCAAAGCTCTACTTTCTAGGCTATCCCTTATAGCCTTTGACTCCAGTTTGATGCTATAATGTCACCGTAACAAATAAGAATCGAAGAACGATCTAATCTCTAATGCCATACACTCTTTGCAGCATTTATTTGGTAGTTTGAGAATCAGAATGCAATAATGAAGTATTGTTTCATTAATATAAACAGGATATTTGTTGTAGAAGCTGATGTACAAAGGGGACTATCAAAGTATTATTTATTTTTGCCCAGTAAGATTTTTATCTCACTTGGTTTAACCCTTTATCTAAAAGTTAATATTATTAATTATCTCATCAACAGTTGCAGGAAAAACTTAATATATTAATAACTTGTTGGAAAGCAAGTGGAAAAAATAGACCCATTTTAATAAAATACTGCCCAAGCTTTTGACCAATCAAATATGTGAATTAGCTAATAAACATACACTTTAAAATGCTATTTCGTAATAGAATAATCACAGGAAATGAATTGAATCATAGCTCATTTTGACATTGTCGTCACCTGACCACCAACCATACAGATTTACCAAAAGGTGGTCATGCTGTAATTAGGGAACAGCGCTTCTGTTTAAATAACATAACTGCTGCTAAACCAAGATTAGTGATCTGGGGACTGGTCAGGGATTATACCGCTACTGGTCTGAGATATGTTTAGAGAATGCAGATCTACGAGGGATGCGGGAACTTCAGCTATTTGGAGTGACTAGAAAAGCTGGGATAGTCCTCAGCATAAAAATTGAGGAGCTATTTAATAAAGATTCAACATTATGATTTTGCATTAGCTTGAAACTTTAAAAATTAAGGAAATATGAATTCAGTGCAAATAGTCACATGACTGCACTGCGCCGAAGACATTAAGGTTAAGAACAAGATGTTTGGAGAACTCTGACTTCAGTTTTCTTTCTTCACATTTTGTTTTGTGACCACAACTTTGAAATATTAGTTGCATTTAGTACTTTCTAAAGAAACTGGTTAAATTTTGAGCATGAAATTTGGATCTGTAGCATCGCTGGGGGTGATACTATGGAAGCCGGTCTCCTCCTAAGAATGTGTGCTTCGTTGCCAGCCACTTGCATTGTAGCCCCCATTGGAGTATGTATTTTGAAAAGTAGCGTTGTACAGGAGTCCCCTATAGGTCTTGGAAACAAGAAAACTGGTGATGTCATGACAGGGCACAGGCCTGCCAGCTGATAAAATAACCATTTTTCATATTTGGACCACACTGGTTCATTGAATAAATTTGCACATCATTCAGCAAAGATGAAGCTTCAGCCACAAGCCAGATCCTGCACCAGTCCCACATAAAGACCAACAAATTGAAGGTAGAGTGCTTTTGGCTGTTTATGTGCAAGTACAATGCTATATTTTTGAGGAGGTGGTGTTTACAGTCAGTGACGACACAGAAATACCTCTCTTAGATCTGGGGAGTGTGGCAACAGTGCCTCATGATCTGCAATATGTCCAAGAAATGGAACAGAGGATTCAGGGACACACTGTAGGGATTTTTGTTTCTATGGAAAGCTCAGCAAAGAGGAGGGCAGCTCTCTACGAAAGATGCTACCCATCAGGGACTTTGAAGAGTATTTCTCTGCACATACCTGATCCAGTGCAGTACATGAGGTGACTTAGGTTAAAGAAAAAGCCAATAACATGCATTCATCCTGTGTCAGTTTGCTTTATGTACCATCTTCAGCCTCCTAGAAAAACCAGCAGATGGCTACTTGGGGATAGGGGCTGTTCCCTCTGTATATGGCTGATGAACACCCTCCCTGCCATTCCACCATGTGAGCAGAGCAGAACTGCATTGAGAGCTATGAGTCCATTCAGAACATGATTAAAACACTGGTTCTGCTGCCTTGGCAAAGTAGGGGAAACATTATAATACATGCCAGAACAGTTCTCACAATTTGCGGTGGTTTGCTGCATCATCCAGAAACAAGCCATTACTAGAGTGCAGCCATTACATGCAAGGATCCTGAGGCCAACCTGGAAAAAGAAGGAACAGGAATGGACACTCTTGACTCCTTTTACCCTTGTAGGCTATAAAAGAATAGATAATAACACTCTGATTTCAGTGATACAACTTTACCATGCCAACAAGAATCCACCATTGCCACTGTTAAATTCATCTGAGATTCCCATCACAATCTTCCCTTAAATCCCATTCAACAATAAAAGCCACAAAAAAACCTAATATTTTTCTCAAGAACACATCCATTTGTATAAGCAGAGATGAACTCTTTACTCTTGTATTCCCTTACTTTGGTCCCCCAGTGAAATTGTATTTTAATGGCTGCAGCGTAATTGTGGAAGGCAAATTGTCTTGCAAGATATCTCTACACCTTGAGGACTTGGATTTGGATTTTACCACCTTGGCCTGGTTGGCAGCTTACATGTCTCTTGTTTTTTGAAAATCCAGTGCTTATATTCTGCTAGTGCTAATATTAAAATGTAGATTACTCTTCAATAATTTGCATCCTCAATAATCCAAGATGTTAAACACAATAAATTGGAACATATAATATCTGTCTTCTCTCTCTCTCTCTGTATTTTTAGCATAATTCCTTGCCTGTTTCTGTTCCATTTCTCTGCCTTTTTGTTCTTTCCTATTGCTTGGGAGATGATTAGGCAGAGAAAGCAGATGCTGCGGGCTGCAATCTGCATTTTCTGAAGATGTAGGGAAATTGCAACATGGAGCTATTGGCTCACTTCTCATCTCTTCTCCCTGTTGTTAGATCCCACTCCTTCCTGTAGCCTCTAACTTGACTCACTTATTCCCATTGTTTTTGTCCCAATGTACAATTTTTCCTCCTGCCATCATTTTCCTTATATTGTTTTGCTAAACATTCTCCTTTATAGTATCTGTTAAACACATTCCACTCTCCTCCTCAATATACTTTGGCCTTCAGTTCAGCCTAATTCTACTATTCGGACAGGATTTTCCAGCTGCACTCTCCCCAAAAAGCAGAAAATCCCACCCATGCCTGCCCCATCAATTACTGTGGTAAGCAGGACAGGAAAATTCTCCCCTTACTCCTTGCTGATCATTCACTAATTAGTGTAAAGGATGGGTAGACAGAAGCCCTGCTCCCCTCTTCCATCCAACCTAGATGTTTCTTGTCATCAACTCATTAACACTTTTTATTGCTCCTCCCAACTTGGTCTCCCCTCTATTTGCCTCTTTGTAACTCTGTTCCACTATTTCTATGCCGGACGCCATGACTACTTCTCCGATGCTCTTATATGCTGGTAAGTACAGAAATAGGCGGATAAAGCAGATAAAAATGCGTGGTTGTAGAAATAGTACCCAAAGTTGGGCTTTAAACTCCTAATGTAGAGATGCCGGCGTTGGACTGGGGTAAACACAGTAAGTCGTCTGACAACACCAGTTTTAAATCCAACTGATTTATTTGATAGTAAACTTGCAAGCTTTCGGCTTTGTAGCCTTCTTCGCCTGAATCAGTCCGGAGAAGGTTAGATCAAAACTGGCCGGATGTCCTGCATTTTAACAGAGACAGGAACATGTCCTGGCAAATAATTAGCTATTACTGCTGGGCCTGGTTTAAATTAACCTAGTATGGAGTGAGCATTAGAAAGGATAGAAAATATAACATTAGAAAGGATTAGATTTGATTTGATTTATTATTGTCATATGTATTAATTAGTACACAGTGAAAAGTATTGTTTCTTGCGTGCTATACAGACAAATCCTACCACATATAGAGAAGGAAAGGAGAGAATGCAGAATGTAGTCTTATAGTCACAGCTAGGGATATAGAGAAAGATCAACTAATGTGAAGTAGGTCCATTCAAAAATCTGATGGCAACAGGAAAGAAGCTGTTCTTGAGTCGGTTGGTACGTATGCTCAATCTTTCATATCTTCCCAATGGAAGAACGTGGAAGAGAGAATATCTGGGGTGCATGGGGTCCCTAATTATGCTGGTTGCTTTACCAAGGTAGTGGGAAGTGTAGACAGTGTCAGTGGGTGGAAGGCTGGCTTGAGTGATACACTGGGCTTTGTTCACAACCCTTGTAGTTTCTTGTGATCTTGGACAGAGCAGGAGCAGTATCAAGCTGTGATACAACCAGAAAGAATGCTTTCTATGGTGCATGTGTAAATGTTGGTGAGAGTCGTAACAGACAAGCCAAATTTCCTTTGTTTTCTGAGAAAGTAGAGGTGATGGTAGGCTTTCTTAACTGTAGTGTTGGCATGAAGGGATCAGGACAGGTTGTTGGTGATCTGCATATCTAAAAAACATGAAGCTCTCAACCATTTCTACTTCATCCCCATTGATATAGAAGGGGTATGCCCTCCACTACATTTCCTGAAACCAATGACCATCTCCTTCATTTTGTTGACATTGAGGAAGAGATTATTGTCATCGCATCAGTGCACCATATTCTCTATTACTTTCCTGTACTCTGTCTCATCATTGTTTGAAATCTGACCCACTACGGTGATGTCATCAGCAAACTTGAAAATTGAGTTGGAGGGAAATTTGGCCTCGCAGTCATTGGTATGTAAGGAGTATAGTAAGGGGCTGAGGACATAGCCTTGTGGGGCACCGGTGTTGAGGATGATTGTGGAGGAGATTGGGCCTCATCCTTTGTGTTTGCAGTCTGTGGGTTAGGAAGTTCAAGATCCAGTCATAGAGGGAGTAGTCAGAGCTTGGAGATGAATTTCGTAGGAATAATGGTGTTAGAGGCTGACTTGTAGTCGATAAATCAGAATCTGACGTGGGTGTCTTTGTTATCTAGGACAGGTAGAAGTCCTACTCAAAACCCCAGGGTAGCCACTAAAGACAACAGAACAGTATTAGTCCAGATGAAAACAAACATTCCAGCAATTAGGAGCAATCACACTATTGCAGTAACAATACAGAGCTACTGATTTGGACAAAATAGTATTGGTAGATTGATTGACAGATCAGGTGATATGACTGGGTGAAGCTAGTCTTACACAGAAGAATCAAGTCATATGCTGCTTTGAAATGTTAGAGAGCAGTATCTCTCTTTTCCGCTCCCTGAAGTTGGAGACTGGAATCATCGAGGAAACAAATCTCTTTTCAAAGAACAAGAACATTTCTTTAAGAAGTTGCTGTTTGGAAGCAGCAGAGAGAGATATCTCTATGTCTCTGAAGTGTGGAGACTGGAGGCTAGCAGAGAACAGATTTATTTCTTTAAAGTTCTGCAGTTTGAGTATATGTCCTTCTATGCAAACTGTTGTCTGGATCTCTATCCAGAGGTGTTGAAAGGCTGGAAATCTAGTTCCCACATGTGCATATTTTCTTTCTGTGTTAACTGGTTCTAAAGAAGGGAATTATGTTGTGAGAATACTGCTTAAATTGGAACAGAGGAGATAGCTCGCTGTTAATAATCATATGTTGTCATGTTTAAGTATTCAAATTAGTAAGTTTTGCTAATTCTTTTTATGTTCTGTGTTCTTAAATAAAGGTTTTTTGATATAAGCTTCCTAGTGGCTCAATTGCATCATACCCGAAGCAGAACACTTTATACTCGCACCAATGCCAAAATCAAATGTAAAAGTTAAGGTGTACATTAACTGCATATTTTACCTTGGAGTTAATTGTTGGTCTGGTCCCTAACATAGGCTGCTAGGTGGACTCAGCTCGTTAGGCTGCCAGATGGATACTGCCTCTTGCTTCCACAAAAATGTTGCCAGTTATATCATTGTTTTCCTTCTGAAAATTCCCTCTGTATATTTGGCTGTCTGTCCTTTCTGCTTTTGTTAGTTCTAGCATTAACGTATAAATGTCTTCTCTAGATGGTGCAAATGCCTACCACAAAGTGTATCCTATTAACAGGACAATACATTTCTTCTGGTCTGTGCAAAACTGCTAATCTCATTACTTGAATTCTCAAATTTGAAATGTTGATGGCTTTGGACTTGCTGACACACTCATAGATGATACTAAATGGGACTTTGCATCTATCTTTACCAGAGAAAATGCTGCCAAAGTCATTGTAAATGAGGAAGTAGTTGACGTAATGATATGGGCTAAATATTGATAAAGTGGAGGTACTGAAGTGATTGGGTGTACTTAAAGTTGGTGAGTCACTACAACCAGATGAAATGCATCCAAGGATACTGAGAGAATTAAGAATGGAAATTGTAGACGTACTGGCCATAATCTTCCAATTATCCTTTGATAAACATACGGAGTGCCAGAAGCTGAAGAATTGCAAATGTCACATTCCTGTTCAAGAAAGGGTACAAGGATATACCCAGCAATTACAGATGAGTCAGTTTAATCTCAGCTTTTAGAGCTGATGATCCAGGACAAAATTGACAGTCACTTGGAAAAATGTGGGTCAATCAAAGATAGCTAGCATGGATTTCATGAGACAAATTATGTTCAACAAACTGGATTGAAATTTTTGATGAGATAACTGAGAGAGTTGAAGAAAGTAATGTGGTGATCTGGTGAACCTGGGCTTCCAGAGTTATTTGATAAGGTGCCATGCAATAAATAAGCCTGTCGGCAAAATCAAAGCTCACGGAATTAAAAAGGACAATGGCAACAAAGATGTAAGGTTGCCTTAGTGACAGGAAACAGAATATCAGTGAATGGTTGATTTTATTTGGACTGAAAAAAGAATCATTCAGCATTAGGATCCCTACTTTTCTTGTTATGATTAATGATTTAGATTTGGCTGTACAGAACTTTGGATGTACAGAGCAAAAAGGATGACACAAGATTTCAAAATATTGAGAATAGACAGACTTCAAACAAATATAGACTGGATGGTGGAATGGGCAGGTAATGTCAGATGCAATTTATTGCAGAGAAGTGTGAAATCATGTATTTGAGTAGGAAAACGGAGGCGAGGCAACATAAGATAATGGGTACAATTCTAAAGGGGATTGAGGAACAGAGGTTTTGGTGCAGGTAAATGATCATCAATTGCTGAAGGAGGCAGGGCAGGTTAAGAACGTGATTAAAAAGGCAAATGGGAATCTGAACCTTATAAGTTCACAGATCACAAAAGCAAAGACATTATGGTGGACCTTTAAGAAACACTGGTTCAGCATGACCTGGAGTATTCAATTCTGGAAACTGCACTTTATGAAGATGTGAAAGATTTAGGGAGAGTGCAGCAATTATTTGTGAAAATGGTTCTAGGGATGAGGGACTTCAATTAAGTAAATACATTGGAGAAGCTGAGGTTCTTTAAGAAGAAAGATTGAGAAAAGCATTAAGGTAGACAAGTCCCTGGAACCTGATGGGATCTATCCCAGAATACTGAGGGAAGCAAAGGATGAAATTGCTGAGGCCTTGTACGAAATCTTTGTATTCTGTTTAGTCACAGGAGAGGTGCCAGAGAACTGGAGAATAGCCAGTGTTGTTTCTTCGTTTAAGAAAGGCAACAGGAATATCCGAAAAATTACAGGCCAGTGAATCTTACATCAGTGGTAGGAATATTATTGAAGAAGATTCTTAGGGATAGGATTTATTCATATTTGGGAAGATATGGACTTATTAGCAATAGGCAGCATCGCTTTGTGCAGAGAGATGTCATGTCTCACTAACCTGATTGAGTTTTTTGAGAAACTGGCAAAATGATTGAGGGCAGGACAGTGGAT
Organism: Sphyrna mokarran; assembly: GCA_024679065.1. Lineage (NCBI taxonomy): Eukaryota > Metazoa > Chordata > Chondrichthyes > Carcharhiniformes > Carcharhinidae > Sphyrna > Sphyrna mokarran. Next base: position 130,998,101 of record JAGIQG010000001.1, read on the forward strand.
GGTGAGTACATGGACTTTAGCAAGGCCTTTGACAAGGTTCCTCATAGGCTGATATAAAAGGTGAAGTCACATGGGATCCAAGGTGAGCTGGCAAGATGGATACAGAACTGGCTTGGTCATAGAAGACAGAGAGTAAGAGCGGAAGAGTGTTTTCCTGACTGGAGATCCGTGACCAGTGGTATTTGTGTGGATCAGTGCTGGAACCCTGTTGTTTGTAATATACATATATAAATGATGTGGAGGAGAAAGTAGGTGGTTCGATTAGTAAGTTTGCAGTTAGCACAAAAAATGAGGGGCCTGCAGATATTGAATAGGATTGCCAGAAGATATAGAAAGCCTGGACACTTAGGCAGAGAAATGGCTAATGGAATTTAATCTATACAAATCTGGGATAATGCATTTTGGAAGGTCTAATACAGGAGGAAAATGTACAGTAAATGGCAGAATCCTTAGAAGCATTAACATTCAGTGGGGTCTAGGCATTCTGGCTGGCAACACAAATGGGTAATGTGATCAAGAAGGAATATGGCATGCTTGCCTTCATTGATCAGGCCATAGAGTATAAAAATTGGCAAGTCATGTTGCAGCTGTATTGAACGTTAGTTAGGCATACAGTTCTGTTCACCGCACTACCAGAAGAAGGTAGAGATATTGGAGAGGATCCAGGAAAGGCTTAGCAGGATGTTACCTGGTTTGGAAGGTATTAGCTATGAGGGGGAGATTGGACAAACTTGGTTTATTTTCATTTGAATTCAGATGCTGAGGGGAAACGTGATGAAGGTTTACAAAATTATGAGAGGCATGGATAGAATGAATAATCAGTCTTTTTCCCAGGGTAGAAATATCAATTATTAGGGGATATAGATTTAAAGTAAAAAGGGGAAAGTTTAAAGAAGATGAAAGGCAATTTTTTTTTAAGAGGGTGCTAATTGCCTGAAATGTACTGCCAGAGGAGATGGTTGAAGCAGATGCAATAACAATATTTAAGGGGCAGCTTGACAAATGCAGGAAAAGGCAGAAAACAGAGGGATATAGATTGTGTAGAGGCAAAAGGACTTTAAGTTAGAAAGATGTCAAAAATCAGTGCAGGCTTGGTGGGCTGAAGGGCCTGTTCCTATGTTATAATGTCTTTGTTCTTTGAGATTTGATCACATTGTTCAAAATCTGAGGGGTTGTTGGAAAGAAACTGTTCCTGATGAGGGAAGGTAGAGACCCAGAGACGACAGATTTAAAGCGATTAGCAAAAAAAACCAGAAATGACATAAGAAAACATTTTTTAATGCAACAAGTAGCTAGGATCTGGACTGCACTGCTTGAACTTTAAGGGAGGCAGATTCATCCATGGCTTTGAGAAGGGAATGCAATCAGCTCCTGAAGAATGAAAAATTTCAGGGCTACAGGGAAAGGGCGTGCAAATAAGTTGAGCTGAGTTGGTCTCCTAGAAAGCCAGCATGGACTCACTGGGCTAGTTGGCCATTTTATGCATTGTAATCATTGTGAAGCTGAGTTATCCATTATCAAGCTGTGAACGATCTATTTTTAAAAGGCTGGGAAAATGATTTTATAACTAATCAGCTGAAAGGAGAAGTTGGCAAGTGTGTGTTTTAGACTTAGGATGATGAAACAATAAAGATTAGTGGAACACTTGAAAGGGACACTTCTGTTTTCATTCTTGCGATATGGATGTTGCTAGCGAGACCAACTTTTCAGGCAAGACGAACATTGTCCTGAGAAGGTGATTTCTATTTTTCATACAGTATGAACATCACCTGCCAAAGCCAGCTTTTGTTGCCCAACCTGTACTGCAAATGGCATTTGGAGATGATGGGAAGCTGCCTTCATGAATCACAGCAGACCATATGGTGTAGGTACAGCCAAAGTGCTGTTAGAAAGGGAATTTCTGAGTTTTGACATAGTGCCAATGAAGGAATGATGATATGCTTTCAATATGGACTGATGACTGGGAAAGAATTTGCATGTGGTGGTGCTGGTAGTGTTCCCATGTGTCTGGTGATAGAGGTTCAGTTTGGAAAGTGTTTAGAAAGGAGGCAAGTTGCTGTTTTTTGTGGATAATGCAAGTTGTGCGTCAGTGGTGGTAGATGGGTGCCATCAAGTGAGCTACTTCATACTGGATGATGTTGAGCTGCTTAAGTGTTGTTGGAACTGCACTCAATCATAGCAGAGAATTTCATGACTGGTCTGAGGTATTCAAGTCAGGTAACCCTGGCCTACACAAGAAAGCGAGATATGATCTACAGAGTTACATCAAACTTGCCAAAAGACAGTACCAGCCTAGTCACTCCCATTGACTATAGCAAGTCTGCAAGACATAACAGGCTACACAATGAAGGACTCCCTCCCCTTACCCCACGATGGGTTCAACGCATTCTATGCCCGTTTTGAGCAAGTGATTAGCGAGAGCGTGTCCACCATCTGGAAAGACTCAGCCGAACAGTATCCAGGGTCACCATTGCAAACATCAGATCAGTTTTCTTGAAAGTCAACCCACGGAAAGCGACTGGTCCAGATGAGGTACTTGGACAAGCACTCAGATATTGCGCAGACCAGCTGGCAGAGGTAATCACAGACGTCTTCAACCTCTCTTTACACCAGTCTATCTGCATCAAGAAAATGACCGTTATCTCTGCACCAATGAAGCCAAAGCAGTGTGCCTTAATGAATATTGTCTGGTGGCTCTGACATCTATCATTACAAAGTGCTTTGAAGATTAGTACTTGCTTGAATTAATTCCAGCCTCCCAGATTGCCTGGATCTGCTACAGTTTGCCTAAGGCCACAACAGATGCCATCTGCCTAGCCTGATACTTAGCCCTGGAACACCTGGAATACAAAGTCACCTATGTCAGGCTCCTATTTATTGACTACAGCTCAATCTTCAACACCCATTATACCTACAAAACTTATCTCCAAATTCCATGGAGTGGGGTTGATTCCCCCCTCTGCGACTGGATCCCAGACTTCCTAATTCACATATTGCAAGGATGGGCAACAACAACACCTCCGTGATCATTCTCAACATTGATGCCCCACAAGGTTGTGTTCTCAACCCTTTACTATATTTCTTATATGCCTATGACTGTGTGGCCAAATTCCCCTCGAATGCAATTTTCAAGTTTGCTAATGACTCACCATAGTGTGGCAGATCTCAAACGATGATGAGATGGAGCATAGGAAAGAGATAGAGAATCTGGTGCAATAGTGCGACAACAATGATCTCTCCCGCTATTCAACAAAATGAAGGAAGTAGTTATCGACTTCAGGAAGTGTAGTAGAGAATATGCCCCTGTCTACATCAATGGGCATGAAGTGGAAATGGTCGAGAGCTTCAGATTTCTAAGTATCCAGATCATCAACAGCTGTCGTGGTCCCTCCATGTTGGTCCTAAAGTTAAGAAAGCCCACCAATGCTTCTACATTTTCAGGATGCGAAGAAATTTGGCATGTCTGCTACAACTCCCACCAATTTTTACAGATGCAGTGTAGAAAACATTCTTTCTGGTTATATCACAGCTTGATATGGTTCCTGCTTTGTCCAACACTGCAAGAAACCACGAGGGATTGTGAATGAAGACCAGTCCATCATGCAAACCAATTTCCCATTTCCCATTTGAATCTGTCTAGACTTCCCCCTGCCTCAGGAAAGCAGCCAGCATAATCAAAGAATTCATGCACTCTGCACATACTTTCTTCCATCTTCTTCCGTCAGAAAATAGTTACAAAAATCTGAGGTCACGTTCCAACTGACTGAAGAACAGTTTCTTTCCTGCTGCAATCAGACTTTTGAATGGACCTACCTCATATTAAGCTGATTTTTCTCTAAACCCTAGCTATGACTGTAACATTAATACTGCACCATTTCTTCTCTTTACGATATGTTTTGTGTTTACCCCAGTCCAACGCTGGCATCTCCACATCTTGTCTGTGTAGTGCCAAGAAACAATATTTTTCAGTGTATATTATAGTACATGTGACGAATCAAATCAAATTTCATCACACTCCTTTGTGCCTTGTAGATAAGTTTTGGGGAGTTGGATGAATTACTTGCTGCAAAATCCCCAATCTTTGTCCTGATTTTGCAGTCATGGTATTGATACGGCTGGTTGAGTTAGATTTCAGGATATTAGCAATGGTAATGTTGCTGAAAGCCAAGAAGAGATCTTTAGATTCTTTCTTATTGGCAATTGCCCTTGCTTGACACTTGCTAACACAAATGTTATTAGCCATTTATCAGTCCAGCCTGAATATTGTCCAGATCTTGCTGTTTGCGGGTCCAATTTACTAGGGAAATAGCATAGTGGTGATTTTGTTAAACCAATCATCCAGAGGTCTGGATTAATGCACCGGCGGCGCGAGTTCAAATCCCACTACAGCAACTGGTAGAATTTAGATTCAGTGATTAAATCTCAAATTAAAAGGTAACCTCAGTAATAGTGGCCATTAAACTAGTGCATGCTGCCTTGTGGAACTTCTGGAGCAATGATTTGGGGCTGTGATGAATGGCTCCCAACAATCACAACTGCCTTTCTTTAGTGCCAGATTTGACATCAGCTACTGAAGGGATTGCCCCAATTGGAGTTGTTCTCCTTAGAACAGAGAAGGCTGAGGGGGTACCTGAATGAAATACACAAAATTATGAGGGACATAGATAGGGTATATAGGAAGAATCTTTTCCCCTTAGCAGATGAGTCAATAAACAGGAGGTACAGATTTAAGATAAAGGGCAGAAGATTTAGAGAGAATTTTTGGAAAATATTCTTCACTCAGAGGGTGGTGGGAACTGGAATTCATTCCCTGAAAGGGCAGTAGTAGAGCTGAATCATTAAGTATTTAAATGAACATTTGAAACATCATAGCACAAGTAATATAAAAGAAGAATGCAAAAAATCTATTTTTTAGATATATAAAGAGTAAGAGAAAGGCAAGAGTGGACAGAGTTTTGAAAGAGATAGCTGAAGAGAAAGTAGAGGCATTAGTTGTGGTCTTTCAGGAATCACTGGAGTCAGGGAAGCTCCGTGAGGACTGGAAAATCACTAATGTAATACCCTTGTCCAAAAAACAGGAAACTATAGGCTGATTAGCCTAATCTCAGTCATTGCTAAGATTTTAGAGTCCATTATTAAGGATAGAATTCCAGCATGTTAGGGAGTGCATGGTAAAATAAGGTGAAGTCAACATGGTTTCATCAAGGGGAGGTCATTATATTAAAATCTTTTGAGAAGGTAACAAGCAGGTTACAGAAAGGAGAGCCAGCGGATGTTATCTACTTGGATTTCCAGAAGATCTTTGACAACATGCCACCCAAGAGACTGCTGAGTAAGGTGAGTGCCCATGGTGTTAGAGGCAAGGTATTAGCATGAATTTAAGATTGGCTGACTGGCAGAGGGCAGAGAGTGGGGATAAAGGGTCTTTTTCAGGATGGCAGCCAGTGATTAACAGAATTCGCAGGGGTCAATGTTGAGACCACAACTTTTCACTTTATACACCAATGATCTAGATGAAGGAGTTGAGGGCATTGTGGCTACATTTGCAGATGATACAAATATAGGTGGAGAGACAGGTATTATTGAGGAAGTGGTGAGACTGCAGAAGGACTTGGACAAGTTAGGAGAGTAGGAAAAGAAGTGGCTGATGGAACATAACATAGGAGAGTGTGAGGTTATGCATTTTGGTAGGAAATATAAAGGCGTGGACTATTTTCTAAAAGTAGAGGGAATTCAGAAATCAGAAGCTCAGAGGGACTTGGGAATCTTAGTTTGGGATTCTCTTAAGATTAACTTGCAGGTTGAATTGGTAGCTAGGAAGACAAATGCAACATTAGCATTCACTTCAAGAGGACTAGAATACAAAAGCAGGGGTGTAATGCTGAGGCTTTATAAGGCTCTGGTCAGACCATATTTGGAATATTGTGAGCAATTTTGGGCCCCATTTCTAAGGAAGGATATGCTGGCCCAGGAAGGTGTTCAAAGGAAGTTCATGAGAATGATCCCAGGTTTAAAAGCTTGATGTTTGAGGAGTGTTTGAGGACTCTGGGTCAGTATTTGGATGAGGGGAGATTTCCTTGAAACCTATAGAATATTGAAAGGCCTGGATAGGGTGGATGTAGGCAAGATGTATCCATTAGTAGGTGGGACTAGGATCTGAGAGCACAGTCTTAGAACCAAAATGAGGAGGACTTTTTAGCCAGAGGGTTGTGAATCTATGGAATTCATTGCCACAGAAGGTTGTGGAGGTCTGGTCATTGAGTATATTTAAAATAGAGATGGGTAAGTTCTTAATTGGTAAGGGGATCGAAGGTTATGGGGAAAAGGTAGGAAAATGGAGTTGAGAAATTTACCAGCCATAATTAAATGGTGGAGCAGACACGATGGGCTGAACAGCCAAATTCTGCTTCTGTATGTTATGGTCTTATAATTTACAAGGCAATGGGCCAAGCACTGGAAAATGGGGATAGAATAGATAGGTGCTTGGTGGACGGCACAGAAATGATGTAATGTAAAGCTCTCTGATTATCACCATTGACTTCAGTTTTACTTGGGTTCCTCAGTGCCAAACTGTTAAATGTTGCTTGATGTCAAATCACCAATACTCTGGAATTCAGCTTTTGTGTCCATGTTTGGACCAAAGCTATAATGAGGTCAGGAGTGGATTGATTTGGATGGAATTCAAACTGAGCATCCCTGAGCTGTTGTCATTCTAACACTGTTGATGGCTCCTACCATTAATTTACTTATTGGGTGTAGGGTGACAAAATTGATCAGCCTGGATTTTTCCTGCATATTTGTTTCAGGACATGCTGGATGATTTCCACATTGTTGGATAGATGGCAGTGTTTTAGCTGTGTTGAAACAATTTAGCTTGGGACATAGCTGGTTCTGAAGCATGTCTACAGTACTAAGAGGAGTTGTTGTTGGAGTCCATAACCTATGCTTGTGACTAGTTTCAGCTGTTTCTCATTTTGTTTTCTAAATGAAAACAAAGAGACTACAGGTGCTGTTAATCATGTGTGTCAGTAAACAGTTCAGAATAGAAAAGGAGCTATTGTTAATAGTTTGACCATGATCTTATGTGAAATAAAGTTTTGAGAATTTAATCTCCAGCTTGTTTCAAAGTCTTTTGGATAACTCAGGGAATCTCTCAAATTCTAATAGGATGGGAGGAGGTACAGTTAATCTCAGATGCATACTTAGAAATTCTATAAGGTGCACATGTTCAGAATGCACAGATGTGGTTAATAACTGCAGCAGTCCTGGGAGCAATATCCAGTCAAAACTCAGGCTTTTGAAACTTCAATTGAAAGCTTGAAGTGAAAACTTAGAAGAAAGTATTAAAGGAAACAAAAGGTAAACTGAATCATATAATTGTGAAGCGTTGCATTTAAAATATTTTGTTTAAAATTTTATCTTGAAATGAGAATTTGCAGTTGCCAAGGAAAAAATCAGAGATGTTTATTTCCAAAAAATTATTTGAGTGATGCAGTCCACTTGTCATATGTTCACTTCTTATTATTGGTGAGTATTCCAGACTGGATATAGTTATTTTCATGAATTCTTAGAAGTTTATCCATGTTAATTACATTCCTTATTTTTGATTTGTAAATTCTTTACCTCTTCAATTCTAATATAATGTTTTATTTTGAGTGTGGATGGCAAAAATATAATTTAGAAACATATAGCAGCATAAAGTGAGGCAACTATATATGACACTTATGCAAGATTTTAATATATTGTTAGAATATTTCCTATGTTCTCTGATTCAAAGAACTTAAAGACAGCAGTAGATTGACAACATCACTGATAATGCACCAAAGGACAACATATCACAGGCTGTGTGTGTGCGCAGAAGTTCTGCAGAAGGGTCATATTGGACTTGAAACATTAACTATGTTTCTCTTGCCACAGATTCTGCCAGGCATGCTAAGTTTATCCAGCGTTTTCTGATATTATTATCTCGTATTATATTATTTCAGATTTCCAGCATTTGCAGTATTTTGTTTTTTATCCTCACACTTCTACCTTTCTTTCCACCATACTGTTCAACTAGGCTTTCAGTTAACTCTTCAAATCCACTCACTCCACTCCAGCTAAGACTGCTTTTCTTTTCTGTAAAGGTCCCTGTTTGTGGTTTTTATCCAGTGATAACTCCTGGAAGATGCATTTGATAAGATATTGGATGATTGGATTGCCCATTGTGCTGCCAAATTTCTCTATAAATGTTCATATGTCAACTAGTTGAAACACCTGATGGTTACTGGTCATTATGGAAGAGAATCTCTTTAGAAGGAAAAAGGAGAACGTTGGAGGGGAGACTATAAAGGAAAAGGTAGCATTTTTCAGGCTCATGACTAGGCAACGTGGTGTTGATAATACATACTTTGGTAAAAGGAAGTTGAGTGGAATAAAGATAATGTAGGCTGTAAGAACAAACTGAAAAACTGTCAGATTCATCAAGCCTGCATTGTCTGGTTAGCGAATAAACTACACACATTGTTCATTCCACATTGTATCAAAATTATCTCCTGTTTGAGGTCAAAAACCAAAGAAGGAAAAACTGCAGCCAATTTGAGAAAATTCTATGGAAATATCTCTCCAATTCCACAAATATGTTGCCATTAGTATAAACATTCAGGAATTTTCCTGATCCCAAATACATGATACTGTCTTTAATCACATTGTGACAATTACCACATTCACATAATTGATCAATGTTAGACTACAATATCAATTTATTCTAAATTAAATGCAGTGTGCAATTGTGTATTGTCTATTAATTCATTCAGTATAGGCCCTCATTAAGATCATAAACTAATGAAGAGCAAAACCCAAAACAAAATCCTATAAGGCATAGAGCATGCTTGCCTTCATCAGCAGGGGCATTGCGTACAAGAGTTGGGAAATTATGTTGCAGCTGCATAAAACCTTGGCTAGGCCACATCTGGAGTATTGCATACTGTTCTAGTCTCCACACTACCAGAAGGACATGGAAGCTTTGGAGAGAGTGCAAAGAAGATTCATCAGGTTGTTGCCTGGTCTCGAGGGTGTTGACTATGAGGAGAGGTTAAATAAACTAGGATTGTTTTCACTGGAAAAATGGAGGCTGAAGGGAGACCTGGCAGAGGTCTACAAAATTTTAAGAGGCATAGATAGGGTGATAAGTCAGAATCTTTTTCCTAGGGTGAAAGTTTCAATTACAAGGGGCACAAGTTCAAGGTGAGAGGGGAAAAGTTTAAGGAAGATGTGTGGGGGAAATTTTTCATGTAGAGTGGGTGGGTGCCTGGAACACGCTGCCAGAGGAGGTGTTGGAAGCAGGCACATTAGCAACATTTAAAAGGGTACATGGAAGGGAAGGCATAAAGGGGTATGGACTGAGTAAGGGCAGAAGGTTTTTGTTAGTTAGGGTGGCATGATCAGCACAGGTTTAGAATGTCGAAAGTACTTACTTTTCTTTGTTCTTTATTCTATGAAACCTATTTCTAGGTCCCAATTATATTCACTTCCATTAATAGCAACACTCTGCTTGCATCATTGTAAACCAGCTGCCTGTCTAATATAACTATTCTATAACCCTATGAGATCTAACTTGTTTGTAGTAACTGTATATATAGTACAGTACTTAATCAGATACTTTTTGGATGTCAAAGTGTGTAACATCTTTATTCACTATTCTGATCATTCGCTCAATTAACTCAAGTTTCTAAAGAAATGTGGGCTGTGCAGAATTCTATAAACAATCATATGTTATATCTTGTGTTACGCTTTAGAGCAATCTCCCTACTTGCAAATTTTGAAAGACCGGCCTAAATTTCTTGGGTTCCATTTGTTTGAAATAATGAAACTGTGTGAGCCATCCTCTAATCCAAGTAGATGTCAAACTGTTGAGTAAATGAGCCAATGGCTTACATAGTATCAAAGTTCTCCTCACAGAGAATACTGTGCAACCCTTCAAAAGCATTTCTAATCCATTTATTTAACTATGGCCCAACACTATTATTCAGCAAGGTTCCAGAGATACCTGATTGCTAATTCTGAATGGATGGCTCTTCTGTCTTATCAATAATTACTATTTCATTATAGTATTATAGTGCAATTTAAAGCTGAGTGCCTAAGGAACAGTTCTCCAGACTTGTTCAATTTATAGGAAGCTATTATTCATAAAATTCTTGGAAGTAATAGCACATGAACAAAATAGTTGAGGAAGATGCTGTCATTCAGGCTGTACTGAAAGGAAAAAAGTTATTCACAGCTAATACTTAAATGTCCTTCCCACAATGAAAATGTTTGTCAAATTTATAACCAATTCCCTCCGGTACTGTTCGCTTATGTGTTAAGGAACCAGAGTGTATGACCCAGAGCTAAGTTTCCAATCTCACATCCCCTCTATTACAAAAACTGCTTGGTTTGAACTCCATAACCCCTATCTATGCACCTTCCTCATCTTTCTGCCACTGAATTCCTTACTGATACCTTTGTAACCGCCAGAAATGCTATTCCAATAAAAGCAAAGTACTGCAGGTAATAGAAATCTGAAATAAAAACAGAAAATGCTGAATGAACATGGGTCTGGAAGCACCTGTAGAGAGAGAAACACAGTTAGCTTTTCAAGTCCATATAATCCTTCTGTGTTGCTGGCTTACCTCCTATCTTTTACCCCTCAAAGTTTAGCCCATCCAACTTCTACTTCCCATATAAAAAATTTATTTTGGTCTCAAATAAAGTTTATATTAACACTGCAATGAAGTTACTGTGAAATTCCCCTAGTCGCCACAGTCGAATGCCTGTTCGGGTCAATGCACCTAATCAGTGTCTTTCAGAATATGAGAGGAAATTGGAACACCTGGAGGATACACATGCAGACACGAAGAAAATGTGCAAACTCCACACAGCGACCTAAGCTGGGAATCGAACCTAGGTTCCTGGCATTGTGAAATTGCAATACTAACCAACGTGCTACCATTTTCTATATATCCCACATTGTGTCCCTCCCATTCTCATGCTTATACTTGTTCAGCTACATTAGCTTCTGTTCCCCAATGCTTCAAATCTAAAATTATCGTGCTTGCCTTTTCATGGTCTTGTCCCCTTGCCCCTAAGCACCTTTTGCATATGACTGTCCAATCTTTTAAGTATTATGATAATCAGATCTGGCAAGCAGTGGCCCATTCTTTTTGCATCTGCCATAATGGTGGCTTTGCATGGCAATAAGTTCGGAAGTAAGAATGAGATTTTCTTGGCAATTTTCCATACAATGCCACACTACTCAATCACTTTCTTGATGCTTTGAGCAGTAAAATGCCTATTCTTAACCGCATGAAGACTAGTTACTTTCTCAAAGGAAATGAAAAGTGGTAAGAAAGAAAGACTTGCATTTATAATAATGCCATTTGGATATTTTAAACAGCCATTTAGATATTTTAAAAATTGTAATCACTGTTGCAAAGTAGATGTGGCAACCAAATTGGAAATGGCAAACTCCCACAAACAGTATTGAATCAGAGGTTTACAGCATGGAAATGGGCCCTACAGCCCAACTTGTTCATGTCACCCAGTTTTTACCATTATGCTAATCCCAATTGCCCATGTTTGGCCCATATCCCTCTATACCAATCTTACCCATGTAACTGTCTTAAGTACTTTTTAAAAAACAAAATTGTATCCGCCTCTACTACTACCAAGATAATTTGTTTTTGTGATGTTGATCAAAGGACAAATGTTGGATCGGTCAATGGGTAACTCACTCTTCAAAATAATACCATAGGGTCTTTTATGTCCATGTGAGAGGGCAGAATGGGGCCTTGGTTTAACATTCATCTAAAATAAGGCAGCTCTGATAGTGTAGTACTCATCTGGAGTGTCAGCCTTGATTTTTGTGCTTGCTGAAGTCTTGAAATGGCATACTCTTGGACAGTTATATATTCTTTCCATTATAAGATTGATGATGGATTAGGCTTGATGGATTAGGTTAAAAAGCATAAAAACTATGAAAAGAAAATTGAGGAATGGATTATTCTTCAAATTATCATTTGGCTTCAACATTTTTTATGGGCAATAGTTTAGAATGGTTTAAGCTGGGATGAATAGACGCTCCATTTAATTCGTAGCCAGCAGTTTTCAAATTGCACTGGAAAAATAGTGATTATTGACAAATGTGTTTTGCAACACTGCTTATGGTGGTGGTGGTGTGTTAAATTTCCCTTAATTTTTGATTGAACGGTTCTGTCTGGTTGTATATTTTTAGTACCCAGACAAGGAGAGAGAAGTCCTAATCTGTCCCCATTCCCTGCCAGTGCTGCAGAATCATTCTCTACAATTCAACAGCAATATGATTTAATTCACTGTTACCTTTATATTCACAGTGAATGTTTTTTCAGTTAATAATTCAGTTGTATTGCAGCCAGTCCTCAAATCCTTACCTTTTCACACATGCCCATGTTGGATTTTCTTCTCAATTAGAGGAAAACATCCACACTTTCTTCTGCAGCAGCAGGCAAAAAATAATATTGTGCGCTACCTGTGAGCAGACAACTGCTACTCAAGCTATTCTTTGCCAGGCTAACAATTGCAAAGCAACCAAAAGATCATTAGTTCAAATCTCACTATAGCAGTTCAGTTCAATAAGTCTGTTTATTATAGGATACTACTAGAAAAATAATCATGAAAGCTGTCAAATCCATATAAAAATCCAAATGGTTTACTAATGCTTCTCTCACCCAGTTTAGCTTGCGCGCACGTCCACTTTCACAATATGCATTTGATGCTTAATTCCGTCTGTAGAGATCTAAAAGGCCAGCAGATTGTACAAATAATTGCTGTGAACCAGATGGCCTTCTGAATCAAATGACAGGTGGGCAATAATTATGGTTATGCCAATATTGGCCACATTCTGAGAATGTAAACAACAATTTGGTGACAAAAAAACCCCACAAAATATCAATTCACATTTGCTTTTAAACCTATATCCTACATGCGTGATAATTATATTAACACTTTCTCTATTGATGTGTCTTGGTTTAATGTAGAGCAATTCAGTGTGTGATATAATCCATGTAATAATAACTATGATTCAATTTTATTTCAACAAGTTATGCTTTTTTGTCGAGTGAAATCCTAAATGTTTAATTCAGCTTCATATACGTAAGAGCAATATAGAATACAGATGCTTTTGTTACGAGTAATGAAGATGCTCCATTATTATATGTGATGGAACTACATTTATATCGGTATTGGTAGATAAAGGGCTGCAATATGGAGAGATCCCAAGTGGGACTGAAGTACTGCTGACAGTGTTGATTCTAGGTCATTCTCACTACAGAAACTTGCCTACCAAGAGCTTATTTAGGAAATCAGGGCGCCACATCTTTTATGTTCTATTGATTTTAAAAATTATGAGGGCTGTGCCCCTGAAATTGTACTGTCAGCAAATAGACTACATACCAGTGGCACAAACTCTTTAAATCAACCCTAAATGCGAAGAGTAATAAATTGTTGAATATCCAACTTTTCATAGAACCCTACAGTGCAGGAAGAGGCCTTCGACCCATCAAGTCTGCGCCGTACACAAAACCACCAGGCCCTACCCCTTGTAACCCTGCATATTTTATCCGCTAATCCCTCTAACCTATGCATCTCAGGACACTATGGGGCAATTTTAGCATGGCCAATCAACCTAACCCGCACATCTTTGCACTGTGGGAGGAAACCAGAGCACCCAGAGGAAACCTGTGCAGACACGAGGAGAATGTGCAAACTCCACACAGACAGTGACCTGAGCCGAGAATCGAACTCAGGCCATGGAGCTGTGAAGCAGCAGTGCTAACCACTGTGCTACTTGCCGTCTTGGGCTTCTTCAAGTAATAAGCTGTTTTTCCTCTTCATGTGAACATATAGTTTGTTATCTGTCTTAATTTTTTAAAAATATGATTATTGTTTAAAGTGAATTCTTAAAGCATATTTCATGAGGTGGTACTTTTCAGTAGGAAACCGAAGGCCTCAATTTCCATTATATGTAGTTGACAATTTTTTTTTCATTTAGGGAGTGAACCTGTAGAATTCTCTATACAGAAGACGGTGGAGGCCAAGTCACTGAATATTTTTAAGAAGGAAATTGATAGATTTCTAGTCACTAATAAAGCCAAGGAATGTGTGAGAAAGTGGGAGTATGGTGTTAAGTTAGAGGATGACCATGATTATTTGAATGGTGCAGCAGACTTGAGAGATCAAGCATCTTATTCCAACTCCTATTTGTTTATGTTTCTATGGGGCTCTGATTATTGAATTTGTCTCTTGATATTTAATATTAGCCCCTAAATTGCACTAATTGTTATGCCAAAAATATCAACCTTAAAATTTGGGACTGGTATTAATATTTGTGATGCACTTAATTTGTATTGGTAACTTATTTAATCACGTTGAGAGAAAATTGCAAAATCAGATGCAATATTGTAATCTTCATGTGTCAGCTGCGGAAGACTACTGAAACTATTATCTGCCATGTTCCACTATACTAAATTATACCACTAAAACAATTTCTTCCTTTTACAGAACTAGCTCCACAAGTTTAGCAGGTGACACCTAATCCAGTAACCACTTTCAAAACCCACAAACCTAGACATTTGCATTCTCCCTGGAATTTCAAAGGTAGCTTCTATTGTATTAGAGAATTCCGTTGATAGGGACCACACATTTTATGTCAATGGCACTCTTTCAAGAAAAGTGGAACAAAGTAAGATAATATTGCTTGACAAATATATTGATTGCAGCCCTTTAGATAAAAGCATGGTATCATTGAAGAATGACTGCTTATACATGTGTTTTGTGGCAACTGATATAGTTGTTTAAGTTTTTACCTGGCATCAGGTAATCACCATTTAGACATTGGTCTGGAATATTTTGGTTAAATTCATTTTTGGTGCCTTTATTTAAATACTGCTAGTATTTAAAATAATTGTTGCTAGATCCTAGTGTTCAACTTCAAATATTTTTATTGACTTATATATTCCAGACCAATCCTTTTAAAGTTACATACACATGATATGTGGTAAGTGAATACACATGATTAATCTATATCCCTACTCTGGCCACCCTTTCACACACTTATTGAAGAGGAACTATTCTTTGACCATTATTTCAAATCTATATGAAATGTAAAACCTGACAGTCCAATTTTTTAAATCATTTTGAGTTTTGAAGTCTAGTTATGCTAGAACTGAAGAGTTAGTCATTCATCCCTTATCTATTAAAACTGAAATGGTAGCATAGTTGGGACCTTAAATTTTCACAATCTGAGTTTCTGATCTTGATTCAAAAGTTACTGGAAGCAGCAATTAGGGCTAGGTGCCAGAGAAAGAAAACCAATTGTTAACCTCTCCCGGACTGCATGGATCCACTGCAGTTTATCTACCGTTGCAACAGGCTGGCACATCCTTTGAAGAAAATCATGGGGAGATGAAAACATTTACCTGTTTTTTCTTTGATCAGGATATGTTGTGTGGGTAGGTGAAACTTGAGCAGTGTGTGGATAAATAAAATAATATGCAAAAAACTTCATCTTCTCCCTATCTACAAAGAAATATAATAAAAGCCACATTGTTTAGTTTTTAGTAAAGATGTCCCCAGTCTGTCTGTTTTATAATATTGTTGATTCTATCTACTGTAAGGCTGTTGATGTCGTCTACATGGATTTCAGTAAGGCGTTTGACAAGGTTCCTCATGGTAGACTGATAGAGAAGGTGAAGGCGCATGGGATACAGGGTTGGGTATGTAGATGGGTCAAGAACTGGCTCAGGAGGAGGAGACAGAGGGTAGTAGTGGAAGGCTCTTTTTCCGGCTGGAAGCCTGTCACTAGTGGAGTGCCACAAGGCTCAGTACTAGGTCCTCTTCTATTTGTGGTCTACATAAACGACTTGGAAGGAGGGGTAGGTGGTGAGATCAGCAAAGTTGCTGATGACACCAAGATGCTTGGATTGGCGGGTACAGAAGAGCAGTGTCAGGCAATACAACAGGACATAGACAGGTTGGTAGACTGGGCAGATAGATGGCAAATGGAATTTACTCCGGATAAATGCGAGGTGATGCATTTTGGCCGGAAAAATGTAGAAGAGAGTTATAGGATAAAAGGTAAAACTATACGTAGCATAGAGACGCAGAGAGACTTGGGGGTGCAGGTTCACAAGTCTCTGAAGGTGTCCTCACAGGTGGAGAAGGTGATAAAGAAGGCGTATAGTATGTTAGCTTTCATAGAAAAAGGGTATAGAATACAAGAGTAGGAGTTTGATGTTGCAGTTGTATAGAACTTTGGTTAGGCCTCACTTGGAATACTGCGTCCAGTTCTGGTCTCCGTACTATTGGAAGGATGTGGAGTCCTTGGAGAGAGTGCAGAGGAGGTTTACCAGGATGCTGCCTGGTATGGAAGGACTGTATTATGAGGAACGATTAGATAGACTGGGGTTGTTTTCCCTTGAAAGACGTCGGCTTAGAGGGGATCTCATAGAGGTGTATAAGATTATAAAGGGGTATAGATAGAGTAAATGGTGGTAAACTTTTTCCACCTTCAGAAATGGATAGGACGAGGGGTCATGGCCTTAGGGTGAGGGGGGCTATGTATAAGACGAATATTAGAGGGCAGTTTTTCACACAAGGGGTAGTGGGGGTGTGGAATGCACTGCCGAGTAAGGTGGTGGGAGCAGGCACGCTGGGGCTGTTTAAGGGTCTCTTGGACAGCCACATGAGCGGTATGCAGATAGAGGGATATAGTAGGACTGTTTAACTACCGCTTTTTCCACAGGTAATTCGGTCCATACTTGACCAACATTGAGAATGCATTCGGCAGGTGGTGCGGGTACAGCTCTTGGATGTTGATTCATGGGTTGCCTGGTACCTTATGTCGTAAATGAATGCTTTATGTGGACCATCTGAAGCGCACCATGACAGCTCAGAGACTATCGATGTGGCTGTGCAGACACTTGGAATTGGGCCGGTGTCTGCGGGAGTTTGCGAGTTCTCCCCGTGGTTGCGTGGGTTTTCTCCGGGCACTCCGGTTTCCTCCCACAACCCAAAAATTCGCTCTTAGGCTGATTGGGAAACAAATTGTCCATATAGTGAGAATTTTCCATATTAGGAATAATATATATATTATTATATAGGAATAATAAAATAGGATAATGGATTTGCTACTATATAGTTATGATGGCGGTGCGGGCTCGTTGGGCCGAAGGGCCTGTTTCCCGTGCTGTGTTGCTCTTTAAAAAAAAAAGAATACTGTAGCATCTGGTAAGTTTGGGCTTCAGCAATTATTTCCCATTTTGCAGACCAAAACCTTTTTAATCCCATTTTTGCAGCTAGCTATTTCCAATCTCCTGTTAGTCCCACACAAAATCCTTGAATGCCTTATACTTCAGCGCATATTCCCCATCGTAGAAGAAGTCCTTGATGTCAACCAAACTGCTTTCCCCAAAGACTGCAATGCAGGGGAGCAGGTGCTGGTCCTTACCACCTACATTTAAAACAACTTTCAGGAAAACTTGAAGATAGCTGCTGTATTCCTTGAACTCACAGTCATGTACAACACTAGCACACAGCCTCCTCCTGTAGTTGCCGTGCGCCACCCTCCTCCCCCACCTTGCTCAAAACCGTCAAAACACTGCTAAACAATCAAAGGTTCAGAGTTCGCTTTGAATAGGCAAAAAGCAAATAGAAAAGACAAATAATTAGACTTTCCCAAGGCTCAGTACTAGCTCCAGCCTCCCAGACTGCATGGATCCACTACAGTTTGTCTATCGTCACAATAGGTCCATCTCCTTGGTCCTGCACTCAACTCTGGAACACCTAGATAACAAAGGCATCTATGTCAGACTCCTATTTATTGACTAAGCTTCACTTTAACACCATTTTTTCTAAGAAACTTAGCTCCAAACTCCATGGCTTGAGCTTTGGCACCTCCCTCTGCAACTGGATCCTGAACTTCTCACAGATCACAATCAGTGAGGCTAGACAACAATACCATTCTATACAACCATTCTCAACACTGATGTCCCACAGGCTGTGTTCTCAGCTTCCTATATACTCCTTATATACTTATGACTATGTGCCCAAATTCCCTTTCAACTCAATTTTCAAGTTTGCTGATAACACTACCATTGTGGGTTGGAACTCAAACAATGATGAGACAGAGTCGGGAATGAGATAGAGAATCTGGTGAACCGGTGTGGCAACAATAACCTCTTCCTCAATATCAACAAAACAAAGGAGATTGTCATCAACTTCAGAGGAGAACATGTCCCTATCTACATCAACGGGGATGAAGTAGAAAAACCATAAGTTCCAAGTTTTTAGGTGTCCAGATCCCAACAACATTATAGTTAAGAGAGCCCACCAACACCACTATTTTCTCAGAAGACTAAGAAAATTTGGCATGTCAGCTACGACTCTCACCATTTACAAGAACACCATAAAAAGCCTTCTTTCTGGTTATATCACAGCTTGGTGTGGTTCCTGCTCTGCCCAAGACTGCAAGAAAGTACAAAAGGTTGTGAATGTAGCCCAATCCATCACGCAAACCAGCCTCCCATCCATTGACTTGGTCTATATTTCACGCTGCCTCTGCAAAGCAGCCGGCATAATTAAGGACCCCGCACAACCCGGATGTTCTATCTTCCACCTTCTTCTGGAAAAAGATATAAAAACCCAACCGACTCAAGAATAGCTTCTTCCCTGCTGCATTAAGTTGAGTTTTCTCTACACACTAGCTATGACTGTAATAATACATTCTGCATTCTCACTTCCTTCTCTATGAACAGTATGATATTCTGTATAACACACAAGAAACAATACTTTTCACTGTATACTAATATATGTGGCAATAATAAAGCAAATCAAAATCAAATCCAGCTCTATTCAATTTTCCAAATAATTTTCCAAAAATTATCTCCTGAAAATTCAATGCCCATCTGCCTGGGAACTCAAGTTCCTAACTTTGGCACCTTGGATTGAACCCTAAACGAGGACTTGTCAAAAGTTGAACAATACTGTGATTCATGGCATCTGAAGTCAAGCTCTGCAGAAATGGAATCCAATTTATGATTTTATTATTGATACATGTATTAGTATACAGTGAAAAAGTGAAAAGTATTGTTTGTTCTGCGCTATAAAGAAAAGCATATCGTACATAGAGGAGGTAAGGAAAGGGTGCAGAATGTAGTGTTACCATCAAAGCTAGAGTGTAGAGAAGATCAACTTAATATAAGGTGGGTCCATTCAAAGGTCCAATGGCAGCAGAGAAGAAGCTGTTCTTGAGTCAGTTGGTATGTGGCCTCAAACTTTTCCATCTTTTTCCTGACGGAAGAAGGTGGAAGAGAATGCCTGGGTGCATGGGGTCCTTGTTTATGTTGGCTGCTTTTCCGAGGCAGTGGGAAGTGTAGACAGAGTCAATGAATAGGAGGCTGGTTTGTGTGATAAATTCAGTTCACGACCTTTTATGGTTTCTTGCAGTCTTATACAGAGCAGGAAGCATACCAAGCTGTAATACAATCAGAAAGAATGCTTTCTATGCTGCATCTATAAAAGTTGGAGAGAGTTATAGCAGACATACTAAATTTCCTTAGCCTCCTGAGAAAGTAGAAGCACTGGTGGACTTTCTTAACTATAGCAATGGTATGGAGAGACTAGGATGGTTTGTTGACAATCTAGGTTGTTGGCAACCGAGAAACTTATAGCTCGCAATCATTTCTACTTCATCCCCATTGATGTAGACAGTGACATGCCCTCCATTATGCTTCCTGAAGTCGATGACTATCTTCTTTTTGCTGACATTGATCGATCATTGTTGAGGATTGGTTATCTAACAGGAAGCAGAGAGTTAGAATCAGTGAGTGTTTTTCTGGCTGGCAGTTGGTAACTAGTGGAGTGCCAAGGGGATCGGTGTTGGGGCCTCAACTGTTTACCATTTACGTAGACAATCTGGAGGAGGGGGCTGAGTATCAGGTAACAAAATTTGCTGATGACACGAAGATGAGTGGAAAAGCGGATTACGTGGAAGGCATGGAAAGTCTGCAGAGAGCTCTGGATAGGCTGAGTGAGTGAGCGAGGATCTGGCAGATGGAATATAACGTTAGCAAATGTGAGGTCATCCACTTTGGTAGAAATAATAGTAGGAGGGATTATTATTTAAAGGGTGAAAAGCTGCAGCATGCTACAGTGCAGAGGGACCTGGGGGTGTCCTTGTGCACTAAGTGCAAAAACCCAGTCTGCAGGTGCAGCAGGTGATCAAGAAGGCAAATGAAATGTTGGCCTTTATAACAAGGGGGATAGAATATAAAAGCAGGGGGGGTCTTACTGCAGCTGTACAGGGCACTGGTGAGGCCACAACTGGAGTACTGTCTGCAATTTTGGTCCCTGTATTTGCGAAAGGTTCACCAGGCTGATACCAGAGATGAGGGGGTTAGCTTATGAAGAGAGATTGAAGAGATTGGGTCTGTACTAGTTAGAGTTTAGTAGGCTGAGGGGGGATCTTACAGATTTATAAGATAATGAAGAGGCTAGATAGGGTAGAGATAGAGAGATTCTTCCTGCTTAGAAAGGATAGCAGAACTAGAGGGCACAGCCTCAAAATAAGTGAGGGGGTCAGTTTAGGACAGAGTTGAGGAGGAACTTCTTCACTCAAAGGGTGATGAATCTCTAGAATTCTGTGCCCATTGCATTGGTGGAGGCTACCTCATTGAATATATTTGTCATGGGTGGATAGATTTCTAATAGACAAGGGAATTAAGGGTTATGGGGAGAAAGCGGGAAAGTGGAACTGATCCACTTCAGGTCAGCCATGATCTTATTGAATGGCGGGGCAGGCTCGAGGGGCTATTTGGCCTTCTCCTGCTCCTGTTTCTTGTGTTCTTATGTCATCGCACCAGAAACTCTATCTCTTTCTTGTACTCCGTCTCATCATTATTTGAGTTAAGACCCATTACAGTGGTGTCATCAGCAAACTTGAAAATCAGGTTGGAGGGGAATTTGGCCATGTAGTCAGTTATAGGAGTATAAGGAATATAGTAAGGGACTGAGGACAGAGCCTTGTGGGGCACTGATGTACAGGTGGTGTTGTCACCTATCCTTAATGATGTGGTCTGTGGATTAAGAAGTAGAGGATCCGGTTGCAGAGGGAGGAGCCAAACCCAGACCTACAGAGTTTGGAGATGTGATTGGTAGGAATGATAATGTTAAAGTTGAGCTGTAGTCAATAATTAGGAGTCAATAAATAAATGTGGTCAATAAATAGCTTATTCCACCTTAATGCAAAAGTTAACCAAGTCTCAACAGCCAATGTAATGGTTACAATCTAAAACATCACACAACTCCAACATACTCTGGAATGATCCTAGACACCAGAAAACAACTGCAGCTAAAGTCAAGTCTAGAAACAGCTTGATTGCCAAACTAGTTGACTCTAAGTGGGTTACTACTACCACCACCTCAGCACTTGTACTCAGCAACAGAATACTGTGTTCTGTTTGATCAAGGTGATCACACACAACGGTTGATACCTAACTGAATGCTACCATGTGTATAATTACTGAAACACTACGCTCTATACCACTCCCTTGGCTCCCTGTGATGCAAACATCACTCCTGCACGCATTCGCAAACTTACCACAACCTACAAAAACGCTTGCAATGCTTCTCACCTACTACTTCATGATCTGTTTGGCCCACCCAAGGTATGTCTCCCATCAAGGCCAATCTGGAAAACCCTCCCACACATAAGTTTGACACAAATTCCATCTAGACAAATGAATGGGAATCATTGGACACAACAATTAAGTACGTGGTCTCAAACTCAATCTAACAGGTGCCTTATTGCAACCTTCCAAAGAAAGATTGGTCCACCCTCAACAGGCTCAGGATTGGCCATATATCCCTGGTTGGCCAATTTCCACAGATGGGGCATTAGTGGCAGCCCCCTATGTAGGGAGAGAACAAGCTATGCACAATATCATAGAAGAGCATCCAATCCACAGATTCAGCAGAGACCTACTACCTGCACTCAACACAGCAGGACTGGAAGAAACTGGCTTGAGAACTTAATGTTTGCTAAATTTCATAACTGCCTTTGCAACTCTCCTTTGCTTGTTACGTCTTTTGCACAAAAATACACCAGTCTTTAAAAAGTTACTATTTTTAATACTTACCTCAATGTGACATTGGAAAGAATGTTGATTAAACTAATTAAAATTTCAGTACAGTATTATGATATATTGAACATATGGTGATTTTCTTTTTCAGGTAAACTTACACAGGTGATTTTTGGACACTGGGATGTTGTAACATGTTTAGCCAGATCAGAATCGTACATTGGAGGTGACTGTTACATCCTTTCAGGGTCACGGGATGCAACTTTGCTTCTCTGGTACTGGAATGGGAAAAATCACAGTGTCGGAGAATACCCTAACAGTGAGTAAAATCATTTTTGTGTGATATTTCTCTTTCTTTACTAGCAATAGGAATTTCACAAACTCAGACTTTGGCTGTGGTGCCAATTGCAGTAATGTCAAATAGCCAAAATAATCTACTTCCCTCTTAAAACCTTTATTTTACTCAAACATTAAATATGTTTATTTAAATATGATTTTTGGACAAGCTTACACTGCTTGGTACATTATAGCTACATGTATGTACCCAGAAATAAATGAAAGTTGACATGGAATAAAGTGGTCTTGTTGTACTGGGGACACAATTGTCTCATTAATCCTTCAAACGATGGGTAAGTGAGGGTTCCATCCAGAATGCTACCGGAGACATGCAGTCTCACTTTTAAGGCAGATAACAGGTGAATTTTTGTCAGGGCAGTAAATTATTTAAGCTTCCCTTGTAATAGCAATAGCCAGAATGTACAGAATTCCAAACCGCTTCCAACATTTCTTTACAGAGGAAGATGTAAATAACTTGCCTGAAATTAAGGATAGAAGACTGGTAGGAGATAAAATCCTTGATGAGATTACAGTCACTAGAGAGGTGGTGCTCGATAGGCTAATGGGGCTGAGGGTAGGTAAGTCCCCTGGACCAGATGGAATGCATCCCAGGGTTCTCAAGGAAGTGGCAGAGGTGATAGCGGAAGTCCTAGTAATTATCTTTCAGAATTCGCTGGACTCCAGGAAAGTGCCGGAAGATTAGAAAACGGTTAATGTTACGCTGCTGTTTAAAAAAGGTAGCAGACAGAAGGCAGGGAATTATAGGCCGGTTAGTTTAATGTCTATAGTCGGAAAAATACTTGAATCTATCATCAAAGCAGAAATAACGAGGCACCTGGATACAAACAGTTTGATCAAGCAGACGCAGCATGGATTCGTGAAGGGTAAGTTGTGCTTAACGAATTTATTGGAGTTCTATGAGGAAGTGACTAGTGTGATAGAGGGAAACCGGTGGGTGTGGTGTTTTTGGATTTCCAAAAGGCGTTTGATAAGGTGCCTCACAAAAGATTGCTGCAGAATGTTAGGGTGCAGGGAGTTGGGGGTAGGGGATAGAGGATTGGTTATCTAATGGGAAGCAGAAAGTAGGTATTAATGGGTGCTATTCTGATTGGCAGCTGGTGACTAGTGGAGTGCCCCAGGGATCAGTGCTGAGGGCCTCAACTATTTACCATTTACATAGATGATCTGGAGGAAGGGGCTGAGTGCAGAGTGATGAAATTTGCTGATGACACAAAGATGAATGGAAAAGCAAATTGCATGGAAAGTGTGGAAAGCCTACAGAGGGATCTGGATAGGTTGAGTGAGTGGACGAGGACCTGGCAGATGGAGAATAATGTTAGCAAGTGTGAAGTTATCCACTTTGGTAGGAATAATGGTAGGAAGGATTACTGTTTAAATGGCGAAAAGCTGCAGCATGCGACGATGCAGAGGGACCTGGCGGTCCTTGTGCACAAATTGCAAAAACACAGTCTGCAGGTGCAGCAGGTGATCAAGAAGGCAAATGCAATGTTGGCCTTTATAGCTAGGGGGATAGAATATAAAAGTAGGGAGATACTTTTGCAGCTGTATAGGGTAATGGTGAGGCTGCAGTTGGAGTACCGTGTGCAGTTTTGTTCGCTGCATTTGAGGAAGGATATATTGGCCTTGGAGAGGGTGCAGAGAAGGTTCACTAGGCTGATACCAAAGATGAGGGCGTTGGATTATGAGGAGAGACTAAATAGGCTAGGTTTGTACTCGTTGGAGTTTAGAAGGCTGAGAGGGGATCTTGTGGAGACGTATAAGATAATGAAGGGGATGGATAAGGTAGAGGTTGAGAGACTCTTCCCAATTAGCAAAAATAGCAGGACTAGCGGGCACAGCCTCAAAATTAGGGGGGGCAGGTAGCGGTTCAGATCAGAGTTGACGAGGAATTTCTTCATGCAAAGGGTGGTGAATCTTTGGAATTCTCTGCCTGTTGAAGTATTGATGCTTCCTCGCTGAATATAGTGGATAGGTTTTTGATTGACAAGGGAATTAAGGGTTACAGGGAGAAAACAGGAAAGTGGTACTGAACCACTGCAGATCAGCCATGATCTTATTAAATGGCAGGGTAGGCTCAAGGGCTGGATGGTCTACTCCTGCTCCTATTTATTATGTTCTTATAACATTACATCTGTTAACTGAGCCTTTTCAATAGTAGAGGTGAAATTGTGTCATGCTTGCACACGTGCATTGAAAATATGAGACTTAAATAATATTGAGTTGTTCCTCTGTAAATTGGGTATTCCCACGTATCACAAGATGTTAGGCATTTGTGACCAACTGCCAGTTCTGTCTTCAGCTCTCACTCTGTTCATTAATGTCAAGCCCAGTGTTATTCATCATTAAGTAATGGAGAGATAATTCATGAAATTTAACACCATCTTAAATTATAATAGTTTTGTTGTTGTTGGATAAATCAAATCCTAGAGTGAAACCTGACTTAATCCTTTTTTTTTTTTCAAAACTTTGAAGGAAAGTTACTGAACAAATTTGCAGGAGTCTGTTGCTGAGCATTTAATACAAAGAACAAAATATTTATTAAAACAAGGAAAGTGAACTATGCAGGTTTTCTTCTCAAAAAGCTTCAGATTCCTGTCTTCTCCCTCCACACACCGAACTCCCATCTTTTTTCTATGTCTGTGTCACTTGGCAATAGTAAAGCTTTTCTACTTTTGTATTTTGGTTTAGAATCAGTAAACTTTCAACCCTTCCAAATCCATCTCTTTAACTTCAGGATTATAAGACTTCATTAAAAATATACTAACAAACCCAAAGGACTTGAAATGTTTTAGCCACATATCTATCCAGACACCAAGGCAGCATAGTAGTTAGTACTGCTGCCTCACAGCTCTAGGGATCCAGGTTCGATTTGGAGCTTGGGTCACTGTCTGTGCAGAGTCTGCATGTTCTCACTATATCTGCATGCATTTCCTCCGGATGCTTTGGTTTCCTCCCACAGTCCAAAAGATATGTTGGTTGGATACATTGGCCGTGGTAAATTCTTCCTCATTGTACCTAAATAGATGCCGGAGTGTGGTGACTAGGGGATTTTCACAGTAACTTCATTGCAGTGTTAATGTCAGCTTACTTGTGACACTAAGAAGTAGATTTAAAAAAAACATACAGGTATCAAGGTTCATAAACAAAACATAAATGAAACTGGAACCATTTTTCCCTTTCTTGACACACAAATAAATTCAACTTAATATTACACATTGTTTATAACAGTAACTAGGATAATAATTTGGCAAATAATGACTATGGATTTATATTACATTAGCTGATCTCCTCTGACCATGTACAAGGGGAGGCAAAACCAACTGTGGTGTTCAGGTGAGGCATGATTAAAGGGTTAGAGTTGCTTTGGATGGATAGATGTGATTCAGTCTCCATTTAAATTAAATAGATTGTCTTTAGTTTTATATCAGTACTTTGAATTGTGTTATTGTTAATTAGCAAAACTTTTGGCCATTTAGGAAGTAGAATTATTAGAGCAGAGTAATTTTTATGCAGTGCAAATTGACGAGTTGAAAGACAGGAAATTAAGGGACCACATTGTGACCACTGGAAAAATTGTAAGGTTAAAATCTTAACCAATTTTTATTATTAATAGGAACATAAGAATTCAAAACATTTCAAAATTAGGAATGCATTTTTAAAAACAAACCATCAATTTAGTTAGGAATCATTTAAAAATTTCCAAATTTTGTATTCTACTTTTCCTAGTTCTCACCATGTCAAGCCATTTATGTTTTCTTTCTCTGTCAGATTTCTCCATGGCTTCAGATACGGTAACTATTTAACCAACATTTAGGTTGCCTGTAGTCAGAGTCAAGTTCTACGTACTGCAACAACACTCCAAGCTTATCCACAAAAGGAATAACTTCAGTTACTTCTGTAGACTGAGACTCCGGTCCCTTTGAACAGGACTATTACTAGAGCTTGCAACAATGTATAGCTTTTCAGAAAGCATTGAGAAAGTAAATTAGTTGTTCTAAGCTTTACACAATTATTATTTTCTGTGTTAAAAGCATAAATTTCAAGAACAGCAGCTAAATACTACATCAATTTCAATAAAAGTCTACAGCTGGTTTAAGTTGTGTATAAAATGACTTCTCCTTGAAATTTTTTATATCAGAAATATGCCTTTAATTGACTTAAAGTTTGATGATAACTATATACATAACAGCAATGGAAATTTCACAAATAAGGTTTGGACTATACTTACTATATCCCAGGGCCTGTAGCAAGCCTTGACTTTTAATCCTTAGGACCCATGAAATAAATTATAATATTGTAATTATTACATTCCTACTTGTGCAAAAAGATTTAATAATTAAGTAATTCATGAAGGGGATCTAGTATCAAAGACCCATTCTGCAGTATCAGGACATTAAGTTGGACCCTTTAAAATCATGAATGCTTCCGTAACACTGGGTCCAGGATACAATTTATCACTTTTCTCACAGTCATCAAGGAAATTGACATATAAAATAGTGGGAATGGTTGCATATTGGTTATGTTACTGGACTAGTAATCTTAAGGCTTATTTAATGATCTGAAGACATGCAAATCCCAACATAGTAGTTAATGAATTAAGTCTGGAATAAAACAATATTATCAGTAATGGGATGCACGTAACTACAGTAGATTTTCATAAAAATCCATCTGGTTCATAAGTTCTCTACCCTAGAGAATATTAATCATCCTTATTCTGTCTGGCTTATGTGTGATTCCAGAACCACAGCAATGTGGTTAATTCTTAACTGCTCCTTGAAATGACCTAGCAAGCTACTCAAACATACTAAGTTACTATGATAAAGCATATTGGATTGGATTTGGAATCTGTGATGATGTCACAGCATTCATCACTGACCTTAAAGTAAACAGTCTAGAATGATCTAGTGATCGCTGTGCCATAGATTTCATCTTTTTCGACATCAGTTTAGATCTTGCATGGGATTTTCAGGCACGTGACAACAGTAATGTCATCAAGCACCAAGCTGCCAGTTAT
Source organism: Sphyrna mokarran (assembly GCA_024679065.1). NCBI lineage: Eukaryota > Metazoa > Chordata > Chondrichthyes > Carcharhiniformes > Carcharhinidae > Sphyrna > Sphyrna mokarran. Next base: position 131,025,602 of record JAGIQG010000001.1, read on the forward strand.
ACTGAGAAATTCTCAAAGCATCAACAATGCACTGATTATTCTTCATTACCAAATTATATACATTTGCATTCAAGCATATGCAAATGTGCTACTTTCATCCACGGCACATGCATGTTTTGGTTTTAAAAAGCAAACCCTGCCAAATTAAAAATAATCTTTAATCACCTTTGCACTTCCTCTCTTGTTCTAATTTCACCTATTTCATTTTGCATGTGTAACAGTTAGCCTTGTCAATAATGAACTTTTCCAACAATAGTTTTTAAAATTAGTAACATGACATGTATAAATTCAGCATTTAAACTACAGACTTTGCTGTTAGTTCGTAGCGTAGTGAATAACAATGATTATACAGAATGTTTCATCTTAATAGCAAGTCGAGGTATCTGTGAAGAATCTAATTATTTCACAAAAGCTATAACATATGTAAAGGGAGAGGACAAAGATGAGTATTCCTAAAATATCAATTTATCATATACAGAGGTATGTACATGATTTTCTAGCCATGCCATGTAAATAAGAGAGAAAAATGTGAGTACCCATTAAACAAGCTCATGCCTAAGATTGAGTGTAAAAGTGAGAATCTAAATATCTTTGTACCTTATTTATTCTCACTTTTACTTAATCATCTTATTCTAAATATCTTTGTATCTTGTTTATTAAGATGATGCAAGTTGTTCCACCTGCAATTTGTAATCCACTATTAGGTCACAATGTTTATTTTAGAACAACTTGTAAATGTATAAGTTTTGAACACAGCCAGAATTATTCATGGCCATTTGTTCTGGTTAAGCATTTGTTCTGTTGTACCCATCATTTATAGTTCCAAGTTCCATCATTTGGACTTTTACAATTTTCTCAATCCTTCACCATTATATAAAAAAAATTTTCAGTAATTACAAATGCACTTTTTCAAGATTTCTGATTTGTGGTGTTGCAAATATGTTTTGATTTGGGACTGAGCTTTTAATTTGGGATAAAACAAAGGGTCATGCAATTTGGTCTGAAGTTTGCCTGACAACAGGTCTGGGTGGCTGCTAAAGATTAAAGGTAAGCCCAGGTTGGGAAGAAGGTTTAAGATGGAGACATAGCTGCAGCATATGTATTTATAACAGGTTAGACTGTTAGTTTCCAAAGTCCCAGAAAGGAGTTGAGGATATCAAGTTATAAACATTTGACCTTTAAACTGTACATTTAATTCTAAAATAGAATAGAGTTGGGGATCTAAAATATAGTTAAGCTTTTCTACCTGGATTTAAGGCCCCTTTGATTCACAGTTACCATAGAGATAGGTTTTGAAAAGAGAAAAGTTTTAAGAAATTCTAAAAATTCTCAGACACAGATCAATCTGCAGGATCAGAAGAGAATAGACAGCTAGAGGACTTGGGCTTGGATAAAAGGACAAATTTGTGATGACTTGAAACAAAGGCTGGAAGATTCACCCTTGCTTGACACTAGAGTGATAAATTTCAGGAAAAACCCCACAGTGAAAGACAGAACTGAGGTTAAAAGTTACCAGGCTGAGAAAGGGAAAGAACAGAAGTGAATCCTGAGGAGCTAAGAATTACTTTGGACTAGTTCTGGAAACAGTGAATGTCTGCATAAGGAACAGTGTAAAGCACACAAGTGAAGAGGGTTTTTCAGTTTTGGTAAAAAAAAGTTGGAGTTCTGTTCTGTAGTTTAAAGTGTAAACTGCCTGCCAGAAGTAATATTTGGTCCATAGTGCTTTTAGTTTGTTTCTATAAAGTCTTAAAATGTGAAATCTTGCCATGTTATTATTTTAACTATGAACTAGCAATTTGAATTTCTTTTTTAAAATGTTATCTGTTTCTATAGAGATCATAACACTGGACAAATTCATACCACTGTTCATCAGAATTACATGAAAAAAATTATTCAAGGAGACAAAAGTGACAATTTGGAATTTAAAAAAATTCAGTCCTGTAAAATATCAGATCTCAAATTTAGTAGACACTTCACTGAGGTCAACCACAGGAAAAGTTTGTTAGGAGCAGAATGTAGAAGCCAACTTTGCTATTTTTTCATGCAAGTCACATTCTAATTATGGAAGTAGAAACGTGGAAAAAAAAAAGAAAATAAATGAAAATACTCATTTTTCATTACTGCATGCATATGTTAGGTTTGTTTTGCATTATATAAAATATGTAATGTATGAAAAAATACTTCACAACAATGTCTCATTTACTATGGGTTTGTCATATAGCTCAATAGCACTTCTGTCATGTTCCACTATCCCAATTTCCATCTCTGGAATGCTGTACCAAGAAGTGTTGGGATGGGACCACATTTCCTAATCGCTTAGGTTTTTGATTTATTTATTCCATTGTGTGTTGCTGCTAAGCAGATGTCTGGCACTTGCCTCACTGGAAAGGTGTGAAAAAGCAAGTAGATTTGTGGAATTTGCTTTCAGAAGTCGAATCAAAAACTGATGAGACACAGGTTTCTCTGTGAACCTTATTGCATTGGAGGAGAGATCATTAGACCACGCACATCAAGCATGGGTTCATGAGTCTCTGGTTTACAAAAGAGTTTTAGTTATACACGACAGAGATACATCCTCGTGCTTCTGTTAGCCAATAAGAGCATAGCTGTATTGTTACATTTTGATTAGATTACTTTCAAGAACAAAAGGTGATAACCATGTAAGGATCTGGCTATTAAAGTTTCTGATTAGATTACTTTCAAAAACATTGGCCCTGCCCTCCAAAGCTAGAACCACAATTACCTATTAGCAATTTCTTTAACGTGATCATTAGTTTCAGTGAGCCTTGTCGCCCTCGTCTCAGGCCCTTTCCATAACTAGTTTACCCCTCAACTGATTTCTAGTTACGCATCCCAATTTTAACTCTTTCCTCTTCTCAATCTACCTTATACGCATTCTCATTCCCTCCTTTTGTCATTTCATGACAATCCTCAGTGTCCATGAATGGGTGAAGGGCAGGGGTTAGGAGATTGCATTTGGTTATGTTAACAAGCAAGGCCCATTTTCCAGGTGACATGCTGCATAGAAGACATCATACGTTGTAGAATGTACTTAAGGACAGCAATTCCCATGACCACCATTCCCACGTAGATTGCAGCATTAATTAACCAATCACCCCATCCATCCTATCAGCAGTTTCCACAGCTGCCCCATCCTTTTCCTTCCATTATAGCCCCTAACTGTTGGTATTTGATGGAAGTAATTGCCAGTGATGTGGTTCTGGGGATGGGGAAGATCCAGAACATCCAGGTTACGGAATTCTCATTTCTGATGGACAAGGGAGTCATCTTCCGCTCTTTCCTGCAGGAGGGGATCATCCACTAAGGCTTCCCTGAAGCATTTTCCATTACAGAGAAAATGATCATATTTTCCCTCTGAGGGTTCTCTTTTACAGGTAAATTCGAATTTGCATTCCCAGTACCGACATGGTAAAGTCCAAAGATTGTGTTTACCTAAAACCAATTTTCTATCTGTCTGGACTAGGCACCCATTACAGACGTCTATTTTAATCACATTCTACCAACCAAATAAGCCTTCATGGGTGTCATTACAAACAAGAACATCCCATGAGCACAAATGATGTACCTGATTGGACTGATTAGCCTTGCAAATAATGGTTCTAGCTTCTGACTCGAGGACTAGAGCCACTAGAACTAGCACTTTTAACTATGAGCCCATTCCCTTTATACTAATTCCAATTTCCTTCAACTGTTACTTGCACCAAGGGCAAGAGCAACGATAAGATTACACTTTATAACAATCAAAAAGTGTTGGGGAGGAACAGTTAGAAAGTCCAGAAAAAATCTGAGATCCTGGTTTTTGAAGTTGACAGGTCTTTCTTCATTAATCGTTCTGGATTAGGTGTGATCAAGCTATCCAATGCTTACAGTCACTCTGTGATGTATCCATCTTTCCTGTCCTTTTACCTTCACTGCAGTTCTGATCTGTAGCAGAACCTGGAAGGGTCTTCTCCAGCGAGGTCCTAGTTTGGGTCGTTCCCAGTCACGAATCAGCACCCATTTCCCGGTTTTGACTCCTTCCCAATCTCCATCCTTGTAGGCCTGATAGATTCCTTCACCTCAGTGTGTAAAAACTTAAGAGACATAGTCAATTATTTAAAATTTTGCTGGAGGTGTAGAGCTATCCCATGTGGTTCTAAGTGAGCATCCATATATTATCTCAGCAGCATTTAAACCAGTACTGGTATGGGGAGATAATGTGCATATGATAGAGTGCCAATGGGAGGACCTTTAACCAATTCAGTCCTGTTTCAAGGGTGAGTTTTGTTAGCTTATCCTTAAGGATTCCATTTGCGCATTCTACCATCCCCATGGCCCTTGGGTGATGGGAACAGTGGAATTGTTGGTTAATTTTAAGCATAGAGCATCATTCTTGGTTGATCTTTCCAATAAAGTGTGGCCCATTATCAGAAGAAAGTCTTTGTAGTATCCCAAACCTAAGGATTATTTCCTTTGGTAGGATCTACATTACTGTGGAAGCCTTACTGGTCGTTGTTGGGAATGCTAAGCGCATCAACAATTATCAGGCAATACTTATAAAAATGTACTCTGGGTAATTCAATAAAGTCCACTTGCAAAGTAATGAAAGGAACTGGCCGGGATTGGTGTACTCCCTTTATTGCAGCCAATAGATTTGCCGGGGTTGACTTTCTGGCATATGAAACAGTTCTTTGCTCGTTGCTCTGTCGCCTCATTGAGTTACGGACTCCATCACGTCCTTAGAAGCAGTTCACACATTCCCTCTTTACAAAGGTGAGTGTCCGTATGTAACTGATCAATTAGCAAAGGCAGGAGGGTATCCGGAACACAGACTTGATCAATAGGTGTACACCAAAGAGCGGTATCAGGATCCAGAAGGCAGTGGTGCTGCCGCTAGGTGTCCCGTTCCGAGGCAGGGGCGTCCCCTTGTAGAGTATGAAGGATGGATCTCTCGATTACCTTTGCTAATCTGCACAGTTAAGACTCGTGTGCCTGTGGAAACAGTAAGTAGCTGTGAAACCGAGGCCTGTCGATCCGCTGCATCAGCCGCGGAGTTCCTGCCGGAGACAAGGGAGTTGTCAGTGCGATGGGCAGCACATTTGATTATGGATAGTCGTTTGGGCAGAAGAATGGCCTGGAGGAGGTTGTCGATGTACGTAGAGTTAGAGAGGGGGGGAGCCACATGAAGTTTGGAAGCCCCGGGTAGCCCATAAGGCAGCAAAATTGTGTGCGACCCCCAAACGCATGTCGGGAGTCCGTATATATGTTGACCACCCTATTAGCGGACAGTATACAAGCATGTGTGATGCAAAAGTTCCGATTTCTGAGCTGAAACAGCAGGCAGTAATGCTGTCGCTTTGAGAGCGGAGGAGTCAGAAACTACTGCACAACCGGCAGGCGAGACGGAGGAGGAACCGTCTGCATAAAGGACGAGATTGGGATCGGGGAGACTTGGTCAGTGAGCTCAGGATGAGGAGAGATCAGCAAGTGATTGAGCTTGGGGCAAGAATGGGGTTGGGGGGGGTCCAATCTCAGGTAGGTGATGAAACATTTCTTAACTACGATAGGGGTAGGGGCAGCGGACGTTTTACATTGGTCCCAAAAGTGAGTGACTAAATTAAACGTACCACATTTGGATTTAGTGGATCAATCAAAGGTATAAGTCTTGACTGATTTACATACATTGTCAGGGAGTCATTGCATCAACAATGTGGTGAAGCCCCTCCTGCGTTGAAATCAGTATCCCCTACATAAGTGGTGTAAGTACAGTAGAAAAGATCAAAAAATTCATCCTCCTCTCCCTTGGGTTTACAACTTAAGACACAGAACAGGTGAAGGGGTTGTTGAAGGGTTCCTCTCAGGAACGTACGAATACGGTCAATCTGATTCATGGCTTGAGGTTGGGTAGTCTGAAACTCTTAACCAGGACGCTATATTGTTACCAAGGAAGCGCTGCCATTTTTCCCTTTCGGCTGCAAACAAGGTCATACCACAGAGGCTGTAGAGATATCTGGATGTTGCTTGGTAAATGCGAATGGTATTCGTCAAATGTTCAATAAAATCCTCGGGCTTGGTCTTTTTATCGGGGTCGTTATTCGTTATCATCCATATTTCCTGTTGTTTCTATGGGGTGTAAACCTCAACAGTACTTGGTTGCCTGCCATCAAGGTTAGGATTAGGGACCTGTCTCATAGGGAATTCCCTAGAGGGGCGACCTGATTGCTGAGGTTTTGGATCAGAATCTGACTGTTTCTGTCCCCGGGGAGGAGGAATCAGTATGGTTTGAGTGCCCCACGTACATATTATGTAATCTTCTTCTACAGCCCTTTTGTTTCTTTCTGGTCGAGTGCAAGGTGTTTTTAATCTTTGGGGCGTGGTTGAGTGCCTTATCAGCATTAACTTTAGTCTGATGCGGGTACGTCTGACTATCGAATCAGTGAGTACTCCCGATGTATCGGATCCTGGCCCTCCAAAGGAGGGGGGATTGTGGGATTATTGATTGGAGAGTAAGGGGAGGGAGTGATACCTCCATGGAAGGAGATGAGGGATATAAATTTTGGCTGGAGGCCTGAGGATGATGGACTTGGAGCGCGGTAGGATGCAGCCAGGACTTGATGTAGTCCTCAGTCTTGGTTTCTTCCCCATTATTAAAGGGGGCCTATAATCCAGACATATGCATGGGCCCCATTTGTTTTTCCAAAATCAGTCACGACAAGAAGCCTTGCATTACTCTTTATACCGTGATCATGGATTTCATATAAAGCTTTTAACACTTGCCAATGTCTAACATTGCCAGTATCATCCTTTGAGGATATGTTTCTCTTTTTCACATTAACCTGCCATGAATTTTGTTTTGATTTCTCATTTAATCTAGTAGCTATCTTAGTCCATCCAGACATAAAGTTTTTCCACTTTTGAGAGGCATTTGATTTCCATACCTCTTCCTCTGCCTTTTTACACTTCTCTAAATCCCAAGTACCTCCCAATGGCCATAATTCATTACTCAATTTCTTAGTTAGGCGCACATTTAATCTCCGATACTTCCAATCATCCTTGGATTTTCCTTGCATAATTTCCCCAGTGGGGTAGATGGATCCAACTTATCTAAAGTTTGACTTATACAAACTCCACAGTCTTACTCTTACATCCACTTCAGAGTCCTGACTTCCATGTGGTAGATTTCCCCTTTTAACAACCAGTCTAAGGCAGGACGTAATTTCATACGTACAGTTCTACTAGATTTCAATCATTACAGGGAAGTTAACTGCCTAATTCTTTGACGACTCGAACCTCTTTCTTGTTAACCCATTTATTTCTTACTAGGGACTCGAACCCTTTGCTATTGGCTTGCCAGTTGTACTGAATAAACCTGTGGACTCTTAACCCCCAGGCACATGTGCAATATCTTGATTTTAAAATTTTCATCCTTGATTTCAAATTCTCCATGATTTCACATTCCCTGCCCCTGTATTCCCCTTCAGCCAAGAAATCCTCTGTGATACCTATGGTCCTATAATTCTGGCTTTTTGTGAATCATACAGTTGGTGGCCAAGCCTTCAGTTGTCCAGGCTCAAACGCTCCACTTTCTTGTTATCAATGTCTCTCTGACTGTCTTATGTCCAGATTTGAGGAGCCCGTAGAATAGTTACTAGTTCGCCAAAGGGATTGAGATAGAAGCACAGGATGGTAGAGAGAGATCAAGGTTAATCTTACCTTGTGGCACCATCTGTCTCCTTCCTTCCTTTCCCCATCTCAATCGCTGACGCGGGTCGACCAGTACTATGCGTTTGGCTCCTGGTTGGCTCACCAATTGTAGAATTCGCTTTCGGAAGTCGGATCAAAAACTGATGAGACATAAGTTTCTCCACAACGTCCTTTATTGCATTGGAGCAGAGATGGCTAGGTCATGTGCATCAAGCATGGGTTTATGAGTCTCTGTCTGGCTTACAAAGCAGTTTCAGTTATACACGGTGGAGATACATCCACGTACTTCTGTTAGCCAATAAGGGCATAGCTGTATTGTTACATTTTGATTAGATTACTTTCAAGAACAAAAGGCAATAGCCACATCAGGACATGGCTATTCAAGTTTCTGATTAGATTACTTTCAAGAATAAAAGGCCAATCAATAAGGCCCTGCCCTCTGAAGCCAGAACCACAATTACCTATTAGCAATTTCTTTAATGTAATCATAGTTTCGGTGAGCCTTGTCACCCTTGCCTCAGACCCTTTCCATAACCAGTTTATTCCTCAATTGATTTCTAGTTACACATCCCAATTTCAACCCTTTCCTCTTCTCAATCTACCTTATACACATTCTCAGATTGATAGTTTGATTAAATAGTTGTATGTGAATTAGCTTTCAGTTACTGTATTGAAAATGACATACCTTATTTACAAATAGCACTCACTTGCTTCTTTGGCTGGAAAAAGAAAAAAACAACTCCTTAGAGTTATACACTGACTTCAATGTAATAAAGCACCCCAGGTACTTACAGGAGTATTTTAATATAAAATATGACTCCATGCAACATAAGGAGATATTATGTTAAATAACTAAAACCTTGGCTAATGTGGAAAGTTTTCAGGAGCATCATAAAAGACAGGTGTAGGGAGAGAATTCTGGAGTTTAGAGCCTGGACAACTGAAGGCTTGGCCACCAATTGTATGATGCACGAAAAGCCAGAATTATAGGATGTCACGGAGGGTTTCTGGGCTGAAGGGGAATATAAGGGCAGGGGAATGTGAAACCATGGAGAATTTGAAATTAAGGATAAAAATTTTAAAATGAAGATATTACTTCACCGGCAGCCAATGTAAATCAGCAAGCATGGGAGAGAGGTGAAAGGAATTTGGTGTGAGTTAAGATTTGGGCAGCAGAGCTTTAGCTAACTTCAAGGGTAGAATGTGGGAGGCTAATTAGGAGTGAGATGGAATAATCAAGCCTCAAGGTAACAAAGGTATGAATGAGGGATTCAGCAGCAGATGAGTGAAGCGGAGCAGTCAGATAATCTTATGGAGACAGTCTTGGTGCAAATATGAGATTGGAAGCTAATCTTGGTCAAATGTGGCATTAAGATTGCAAGCAGACGAGCTTAATCTCGGGATATTATCAGGGAGAAGGATGGAATTGGGGGCTAGTCAGCTTTCCCAGTATTTAACTGAAGAACGTTTCTGTTCATCCAGTGCTAGACGTCAGATAAGTAGTCTGATAATTTAGCAACAGTGGAGAAGTTAAGGCAGTTGGTGAAGCAGAGCTGAATGTCATCCACATACATCTGAAAATTAAATCTGTACTTTTGAATGCTATCACAAAAGAGTAGAGTGTACGTGAGACAGAGAAGAGGGCCATGGAAAGACCCTTGGTGACAACAATGTGAAGAAGGAAGTAAGAGGGAGCATCTCTAAGTGCTAGCTTGGTAAATAGGTTATAACCAATTAGACAGTGAATAAATGTTTAAAGGTCCATGAAAGCGGAGCTGGTCACAAAAGACATCTGGAGTGTTTAATGAGAACTTTGTTATAGCCAAAAAAGCCACTCCAAAAGTGATCAAAATGGTTGCTAGTGCAAAAGGTATAGCATAGGTAGTAGTTCATAAGACAGTTCCATTTTGTACTTCCAACAATCTTAAATATAATCCCTAAGCGAACAGTTTGTGTATGTTATATGTGATTAATGGATGTGCATTACAAAGTTCTAACATGATCACTGTGTTCTTCAAATTGTAATCTGCTTGCCCTTAGTTAAGTTTATGGTCTCCCTCTAACTCCGTAATTGGGTTAAAAATGTTCTTTTTTTTGTGTTGGTGTTTAAAAACAGCTATACGTTCTATACATATGCAGTTTCAGCACATTTGTCTTTTGTGAGTTGTAAAAATGTATTTTCTTCAGCAAATTTAGATTGACATATTGGATGTAAATTAAAATTCAGCTTCTGAATTTTTTTGTGATTTCATTCCTTAGATTTCTGAACTGTTCTGTTGGTTGATGAACAAAAGTGTTTAAATTGAATCATCTAAGCATACCTGTAATTATACAGTCAAACCTTCTGAATCCTGATTTGGTTAGCTTGTTCTCTGGATCAGCCTCTTGAATAATTTTGATTTGTTATGTTTGCATTTCAATTCTGGTACAAAGGTACCTTAGTATAATTTTTCTTCTTCAATATCAGTAGCGATTCCTTTCATTTAAGCAATTGAAGATTTTTCCAGTTAACATAGGTTCAAATAATGGCAATTCTACAAGGCACTGAATTGAAATAAAATTGCTATTTCTTCGTGTCTGGAGAGCAGACTACTGGTGAATTGGCATGTCATTAGTCTGTCCAAGTGCAAGCCATATTCCTTTACCTTGAGAGGATTATTAGGGAGGGAGTCTTCACAGATCTCTTTTGTGAACATTATAAATTTTGGAAGGTAACTAAAAAATGGAGATTTTGGAGGAGGTTGGCTGCCTACCTTAAAATGGCTAAGAATACCTTAATGTGAGAGCTTGTATCCCTGCAAAAATGTGAAACAGCTTAGTCATGAAGAAACCAAGAACATAAAAAACCAAGGCAAGAATGCAATATTAATTTTTGATTTGCTTCATACTTGTATTGAAACATTAAACATGAAAAGCTTTCAAGGGAACAGGTTTTCACTATTACTCATCAACATTTGCAGATAAAATCTGGGAACGACAAAGATGTGTGCTTGGGTTGCAGAGCACAAAATGAGCAAGAACATTTCCTGTTTTTGAGGTCAATACAAGAGTGTAATAAAACCAATGCTGATAGTAGTTTACAGATTGTAAGACAAACAATTGTCCTCTTGGGTTAACAGAAGTGATCTTGACTGCCCAGTAATCCCCTCAGCCTTCAGCTAAGGACATATAAATCCACTTGTGCTTACTTCTGTAACTGCAGTCAAGCTGTTTCATATTTACAATAAAATGTAAAGCATTGCATTGAAGAGCTATCCTGATAGATAGTTAAACCAAGTGGACATACAATTTACGTTTACCTTTAATGCAAATGCAGAAAGAAAAAAATTAAAAAGGACAAAAATTATATCACATTACAAGATTCTGCTTAACATAGGAGTTTTTAACTCTTTTATTTTGTTAAATGAACAGGATTGCCACAAGGCTAGAACAAATATATTAAATTGAAATAAAAGCAATTCTTCAATCAGACCTACAATATGTTGAAGCAGTGGTGGCCTGAAATTCTGCTAGAACTGCAAGATTAATTTCAGTGCTCTAGCTAAAAAATAATTATGCAGGAACAATTGTTCAAAAGTCCCCCTCTACTCGGCCCTCCGCTCCTCCTCCTGCCCTCCCGCCCCTCCCCCTCTGCACGCCTCTCCATCCTTCCCTTTCCCTTCTCCCTTCCTCGCTATGGGCTGCATGGTAGCTTGGGTCATTGCCTGCATGGAGTTTGCACATTTTCCCTGTATCTTCATGCATTTCCTCCAGGTGCTCCAATTTCTTCCATAGTCTGAAAGGTGTGCTGGTTAGGTGCATTAACCAAGACAGGTGCTGGACAGTGGCGACTAGGGGAATTTCACAGTAACTGCATTGCAGTGTTAATGTAACCTTAACTTGTGATTAATAAAAACCTTTACTCCTTCCTGCCCCTGCGTCCTCCCGCCTCCCCTCCCGCACCATCTGGCCAATCTATTCCTCCTTCCCCTCCTTCCCTTTCCTCTACCGCCTATCCACTGGACCTGCTACTCAATAGCTGCTACAACCTGATCCTACTACCACCTCCCCACAACTGTCAATTCCTCCTGCTGCCGTGCCGTGTCCCTTTGCATTCGCTGCACTCACCCCTTCACCCCCTTGGTGCCCCCCTCCATGCCCCATCCCCTCGCCCTCCCTCACGCCCCTGCCCACCCAGCCTCCACAAACCCTAGCTACCACTGCCTCTTCCCACCATTTCTGAATGAAATTAGGAAGTACCACTTTTGGGCTCCATCTGCATATATTTATGCCTCTTTTAATTAATTGTATGTCTACAATCTAGAATAAGCAAATTTGCGAAGTCCTTTAAACTGCACATAGCTGGATAAAGCTTTTTTTAAAATAAATATAGACATCAGTATTGTGTGTATAAATCTCTGTTGTCGTAATTCCAAAATAATCATATTCTCTTTTTTCAGCAGTACTACAGATACTGTTTCAATTATCTCACTTCAATTGTTATAGCTGCAACACTCTTGTATTAGCATCTTAAGTGTCATATTTAGCTTGTATCAGTTAAATAGAACATTATTCAGGCAGTGTCATAGTAACAACATTTATAGAAAAGACATTCATGATTTAGTAGTTAAAAGAAATATCCCTGAAGTATAGATGTCAATACCTGTGTACAGTATAGCCTAACAGAAGTTGTTTCTCTACGGTTTACTGCATCCCATTCTTCTACTAAGTTTGCTAGCAGGATTATTAAAATGGATTGTATTCAGATGTTAGTTGTGTACAGCCTTAATATGTACCATGTGCACACTAGTTAAGCAAAAGAACAATTCATCAATTTTATTTATCTTTTTGGTTAATGGGACAATTGACTACACGTTTCACCCTTAGGCTATAATCCATAAATTTAGAATGCTACAATTAACACTAAAAACCTAGGATTCATTGCTGTGAGGTACAGAATCACTTGAGTTTTGCACTGTGTGAAATTGTACATAAAGTGATTATGATATCACATCTTAATCGTTGCTTTATTTTAAGTAAACAATAAAATTGTTTATTTTGTCATTGACAAACACTGGAAGATATTTTAAATGTTCACATCAAGAGAAAAAGTAAGTTTTTTAAATGTTTACACAAATCCTTAATGGTTTTAAAGTCATCTTGTCTCCTCCCTTTTTGCATTTTTCCAACTGAAGCGGGTTATTCAGCATAGATTTATTGTCATCTGGGAAAGCAACATGGTAAGGATTCTTCCTGCCATCAGTATAGCTCCATGCCCAACTGTGACATAGTATGAGCTTAAGCGAATTAATTAGCCTATCTATACCTTTAAATATTCAACCTCACTGTAGGTGGTCCTCTGTCTCATGGTCCAACTGAGAACTGTCGGCAGTCCTGGGATTCAGATTCCTCCACTTTTCATTGTACTTAATTCTACTGTTGCTATATTTGCTCAGGTTTGAAAACAAAGTGGTAGTTTTTTATAGATTCATAAAATCTATATAGGTTTGTGTTTCATGCTGTTGCATTAAGCTACAAAATGAACTTTGCCCCATTAAAGTTTTTGAGCCAAAGTAAGTATGTATTGAACATTTGTGTCATTAGGGATGGAGGAAGTGAGCAGTTGTAGCTTTTCTGTCATTTCTTTAACTGGTTTCTGTTACATTGTAGCATAGCTGACACACTGCAGGGTGTTTCCTGTGGAATGGAGGAGTGTACACCCAAGCTTTTGTGCAAATGGCAGCAAAGATTGGGAGATAAAATTCCTGTCTTTACTAGTTAGCCTGGCTATCAAACAGGAAAACCTGCTGTGTACACATTCTCCACCAAAGTTCATGAAGACAGAAATTTTGTCCCCATTTCCTGGTGGCTGCCTGTTGTGCATTTTATCAACTCATAAAAATCAGAGTAGGAGCAGGATGTACCAAAGCAAGAAAAGGTTTCTATCATATGTCTTAACATTAAAGTTGTTCAATTTGGGAAGAAAGCCAAGGTTTCAGTCTTATTTTTATGTCTCGTATGAACTGTCTGGCTACAGTTCTGAATTCTGTTTTCGTGCATATTAATTCAAGATTTTGCTTTTCTGTGCAGTCTGTAATCTTTTAAGCTCTGATTTTAAATAGAACAAAAAGAACCATTTTTAAAAAAAAAATAAAAGTTATAATACTTCTTAATTACAAGTGGAAATGACCCTAATATGAGAATTTCTGGTACTGTGGATACAATCTATTTGATTTATTACTGTCATATGTATTAGTGTAGAATGAAAAGTATTATTTCATGAATGCTGTACAAAGCATACTGTACACAGAGGAAAGGAGTGCAGAATATAGTATTAAAGTCATAGCTAGGATGTAGCAAAAGATCAACTTACTATGATGTAGCTCCATTCAAAAGCCTGATGTCAGCAGGGAAGAAGCTGTTTTTGTGTCACTGATACATGTCCTCAGACTTTTGTATCTTTTCCGGTGGAAGAGAGTGTGTCAGGGCATATGGGATCCTTGATTATGCTGGCTGCTTTTCCAAGGCAGCGGGAAGTGTAGACAGAGTCAGTGGGTGGGAGGCTAGTTGCGTAATGGACTGGGCTTCATTCATGACCCTTTGTAGTTTTTTGCAGTCTTGCACAGAGCAGAAGCCATACCAAGCTGTGATACAATCAGTTTGTCCCATTGATGTAAACAAGGGGATGTCCTCCACTATGCTTCCTGAAGTCAATGACTAGCTCCTTCATTTTGTTGACATTGAGGGAGAGATTATTGTTTCACCAGATTTCCCACCTCTGTTTAGATTGCAGGGCAGATTTCATTGTATTGACAGAAACTGTACACTGGCTTATGACTTAATTATTGCCCAATGAGTTGTTTCAATGACTGGGGAAAGTGCTAAGTCGGAAACTGCACTTCTGACCCAAATGGGCAGGCAGAGCATAAACCCACATGGGCAGGAAAGTTAACTTGTAAATAGGGACTGCTCCTTGTGAATTGGCTATTTCACCCTTTAACTTGGACAGCATAACTATATAAGTAAATGCTCCCAGCAAAGGCAATGTTCCAACATAAAATGGCCTATGTTTATACTATTAGAGGTGAAAGGAATCAAGTACGTTTTGGGCACCAAGATATAGGCTACAGGTTTAGTCTGCTAAAAATTAAATTATTCCAAACTGTGTAAATCCTAAGTAATAGTAATAAAATCTTGAGATCTGAAATGTATTGTTTTAAATATTTTTATCTTGTACCTCCCTTGCACAAATTGTTACGTACTAGTCATTTATGGGCCATATATGTCATAAGACTACAATTTATTTATTAATTAACATTATAATGGGTCTCCTGCCTTGTAAGCAAATAATATCAGAGAAAGAAGAAAGAACTTGAATTTTTGTGCCTTTCACAACTACAGGACACCCAAAGTGCTTCACAGCCAATTAAGTACCTCTGCATTCTCATCACTATTGTAACGTCAGCCCCCAATATGCACAGAGTGAGCTGCAATGAGATAATAGCCAGATCTGTTTCAGTGATGAATGGGGAATAAATTTTAGCCAAGATATTGGAGAGTTCTTCTGTTTAAATGATGTCTTTTATATCTACCTGAAAGAAAAGGTGGAGCCTCAGTTTAAGATCTCATCCAAAAATGGCACCTCATAGAATTATAGAACCTACAGCGCAGAAAGAAGCCCTTTGGCCCATCAAATCTGCATAGAACACAATCTCACCCAAGCCCCATCCCCATATCCCTACATATTATACCCACTTATCCCTCTGACCTACACATCCCTGGACACCAAAGGGCAATTTCTTAGCATGGCCAATCAACCTAACCCGCACATCTTTGGACCTCCACTCAACTCTCTCTTAGTGCTGCATGAAGTGTAAACCTCAAATATCCACTCAAGTCTCTGGAGTGGGATTACCGTTGAACCTCAACTGAAACCTAACATTTTGGCTTAACTGGTCAAAACGCATTGTTCAATAAGTGATTATAACTTAGTGATAGAACTATTGCATGGTTAATATAATAACATAAAGTAATGGTTAGTACAAAGAACTCAAAATATGAAGAGGTTGGAGAATGGGACTCTACATAGTTCTTTTAGGGACTCAATCAACAGACCAGGCAAACCAAATTCCACAGCAAGATTGTAGGCCCAGATTTTTTGACTGTGACATCAATGGTAATTCATTCACTGTTATCAGTCAAAAAAAATAGGTCTTTATCTCCCTTATTTCTAATATGGTTGTTATATAACTCTTGCAGATCTATTAGCAGAAATATGAGACCTAATTTCAATTCTGTGTAAAAGAGAAAATGCTGGAAAATCAGTGACAAAGAGTCATCTGGATGTGGAACATCAGTTCTTTTCTCTCCTTACAGATGCTACCAGACCTGCTGAGATTTTTCCAGCATTTTCTCTTTTGGTTTCAGATTTCAGCATCCGCAGCAATTTGCTTTTGATCCTGGCTGGCTTTTGAATAACTTAAATTCTCATGCACAGACATTTGAAAAAATCCAAGGAGCCTTTCAAGTTTTGCCACAATTATAAATACTATATTGAATATTCTTAGAATTGTTTCTGAAGAAAATAGGAGCATGAGTGTGCCATTTGGCCCCCAAGCCTACTCCACTATTCAATATGATCCTGGCTGATCTTTCAACTCAACTCCCATGCTCTCCCCATACCCCTTGACACCTTTAGTGTCTAGAAATCTATGACTTTCCTTTTTAATACATGAAGTGATTTGACTTCTGAGTGAAAATATTTCTCTTCGTCTCAGTCCTAAATGGCCTATCCCTGTCCTGAGATTGTGACTACTTGTTCTAGAACCCCCTGACCCCAACTAAGGAAGACATCATCCCTGCATTCAGGCTATCCAGACATGTCAGAATTTTATACATTTCAGTGGAATCCTCTCTCACTGTTAACTCCAGTGAATACAGGCCTTGTCAACCCAAACTCTCCTCATGCAACAATCCCACAAATCAGTTTGGTGAACCTTTGCTGCGTTCTCTCTATGATAAATATATCATTTTAGCTAAGGAGACCAAAACTTCATATACTACTCCAGGGATGGTCTCACCAAGGTCCTGTTCAGCTGCAGTAAGAAATCCTTGCTCTTGTACTCAAGTCTTCTTGCAATTAAGGTCAACACACCATTGCCTGCCTAACCAGTTCCTGCACATGCATGCTTATTTTAAGTGACTCATGTACAAGTACTCTCAGATCCTTTTGTATGCCAAAAATCTAAACAATATTCTGTTATTTTTCTGATAGTTTTTCAATTGACATCGACATGTCCTATTATTTTAAAATGTACAGATCACATGCAGTGCTACACAAATTAAATGAACCTAATTAGGGTGCTAGTTAGGTGTATTGGCCGTACTAAATTCTACCTCAGTCTTCCCAAACAGGAACTGCACTGTGGTGACTAGGGGATTTTCACAATGACTTCATTGCAGTGTTAATGTAAGCTGACTTGAACTAATAAGTAAACTTAATCTTATGGCTTGGAGATTTGTCTATAAAAGTCACCACGAGGATTGCTTATTTTCATACATTGTGTGTTGATTGAGCTCATCTGTATGTATTTTTACTATATCAAGGTTAACAAATTCCACTTAAAGCAAAGTAGCTGAGCAACGGCGTTGGCCCGGTTAATATTAGAATGTATCCATCATTTTTGAAGATTAAGTTTGCGGTATTTCTGTTGTTAGCGCAAGTGGTTTTGGTGAGATGTTAGCATTTTTTTTTGTTTATTATAACAGAATTGCTACAATGAGTTGAAAGAATTCTGTGGAGCAGGCATTAGCTTGAATGGGTATTATATGCAGCTATGATCTGTAAAGTGTTCCAAGTAATGGTGCTTGCAAAATGAAGAAAGGCAGGGATCACTTACAAACTGAATAACCACAGAAATGTCCATTTTCCATTCTCCTTGGTCTATACTTTCAAATAGTGATTCCTTGACAGACACATTTGTAATAAAACAACTTAACTGTTAAGACTCACTCAATCAGTGGCTGCTTATCCCAATCATTTCAGCAGAACATCCAATAATTGGAAGTTTCTTATTTGATTTCAAAACATTTTTAAAAATTTGGGAATGCAATGCACCATGTATAAAAGAAGTTGTGTCAGTGGATATTTAAATGATGACTAATGGACTGCATGGGAAGACAATTACAATATGCTACCCTTACATGTAGATGAACTTGTGCACAAACTAGAACTGAAATGTCAAAATAACCCTGTTTTTACACATGACTAACAGCTTCTGACACTGTTAAATATACAATGTGTAATGTGTTTTTTCCTGATTACAGCTAGATAAACTGTGTACCAGGAGCAGTGAGAAAATACATGCAATTTATACAAAGTTAGAGATTATACTAATAAACTTAGGTTTGATTGTTTACTTTAGCACTCTTCCTTGACATAACTCTTGAAACAGTGTGCCAAAGATTTCAGTGAAATCCTATATTGCATCCCTTTCCTACTGAAATGCAAAAGCTTTAACTGGTTTTACATTAGCTGTTAGGTTCTCTTAACTGTACAATGATGATTTTGTCTAAACTATATTCCATTATTAAATAGCCAAATTGTACAAAACTTCAAATATGTAACAGATAAGAAATTTGAATGTAAGTATTTATGTGCATTTGGTGTAATGTGGCAAAAAGATTCTGTGCAAATGTTTAACTTTAAAGGAAGTTTAAGGCAGAAGCTATGCTGTGAACAGGATTATATTGGTAGCAGAAAAAAATCTTAAATATTCAATTTGACCAAAATGCAAGTATTTGGTTATCCGGTGCAAATAATTCTTGGATCAGAATTATATATTTTTCTTGGGTTCACAATTGTTTTTGTGTGTTCACTGGATGCTAGAGCTGCCCTTGCAAGCTTTCCAAGGCAGGCAGCCAGAAGTACCAGTAAAGATAGTCACTTCCAGCCTTATTGAAACCAGCAAATATAATTTTTGATGGTTGTTAGCTGCACAAGACCTGTGAATCAGGCGTCAACAGTCTTAGCACCTCATAAAACCAACATACTAGCAGCTATTATTGAATTACTGGTTGGCCATATTGTTCATCTAGAGCAGCCCATTATTAGTGCATTTCTCTGTTAGGCAAGTTTTTAATTCACACAATCGCTTTCAGTAAGTTACAATACATGCAACCATTATGCTCACATCTGCTTGAGCCTAGAGATTAGCTGTTTCACTGTAGTACATGAGCAATGGGAGCTGCATGCAGAGGAAGTGGATTGGCTCAGTTAGTACCAGAATTTAACAGCAGGGCATGACAAAAAAGCAAAGTTTTTTGATGGAGATTTTTCATTTCTAATTTGTTTTTGTCCCTGTTTACTGGTACACACTGTACAACTGGCACTCAGGAGGAGTGCACAGATATAGACTATAAGAAAAATTTTAAATGGGAATGTAGTCAGCAGCAGTCAATTGAACATTCAGAAAGTTACTTTTTCTCTTTTTTTTCAAATACTCAGTATTTGAATATTTTTTCAATTGGATAAACTAGATGTTGGCCCAATGAGCAAATTGACACTAGCTCATTGAAAGAAGAATTTAAAGTTTAATTGCAGGTGGAATAACTAGCTGGAAAGAACATGAGATATTTAGTATGTTATATTAATATGAGTGCACATGTTGTCTTATTATTTTGGTTCCAGAAACTTGGTTGCGGCAACTTAAGTAAAAAGTAGAAATATACCATCAATCTGTATTGTTATAAAGGTATCATTTTAAAATATAAAATAAACTTATCAATGCTGCTATGTCAAATGTTTATAGGTGCATGCCTTCACTATATTAAATGCTGTTGTATTAACTGTTTTTTTTTTATTGAATTCAACAATTTTGCCTTGTTTTTCAGCTGAATATGCTGCTCCTCGGGCTATCTTGACAGGCCATGATTGTGAGATTAGCTGTGCTGCGATATGTGCAGAACTCGGCTTGGTTATCAGTGGTTCAAAAGGTAGGTACAAGTAGAAGATGTTGCGTATTGAAAAATGAACCGTATAATTTGCCGAGTGGAAAATGAGATGTTTATACTTATTAATAATGTCTATTTCCCATGCAATACAATTTTCTCAAACATTGCAAGGATTGTTTTGGGAGTAACACATTGCATGGGAAGATGATAGGAGACAATGGTTGTGATCATCTAAAAGGAAAAACTATAAGAAAATAGCACGTGATTAGCTCAGCAGAACCTCATCCGCTTAAGATGCATCTGCTGTATCTCACGTTTCAAAAATACGATGAGACTCAGGTGGTGACTTTACGCTTGAAATTTAAAGATCCACCAAGTAATAGAATGTCCTAACTTTTGTGGCATAATGGTGATACATGCCCATAGTCTTCTGCCTGACAAGTTAATGGTTTTATTTATGGCTGGAGGGGGTGGGGAGGAGGGAGGGCACCAAAAGGAAACTTGAAAAGTGGCATGTGCATGACCAAAACAATACTTAACTATGTTCTAGATGCCAACATTAAATTTAATTAGCTAAGATTTGGGAACAATGTTATTTGAAGAGGGTGAGGCAATGGCTTCAATCTAAGCAGGAGAGGAAAAATATGGTTGAAGCAGGAATTGGACAAGTACCACAGTCTGTCAGGTTTTATATTTGGTGCTTTCTATTGCTTTGGTGCTTTTAAAGATACAGAACATCAATATGCTGTCACAATGATGGCACTAAAGTATTTTAAAGTTTATTTATTAGTGTCACAATTGGCTTACATTAATACTGCAATGAAGTTAGTGAAAATCCCTTAGTCGCCACATTCTGGTATCTGTTCAGATATACTGAGGGAGAAATTAGCATGGCCAATGCATCTAACCAGAGCATTTTTTTTGGACTGTGGGAAGAAACTGGAACTCCTGGAGGAAACCCATACAGACAAGGGGAGAACCTTCAGACTCCACACAGACAGTGACTCAAGCCAGGAATCAAACAGCTACCGCATTTTACTTTTGTGTATTTTTTCTATTACATCTTTAAAGAAGTCAATAATGTTGATCATGTACAATCTACTCTTTTTCAGTGTGAGCTTTCTATTTTTTATTGAATGCTTGACTATTGCATCTTTCAGTAAAGATTCCATTGTTTTTCCTATTACCAATGTTATGTTTTAATTCATTCAAGGGATGTAGGTGTCACTGGCAAGGCCAAAATTTATTGACCATCTCTACTTGTTCTTAAGGTGGTGGTGAGCTATCTTCTTGTTCTGTTTCCTTGTGGTAGTTACATTTTGTTGTACAAAGAGGATATAACTGAGTGGCTAGCTAGGCCATTTCAGAGGATAGTTAAGAATCAACCACATTACTGTGTGTATGGAACCACTTGTAAGCCAGACAGGATAAGGCTGACAGATTTCCTTCACAATTACTAAACCAAGTGGATTTTTACAGCAATCTGGTAGTATCATAATCAGTAATGCCCTGCATTAAGAACATTAAAAAATGGGAATAACATACAATCCTCGAGCCTGTTCCACCATTTAATATGATCATTGACCCTTGGTCTCGACTTCAGTTTTCTGGTTCCCACATCCCTGATTCCTTCAAGAAAATAATAGTGGAGTATCCTCAATCCTCTTGAGCAGAGAATTCTCAAGATTTCCACACCTTTTGAGTGAAAACACAATTTCCTCATTTTGGTCCTAAATAATCTGAGATTGTGCCCCCAAGTTCTGGATTCCCCAGATATGTGAAACAACCTCTGTGTTGCCCTTGTCAAGCTTCTCGCCCATGTCAAGCTCCTCAGAATCTTCTATGTTTTAATGAGATCAACTCTCATTCTTTTAAACTCTAGAAAAAAGAAACCCAATTTTCTCAACATCTTTAGAGTCCCAATCTAGTGAATCTTTGTTTTACCACTTCCAGTGCAATTCTTAAATATGTAAAGCAAAACTGTTCAGATTGGTCTCACCAAAGCCCATTATTCATGTGGTAAGAGTTTCTTATTCTTGTACAATACCCTTGGAATAAAGACAGTACCTTTCTAATTTCTTGTTTGTCCCTTAATTTTTTGAAAGTCAACATTTAAAAAAATTCTGCTTTTCTATTCTTACAACCAAAGTGAACAACCTCACACTACCCCCCCCCCCAAAATTATATTTCATCTGCCACTTTGTTTTCCACCCCTTAATCTATTTATTATCTCTTTGCATCCTTTTTTGTTTCCCCTTCATAGTTTATATTTCTATCTAACTTTGTATTGTCAGCAAAATTAGATGTGTTATCTTGGTCATTGTGCCAAAATTATTAATATAAATTGTGACACTCCACTAGTCTTGAAAATGCCCTGCTTATGCCTACTCTTTTTGCTTCCTGTAGCTTTCTCTTTCTTCTCTTTGTTGAATAGTAGTTTGACATTTACTAAGAAAGAACAAAACAGCACAGGAAACAGGCCCAACGAGCGCACGCTGCCACCCCAATGTTCCCACCTCTACCCGTGATCCCTGTCTATGTTTATAGATCTATGGATTAAAAACCAAATTTGAGACAATTTAGGGAGAATTTGTTTTCCCAGTTAGCCTAAGAGCGCATCTTTGGGATGTGGGAGGAAACTGGAGCACCTGGAGAAAACCCACACAAGCACAGGGAGAATGCGCAAACTCCCACAGAGACAGGCCCAAATCCATGTATCTGCACAGCACAGCTATAGTCACTGAGCTGTCATGTTGCCCATCAAATGGTCCAGGTCAAGCCTACACTTGCTGACTTTCAGTTTGCTGGGGCCATTCTAGGGAATTTTGGTAAATTATAATCATTGCATCCATATCTCTGCAGCTGTTTCTTTTAGAACCCAAGGATATAGGCCACAGGACCTGGGATTTGTCAGGTTTTTGTCCCATAAGTTTTTCCAAATCTTTTTCCCTGTTGATATTAATTATCTCACTCTTGTTAGCCGCTTGATTACTCTCCATTTGTGGCTAATTACCATTGTGGTTGTGTTATTGGACAAACAACCTATAGGGGTTTAAAAAAACCTTATAAATTAAGCTAATTGGTCCTACTCCGTTTTTAAGTATAGATATAACGTGAGCCATCTGGCAGTTTTCTGGCACCATTCCCTTTACTAATGAATTTTTATGTATACATGTGTAATAGAGCATCTACTTAATTTCCCAAGTTATATAGTCTATACAGATCAGGGTTTTATCCTCTCTCCATCTTTTTTATATATATCTTCTAATTTTCATGTTACCCCTTGTTACTATCCTTGATGAATGCTGGGGAAAAGCATTTATTTTATATTTCTGTTATTGTGCTGTCAGTGGTATTATTCATCCAAAAACTCAGCTAATGTTGGGGACACAGATTTGAATCCCACTACGGCAGTTGGTGGAATTTGAAATCAATAAAAGTTGTCTGGAATTAAGAATCTACTGATGACCATGAGACCATTGTCAATGTCAGAAGTACCCACCTGGGTCACCAATGTCCTTTAGGGAAGAAAATCTGCCATCCTTACCCGGTCTGGCTTATATCTGACTTGAGAGCCAGAATAATGTGATTGACTCCCAATTACCCTCAAGGGCAACAATAGAAGAGTAATAAATGCTGTCCAGCCAATGATGCTCATGTCCCATGAATGAATTAAAAAAAAGTTGTTTGCGAGTTTATCTTTGTGTCCCTGTCTTGATGTGTTTCTTCGTTATAAAGAACAAAGAAAATTACAGCTCAGGAACAAGCCTTTCTGCCCTCTAAACCTGCACTGACAATGCTGCTCAACTGAACTAAAACCCCCTACCCTTCCAGTAATCATATCCATCTATTCCCATCCTATTCATGTATTTATTAAGACATTCCTTAAAAGTTATTATCATATCTGCTTCCACTACTTTCCCTGGCAGTGAGTTACAAGCACCCACCACCCTCTGAGTAAAAAAAACTTGCCTCGTACAATTCCTTTAAATTTTGCCCCTCGCACCTTAATTCATGCCCCCTAGTAATTCACTCTTCCACCCTGGGAAAAAGCTTCTGATTATCGCTCTGTCCGTGCCCTCATAATCTTGTAGACTTTTATCAGATCGCCCCTTTGTCATTTCAATGGGCACAAATCAAATTTTTCCAACATAGCTCATAGCTAATGCCCTCCAGAGCATCCTTGTAAATTTTTTCTGTACCCTCTCCAAAGCTTCCACATCCTTCTGGTTGTGCGGCTACCAGAATTGAATGCTATATTCCAAGTATAGCCTAGCTAAAGTTCTATTAAGCTACACCATGACTTGCCAATTTTTAAACGTCATGCCCTGGACAATGAAGGCAAACATGCCTTATGCCTTTTTGACTAGCTTCTCCACCTGCGCTGCCACTTTCAGTGATCTGTATACCTGTACGCCCAGATCTCTCTGCCTATGAGTATTCTTAAGGGTTCTGCCATTTACTGTATATTTCCCATCTGCATTAGACCTTCCAAAATGATTTACCTCACATTTGTCCGGATTAAACTCCAACTGCCATCTCTCCACCCAAGTCTCCAACCAATCTATATCCTGCTGTATCCTCTGAAGGTCTTCATTGTTATCCACAATTCCACCAACTTTTGTGTTGTCTACAAACTTACTGGTCAAAACAGTTACATTTCTACATTCAAATATTGCTATTTGAGCCCAGAGCAAGGGCATAAATATAGGATAACGATTAACAGACCAAAGAAAGAATTCAGAAGGAGTTTCTTTACACTCAGAATGATGAGAATGTGAAGCATTCTGATAAACGGAGCTGTTGTAGCAGATAGTACTAATAAATTTAAGGTGAATCTTGATGTAAACGTGAGTGAGAAGGAATTGTGGGATACTGGGGTGGGAGAGTTGATTTAAATGGATTTTAAGGCCTGTGTCCTTCAGATTCTATATTGGTTACCCAGACATGGAGCAAAAATTGGAGGATGAGTCCTCTGTGGATGCTTTAGCGATTAGTCAGTGACATAACTGGTAGAGTTTTGGAAGCTAATCACTATGCTGCATCTGACCAAGAAATAAAAGCAAATTACTGTTGGCGCTGGAATCAGAAACCAAAAGAGAAAATGCTGGAAAATCTCCATAGGTCTGTCAGCATCTGTAGGGAGAGAAAAGAGCTGATATTTCAAGTCCAGATGATAAAGGGTCATCTGGATTTGAGATGTCAGCTCTTTTCTCTCCCTATAGATGCTGCCAGACCTGCTGAGATTTTCTAGAAGTTCCCTTTGAATTCTTGCCAAGGAATGGTGTGTCATATAGAAGGAAAATTAAAATAAGATTTTGTGAAGGAAAAGAAGCATTTAGATAAAGCCAGTAAATGTCAAAGTAGGTAAAATTCGGCTGTCAGTTAACACAAAGATCGTAAGTAATTTTGGTCCTGTTTTGTGTCATTGTGCAAAAAAGAATAGTTATTTGGTCTGAATGGTTAAGCTCACCCTCCTGCATATGCTAAATCCCTGTACTGCGTGTGATTTCCTGTGAGAACAGAGACTTTTTTTTAATGAACTCTACCTAGTGCTGATTTGCTCCAGAAAAGTTTTATTACCTTTTCCCAAAGGCTTTAAAAAATTTTGCTATAAAAGAATTACCAGATGTCTGACCCAAACAAAACCCTAATTAATTGTTTCCATAGCAGCCAGCGTTATGTGGTATTTCCAAAACTGTCATTGTGTCTTAAAGAATGATCATTGGGTCTAGCTAGGAGATTCAACCTGTGCAACTACCCTGCCTGAAGTGTTTACAATTATATTTTCTACATAGCGTTACAAAGAGCTGAACTTCAAATTTGAAGCTGTTAGCATTGGTTTTCAGAAAGCAGTTGCATATGTATTATTTCTAAATGACAATGCTTAAAGAATTTTGCCATAATTGAAATAGAAAATAACAAAACGTGTGAAACTGGAATCTTGGAAAAGCAGAAAATGGTAAATCTGCACCCATTACACAGACGGAATTCTTAAAAAGGCTTATTTGCTCACAAAAATATCACTGAAATACCTTATTTTCTCTTCATGATTGATAGAGGGCCCATGCTTAATCCACACAATGAATGGAGACCTTCTGAAAGCTCTTGAGAGTCCTGAAAATTGCTTGCACCCTCGTTTAATCCAGTTGTCCACTGAAGGGCACTGTGTTATTTACTATGAAAAAGGCCAATTTTGTGTCTTTGGTGTAAATGGAAAGCTGCTGACCAAGATGGAGACTGAGGATTCTGCGAAGGTAAGCAATATATTTTACTTGGAAGGAATAAACAATGAAATGCCTTACATTCTGTACACTCTGCCCTTGCTTCCCTCAGTGCTTTCTCCAAGCAGTATTTAACACAGAGGAATATTGATTTTGTAAGTTGACAGTCGGGGTGAGAATTGATGGTCATCATCAGATTTCCATGATCTTGTTTTCCCACCATCTTCCTACCTTCCCACTCCACCATAAGCCTCTAGCGGCTCCATCTCACAAGTTGAACAGGACATAACTAGGTGTGGTGATGAAGTAATCTAGGATGTCTGACATTTCAGCTATTTTAGGTTGTTGTGTGACTCGTCTGAAATATGAGTTTTCTGCAACCCTGTAGCTTTAATTTTTCCTGGTGCTAATTATATATTACAAAATTGATTGAACTGCATGCTAGGATTGGGTCTTGTTACCCTAGATTTCTGGTCCAGTGCCACGTGCTCATTTAGATCTAAAATCCGAAACATTAGGAGACAAATTTATCAAATGTTTACATTGAACTTCTGCCCAGCTGAACAATATAGTCAAGGTGATGTGTTTGAACTGAATGCTCTTGTACTACATTTTTCTGAGTTTTTCTTTAGATTAATTTCTTCTTAAGTGCTTTGAGTAGTTGCAATCTTTCTTCAATTTTGCAATCAATCCAAAAGGATATACTGTTACTGGGGCAAAAATTGGCTGGCTACTTTTTAACCTCCCAAGAAATAAGGTATTTTGTCATTTAAGATTTGCTATCAAAAGAATTTGTCTTTCACAATACCGGATTTCCCAAAGAGTTAGAGGACTTTTTCATCGTAGTTACATTTGTTCTTTTGTAGGCAAGCTTGCATGGCAAAGTTCCACAAATTGCTAGTTAATCTATTTTTGACATTGTTGGCTGAGGAAGGAATGTTTCCTAAACTCCAAGAAAATTCCCTGCTTTTGTTTGAATTGTGCCATGGGATTTGTTACGTTCAATTGCGTAGATTTGTTTCAAAAAGAGGCATCTGTGACTATATAGCACTTCATCAATGCTAATGGTGGTCTGAGTTTAGATAACTCACTTGGATGTTGAACTGGGGCTTGAATGCATTCTTCTTTGTAAATCAGAGACCTAATGATGAGCTAAGTTAGAAATTTAGCCTATGGATGAATTGAGCACGGAGCAGCTCTAGTGATTTAACCAGAAGGCTGTGCCTGAAACTGACGTGTACAGTCGGAAATTGTAATTTCAAAAAGAAACAAAGTGTCTGTTGTGCATCACGTCTTTCAAATATGACCCTGGAGCTTAAGTAATTGAGCACTTGATTGTCAGCTAGGTTCTCAATTTGATTCCCAAGGCTAGTTGCTGCTCAAACTCCCTTGCCTCGGTTGAATGAATTTCATCTGCTCTCAGCAAGCATTCTGTGTGTAGACCAAGAACTGAATCTTGAGTGGCGAAGCATTTGCCCCACTCAAATGTATCATCTGTTCGTAAATATATAATGTATTGCGTGTAATTTTTTTAGGATTTCTGGCTGCTTTTAAGTGTGTTTAAAGTTCATTGTAAGCTGTGGAAATTTTACTTGACATAATTGAGAAGCAATGTGCAGATGTGCCCTTGGAAAGGGCCCTTTTGGGGTTTAGATTTGAGAAGTCTGAAGCTTCTGTGCTTTATCACATTCCTAGGCCCAAAAAATTGTGATTAAAGAGTATTCGAGGTAAACAATAATTGCCCACAGACTGTGAAAATTACATTTTTGTGGTATTTGAAATAAAAAGAACTTATGGGGCAGTGCAGAAATCCTTTGGGTACTGAAATGTGTACAAGAAATTCTTTGAGGTGCTTTTCAGATGTCATGTAAGGGAATACATGCCAGAATGCTGACAACTGCAATACTTTTCAATTTTCAAGCATAAGACAGAATTCAAATTTACTTTCATCTTACATGGCAAAGAAAAATTACAACTGCATTTCCTTTCTGGCTGGGAAATATGTGTTGTTCAATCTACGACTCACACCTGTTTTGATCTGCATTCTGACCTAAAATAATAATACTCAATTTTATTCTTATTGGCATCAACTGCTCACATTACGTTGAATGTAAAAAAATCATTGATCAAGTCAGTTCTTTGATTACTTTATTCCCAGTTCTTTCTTTTTAAATATCTTTATTTCTTTTGGTTTTTATTTTAAATCACTTGCAGTTTCTGATTGTTCTTTAAGCAGAGCATTCCTGTATAGGTTTAAATCTGTTCCTGAGAGACATCAAAAGCTAAACAGCCACTAAAGTAAGGTAACGTTGCAATTGTGCTGCCACATTAAACAAACTTCTGAACTAAAATTAATTTTATAGTAACACAATTACTGCTTTCCTGAACTGTGTTCAGCCTTTATTCCTGAGAGTGGAAAGAGAACAAGATTAAGGGTGCTGTCCCCAGCCACACAAATTTGAGATGTTTTCCTGTGCATTCAGCTGTTCTTATATTGTTTTATAATGCTGCTTAATTCCTGTGGTGTCTAGATTCCCTGCTTACAGGAATTCCTGTTGTATATAGGCACCCTATAAGATTCTCTGACTTTTGCTTATTTGAAGCTTTCTAAGCTATCCTGACTTTTTGCTTTTGGGGATTTCGTTATCTATGTAATGCTCGTCATTTAAGTAGATTTTTCTCAAATTGCTGTGCCTATTTCATTTTATTTATTGCTCTTCCCTAATTATCTTTGAGAAAATGGTGACGAGTTATCACCTTGAACCCTGCAGTTGATGCAGTGTAAGTACACCCATAATAATGTTAGGGAAGGAATTACAAGATTTTGACCTACTTACTTTAAGTAACAGTGATATAGTTCTAAATCAGTGTAGTGTGTGAAGTGGTGGGGAATTTGCCAGTGGTGATATTCCCATGTCTTTTGTCCTTGCCTTCTCAGAGCTGAAGGTTAAGGCTTTGGAAAATGCAACAAGACAGTTAATGAGTTGCTGCACTTGGTACGTACTGCTGCCACTGTATGCCAGTGATAGAAAAAGTGAATATTTAAGGTGATAGAGAAGGTACTGATTAAGGAGGCCAGTTTGTCCTGGATGATGTTGAGCTTCTTGAATATTGTTATTTTCTTATTATAGGAATAATACAAGTGATCACTTTGAAGAAAAGATTTGTTTGTGAAATATTTGTCTTAAATTGAAACTAGATATTATGTCAAAGACATGAACCAAAACATTTCAAAATCTCAACAATTGGCCAAATAGATTAACAAATACAAAATTTGATTTTGGAAATAAATAAAATATGACCTGAACTATTGGAATGTTCCATCCATAATTCCTGTGTTCCTAATGATTCACTGGATGAGATTCTTTGTTGGGCTGCAGTTGCCTTTCTCAGTGCAATTCAGCCAGAATTGGCCAAACCAGTACAAAATATTGAAGAATTTTGTGTGCAAGTTACATCATTAATTTGAACTTCCGGGACCCTACTCATGGTTTAAAAAACATTGCGGTGGAAGCCCCATCCACATGTTTGGCCTTGCCCTCTGATTAATTGATCACCATTTCAAGTTTCCACTAAGTGCGCCTATATGTAGGTCTTCAAAAATATTCTTAATAAACTTCAAATTCTAGGTCAAATTTGGCATGCATTAAAAGTTTTATTTGAATCTACAAATAAATTGCTTATTGTATAACAATATTGGTACTTTAGCATATTATTCATAGTGGAATAAGCACTGATTCAAAAAGCTTCTTTTATGTGACAAACCAATTTTCCACTGCATTTATAAAGCTATACCAGGTGGAAACTTGAAATGGTGATCAATTAATCAGAGGGCAAGACCAAACATGTGGATGAAACTGCCAGCGCAATGTTTTTTTACCATTCGTAAGCAATCATGTAATATCTATAATGCGAAGATTTTATTTAAAAAATGCATTCTGAAACATTACCTGATTGTGTTGGTTCTTGGAAGATTTTATATTTGAAAAAATGCAAAAAATGTTTGAATGGAAACTTGAGCCAAAGTATCTATCTGGTCAGTTATATCCAGAATGGAAACATTTGTTCAAACCTGTGCAAAATAGTTGCAGAATTTTTTTTACCAGTGACAAATTTCTGCTGATTTTTGACCTTTTGATTAATTCTATGTACGAATCAGTTTTCTGCAGTTTGGGAATTTGATTAAAGCTACTGTAGTCTCTGATTTTGGAATCAAAAGTGTTTTTGGAAAGTATTATGGTAAATTCACAATAGTAAATTCGTGTAGAATCTTAAAGCTTGGGAATGGAACATTTTGTAGAATTAAGGGAGAACACTGGTATAGTGATAATGTTACTGGACTAGTAATCCAAAGAGTCAGGAATGCTCTGCGGACATAGGGCAAAATTCCACTGCAGCAGCTGGTGGAATTTAAATTTGATTAGTATATATGGAATTGAAAGCTATTCAGTAGTGGTGATCACGAAACAACAATAGATCATTGTAAAGACCAATCTGGAAATCTGTCGTCTTTACCTGGTCTGACCTATATGTGACTCCAGAGCCACAATAATGTGATTGACTCTTAGCTGCCCACTGAAATCACAGAGGAAGCTACTCTAAAATTATGGACAATTAGGGAATTTTTTTCTGTTTGGCAGCAAAAGAGAAGGAAGCTCTTAGAGGAAATGTGTGAGCTAGCTAAAAAGATTTAAAACCTAGAATACTATATGAATAGTTTGGAGATTTAAGAGGTGAGAGATTTCTCAGAAACAAAGCTCAGTGCTGTTGGTTGGTTGGTTGAAAAAGCTACACCATTAGGATTCTTGTGACCCAAGGGAGAAAGGTTCATAAAAGTGTATCTTGCTTAGAATAATCAGATGTGTAAGAAATACGGACCTTTAAAGAAATCATGTTTTAAAATTATATAGCACTGTCATGGAAATAAATATGGAAGTTACCTCTAAACTGATTGTAAGCAGTTCTATCTCTGATGTAAACACAGTATTGCAAACCACTGAGCCTGAGTATAATTGTTTCTGAATTTGGAATTGATAAAGATTGTGAAATAAGTTATTATTTCAAGCATTCATAGGGAAATTTGCCTGATGTCCAAAGAGATAAATAAATTTCAATTTTCAAAACAGTTCATGGAACAGTCAATGGTTTTTTGCTATCAAAGAAAAATATTTACTTTGGGAAGAAATAAATTGAACACAAATAAACCTTATCAACCCAACAGCACTGCTATTTGAATTTTGGATAATTTTGAAATACCAAATAAAAATGACGGGCACAATCTCACAGGTTACTTTTGAGAAAATACAATGTTTGTGAAAGAATAAACAAACAAAATAGGGTAATGCCTGGAATTAAGTGAGAATTTTTTTTAATCACAAGATCAAATGCTACATTTTGAGATGCTGATGATGTTTTAATTAAAAAAGGTGCATTTTAATTTTTAAAGTAGAATTTACAGTAGTGAGCTGGTGCTGTTGGAACAGTTTAAATAGCCATTTATTACAGCAAATTCATTCAGTTTTGTTGTAATTATATTTTCCCAGATCATCATCTTCATGTTCTCTAAATGATTTCAGTTGTGAAGAACTAGATTAGAAATTCTAGATTCCTTACAAATCTAT
This sequence comes from Sphyrna mokarran, assembly GCA_024679065.1. Lineage (NCBI taxonomy): Eukaryota > Metazoa > Chordata > Chondrichthyes > Carcharhiniformes > Carcharhinidae > Sphyrna > Sphyrna mokarran. The sequence continues at coordinate 131,057,082 of JAGIQG010000001.1, forward strand.
GCACAGTACAATTTTTTAGGAAAATGTCAGGTGCAATCCTAAAGATGGTCAAAAATTCTGCACTTTTATGATTTCAGAAAATGCTGCAGAAGGACTTCATCTTTGAAAGTTATTATCAGTTTTTTCAGTGATCATCAAATTGGCTGTTTATGTACCTAGTAGTATTAAACTGTACAATCCTTGCATTTTCTAATTTGGCTAATGAAATGGAATAATTAATCCTACTAGCAAACTAAGTGTTAGGATTTGTGACTCTACTGTTGCATCATGAAACAGTTACAAATAACACAACCAGCAACACCATTTGTCAAGAAACCTGGCAATCGAGTGAAGAATGTTTTGATCTCAGCTGTTTGTAATGCACATGCCTTTGATATATTGGTCAGTAGAAACCAAAATGACATATTTTCTTAAAATAAATATAGAACGTAAGATGAGGATAGTGTGCTTAATGATTTATAGTTATGACAAACTGACATATTATGAAAAATAAAACTGTCGGTTTTCAGTTAGAAGAAGTGAAAATGTTATGTCCTTGGAGAAATTCGGGTGATACTGTTAATATACAACCTTGTTTAAAAATACCAGCTGTTGAGATGCAGCCAGTCAGCAGATGAGTAAGTGGTTATGAGCTGAAAGCTATGCTATAATATGTGCAATTTTTCTCCAGGCTATGTTGCTGAGTCGTGATGGGCAGTACCTCATCACTGGTGGAGACAGTGGAATTGTGGCTGTGTGGCAGGTTTGGGATCTCAAACAGCTGATGACCTACCCAGGCTGTGATGCTGGTATTAGGGCCATGGCCATGTCACATGACCAAAGGTAAGATTTTTCTAAAGAATACTGGATAAACTAAGCATTCCTTTGGGTCAGCAACAAACAAATGGCTCTAGCCTTTGATTGCACTCGAGCTTGGCATTTCTATTGTCTTTGCACTGGGATTTGTAGCAATTAGTGAGCCAAAACAGTATGGTGCCCTCTTCAGGAGATCTGGGACCTATTCAAGCAATGGTGTGCCATATTAACCAGATGTGGGCAAGAATGTCAAAGTAATGACACACACAATACTGTTCTTTTCCAACAAATATCCTTAATACTGTAGAATACGGAATCAGCTCAACATACGTAGATAAGCACTGTGACATGGATGAAACTGAAATCGTAGGCATACACACATAACCCCCACACTCTCTCACTCTCTCTCTTTCTCAGAAGCCTAACTTGCTCATTTCCATCTTCCAATACTTAAAAAAAAAAAGCATACTGTATAGAAAACAAACATCTTGTAAGTATTTTGATGACAATTGGATTGTTTACATAGACTTTTTTTAAATGTGCTTTGGAGTAGTCTTTTGAAAGCAACCTCAAAAACTGAACGTGTTCGTCTATCAAATGCAAGTAGTTGTTGCCTGTGGTGTTTCATTAATATATTGAGTAAAATCTTTTTAAAGGTCATTTTCAGGCTAATAGCTTGAATGTTGAAATTTAACCATAATTCGTTTTCATGTTGAGTACAAAATACCAATGTTTTAAACAAAGAATTTATATTTTTACACTTCAGTAGTTAATCACCTGAAATATACTGGAGTAGCAATTTTGTGAAATAATTTTTGCAATTTTAATTGGTGCAATTATACAGAACTGGATCAAACATGGCTTTTCTTTCCCTCTGCTCTGTTCCTATTTAAACTCAGCTAGCTTTGCCTGATAATTCATTTAAGGAATGTGCTCTTTTAATGATCTCACCATTTTTAGTTTATTATTTTGAGAATTTTTGTACTTTTCTGAATGAGGATTGGTAATTCAAGGGGAAAGATAAAAATTCTACATTTAAGGCTATTGCAGTCTGCTTTAACAAGGCCGGACCATGCATGGTTAAATAACAACAGTATGCCACCATTCTAATCTCAGAAATTATCACCATTGCATTAACTAGTTGTCTTGTATTCTCATTAAGTAATTTTGCCAATTTGCTACCAACTTAAGGAAGATTTTGTCCTGATGCTCCATGTCCACAAAGAATTAGGTTGAGACAACCCAAATTCATTTTGAGATTTTACAGCCAGCAAGCAATGGATATTTTCAATCCATCGATTTGAGGATGGATTTCCAAGCAAATCCCAGAGGCAAAAGTCAGTGCCAAATCCTTGCATTCATCCTGTCACCTATTTTGCTATTATGCCCACCCAGGCACAGTAAAGCTGTCATTTTAACTATGTAGTGAGTGGCGATCAAAAGCAGAGTTTTCCTTTTTAGCAAATTCAAGTTATTACTAGCTACAAGAAGACATAAAACCTGTTATTCACTTATTTTGTCTACTCCTGAAAATATTCATTTATTTAAATTTTAAAAAGCAAGCACAATCTGCATCACAATGTCTACCTCTATATCTATAAATCACCTGCTGAAACCCAGCTGTCATATTGGTTACTTTGATGAAGTGAACTGACATGATTGAAAGTTCCCGTAAATAGGAATGATTCCTCTGAATGTTAAATATTATGTCAGCAAATTATCATCATTTTTGTTCCTTGAGTATTTTAGCACAATAATGATTGAACTATGTTGTATTCTATGTAATTAACTATACTTCTTTTGATTTAGGGTCATTATTACAGGTATGGCGTCTGGAAGCATAGTACTGTTTTACATTGATTTTAACCGATGGCATCACGAGTATCAAACCAGGTACTAATGGTATACTCAAGGCACAGAGATGCACTGCCATGTGTTGGAATCATGAGATTGTGATCTGAAAGAGCAATCAGCCATCGTTGGTGCATTGAGCGTTTTTAATCAACGTAGTCATTCAATCCTGCCACTGTATATATAGGCATCCATCCATATGAAGAAACAACAAATCTGAATGTAACTTAAAAGTCTCCAGGAAAGCAGAGTATTTTGAAATGCTTACTGCTATTTTTGTAGAATATAAAGAATTTGACATATCATTAGTAGAACACCAGAGCATATAAATCTGTTTCCGAAATACAAACGTCTATTTTTAGGAGGAACAAATCTTTACATGATTCTTTATAAACCTCTCATTCATAAGAAATATAATGACTATTTCTTTATCTTCATCTCTAAGAAGAATAAGTGACTGATTTGAAAGAATGTAAAACAGAAATTTTAATCAGATGTTCATAATTATGTTAGAACTAAGCAATATATTTACACCTGTGATTTATTGCATATATAGAGATCAAATTTTTAAAAATTTTTGTTTTGGGGAGAAGGTTTGCACGTGGGGTGTACAAATCCTTTTTAAGGCATGGTTCTTTACTGTATTTTTTCATTAATGTTATGGTAGCTTAGCACTGATATTACTGGGAACAAAGAGCAATATTTAAATTATGACCTAGGATTTTTTAACTTTATAACAGTCTATCAGAAACTATATTCTTGTCATTGGCATGCTGCTGGGCTGGAAAATGGATCTTTCCTCAAAGTTCAGGTAAACGGTAAATCAATCCAGTGTAATAAGTTTTGTCTGTTCTACATTAGTGTGTGTGCATTTTCAAAAATTATGTTCATTAATTTTGTTTCTATAGCCTTTGTTAAACATGTTTGTAATCCTGACATTGTTATTCAACATTGAATTCCGATAACTCTTTGTAACTGTGAATTCTGTTTGGGTTTCTGTCCTGCTTGTTGTGTGTGTGAAATCCTGCTATTGGGATGTTGTAGTCAGGCTACAAACTTTCAAAAACTAGACTGCTGAAAACATTCCACCTTGCTGAGCAAATGTTTGCTCAATATGGATCTTACTGGTGCCTAATGGCGCATTAGTAACCTGCCAGAGGGACCAAGTTACTGTATTTCAAACCCCACTCAGAAATGCTTTTTGGTGATGATTTGGAATGAGGTTATTCCAGGTTGTGTAATGAAATCAAAAATAAAGTTCACTTGTATCATGAGACTGGGGAGTTTTCTTTTGACTGACAGTATTAAAACAATCCAAGCTTAAGATCGGCTGCTGTTTATTTAAATAACGTTATATCAAGCAAATCTCTAAGCCCCACTTGTAAACCGTGACTTGCATGACTTGTGGATCATGTTTTTCTTTTCTGCAACAGAACTCCAAGTTACCTGAGGCTATGCAACCGAATAACTAACTCTTTAAAGACTGCATGGTCTGAACTGGAGAAATAATGCCAACCCTTTTTTGAATGTTAATTATAGAACACAAGCTGTGCTTGCAAAGTTAAATTCCATGAATTTAACTATTTCAGACAAGCAATTTTTATTTTGGATTTCTTTTAATAAAACTGACTTCTGAAGTAGCGATGGGGGTGTTATTTAGAAAAGTGCTGTTTTAATTGTATCTAATGCTGTAATTGGAAATATCCCACTGACATGCAATTGATGGCTTCATTATCACTTGAAAAACTATTCATTAGGTTTCCAAGAATAGTTTCAAGTACCATTATCATGTGGCATGTTTAGATTTATTTTATCCTTGAATTCTACTTTGCGCCAACACTGCCAGATGTATAGTTTTGCTTGAGACTAATGTCAATAAGTATATATATTAACCCTAAAGCACTGACTACTGATCAGCTGCTACAATTAAAATGTTAAGTTCTGCTGACTAATACAATCCTAACTCTAAAAGAAATGATTTTTCCAGATTATATATGGTAAAAGTCTGATTAATTGATTCAGTTCATGTTTGTGGAGAGCAAACTGGATGTTTACTTCAATGGTAATCTAAAGCTAGAGAGAGTTGGAGAATGCAGTCTGTGTTTGCTTTGGCCACTGAAAATGTTACACAGCTGCCATATTTGGAAAATTAATTTCTGCCTTGGTTTCATGTTTAATTTGCTTGGGTAAAATTCAAAGCTGCTCAGTTTGTTTGTATTATACAGTTTCAGAATTTTTAAATTTGCATACCTAGCTTGAGAAAGGAGATAAATAAACATTATTCTTGGGCTAAGATATACTCCAATAGAAATGTATAAATATAAAATCTATCCAGACCATTAGATTGATAGGTTGGGGTTTACATTTGTGATTTATTGTATTGGTTGCATGTTCTCAGCCATACAGAGGTTACTGCATGTTGACAAAGAAAGAATTAGTAGCTGAAATCAGCCTGGTCCGATGCAATCAAGTTGGTGTGAGAGCAGCTGAAGCCATGAATTGCAAATTGAAACCAAAAAACTTTGAACCAACACTTAATCCAGATTTAAATTTACTTTTTTGGGGTCTATACAATTTTTTTACTTTGAAAAGGATGGAATTATTGGACCCAATACCTTTCCTTTTCCTAAAATAAAATCTGGGGAATATTCTTCACACTCTATGGTCCAGGGTTTGCCATTGCCAACATGCTGTCAGAGCAATTTACTTGCTACTTTAAAAAGTTTTGAAATGAGTAGAAACATTTCATGTCATAAAAGGACCATATGTTTGAAGAATTCAATATCCTATGAATGTGCTAAACTTTATTAGCAAATTGGTCCACATCTCAACACCTATTTATATGAAAATGTTCCTGGAAAATTAATCAAAAGTAAAACTCTTCATTGTAAGTCACATAATTATATAAAAAAAATTAAAAGTGCTGCATACAACAGAGATTCTATTTTTTTATTACAGGGATGCTGCCTTTCAGTAAAGTATTTAGCATATTTTTGAAGATAAGAGATGGTATGAACTTTTTCTAGATAGTGTCGTGTACATCATAAGATGTGTTCATGTATAAATGTTTAAAAATTTGCTTTTTCATTGAGCTAATATCCATATATGCATTCACCCTTTTTTTACATGCAATTTGAATGTGCTACATCAAGATTTTGTTTTCAAAAAAATTCCAGTGATGGAAGGTAACAATATTTTATGTTTAAACATATGCAAGCACCTTACTACTAATAAAAAAAACTTGCAGTATATCAGATTAAAGTTGTGGAACATTTTCTGAAGTGCTGTAAAAACTAAAGCTCATATTTAAATTTGATCTGCTGATGTTCTACAATATCAGCTGAAAAGGCATAAAGAACAGACCTGAATTTTAAACTCATAATTCAAGGAATCAAGATTTGTCTTAGCTATTAATGATGAAAATTTGTATAATCCGTCTGATCAGGTTACTCATAACTGGGGATATTTGTCCTATAAATGCTGGTTGTGATAAATTATATTGATAATGTATTGACTTTTATTTGGAAAAGAAATTTGGAAAATAAGACGTGTCCCAAAATAATCAGCTGAAACTGTATTCTGATGACATTGCTGTGCATTTGTTGCAATTAGGATTTCTTCATGTTGCTATGATAAATCTTGACTTTCCATTTATAAGAACTAGGCAGCTCCAAGTTAGCAGAATTTCATTCTCGAGTAATTTTTATTGCAAATAACAATCTCTAGTTCCCCTGGGTCATATATGCAACGAGGGATTATGTTGGTGATGCTGTTCTGAACTGTATGCTGACAAAAACAAATGAAAAGCCCTTTTCCTTAGCTTCCGTACTTAGATCCTAGTCAAGAGGAACTTCATCTACTTGACACTCAAGCATTGGCTTTCTAGAATTTTTTTTCCCAAATTATTAATTGTTTCAAACTCGTTCTTGACACAAAATCACTAATTTATGTGGATACCTTTAAAAATATAAGCTAGTATAAGTTCTTGAAAATGTAACAAATGAATCCGAGAGTTCTGTTCCAGATCCATGAATCTGTGAGTATCCCACAAACATCTAGTTATATTTTGGCTGGTGACTGCTTTGTCCTACATATGTTGCCATTAACTAACTATCAGGCTCTATATAAGATAGATGATAAATGGATTAGTTTTGAAGCATTACTTTAATTACCTGGAACCTAATGAAGTATATCCCAGGACATCATGGGAGGTTAGGGAGGAAATGGCAGGTTCCCTAGTCAAGATAGTCGAATCATCGATAGTCATGGTTGAGATGCCTAAAGATTGGAGAGTGGCGAATGTTGTGTCTTTGTTTTAAAATGGCTATGGGGAAAAGTCTGGGAACTATAGGCCTGTGAGCTTCACATCTGTAGTGGGTAAATTATTAGAAGGTATTTTGAGAGGCAGGATTTACAGGCATTTAAAGATGCAACGATTGATTAGGGACAGTTGGCATGGCTTTGTGATGGAAAATTATGTCTCACAAATTTATTTAAGTTTTTTGAAGGGGTAACCAAGAAGGTAGATGAGGGCAGTGTAGTTGATGGACTTTAATAAGCCTTTGACAAGCTACCATATGGTAGGTTGCATAAAGTTAAATCTCTCAGGATCCAGAGTGAGGTATCTAAATGGATACAAAACTGGCTTCTTGACAGGAGCCAGAGGGTGATTATACAATGTTTTTCAAAGTGGAGGCCTGTGACCAGCAGTGTGCCTCAGGGATTTGTGCTGGGCCCAATGTTATTTGTCATTTATATTAATGATTTGGATGAGAATATAGGGGGCATGATTAATAAGTTTGCAGATGACACCAAGATTGGTGACATAATGGGCAATGAAAAAAGTCATTTCCCATTGCAGTGGGATCTTGATCAATTGGGCTGATGAATAGCCTAATTTAGACAAATGCGAGGTGATGCATTTTGGTAGATTGCACCAGGGCAGGATTTACTCAGTTAATGGTAGGGGCACTGGGGAGAATTACAGAACAAAGAGATCTAGGGGTACATGTTCATAGCTCCTTGAAAGTGGAGTCACAGGTGGACAGAGTGATGAAGAAAGCATTCAGCATGCTTGGTTTCATCGGTCAGAACATTGAATACAGGAGTTGGGATGTCTTGTTGAAGATGTTGGTAAGGACACATTTGGAATGCTGTGTGCAAATCTGGTCACCCTATTGTAGAAAGGATATTATTAAACTAGAAAGAGTGCAGAAAAGATTTACTAGGATGCTGCTGAGACTTGATGGATTGAGTTTTAAGAAGAGGCTGAATAGACTGGACTTTTTTCTCTGCAGCATAGGAGGCTGCGGGTTGACCTTTCAGAGGCCTATAAAATAAAGGGGCATAGATGAGGCAGATAGTCAATATCTTTTCCCAAAGTCTGGAGTCTAAAAGTAAAGGGTATAGATTTAAGATAAGAGGGGAGAGATACAAAAATGTCCAGAGGGGCATTTTTTTCACAGAGGATGGTGAATGTCTGGAACAATCTTTTATAAAGCATTTAGATAGTTACATGGGTACGATGGGTATAGAGATTTGGGCCAAATGTGGGCAATTGGGATTGGCTTAGGGGCTTTAAAAAAAAAAGGGCGGCGTGGATAAGTTGGGCCGGAGAGGCTGTTTCCATGCTATAAACATTTATGACTCTATCAGTTGTGCTTTATTTTTAAAATTCAAAATAAACATGTCTCCACTCAAGCTCCTACTTTCTATTTAACTCGTGCTGGCAAACCAGCTGTTTTCTTTAAATTTAGTTTTTAAAAGTTCCAGTTTTGAGGTTCACATAGGAATTTGTGGCACATTTGTTGACTGTAGTCAATTCTGCTGGTTCCTTTTCAACCCCTTGTTCTCTTTTCCTCTTCTCTTCATAGAGATTCTAAGAATGAATGCTTCAGGTTGTATATGTAATTTTACATGCATCAAAGATTTGACTAATATTAAATATGTTGACCATTAAATGAAGGCTGTGTAGAATAGTACACAAAATAAATATGTACAAATGGGATGGAACTAAACTACCAACCTTCAAACAACTTATCCATTTCTGGTTAATGTACCAAGACCAATCCAATTGAGTGAATCACCCCTCAGACTGGTTGATAATTGAAGACCATATTCCCTTCAACCTGAAAGAACCAAAGGAGTAGCGGCCATTAACTGAAGAAAAGGAAATCTGTTCTGGATGAAAGAGAGATGGTAGAGATAGTTTGCCCCTTTTCCATCTTTCAAATATCTAAAGCTAGATATGCTTGCAAAGAATTTTAGCCCTGAGTACTGTAAATGTCAAGAGCAGATATATGACAGGATTCTTGTAAAGTTTTTAAAAAACAAATGTTTATTATTCAACATCTGAATGTGTTTATAACTGCACCCACTTGCACATGCATATAGCCACACACTCAAGAAACGGTTGAGTGTAAAAGATAGCATACGTTTTTTCTTGAAATGAAGGGTGTGATCTTACTGGCTGTTCATCCCACTCCCGTGGCAGTGAAGGTGGAGAATTAGGTGTCCACCAAATTTTCATTCACTACATCAGGACCAGAAAATTCCACTCACTTGAACGAAGAAAAGATTCCAGTCAAAGCTTTGAAACATTGCAGGCCTATAACTCCTATTTGATTCACTAAAGTATAGTGCCTGGAGATTTAGGAAGATAAATTTGTTGTAGTTTATTGTTTGCACTGGCAAATATCACTCCAGTCATGATGCAATCAAAACTCTGTGGTTTGAGAAGGCAGCTCTCTCCCACCTTTTCGAGAGCTGTTCAGGATGGGCAATAAATGCTGGCCTAGCCAGCAATGTCTGCACCCCAAGAATGAATAAATTTTGAAGAAGAAATATTGCTTCAGCTCCTCAAATAGAGAATTAAGGGTCAGTTCTAATTCTGTGCCCCCTCATGGTTCTTAGGCAAAGACCTTTTCCTTTGCTGGTCTGGAACTTCCTTGCTGCTCCAAAAATGTCCTTTCTTAAATGTTGTTATCAAAATTTTAGTTGTCATGTGACCAGAGTATTTTGGTCCATTGTCCTCACAAATGGCTTCTGACAATAGCTAAGTTGTAGTCAAACAATGAGTTCAAGTTGCATATACTCATGTAGCATTGCAATAGAACTGGATTCTTTCACCCCCATTCTCTGGATTTCAACTCCAAAATGGAAAAGTCTGCAAGCCATATTGTGAAACGGTTAACGGTTTCTTTTGAAGAAGGCAACCATTAACCGCAGGAAAGATCTTCTGTATTTTAATGACTTATCAAAGATATGTTATGAAAGTTCGTTTGCATTTTAATTATTTGTCCAGACAGAAAAATAAGCTTGCATACCTTGTGTATTCCAAGAAAAAAAACCACCTGATCTTTCAACTCCATTTTGTTATGAAATAGTGTCCATTTTGAGATGATATTCCATTAAACCATAGTATAAGAATGCCACAAAATGTCAATTTTGAATTTATACACAGTCTATTTGCATGTGCATGATGATATATTGAAAGAAAAAGTGCTATTCACAGATACTGAGTGATCAGAATTTGCATTTTAAACAATTTATTATAACACTTTTGGAAGTTTTTCATTATAAATGTATTAAAGGAGATGTTATTGATCTTCAGGTAAATACCTTGTTGAACATACAGCAGCTTCCTTCTGCTGAAAATATTCAGAAATCCTCCATTTGTCCTATCAAAGTAGTAATGCAACATGTCCATCAGAGACTTGTAACTGTTTTAAATTTAGCCAAAGGAGGGTCAGTCTGTTTCTTAATACTTAAAATGTTATATTTTTCCATGTGTTTAAAGTTAAGGATCTGCACAAGTTCTCAAACATTATTTCTCTGATCTCCGCGATTACATTAACTACTCACAGATTGAGAGGCAGCCTTGCTCAAACCATCAGTACAGGGGATCTGTTTGGAATTTGACAGGTAGATTTTGCTTTGAGAATGCAAATGAGCAATATATTGGTGACCTAAAGCGTATACTTTTGAATCTGGAGTTCAAGTGCCAGGAACAGCATTAAATTAAAATTAATCCTATTGTTTTTCTACAAAAGTTCTTTAGAAAGCACGCTTAATATGGTGTGATCCTTCACACATGGAAGTTGGATTTCAGTCCAGTCCAAACTTTTACTTTGAAAGACTCCTCTGTAAATGCTGTACAGACCCTGTTTATAATGAGTTTGGGCAGTCTCACCCTAGAATCGAATGTGGATCCACAGCATAAGATTATCCACACTTTAATCTAAATCTAACTCAGCAATGAGATGGTTGCTGTGGGAAATGGAAACAGTGTTAAAGGTGCTCTCCTGAGATTATCACAGCATGTTGGGACAGAGTAAGAGCTTTTCTCTGCATCTGGTCATTATTGTTGTACTCTTGACTTTGTGATGGTGGTATTCATGAATAAATAATGGGATTGATCAAGTATATTAAAAGATTGCCAATATAATAATTTTGTCAGGACCACCCACCATGAAATTAGAGAATGAAGATGCCTGATTAATCTCCATGATTTATTTTCAAATTATTTTATTGGTTTTCAAAAGGACGTGAGAAACAAAGTACTATGCAATACAATAATGCAGCTCCCTGCCCCCCAGTAAACAAATGAATAAACAAAATCTGTGCAAAACCAGAAAAAAAACTATTTAAACTAACAGTCAACAGTAATTAACTCTAAAGAAAGAGACAAATGGCTGCCATATATGATAACATTTCTCAGTGGCCTCTCTTCTAGTGTACTTAATCTCCAAATAAATATTACATCTTAACTAATATTAAGCAGTAGGTAGCTTGGGGGATCTCCAGGTTAATAGAATCTTCTTGCTGGTTATCAAAGAAGCGAATGCAATGACTGGCTAGTTCAGACGGGATTCCAAATATGACTATCAGAGGGCAAAACTGCAGGCCTAAGTTTAGAACTTTGGACAGATTGTCAAAGAAGGATGATTAAAAACCAACTGGAATCAAATATGACAAAATATGTAGGTATGTCTACAGAGGCAAGTGTTGCACTTGAGTACAAAAGGGCATTCAGCCTCTTGTCTTTGGGTAAGTGTTCTCCAACAACAATACAGAATCACTGAGCAGAAACTGATAGCCAAGTTCCGCACACATGAGAATGGCTTCAACCGGGTTCATGTTACACTATCTGTAACCCCCTGCAACTTGCCTGGGTTTGAAAAATCTCACTAACTGCCCTGTCTGGAGACAATAAACGTTTCTTTAACCTGTGCTAACACACTCTCCACTCACATTGTCTGCACCTTTAAGACTTGATTATCTGTAAAGACTCACATTCCAACCATTATCTTGTAAATTAAGTTTGTGTCTTTATATCCCTGTTTGTGAACACAACTCCCACTCACCTGATGTACGGACAGTACTCCAGAAGCTTATGGCTTATGCTATCAAATAAAACATTAGACTTTAACCTGTTGTTATGAAATTTCTTACTGTGCTAACCCCAGTCCAACACCGGCATTTCCACGTTGGGGCAAGTGACCACATTTGTTGTTTATGTAGGAAAAAGTCTTGTTAATTCTGGCCGTGATAAAGTGAATCCTGTATAGAACTTTGAAATAAGCTTAGCCAAGTGCAGAATGGTGTTAAGTTGACTCTAAGCAGGGCCTCCACCCACCAGTCATCTGTAAGATCAAGCGTAAGTTCCGCATTCCAGTTACTTCTTGTGTAGAGGGTATAGAGAATAATTTTAAAATAAAGCCTCTGCTAATTTGGTGCAATGACAAAATGTCTTCCAATAATGTTTCTAGAGGTAGTTGAGGGAAGGATGAACAAAACCAAGAGTTTATAATGGTGAAGACTAGACTGAGGCAAGTTAAACTTGGTTGCAAGCTGACTTAAATTGGCAAAAGTTCCATCAACAAAGAGATCAGTAAACCATTTTGAGTCCCCATTCTCTCCAAAGGGCAAATGCTGAGCCAAGCTTAAAAGACAAGAATAAGCAGTTATTACAAATGGAGCATAATAGCGAAGGAGAGGTAAGTTTAAAATGTTGATGGAATTGCTTCTGTGTTTCTAAAATAGAAGTCATAGTGGGGTTTGACATATATTCAGAAGCAGACAAAGATAGTGGGACACAAATTAAGGCAGAAAGGGAGGAGCAGCAGGAATGTGCATCCATAAGACTAACATATTAAAACATTTTGAATATTGGCTACTCAATTATGGTACAATAGGTTAGATGGTGCTAGTCCACCATCCTGCTTCCTTCTCTGAAGTATCACTGTACAGAGTCGAGGAGTCCTGCCTGCCCAGACAAATGTTGATATCAGCTTGTTTACCACAACAAAAAATGATTTCAGTAAAAAGACAGTAACACATTGAAAAAGAAACAACAACCAGAATGTTCATTTTTTTAAAAATTGCATCCTGCCAGCTAAAGAGGCAACTTATTTCAGTGCTGTAAAACCACCTTAATTTTGGTGACCAGGTTTGTAAAGTTTGTTTTGTGAAGAGTTACCCAATTAGGAATTAAGTGTGATGTTCAGATCGAAGTAGCAAAAAACTAGCAATAGATATTCAAAACTTGAAAGCTTATGGGGGAATCTGTAGGGCTGATTGGAAAACACTTTTATTGATATTCAATGTATAGCCAGAGAATGAGCCACATTTCACGGAGCCTCTGTATTTTTTGGGGTGTAATTGAGTGTTATCTCATCCAGATACATAGGATCATCAAAGTCTTTACTCAAGTCCGTATGGGATATCCAAATTATTTTGAAAGTCGGCTATTATCACATTATCCAACAGAGGCTCTGATTTATAAATGTTACAGTAAAAAGAAGTGAAGGTTGAATTGTTATCAGAGGTGGCAGCAGTAAGATTATAGGAGGAGTTCTTGACCTGGGAGATAAATGGAGAACCAGACAAGTCCCTGAGTATGTGGGTCAGAAGGGGACCAGCTCTGTACAATATTCATAAAACATTCCTCTGGACTATTGTATAGTTCAAAAGTCCCTTGTTATAACCAAATAAACTCCAAGACATTCATGCAATTGAACTTGCCCATTAGTTTGAGTTTCAAGTGGCCAATACATACTAACCCTGAACACCAACACCAAAAACTTATTGACCTCATGGCTGGCTCAGTAATTAAATTAGGTTATTTCTAACATTTTCACTTAATTTGGGGTAGCCAAAAGACTTAACCACAATTGAAGGAATCAATGAAGATGTTCTCATAGGAATGGCAATACAAAGCATTAAATTGCCATTGAAAATATAAATCCTAAAAACCTGATGCTGTCATTCCGTGTAATTGGAGGATAGTTCAAGATGAGAAGTCAGTTCGCAGATTCACATTCAACAGGTCCACTTTCAGCAATCCTGAGTGTAAACAACAATAGCTACGTACTGAAAGGCATAATTTCCAGCCATTATTCCCATAAAATCTACCAAGAGGTTAAACAATTACCCAATTAGGAATTAAGTGTGATGCAAAGAACAGGCTGCATGAATCAGCCTGAAGCTTATTCCTTTCTTGTCCATCATAGGCTTGATACTTTTAAGTGCTGCTTGCCTCCTTGCCAGATCGGCACTCTTGTCCCTGGTAAATCTTAATTGGGTGGCTTTGGTAAGTAACGTTGCAGTGCACCCTCACACACTGAAGAACAAGCTCCTTTTCTTTGGAGCAATAGAACTGTACTGGGAGTCACCAGATGAGGTTTTGGTCAAAGAGGATGATGGGCAGAGGAAATAGAAGTAGAAATATCTTTCAGCCGAATGCCCCATCATTCATTATAAAGGTGGCTGACCATCCAATCCAATTGCTTGATCCTGCCCTATTTCACCTGCGCCCCACACCCCCACCAAAATATAATTCTCTAGAGTTATACTGATGGTAAGGTGATACGGGATGGGAGGAAGAGGAGATGGTGGCATAGTGGTATTATCACTGGACAAGTAATCTGGAGGCACAGGCTAATATTCTGGTTACACTGGTTAAAGTTTCCCCAATGGCAGCTGGTGGAATTTAAATTCAATTAATATTTCAGGGATAGAAAAGCAAGTAGAAGTGGTCGTTCAGCCCTTAAAATCAGCTGCATCATTCAATATGAGCATAGTTGATCTTGTATCTCAACACTAAATTCCAGCTCTCTTCCACATTCCTGAAGCCTTTAGTGTCTAGAAATCTATTTTCTCTTTAAATATATTCAGTGACTTGGCCTTCTGTGTTGAGAATTCCACAGATTGCATTCTGAGTGAAGGTATATCTCCTTAGCTCAGTCCGAACTGACTTACCCAGATCCCAAAAGTGTGATAGTTTGTTCTAGACTCCTCAGCTAGAGGAATCAACATCCTTGCATCGAGATAAATTACTGCGATGCTGGAATCTGAATCCAAAAGAGAAAATGCTGGAAAATCTCAGCAGGTCTGGCAGCATCTGTAAGGAGAGAAAAGAGCTGATGTTTCAAGTCCAGATGACCCTTTGTCAAAGCTCCATGATAATCTACTCCACTCCTCCACTATACCCAATACCTCTCCTATCACTCGAGTCTCCTTCCTATGCAATTGCAGAAGGTATAACACCTGCCCCTTTACCTCTTCCATGTTTACCATCCAAGGTCCAAAATACTCATTCTATGTAAAGCAGTGTTTCACTTGCACCTCTTTCAATTTGATGTATTGCATTCACTGCTCTCAATGTGATCTCTATATCAGAGAGACCAAGCATAAGCTGGGTGATTGCTTTGCTGAGCACCTTCAGTTTGTGCACAATCAAGACCCTGACCTTCCGGTTGCTTGCAATTTTAACACAGGAGTTTGAAACCAAAAGAGAAAATGCTGGAAAATCTCAGCCAATCTGGCAGCACCTGTAAGGAGAGAAAAGAGCTGATGTTTCAAGTCTAGATGAATCTTTGTCAAAGCTGCAATCCAGTCTATCCAAGTTTTATACATTTCAGAGATTCCCTTTAATTCTGAAGTCTCGTTAGTACAGGCATAGCTAAGAACATAAGAACTAGGAGCAGGAGTAGGCCATTTGGCTCCTTGAGCCTGCTGAGTCATTCAATAAGATCATGGCTTTTTATGGACTAGGCTCCACTCACCATACTCCTTAATTCCTTTACTGTTCAAAAATTTATCTATCTTTGCCTTAAAAACATTCACTGAGGTAGCCTCAATTGCTTCACTGGGCAGGGAATTCCACAGATTCACAAGCCTTTGTGTGAAGAAGTTCCTCCTCAACTTAGTCCTAAATCTGTTTCCCCTTATTTTGAGGCTACGCCCCCTAGTTCTACTTTCACCCGCCAATGGAAACAACTTCCCTGCTTCTATCTTATCTATTCCCTTGTTTCTATAAGATCTCCTTCATTCTTCTGAATTCCATGAGAATAGTCCCAAGTCTACTTAATCTCTCCTCATAAGCCTCTCAACTCTGGAATCAACATAGTGTATCTCCTCTGCACCCTGATCAGTGCCAGTATATCTTTTCTCAAGTAAGGAGACCAAGGCTGTACACAATACTCCAGGTGTGGCCTCACTAGCATCTTATACAACTGCAACATAACCTCCCTATTTTTAAACAGCGTTCATCTAGCAATGAAGGACAAAGTTTCATTCGCTTTCTTAATTACCTTAATTATTCCTACAAACCAACTCCTTGTGCTTGTACAAAGAAACCCAGATCGCTCTGCACAGCAGCATACTGCAATTTTTGATCATTTAAGTAATAATCCACTTTGCTGTTGTTCCTATGGATGACCTCACATTTACCAACATTGCACTCCATCTGCCAGACCTTCACCTACTCAGACTATCAATATCTCTTTCCAGCTTTCAGCATTCTCTGCACACTTTGCTGTGCCACCCATTTTAATATCATCTGTGAATTTTGACACACTATACTTCGTCCCCAACTCCAAATCAGCTATGTAAATTGTAAACAATTGTGTTCCCAACACTGATCTCTGAGGCACACCATTAGTCACTGATTGCCAAACAGAAAAACACCCATTTACCCCCATCTTTGCTTTCTGTTAGTTAACCAATCCTTTATCCATACTAATACACTACCCATAACACTGTAGTTCATCCAAGCTCTTCTCATACAACGATCCTGGAAATCAGTCTGGTGAATCTTCGCTGCACTTTCTGTATTGCAAGAACAAAACCGCACAAAAGCTTTCTAAAAATCCAAAGACACTACATCCACTGGTTCACCCTTATCTATTCTACTAGTTACATCCTCATAAAACTCCAATAATCCAACATGATTTCCCTTTCATAAATTCACATTGGCTTTGTCTAATGTTGTTAATATTTTCTAAGTGTCCTGTTAACACATCCTTTATAGCATTTTCCCTACTATTAATGTTCAGCTAGCCTCCCTGTAATTCCACTTTCTCCTTCTCACCTCTTACATTTGCACTCTCCAATCTGCCAACATTATTCCAGAATTTGGAAATGACAATCCATTATTTCCATAGCCATCTCTTTTAGAACCCTGGGATTTGGATTATCAAGCCCTGGAGGTTTATCAGCTTTCAGTCCCATTAATTTCTCCAGCACTATTAGTGCCTTCTTTCATGAAGTGGGGACTAAAGTGTTTAATTGCACTGCCATTTCCTTGCTTGCCATTATAAATTCTCCCATTTCAGACTATAAAGAATCCACATTTGTCATCATTAAGCTTTTTGTATATTTATAATATTTTTACAGTCCATTTGTACATTTATTCATATTCTGTTTTCCTCTCCTGATCAATCTTTTGGTCTTGCTTGCTGACTTCTAAACTGCTCCTAATCTTCAGACTTATTACTTTCTCTAGCCACATTATATAACTCCTCTTTGGCTCGTATACTAGTCTTAATTTCTTTTGTTCGCTATGGTTGAACTGCTTTTCCTGTTGAGCTTTTGCACCAGAAAGGCATGTATAACTATTGCAATGCATATATTTGTTTCTTCAATATTAGCCATTGCCTATTCAACTTAATGCCTTTTAACAAAGTTTCCCAATGTATCAGCCAAATCAGACCTCATATCTTCATAAGCTCCTATGTTTAGATTTAGGAGTCTGGTTTCAGATTGGATTACTTCGTTTCCCATCCTAATGAGGAATTCTATCATGTTATGGTCACTCTCCCCTAAAGGACCCTACATATCAAGATTAATTAACCTCTTCGCAGTATACAATCCCAAATCTAGGAAAGCATGTTTCTTAGTTGACTCCTCAACTTAGTCTGAAAAAATCTTGTACACATTCCAGGAACTAATCTGCCGCTGTTATTGCCAAATTTGTCCAGTTTATATTTAAAACTTATAAAGTCACTCATGATTACTGTAGCAGCTTTGTTACATGCTTTGATTTATTATCACATATATTAATATACAGTGAAAAAGTATTGTTTCTTGCGTGCTATACAGACAAAACATACCATTCATACAGAAGGAAAGGAGAAGGTGTAGTATGTAGTGTTACAGTCATAACTAGGGTGTAGAGAAGAATCAAATTAATATATGATGATCCATTCAAAAATCTTATGGCAGCAGGAAAGAAGTCGTTCTCAAGTCAATTGGTATGTGACCTCATTTCTAACTTCCTAACGCCCCTACCTTACCACTATTGTTTGCAGATGTACAGACAATCCCACTAATGTTTTTCACCCCTTTTTACATCTTTTCTGCCCCAGATTGTTTCTATATCTTGATTTTCCGAACTAATATTTTGTCTCACTGATTTCATCCTTAACTAACAAAATCACCCTACCTCCTTTTCCTTCTGAGTTTAAGTTTGTTCATTAATGCCACAAGTAGGCTTGCATTCACATTACAATTAAAGTTACTGTAAAAATCCCCTAGTCGCCACACTCTGGCACCTGTTTGGGTCCACTGAGGGAGAATTTAGCATGGCCAATGCACTTAACAAACATGTCTTTCAGATTATGGGAGGAAACCAGAGCATTTGGAGAAAACCCTTGCAGACATGGGGAGAATGGGCAGACTCCATTGAGACAGTGACCCAAGCTAGGAATTAAACTTGGGTCCTTGGACTGCGAGACCACAGTGCTAACTACTGTGCCACCATGCCGCTCTTTTGTCTATCCTTCCTAAATATCAAGTACACTTGGATATTCAGTTCCCAGCCATTAGGCATGTTAACATTTTTACTCATCTTTTTGGGCTAGCGACCTATTTGCTATTTCCTCTGCTTTCCAATTTTACTTTTTATTTTTCCAACTTTGATTTCTGTCTTTGTTTCCCTCTCTTCTTTGCCCCTCTGTTTCTGATTCAAATTAAAAACTAATCTTAGTGAAGGTGATCAGTCATCAATTGTTGTAAAAGTTCATCCGGTTCACTGATGCCATTTAAGGTCTGGCCTACATGTAATTCCACAGCAAGATGGTTGACTCTTAACTGCCCTCTGAAAAGGACAACAAACCATTCAGTTCAAGATCAATCAGGGAATGGCAATTGATGTTGGTCTTTCCAGTGATGTCCACAATCCATGAAAGAATGAAGAAAAAAGGAGGTTTAACTGAGACACAAACATCTTTTGGTGTTTTATATTCTAATAGTGGCTGCAACTGTAGTTTTTCAACATTAAGGAATGATGGGAATGAGAACAGGTTGGTTCTGGACAAGTGTATACCCTGGAATGATCACAGACAATTAAAGGGTGAATTGTATTGATTTTCTACAGCTGTCAGTATGAGCCACATGCAGTAATTGGAGCTCATGTTCCACTGGCAGCCATTGCCACAGGCAAACTGGAGCTCAAGCTGGGCTGAAGCCAGAGTGAATGGATCGATGCAGCCAAGACCCAAGCAGCTGAACCAATTTTTTTTGCTGGAGGGTGTTGGCAGCCAGCAGAAGCTTGGATAGAAACACCTGCAAAGGAGAGCTGAAAACATGTGAATGCAGCTACAGAGGCTCCTAGTGTATGTTTACCTGTTGCTGCTCCAGCATATTATTGAGTTTTTGCTGTAGCAGCAAGTGATGAGGCCCATTCACCATTGAAATGTACAGAGCACGGGAAGAATTACCTGCAGTGAATTTTTTGGACATGATTATACCTTAGGTTAGATTCTAGACTGAGCCCATAATAGGTTTTGCTGTGCACTTTGCACCCACGTTCAACAGGTCACCTTCTGTCATTTCCACCATCTCCATTGAACCAAACACAACTTCCCTTCCCCTTCTCACATTTTCTCTGTGATACACTGGCCTGACGCAGCACCCCGTCCCTTTCTCCAGCACCTTTCAATGCAAACAACGGCATCCAATATTTGCCTTTTTATCGCCTCCTTTATTGTCCAAGGCCCCCAAACACACCTTGCAAGTGAAAGGGTGATTTATATGTATTTTTTAAAGTTTAACATATTGTATTCATGACTCTCATTGTGGTCTCTTTTAACTGGAGAGGCCAAATGCAATAGAATACCCACTTTCTAGAATGTCTCAACATTTGGTCCATAGCCTGACCCCTGACCTCCTAATAGCCTAACATTTTAATTTGCTATCTTGCTCTAACTTGCCTGACCTTGCAGTGGTTACATGGAGCTCATTCAACTGGGTGCTTTAAGCCTTCTGGACTCAACATTTAGTTAGTTTGTAACCTCTGTACTTATTTTGTTTCATTTATTTTGTGACTGTGGCAGAACTAAGTCCTCATCCTATATATTGTCTTAATGAAATATATAGAGCTATGCTCATTGCTATTTCAAAAAAAATCAAACTGGTCAAAGACCTAAAATGGCTAAATCTTAGATCATAAAACCCTATAGTGCAGAAAGGCCCTTCGAGTCTACACCTAACACAATCCCACCCAGACCCTACCCTCATACTAATCCCTCTAACCTACACATCCTTGGACACTAAGGGCCAATTTCTTAGCATGGCCAATCAACCTAACCCACACATCTTTGGACTGTGGGAGGAAACCCACACAGACACAGGGAGAATGTGCAAATGTGCAAACTCCACGCAGACAGTGACCCGAGCCAGGAATCAAACCTAGGACCCTGGAGCTGTGAAGCAGCAGTGCTAACCAGTGTGCTACCATGCCGCCTTATGTCTGTTCTATCACCCCAAGCAAAACAAAGGAGCTACCTGGCAGAATCAAGGAAACTTATATATCACTAACTAGTTGCACAGACCAAATTCAAAATAAGGTATATAAAAGATCATCTGCATTTCTTAACCAGGTTGGTCAATAGCAGACTGCTCATCTCTTAAGACAAAAGGCTCTGCAACCTTCCTTTCAATTCTTATTGGTAGTGACATTTAACAATCTCAGGAACCCAGTCAAGAGGTACACATCATTTGTCAAAGATAAATTTCTCTGTGGTCTCTGCACTGTTTATCCTTTCTCTATCCCTATCTTAACTGTCTTCCCTGCACATTTTGAATGTTGAGCAAATAAATTAACGAGTTTTTCCTGTTGAGTTTGTTGTGTGGTTATGAATAGAAAATTGAATCACATCAAAACAGAAGGATTAGGGAATATACCATTGTTTATAAAGGGGGAAACAAATCAAAACACTTTTCAGTTTACGGATAAGTAGTAAGCAAAGGATTCATCTGTGACAAAGCAGAGGAGATTAAATGACAAAAGGTTTAATGGTGAAAAGCCAATGGGAATAATAATAGAAGTAATGAAACAAGATGCATCTAGATGCATCCTGAATGGCAGGATTAAAGAATATAAAGTGAAGGAATTAATAAGAAAACAAGAAACAACTGAAGGGATAAATTTATGAAGTGAAAATGACAGCGTTGGATAAATGTGGGATAATTTAAACACGACTGTCTTGTTTCCTTTTTAATTCCTTCACTTTATATTCTTCAATCCTGCCAATCACACTTCATCTAGTTACATTTTGTTTTTTAACTTAGAACATAGAACACGACAGCACAAACAGGCCCTTCGGCCCACAAGTTGTGCCGAACACATCAAAACCTACCCAGCCATAGACCTATCTATAACCCCCAATCCCATTGGATCCCATATACTCATCCAGAAGTCTTTTAAAAGACCCCAGCGAGTTTGCCTCGACCACCACCGACGGCAGCCGATTCCATTCACTCACCACCCTCTGAGTGAAAAACTTTCCCCTAGCATCCCCAAACTTCTATTATTATTCCCATTGGCTTTTCACTATTAAACCTTTTGTCATTTAATCACCCCTGCCTTGTCACAGATGAACCCTTTCATTTTCATCCTTCCCCCTTCCATTTGTTCAAACCATTTCAATTTTGTCTCAGTTCCATTGAAAGATCACACAGATCTAAAATGTTAACTCTGTTTCTCTTCCCATAGGTGTTGTCAGATCCGCTGAATATTTAAGGCATTTTTTGTTTTCTGCAGTTTTTATTTTGTGTAGCTGAAGGAAGTGGGTGCCATGAAGCCAACCACCATCCAAACAAATTCATTTGAGAGACCACTGGGGCATTTTTGAGAAAGTTCCCTTCACTGATCTTTTCAGAAATATGGAGTTGTGCATTCTGGTTCGTTTTTTACTTTAAAGGCACTCATTCCACCCATGCCCCCTGCCAAATGCCTCTTTCATTTTCCTCTCTCCTACCATGGAAGTATTGACTTTAACTGGGATCCATTTCCAGGAGCACCAGCGTTTGACTTGTATTTCAACCTATTGATCAATTGATTTTAACTAGACTGGAATTAAACCACATGAATTTTCTGCTTGAACACTCTTTATGGTGCATTTATCCACTGAATAAACAGGATCTTCTCTGCAACTAGATTGGAAGAATATGGATTTTGGCGTGATTATGGAATTTCTGCTGTTTCTGATCCTTTTCCGAAAGAGATGCAGTGGAAGTGAATTTTACATTGTAATATAGCATGATGCAGAGTTCATGTCTATGTGAAACTTCCTGTCTGAAGGTTTGTGAGATGCACATTAATGGTTGTCTTCAGAACCTAATTCCGTGGTGGCACAGTGCTTAGTACTCACAATGCCAGGGACTTGGATTCAATTCTCACCTCAAGTGACTGTGTGGAGTTTGCATATTCTCCTTGTGTCTGCGTAGGTTTCTTCTGAGTGCTCTCGTTTCCTCCCACACCAAGGATGTGTGGGTTAGGTTGATTGTCCATGTTAAATTGCTCTTAGCGTGAGTGGGATTTGCAGGATAAATACGTGGGGTTACGGGGTAGAGCCTGGGTGGGAATCATTAACAGTGCAGGCTCGATAGGTTGTATTGCTGCCTCCTGCACCTCTATGATTCTATAAAAGTCAACACAATTATGGTTGACAGGGGAAATGTGAATGCCACGTTGATAGTGCACAGGATGCATGTTTTAGAGCGGTGATAAGAGATGTTGCTGAGATAGAAGAGTGGGAGAGTTACATTGAATTTAACCCATTCTACACCTGCTATTCTCCCTTGGATCAACATCCTTTCGAATCTGAATTTATCCCAGAACAAGCAAAGTATCTAATTGTGAGAGCAATAGCGTGCTGAGCCTTATAAAATTACATTGGAGCAAAATATTGATTCTTTAAGGTGCTTAATGATATCAAATAATAATTAGAAAATTAAATGCTGGAATATCTCAGCAGATCTCACAGCATTTGTGGGGAGAGAATAGAGTTAATGTTTCACATCCAGATGATCCTCTCTGACAAATGTTGGCTCTATTCTCTCCCCACAGATGCCGTCAGACCAGCTGAGATTTTCCAGCATTTAATTTTCTAATTATTATTTGCTATCATTAAGCACCTTAAAGATTTTGTTTCAGATGTCATCTTCCGAAATATTTTGCTTTTATAAATAGAATACTATGTATAAAAGTACTTTTTAGCATACCAAGACAAATTTGCACTTGACATTAAAATAGTTAATCACAAAATATTAATACTAATTCAGGTAAGTATCTCAAGCCTTATTGAGGTCTGTGATGAGATCATTGTCTTTGAAAAGTTTGAAAGCACGCTGTTAAAGCTGGATTTAGCCTAAACCTTCAATGTTCAGAGCTGCTTCATTGCATTAAAGTCTCCCAGTTATTTCAACTTCTCCATTCTACTTTGGTAGTATGCTGTTCCACTGAGTCTCAATTCAGTATCTGTTGTTGACATCTTTCCCTTGTTTTTCTGTCTGGTTTGTGTATTGCTGCTGATAGTGTCGGCCATGCCTTTGACAGTAAGAATCTACACAGTGGAGATAGCCTGCTAAATCTCCCTGCCTGTCTTTCTTTCTTTAAGACATTCCTTACAACCTATCTGTTTACCAAGCTTTTGATCATTTTGATCTAATATCTCATGCGACTCAGTGTTTTTGTTTGATAACAGTCCTGTGATGTTCCTTGAAGCATTTTACTATGTTAAAGGCATTATATAAATGCATTGTTGTGTTTGTCTACATACATCCCTGGGCAAAGAAGCAGGAGCAGAAACCATGATTAATTCTAATTTCTCTTAGCTGAAGATATTCCTGTCATCATAGTAGCTGACAAGAAACCAGGGATTTTATCTGCTTGCTTTCTGGTCTCACTGATTCAGAGCATCAGTGTATGCATTTAACAGGTCAACCAGTGAAAGGGTCTGTTGGGATTACATTTTAATAAATTCAACTCTTGGCAGCTTTGTAATTGAAAGTTACACTGAATGGAGGAAGGTCAGAGAAGATTGTTTTAAATAGGTTACCCTTATAGAAAGTTATTTTTGATATTACTTCTCCATTGGTCCTTAAGGTAATAAATTGAACTTTCCAAAAGAACCAGCAAGCAAAACTTCCAAAAAGCCATGTAAATGACCAAAAGCTTGATCAAAGAGATAAATTTTATAGTGAGTCTTAAAAGAAGAAAAGGAGCTAAGTTTTGGGAGAGAATTCTAGATGTTATCCCCGAGCCAGCTGGTTCATGGCTGTTAAATGCTAATACAATATAGTCATGGATGTGCTAGAAGCCAGAATTGAAGAAAATGGTGTTCTAGCAGGAACGAAAACAGAAAATACTGGAAAATCTCAACAGGTCTGACAGCATCTGTGGAGAGAGAATAGAACCAACGTTTTGTGTCTGGAGCAAGTAAAATCAGGAGAGAATCATTTTATGAGAGTAGAGTGAGGAGGAGACTGTAATTGGACAAAGGAAATGTAAATGAGGATGAAGGAGGCTGAGAAAGATGCTAAAAGTGTCCATTAAGTGATCAGAATGTGTGAATGGCAGAACAAAGGGTACATCTGGTTAAGGCAGTTGCCCTGAAAGGGGTTGGTGGGGGGTGGGGCAGATGGAGATCAGGAATGGAGAAGTGGAAACATTGAACTGAGAAGAAAGGATAATATAAAAATGCCATGGGCAGGGGGTGAAGTGTGGCATGTAAGTACTGTTGATATCTCTTTCTTCCTCAATGGTGGTTTTCCACCTACAGTGGTTGACAGGGTTCTCAATGCATTTAACCCATCCCCCTGGCCACTGCTCTGACCCACTCCTGTCCCTACCAGAACCAGGATGGGGGTTCCCTGTGTCTCCACCTTTCACACCCCCAGCTTCTGCAATCAAAGGATCATCCTCTCCTATTGCCACCAACTCCAGCATTGAAACATAGAAACTAGAAGCAGAAGTAGGCTATTCGGCCCTTCGAGCCTGCTCCACCATTCATTTTGATCATGACTGATCGTCAAATTCAATATCCTGATCCCCCTTCTTCCCGTATCCCTTGATCCCTTTAGTCCCAAGAGCTACATCTAATTTCTTCTTGAAATCAAACAATGTTTTGGTCTCAACTACATTCTGTGGTACTGCATTCCACATATTCACCACTCTCTGGATGAAGAAATTTCTCCTCATCTCACTTCTAAGAGATTCACCACGTATCCTCAAACTATGACTGTTTGTTCTAGACTCCCCCACCATTGGGAACATTCTTTCTGAATCTACTCTGTCTAACTCTGTTAGAATTTTAAAGTTTGTATGAGATCCCCTCTCACTCTTCCAAACTCCAATGAATAGAATCCTAACCAACTTAGTCTCTCTTCATATGATGGTCCTGCCATCCCATGAATCAGCCTAGTAAACCTCCGCTCTACTCCCTCTATAGGAAGGACATCCTCCCGCAGATAAAGACACTAAAACTACACACAATACTCTAGATGTGGCCTCATCAACCCCCCATATAATGGCAGCAAAGCATCCGTATATTCAAATCCTTTTGTCATGAAGGCCAACATACCATTTGCCTTCTTTATTGCCTGCTGTACCTGCACAGTTACTTTCAACAATTGATGCACAAGGACTCCAAGATTTCATTGAGTATTCATACCTCTCAATTTACACCAATTCAAGTAATAATCTGTCTTCCTATTATTGCTACCAAAGTGGTATAACCTTATATTTGTCCACATTATACTATCTGCTATGTACATGCTCACACACACAGCCTCGTCCCCAAGAGTTTTCTCACACTAAATTGCCAACTAATCTTTCCTCAACACCCAGTCCAAGACGGCCTGATCCCTTGTTAGTTCCTCAATATGTTGCCCCAGAAAATCATCCTGTACACTGGAGAAATTCCTCCTCTATTGTACTGTGACTAATTTGACTCTCCCAATCTATATACAGATTAAAGTCACCCATAATCACAGATGTCC
The DNA here is from genome assembly GCA_024679065.1 of Sphyrna mokarran. Classification (NCBI taxonomy): domain Eukaryota; kingdom Metazoa; phylum Chordata; class Chondrichthyes; order Carcharhiniformes; family Carcharhinidae; genus Sphyrna; species Sphyrna mokarran. The sequence goes on from JAGIQG010000001.1 coordinate 131,083,296, forward strand.
GCAAGATGACCCAGACCTCCCTGTTGCTTGTCATTTCAACAGGCCACATGTTCTCCTGTCCACATGTCCATTCTTGGCCTTTTGCAAAGTTCTAGTGAACCCCAACACAAACTGGAGGAATAGCACCTCATCTTCCATTGGATACTTTACAGCCTTCCGGGTTGAATATTGAGTTCAACAACTTCAGAGCATGAACTCTCACCTCCACTTTCACCCCATTTGCATTTATTTAAATTCATTTTATTTTTTTCATATCATTTATCCATTTTTATCATCTTATTTCAATTTTTCCACTTCTCCATTCCTGACTTCCGTCTGCACCACCCCCTCCCCCACAATATCCCCACCCCTCCCTCATCCCCCCACTATCACTGCAGGACAACTGCCAGGCAGTCCCTTAATCACCTGTATCCCTCTTCTGCTATTCACACATTCTGATCACTGGACAATTTTAGCACCATTCTCGGCCTTCTTCATTCTCATTTACATACTCTTTGTCCCATATTCTTGAGGCTATTCTTCACTACAAGACTACATCTTGGCTTGTTAGCCTGTTCAGAAATGGGCAACCCCCTCCCCCTGATTTCCTTTCTCCTTAGTTCTGACGAAGAGTTATCCAGATTCAAAACGTTGGCTCTATTCTCTCTCCACAGATGCTGTCAGATCTGTTGAAATTTTCCAGCATTTTCTGTTTTTGTTTCACATTCCAGCATCTGCAGTATTTTGCTTTCATCTTAAAGTTCCAGCAGGATTGCAATTCTGGAGGAGGTTCCAGAGATGGGAAAGGATAAAGTCATGGGGAAGACCTGAAAATAAATAAGAATTTTAAAATTATGGATAAAACCAGTGTAGGTCAGTGAACCTGGTGATGGGTAACAACAGAGATGGGCATTGCTACTGAGGGGAGGTTGACGGTTCTGGGAATTTATACAGTCAGTAAGTAGGTCAGCTCATGATTAAAATGACATAAAGTCATTTTAAGGACATAAACAGTTTTGTTAAGCTTCTTTCAGCAGTCAGTAAAAGAAATGGATTCTCTGGCTATGGGACCAAGGTTTTTGGGGAACTAGCTTTGGTGTTCCAGTATGTAACTGAAGGAAATATCTGTTCATCCAATCCTGGATGATGGAAAAGCAGTTTGTCAAATAAGGGATATTGGCTGAGACTCATATACATTCACATATAATCTGAGGTGTTCACTGATGAGCAATAGGATGGGGATAAGGTTAAATCCAGAAATAACTGTACAGGAATATGAAGAAGTGTGAGGTTTAGCTGTGATGCCTCTCATAGTCAACTAGCCTAACCAAATTTGTATATGAAGAATAGCCATTTGGGTAAGGCACCAGTCATTTTCACCTCATAAGGTACTGGAGTCCAGCATGAGACTTAAAGCATTGCTAACCTTTTATTTGACTTACACAGAGACAGTGCTTTGTGTGGTGATGTATAACATGCATGCAAAGCATTACCATCTCTATGGATCTGCTGCTAGAGCTGTGACACTGATCTATGATGTTTATGAACTCTAATCAGGAATGGAGCTGAGAATGTCTGGTGAAGGGGAAGGGATTTGTCTAAGCAGAACCTTTCTAAACATTTATCATTTTGCTAATTGGTGAGCCAATTTATCAGAAATAATGAAATGACTAATAAGCAGAAAGAGCATGCAGTTCGTAACACAGTTCCTGGCCTTCCTTGGCTGCTTGTGCAACCCTAAAGCTAAGGGATTAGGTTTATACACTGATTAGTCCAGGGGAATGTTTACTAAATCAGCCAGATCTGATGAGATGAGACACTATTGTCTATTAGATAATTGTGCAAGTGCAGTCTGACACCTCAGATGTTCACATTAAGGTGTGTTATGTCCATCTGAGGCTGTGAGAGAAATAAATAGGTTCCTACTGTAAACTCCTGCGAGCATTTGATATTAGGGATAGTACAGTAACACAATGATTAGCACTGCTGCTTCACAGCTCCAGGGACCTAGGTTCGATTTCCAGCTCGGGTCTCTGTCTGTAAGAAGTTTACACATTCTCCTTGTGTCTGCTGGGTTTCCTCTGAGTGCTCCAGTTTCCTCCCACAGTTCAAAGATGTGCGGTTTAGGTTGATTGGCCAGGTTAAATTGACCTTAGATGCGTAGGTTAGAGAATTAGTGGGTAAAATATGTAGAGATATGGGGGTGTGGCCTGGATGGGATTATATTTGGTGAAGACTTGATGGGCCGAAGGACCTCTTTCTGTACTGTAGGATTTCTATGATTCTATAATGGAAGTATTGGTGAATATGTTCTCTGAATAATGCAATAGCTTCATTATGAAATATAATGCATCATTTTGAAGCAAAGATTCAATATTGTTGGTGAGACCTATTTTCTGTTTGAGATGAGTACATAGAATCTATGTCACAAAACAGGCCATTTCTTCCAATTGAGTTATTCCAGTGTTATACTCAATTTTCTACTCTGATTACTTCTGTACCCTAGTCCTCTATTGCCTCTCCCTCATGTGTACATCAATACTATCTGCTTCAATCAATCCACATAATAGCAGGTTCCACATTCTCACCATTCTCTAGGGAGAAGAAATATCTCCTAGATTCTCTTAGTCGCTATCTGGTAAATGTACTCCTTTGTTCTGGACTCACCCACAAATGAAAACACTGTCTCCACATTCACAGTGATGAAGCCCTTTACTGAAAGCGGCAATCATTGTTAGATTGTTCCTCTGCAGGAATCTTTCCACGCCAGGATGCTGTCCTGTATTTTTAAGTATATTTTTATTGAAGATTTTTCATTTTTTACAAATAAGGCAACAAATCCCAAAGATCAATGCAGTACAGCAAAATCATTTTCAAACAAATATATGTAGGAAGAGATAGAAAAAAAATCAATACCATAGATTTGGATTACTCATTGTATCCAGCACCCCCCTTCCGTCTTTCGAATTATGGGAGGATAGTAGGATGAGAAGTCTCACAACACCAGGTTAAAGTCCAACCAGTTTATTTGATAACCAGTTATTGGGATTTGCCCCTTCATCAGATGAATAGAGTTCTGGTCTCAAACAGAGCATATAAAAGGTGTACACAGTTTACAGAATACTGATTAGAATGTGAGTCTTTACAGCTAAAGTCTTAAAGAAACAGACAATGTGAGTGGAGATAGCATTAGGCATAGGTTACAGAAATATGTATTGTCTCCAGACAGGACAGTAAGTGAGATGTTGTAAGTTCAGGCACGTCATTGGGGTTTACAGATAGTGTGACATGAACCCAAGATCCCAGTTGAGACCGTCCTCATGTGTGTGGAACTTGGCTATCAGTCTCTGCTCAGCAACTCTGCGCTATCAAGTGTTGTGAAGGCTGCCTTGAAGAATGCATACCCAAAGATTAGAGGCTGAATGCCCGTGACTGCTGAAGTGTTCACCGACAGGAAGGGAACAGCCTTGCCCAGTGATTGCTGAGCAATGTTCATTCATCCATTGTCGTAGCATCTGCATGGTCTCCCCAGTGTACCATGCTTCGGGACATCCTTTCCTGAAGCGTATTAGGTAGACAACTTTGGCCAAGTTGCAAGAGTATGTACCGTGTACCTGGTGGATCGTGTTCTCATGTGAGATGATGTCATCCATGTCGATAACCTGGCATGTCTTGCAGAGGTTGCTGTGGCAGGGTTGTGTGGTGTTGTAGTCACTGTTCTCCTGAAGGCTGGGTAGTTTGCTGCAAACAATGATCTGTTTGAGGTTGTGCGGATGTTTGAAGGCAAGAAGGGGGGGCTGTGGGGTTGGCCCTGGTGAGATGTTTGTCTTCAATAATATGTTGAAGTCTCTGGAGAAGATGTCGTAGCTTTTCCACTCGGGGAAGTACTTGGGGATGACGAAGGGTACTCTGTCCACTGTGTCCCGTGTTTGTCTTCTGAGGAAGTCAGTACGGTTTCTCGCTGTGGCATCGGAACAGTCAATCAATGAGTCCAGTGCCATATCCTGTTCTTATGAGGGCATCTTTCAGCATCTGGAGGTGTCTGTCACGATCCTCCTCATCTGAGCAGATCCTGTGTATACAGGGGGCTTGTCCATTGGGATGGCTTCTTTAATGTGTTTAGGGTGGAAGCTGGAAAAGTGGAACATTGTGAGATTATCTGTGGGCTCGCGGTACAAAGAACAAAGAACAAAACAGCATGGGAAACAGGCCCTTCGGCCCAACGAGCCCACGCTGCAACCTCGATGTTCCCACCTCTACCCGCGATCCCTGTCTATGTTTATAGATCTATGAACTAAAAACCAAATTTGAGACAATTTAGGGAGAATTTGTTTTCCCAATTAGCCTAAGAGCACATCTTTGGGATATGGGAGGAAACCGGAGCACCCGGAGAAAACCCACGCAAGCACAGGGAGAATGTGCAAACTCCCACAGACACAGGCCCAAATCCATGTATCTGCACAGCACAGCGATAGTCACTGAGCTGTCGTGTTGCCCATCAAATGGCCCAGGTCAAGCGTACAGTAACAACGTGAAGCACTAGGATACTTTCAAAAAAAATCTAAGAGCAGCCCTCTCACGACCCATCGCGTGTATGCCCCTTGTTAGACAACAAGGTGGACCAAAGCACCTTTAGGATAAAAAACAAGTACATCAATATCATCATCTATTTACACACTTCCCAGGGACTCCCAAGGCTCATGATCCCTATTTTAAATTAGTTTTCTATACCCCTCCATTCCCATTCTGTTCATGTGCCCATCTAAGTATTTTTTAAATAACTCCGGAGTACCTGCCTCCACCACTTTACTTGGCAGTGCATTCCATATCCCCACCACGCTCTGTGTGAAAAAACTCCCTCTAGCATCCAAATTATACCTCACCGCCCTCACCCTAAGCCCGTGACCCCTCGTGCTGTTCGAGTCCATCCGAGGAAAAAGCTTAACCCTGTTTACTCTATCTTTACCCCTCATAATCTTGTACACCTCTATTAGATGTACTCTAAGTCTACGTATTTCTAAGGAAAACAGTCCCAATTTGCCTAATCTCTCCTCGTAACTCAGACCTTCCATACCAGGCAGCATCCTGGTAAACCTCCTCTGCACTCTCTCCAGAGTCTCCACGTCCTTCCGGTAGTAAGATGACCAGAACTGGACGCAGTATTCCAAATGAGGTCTAACCAACGTTTTATACAACTGCAACATTAAAGGCCAGCTCTTGTACTCTATACCCCTTCCTATAAAGGCTAACATACTATATGCTTTCTTCACAACCTTCTCCACCTGCTCTGCCACCTTCAGAGACTTGTTCACCTGCACCCCCAGGTCCCTCTGCGTTTCTATACTCTTAATAGGTCTACCCTTTATCATATACCTCCCCCCTACATTCTTTCTCCCGAAATGCATCACCTCACATTTATCAGGATTGAATTCCATCTGCCATCTGTCTGCCCAAGCTACCAGCCTATCTATGTCCTGCTGCATCGCCTGACAATGCTCCTCACTATCCGCAAGTCCAGCCATCTTTGTATCGTCTGCAAACTTGCTGATCACTCCACTTACTCCCTCTTCCAAGTCATTTATATATATTACAAATAGAAGAGGTCCCAGTACCGAGCCCTGCGGCACACCACTAGTGACCGACCTCCAGCTAGAGAAACACCCTTCCACTATTACCCTCTGTCTCCTATTACCAAGCCAGTTACTTATCCATCTAGCTACCTGTCCTTGTATCCCATGAGCCTTGACCTTCTCAACTAACCTCCCATGAAGGACTTTGTCAAACGCCTTACTAAAATCCATACAGACGACATCAATGGCTCACCCTTCGTCCACTGTTTTCGTCACTGGTACAGTGAGGTGCTGAGGTAACTGTCCTTGGTGAAGATGCATGTGTCCAAGAATGTAACCGATTCTGATAATTGTTGGTGAACACTTCAGCAGTCACGAGCATTCAGCCTCTGATCTTTGGGTAAGCGTTCTTCAAGGCGGCCTTCATGACACACGACAGCGCAGAGTCACTGAGCAGAGACTGGTGGCCAAGTTCTGCACACATGAGGACGGCCTCAACTGGGATCTTGGGTTCATGTCACACTATCTGTAAACCCCAATGACTTGCCTGAACTTCCAACATCTCACTTACTGTCCTGTCTGGAAACAATACACATCTCTTTAACCTATGCCTAATGCTATCTCCACTCACATTGTCTGCACCTTTAAGACTTGAATAGCAGATTAACTGTAAAGACTCACATTCTAATCAGTATTCTGTAAACTATGTGTCCCTTTTATAAGCTCTGTTTGAAACCAGAATTCTCCACGCACCTGACAAAGGGGCAACAGCTCATGACCAACATTGAAATGATAATTAGAGTTGGGCAATAAATACAGCCTTTGCAATCAACACTCATTTATTGAACAAATAATAGAAAAATCTTCCCTTCACTTTTACCAATGTTTCAATAGCTATTTTGAATATGGAAATCAGAATTGCACATTAATTCCAAGTATGGTCAACCAAGGTCTAGAAATAAAGCCCCGTATTTTGTTTGCACTCTTTGTAATCAGGTCAATGTATGTTGTTACTTTTAATGTTTCTCATATTTATTTACATACCTCAGAAGTTGTCTGTACAAGAGACAATAACTAATCAAGTTCTATACTAATTGACTCTAACAAAGGGTCATCCAGACTTAAAATATTAACTCTGTTCTCCCTCCACAGATACTGAGATTTTCCAGCATGATCTGTTTTTGTTCTATATTAATTGGGCTGTCTTAGAACCAGAAGAATGGTTCATTGCAATCTGTGAGGAAGCTGATGGTAGATGATATATCACTGAACACAAAACACACTTGGACTAAGTTGTCACTTTTTGTCAACTTGAATGAAATTAGCAATATGAAAAGTTCCTGATGGCTGTCTGTATCTTAGGGCAGATCCTCTCACTAACATTCTTTTAAATATCATCAATTATACGGTAAAATCCTCACTGCGATCTTTTTGTTGAATTTTCCTGATGTTCCCCATGTTTAAACAGTAGCTCCAGTGTGTTCTGTTGATTGGAAAATATTCATGAATTAGCCGAGATTGGAAAAAATGAATATCAGCAAGAAATAGACAGAAAGGCCCAGAATACATAAAGCTTTCGTTAAAATGTACTGATTATTTAACTTTCTGTTCCCACTTGCTTGTAAATTATTCAAAAATTGAGCAAACCCCTTGTTAATTAATTGTATGAGATTACAAAGCAAATAAAATGATTCCTAATCATTGGATTGAATTTAAAGAGATGGGTGAACAGTTGTGGGAAAGCTCGAATCAGAATGTTAGTAAAGGTGATGAAATGCGTTAATGCAGCTATCAGTGTCAACAGCAATGAAAGACTGCTGAAACAAACCATGTAGCATAAAAATAGGATTTCAAATAATCTTTCCACATTGTTTGTCATTGAAATGACTGAGAGAAATTATGCATTTTAAGATCTGAAATTAAGCCAGCTTTAGTGGACTGCATTGTAACAGAATCACTTACAGTTTAACTGGGAGAGTTCCAGACTACCATTATCCTTTGTCTGGAAAATGCGTCTTGATTTCACTTCTAACTGGTTTAACTCTCTGCCCCTCCCTCCCCCCCCCTATTCTGGAATCACTCACAAAGAAAAAATATTTCATCTGCATTTATTCTATCAAATTCCTTTACCATTTTAACAACCTCTGATTATATTACCTTCAATCTTATAAACTCAAGAAACTACTTGCAAACTTATGCAGGTTATCCTCATTATTTAACCCCTTAACCGTTTTGGTAAATCTGTACTGTACCTTCTCCAGAGCCAATAAAGCCGGAATTTTACGGCCGTTCATGTCGGCGGGATTTTCCCATTCCGCTGAGTGAACGGAGATTTGGCTGGCTGCCAAATTCTCCATCCTCACTGCAGCAGGAGTGTAGTGTGAATGGCATGTAGGATTGCGCCCCATGTCTTTCTTGAGGTTTGGCAGCCGAAACTGAGTTGCAATCCTGCAGATAAGGTCTGAAGCTTGGTTGAATTTTCAGGTTTCCTAAAGGGGCAGCAGCAGGAGCTGGCAGGTCAGGAAAACACTGGTACCAGTCAGCCCACACAGTTCTCAGTGCCATCGGATTTCATCAGGACAGGGAAAGAATAGCCCTGAGATCCTACCACGTCTATTAAAAAGGTCGATTAATCAGAAAACCAGTTAGAGAACTCACTGAGAGTTAGTTAAAGCACAACTTTCTGGGGTAGACTGGCCGGATGAAGGTAGGCATGCAGTAGGAAGCCAGTTATGGCCACTCCCGGGCATTAGGTGAATGGTGCACAGAGGGACTCGGCCATTGCAAAACAGATACTTTGGGCTCAGCAGAGATTGTGGGAGAACTGGCAGGAAGTAGCGCTGCGGCAAGATTGGAGGGGGTACACTACCCTTCTGGCATAAGACGAGGGGAAGGGAGAGCTGCTAAACGAAAGCAGGGGACAACCTGAGTACAAATAAGGCAGTAGTTGTCAATGGGAGAACGATTCTTAGATTTTGAGCCTGCTGGCGATGAAAGGCAACAACCTCTGCAAAATGGCAGGCCCCTGGGCATTAGGAAGAGAGAGGAAAGGAACTTGGGCATGGAAAAACACAGAGGCTATACCTTCAGCATTGGATCCACTGCCAAAGGTGGAGCTACTGTAGATGACTGAGACCCAGTGAAGGCAACACTCCAGGCAGACAGTTACACACAGCTGTCATCTCATTGTCAAAGTCTTCACACTTTGCAGAACTACTTGCCATGCCATACCTGTAACCATCAAAGTCGCTGTGGCCTGAACATCTTCATTTCTAGCATGTTCCACGGAACAACTATGGACTTTGGTGGTATTTTGCAATCAGGGGCACACCATGCCATCTCACAGGTTACTAATAGTCTATATTGCCAGAGCTGGAAGGTATGTTTAATTTCACACAGATGGGATTTTGCAGGCAAGGAGCATTATGGGTTTCACTGCAATTGCTGCATTTGTAAATTGCATATGGGTACCGATTAGGTCATGCAGCAATTAGTCATTATCCATGAACAGGAACGGTTTCCTCAGTACTCAGCTGCTCTGCGACCACAAGAACTTCCTCCATGTGTGTTTATTTTCCTGGCAGCTGCCATCAGTCCTTCATCTGCAGCCAGTTCATACTGCTACAGCTCTTTACTCCATCTTCCTATATCCATGGAAGGATCTTAGGGGATAAGGGATATCTCTTGAAGAGACGGCTGCTCATCCCTTGACAAGAACCCAAAACAGGCAATACAATCAAACTACTCGCTCGGGCAGTCACTGGGCAGGCCATTGAGCTTCTGAAGATGTGGTTCAGGTGCAAGTTAAAGGTAAAGGTCAAAGCAAGAGAACAAGGTAGTAGTAAGGGTAATTATAATGTGTGGCAGGATGGGACAGAACTTGACTACGCCAACCGATAAAGCCAGGGTTCATAAAGATTGTAAAACTTCAGAAGAAAAGATTCTGAATCTGCACATAGCATTGTTAACTCAAACAGAAATAAATACACATATATGATTTGATAGCTATTACAGAGACAAGATTGCAAGGTGCCCAAAGTTGGGACAAAGATATTTGACTTTTCAAAAAGACAGAAAGCTAAGAAAAAGTGGTGGAGTAGCTCCATTAATGGCAGTAAAATATATAACCTTAATTCTAAAGATCAAGATGTAGAATTAGTTTGGGTAGACATAAGAAACAGCAAAGTCACTTGTGGGGGCCGTTTATAGGTCCCCCAACAGTAACTCCATTATAGGAAAAGGTATTTGGGAAGAAATAATTGGGAAGAAAAGTATGGCAATTATCACAGGTGGTTTTAATCTACATTTGGATTGGACAAATGAGATTGGCAAAGGGTGCCTTTAAGACAATTTTGTTGAATGTTTTAGAAATGTAGAAATAGGAGCCGGGATAGGACATTTGGTTCTTTAAGCCTGCTCCACCTGGTCATCCACCTCAATAACCTAATGTCATTTTCTCCTCATATCCCTTAGTCCCTTTTGCCCTATAGCAATATCTAACTCCTTCTTGTAAACATAACATTTTGGTCTCAACTGCTTTCAGTGGTAGCAAATTCCACAGGTTTACTACTCTCTGGGTGAAGAAATTTCTCCTCATCTCAGTCCTAAAAGGTTTACCCATATCCTTAGAGTATAATCCCTGGGTCCTGGACACACCCAACATTGAGAGCATCCTTCCTGTGACTATCCTGACTAGTTCTTTTAGAATTTTATAGGTTTAGTTCTTCAAAACTCCAAATATAATCCTAACTGATGCATCTCTCCTCATCTGTCAGTCCTGCCATCCCTGGAGTCAGTCTGATAAACCTTCTCTGTGCTCCCTCTATAGCAAGAACATCTTTCTTCAGATAAGAGACTAAAACGGCACATAATATTCCAAGTGTGGCCTCACCAAGACCCTATATAATTGAAGCAAGACATCCCTGATCTTGTATTTGAATCTTCTTGCTATGAAGGCCAACATACCATTTGCCTTCTTTACTACTGCCTGTTGCACCTGCATGCGTAACTTTCAGTGACTGGTGTTTGAGGACACCCAAGTCTCATTGTACATGCCCCTCTCTTAATTTATAGCTAGTCAGATAATAATCTGTCTATCAAAGTGAATAACCTTACATTTATCGACATCATACTGTATCTGCCATGCATTTCTCATGCACTCATTTTGTCCAAATCACACTGATGCATCTCTGCATCCTCTTCACATCTCACCCTTCCAGCCAGCTTTGTGTCATCTGCAAATTTGGAAATCTTACACTTAGTTTCCTCATTAATAAATCATTAATATCTATTGTGAATAGCTGGACACTTAGCATTGATCCCTGCATTAGTTACTGCCTACCATTTGGAAAATGACCCATTTATTCTTACTCTTTGTTTCCAACCAGTTTTCTATTCATCTCAATACACTATCCCCCAATCCCATGCATTTTAATTTTACACACTAATCCCTTTTGTGGAGCTTTGTCAAAAGCCTTGTGAAAGTTTGAAACTACATTCACTGGCTTCCCTTTCATCAAGTCTATTTGCCACCTCCTGAAAGAATTCCAGTAGATTTATCAAGCATAATTTCCCTTTTGTAAATATATGCTGACTGTGCCTGATTTTACTGCAGTTTACCAAATGCCCTGTTATGAAAAGTTTTGATAATGGACTCTAGGATTTTTCCCACCACAGATGTAAGGCTGACTGGTCTATAATGCTCTGTTTTCTCTTGACCTCCCTTTTTAAATAGCACAGTGTCTTTCGCTATCCTCCAATCTGTAAGAATTATTCCAGAATCTACAGAATCTTAGAAGATGACCACCAATGCATCCACTATTTCTGGGGTTAGTTCAGTGAGAGATCTGCAGGGTGTCTGCAGATGTTCTAGCAATCACACGACAAAAAGGCAGTTTTTTTTTGAAAACCTGAAAAATAGCACACTAACTAAAATGTGTGTATACATCAGCTGAAGAAACATAGGTTCGGGAAACAGCAATGGCCACAAATCAAAGAAGAACAAACATAAAATGGATCAATTTGGGCCCACCCTCTCTGAGCACTGACTTCTAATAGAACAGCTAGTGAACCTATCAGTAACCAATACTTGGAGAAGCAGGAATCTGATTGATCAATTCAATTCCTTTTTTTCCTGTTGCTAGGCAGAAAAGTGATTGAGTGAGCAGAGTTGTGGTCTGTGTGATGAAGGAACCATGGCTGTGGCAGAGCTGAGCACTCTTGCTCAGTAAGATAAATTGTTATCTTGGCAGCGTCAACCACACCCTGAGAATGCATCTTAGAAAATATAAATCCTGGCAAATAAACTAAATACTATGTAAGGGTGAGGGCTTGGGGGTTTTGGGTGAGGATTCACGGGATGGGAGGGGCATTGAACACAGCACAAGAAACAGGCCCTTCGGCCCTACAAGCCCGCACTGTCCATTTTAACACTCAGTGACTGCCTTATTCAAGTCTTTCGTCAATTGGCAATTCCAATCGGTATCCCAGTGGAGGCTTTAAGAGGGGATTCATGAGAGGGGGTTCATGGGGGTGACTTTGGGAGGCAATTAATGATTGATTTTGGGAGTGGATTCCTGGGGGGGTGGGGGGGGTGGTTGGGCAGAAGAAAGGGTGGAGATAGTTCTAAATGTGTTGTTGGCATATAAGAACATTTGGGATTCCATATTGCTATTGCATAGTCACAAGGGGTTTCACCACGAGAAAGCTTCTGGAAATCCTGACCTAAAGATGAGCCTGGGGAATTAATAAAGGAAATAAAGAAAAGATGGAAGGGTTGAACAAATATTTTATGCCTATCTGTAAAAAACACAAATAACATCCCTAAAATACTTCCAAATCAAGAGGTGAAAGGAGGGAGGAACTTAAAAAAACAATTACAATCATCAGGGAAAAGGCCCAGAGAAATCTATTAGAAATAAGTCAAGTCTCCATCCAAGGTTCTGAAAAAAAGTGGCTGCTGAGATAGACGGTGCATTGGTTTTAATTTGCCCAGATTTTTGGAAAGATCCCAGCAGATTGGAAAATGTGAATGTGACTCCTCTATTCAGGAAAAGATGGAGACAGACAGCAGGGAACTATAGGCCAATTAGTGATTGGGAAAGTGCTAGAATCTATTAAGGTGTTTATAGTAAGGCACTTAGAAAATCACCATGCCATCATAATCAACATGGTTTTGTGAAAAGGAAAACATGTTTGACTAATTTATTAAAGCAAGTTGAGGTAGTGGATGGATTTAAAAAGATGTTTGACAAGGTGCTGTATCAAAGATTACTACTACACAAAATAAGAACTCATGGTGTAGGAAGTATAATATTATCATGGATAAAGGATTGACTAGCCAACTAGAAACAGACAGCAGGAGTAAATGGGTCATTTTCAAGTTGGCAAGCTGTAAATAGTGAGTGCATGCACAGGGATCAATGCTGTGTCCTCAATTATTTATAACCTATACCAACCACATCCTCAACTCTGGGAAGGCAGTCTGGATGGTTGGGAGTACAGACTAAGACTCCACTTATTCCCTTCCACTTATTTCTGTGCTATCATTGCCACTGACTGGCAACCGCCACTTTATAGCAAATACATCTTGTGTATGTCAGTGTGCGATTTTTGCATGCAATCCCAGGTGCTGCCTTATACTGCTTGCCGTGAGATTAGTCATTCTTAATGAAGGAGCTCATACACTCATAAATCTGAGTCATTGTGGTGCACATGAACTGACTTGATATGTCTATTTCAGACTGTGATCCTGTGCTACCAGGCGGAACTCAGATATGTGGCAGCCCAACAGTTGCTGCTTGTTTAGTGTGGAGCTTTGTTTCCTGTAACTCAGTGCCCAGCTCCTGGCTCTGTGGCTGTGTCAGCCCTCCCCCCTTGGAGGGCAACTGCTCACACCTGTGTCTATCTCCAGCACCTCCTCCAGCTCGCCTGCCATTCTTGGCACCCGATGTGAGGACCCATCAGGGTGCTGTATCTGTGATGATGAAGGTTATGCCTGTAAAATGTTAAAAATACTTCTTCTAAGCTCTGCTGTTGCTCCTTTTGGCCTGGTGGTGAATAGGAAGAAGTCTCCTTGCCATGATATCTGTATTGAGACACGACGCAAAAAGAAATCAGGGACTTGAACTTTGGAGAGCAAAACCTCTGGAGTGCTGAGTCTTCCCAATGTGACACATACAGTCAGTCATGGTGAGAGTGCAATCCATTCCCACATTGAATACATTGCCCTCTCTAATCACCATCTCCATCACAGATGCCCAATATGCCATGCTTGCCTTCCTTGTGATCTGTGACTACATCTATTCTTCCCTCCTTAAAGATTGTGATTATGTGAAGGTAGGGAACCTCTGTCCCAGTCTGGATCCACTCCCAGATATTAAATGCCCATTTCTCCAGCAAGGATCGGAGAAACAAAGACAAGGTACTCTGTTCTCCATGACCAATTGCAATTACTATTATTTGTTAGAAACTGCATGTTTCAGAAAACTGCATGTTTCAGTGCTTGCAGTTACTCAACAGCCTTATAATGGTTCTGAGCCATTATACACAGAGCAAGTACCCTGTGTACCACCCCTTACTACACACCACCCCCACATCCTAAGCAGCAGCATACACCCTGAGACTCCTCAGCTTAGAGGGTGAGGAGGCCTGTCCTGAAGATGGGATTGTACTCACTAGACCAAATCAGCTTAAACCTCTTCCAATCCTGGATCCAGTTTCTGCTGATTGCATCAGCTATTCTATCCAGGCCTACAATCAGAATGGGCCTCCTCCTCCCACTCTCCTCTAACTTACCGGCTCCGGGAAGACTGCATCAGGAAATTAAAGAACTATGACCTGGACCATTTGATGGGCTACATGACAGTTCAGTGACTATCGCTGTGCTGTACAGATACATGGATTTGGGCCTGTGTCTGTGGGAGTTTGCGCATTCTCCGCGTGCTTGTGTGGGTTTTCTCCGGGTGCTCCGGTTTCCTCCCACATCCCAAAAATGTGCTCTTAGGCTAATTGGCAAAACAAATTCTCCCTCAATTGTCTCAAATTTGGTTTTTAATCCATAGATCTATAAACATGGACAGGGATCACGGGTAGAGGTGTGAACATTGGGGTGGCGGCGTGGGCTCGTTGGGGCCTGTTTCCCATGCCGTTTTGTTCTTTGTTCTAATTTGTCCCAGTCCCAGGCCTCTGGTTTTTCTGAGATATTCCTAGTTTCTCTCATTGTAATTTCTTGCAAACAGTAATGAATTGGTGAAGAGTTTCTGCCTCTGCTTTCAACCTTACAGTCGCCAAATTACGTCCAAATCCATCTCCAGTCCAATTAAGGAGATGTCCCATGAAACTTGGAGCTAGCGAATAATTCCTCCCTGGAGTAGGTTCTGGACATACAAATAGTCTTTACTTCCAATTCCTGTTCCTGGTAGGGAAATCCTGCCCTTTGATTGCCTTTGTACCTGTAACTCTTGTGTATACACAGACATCAACATTATGTTGCTTCTCTTACAGCCCTTAGGCCATACCCCCTGCCCAACCCCACTCACCCCCACTTCCGCCCCAACCTCCCTACAGTCTTTAGGCCTTCCCTATTTAGAAAACTTTTTTTGTCACAATAATAAAGTTTTCCTGACTTTTTCTACATTCTTTTGCAACTTTCTGTATACATCTACTCTGCTCACTGTGCCTCTCAAATTCATGTCATCTATAAGCTTTGGTATAAAACTCTGAGTTGTCAATGCATATAGGTCCCATTCAAAAGCTCTACTGTACAAAACATGTCACATGCCACCAATCAGAGAACATTTCCTTTAATCTCTACTCTCTGGCTCCTATTTCCCAACCAATTATTTACACGTCACAAGGTTAGCTCCAATTCCATGTACTTTCATTTTTCATAATCTTGTGTGCAGTAGGTGGCACTGGGGAAGCTTGAAAGATAGGATAGAAAATAATTGAGATTCCTCCCACTGTGGAATTTCCTGCCATTGTGTTTATTCATTGGGAGTACATGCTCGAAGGTTGGCTGCCAAGTATCTATACACAAAATGTGACCTTTAGTCCTGCAGATTGTTGAGTTCACCAGGGAGATTTTTTAACCTTCGAATCATATCAGATGTGTGTAAGATAGTGCAATGAAAGAGACAGACCACAGCAGGTAATGGAAGAGTAATTTTATTGTATGAATTTCTAATACAAAAATGAAACTACCATGAGGGCTGAAGAACAGAAGACAGGACCAAGAGACTGAAAAGGTGACAGATGAAAATACTTATTCCATCCAATGTTTAAGGAACCAGTTCTTCGTATTTTTTGCAGCTGATGATAAGATACCACAAATAGCTAGTATTTAACAGAATAATTTGCCCAGGATAGCCTAATTGAGAATTTAGTAAATATAACATGAATACTTTGGTCAGAGTCCCCTTAATTCATTAATTACACTGCTATTATATTTCAGACAACTGCAACCACGTAACCACCTGGCATCAGTAACTTCAGTGCATGAACAGTAGTGAATGAGTTAAGTAGCAGAATTGCCATCTGTTTGTGTAACATGCAGAATAGTGTACTCAAAACTATTATAAGTGCTTGTTTTGAAGTTTGTAACAATGGGATAAGTGCTGAAGAATCTGGTAAGTAGCCAAAAAGAATAAAATCATTTCAAAAATTAGTGCAATTCCTTTTCCGGCTTTGCAAATATAAATAACTTGTATAAATTAACCCAATAAATAAAATCCAGTTCTTTTTATTCACATTTAATGAGTCTGAACATTGTTTCCAACAAATGCTAGTCTCACATTTCTTTGACTTGGACATGATTAGCATGGTCTGAAAGGCCTTTATTTGGAAGAAATTTGCAGATATTTGTATTCAGAAAGAGGTGAAATATTTCTGGAATTCATTGAATGCTTTGCCCAGTGTTGTAATTAACTAATGCATCCCTCTTTACTTTTATTAAGAGCTTTTTCTTTCAAAATGCATAGAGAGAAATAATCATAGTTTGATTTAAAGATGATTAAATTTGGTGTTTTAAACAAGAACTCACCATTTTCAATTTGGTAAAAGCCAATCTGCATAAATCCATCAAGTCATGGGCCTAATTCTGAGCAGCTGCTTGCAGAATGATCTTACTTGTGGCAATGAGTCAATCACTTAACTTACAGGGGAACTTATTAATTGTTGCAAAGTTAAACTGCATGGCCAGGACAGTGCAAGTACAGCAAGACATTGTGCAAAGAGTGCATTTAAACAACAAACTCCTTCCTGCAATTAATCCTATGGAAAAGTGATTAATCACCAGCAAGTTTGTAGTTTCATTTGATTGCCAGTCACATACTGGAGAAACTGAACAGCAGATATGCTCAATGGTTTAACAATCCACTGTGACATCATGGGCAAGATCTTACCAGCTCACCACATCTGTCAATTGGTGTGGTTAGCCGGTACGAGAGGGTGAAAGGTGAAAAATAGGATCCATGCCCGATGTCTTGCCTCTCGTGATCTTGCTGACCCCAGGAAGGGTCAAGGCTGATTTAAGTATTAATGACATGCTTATTAACATCGTCCGGGCTTACATTAATCCCCTCACCAGTTGAAGTCCTCACCACCAAGGTTCACAGATGGTCTCCATTAACAGTGGCCAGATGTGATAGCTTTGCCAGTTCGACTAGCCTCTGAGTGGCTAGGGATGTGACTGGGCAGTGCCAGCCTGGTACATCGGTGCTGTCCCCAGGCAACATCAATAGAGGGGAGAAGAGAGACCTAAAGGGGAGGGCCTGCTTGTGGTTAAGCCCTATTGGGAGGAGGTCTGTGGGAACAGGGCCAAAATTTGAGGGTGGGGAGAGGGGGCTCCAAAAGATGTGGGAGGCATGGCTAACTGGCTGGATAGTAATTGATTGGATCCAAACTTTGGGAGGGGGGGGAGTTGAGTGACAGATTTCTTCTGTATAGTGTGTATAGAGTATACTAGGAACTCGGAGGCACCTGCGTAATGATGCCTCTAGTGGTTAGCAGCTGCCTCACAGGCAGGCTGAGACTCACCCGCCTCCCCCCCCCTCCCCCCAACCATCATTGCCAAAACTCAGATTGATGCATTCCAGGTTATTTACCTTGCTGAATAAACCGCTCGTTTATTTTTTGAGAAAATTCTGCCCCATCAGTTTTGGATTTATATATTTAAAGTAGGAACTGACTGTCATCCTGTGGGTATCTAAGTCATGTTCAAAACAACAAGTTAATGTTAGGACCCAGTCACTTAGTAAGTTGGTGCCTTTATTTTAAAATACTTCCTGACCAGTTGTCACAGGCTGGGGGTGTGTACAAGGGGTTAAGAAGGGAGTTAAAATCCGATTTGTATCTGCAAAAGTGTTGTCAAAAGCCCCTAAATTTCATCATGTCTTTTTACTATTTGTTGATTGGTCATGATGTAGAGAAAGCAATTTAAAAAAAAATTGTGCAGCACACTGGATGATGATAGCCATAATAATAATTGTCATTGCCAATATTCCCTGTACAGTGACACAGTTCTGGAAACTCTTTTATTTGTTTTTGGGATGTGCAAGGTACACATATTGGTATTCCTAACAGCCTTTCAGAAGATGGTAAGAGACTTCTTGAATCACTCCAGATTACATGGTGTAAGTATACCCACCGTGCTGTTAGAGAGAGTTCTGTGATTTTTTTGACCCAGCTATAGTGAAGGAATGTTATATATTTTGAATCAAGGTGGTGTGAGGCTTGGAAGGGAACTTATAGGTGGTAGTTCTAGACATCTGTTATTAATCATAGAATCACCACAGTGCAGAAGGAGGCCATTCGGCCAATCAAGCCTGCACTGAAAGCAATCCCACCCAAGCCTGTAACCCCATGTATTTATCCTGCTAATCTCTCTAAACAGTAAGTGTAAATTTAGCATGGCTAATCGATCTAAAGTGCACATCTTTGGAATATGGAAGGAAACCAGAGCACCTGGAGGAAATCCATGCAGACTCAGAGAGAATGTCAAACTCTACACATACAGTTACCCTAGACCAGAACTGAACTCGGGCCCTCGATGCTGTGAGGTTGCAGTGCTAACTAATGTGCAACCATGCTGCCTTTGACCTTCTAAGTAGTAAAAGTTGTTGGTTTGGAAGATGTTGCCAAAGGAGCCTTGATGAAATGCTGTAGCACATCTTACAGATGGTACATGTTGCAGCCTGTATGCTGGTAATGGAGGGATTGAATGTTTAAAGTGGAGTGTCAATCAAATGGGCTGTTTTGTCCAAGACGTTTTTGAGTATTGTTGGAACTGCAGGCAATCAGGTCATACCAGACAGTATTCCATAATACTCCTGACTTAAGCCTTGTAGATGGTGAACTATCTTTGGCGAGTCAGGAAGGAACTACTGTCTTTAGAAATCTCAGCTTCTGACCTGTGCTCTTGTAGCTGCAGTATTTATGTGCTTCTAGTCAATGGTAACACTCAAGAGGATTCGGTGATGGTAATGCAATTCAATGTTTAGTGGGTTAAATTCTACCTTGTTGGAAGTGACCAAGGCCTGGCACTTTTATGACCAAAGCCTGAATGATAGCAGATCTTGCTGTGAATTAATATGGACTGCTCCAGTACCTAAGGAGCTGTGGACATATCCAAGCATGGATGTTGGGAGCTTGGGGAAATAATTAGTGATGTCTTGGGGAGTGTACATATTACAGAGAAAGAAGTGCTAGAAATCTTAAAGTCCATCAAGTCAGATAAATCCCTGGACCTGATGATGATGATGTTTATCCCAGGACATTGTGGGAGGCAACGGAGGAAATTTTGAATTTCTTAGCAGAGATATTTGAATTATTGATAGTCACAGATGAGGTGCCTAAAGATTGGAGGGTGGCAAATGTTGTGCCTTTGTTTAAAAAGGGCTGCAGGGAAAAGCCTGGGAACTACAGGCCAGTGAGCCTCACACATATGGTGGGTAAATTGTTGGAAGGTATTTTGAGAGACAGGATCTACACGCATTTAGAGATGCAAGGACTCATTAAGGACAGTCACCGTGGCTTTGTGGGTGGAAAAATCACGTCTCACAAACTTGATTGGTTTTTTTTGAAGGGGTAACCAAAAAGGTAGATGAGGGCTGTGCAGTTGATATTGTTTACATGGGCTTTAGCAAGGGCTTTGACAAGATACCACATAATGGGTTGTTGCATGAAGTTAAATTTCATGGGATGCAGGGTGAGGTATCTAAATTGATACAAAATTGGCTTCTTCATAGGAGCCAGAGGATGGTTGTAGAGAGTTGTTTTCCTAAATTGGAGGCCTATGACCAGTGGTCTGCCTCAGGAGTCAGTGCTGGCTCCACTGTTATTTGTCATTTATATTAATGATTTGGATGAGAATATAGGAGGCATTTTTTAGTAAGTTTGCGGATGACAGCAAGATTGATGGCATAATGGGTAGTACGAAAATTATCTCCAATTACAATAGGATCTTAGTCAATTGGGACAGTGGGCTGATGATTAGCAGATGGAGTTCAGTTTAGATAAATGCAAGGTGATGCATTTTGGTAGATTGAATCAGGGCAGGACCTACTCAGTTAATGGTAGGGTGTTGGAGAGAGTTACTGAACAAAGAGATTGAGGGGTACATATTCATAGCTGCTTGAAAGTGGCATTACAGATGGACAAAGTGATGAAGCAGGCATTTGGCATGCTTAGTTTCATTGGTCAGAATATTGAATACAGGAATTGGGACATCTTGTTGAAACTGTACAACACTTTGATAAGGCCACACTTGGAATACAGTGTTCAGTTCTGCTCACCCTATTATAGAAAAGATATTATTAAAATAGAAAGAGTGCAGAAAAGATTTACTAGGATGGTACCAGGACTTGATGGTTTGAATTATGAGAGGTTGAGGGGGTGATTTTTATAGAAATCTATAAAATAATAAGGGACACGGATCAATTAGAACGTCAATCTCTTTTCCCAGAGATAGGGACATCTAAAACTAAAGGGCATAGGTTTAAGGTGGGAGGAGAGAGATACAAATGTCCATTAGAACAATATTTTCATACAGAGGGTGGTGAGTGTCCAAAACAACCTGTCAGAAGTAGTAGTAGAGTGAGTACAATTTTGTCTTTTAAAAAGCATTTAGACAGTTACATGAATAAGATGGGTATAGAAGGATATGGTCCAAATGCAGGCAATTGGGATTAGCTTACAATTTAAAAAAAAGGATGCATGGACAAGTTGGGCTGAAGGGCTTGTTTCTATATTGTAAACCAATATAACTTATGATGGAGGTAAAGTCATTGATGAAACAACATAAAATGATTAGACTAAGACAATGCACTGTGGAATTTTTGTGATATCCTGTAATTGAGATGATTGGCCTCCAACAATCAGAACAATCTTCTTTTCTGCTAGACATAACTCTAACTATTTGAGAGATTTCTGATTCTTTTAATTTAGCTAGAGATCCTTGATGCCACAATTGGTCAAATGCTGCCTTGATATCAAGAGCAGTCACTTTCACCTTAGCTCATTAGTCCATGTTTATACCAAGGCTGTAAAGAGGTATGGAGCAAAATGTCTTGGTGGAAAGCAAACTGATTGTCAGTAAGTAGGTTGTTGCTCTTAACTGATGCTTGATAACACTGTCAATGACATCTTCTTTAACATTGCTGATGATTGACAGTAGATTGATGGGGCAGTAACTGGTGAATTGGTTTTGGCCTACTTTCTGCGAACAGGACATACCTGGGCAATTTGCTGGGTAGATGTCAAGTGTTACAGTCTGGCTAGACACTCAAGTAGTTCCGGAGCACAAGTTGACAGGCAGGTAGTGAAGAAGGCAAGGGGTATGTTGACCTTCATAGCAAGATGATTTGAATATAAGGATAGGGATGTTTTGCTGTAATTGTATAGGGCATTGGTGAGGCCACACCTGGAGTAGTGTGCACAATTTTCTTGTTCTTACCTGAGGAAGAATGTCCTTGCTGTCATGTGAGTGCAGCGAAGATTTACCAGGCTGATTCCTGGGATGGCAGGTCTGTCATATGAGGAGAGACTAAACTTCAGTTAGGATTATATTCACTGGAATTTAGAACAGTGAGAGGGAATCTCATAGAAACTTATAAATTTCTAACAATTTTAGACAGGATAGATTCAGAAAGAATGTTCCCATTGAGAATTCAGAACTAGGGGTCATAGTTTGAGGATAAGGGATAACCCTTTTAGGATTGAGGTGAGGAGAAATCTCTTCGCCGAGAAGGTGGTGAATGTGTAGAATTCACTGCCACAGAATGCAATTGAGGCCAAAATGTTGTGATTTCAGAAAAAAACAGATATAGCTCTAGGGTCTAAAGGAATCAAGGGATATGGGGGGAAGCAGGGGGAAATCAGGATATTGAATTTGATGATCAAAATGAAAGGTGGAAAGAGCCCGAAGGGTCAAATGGCCTGCTCCTGCAGTTAGTGTCTATTAAGTCTTCAGTATTACAGCCGGGATGTTGTCAGGACCCATGGCATTTTTCAAATCCAGTGCCTTAACTTATTTTTTAAGAGAAGGCCATGACAACTTGTAATAATGTCGTATGCTACAGATGTTTTACAGTTATAGCTACTTAGTATATGGTGCTCATTCACAGTGAGAACAATTTATATAAACATACATTAGGTACCAAAAGGTACCAACTTTCTTCATTTGTATTCATGCTAATTAACCACCGAGTGGCTACACTTCACGTGGAGATAACTCACACCAGGTCTGTGGACTATTCAACACAGGGATGATCACAGCTCAATCCTAGCAAACACCAATGGAAAGTTCTAGATGCCAGGGTCTTTAAGTCTGACAGCACAATGTTAGGAGAGGTGCGGATACGTTTGCAGACTTCATAATAGTGATCCTTGCAGCTGAAAGAAATTGGCTGTGGTACCCATTGCTTTCCATTTTAGCAATAAAAGACCTATCAGAATATTTTAATTTTCTAACGTAGTAAGGCATGGTCTTGGCATTTCCGAAATGGGATGTTGATTTGGAGACCAGTTGAAAACACAGCGAGGGTCCCAAATGTAAACCTGAAAAAAATTCTCCTCTGAAGGGACATGATTGCGTCGTTCATTTTTGTTTGCAACCCCTACCCGATACAAATGCTACATAGCCCTGTCAAGGTAGCACACTACATGTTCCCAAATTCCTGACATAACACTTTGAAGTTCAGCTTGGCCTATGTTGTTTCAATTTCTACTTCCTAGATTCAGCTTGGAGTTTTCCCATATACCCTACCTCAGAGCCAAACGTTTGGTGAGAATTAGCTGATGAACCGTAGAGGTACATAGTTCCATTTTAATCCCAGGTAGTCCAGTCAAAGATTACTGCAATTTGTCATCATAAATTTCCTCGCGGCGTCTCCTGCTCCACTGTGTTAACTTTGGCATAATGGGTTTTCCACTGAAGTTACAGTGATGGAGCAAAAAAAACCTCAAGGAAATTGTGGATGTGTTTACATGAATCTGCACATTCCCAAATGCTGCAATCCAAGCTAAGCCAACACTGCATTAATAAGATATTTCAATTAGTTTCCCTATTCCTTTCATTCTGCTTTCTGGAAGTCAGTGTATTATGCTGGGAAACAATTTCATGAGTGCGAGGCATCATCTCTAATAGATGATGCCTCGCACCATCATTCACCCAAATGATAGTTTTCCATAACTAGAGATGAAACAAAGTAGTGCCAATACTCTTAAACTTCAGACATGATACTTAATTAGGATCCTGACTTTACTCAATTGCTGCATACACATATTAAACTGATAGCAATTGAAAGCAGGAACTCTGCTTGATGTTTTCTCTTCTCCAGCCTAACAATGCTGAAATGAATTGTAGCATGCTGCACCAATTGAACTCCAAGCACTGAATGGAAATTGACATCATTTGGAAAGTATAGGTTAATATCACTACAGGCTTGAATTTATCCACACACACCGATGTTTCCATTTTATCTTCTGCCTCGCATTCACATGCAATCCAGCTAGTTTGCTACCTGTCATGGCATTTGGATGGTACCCGCAGAATCCATCAAGGAAACGGTTATCTCAGATCTCTCTGTTTCCATCTCTTACAAATGAGTGTCTGGGAAGAATTCCCAGTCCTGAGGCTAAGTGAGATTTACTATTGTAGGGGGATTGGCACTGAATGAGTTGAAACATACCTAGCCATCCCCTGTAGGGGTACATGCTGATCCCTTTAGAGTGCAAAGTCCTGCAAGTAGCTCAATTTTTCATATATTGATTTTTTTTTGTTGGTTGTTTTCTCTCTTCTGCAGAATAAGTTAAAGTTCTTCATCAGGTGTTAATGTGGTGAGGCTTGGAATGTGAGCTTGTTGCTATTGATCAGTCAGGGAAATTATGTACATCAATAGATACTTTAGCAGAAGACTCGTTTCAGTGTAAAATTAAACTAATTACTGTATTTTCTAACATAAAATCAGGGTTCTCTATTGATGTGCTGTCAGTAACTCGCTTATTAAGAAAAATCAATTCAGCAGCAGCCACCAGAAATGTACACACAATGTATTTCTCCACCACAAATGAAATACACCAACTTAAAGCAGCCCTGTGCTCATTAGCCTCTGTTTAAATCAGATAATTGATGGCCCTGAAATTTGGTGCCGGACCTCCTGCTGTAATTTCAGCAAATAAATTGCTGGAATCCTCTTTAGAAATTGTTGTTCTGTCAGACGAGAATCTGTCAGGCGCCTGCTGAAGTCACAGCAGGGAGAATTTTCATAACCAGATGACAGAAAGGGAAACTTTTAATTGCAACACGAAATGGCTAATTATTTCTGACTAAGCATCTTGTTTCTTTATCCAATACTGGGCAGGTCACAAGATATTCTCCATTGACTAAACAGCACAATGCTTAATCTCAGCCAAATGAGAGCTCTGCCATAGAAATGGACGAGGATTTGAAAAGTGAAAGTGTTGATGGAATACTCTACAGTTACACAGCATCGACATCCATTTCTAGAGTCAGCACTCAATCTCACTCATGTCTGCTGATGAGGAACCCTGAGACTGCAGGACACAATTCAGCTTACAGGAAGTTGGCAGAACATATTTTGACACAAAATCAACACTTTACAAGCAAGTTTGTTTAAAATGGATTCAGCTGTGGTTCGTCTTTGAATCTTAGATGTTTTAAATAGACATTTTCTGAATACCAGGCTTCTAGAAAGCAGGACACTTCTAGCTCCTTGAGGTGTGGCTGTATCAGGTCTGCTGAGCATGCTCAAACATGGGATGCAGGAGACACGGCTGGCTCGGATGACTTAGGGGAAAAGGTCATGCACCCAGACATTGAAGCATCTGTGGCTGGGGAGGGCTGAGATGTTTGCTCCGTACCAACTCCTTCAACATCTCGGTGGGGCTTACCACTGAATATCTGACTTTCTTTATCAAGAGCTGTGTGCTGGAAAATAAAAAGGAAAGAGAGAATAAACGAGCATATAAAATATAGAATGGTTTGATACTCTTAACATATAACTTATTATGTTGGAACTGTCAAATAAGAAGGAGAAGCACCAAAGACAAGTATCTGTAAACTTGTAAAGTCCTTAAACATGTCTAAAGTATAGATACTATGACTTGGAAGGGTAATACGCTGAATTCAATGTTATTTGACTTTGTTGAAAATTATAAAACCAGTTTGATACATCTTAGATGATAGATAGGTAATGCACTAATGAGCTGTTTGATTAGTTAAATGGATTGATTTTGGCCGTATAAAGACACTTGGGCAAACCTACACTGAAGTACTGTCACTTCATGGGTACGTAAACATCTGACACTGAATAACAGCAGTGTGAAACACACATTATTGTATATTTCAGACGCGGAAGTAAATAAAAGCAAGGAAGGAAAATGATTACTCACCAATCTGCACCAATCACGAATCGGCCAGTAGTGACTGAAAAGGCCAGCAATGGTGGAGTGAAGCACAATGAGCAGAAGAGTTTTGTGTTCATGCAAAGACTTAAGCCTAGAAAAGACTGCAGGATTAGGGTGGGATGAAGTTATGGAATGATTTGATAATGAGAATTGGCTTGCTGAGGCATGGGAAGAACTGGGTGATGGGAGTGCAGAACTTCGTATGGAAGAGAACAAGGGTCAAGTCATACTGAGGGAATTACAATTTCTTGAGTGAATATGAGATGCTAGTTAGGACAGCATGGCTGATTAAGCTTTGTTGAAATAAAAACATTGATGAAAATCTTGCCAATAGTAGGAGGGAGGGAAACAAAAACAGTTAACTACAGGTCAGTTAGCTTAATATCTGTCATAGAGTGTAATAACAGAATTTTTAGAGATAGTTGATAAGAGCCCATGGTGTAGGAGGTAGTATATTAGCATGGATAGAGAATCAACTAATTGGTAAAAGACAGAGTTGGGATAAGAGGACATTTTCAGGATGGCAACCTGTAACTAGTGGAGGGCCATAGGAATCAGTCCTGAAGGAACAATACATATTAATGGCAAGGCAAGTGAATGTGAGTGAATGAGGGTTTGCCGATGACACAAAAATAAGTGGGAAGGCAAGTGGTGAGATGACACAGACTCTACAGAGGGATATAGCCAGGATAAGCGAGTGGGCAAAAACTTGATAGAAAGAATACAGTGTAGGAAAATGTTGAAGTTATCTACTTTGGTAAGAAGAATAAAGGAGCTGAATATTATCTAAATAGAGAAAAACGGCAGAAGGTTGCAGCACAGGGGGATTTGGGGATTCTTGTACATAAATTTCAAAAAGCCAGTATGCAAGTTCAGCAGGTAATAGAGAAGGCAAATGCAATGTTAACCTTTATTTTAAAGGGGAAAGAGTATATGAGGGAAGTCTTGCTAAAACTATACAAAACACTGGTTAGACCACACCTGGAATACTGTGAACAGTTTTGATCCCTTTATCTAAGAAAGATATGCTGGTATTGCAGGCAGTCCACAGAAGGTTCACTTAGTGAATCTGGGTGTGGGAGGGATTTTCTTATGAGGGGAGGCTGAGTAAGTTGGGTCTCTACTCATTGGAGTTTAGAAGAATGAGAAGCAACTTTATTGAGACATATAGGATTCTCAGGAGACTTAACAGGGTAGATACTGAGAGGTTGTTTCCCCTTGTGGGAGAAGCTAAGACCAGAGGGGCCACCCATTTAAGACAGAGATGAGGAGGAATTTCTTCTATCAGACGATAGCGAATCTGTGGAATTCTTTCACACAGTAGGCCATAGAAACTGCATTGTTAAATATGTTCAAGGCTGAGACAGATTTTCAATCAGTAAACAAATCAAAGGTTACGGGGATAAGATAAGAACGTGGAGTTGTGGATTGTCATATCAGATCAGTCATGATCTCACTTAACGGTGAAACAGATTCGATGGGGCAAATTGCCTCCCTCTGCTCCTATTGTCTAATAGTTTTAGGAGGAAGGCAGGGAATGAGTAGATGTTGCATAAGTGGAATAAGGTAGTCTTGATAATGGGATGGAAGTAAGGCAGATTTTGTTTTGTAATTATGAGCATAAATAAACTATTTACAAAAAGAGTCCAAACAGCAGGTTTGCACTAAATTATTTAGCTGCTTACTAGTTCACAATAGAAAGATTGCACTTGTTTTTCACTTTTCATGTCTCATCTGAAAGCCAGATTAATACAGATAAAGTATCTTTTATCCAAAAGCTTGGGAGCCAATTGATTGCATTTTGGATTTCAGATTCTTTTGGTCTTTGCATACTGCATGCAAACTTATGTCACAAAACTTAAGCTGAGGCTAGCTATGGTCTAAAATGGATAAAATGGCTGGAGTAATAAGGTCTACCACTGAATAATAAGTACAAGGTGCCTGTAATAACTTTCTTTTTGATATGTTTATCACAAAAATCACAAGGTAAATAGTACCCACAAACAAATAGACTTCCTATGCTAAAGGTCGTTGAGGTTTAAAAAAAGTGTCAATTTTGATCTTCAAAGTTATGGAGAGAGGATACTCAATCTGTACTTCTGTGTCTGGACAGAAGGTAAGTGGGAGCTTTGGTATTTGGACAAAGATTCACTTAGAAAACAGTGACTACATTTTTCATCCCTGCCACTCCACATGCCTTTGATGGCCTTTACACCAGTGATACCTTCAACATAAAGGAGACGTTTGAGACTTGAATTGAAGCTGAAAAGACTCACGCTCTGCTGAATCATGAGTCGTTTCTAACAAGCTGAAGGTTAGATTGTCATGGCTGGTCTGTACCAGTACTCCAAGCAATTGCTTTGCCAAAATTAACCCATTAGTTACCCAGCAAATAATGGGGTCCATCACTAAATTATTAGTGGGAATCAATTTGGAACACGAACTATATGTAATGTCAAAGTTAAAAGCAGCTATTGCTATTGCCAGATCCTTGTGATTGCATTCAGGAAATTCAATCAGGTCGAATATACACAGACAAGGCTTTGTACTCTGGATTCATTTTTTGCTATGGCTCCATGTGTGGTTAAATAGTCTTTCCAACATACATGATAATCTGCAACGTTGTGTACCCAATCTTCGTTGTATCTTTTAAGATATAGTAATTCTTCACTTTGGAGTTCTTTAACAAATAGGTTACTACTTCCCAAAATGCCAGGGTGTCCTAAGATTATAGACGATTTGGAGTTTACAGTCAGCAGTTTATATCGCTCTTAAGATCAGGTCTTAACACCGGGTCTCATGAACATGAAAAAACGTGTCTAACAGAGGAAGCAAAACGAGTGCTGGAAGATTTAAACCCATTGGTAATATCTGTTGTTATTACACAGAACATGATGATTATGGGAAGCCAGAAATGACTTCCACTGGAAAATTGCAGGATCCAGATATAAGACCAAAATCAATTCTGCTGTAATGGTCAAACATATTTTGATTCATGCAAAGACTAAAATGTTCATTCCTTCTCTTCCAGCTTTACCTTGGCAAGTGCTCCTCACTTTCTCATTCTGTAGAAAAACACACATATTCTATCCTTCTGAGATTGCAAAGAATCTTAATTCTTGGGCAATGAAGAAACTTAAATTCAAGGATCTAGGCATTATAGATTTTCTCTGCCAAATAAATTGGATACACGGATTAATGCTGAGATCTGAATCTCTAACAGCAGAACCATGGACAACTATCTCCATGACATTGAAGACTATGTCAGGGTTGGGGGTGGGCAGGGTGGGTGGTGGAGAGAGACTGGGCTGAGAACTTCTGAGATAATTTGACAGGATTTTGCCTGAAGTTAATATTGACACGAAGTTGAACTCCTCCTAATTCCATAAATATGGAATGGAAACACCAGTGGCTTAGTAAGTAGCTTATTGATCCTTTAACTGATTATGACAGGCTAACCATCTTCATTCTCAAGAAAATCCTTAGTTTGTAAGTCTGTCTTTCTAATTTCACCCTCGACTGAAAAAAAAAAATGACACAGTGGCAGACTGGAAAGATTCTGCATTTAAATGTAGACTTAAACTGTGGTGTTAAAAAATTTTATTTCAACAAAGTAGAAAGAAACTTAAGCAAGGAGTAAGAAGGGCTAAAAAGGGTCATGAGAGAGCATTGGCCGGGGCAGAGGAAATAGGCAAGATATTAAATGAGTACTTTGTATCAGTATTCATCAAAGAGAAGGACTTGGCGGATGATAAGTCTGGGAAAGAATGTGTAGATAGTTTGAGTCATGTTGAGATCAAAAGGGGTAAAATATTGAGGTTCTTAAGAAACATTAAGGTAGACAAGTCCCCAAATCCTGTTGGGATATACCCCAAAATACTGAGAAAGGCAAGGGAGGAAATTGGTGGGGCCTTGAGAGAAACCTTTGTATCCTCACTGGCTACAGGGGAGATCCCAGAGGATTGGAGAATAGACAATGTTGTACTTTTGTTTAAGAAGGGCAGCAAGAATAATCCAGGTAATTACAGGCCAGTAAGCCTTTCATCAAGTGGTAGGGAAATTATTGGAGAGGATTCTTCGAGACAGGATTTATTCACACTTGGAAATAAGTGGACGTATTAGTGACAGGCAACATGATTTTGTGAAGAGGAAGTCATGTCTCACAAACTTGATTGAGTTTTTCGAGGAAGATGATTGGTAGGATAGTGCAATGGATGTTGTCTACATGGACCTCAGTAAGGCCTTTGACAAGGTCTCTTGTGGGAGACTGGTGCAAAAGATGAAGTCACATGGGATCAGAGGTGAGCTAGTAAGGTGCATACAAAACTGGATCAGTCAAAGAAGAGAGAGGGTATCAGTGGAAGGGTGTGTTTCTGAATGGAGGGTTGTGACAAGTGATGTCCTCAGGGATCAGTGCTGAGACCTCTGCCGTTTGTAATATATAGAAATGATTTGGAGGAAAACGTAACTGGATTGATTAATAGGTTTGCGGACAACATAGAGGTTGGTGGACTTGTGGATAGGGATGAGGTCTATCAGAGGATACAGCAGGATATGGACCAGTTGGAGACTTGGGCGGAGAAATGGCAGATGGAGTTTAATCCAGACAAATGTGAGGTAATGCATTTTGGAAGGTCTAATACAGATAGGAAACATGCAGTAAATGGCAGAATGCATAAGAGTATTGATAGGCAAAGGGATGTGGGTTTACAGGTATACAGGTCACTGAAAGCGGCAATGCAGGTGAAGAAGGTTTGGAGGAAAACATTACTGTATTAATTAGTAAGTTTGTGGATGACGCAAAGATTGGCGGATTTGTGATGAGCAACATCAGAGGATAAGGCAAGATATAGACTTGGCATGCTTGCCTTCATCGGCTGGGACACTGAGTTTAAAAATTGACAAGTTGTGTTGTAGCTTTACAGAACTTTAGTTAGGCCGCACTTGGAGTATAGTGTTCAATTCTGGTCACCACACGACCAGAAGGATGTGGAGGCTTTGTAGAGGGTATAGAAAAGATTTACCAGGATGTTGCCTAGTATCAGGACATTAGCTTTGAGGAGAGGTTGGAGAAACTTGGTTTCTTCTCACTTGAGCGAGGGAAGTTGAGGGAAGACCTAATAGAAGACTACAAAATTATGAGGGGCATGGGCAGAGTGGATAGTCAGAAGCTTTTTCCCCAGGATAGAAGAGTCAATTACTAAGGAGCATAGGTTTAATGTGTGAGGGCAAGGTTTAAGAGGAATGTATGAAGCAGATTTTTTATAGAGAGTAGTGGATGCCTGGAACTCGTTGCCGGGAGAGGTAGTGGAAGTGGATGCAGTAATGACTTTTAAGGGATGTCTTGACAAATGCATGAATAGGATGGGAATAGAGCGATATGGTCCCCAGAAGGATAGGAGGTTTCAAGTTGGGCAGCATGGTCGATGCAGGCTTGGAGGGCTGAAAGGCCTGATTTTGTGCTGTAATTTTCTTTGTTCAAAGCAGAATTTTCAAGCATTTCAGAAAGAGAAAAGATTGATTTGTTTGACTGATACATGGGTTCCATAAAGGTGTGATCACAATAATTGCAGAAGGGATATAACTCCTAACAGCCACCTTGAACATTAGTATAAAGAACAATATCACCTGGCTCCATATAAACTCTTTCTGAAGGAGTCATTTTTCCTGGTTATCCATTGCTTGTAGTGAGCGAGCAATTTAGTGAGTGGGTGGAAAGGTGTGCTAGAGCTAGTATTCCAAGCTGAAAGTTCATTTTTCACACAACTTCCCATAGATCTTTGTATATAGAATTATTATTGCTTCAGGTAGCAACAAAATTAATTCCTAGTGCATGATCATACATTGAAAGTGCAGCTACAAATCATTTCACCTCATAACGTTATTATAAGAATCTAACATTCGTTATAACTATAGGTTGGATCACAGTTTCTCGTTTCATTTATGCTAACATTTTGCATGACTGCCAAAAGGGTATATTTCCATGAAGAAGTATTCAATAATATTTCCTTATAATTTGTGGATTGCAACTTGTAGAATGCATGCACCATTTTCATCATAATGATATCACATGCAAATGATGCATTTTGATAGAACATGTCCTTGTATTCTGACTCTATAAATGAACCAAAAAGGATGGTCAGGTGTTTCTGGAATAAATCTTTAAATCTGGAATCTCTTTAAAAACTTTGCTCCATTATTTTTAGCCTAAATCCACTAAACGTTCCACGTCATAGGAAACACTTTTTAAAATCTACAAAGCTAGTAAGAATCTACAAAGCTAACAATACAAAAGAACATCTTAAATGATTGTCACACTGCACCTTATTTCATGCTGGTCTGAATCTTGGGTTGGTTTGATTTCTAAATAAGACACACCACCTTGCACAATGTCGTTCCATCACATATCGCCAAAACAAAAATATAAAATACTGTTTACCCCACTTTGTCAAAAAAAAATTTGGCAAAATCTGTTAAATTGACTTGATGGGGAAGCATGCAGAGCAAATAAGAGAAACTCCAAACAAACTATTTCTTCTTTTCCCCTACATTTGCAATTGCTTTTAAAAGGTGAAGCAGTGTGTGTCCAGCAGAAACATGAGCAGTGCTGATGCAATTAGTATGTGCCACTGGCTTGCATCTAAACAGAGAGAAGCAGTGCAGGTATGGGCCACAGGTAGATGGGAAGAAGCACAGAGAGAGACTAATCACGTTTCAGACACATTTATATTTGTAGATCTTAAAGGAAATACCACAAACGTGGCTGCAAATCCATTCTTTGATCCACTGTGAAGACAGTACTAGAAATATTGCTGCCTGTCAATCATAGATCCCAATTCAACCACTTGACTGAACCCTTAACACAGTTCTACTGCTGGTGGTGATACTGGAATGGGAGTTTGCCTA
The DNA here is from genome assembly GCA_024679065.1 of Sphyrna mokarran. NCBI lineage: Eukaryota > Metazoa > Chordata > Chondrichthyes > Carcharhiniformes > Carcharhinidae > Sphyrna > Sphyrna mokarran. The sequence goes on from JAGIQG010000001.1 coordinate 131,115,677, forward strand.
ATTCCTGTCATCTGCTAGTTTTTGTAATTACATCGTGCCAATTATTTGCACAGCTCTTTTATCAGAAAGTTTGCTTAAGGAAACAGGAAGCAGTTTAAAACATTTAAATTGATATGGCACGAAGTAGCCCCCCTTCCCCAATCACCACCAAATATCAAACTCTGCTGTATAGCTGTAATATAGACAATTATTACAGCTTGTACTTTGTTGCAACATGCAAAATACTTGGCTCCCAAGAACTGTGCCTTAATAAGGGTAGAGTAGAATTGTTTTTGCTAGCTAACAGATATTCCTGTAATTTTTAAAAAACACTTTGATCACATACTTATATCCTAGAGAACCAAGCATTCACATGAACATAATACATAATGCAAAAAGCACTCTAACAATCAGGGCTAAATTAAACATTTATGAAAAAAGGGTCATAGATTTAGTGGAAAGCAAAGTGAAGAATTTTTAGCAAGCTTTTGACAGAGCATCTGTTGCAATTCACCTTGCTAACACCAGATGGCACTCAAAGACCACTCTGCCCACTTGAAATAATTTCAGGTTGTCTTCCTTTTTCGGAAGTTCTTGGTTTCTTCTATTATTTCTGAAGAATGTTTAATATCAGTGCTTATTTTAAAACCAATTCTTGTCCACGTACACTTGTGAAGTATGATTTTGGCCTTTCAAATCAAAGAGTTCACATGAGGTCTATTAAACAGTAGATTTTTCTGAAGTTCCTGTCAAATAATCAGCAGTCCAGAAATTTTTGATTCTTGAGTGAGTCTGAGGTGAACTTAATCCAGTACAAGCAACAGAAAAGAAAGGAATGTGCTCTCCCATTAACAGCAGCATCAGCCTGAATCCACACCATGAAAAGTTCTGCCTTGTGTGAGCTGGGAAAGCTTAGCAAAGAGCTGACAGGCACAAGGCAACAGACCATGCAAAATTGGACCGGCCGAGAGTTAGTGAAGGGTTCCCCTGTTAGGGCACTGTGTTCTACACCATTGGCTTGTTCCAGGTTTATCCAGTGTCTCAGTATGAGGATTGGAGCTCACCCTCTCCCTCTTATACTTCAAACTGTCAAAAAAAAAAATGAAACATACAAAAACAAAACAAACATCAAGGCCATTTTCAGAAGTAAATGCTGGTTAGCACTCGAATCAAATCCAAGTCTGGGCAGTCTTCAATTCAAATGGAGAATGTGCTCATACTCTAACAATGTACAAAAATGTAAAGCGTAGGCATACTCCTTTAGTCTACGTAACGAAGCTCTATTTAATTCAAACCATTAACAAGTGGCATAAACTCAAGATTATCACCAGATAGTGGCAGTTCAAAAACCCATAGTTTTCCTGTCATCACTGAGCTGTTTTGCTAGTGGCTTAATCTACTTCCTCAGAGGAAAAACTGAGACTGTAATTCCTCAGCCTGTGTTGCATGATCACAAAATGGTATAGCAGATGATGGTTTTGCCTGTTAATGTTTCGAGCAAATGCAGGGCTGATTTGTGAGTTAGAGGAATCAACTTCTAAATAGAAAATATTTATTCTGCTTTTACAGTTTCTCCTCTCTTGATACCAGTGACTGCCAGGATATTGATAGATCATCCAAGTTACTCTGATTCTTCCCATGTAGAAATGCACTCAGGCCTCTCCCCTATCCAAACTGCATCCATTTCCCCAACACAAAAGTCCTTATCCCACTATTATATCTATCTAGAGTGATGTCCAGAGTTTCTTTTCACTTTGAAACACTTCTTACAGATTGACTGAGGCAATTCTTCTTGAAATGCACTGGCCCTTTCGTGTACAGGACCACTGGCACTTTGCATCAGTCTTCACAATAGCAGACATTGATAACATTCCAAAAATGCTGAATAATCAAATGGAAAAGAAGGAAGATGGGAGGAAATAAATACAATAACCACCACTAGAGTAAACGTACAAGGGAAACTAGTAGGGTTAAAGGTCACTAAGTCCCCTGGATTTGATGGGCTGCATCTTTGGATATTAATGGAAGTAGCTACAGAGATAGTGAGTGCGCTGATAGTAATCCTCAAATTCTGGAGAAGTCCCAGACAATTAGAAATCTACCAACGTTACATCCTTATTAAAAGTGACAACAAACAGGTAACTAAAGGACAGTTAACTGAACATCTGTAATTGGGAAAATGTTAGAGTCTATTGTAAAAAACGTAACAGAAGTGTATTTAGGATCATTGAATAGAATCATAGAATCCGGCACGGTAGCACAGTGGTTAGCACTGCTGCTTCATAATACCAGAGACTGCGGTTCAATTCCTGGCTTGGGTCACTGTCTGTGTGGAGTTTGCACATTCTCCCTGTGTCTGCATGTGTTCCCTCTGGGTGCTCCAGTTTCCTCCCAAAGTCTGAAAGATGTGCTGGTTAGATGCATTGACCCAAACATGCGCTAGGTTGTGGCGACTGGGAGAATTACACAGTAACTGCATTGCAGTGTTAATATAAGCCTTACTTGTGACTGATAAACTTTAAAAAAAATTTAAGAAACTTTAATCCCTAATGTACAGAAGAAGGCCAGTTGCCCTTCGAACAATCCCACCCAGGCCTTATCCCTGAAACCCCAGTATTTATCCTGCTAATCACCACAGCACTAAGGGTTAATTTAGCATGGCCAATCAACCTATTCCCTACGTCTTTGGACTGTGGGAAGAAACCGGAGCACCTGGAGGTAACCCATTCTGACACAGGGAGAACGTCCAAACTCCACACAGACAGTCACTCAAGGTTAGAATTGAGTCCAGGACTCTGGGGCTGAGAGGCAATAGTGTTAACCACTGAGCCATCGTGCTGTCCCAGAAATGCATAATTATATGAAGCTGAGTTAGTATGACTTCATGAAAGAGAAATCATGTATGGCAAATTGATAACAAATTTTTTGAGATGGCAATAAACAAGATAAAGGGGAACCAGTAGATGCAATACACAGATTTCCAAAAGGCATTTGGCAAGGTATTGCACAAAAGGGTACTTAAAAAAAAAAACCCATTGTGTTGAGGTGGTATAGTAACATAGATAGAAGACCGGCTAAAAGAGGGCAGAGAGTTGGGATAAAAGGGGCATTTCCAGGGCAGCAACATTTAACTAGTGGACATGAATGTACTTTTTCCAAGTTTGCAGATGACAGAAAGGTAGGTGGGAAGGCAAGTGGTGAAGATGACACAAATAATCTGTGGAGGGATATAGACAGGTTAATTGAATGGACAAAAATGTGGTAAATAGAATTTAATGAAGGAAAATGTGAAGTTATGTACTTTAGTAGAAAGAATAAAGGAGCTGAATATTATCTAAATGGAAAAGCTACAAAGCAGAGGGATTTAGACATCCTTGTGTGTAAACCACAGAAAACTAGCATGCAAGTTCAGAAGGAAATAGGGAGGGCAAATGGAATGTTGGTCTTTATTTCAAAGAGAATAGAATATAAAAATAGGGAAGTCTTGCTCAAATTAATCATGACATTAGCAGGACTGCACCTGGAATATTGTGAACCATTTGGGTCCCCTTATCTAAGGAAATATATACTGGCTTTGCAGGCAGGCCAGAGAAGGTTCATGAGGTTGATTCAAGATATGGAGGGATTTTCTTACGAGGACCAGTTGAGTAGGTTGGACTGGTACTCATTGGAGTTTCAAAGAATGACAGATGATTTTACTGAGTCAGATGACCTTATTGAGATATATAGGATTCTCAGCGGAGTTGACACTGTAGAGACTGAGAAGTTGTTCCTCCTTGTGGAAGAGTTTGTGACCAGAGAGTATAATCTCAGAGTAAGGAATAAATGTCATTTAAAACAGAGATTAGAAGGAATTTCTTTTCTGAGATTAGTGAATCTGTAGAATTCTTTACCATAAAGGGCTGTAGAGGCTGGGGTGTAAATACATTCAAGATAGGCAGATTTTTAATCAGTAAGGGAATCAAGGGTTCATAGAATCCCTATAGTGCAGAAGGAGGCCATTCGGCCCATCGAGTCTGCACCAACCACAATCCCATCCAGATCCTATCCCCATAACCCCACATATTTACTCCACTAATTCCCTGACCTGAAGGTCAATTTAACACGGCCAATCAACCTAACTTGCACACCTTTGGCCTGTAGAAGGAAACTGGAGCACTCAGAGGAAATCCCTGTAGAAACAGACAGAATGTGCAAACTCCATATAGACAGTGACCTGAAGCAGAATCGAACCTGGGTCCCTGGTGCTGTGAGGCAACAGTGCTACCCACTGTGCCATCTTGCCACTACATGGGGATAAAGTGGGAGTGTGCAGTTCAGCATTATCACATCGGATCAGTCATAGTCTCTTTTAATGGTGGAACAGACTCCATGGATGAAATGACTTACTTCTACTCCTATGCCTTATGGTCTCACAGAACAACTGACAGATAGTGATTAATTTATCCAAAAACACAAATGTCTGGAATTTCCCTGGGTTCCAATCTCCTGGTGTGGAGATGCCAGAGTTGGATTGGGGTAAACACAACACCAGGTTAAAGTCCAACAGGTTTATTTGGTAGTAAATGCCACTAGCTTTCGGAACGCTGTTCCTGCCATAACTTTGGCCAAAATTCTGTTTCTGCAAGGTTACTGTTGAAGTTACAGCCTGAAATCAGAGCATTACCCCATCCTGCCTCCCCTAACACGCTAATCTTGATGGGATATTGAATTGCTGTTCCCAGCTGAGGCCAAGGTTCCTGATTTCAGCTCTACCACTGGGAAGGAAAGCAACAAATGGGGCAGGATTTTCTACAAACATCTTCCTCATAGATGGTGGTGATTGTGCATTCACATGATTTCTGACAGTAAAGCAGCTTGGTTGACCATGGGCTTCAGGAGAGGGGGCTATAAGGAGAGGTGGATTCTATGAGACCCTATCTATTCAGGGGCAAAACTGTTGCTAGCCCAGGCCTACTATCATTTTTGTAATGATGTGGAGATGCTAGCATTGGACTGGGGTGGGCACAGTAAGAAGTCTCTCAACACCAGGTTAAAGTCCAACAGGTTTATTTGATATCAAGTGAGTGATGAAGGATCATTTTTGTAGTCTTAAATTGAAGTGGGGAAAGGTCACAGTGGATATACAGACTTAAATTGAGCCCCCCATGTTATCCTCCTAGCATCTGGTTACTATGAAGTGGAAATTCTGGCTTTGGTGGGCATTGAAAAATTCAGGATTTGGAGGGGATGTGGCAACAGGCTTTGGTCTTCTGCCAGAATTGGGTCTGATCTGGAATGGGATAGTGAAGAAGAAACCAAGTCATGGAGCACATAAGCTTCATCATATGGAGCTGGGGGGAGAACACAACGTTATCCTGTTTTCAAATAAACGAAGAGGTCTGATATATGCTGCATTGACTAGATCAGTTTCAAAGGGTGAAGATATGTAAATCAGTCTGTTACAAAGTTGCACTGATTTCATGCCACATGGACATCATCTCCTACAACGTTAAGGATCTTCACCCACTGGACATCAAGGCTTCATTCTAGAGAGACTTAGTGACAGCTCCTCTGCTGGTGAACTCAATACTTAATCAATCTACAGAAAGACTCTGGCTTAGAATCAAGTCTAGATGAAGGAAGTTACTCTTTAAACCCTCTGACTTTACCGCTGGCGAATGGAAATTTATCCACTTTCTCCTGATGCCTGTTTAATAGCACCTGCTGAGAGGGCTGATTGAGTGCATTGCAGTGTTAGATTTAGTGGTGACACCCTTTTTGATTGAATAGTTTGACTTACATATGAAGATTGAAGGTTTGGGTGAAGCACTGGAAGGCAGGAAATTGTATCTTGTTGCGCACAAAGACAGGGTCAAAAATAAATGAGTAATATTACCCATTCATTTCTTTTATCCTCCTCCTATCGTTGCTCCTACCTCCTTCACAAGTCTACAGGTCACTAAGCAAAGATGGAAGCTACAATGCTGGTGAGAAACTGATTGAAACCCCAGGGAAGGTGGGGTGGGAAGAACAGGATGAGAGATGGGTCTTTACACTCCTGGTACATATGGTCAAACACGTGAATGGAAGTTACCTCTCTGAAGAGAGTTAAATGATACAATGGTTACAATCTAAATGCTGTTATAAGCACTATATGCAATGGTAGCAAAGAGATATTAGTGTACCTAGCCAGAAGTTTCAAAATAAAATTCTAAGCAGCAGTGAATTTGATTTGATATGGATTCACTGGACGGCTGGGTCTACTTCTGCTCACTACACTGCAGACATTTTACAACTGGAGAGCATATTGACATAAACAGATTGACACCTACTGAGCACCAGAGCTCTGCTGAAATACTCTGGTAACACTGGGGTATCGATGCCGCAGAGGAGACCCTATTGAAGTGCTTAAAATTCTAATGGGGCAAGTCAAACCTTAATAATGTATTTGGTGCAATCCATCACAAACTACGACACAGTGGCTGAAGTTCAGATGGCTAGATACAATTACATGGGCAGAAATTGTGGTGAATATATTGAACTATTCAGGGAAACCAGAACTTGATGGATAAATAATCAAGGAATATGAGTTATGGTGACTTCAAGCAAGTTTTGAATTTGCAGTCCATTCAGGTGAACCACTTTTAAATTTCTTTCTTTCTAATCATATGGAAGGTATTTCCTTTTCTGTCTTTAATGCATCCCTAGGACTCACTGAGGAGAGAGTTTGATCATGATCAACCACGTCTCTCCACGTTTTTACTTTGTTGTCGAGTTGCAGCCCACTAGTTTCATGCTTGAGTGTGGAGTCTCTTGGTTAGAATAATTACTCTATCATTAGATGATGTGTTACACATTATCAAAGTATGTGTCGCTGCTTCTGCAATTTTATGCTGGGACTAAGGCCTAAAATTAATCAGTACAACGGTACTGCAGTGGATTTCAAAACAACGTTAAAAAACAAGATATTTATGCCATCATTTATTCACATCTTCAGCCTCTTGATTCCCTGCTGATGCAGCACCTGACAGAAAAACATCATTAACCCTTCTAAACTCCATCAATTCCCAGATCAGACCTACCTTAAAATCTTCTAGTGTCCATAAAGGATATTAATCATTGCACTGTACTTCTTGCTGCATCTAGATAATCAAAAAAAAGGGCTGACGCCTGTCTTTTAAAAACAGTGATACATGGTACTCTTCAAAAATAGCAACTTCAAAAATATTGTTTAAAAAAAATGATGCCCCATTCTATCAGTTAAACAAAAGCAATCGTTTTGTCTCTCCCTCATTGAGCTGACTTTGATGCTCCCACTCCCAACACACTGAGCAAATATTTACCCTGATTCCTAGATTCTATTGCCTGGAATTTCGACAATAACTTTCCTGACCTTTCTTTGTAACTTTGGCCAATTGGTTGGAAGAACAATTGTTTCATGGTATATAAGAGGAGTTTCTGATGACCTTGCACTGGAGTGCAGAAGTATAGGAGACAGGGGAAAAAAAATCATGTGGAAATTTTGTTCCAACATGTTTACCCATAGAATAAGCTGTGCAATTTGTTAAGTGATGAGGGGTTGGAGGAACACAACTTTTCCTCTTCGCTAATACTTTCTGATAAATTGTTGAGTTATTCAGATGAGAATGAGTGTTGTGGGCTGGATGGCATTCATCTTTACTTCTCTCACACAGAATTATTCTGTATATTTCCACTCTTGTCAGACCTTCACTTCCCAAATCCTGCCACCTTCCAATATCCTTCTCTGCATTCTAAAGCTGTCACAAACCTTTTACAATTTTGCTTTCAACTATCTCTGACTTTTCATCTAAGATTGACTTGTAACCTCCCACTGAATGACATGCCCTTAGATTCCAATCTGTACATGAGGAGACACGATACAAACATAAGCTTTTGTTGAGTGGAACATGATCACATTTTGGGCTCCAAGTGCTGAACTGTTTCAGCCTCATGGTGACAGGCTTGGAGTGGGGGAGCGAAGGGGAGGCACTTGGGGCAGCTCTTCGACGCAGTCACTCTGTTGAGGACCTGCCTCGGGTACAGTCTGGGAGCTGGAGCAGGTGCCCGCTCTGCAGAGGTGGATAGCTGGTTACAGTGGTTAAGGTGATTTTGTTGCTTTGCCAGCATTCTGTCACCAGTGGAGTAACCAACTTACTGAAAGTGGAGGCTGCCAATTGAATGGAGGTGGCCTTCCTCCAGTGAGCAGAAACTCCATCTCCCAAGGAAGGATCTGCAGACATAATAGCTTGCATGTGCAATCCAAACAATCCCTTGAGAGGAATTTCTAACAGCTTCAGTGCTTACAGCTTTTAACTTTCATGGATACCTTTCTGAGAATAATCACTTTGAGGCATCCTTACAGACTCCTGCCTTTCCCTGTTGATGGGGCTAATAAGGTTCCAGAGCTGCCGGCATTGTGAGCCTGCCCCTGATTCACAGAGTCGGAGGCTGTCTGCTGGAACATCGCTGAGCAGGAATCGTTACTGGCAAGTGTGGGCTTGGGGTCTCAAAGCCTGTAGCAAATCCAACCCCCAGTCCCTCAGTAAAACCTAGTCGGTTCAGTAAGGAGTAGGATGAGAAAAAAAAAACTTCTTCTGCCCTCCATCAACAGATTTCCTTCAAATCCAACCTCAAAAGAGAATCAGCTGTACTGTACTGCCAGATTCTAATGTCCAAACATTAACCCTTCTTACTGAATAACGCTTGGTGCTCATTAGAATCTAATTATGTAAGATATTGCAATATGGACTCACGTTTATTCTACAGGCTGTTCAAGCTAATTTTAAAGGAAAGTCAAATTTTGCTAAACTGTGATAGACTGGAAAGAGCTACTTAAATCAGAACATTAGGACGTATTTGAGTAGGAGAGAATGAGGGTTCAGAACAAACACGTTCTCGCACAGGTAAAGAGTAGGTCTTCCAAACCTGGGAGCCCCCGATTATCAAAGTGCACGAGATTAGAATAAGGCAAAAAAAGAAACATATTGAATCTGTCAAAAGCTGATAGGGATAATGAAAAAGCAGGGGTGATATTAAAAATGGAATTAGGAAAACAACGAGAGGATTTAAAAAATTGTTATGTAAATTAGAACAAAATACATAAAGAACAAGAGGAAAGAAAGAATAAAAGCAATGAAAGACTAAAAGAGAAAATATTTTAGCATCATTGAAGTAGATGTGTCACCAGATCTGAATGAAATGTATGCCAGGTTCCTGAAAGGATCCAAGGGATGGAATATCAGTGGTGCTGCCATCATTTTCTGATCCACTCTGATAGCAGGCCTGGTGGCCTGACAACTAATTGAAAGGCCTGAAAGTTGTCCTAAATTTGCCTGCAAGCCTCATTAAAATAAATTTGGTGAGATACTATCTGCAAAGTAAAGGTCTCATGATCTGGCGAACCAGTCAGAGAGCAGCGGGGAGGGGAAATTATCCTGGTGAGATCAGGTTTCTGTTCCAGAACCTTCTCAGGAGTTGACACATGAGGCTGCAAGCCTCTCTATTATAGTTATATGTAAACAAATATTGCTGTTGTTATTTACCTAACTGGTGAATCAAAATTATGACAGTGAAGTGTAGGTATTTTGATCTGAATCCTCCTACTTTTGGACACACAAATCAACCTGCAGCTAAGTCTGAGGGTCAAGGAGAAATGGGACGAGACCTACAGCCAGTACCCCTGCCTGGGAGAAGTTCTTCCACCATTACTAACCATCCCAGGGAGTAAAGCTGCTATCTGCCACCTGTAAATGTGTTAGCAAGCAGCTTGTCATTGTACCAACAGGAATACCTGGAGTAACAGCTGCAGCAATATCCTGTAACTGGTTCTGCCCAATCCAAGGCCTTTGGTCAAATTGGTACAGAATCATTGGGGTTGGTTGGTTTATAACAGTTGGTTCCAGTTTAGATAACATCCAAGTTGAGTGACCTACTGTAGGCATCAGTAAAACATTAAAGGAAGGGCTGCGTGTTTGGAGCAGAATTGAGGGAGCTTTGTTTTCCAAATGGTGGTGATACAATCTATCACAGAGTGCTTGATGTTGAAACTGGATTCCTAAATCAGCCAATTCCCTCATATTCTTCATCTGCATCAGCGTAATACGTAAGAGCAAAAATAGCTTTAAAAAGAGATTTTAAAAAATATATAAACAGAAAATGCTGGAGAAATACAGCACGCTGATTGGTAACTGAAAAGAGAGAAGATGGATTAACTTTTAGATGCACTTCTGCTTTTGTGAGGGGATGGTTCAATGTTAATCCTCTATTTCTTTTTAAAAGATAATCAATCTCCTTATTTCTAGTATTTTTGGTTTAAATTTTAGTTCAGTGTGATTGTTCCACACTGAAGCAGCCTTTTCTGCACCTGACCTCTAAGCTGTCTCCAGTTTTAAAGGGTTTATGTATCTTTCTCTGAAAATAGGACGAAAAGTATAACAACTTTTATTTATATAGCCCCCACCTTTAACGTAATGAAACATTTCATTGTGCTTCATATTATAAAAAAGTTTGACACTGAGTCACGTAAGGAGATGTTAGGTCGGGTGACCAAAGCTTGGACAAAATAAACAGGATGTAAAGAATGCCTTAAAAGGAAGGAAACAACTCCTATCTAGGAGGGTAGATAAGGGCAGGAATTTCAGAGTTCAGAGCCTTGGTGGAGAGATTCAAATCAAGAAAATTCAAGAGGTCAGAATTAGACAAGCGCAAATATCTATCTTCGATGATTGTGGGTCTCGGAGAGATGTTTACAATTTGTCTCACTATGGAGGAGGCTAGCTGCCACATGGTGGGGGGTGGAGGTGCATTTGATAGTGTCAGGAGGAAGAACTCTGGCAGATCTGTTTCCTCTTGAATTCATGGTGTGAGACCAGATGCTACTCTCTTTGTCTCCAGCTGAGTTCAGAGCTCGGCAAAGGGCAGCAACTGAATTGGGACTTTTCTGTATTGTATTATATCAAATCATATGGTGCATTTAACCCAATAGGACCCCCAAAGAGTTGGTTTTGGGCTTTAAACACCAACAATTGCAACATTGTGACAAAAGGGATTAAGCAGTTTTTTTTATAAAGGCAATACAATTTGGAATAGGAAATGGATCCATTTAATCTTCAGCAAGGATGCTGAAACAATGACAACAGAGCCTTCCCTGATACTATCACCCATTAATTCTGTAATCAATGGATAGAAGACAAATTGTAGTGGGATGATGTTGGGATATATTTTCTGATAGAAGCCATTCCCAGTATTGTCTTGCTAGTGGGAAATCTTACCTGTCCAAAGTCATTGCATAGAAAAGGCCTAATTTTACATTGTCAACGGGCCAGTTGTGTTGCTGACAGCACAAAGTCAAAATGCTACCTGTTACTTTGTGTACTTTTGAAAACCTATTGCAATGGTCGGAAAGTGTGTCACATTTCCATCCCCCCGGGATGATATAGCACCATAATAGTGGTGATGAGCCCAGAATTAAACAGATGTTTTTTAAAAATCCAACATGCAGTTGTTTCATATACTGCCGGCAATGCAGAGAAAAAGGACATGGATATATCGAAATGAAAATCTTCTTTTAATTCCAGTGGAATATATTAAACTTTTTGAATTTGGAATATGGTTTCCTAGCCAGGTGCAGCCCACCTCCCACTCACCTGTGGCTCTTACAGCTCCATACATTTCCCTGTTTTTGTTCCAGAAATCTTGAGGAAGTAATTTTAATCGTTAAACAGAAAGCTGACAAGATTAGACCATCATGGTTTTTAAATAAACCATGTCTAATTTTACAATCCATTCCCTTCGAGGGAGGAAGCGGGTGGGAAGAGAGGAGGAAAAGGACAGGAAGAAATGGGAAGAGGATGGGGAGGAAATAATGATAATGAAGAGGGAGAGCAAAGTGAATTACATAGAATGCACAATGCAGAAACAGGCCATTCGGCCCAGCTGTTCTATGCCAGTGATCCACACAAGCCTCCTCTCATCTTTCATTATCTAACCTCTTCTAGAAGTACTTAAAGGGGAGCAGCAAGGATGGCTAAACATGCAGAATGAGAGAGCGAGGAGAGTGAAGGAGAGCTAGAGAAAGAAAAGGCGACAGGATGATGAGAAACGACAAGGATTAAAAAAAAAGGAAATTAAGAGAAAGCAATTGGGGAAAAGAAGTAAAGGCAATTAAAAAATACACTAAAGGACAAAACTTTCATCTTCCCAAAAAAGGGTGTTATTTACTTTTCACCACCTTTCCAGTGGATATTTTCTCCTTTAAGAATAGTTTTTAAGAGATTATCTAATCCCACTTTAGAAGCAGTTATTGCATTAAGAACATAATTAGTCTCTCAAATGGACTGAACTGTGGGAAATCACAAGCATTGACTTGCAGCCCAACAGTTTGAGGTGCAGTATGATGGAGCACTCATCACTGGACTTTGATCAAGACACAGCTTTGGAGGATGGTCACAGAAAAAAAGCTAGTCAGTAACACTGTTAAAACACATTCAAGTTTCGGTTGGAGGGTTTTCTTAATTGACATGAGATTTATTTTTGTGTAACTTGACTCACCATTATGACACTGACGCCCGCAGTACTGTTGCTCTGCTTTGCTACTGGATTAAAGTGCTTTCTCAGTTTGCCAGTGACGGCTACTTGCATGTCTCGCTCTTGTGCCATATCATCCTGCAGGAAGGAAGCAGCAAACAGATCAAGTCAGCCAAGAGGTTCAGCTGTGTGCATGCTGATTGTGGCTAATCAGGTTTTGTTGTACAGATAAGATAGAACCTGACAGTACAGAAGGAGGCGACTGGCCCTGCTGTGCCCATGTTGATTCCTTAAAACACAAGAATTAGGAGCAGGAGTAGGCCTTTCAGCTCCTCGAGCCTGATCCAACATTTAGTGAGATCATGGCAGATCTAACTGTGGCCACAACTCCACTGACCTGTCTGTCCCCATAACCCTGGACTCCCTTTTGACTCAAAAATCTGCCCAACACAGCCTTGATTATATTCATTTACCCAGCCTCCGTTCCTCTCTGAGGAAGAGGATTTCAAGGCCAAGGAGCCTCTGAGTGAAATCATTTCTCTTCATTTCCTTTAAATTCCCTTAGTTCCAGCCTCCCCCATGAGGTGAAACATTCTCTCAGCATTTACTCTGTCAATCTGGTATCATCGGTGTGGCTCTTAACTGAAGTTGGCCTTGTTGGACTTTCCACATATACAAAGCACTCTGGTAGGGTAAGCTTTCTTCGTGGCTTTTCTTCACTCTGGTCTTTCGTCCAGTCCTGTTTGTTTCCTTGTGGTCTTTTCCTTGCAGTTATTTTACTTGTTGCTTTTTCAGTCGCTGGTCCTACTCAGTAACCACTTTTTAACCACTGTCATCATAGAAAATATGAGCATGATTACGCCATTTGGCTCTCTGAATCTGTTCGGCCATTCAGCACCATTGAGGCTGATCCTCTATCTCAATGTCATACTCTTGTACTTCCCATGTCCCTTGATGTCCTTGGGAGTCTACAAATTTATATATTTACTTCTCAACTCTCCCACGATCACCCTCAACATTGGTGCCCCAGAAGGCTGTGCCCTCAGCCCCTTACTATACTCCTGATACACCTATGACTGTGTGGTCAAGTTCACCTCCAACTCGATTTTCAAGTTTGCTGATGACACCACCGTCTTGGGTTGGATCTGAAACAATGATGAGATGTAGTGCAGAAAAGAGGTAGAAGCCAGAATTTTACTGGCACATTCTCCCCAATTCCAGGGGCATTCTCCCTTGACCTTGGGGGGAAACATACAAGCCTCCGGCAGGTGTGCCAGTAAAATTCTGTCCAGAGAATCTAGTGAAATAGTATGACAACAATAATCTCTCCCTCAATATCTACAAAATGAAGTAGACAGTCATTGACTTCAGAGAGCGTACTGAAGGACATGCCCCTATCTGCATCAATGGGTATAAATGGAAATTGGACAAGAGCTTCAAATTTCTAGGTGTCCAGATCACCAACAACCTGTCCTAGTCCCTCCATGCCAATGCTATAGTTAAGAAAGCCTACCAACGCCTCTACTTCCTCAGGAAACTAAGGACAGCTTGTTCAGTTTCTCAGGAACTCAGGAAGCTGTAAGGTTTGATTCTGTGAGTATGTCAGGCTGTGTAACAACTTCTCTCAATTATAGCAAATTGCTAGTGATGATGACTTTGCAAGGTTGATAAAGATGTTTGTATCATACTCATTTCCATTCCCTTGGTCAATGCCACTGCTTTGTTTGATTTTATTGCTCTTTGACCTTTCTGTAGCAGATTGATAACACTGGAGCTCCTTACCAGACCATTTCAAATATAATTTAAGAATCTATCACATTGCTGTGAATCAGGAGTGGAGATTTCCTTCCCTAAAGGACGTTAGTGAATCAGATGGATTTTTACAATGATCACCACTACTGTGACTAGCTTTCAATTCTAGATTTTTTAAAATTAATGAATAGAATTTGAATTTAATCAGCTGGCATAGTGGGAATTCAACCTGTATCCCAAGCTAGGGGGTCTATGTTATTGGTTCACTGACATTATTGCTATTATTAGGATCAAAAAGGTAGATTTATGGGCCACTTAAAGGAGGAAAGAGAGATGGAGAAGCAATTGGTTTAGGCAAAGAATTCCCAAACTTACATCCCAGGTAGCTAAAAGCCTACTGTCGAGAGATTAAAATCAGGGAAGAGCAAGTTGCCAGAATTAGAGCAGCACAGAGGTCTCGTAGGACTGGAGGAGGTTACAGTGGGAATGCATGAGACCATAGAAAGATTTAAACAGAATTATTGGAATTTTGAAGTTTCCTGTTTCCTGGACTAATACCTGATGTGGGCAGTTGGATGGGTGAACAGGATTTACTGTGAGCTAGGACATGGGCAGCAGAGTTTCGATGAGCTCAAATTTATGGAGAATATAGGAGGCCAGTCAAAAATACAATGGAATAATCAAGTCTAGAGATACAAAAGGCATGAAAAGAACAGCTAATGAGTTGAGACAGGGATGGAATTCAACAATGTCTGGAGATCAAAGGTAGTGGTCTTAGTAATGGAACGGATATATGATCTGAAGTGAGCATTGTCTGTGCTCCCTAAGGCATGTGCTTGACCCAGGAAGCAGTGAAAGGGCCTATACAGTGCGTGTGAGGACTTTAGGATATTTTCTTCTTTCCACCATATGGCCCTGGAAACTTACCTTGTGAATCTTTGAGAAACTTCTGCTTCTTTAGGACCCTTTATCACTTTTGCTGATATTGCATCAGTATCCCCACTGCAGCATCAAAAAAAATTCCTTATTGCCTTTAGTGTGCTCCCTTTCAACATTGGAAATCTGGTTGAAGCTCACTTTTGCATTGGGAATGTATTCTGACCTAGGGATGTGTCATGCTTTCATACTCCCAACAGGTATGCAACAAAAGGGAAATCCTCAAGAATGTGATAGAATATTGTCCATTTGCCTGGATAAGTGCAGTTCCAAAAACATTCAAGAAGCTCGACATCATCCAGAACAAAGCAACCCATTTTATTGGCACTCCCTCCACCACCAACACACAATGGCAACATCAACAAGACACACTGCATCAACTCACCAAATCTCTTTCGACAGCACCTTCCAAACCTTCAACCTCTACTACCTCTACAAGAGCAGCAGATATAGGGGAACGCCACCACCTACAAGTTCCCCTCCAATTCACACACCACCTTGACTTGGAACTTTATCGCCTTTCTTTCACTGTCGCTGGGTCAAAATCCTGAAACTTCCTTCTTAACAGTACTTGGATGTACCGACTCAATGTGGGCAAGAAGATAGCTCACCACCATACTCTCAAGGCCAATAAGAGATAGGCAATGAATGTTGGCTGAGCCAATGACACCCACACCTTGTGAACAAATAAAAAAACACATACGTATTTTCTATTGAAGTGACAATTTATTTACTTTTGTTATTTCCTTAAAATTAGCAACTAGCGTCTATAATTCCGAGATTCTTTAAAATAATCACTCTGTGATTGTTGTTTACCAGCGTTGAGAAATTGCTGTCTAACATAGAACATAGAACATTACAGCGCAGAACAGGCCCTTCAACCTTCGATGTTGCTCCGACCAATTATGAAAAAAGCAATGACCCTCCAAACTAAACCATTCCCTTCTCTTCCATAAACTTATCAACTAACCTCTTAAACACCACCAAACTTGGCGCATCTACAACTGCTGAAGGCAGGGCATTCCACTCCCGAACCACCCTTTGGGTAAAGAACCTACCTCTGATATCCGTCCTATAACTATCACCCCTTAATTTAAAGCGGTGTCCCCTCGTGCTAGCTTTCTCCATCCTAGGAAAAAGGCTATCACTGTCCACCCTATCTAAACCTCTAATCATCTTATATGTTTCGATAAGGTCTCCTCTTAGCCGCCTCCTTTCTAACAAAAACAACCTTATAAAATCTGAAGATACTTATTGTATATCAGAATTCTTATGAAGAAAGCTTCCATAGCATCTTGCTGACTGGAAATTATAGTACAGATTTTTTTTCCTCGGCTAAAGACATGTCACTCCAGCACAGACATTACTGATAAGATTGGAACTCATGACCCACACATAAACCAACTGTCTGAGTATAAAATGGCTTTCTAGAAAAAATAACGACCATTTCAGACAGGACAGGGTTGTTCAAAGTGACTGACCCATGATATGGAATTCTCATTAGCAGAAGCAGCCTAGGAACTAACTTCCTAGCCAACCCTGCACCTCAGCCATCACCCACTGGTCAGCTCAAAAGGACAGAGAACAAAAGAAAAGGCAATGACCAGAAGACAAAAGACTGCCAACTATACCACTCTCACTTGTCATGGGTCATAAACTGCCCTCTCTATATAGCTTATCATCACAGTCAACCCGTCGCATCTCAATAACCTACTTGATTAATCATTACTTATATGCTTGGACCTCCTTTTTTGGATACTCTGGAATCTAAAAACTTGTACCAGCTGTTATAGCTCTTATTTTCTTGACATATTCTGGGTCATTTAAGATCATTGACTGAAGATCAGCATTCAAGAAGCAATCATGTGTCACATCCAGCAGCCTTGACTCTACCACTTATGCTTTCCCAGTTTATCTGAACTTGGCTAAGTTCATTTTTCTATCCTCACATACCTTCTCTATTTTTTCATAGAAAAAATTATCCTCCTCCTTTCACTAATTTGGCAATTAAATGGAATAACCC
Source organism: Sphyrna mokarran (assembly GCA_024679065.1). Lineage (NCBI taxonomy): Eukaryota > Metazoa > Chordata > Chondrichthyes > Carcharhiniformes > Carcharhinidae > Sphyrna > Sphyrna mokarran. The sequence goes on from JAGIQG010000001.1 coordinate 131,132,895, forward strand.
CAAGTGTTAGCTTGGAGTTTATTTGCATTATTAACATGGGCGGCACGGTAGCTAGCACTGCTGCTTCAAGCTCCAGGGACATGGGTTTGATTCCCGGCTCAGATCACTGTCTGTGTGGAGTTTGCACATTCTCCTCGTGTCTGCATGGGTTTCCTCTAGGTGCTCCAGTTTCCTCCCAAAGGTATGTGGGTTATGTTGATTGACCATGCTAAAGTTGCCCCTTAGTGTCCTGAGATGTATAGGTTAGAGGGATTAGTGGGTAAACTATGTAGGGGTATGGGGGTACAGCCTGGGTGGGATTGTGGTCAGTGCAAATGGCCTCTTCCTGCACTTAAAATCATAGGGTTTCTATGATTTTAACATCTAACCAGAACACGTCATTTTGTAGTTATCCGCTTCTCCCACCTTCAACTCCTTGACCTTCCATAAGTTCCTACCATTGCGACAAGGTCATAATGTCACCAAGGAGTGTCCAGTGGTGCTGCAGCTGGATGCTGCTAATTACCACCACATTGACTTTTGTAAGCCTGGTATATTCTGAATGTTGTACCATTTCCATTCCTTTGATCATGTTTCTGGTATTTCCTCCTGCCACAACAGTTGTCAGTTTCAACATCTTGTTTTAAATAAACAGGCTTAACAGAAACCGTAATTTAACTTTTGAACTCAGCCATTCGATGCTGCAGTTGCAGTCACTGTTCATAGTCCATATTACTCAATACATTTGGTGCAGCCTAGTCAAACATTTATATTTCTCATGATATTGTTCTGATACTCACAGCCACCCAGGGATGAGTCAGAACTTTCTCTGCTGTGTACCGTGCCTCAATGTTCACCTGCAACATTCGCCTAATCAATTCCTGCAACAAAATGACAACACTGAAGCCAGAGATATTGACAGTGAGACAAAATATGCCCAAATAACCATTTGGAGCTTCTGATTCATTTTACTGGTTAATGTTGCCTTACAGAAACAGCAACATATGTTATAAATATACAACGCAAAAACAAACCATTCAGCAGAACCATGTTTGCTCCATTTAAGCCTCCCCTTTTCTTATCTAACCCTTCTCCCACAAATGCTTATCTAGTTTCTGTTTACATGTACTATTTGTTTCAATTACCTCCTGGTAAAAGAGATTTCTCTGGGTAAAGAAACTCTGAATTCTTCATCCAATCTCTTGGTGATTATTTTATATTAAAGATCACTAGTCTGCTCTTAAATACAAGCGGAAGTATTGTTTCTTATCCACTTTATCAACAGCTTTAAAAAGATCTTTATTCGGTCACCTTTCAGCTTTCTCTTCTCACATTTCTGGTCTCAACCTTGAAAATCTTTTCTGCACCCTTTTTAATGTGTTTATAGCTTTCATATAACATGACAACCAGGATTGCACGCAGCACTCCAAGTGTATTTTTATATTTGTATTAATCAGCCACTGAATTCAGTAATCAGCAACACTCAAGCCAGATGAAACTGAACGAAGGTGCACTGTGCAAAAATGTGACTAGAAAGCTCTCTAAATTGTAAACAGAAACATTAAAAACCATTGGCACGTTAAGTAATGGTTCCACTGTTGAAAACTGGCCGTAGCATTTGGCTTTATTGGATGAGGGAATGAAACAAGAAGTTCAATCAATCAGCTGCTAGATTGCTCCAGTAAGAGACACAGAGCTTGGTTTAACTCATTTTTAAACATCTCAATTTATCAACACATTCTACATTTGCACAACAGCTTGTGTGAAGAAGTATTCTTTCTGATTTAATTGCCTTGGTTGAATTTGAGATTATATCCCATCTTGTGGATTCTTCTATTAGCTAACATCTAAAGAATGACTCCCTTGATAATGAAGATGCTGAAATGTTCTCTGATTCTACTGAACAGATCTCATACAGCATTGCAAACAGATTGAAACTACAAATAAATTTCAGTCTTTTGATAAGATTTATGTGGGTGCAGCTGTAAAAATAAAGGATTCCCATGACCAACAATTGCACATTCTCTTCGTGTCTGCATGGGTTTCCTCCAGGTGTTCCAGTTTCCTTCCACAGTCCAAAGAGATGCGGGCAGAGAGTTCCAAAGTTGCATGACCCTCAAAGTAAAAAGAAAATCTCCTCGTCTCTGTCCAATAAGGGTGACCCCTCATTTCCAAACAGTGCCTCATAGCTCTGGACTTACCCACAAGAAGAATCAAGACAGCTGGGATTTCTATACTTTGATCAAATCACCCCTTACTCTTCAAAATACGAGTGGAAACAAGCACAGCCTGTCTAGAACATAGAACATTACAGCGCAGAACAGGCTCTTCGGCCTTCGATGTTGCACCGACCAATTATGAAAAAAGCAATGACCCTCCAAACTAAACCATTCCCTTCTCTTCCATAAACTTATCAACTAACCTCTTAAACGCCACCAAACTTGACGCATCTACAACTGCCGCAGGCAGGGCATTCCACTCCCTAACCACCCTCTGGGTAAAGAACCTACCTCTGATATCCGTCCTATAACTATCACCCCTTAATTTAAAGCTGTGTCCCCTCGTGCTAGCTTTTTCCATCCTAGGAAAAAGGCTATCACTGTCCACCCTATCTAAACCTCTAATCATCTTATATGTTTCGATCAGGTCCCCTCTTAGCCTCCTCCTTTCTAACGAAAACAACCTCAAATCCCTCAGCCTCTCCTCATAAGACCTGCCCTCCATACCAGGCAACATCCTGGTAAACCTCCTCTGTACCCTCTCCAATGCCTCCACATCTTTCTTATAATGTGGGGACCAGAACTGCACACAATACTCCAAGTGCGGCCGCACTAGAGTTTTGTACAGTTGCAACATGACGTTGCGGCTCCGAAATTCAATCCCCCTACCAATAAAAGCTAAGACTCCATATGCCTTCTTAACAACCTTCTCGACTTGACTGCCTACTTTCAGGGATCTATGCACATATACACCAAGATCCCTCTGTTCATCAACACTATTAAGAATCCTACCATTAGCCCTATACTCTACACATTTATTATTCTGCCAAAGTGCATTACCTCACACTTTTCCACATTAAACTCCATTTGCCACCTCTCGGCCCAGCTCTGCAACTTGTCCAAGTCTCTCTGCAAACTATAACACCCCTCTTCACTATCTACCACTCCACCGACTTTAGTGTCATCTGCAAATTTACTAATCCATCCTTCAATACCCTCATCCAGATCATTTATAAAAATTACAAACAACAGGGGCCCCAAAACAGACCCCTGAGGTACACCACTTGTAACCGAACTCCACGATGAATATCTCCCATCAACCACCACCTATCCGCTAATCTATCTATCTTCTATCTATCTGTCTTCTATCCGCTAGCCAATTCCTAATCCAATTAGCTAAATCACCCTCTATCCCATACATCTGCATTTTCTGCAGAAGCCTTCCATGGGACACCTTATCGAACGCCTCACTAAAGTCCATATATACCACATCAACTGCCTTACCCCCATCCACCTCTTTGGTCACTTTTTCAAAAAACTCAATAAGGTTAGTAAGGCACGACCTACCCTTCACAAACCCATGCTGACTATCCCCAATCAATTCATTTCTCTCTAAATAACTATAAATCCTATCCCTAATAATTCTCTCCAATACTTTGCCCACAACAGAAGTAAGACTCACTGGCCTATAATTCCCTGGAAAGTCTCTCTTCCCCTTCTTGAACAACGGGACCACATTTGCTATCCTCCAGTCTTCCGGAACCATACCCGTAACCAACGAATCTACCCGAAACCAACGAAACTAATCTATTCTTCAAAGACAGCTTGTTTATTTTAGCTATCAATCAAATAAACCTCTTGTAAACCACATTTACATCCTTCCTTATATAAGAACATTAAAGTGGCACACAATATTCAAAGATGTGATCTCAAAATGCCCAGTATAACTGAAACATAACATTCTTCTACGTTCAATTCCTCTTGTAATAAAAGGAAACATTCTGTTAATCTTCTTAATTACGTGCTGTACCTGCATGCGCTAGAACATCAGGATTCCTCTGCACTTCAAAATCTTGCATTTGTTCCTCATTTAAGTAGTATCTGCTTTTTTATTCTTCTTGACAAAGTGAATAACTTCACAATTTCCTACGTTATATTCCGTCTGCCAGATTTTTGGCCACTTACTCAACTTTTTTTTTGTTCTTTGTTCTATATCTGTCTATAACCTCCATATATATTTTTCACATATATCTTTGTCATTTTCAAACTTAGCTACCTTGAATTTTGTGCAACTGCCCAGCTATGACCTCTTTTATGATCAATTCTAACACCATCCCCACAACAGGTGTGCAGAGCAGGTGGACTGGCCATGCTAAATTGCCCCTTAGTGTTCCAAGATGTATATGTTAGTGGGATTAGCGAGATAAATGTGTGGGGTTACAGGGAAAGGATGGTGGGTTTGGGAAGATGGTCTTTTGAAGAATTGGTGCAGATCCACCAATTCTTCAAAAGACCATCTTCCCAAACCCACCATCCTTTCCCTGTAACCCCACACATTTATCTCGCTAATCCCACTAACATATACATCCTGGAACACTAATGGACCAAATGACCTCGTTCTGCACTGCAGAGATCCTATGACTCTAGACATAAGGAAATTAATAGTTTCATATTTCCAGCCTTTCTTCTTTCTTGAATCAAGAGATTATATATATTTTATTACAGTCTGATGGAATCTTTCCATAATCCAGTGAAGTTTGGAAAAGTAACACCAAGGCACCTACTACCTCGTTAGACATGTTCTTTAACATCCTAGGACGAAGTCCATCTGGACCTGGAGACTTGTCACTGTGCAGCTCTATCAGTTTGCTCAATATTGCTTCCTGAGTGATTATAATTTCTCCAAGTTCCTTCCTTCCACCTCCCAATTTACAGCTGTTACTGGGATGTTTTATATCCCCATAAAAGCAAAAGCAAAATATTTGTTAAATTTATCCACCATTTCCTTATCACCTACTATTAACTCTCCATTCCAGAGGACCAACACTCACTTTACATCTAGCTTCTTCCCATACTATAATTTTTTCTCCTGATTAATCTTTTTGACATTCTCTACCATTCTTTATATTCTGACCAATCATTTGACCTGCTACTCATCTTTGTATAGTTATAGGTTTTTCCTTCAGTTTGATGCTTTTCCTAACTTCTTTAGTTAATCATGGATGGATGTTCCTCCCTTTAGAATTTCACTTTAGAGCAGAAATATGCTTATTCAAAGTATTCTGAAATATCTCTCTAAACGTCTGTCACTGCTTCACTATTGATCTATCCCTTGACCCCATATCCCAGTTCACTTCAGCTAGCTCAGCTTTCATACCCACATCCTGACCTTTATTTAAGTTTAAAATACTAGTTTTAGATCCACTCTTCTCCCGTTCAAACTGGTCGTAAAATTCAGTCATATTATGGTTGTTGCTACCTAGGGGTGCCTTTGCTCAGAGGTCATGAATTATTAATCCTGTTACATTGCACAATACCAAGCCTAATTCACCTGCTTTCTGGTTAGTTTCAGAACAGTTCTTAAAAAAAAAAACTCTCAAAAGCATTCTGTTAATTCCTCATCCAGCTATTGCTGCCAATTTGATTCTTCTAGTTTATAGGTAGACTGAAGTGATCCATGGTTAGTCCTGCCCCTTTATCACAAGCACCCAATATTTCTTTTTGTATGCTTTGTCCTACATTTTAGTTACTATTAAGGGGACTGTAGACCATATCCATTGGTGAATTCCTTCTCTTATTATTCCTCAACTCCACCCAAACCAATTCTACATTCAAACCTCCTGAATCAAAGTAATCCCTAACTTTTGCACCAATGCCATCCTTAAATAACAACACTATCCCTACATCTTTACCCAGGTTCTTCGCTGTTCACCTATTGGTCTCCTCTGCCTCTCAACTGTTCCTCCATCATTTCTTCCACTAATTTTCCTGAATACCTTGCATCCAAGGATAGTTTGCAGCTATTTGTGCCTCATTTTGCGTCATTGGATAGCATGAATGGCAAAGTGGTCAGTAGCAGGAAGAAACTGACCACATGATATGGAGATGTCGGCGTTGGATTGAGATGGGCAGAGAAGAGAGTCTCACAACACCAGGTTGAACTCTAACAAGTTTATTTGATAGCATGAATTTTCAGAACGTTGCTCCTTTATCAGGTGAGTGGAGAGTTTGATTAACAAACAGAGCTAGTACAGACATAGACTCAAGTGCAAGATACCGATTGGAATGCAAGTCTTTACAGGTAACTAAATCTTAACAGATGCAGACAATGTGACTGGAGCTTCAAGATACACAACAACGCAGAATCACCCAGCAGTTCCGCGTGCATGCATGAGGAGTTCCGCGTGCATGAGGACGGCCTCAGCTGGGATCTTGGGTTTATGTCACACGTTCTGTTTGTTAATCCACCATTTAGCCTGGGCTTGCAAAATCTTACTAACTGTCCTGGCTTGAGACAATTCACATCACTTTAATCTGTCATTATCCCTCTCTCTACTCGCATTGTCTGCACCTGTAAAGACTCAAATTCCAACTATTATCTTGACTCTGTGTCTATGTATACCCTGTTCATGAACCGAAATCTCTACTCACCTGATGAAGGAACAGTGTTCTGAAAACTCATGCAAATAGACCTATTGGACTTTAACCAGATATTGAGAGACTTCTACATGTGAAATACAGACTATAATCATGTTTAATGGTAAACAGTACTTGTTTTATTTAGGAGCTAAAATGATGCGGATCATTACTCAGCATTGTAGGTAACTGCATAAATAAAAGATTTATTTGATTACTTTGAGAAAAAGTAAGTCACTGAATCAGATTTTTTGCTTGATGTAAACGTTATTGCAACGAGGTAACTGTAATAATCTCAAACTGATGAATTAGAGCTCACAGCTTCATGAAAATATGTTTGTTCATTTTTGTTTTTTCAGGACAGTAAGGAAAGCCAAAAGAATTTTGTCTTGTTTTTGGTACAGTAATATGTGCAGGTGATACAATAGTCTGGTTTGACGTAATTTGCATTGCTCCAACACATCTTTCAATATACATAGGTAAATGTTTGCCAAACAGTTCTTTATCAAAGGTTAGAGTCCTGTTGTAATTCTAAGAGGTTAGGAATAGAGTCCTGTACATACTTTAGCAGAGCCACTGATGCTGTCCCAATAAGGTGAGGGAAACTCCAGTCGGCCAACAAGAATTTGATCAAACAGGTCCTCCTGGACATTGTTCTCACTGTAGGAAAACAAAAGTAGGATTATTAGAACAGAATTTGCAAATGACTTAGAATGAATCCAGTAATCCAGTTAATTTTCCATTTCTGGATTCTGAAACTTCAATAAATACTGGAAAATAATTGTTTACAGGTAATGGGCTCCTTGAAAGAAAGAAATGTTTCAAATAAGATGTGCCTATAGACTGGCATCAGGGCTTTTATTCTGCAAACAAATCAGTTCTAAGAGTTGTACAGAAATGTCAGTTTGTGCACTGGATATAGCATTAATATATATATAAAATGGGCGTAGCTGATGGAAGGGTACAATCTCAATGTGCATGTTAAATGCATTGGCCTGCATTTTATGGTGTGAATAATGGTGAGGCTATCAGTGCTCACCATTATTAGGCAGTGATTTGGGCAGCAACTTGCAGCATCTGCACATGTGCAATTCAAAGTCTCTGTCTAAGTTTTCCTGCCCCTCCACAAGCTTTACTACTGTGACACATTACCGAGCAGCTTGGCATTCAATGCATGAAATGTGTGACACTGAGGTACTTACCCACTGGATCCCATGACACACAACCACAAAAATTTAGAGCTTGTCCATTTAGATGATTTTTTAACAGCATGGTATATTTTAATTCTCTTTATTTTTTTGTGGGATATGGGTTTCACTCTCAAGGTCAGGTTTGTTGCCCATCCCTAGTTGCTCTTAAGCTGAGATGTTTCTAAGGGCAGTTAAAAATCAACCTTATTGCTGTAGGCCTGAAGTTACAGGTAGGCCAGACCAAGTAAGATTTCCTATCCAAAAGGGCTCATGAACCAGATGAGTTTTTATGACAACTGAAGTAGTTTCATGGCTGAGATGAGTTTTAACCTCTAGGGCATGAACCCTTCCTTGGTGTACCCCTAAATTTGGTGTGTCAGGAAATTAGTCTAAAATCCACTTCTGATCAAGATCGCACTATTAACCCAATATTACGTTGGGTAGCCACTTAAGACTCGTCCACTGTGAAGCATATCTACTGGTTGGGCTAGCATTGAGTGAAAGAAGGGCTATGTCAAGTGTTGGATCCAATTGCAGGACTGAGTACCACCTGGCACAGTATTAAGCACTGCTTTCTTCCCTTGTCTGCATTCGGGTGCTCTGGTTTCTTCCCACAGTCCAAAAGACATGCTGGTTAGGTGCATTAAATTCTCCCTCAGTGCATCCAAACAGGCTCCTGAGTGTGGCGAGTAGGGGATTTTCATAGCATCTTCATTGCAGTGTTAATGAAAGCCCACTGTGATAAAACCTAAACTTTCTGTTCCTGGAGCTGCCGTTCTAGCAATGGACTCGGTGTCCAGAGTCAGTGCAGTGCTCATACAATGCATGGACTCTTCCATGATGGAGGCCATGGCATGCACATCCTCACAGATTCCTGCCAGATCTCCCCCACACGTCCCCTGGACATAAAGCATCTGCCGCCTGATGGATGTCTTCAGATGCTAGTCATTTGCCTCGGGCTCAGCAAGGATCTGGCCTCCAACAGTGTTCCAAACAACAGTGGCCTGAGATCTTTCTGTCTCTGCCAGTGCACCACTGGGCACTACCTGCAGAGCTGACAACCTAATGCCCACTGATGTATGAGTATCTGAATTGGTGCCAGGTTCTAAGAGGGGTGTGTGACTGGTTCAGGAGCGATGTCTTCCAGGTGCTTCCAGGGTTCCTTGCAGTTCTTGTGGGTGGTACTTCTGCAGAAGGAATGCTCAAGTAAATTCAACCAGATAGTGTTAACGCATGCTAAGCAGACTGAAGAGACAACGGAAATACGCTGAATGGTCTACCTGCTTTGAAGTTTCAATAGGCATTTTGGCTGTGACAGTTCACTTTCTGATGAGGCAAGCCTTTAACATTTCCCATATCCAACCCACATGCATCTGGACCCGCATTCTTGTCATCATCCAAGACCCCTGCCTCACCATAACCAAAATAGCAAGGTGGCTGGTGGCACCTCAGCTCTAGTCTATCACTTTCATGCTTCATTAGCACAGTCAGCTTTGGGATTCCTCCACCAGTTCTATGGAATTTTGTAACTTGCCTTATCTTGAGAGGGAACAACTGAAAACCTTATTTGTGCTCCATGCCTCTGAAGATCCATTCAAGCTCTCCCCAACCTGGGCATTAGGTGGCCATTTCACTGTTGCACATCTCACCCTCCAATGCCTTGAGGCCAATTGTGCTGAAATTCCACCCTTGGCAGGTAGGCTTCATTGCCAGTTGGCATACACCCATTCCCCTGTGAATGCACAGGGGAATGGATGCCTGACTACATATCTCTGCACAGGTACATTCTCTGCACTTATCTTTGCCACCCCCAGAAGATCATTGAACTTTTTGAGGCACTGAAGTCGTGTGTGCAGCACACCACATTGTGCCCATTGACCTGGGCGGCAACTCCTGATCAGGTCTGTTTGATTATGTTCAGCAGCCTTCTCTTGTCATTCCTGGGCATTAGAATGTGCCGCCTGGCACCAACCTTCATCAGGACTACCAGGCACTTACTGGAAAAACAGGGCACAGAGTGCCCACCTGTTTTCCCTGAGCACCAGGTGCTGATTCCAATGCTGTATAGCAGGAAAGTTATTATAATATTTGCAGACAGCTCCCTCAATCTCCCCCACAAACCCTGGAAGCTTCGGGGGTTGCCTCCTCTGTTTTTAATTTCCTCGTTCACTGTGAAGCATGTCTACTGGTTGGGCTAGCATTGAGTGAAAGCAGGACTATGTTAAGTGTTGGGTCCAATGTGGACTGAGTACCACCTGGCACAGTATTTAGCACTGCTTTCTTCCCTTGTCTGTATTCGCTGTGACCTCAACCATCTCTGTGGGCTCTTCTCTAGGTGTCTGGATGAGGCCCCCAGCTCCTCCAGCCCTCTGCCAATTTGATGATGCTGCAACGACTGAGGAATGTCCAGTCATTTTTCTAGATGCTCCTTCCTAGCCAGAGTCAACTCAAGTACACGAGGGTAACCAGAGACAGAAGATAATTGCCAAGGTCAGCATGGCCACCAGAACAGCAAAGTCAAAGTCAGCAGATTGCCTCCAGTGTCTATGGAGTGGGGAGAGGATTGGGGGGTGGATGGTCAGCAAGACACAGCACCCAGAAATACAAGTTTTAGGCACCTTTGAGCACCGTAGCAAAATAGAATCATAGAAATCCTATAGTGCAGGAGGCCATTTGACCCTTCGAGTCGGCACCAACAACAATCCTACCTTGATCTTATCTCCATATAAACAGTGAAATTATTTACATTCATTATTTGTGTTAGGGATGGAACATTTCTGTGTTCTTTACTCTAAGTGGCTGGATGGTTTGAAGAGGTTCCAGATTCTGCACAGGCTTGTAGCTGTGTGGTGTTGACATTCTGGATTGAGTTCTCATTTACTGGTTGTTTGCAAAGGAGATATTGCCATTGATTCCAATAAGCATCAATGACTTGGATGCCCAGCTGAAAGTCTGGTAGATCAAAGCATCCCTCGTGCCCTTGCTCTCTCAATGTTCCTATCACCCACTCAATGTCTTCATTCTGCTCATCTCTAGTCTCTTCCTCTGAATAATTACTGGAGTCATCCTCCCTGGCCTGTGAAGCCTCCACTTAGGCCTCCCTCCCCAGAGACAGCTATGAACGATGGGGCGGCATGGCACGGCACAGTGGTTAACACTGCTGCCTCAGAGCGCCAGGGACCTTGGTTCGAATCCCAGTGTAAGTCAGTGTGTGTGTGGAGTTTGCACATTCTCCCTGTGTCTGTGTGGGTTTCCTTCGGGTGCTCCAGTTTCCTCCTATAGTCCAAAAAATGTGCTGGTTAGGTGCACTGACCTGAACAGGTGCTAAAATGTGGCGACTATGGGAATTTCACAGTAACTTCATAGCAGTGTTAATGTAAGCCTTACTTGTGAATAAAAATAAACTTTAACAGTGTATGACAACTATGTATGCCCCAGGAAGAATTCTTTAATCAGATCAGTTGGAAAGACATCCCATTGCTTACCCATGCCATGCAGGTCCCACATCCACTGTAATGGATGTTGTGCTGTCTTAGGAGCTGATAACCATAAGTGTCAATGTAAACACTGCCAGAAATTCTTGGTGTAAACATATTGAATGGTGAATGCCATTTGTTTGCCACCAATCACAAAATCAGGCCCGAAGCTTTGTCAATGTTTAGTGCTGCGATTGACACCACAGGACTAATCAACACTGTACTAATACAACGGCAACTGAAATGCCACCGATACCATCTTAAGAACAAGGTGAGTGCCGACCTGGCCACTCTCATCACGGGGGATAGTTGAGTGCAGAGAACTAAGCTTCCCAAGAATACTTAAAAATTTCACAGTGGAATCATATAGACTAGAAGAATCTAAGCTTTGATCCCAAGTCTCTGCTGATCTTAATCAGAATGAAGGCCAAACACTACAATTAACATCAACACCCCTGCCAAATAAATACAGAAAAATGCCCCAGATCCTGCTCCTGGTCACTATCCAGCAGCCACACTAGCTATGTGGAAATGGACAACAGGCCTCTCAACAAACAAACCATAACTAGTACATTGAAAAAGGGTTATAACTGTGAAGTTCAATCATCTCAGTCCCAGAACATCAATGCAGAAATTGGTGGTCTCTCTGGGCCAGCCACCTTCAACTGCTTCATTAATGACTTTCCCTCCATCATAGTGTCAGAAATGGGGATGTTTGCTGAAGATTGTATAATGTCGAATACCATATGTGACACTGAAGTAGTCTGTCCATATGCAATAAGACGATAAGTGGAAAATAATATCTGCATTAGACAGGTACCAGGCAATGACCATCTCCAACAAGAGAGAACTTAACCATCTCTCTCTGACATACAATGGTATTACCATCAATCTTCAGCAAACTTCAGCTGAACCATCACTGAATCCATCAATATCCTGTAGGAGGTGGGTGTGGAGGCAGGGGGAGGTGGCGGTTATCATTAACCTGAAACTAATCTGGCTATGAGCAGGTCAGAAGCTGGGAATTCTGTGGTGTGTGAAACTTGCTTCCTGACTCCTTAAAGCTGTCCATCACCTCAAGTCAGGAATGTGATGGAATAATTTTCACTTGCCTAGATGAGTGCAGCTCCAACTGTACGAAAAACTCAAAAACATCCAAAAGAAAAGTCCACTTGATCAGAACCACATCCATCACCTTCAAGATTCACTTCCTTCACCAAAAGCACCATAACATCTAAAAGATACACTGTAGAAACTCATTAACTTCTTTCAACAACACCTTCTAAACTCACAACCTGCTATTTAGAAAGACAAGGAGAGCAGATGCAAGGGAACACCACCACCTGCAAATTCCCCTCCAACCTGCACATCATCTCGATTTGGAATTCTTTTCCTGGTCTTTCACTCAGTGGGTAAAAAATCCTGGAACAATAATCTGGAGCTCACTCCCTAAATGCACTGTGGAGGCATCTACGTCAGATGGACTGTATTGGTTCAAGAAGGCGCTTCACCATTATCTTTTCAAGGATAATTAGGGATCAGTAACAAATGCTCACCTGGGCTCTCACCCCATGAAAGAATATACTTTCCATTAACAACTGGCATATTTACAATGGTAACAAAGCTTTGCAAAGGAGGTACTTAAGCAGAGGCTGCTGACATTGGAGCACTGTATTTCCACAGCATTCAATTGTGTTGTTACACTTACAGCTTTCCTTCTTAGAATCTGTGTAACATTGAAACTTTGGCAGCACCTGAAGTCAACATTCACATTAAATGTATGAGTATCATATTGCTGTCAATATAAAGCTGCTTATTCATACTAGGATTAGAAAGAGTCTTAAATTCTTCACTGTGAGAAGTTTGAAGTGGGTTACCTGCGGAATGGAGGGAAGCCACACAGGAGAATGTACGTGATGACGCCGGCTGCCCAAATGTCGACCTTTAAGCCATAACTGTAAGAATATTACAAACAGGTAAAGACAATCAAGTCCAACACAATCATTCCTCATCCCTTAATCAACTTCATATACCAGCTTTCATTCCATTTCATTTTATCCTTTCTCGCCTCAGAAATACATCTAGCTTTAAGTTCATTTACACTAACTACATTAACCAACTTTTTTCATAAATAATTCCACAATTTGTTGTGTTTTGGGTGGAAATGAGAGGTGGGGGGCAGAATGTCACCAGATTTCCTTTCGAGTTCCTGACTTCCTAATATTTCAATTGTATGTCATAGTATTTGAACTCTTCATCCGAGCAATATACTTGCCTGGTTAGGCTTTGTCAAATTTTTGCTTTAGTCTTGAATACTTCATTCATAGTTCAGTGGAAGATTGGTGAAAAGCCTGTAGAAACAGCTTGACTATTAATACTGGCTACTTCTTCAGTTTGTATCTCAGGAAAACATTTCCTGAGATGTTTTCTAATGAAGCATTTTGGACCCTTTGGTAAGGGAATCGGTTTAATAGAGGTTGGCGAACTGATCTATGGACATGTGATTAACACAAAACTTAAGTAATGCAAGAGTGCTTAAAAAGATTAAGAAACAGCAGAACATAAAATAAGATTTGTGTTCACATGAAAAATGTGAAAATATTTTGGAAAAATAACAGTGGCTTCTTCCTCCTGGTACTTGCATCTTAACAAAACACACTGGTTCCCAAGAGTGGACAGGTGAGAAGAAAAACCCACTCAGGACAGTTTCCTCCATTTGATCATCAATGAGTCCAATGAATAGTGTTCATTGCAGAGAGATGAAGTTTCTACAATGGCCCATTGCAGTGAATTTAAGATGGTGATTACATAATAAGTCTTCAGACACAGAAGTCCCTTCATCCAAAATCCCTTCATTTACAAACTCTCACAGCAGTACACAGAATGCTAGCAGTCTACCTCTGGGAGTGTCAGAGGAACTGACACTCCCAGTTAAGTAGAAGGTAAGCTTCCTGATTGACCCCTTAATTAGATCCTTAATCAGGGAGTTCATACTCCAATAGGTCAACCGCAATGGTCTGATTGAAGTCATTACAATTTAATTTCCTTCTTTCTGTTCCCCTCTTGATTTCCAAGTATCTTTGGGGCATTAATAAATCTTCCACTGTGAAGACAGGCATAAGATATCTTTCAACACCTCTGCCACTTCCTTGTTTTCTATTATTAAATCCCCAGACTTTCTCTCCAGTGGACCAACAATAACTTTAATTACAGTTTTCCTATTTAAATATTTGTAGAAACTATTATTATTTGTCTTATGTTACCAGCTATCTTTCTCTCATACTCTAATTTCTCTCCAATTTTTTTTAGTCATTATTTGACCAATTTTCCAAATTACCATCAATTGTTGCAGATTTTTATAGTATTTCTTTCAATTTGACTTCCTTATTCAGCCATGGGTGATAGATTGCATTGCATTATTGGGATGCAGGTCAGTGAGAATAGGGGTGATATAGGGTGTGCTACAAGTTAAGGTACGGACTGCAGAATTTTGGATCTCAAGTTTACGGAGAGTAGCACATGGGAGATGAGCCGGGATTGTATATGAATAGTCAAGCTCAGTGGTAATTTCATTAGCAGATGAGTAAAAACACAGGTGAAGGTGGTTGGTGTTACAGAGTTCAAAATGGATGGTCTATTGAACAACTCCATATACCCACCTTGGCTGGAATATGAAGTTGGAAGCTCATTTTGGAATCAAAAGGGGCCTCCAGGGTGTTGAAAAAACTGGATTAATCTGAGACTGTGCCAATAACAACTTTATGATTTTTTAAATGAAGTTTCGTTTACATTTTACTTGCCTATTAATCTTTTCACATAAAGTTGTCTCGTTCATAACTAATATCATCATAATGATCATCAATCAACTTTCCTAACCCAGAAAGTGAACAATTCTAAATGTGGATTATCATTCCTTCTAACTGAATTGTTTTAGGAGGTATTAAAAGTATAAATTTGAAAAAAAAAGCCTCTTTCTCTATTTTTCACTTGTTTAATCCATTCATTCATTCTTTCTCTCCTAATTTCTCTTTATGTACCTGATTTGACATTAAGTTCACACAATTTTCTGGCCTTCTCAATCATACTTCTATTTATTTCTACATCCTTCAACTATATCAGTTAAGGCGATATACTATTGGTCCCGATATTCACTAAGGTCCCAGATACTTAGTTGCTTTTACTGCACCATTAACAGGTCACAGTTCCAGCAAAAACGTGCAACAATGTTCTGATCAAATCTAATCCCCCCCCACAGGCAGTAGAATCTGACCAAAATTTAAATGCCTCAGGTCTCTACTTACCCACTCTCTGCAATGATCTCTGGAGCCACATATGTTGGTGTGCCACACACTGTATACAAAGGGCCATCCACCACAGTGGCCAGGCCAAAGTCACCCAGTTTCAGAGACTTGGTGCCATCTGCATATTCACATACCTATTGAAGAAGAAAAAAGTGCTGACTTATAAGACACACAATTAGGCACATGTGACATCATTAGGTGACCTTGCTTTGTGTTGAATAACTATAATAATTAAATCATATCCATATTTTTCCCAAAATATTTTCAAACATGGTGATTACATAATTATTTTCTCTTGGCTATTTCAAAGTCCAATGTCACCTTAATTCTAATGCGGAAGTTAATAAAGCTGTTACATTTCTTGCCAGATTAAGATAGAAAGGACAAAAGAGGAAACCGTTACATTCCAACTTCTCACTACAGGCTTTCTTCACGCTGAAGACAAAAGTCAACTCCTGCATGCAAGCACTGTTGCCTTCTGTGATTCAGAAAGCAACTTAGCTTACAATTTGGAAGAAGATATTGTTTTTGGTGAACAATAGATTTGTTTATACATTGGTTTTTCGACTGCATACGCACAACATGTTGAGTGACTGTAGATATATCTGCATCAGACTGATTTACCAAACTGATTTTTCAGAAACGGAAGATTTTATGTTAAACACAGTTCAGGAGGTGAGAACTGACATCCCAACATAGGGGTTCATATCTTACCTGCACGTCCACTGCACAAAATTGCAACTAGAACATACTTGTCCAACCTATTTGCTCAGGGGGTCAAATTTGCATTGTTTTCCCTCACTCATGAGGCAGGTGAGCAAATTTTGGAAAGACAATATTTGGTGCAACAATAAAAAAATTTCAGAAAAAAGTTGAGGTTATTTAGAAATGAAATAATTGCTGAGCAAAAGTATAGCAATGTCATAGCATTCATCTTATAAGTTACAAATGGCCAAGATGGACAAGTATATGTCTGGCTCATTCCCAGTCTGAGTGCTTACTCACTCACCGTCATCCATGTGATTCCTGACCCACTCTGACACACGTGCTCAACTTCATCCTCCCTGAAGTCTGGCTGCAATAACATCCCCCCCCTCCCACCCACCCAGCACGGTGCAGTGGTTCCTTGTTGTACTTCCTGTCGCTCTGAGCTCCTAACTCAGAAATCGAGGATTCAAATTCAAACAACCGTGAGTTGCTTGTCCAAACACAGGTTGGTTCCTCCTCATGTTTTGTAATTAAGAATTTTTAATCACAGAATCCCTATAGTGCAGAAGGAGGCCTTTTGGTCCATTGAGCTTCCACTGACAGCAATCCCATCCAGGTCGTCTCCCCATAACTCCATGGCTTTACCCTAATCCCCTGACACTAAGGGGCAATTTAGTGTTGCCAATCAACAGTAATCTGCATAACTTTGGAATGTGTGAGGAAACCAGAGGAAACCCATGCAGACATGGGAAGGAGGTATAAACTCCACAAAGTCAGGGACCCAGGTTACTGTCTAAGTGGACTTTGCACTTCCTCCCTGTGTCAGCGTGGGTTTCCTCCCACACTCCAAAGATGTGCGGATTAGGTTAATTGGCTATGCTAAATTGATCCTAGTATCACGGGTCATCTTTGACAAAGGGTTATCAGGACTCAAAACATCAGCTCTTTTCTTACAGATTTTTCAGCATTATTTCTTTTTGATTCATGATCCTTCCATTACCCTTTACCCATATGCATTCTATACAGAGCCAATAAACCCTAAAGTAACAAAGGCATGTGTGAAACTGATTCAGAGAGCCCAGACATACTTTGTGAAGGAATTTGTTTATATAGAGCAGAGAAGTGTTGATTTTGTTTGATTGACATCTCTACGAGCTTACTATGAGTAACTTTTCTGTGATCTCCCTTACCTACAAACGAGGAAGTCTACTGATTTGGATAGCTTGAATCAGGAATTTTCCACACTCAGTAATGTAAGTCAGGCTCTTCACCTCATATTTTCAGCGTCTGCAGCAATTTGCTCTAAATCCATAATGCCTTAGCTAAGGTTTCCTTAACAGACTGTAAATTCAGCTAATTGCTTAGTGCCACCTGTTAAATGTCTCTGTATTTTGGTCAATATTTCTGTCAGGCACTACTTTTGTTAGCAATTAACACCTTGGTTAGTGCTTTTCTGATGTGGTTTATGCACGGCCAGAGAAATAGGGCCTACATTCCAACTTTCAATGGCAAAGCTGTTTAACTTTCTTGATCCATAGTTTTAATCTACATCATATATAGTACACTGTGAATACAAAAAGAAATTATGCTCAAACAATCTTTTTTGTCACAATATTTAGTGTATGCATTTTGCTATAAATCAAATTGACTAGATGACTTAATCATCATTTGGGAAGGGCAAACAAAGCAATCAATAAATGGAGGATATTGAGAGAGCTATCAGAAGATGGGGGGCACTTTGGTATAGTGGCTAGCATTTCTGTCTACCAGTGTCAAGGACCCGGATTCAATTCCAGCCTCAGGTCACTATCTTTGTGGAGTTTGCATCTTCTTCCTGTGTCTGCGGGGGTTTCCTCTGGGTGCTCCAGTATTTTTCCCACATTCCAAAGGTGTGCAACATAGGTTGATTGGCCATGCTGACTTGATTGTCAGGGGACTAGGGTAAATATTTTGAGTTATGGGAGAAGGCTGGGTGGGATTGTTGTAGGTGCAGGTTCAATGGGCCGAATAGCCTCCTCTGCACTGTATCCAGCAGTTAAATGGCTGTTGTAGGTCGAGTCTTTCAGTATTTCCTTATTTTTTACTTGCATAATCATGCTGGCCTTGCACTCAATGTGTTTATATTGAAAGGAGATTGACTGGTGATTAGCACCAACTTAACATCAAACCCTAGAGGAAGTTTGTGCTCTGAAGGTAATGAGAATAGAAATGTGACAAACAGTCATGGCCATTTAACAGATGGTGCTAATAGGATAGATCTTCTACCGCATGGTCAAAAAGAGCTTCTAACATTGTAATCTCAAAATGGTTAGTAATGTTGCTGACAAACAGAGCTTTTATTTTATTTGATGGCACCCCAGCTATTCTTGTTCTCACACCTCATCTAGTATAGTTAATAGTGAATAAAACAAATTCAAGAGATGTTAGCTTAATTATTGTTTTAACATTGCTTTTGTCTTCACTTGGATAGTTTCCCTGGAAAAAAGGCCATTCGTTGTGAAAAGCTCACATTTTGGGTTACATTCTCTCTCATATTTAAAGAATTTTAAAGGAATACAATGGAGTGATAGTTCCTATGCGGGGGTGGGGGGCGGGGGGCGCAGGAGGGTGGTGGTGGTGGTGGCAGCGGTGGCAGCGATAGAGGTGGGCATGTTACTCAAGGAACAAAATGTTTCTTTGGTTTAATTTGTTGGTGAACACACACAATAGTTCTCACTGTGTTTCCTGATGGCCTTGTTGCCTGAGATAATGCATAGTCCTATTCTGGCACATTGGTGATTTCGAGCAGTCCTGTCCCCACATCTGCTGCTAGCACTGCTAGCAACAGCAAAATGTAAAATCATTATCTCCTTACATTATACATATTTCTGATATATTTTCCCCTTTCCCTTCTCCTGGCCTGAGTAGCAGACATTTACTGCCGGTGTTGTAAAAGATAAAATTTGACAGCAAATAATCCAATGCAATTATATCTGATAAACATGTTGACTTGTTCTCGTCTTCTAAAACCAATAAAAAATATGATCAGTAAAGAAGTTGGTCTCAAACCTGATAAGAAAGTTAAGATCAATAGTTTTGTTATGCACAAGAACAGAAACATAGAAATTAGGAGCAGGAGTAGGCCATTCAGCCCTTTGAGCCTGCTTCAACATTCATCATGTTCATGGTTGATCATCCGA
The DNA here is from genome assembly GCA_024679065.1 of Sphyrna mokarran. Classification (NCBI taxonomy): domain Eukaryota; kingdom Metazoa; phylum Chordata; class Chondrichthyes; order Carcharhiniformes; family Carcharhinidae; genus Sphyrna; species Sphyrna mokarran. The sequence continues at coordinate 131,152,363 of JAGIQG010000001.1, forward strand.
CTCACTTACCTGTTCCCATTTTCTCCCATATCCTTTGATTCTTGAGCCCAAGTGATACATCTAACACCTTCTTGAAATCATACAATATTTTGGCTTCAACTATTTTCATGGTAGAGAATTCCACAGGCTCACCAATCTCAGAATGAAGAAGCTTCTCCTCATCTCAGTCCTAAATGGTCTATCCTGTATCCACTATGGCCCTTGGTTCCAGACCTTCTGTCATCGGGAACATTCTTCCTGTTTATCCAATTCCAGTCCTGTTAGAACTTTACAGGTTTCTGTGAGATCCCCCTTATTCTTCTAAATTCCAGTGAATATAATCCTAATTGACTCAATCTCTCCTCGTACATCAGTCCCACCACCCTAAGAATTAGTCTTGTAAACCTTCTTTACACTCTGTCCATAGTAAGAACATCCTTTGTCAGACAAGAATACCAAAACTGCATACAATATTCCAGGTGTGGCCTCACCAGGACCATGTATAACTGCAGCAAGACATTCCTGTTCCTGTATTTGAATCCGGCCTCACCAGGACCATGTATAACTGCAGCAAGACATTCCTGTTCCTGTATTTGAATCCGGCCTCACCAGGACCATGTATAACTGCAGCAAGACATTCCTGTTCCTGTATTTGAATCCTCTCACTATGAAAACCAATATACCATTTGTCTTCTTCACCATTTGCTTCACCTATGTGTTTGCTTTCAGCTACTGATACACCAGGTCCTGTTGCACATTCCCCTTTCTTAATCTATAGCCATTCAGATTCCTATTTTTGCTACCATTGTGGATAAGCTCACACCTTTTCACTGTGAGAACTCTCCACTCACCTACGAAGGGATAAACTCTGAAAGCTTGTAGGTTTACTACAAATAAACTTGTTGGACTTCAACCAGGTGTTATGAGACTTCTCACTGTCATTTCTACATCATGACCCAGTGTGAAAGTCAGGGCAAACATATTTCCACTTTGCTGGCTCACACCATAACTGGTTAATGGCCATCAGGTTAGTAACTGACTTGAGATGAGGCTTTCCTCTCCTCAAATGGCTGGCAGCTCTCTGATCTCAATGCACTGCCTGCAATAGTGACCACTGTGGGACTACAGTCAGTCTCAAAGGGCAAGGCTGGCAGGTCCAGCAAGAATAGGCTGGGGGTGCAGCTGGAGTAGGTAGGGCAGCAGGCAAGGAGACTCAGAGATGGGAAGACTTGGGAAGGGAGGCTTCCATAAAGGAGTACCTCTCCACCCAAGCCCTACTGGTCCCATTAGCCCTAGTCCAACCAACCAGGCTGTACACTTGGTGTGGCTCTCTTTTATCAGCAATGGCAAGAGTGGAACGACAATCCTTTAACTGGCCATTAATTGGCTACAAGGACAACGTACATTAAAAAAAAATGTTCATAGCATGTAGATGTCACTGGCAGGGCCAGCATTTATTGCCTATCCTTAATTGCCCTTGAACTGAGTTGCTTATGAGGCCATTCAGAAGGCATTTTAAGAGTCAATCATGTGTGGCCAGAGGGCAACGTTATCAGATTTCCTTTCCTATGAGACATCAGTGAATCAGATGTGTTTTATAGTTTATGGTCTTTATTAGACTTATAATTCCAGATTTTTACTAAGTTCAAACTTCACTATCTGGTTGGGTAAGATGTTCTTTCAGAGAACCGGTACAGCCCTGATGGGCCGAATGGCCTCCTTCTGTATTGTTGGGATTGTGTGGTTCTGTGTCTCTGTTCAACACACAGACTGACACCTAGATGCAGGTCATGTGTTTTCTTATATTGCTGTGTGGGTGGTATTGTGCTCAGTCCCATGTTCACCCTATAAGGTCAGATCCTGTACTCTAATTTCATAGCTGAACTTCCAAATCGATCCAGACTCCTCTGAACCTGATCAACATATTCTTCGTTATTACAACTGGCACATCTCACTCTACCACCGCCACCCACCATGGACTTGTGGAAAAATGTTGCCAGTCTTGTTTCTCTTTATACTCTCACTGAATGTGAACAGCAAAGGTCGCAGTCCTAATCTTTGGAATACCTGACCATACGCACCATCATTCTGGGGAAAAATCCTGCATAATCACCTTTGTCTTCTTGGGCAGCACAGTGGCACAGCGGTTAGCACTGCTGCCTCACAGCATCAGGGATCCGGGTGTCATTCCCAACTTGGGTCACTGTCTGAATGGAGTCTGCACATTCTCCCAATTTTTGCATGAGTTTCCTCCGAATGTTCCGGTTTCCTCCCACAGTCTGAAAGATGTGCTAGTTAGGTGCATTGGCCATGCTAAATTCTCCCTCAGTGCACCCAAATAGATGCCGGAGTGTGGCAACTAGGAGATTTTTACAGTAACGTCAGTTACTGCAGTGTTAATGTAAGCCTACTTGTGATAATAAAAAATAAACTTGAATCTACTCACTTTTGAATTTCTTCAATAACTGAGCATAATTTTGCTTTTCTCCCACTGGAATACTTCTTGACACTCCACTGTAGCAAGAATCTTGTTAAAGGTAAGGTAAAGACCGTCCCTGGGAGCTGTTTTATTCAAAAGTGCATCCTCAAAAAAATCTGAATAGGTTTATGAAGCAATTCCATACAAACTGATGTTGACTTGCTCTGGGTACCATATCACTCAAGGCATTTGAGGTAGAAACAACAATTTCTCACATGAACACTGAGGGAAGAAAGTTGCCCTGCAGCAGATGGCATAGTTTTGCAATTATCATTCTGTTGACCTGGGCCCTGTAACTTTAGCAGATGATCAGCAGAAATCCTACAGAATGGCGTAAATAGATATTACTGCTGTTTCTGCGTGGGCTGCTGCCTATCTTCCACTGAAGCTGCAGGGCAAGAACGCTTGTGCAAATTATACTCTGGTTCCTAAGCTTTTCAATTACAATCTAATAAAGCCAAGATTTCCAAATGTTTCCCTCAGCCATAAAGGATTACTCTCAAGGAGAATAATGAAAACAGAAACTATAAAGTACATTTCTCAGTGTTGCATGCTTGTACATTGTGTGCTCCATTTAAACATTAGAACCACTGGGCAATGCAGTTTGCAACTAACTGAAGCTGGAACTGATATGAATGCTAACAAATAATATGAAGTGTTGAGTTGTGTGGTAGAAATCATAGGCAGGGCTGCTTACTTTGTTGAAACGGAAGGATCCAGGATGGGACTCTCACAGCTGGGATAGTGTTAAATGTCAAGATATCTTAAAGCTGTCGAAGGAAGCTTGCAATTATTTTCCAGAATGACCTGAGAGATCCTTGCAGCTGCTTTGTCCATATAAATGTACAGTAACTGGGCAGAAAATCAATGGCAAGCGCTATCAGTGGTTTATAATGATTGAAAAAGTCAAAACTGAAAGGGATTCTGGGGCTTTTGCTGGTGTTTTCGGATTGCAATCTATAATTCTAAACTGAAAACAAATCCATTCCTGGGATTCAAACAATAATTTTTCCAGTACTGAGAAAGGTTCAACACAGTACAAACACCTCAGCAAACTGTCAGCAGCATACTTGTTTCTTCTCTGCCAGTGACCTCGAAATCTAGACACCCTGCCCCCAACCATCCCCTCCACCCCTGGATGTGAAAGAGCATGGAGAGTAGGATAAGGCAAAAATAAAATGTCTGATGCCCAATAGCTTACTACTGCAGTATACTTAAAATACTACAGAAAGGACAGGAACAACATTAAAAACAAAATTAGGGTTGGGGAAAGAGGCAGGTTTTGAATCCACAGTCAGAAAGGGCATTGAACGTGGTGTTGTTAGCACCAATCTCTTCCTTGCTAGTCACCCAGCCAACAGCACCCATCCATAACTTCGTTTCTCTGGCATACATGTTGTAACCTGGAGCTAGCAATAGTAATGGTAGAAGCTCCAACTTCCTCCCATTACATGGCTGACAAAGAATGTCTCCTGCTTTTACTGCCTGTCATTGGAGTTACAACTGCATTCCCAACCCATATGGCTGTCAAGTCCTGGAGTGGGATTTGAACCCAAAGGTTCTGGGTCACAAGTAGAGGCACCTACTACTGTGCCACAAGAGCCTCCTACTCCTGGGATAATAAGCAGCTTTAACAGATAAGAGCAGAACCCGATGGTGTTTTATTTGGCCAAGTCAGATCTGGCAATGAAAGGCTTAACTAGATATTCACCATATCTGTTCAAGTCAGTATTCCCTTAGGTATGGAAGTGGAGATATGGGCCAGTTCAGGAAGAATGGCTGGGGTAACAGAGTGTAATGGTTCTTTTGGGAGCCAAAGCATCAAAGATGGAAGAGAGGGCATGACGGAGTAAATTAATAGCTGCAGAAATGTTTTGGAGAGCGAGGACAAACACTATAGTTGGGATTTTGAAGGTATAATTGTAAGTGAAGGGGGATAGTATTTCCTGAGGTGGATAGAGAAGGGAACAGGATTGAGGAGTGAAATGGGAATGTGAGCATCTGTGAAAGAAGAAAGTGATCAGGGATGGCTTTATCTGTGATTGAAACGATAGGAGCAACAAGACCACAAGATAAAGGGTGTGACTGTAAATATGGGTTGGTGGGTTCACATGCAGGGAGCGATTAAAGGAGCATAAGAGGTAGTGAACTCAGAGGAGAGAGAACAAAATGAATTGAAATGGAGGCTGCAATCATGGAGGCTCAGGGAGGAAAGCAGTGAAAAGATCTTTCGGACAAAATTTTGATTGGCACTTGGACAATGGCAGAGAATGATTATTTTAAGTGAGAGGAGTGGAACAAGGTGAGCTGCTCAAAGGAGGAGAAAGTGTTAGAGTCACAGTTAGTTAGGCCAAGGTGTGATCTGGTGACAAGTGCTATAACATCAAGGATGATTTTTTTCATGTTGTACGTAGTGGAAGATATGGACAGGCAAAGAGGCTTCATTAAGGAAAAAGATGTCATTATCCCTCAGCAATGATGGTGTTGCAATGAACTATAATAAGTGAGAGGTGATCTGCTAGCAGAGTCCATAGGATCAGTAGGTGGATTAGACAGGAAGTAGATTAGAAGTGGGCACATTGAGTGAAAAGGCCAATGAAGCAATCAAATTGAGCAAATCAGTTTGCAGTTCATAATGAGCCAATGTCAAGTGCTTTGAAGAGCCCCTTGCAGAATGCGAGAGATACATGGTGAGAAGCTGCAGGCTCACCTAAAAGACATTCAAGCCTGCGACTACAGCAAGAGAGCAGGAATATCAAAAAGGTTGGGTAGGGATTTTCATATTCCATTCTCCTTGTAATAAACAATAACATTCAAACCATACACATGCCAGACATTCAAAAAGAGAGAATCTAACCATCTCTCCCTGATATTTGATAGTATTACCATCACTGAATTTCCCACTACCGACATGCTGGCAATTCCCAGTGACTACAACCTAAACTAGACCAATCATATAAACACTGCGGCTACAACAGCAGGTCAAAGGCTGGGAATTCTGCAACAGGTAACTCAGTTTCTGACTCTCAAAGTTTGTCCATCTATAAGGTACAAGTTAGTAGCATGATGGAATACTCCCCACTTGGCTGTATGAGTGCAGTTCCAACATCACTCAAGAAACATGGTACCATCCAGGACAAAGCAGCTCACTTGATTTGCACCTCATCCATTACTTAAACATTCATTCCCTCCATCACCAATGCAGAATAGGAGTGTGGATAAATTGGGGAAATTGTATCTATGGCCAATTCTATCTTTGGCTGCCTGGTGTAAATGGTACAATAATGACCTGAAAGTGGTTTGTGTCACTTACCACAGTCGCCATTTTAGTTGGATATTTTGGACAAACAACTGGGCCCATCTACCTATTTCAGGCAGGAAGCAACTTTGCAAGATGCAAATCAGGATCATACAACAAACATAAGACAATTTTATTAAGAAAATTGCTTTTGGGTTCCTTTTTGTTACATGGGTTATAATAATCATTGACATATATGTGGGCCTTACTTTGCACACTGCATCCATTACAGTTGAAACGAACACTGATATTTTGCTGTTTACTAGATTACATTTGTTCCTTCAACATTACAGGTACAAAATCATCTGCCAAATATTCCCTCCAAAATGAATAACATACCAACAAGTTCTCTGGCTTGATGTCTCTGTGCACAATGTTGAGGCTGTGCAGATATTTGAGTGCAGAAACCAGGTTGTATACCATTGCACTGGCATCTCGCTCTGTATACTTAGTTGATGATGTAATGGCATCAAACAGATCTCCACCCTGCCAGGAAAGTGAAAGAGACATTAACAAACTGACAAGGTAGACACAAGCCATTACAGCAGGGGTAGAGTAAAATAAATTTTGGAGTTGAAAATCCAACGAACTAGTGGTGCACTCCCACAGTAGCTTCAGCAAGAATGCAAAGGAAGTGACAGAACTTATATTGGGAACTAGAAAGGCTGGTCTAGATTTTCACCAGGTCAGGTTGACTCAGATCACCTTGAAAAACGGCAGTTGGGTTATGATTCAGGATTCCTGACCCCATTTCTAGACTGTCTAACTTTCAAGAACGCCTTTAAAGGCTGTAGGCAGGTTCCTGTCAGAAGTCACATTTGGCACTATTGATTCTCCTACTCCCCCCACATGGAATCCGGCCAGATTTTTAAAGAGTCATGATTCACAGCCCCTTTGAGCAGTATGAACTCCAGTCTACATGAGGAACCTTTTGAAATTAACTCTATCAGTTTATGTTCCCCATATTCTCTCATGAATCCTATACTAAGCTCCACCCTTCCACTTATCTGTGTCCCTCATACCACCTATGCCAAGCTATAGCACTTCTTTGCTCATTCAGCCAAATAACCTACAAACTCTGTAGTGTACAATGGAATGCATAAAAACAGCTTTCAAAAACATAATTTGTTGAAATGCTTCTCCTATGTTTGAAAAGTCTGCACTACAAGCTACTTCAGGCCCTTTGAAGCTTCAAATACCACAAATATTTGAAATCATGACTTAAACAGATATTGTGAAATTGATATCAGAGATCAGAGACCCTGTCAATCAAAAATGGTTCCTTGGGGAGCAGGTGTTCTAGTATTCTATAATTCTCTAGATTTTAGACAAGCTTGAAAGAAGATGTTAATCAGATGAATAAAACTTGGGCAAGGATATAAGTTTAACAAGTGTCTTAAAAAGGGGAAAACGAGGATAGCTTTAAGGGAGGAATTCTGCACCTTATAGCCTTGGCAATGGAAGATGCAGCCACTGATGGTAGGGCAATTAAATGGGAATGCTCAAGAGGCCAGGGTTAGCTAAATGCAGACATTTCAGAAGATTGTGGGTCTGGAAGAGATTACAGAGATAGGGAGAGGAGAAGCCATGGAAAGATTTGAAACAATGATGAGTTTAAAGTCAACACATTGTTTGACTGGGAGTCAATGTAGGTCAGCTACATTGGGATGATAAAGGAATGGAAATTGGTCTAGTTAAGACAACAGCAGCAGAGATTTGAGTGGTTTCAAGTTTAATGAGGATATAATGTAGGAGACTCGCAGGAAAAAGAAAAGTCTAGAGGTACCAAACAGATGAATGAATGTTTAGCAGCAGATGGGGAAAAATTGGCATAGTCATGCAGATGGAAATAGACAATCTTGCTGATGACATGAATAAAAAACGGTCAGAAGGTCATCTTAGTGTCAAATATGACACTAAAGTTATAAGCAGACTGCTTTAATCACAATTCTGTGAGGGAGAGGAATGGCATTGGTAGTTAGGAGTTGGAGTTTGAAACTGGGTCTCAAAACAATGTCTTCAGTCTTCCCAATATTTAACTGGAGGAAATTTCTGCTCATCCAATGCTGGCAATTTAGCAACAGTGGAGTTGAGAGAAACGGGAGTGAGGTACAACTATCAGCATCATGTGAAAACCAATGTTGTACTTTTGGATGATATTGCCAATCAGTCCACAAGCAACTGAGGTGACATTACCTATTTTTCAACGTTGTTCGAGCTTAATCTCAACCTGATCAATTCTCCTGATATCTTGGCACATATGCAGGATTGGGGTGCCTACTCATTTTCAGTCCAAAGAGTATAACACATTTAATTAGTTAAATATTTCTGGAGCTAACACTGACAAAAACTACTCAGGAATGCAGGTTCAAAAGATGATTTTGATTTCCACATTTTAAACAACATCTTTTATTTGTGTCCTTCAAGGAATGCACTCCATCTGAACTTAGTTGAGTACTGCAGGTCACGGCCAGAATCTAGTTCAGATTTCAGATGGAATGTAATCAGAAAATGAATCTAAATGTGAATTCTAAGTGAGGAAGATTACAATTTTAATGATGGTATATATTGACAGCTCAGATCCAAATTAAGATTCTCATTTCTAAATTATGGAAGGAGTAGTTTCATTCAGTGTTGGTCAGGGTGAATTTTCAAATCTTATTTCTGTACAATGGGAGGCAACTGAAGAGTGTGGATAAATAAGCAGACTTTGAGTTGGTGATGTAATTGACAGGTTTAGCTATTGCACAATTTAGGAGCTACACAGTGAATATATATTGCTTCTTTTATTTTTGAAATGCCCTTTTCTCTTTATAATTGAAGAGGTACACAGAACTCGTTTCATTCATTAATAATAAAGAGATTAAAAAATGAGTATTATTCAAAGGCTGGTGTTCATTTTCATTACTATGCAACACTAGAATAATATATTTCATTCTGCCCTGGGCATCTTGTGATAGAAATTGAAGATAGCAATAAAAAATCCAGCATATAATTGAACATATAAGCATTAGATCTTGAAGGCGACACTTAAAATTCCAACATACGTACAACTATGATATTTATAACTCCTTTTTAATAGATGTCTTTAATGAGATATATGCAGTTGTTGTCAGTTAACAGACATGACATTCCCTCAGGTAATGTTTGATTGCCAATACATTATTAGTGATGGCTTTTGATTGATGGATACAATTACATTTTCACCTTAATTTTCCAGTAAACAGCTTTGAAGTATGTGCTGAGGTTCAGTGTGGACCATTAAAAAACAACCTTTTCTTAGTTTGATATGTAGATTTTTGTGGTTCCAAATTTAAAAATCACAAAGCAAAGTATTATATTTAATTATTAGGATCGAATCTTCCACCAGTATTGTTCAGAAGTAAAATTGTTACATGCTCCATGGCAAAGATTTGGGAGAAAAAAAAGGAAACATGCTGGAGCCAATAAAGAAAGCCAATATGTTTCAAATTGTCTCCAAACCTAAATCTGGGGATTGGATTACATTGACCATGTGTGTATTAGTTTTATTCAATGCAATCTCTGTCCCAATAGAGTGACACAGAAACTCCAAAACTGAGAAATTCGTGATGGACTGACATCCATGCCTCATCTTCCATACTGCATTCCAACACATTGAAAGACAATGGTTTCATGGTCATTAGTAGATTCTTAATTCCAGACATTTTGATTGAAGTCGAATTCCACTATCTACCATGGCGGGAATTGAAGCCGGGTCCCCAAAACTTTAGCTCCTGAATTAATAGTCTAGCAGTAATGCCACTCGGCCATTGCCTCGCCCGTATTCTGGTGAATGCATTGCTGGTGACATAACTGACACTATTGCTGATTGTAGTTTAGCCTTCCACATTTTTTAAAATAAAAAGATAAGATAGTTTAGTAGTTCAGAAAAAAGTTTAATTGTTTCATTCCCATTGAAGATAGTTTGAACTATATCTAATATCTTTTTCAAATCACACAACAGCCCTCAGTGTGTGTTTGGCGCTGCTGCCTCACAGCGTTGGGGACCTGGGTTCGATGAGTCACTGTCTGTGCAGGTCACGTTGCCCCCCTCATCTGCGTACGTTTCCTCCCACAGTCCAAGGGACTTGCTGGCTGGGTGGATAAGCGATGCTAAATTGACCAATGTGTGGAGGAACCAACTGGAAAGCAGGCTATCTTAAACTGGATACGTGTAATAAGAAGGAAATCATTGCCAATCATTCTGTACGAAACCCATTGGGGATGAGTGACAATAACATGATAGATTTTTTTTTATCAGGAAGGAGAGTGAAGTAATTGATTTGGAGACGAGGATGCTGAATCTTCAGGGTGGTGGCGTGGGCTCGTTGGGCCAAGGGCTTGTTTCCCGTGCTGTTTTGTTCTTTGTTAACTCTAGATAAAATCACAGTTTCACAACTATAGAGTCCATGCGTTGAGAATGACTTTTCCAGCCAACCATAACACTTTGTACAAAATGTGAGAGAATCCCATTAAAACTGTGAACATTCCATATATTAACAGCAATTATCTTAAAACATAACTGTCCAATGTTCTGACTGGGAATGTGTTATATATATTCAGCCTGCCCAGATAAAACAGATAAAAAAGATAACAATGTTTTCAGTCTTTTAATAATTAAAGCTGCACCACTGGATTTTCTTTCATTACTGCAACCTAGATTCTGAAAATGGATACCAGTTTGTGTGTTCCAGTCTAATTAAGTTTTTATAGATAGATTAAAAAGGATGGACAATTCTTTTCACCTGTACCAGGGATGGATTGCTGATATTCAGTCTTACAGAAAGGTGAGCAAGTGTAAGGATATACACACAGAGAAGGCTCATCTAGACTCAATTTGTTAATTTTACTCTCTTTCCACAGAGGTTGTCAGACCTGCTCAGATTTTACAGCACTTCCTGTTTTTGTTTCAGATTCCAGCATCAGCATTTTGCTTTTATCACAGAAAGGAATAAATACCTTTGTTAGCTTTGATTCATCAGAATACTAGGATTAAGGTGTATTTTTTGCTGGAATCAATAAATTTGAAGCCAGCGCTGACACTGAATGTTTATTGTCTCCAATTCCTTCCAAATGTTACCAAGAGTTATGTGCATTGCCAACACTCAGATATATATCTGGGTCCATATTATGATAGGATAGCCTTTAGAACAAGAAGAGGATCACTCCATTATGCCTAAGTAGATCATGTAGATCAATGCTCATTTCCCAGGCAACAATCATGATTCCTTTCTTTTAAAGTAACCCCTCTGTGCTTGGCTAATGAAAGAGTTGGTTATTAGAAGGGGGATGGAAGTGTGTGTGCGTGTGGAGTGAAATTGGATTCCATTGCGTGTTAGATATTGGGGAATGGGGGAATAACCAATTCAGCAATTCTATGCCTAAATGATGTTGAACAATGCTTGAGGTTATACTGAGTTGGGCCATTCTCCAGCACTTATGGGAGCTATCATAAACAGACCCAAGTCTCCTTATGTACAATACCAAAGGGTTTAATGGCTGCTTTGTGAACCCACTCCGAAATTCAGTACACAGTACATACCTCCTTTTTAAGGTACTTCTGCAACCTTACCAGGGTTAAAGGAGCCACTGTGTTCACAAAAATGATCATTTTGTTTTGGTTTTTAACTTGCTTTAACATAGAGCCAGGAGCAGAAAAAGTTAACTCTTGCTCTACATCAAAACTGCAGACTGTTGACAGCCTGTACTTGTCCCCTCTCATTCCGCACCAGCTTTCCCTGTGCTATTTTTGTCATCAACCAAAATAGAGCTAGAATGATTGGTGAGGTGAGACCCCAGATCTGACTGGGTGGAGCTTCGTGCCCAGGCTTCTGACACATGTAGCAAAAACATCACCAACTAATTTAGTTTTCAGCTTTCACATTAACGTTGACTTGAACACTAATCCTGCTCATCCAGTCATGACCATCTCTTGCAGAAGTAGTAAGGTGAACTGTTCCTATTTTAGGAAGGCGTGAGGCTTGCAATAAAACAAATTCACAGCCTTGGAAAGGAAAGCTTACCTTCGGATTAATGAATTTACAGGATTTTATTTTTTCCTCACAACATTCATTTCTAACATCTTTTGGACCTCTTACCTTGACTAATTCCATTATCAGGTAGAGTTCTGTTGGTGTGTCTACTTCTTCAATTAACATGATGATGTTGGGATGTTTAACCCTCCGCAGCACTGCCACCTCATTCTCAATCAAGTGCTCCTAAAAATCGAAACACAGTAGCAATCTCATTTAAAGCAACAAAGTCATCTTGAGATCCAAAATAATAGCAACAATGCTTAATTTAGGAGGAGCAGCCAGGTTCCATATTCAATTCACATCAAGGTGAAGTTGCTTTTCCTTAATGTTACATCAATCTACGATTTGCAATGAAAATATCTATCTGATCAGTTCTGAGTGTCTTATTTTGCTATAACTCTTTATGCTGTGTGCACCAGGCTTGCACACTCTATCTTGGCTCATGAATGAAAAATGCCTACTTGAGCACAATACCAAAGGGATCCTGACATCCATGGGTGAAATGCTGTCATGAGCCTAGTCATTCAGAAGTGGAAATATATTTAAAGCAAATAGTAAACTAAGGCACCAAGATGTGCTGAAAAGATCAGTGAGATAAAGACAGGCTCAGAATCACTTGTTCATTCTCAGTGCTGACTACTGAAAATAACTAGCCGCAATGGGCAGAATCTCAGCATCATTGAACAGTCTCTGCTACTGGCACCAGGAGTGGGTTCTGAGCCCAGTGGCGTCACATTCTTTTTGGAGACCTGCTCGCTGTCTGATTATGGTTTCTTGAGGTACTTGGTGCAATTGGAAGATTCGATGGGAGTATTGCGAGCAGGTGTTGATGGTATGCCAACATGCCACCAGGAGGCAATCTCGGGGAACTTGCTGGACTCTTAGTGGGGAGCTTGGCAAATGTCAGGACAATGACTGCGTCTTATCTCTAACCTTGCCTCAGTGAACCTAGGAAGTTCTGCCCATTGTTATTAAGCAATATTTCAAATAAAAATGAAGGATAGGCCATCCCAAATTGACTTTACGCTCTGCTCTGAAATGCCCCAATATCTCCACTATCTGTCACTATTCCTGTTCAGAAAACCTCTATCCAAGCCCAATATGTCTCCAGATAAGAATTCCTGCATGATTTCATACTAAACTAACCTGATGTGGTTCAGATATTACTAGTATTACAGTGTTTGTATAAGTCCCACTCAGGTCCCTTCTCTACAACTGTAACTATAACATGCAAGCACAGGAATGTTACTCCAGCAGTTTCACATCCTACCAAATCAACCTCCAGGGCTTCAAATTCTCCTCCTTGTACTTCTTTCAAAGTAGCACTGTGTACCCACTGCTCACAATGCAATGTACTCTGAACTGGCCATTACCAAGTTGGTTGCTTTACAGAACATCTTCATTCAGTGTGCAAGCATGAACCTAACTGTCCATGTGATGCCATTTTAATGCTCCATCCACTCCCATTCTAACCTCCCTGCCTTTGGCTTCCTGCACTCTTCCAATGAAGCTCCACAAGAGGTTTGAGGACCGATACCTTATCTCATGAATACAGTTACTTGAGAACATTCCAGATTCAATACAGAGTTCACCAATTTCAGATCATAACCATTTTATCACTTTTTTTTGAAAATAAATGATTCTGCTACGGTCATTATCAATTCTTTTTCTTTTCTTTATTCCATTACTACATTCTTTTTCCTTCCATCATTCATTTTGTCATTTAATCTTTCCTGCTTCCCATTCTATCACAGACCTTCCCTTTCTTTCCCCCCTGCTCCTTACTTTCCCTGTCTCTACACTTATTTAAATTCTATTAAATCTCTAACATTTTCCAGTTCTGATGAAAAAACATTGGCCTGAAATGTCAACCTTAGAGGGAAATTCTCTGGCTGTTCACGCTGGTGGGATTCTCCAGTCCCGCTTGCAGCATGCCCCTCCCATGGAATGGGGTGACATCAATGGGAAATTACATTGACAGCGGCAGAACCAGAGAATCCTGCCGCCAGTGAGCGTGCCCCACTTCCCAATGTTGAGAAACACAGCTGGGAGGCTGGAGAATTCCCACTCCTGTTTCTCTCTCCATCAATGCAGCCTTTGTTACTGCGTAATCCCAGCACTTTTTGGTTGGATTTTAGATTTCCAGCAGCCACAGTATTTTTCTTTTGTATACAGTATACACTGCCTGCTCAGATTGCATATTGGCACAATGTTGGGGTGTGTGCACAAAATGGTTATAAGCACACATCTGAATTTGTGATATACATTTCCCCAGTGAGCAAAGGGTCACTGGGGGAATGTATGATCAAAGCATGATCAAAGTTTCCCCCAATATTTTCAGTTTAATCAACTGTCTCCTCTCAACTGCTTCCCAGATCTGCTTCTGAACAAAATTCACTGTTCTGGTGTCCTGCCTAGTAGATTAAGCAAAACATTTTTCATTTTTTGAGTAAAAACCTCTTCCTGGTATAGAATCATAAGTTATACTTCACAAAAGTAGATAATTCAAGCTGCTAACCTTGCAGTGCCTCTTTAAAATACTATCTACTGTTTCTCAGTTCTCTATTTTATATTTGAAAGATTTGTTTTGCACTTATCTCAAATTATGTCTTCTGGCCCTATTTTCCAGAAATCATAGCTGTAAATTTACTTGAAGCTGGCCTACTTGTCAAAATTGACCAGAAATGTGAGAAAGACCCATTTATGTGAGGTTTATTCATTACTCCACTGAAGTTATGGTGGCTAGGCAGTAACAGCATAGAGGAAATTCCCAACCATTGTTTACCTTGCTGTCTGCAATATTTAGTGTTTTATATAGTGAGATATATCCCCTATATTGTGAAGCACAAACGTCTCTACTCTTTCCTCGTAGCTCATTCTCTTTACACCTGGATCAATCTTATTGTTCCTCTCTGTCTGGATTGTTCAGGAACAATAATTAATTCACTTGGAAAGCCATAAGAATAAATCTAGTCAAACAACGTTGTTTGATAGCAAATGGAATGAACAATAATTGGGAAATTATGATCACTGATTTCTGGATAAAGCTAATTGGTTTCTGGTTTGCTCAGGCTTCAATCTGAATGTATTATTAGATGAGCCCCAAACCAGCATGAAAAATAAAAACAAGAACTACCTAGGCCAATTTCTTGATTCTTTCATGAGATGTGAGCATCACTGGCTGAGCCAACATTTATTGCCAATCCCTAATTGCCCTTTAACTGAATAGTGTCTGCACCATTTCAGATGGCAGTCAAAGGTCAACCACATTGCTGTGGGTCTTAAGTCACATGTATACCAGACAAAGTAAGGACTCCATATTTCCTTCCCTAAAGGACATTAGTGACCCAGAGAGATTTTTACAACAATTGACAGCGGTTTCATGGTCATCACTGGACGTTCAGTTCCAGATGTTCATTGAATTCAAACTTGACCAACTGCCATGATAGGGTTCGAACTCATACCCGCACAGCATTATGCTGGATCTCTGGATTACTCATCCAGTGAGAATATTACTATGCCACAGCCTCCCCATGTAGGGCAAAAATATTGGTAATTCCCTTCCTACCCTCAAAGGTGATCAAAAATATTCCGGGCGATCTGTAGCTCAGTAACTGCCTACTTTCGGTACACTTTGATGTACAAATAGTGCCAATTCCACACTTAGCACTACTTGTATTACTGAATGATGATATCATTCACACATTCCAGAGTTTAATCAAATGACATAAAAACAGTAGACAACAGGAAAACTTCTTACCTTACCACTGCATTTGGCCTTGTCGATTATTTTCAGTGCGTACTCCTTGCCACTGGATCTAAATAAAATACAGATAAAGAAGCAGCTTCTTCTTGGTAGCAGTATAATTTTCACATGCCAAAATTAGTTTGTTTTTTTTTCCAAGTGGTATCATCAAGCATATATTGACATTATTATTTTCATCTCAGGAATCAGCACAAATATTTTCATATTGATGTTTGCTCATTGAAAATCAACAGTTAGTAATAAAATCTTTGACGAAGAGTCACATTGGACTCAAAACATTAACTCTATTTCTTGCTCCACAGACGCTACCAGATCTGGTGCGTTTTTCCAATATTTTCTGTTTTATTTCAGATTTCCAGCAACTGCAGTTTTTGCTTTTATTTTATTTCGATCCATGATTGCTAATCAATAGGGAATTATGATTTATTGGTTTAATTATTATCACGTTTTAGTATACAGTGAAAAGTATTATTTCTTGTGTGCTAAACAGATGAGGCATATCATTCACAGAGAAGGAAAGGAGAATGCAGAATGAAACACAAGAGATTAAATTAGAGCATTGTTAGAGAGTTTAGACGAGTTAGAATAAAATTTTAGAAGCATAGAATGAAAGTAAAAGATAGAATTAGAAGATATGCTGTGTCCACCACGAGGAACAGTTATGACAATCAATTATGTCATTTTACAGGAAGGTTTTCACACTAACACCTTTGTGGAAATTTCACAAACTAGCTATGTGTTTCTATTTACCCAAAGAGAGTGGGTATGACTTTCGCGGCCCACTGCGCTGCTTGAGTAACACAGCAGAAAATGTCAGCAGAGATGCTGTAGTGAGATTTGTAATCGGCATCCGGGATGGAGCAATTTTCCCACGCCATGTTTTTAAAACGTAATCAGCCTTCCGCCAGAAATCAGCACGAGGTTAATTACCATGTTTGAATCTGAATTTTAAATTCATTAGCAAGCCCAGGATGGTATCATCTGGCTTCGCTAATGCCTCCCCCTCTGTTGGGAGAGGTGGGGTTAAAGCTGGTCCCCATCAAGGACCAGGCATGCTGGCTTTGTTGGCAGGGGCAGAGGCCAATGAGGCCCCTTGGGAGGTTGGGGATAAGGGGTGCCCCTTGGCTCCCTGGCACTGACTATCAGGCAGTACGGGGAGGGGGGGGGGGACGTGATTGGGGAAGCCATCGGGAGGCCAGTGATTGGCACACATGCACAGTAGCCCATTCGATGCATTGATGCCAGGCTCTCAGATGGGATTAGGGTCCTTTCCCCTCAACCAGTGTGAATCCTCTCGCGGATTCTGTGCTGGAATCTCCCGTTTTCCGGCTTTGTTCTTTTCATGGGGAAAATTGCCCCGGTAACATTCTCTTTAGCTGTGAAGATAGATAAATGGCAGTTGGACTCTTCACACATTCCATTATAAATAGAATTTATGGGCAGCCTTTTATTTTATGGGATCTGCTGACAGCAAATTGGGAACTACTTTGCCTGTTTATTTTAGCTGTAAAACTTATGTGTTTGCCGACTGAAGCGGAGTGTGAGTGTGATGAGGACATGCCGTCTGTTAAAAGGTAAAATCTTTATGTAATGGAACCCCAGCAGGGATCAGAATGGCTGAATCCCACATTTCTTTAAAAGGGTGAGGGAAAAGAAATGACAGTAAGTTGTGGGAAGGTTGCTTCTCTCCTCCAGCACTTGTTCTCCGAAATTGATATGGAGCCAGTGAAGACCAGAAGGGAAATCCCGTTTCTCTCAGACGGAAGAAAGAGGCCAGCCACTCAGACAAAACTAGAAGTCTGACTCGGTGTGCAGCAGGAATGTGGTCCTTCACAGCTACAGACACGTTTAATGACCTACGATCAGCAGGAAAGTTGAGTGACGGAAAACGGACAAAGGGAAAAGAGTAGTTCGAACTCTGTTCATAATGTTCACAGTTCTCATGCCTTGCTTGTCTCCTCAGTTACAGGCAGCTTTGTGCCTCAATGATTGGATCCACCCCAGAACGCTATAGTTGGGACAGTCTTTGGATGAACCTTCATGAGCTCCAAAATCGAGGGGGCACCCACAACAGGCATTCCAGCTGTGAACAGGAGAGCAGTTAGCCTGTCTCCAGCTCGACTGAAACTACAGGGCTTGCTCCATGTAGAAGTAATAGAAAACAGATAAGGCCTTTTTGTTACACAAGACAATTCACTTATGTTTGTGTCAAAATATTTGGTTTGTCTAGGCTTATTTAAATAAATTAAACACTCCATTTGACCTCTTCATTCTCCAGTAATTGACTTTGTTGTATGCTGAGTCCCAAATGGACAGCATCCTACAGGCATGGTCAGGTTGGAAGGTGAATAAGGGACGTAAATATGATGGTTGAATTCTTGACAGAATGATTTGTGTTGGGTGCAGGCAGAGAAGAGAATTTACGATTGCACAACCTCAGATTAGTTGAACAGTGCCAATATGAGAGAGTTACAAGCTTTGCTGGCAGGCAGATGAGCAATTCAAGCGTCATGGCCACATCTGGCTTTTCCTTCTCCACTTCCTCAGATGCTGCACATTTGCACCTTCCTCTTCCTGCAGCTGCTGTCCTCTCTGCAGTGTGATGTGTGAAGCACAGCAGATTAGAACCATTCTGAACCTCCTTGCTAAAATACACTGAAGAGCAGCACAAAATATCCACCATAGCGTGTTCAAATCACAGAACAGAATCCCTACAGTGCAGACAGAGTCCATTTGGCCCATCAAGTTTGCACCAACAACAAGGCCCTAACCTCATAACCCCATACATTTATCCTGCTGACACCTCTAACCTAGGCATCCCAGGACACTAATGGACAATTTAGTACAGCCAATCAATCTAACTCACACATCTTTGGACCGTGCAAAGAAACCGAAGCACCCAGAGAAAACACGTGTGTGAGAATGTGCAAACTCCTCGTAGACAGTGACCCATGCTGGGAATCCAACCCAGATCCCTGGAACTGTGAGGCAGCACTGTTAACCACTGTCATACCCATTATTTAAGTTTATTTGTTAGTGTCACAAGTAGGCTTACATTAATACTGCAAATGAAGCTACTGTGAAAATCCCCTAGTCACCACACTAGGCACCTATTCAGGTACACTGAGGAAGAATTTAGCATGGCCAATGCATCTAACCAGAACGTCTTTCAGATTATGAGAAGAAACACAAGCAAATGCGTGTGGAATGTGCAAACTCTGCACAGACAGTGACCCAAGCCAGGAATTGAACCGGTCCTTGGTGCTATGAGACAGCAGTGTTATTCACTGTGGTATTGTGCTGTCTTTGGCTTTATAGGGGACAACAAATTCTTGAGCATTTCATATACTTTTGGGCCTCCTTCTGTTTCCTTTCCCCTACTGCTTGGCTAACAATTGGATTATCAGGACATTATCATTGAAAAACATTTCATCAAAACACTGTTTCTTGGACATGCTGTACATTCCCCACACCCAATAACACCTGCTCATGCAACCATATTTGAAGTTCAGTCCTTTAGTATCCTCACCTTGCTGACTTGGAGAATTCCACAAAACTTAGGATGCCCATTGGTTAGCTATTAAAGGCATGCATACATGTCCACCAGCCATCACATACACCACCCACGTGGCAGATGCTGGCCAGTTGTGCACATAACATCTATGTGCTTGTATCACTTTGGGTTTGGCATTAAAGAATCCTAGGATGAGAAGCTCTGATTGTGCAAGAACTCCTAACTTAGTCTTGTTGAGCTCAAGCATATCTGAACTTCTGATAGCTGTGTTGCTGTGTGAACAGAAACCAACCTTCAACCGATCGGTAAATGTGAGAAAGTTCTGTTTCAAATACTGCATACAAGGACTGATTCTTTGGTTGTACACTTCCAGTGCTGAAGTTACATTTCCAAAATGCAGAATTTTTTTGCTGCGCCTCCCATTAGTGCAGCTTTCTAACTGCAAGTCTGGCTCACTGCTGGGATTCCGAGATTGCAGATGCAACCCCTCTATGTATTAGTAATTTATATCCCTTTGTAAAAGAAATTGAAGGGAATTTCTGGGAACTCCAGCACTGGACCTGTAATCACAGATTAAAATCAAACAGTCTTGTCAGAGATCCAAAATCTTCATTGGAAAAGCCTGAAGATAACCTTGAAAATGGGCTTTATATGCAAGACTTCAAAATAGCAAATGGGATAAAGATACAAACAATCCCTCCTGTTCTGGAAGAGGTCCTGAAAATCAGCAGAAAATAGCACAGCTTTTAACACAGGCTTTCAAACTGAAGGAGTGAGTCTGGTAGCTGAATACAATGATATGGAGATGCTGGCATTGGACTGGGGTAAACACAATAAGAAGTCTCACAACACCAGGTTGAAGTCTGACAGGTTTATTTGGTAGCAAAAGCTACTAACTTTCGGAGAGCAACCCTTTGTCAGGTAAGTGGGAGTTTTGTTCACAAATAGGGCCTATAAAGACACAAACTGAATTTATAAAATAACAGCTGGAATGTGAGTCCTTACAGGTGAGTGGAGACAGCATTAACCACAGGTTAAAGAGGATGTATTGTCTCCAGACAGGTTAGTTACTGAGATTTTGCAAATCCAGGCAAGTCATGGGTTACACATAATGTGACATGAACCCAAGATCCCAGATGAGGCCGTCCTCATGTGTGCGAAACTTGGCTATCCGTTCTGCTCAGCGACTCCATGTTGTCATGTGTCACGAAGGCCACCTTGGAGAACGCTTACCCAAAGATCAGAGACCGAATGCCCGTGACCGCTGAAGTGTTCCCCAACAGGAAGAGAACACTCTTGCCTGATAATTGCCGAGCAGTCACTTTCAACAATCAGTTCTTCATCCAAACACACGGAACAGCCATAGAGACCAAATTTGCATCTCAATATGCCAACATCTTCATGCACAGATTCGAACAAGATCCCTTCACTGCACATGACCCTCAACTGATGCTACACACTAGATACGTTGATGACGTTTTCTCCCTTTGGACTCATGGCAAACAATCACTGAAGCAACTGTATGATGACATCAACAAGTTCCATCCCACCATCAGACTCATCACTATTCTCCGGAATCGGCTGTATTCTTGGGATACATGCATCTCCATCAAGCATGGTCACCTCAGCACTTCACTATACCACAAGTCCACGGATAACCTCACAATGTTCCACTTCTCCAGCTTCTATTCTAAACACGTTAAAGAAGCCATCCCAAGCCCTCAATATACATAGGATCTGCTCAGATCAGGAGGATTGCAACAGACACCTCCATAAGCTGAAAGGCGCCTTCATAACAAGAGGACATGGCGCTCAATTCATCGATCAACAATTCCGACATGTGACAGCGAAAAACCACACCAACTCCTCAGAAAACAAACATGGGACACAGCAGACAGACTTCTTTGTGCAGTTCATCCCCAGAGCAGAGAAGTTAAAATATCTTCTCCAGAACCTTCAACATGTTATTGATGAAGATGAACATCTCGCTAGGGCTATCTCCACACCTCCATTTCTTGCCTTCAAACAACCGCACAACCTCGAACAGACCATTGTTCACAACAAACTACCCAGCCTTCAGAAGAGCAGTGACCATGACACCACACAATCCTGCCACAGCAATCTCTGCAAAACATGCCAGATCATCAACATTGATGCCATTATCTCATGTGAGAACACCATCCACCAGATACACGGTAAATACTCTTGCAACTCTGGCAACGTTGTCTCCCTGATACACTGCAGGAAAGGATGTTCCGAGGCATGGTACATTGAGGAGGCCCATGCAGATGCTACGACAATGGATAGATGAACACCGCTCAACAGGCACCAGGGAAGAATGTTCTCTTCCTGTTGGGGAACACTTCAGTGGCCTTAGGCATTCGGTCTCTGATCTTTGGGTAAGTGTTCTCTAAGGCAGCCTTCATGACACACAACAATGCAGAGTCTCTGAGCAGAGACGGATAGCCAAGTTTTGCACATGAGGACTGTCTCAACCAGGGGTCCTGGGTTCATGTCATACTATTCGTAACCCCCACGACTTGCCTGGACTTGCAAAATCTCAGTAACTGTCCTGTCTGGAGATAATACATATCTCTTCAACCTGTGCTTAATGGTCTCTCCATTCACATTGTCTGTACATTTAAGACTTGACTGCCTGTAAAGACTTGCATTCCAACCATTATTTTGTAAATTGATTTTGTGCCTTTATATGCCCCGTTTGTGAACAGAACTCCTACTTAACGGACGAAGCGGCAGCGTTCTGAAAGCTAGTGGCTTTTGCTACCAAATAAACCTGTTGGATTTTAACCTGGTATTGCGAAACTTCTTACTGAGCTGGATACAACACAGGGAATCTGGCATGGGATGTACAGTCATCCTAACACACACTTCTATAGAAACGAAGGACTTAATCACTTGGAATAAATTTTATGCTACTGGAGTGTGGATTTGATGCAATTCTTTAGGAGAGAACTGGTACAGGCTAGGGTGAAAGCCAAACCAAAAAATGGGTGAAGTATCAAATGAAATGAATTCTGGTCAATGTGGTCTCCTGGACTAAATCAAATGCAAGAAAATGATGGGTAACAAAAAAAAATCAGTTGCTCCTTTAAACCTGATCTACACAGTAGTGATGTCTTAATGATTATTCACAACACCCCAACCAAATAACAACGCTGCAATCTCCTGGAACAACCAGAAAGTGAAATGGAAATCTCAAGACCAATTTAGAGATGACAAAAATATAGAAAATTCCTCTCCAACTATGTTAGCCACAGCCTCTGATAAGGATGGAGAATGTACCTCAAATAACATCTGAAAAATACATGATGGTAACCTGATCCAAATCCTGGGCCTGACTGTTAGACCCTCGCTGGACTAGTCAGAAAGGACCAGAAAGATTTAAGGATTAATGGACTCACTTTGGTAATTTTGATAACCCAAATCGGGTGAGTTGAAGTTGGGATTAACATTTTTAAAAAGACCTGACCCTAATCTGTCCAGATCTGGCTTGCAGGAGGCGAAACTCACATTTAATCTGCTTTAGAAATTTAGCCCTGCAGTTCATCAAACACCCGTGTTAGCTATTTCCTCTCTTAATAAAAGACTTTCATTTATAAAGCACCTTTCATGATTACTGTACGTTCTAAAATACTTTACAATCAGTGAAATGGTTTTGAAGATATGGCAGGCAAATTGGGCTGGGCAAAATCCCACATAATTGAGGGTTAAACATTACTCAGAACACAGAGAATTGCTCCTCTACATTGAAATAGTAGCAGGAGATACGTTACCTCCACTTAAGCGGCAGCCAGATCCTTATTTCGGTGTTTTCTTTGAAAGACAGCACCTCTGGCACTGCAGCATGCCCTCAGTATTACATTGAAACGTTAGTCTAGACTGTGCATATACGTCTCTGGAATGGGACTTGAATCCACATACTTCTGACTTGGAAATGAGTCTGCTACTACACAGCATCAGCTGCCACAATCTAATCGTATACATTTAATATGTGATATGTTGTAGAAAAGAGGTTCCATTATAACTTACAGAAAGTAAATGTCAGTTATGCATTAAATGCAAATTTGCCTGTGGATTGAATACCTCAGAGGTGATTCCTTATAGGCTGTAAAGGTTTCCATCAGTGATGTTAAGCTGACTTACCGTTCCACGCATTCTTTAACTACGGCAAAATTCCCATCTCCAATCACCTTCCCAATTTTATATTTCTCAAGAATAGTTGAAGCTGAAAAGGATTTATTTCCATTTACACCTGTGGAAAGATTGATGAAAACCTAGATTACTATTCTTAGGTCTAAGTTGTGAGAGGCTAGTAAGGAAATTGCGGGTCCCCTAGCCAAGATATTTGAATCATCGATAGTCACGGGTGAAGCGCCTAAAGATTGGAAGGTGACAGATGTTGTGCTTTTGTTTAAAAAGGGCTGTAGGGAAAAGCCTGGGAAATACAGGCCAGTGAGCCTCACATCTATTGTGAGTAATCTGTTGGAAGGTATTTTGAGAGACAGGATCTACAGGCATTTAGGACGGATTAGGGACAGTTAGCGTGGTTTTGAGAGTGGAAAATCATGTCTCACAAACTTGATTGAGTTTTTTGAAGGAGTAATCAAAAAGGTAGATGAGGGCAATGCAATTGATGTTGTCTAAATGGACTTTAGCAAGGCCTTTGACAAGGTACCACATGATAGGTTGTTGCATTAGATTAAATCTAACAGGATCCAAGGCGAGGTATCTAAATGGATAAAAATTGGCTTCTGAGGGTTGTTGTAGAGAACTGTTTTCAAACTGGATGCCTGTGACCAGTGATGCGCCTGAGGGATCAGTGCTAGGCCCACTGTTATCCGTCATTTATATTAATGATTTGGATGAGAATATAAAAGGCATGGTTAGTAAGCTTGCAGATGACACTAAGATTGGTGGCATAGTGGACAGTGAAGAAAGTTATCTCCAATTGCAGTGGGATCTTGATCAATTGGGCAAGTGGGCTGATGAGTGGCAGATGGAGTTTAATTTAGACAAACGTGAGGTGATACATTTTGGTATATTGAACCAGGGCAGGACTTATTCAATTAATGGTAGGGCGTTGGGGGGAATTACAGAACAAAGAGATCTAAGAGTACATGTTCATAGCTCCTTGAAAGTGGAGTTACAGGTGGACAGAGTGATAAAGAAGGCATTTGGCATGTTAAGTGTCATCAGTCAGAACACTGAATAAAGGAATTGGAATGTTTTGTTGAAGTTGTACAAGACATTGGTAAGGCTACATTTAGAATACTGTGTGCAATTCTGGTCAACCTGTTATAGAAAGGATATTATTAAACTAGAAAAAGTGTGAAAAGATTTAGTAGGATGCTACTGGAACTTGATGGATTGAGTTATAAGGACAGGCTGGATAGACTGGGACTTTTTTCTCTGGAGGGTAGGAGCCTGAGGAGTGATCTTATAGAGATCTATAAAATAATGAAGGGCACAGATCAGTTAGATAGTCAATATCATTTCCCAAAGGTAAGGGAGTCTAAAACTAGAGGGTATAGGTTTAAGAGAAACACAAAAGTATCCAGAAGGGCAATTCTTTCACACAGAGGATGGTGAGCGTATGGAACAAGCTGCCACAGGTAGTAGTAGAGGCGGATACAATTTTGTCTTTTAAAAAGCTTGTAGGTAGTTACATGGATATGGAGAGATGCGGATCAAATGCAGGCAATTGGGATTAGCTTAGGGATTTTAAAAAAAGGACACGGACAAGTTAATGCAAAGGGCCTGTTTCAATGCTGTATAACTCTATAACTTCTCCAAGAATATTCCACATCACTTAACTAAGGAATACTTTTAATTTACAGCAATTAAGCACATGCATTACAGGCCTATCTTTTCTATACAGAAATAATTAATTTTCACTTGATAAACTGATAATTTATTCTTCAGAAATGAATACTGATTGCTTCATGCTTGCGGTAAATTGATATCTCTTCAGTTTCATTTTTCTTTTTAGACATTTTCAGCCCTTTTTGGTCATATTATCTTCTTTATAAGTAATTCCACAATATCTGAGGAGATAATGATGATGTTCAGTTTGGTTTCTTTGGCTTGAATTTGACTCATATGATACTGAGAATACAATATTAACTTGATGAATTGGGCAAGTGGGCTGACAAATGGCAGATAGAATTTAATTTAGATAAATGCGAGGTGATACATTTTGTTAGATTGAACCAGGGCAGGACTGGAGTTGAAGGAGTGAAATAGGCCATTTGGCCATCAAGGCCATTTATGCAGAACCCATGAGCTATTACACTGTCATATACTTCTCATCAAAACAACTAATTTTTTTAATCTTCTGATGTTAGGCTGGCACCACACACTCCCCTTCTGATGTTACTTCCTCTACCCATTGAGTTTTAAACATTTCTCTATTATCTTCAGTCACATTTCTCGACAGATATTGATTGAGCTTCTTTTGACCAATTGTAGTGGAAGCAGGAATATGCCATTCAACTATTGAGCCATTCAATCAGCTCATTGCTGTTCTATACCTCAGCTTAAGTTACCCACTTTAGCTTCATATCCTTGATATCCTTACTTAATAAAAATATTATCAATCTCTGTCTTGAATGTTCCAATTGTTCCAGATTTCACAGCTTCTTGAGGAGAGAATTCCAGATTTCTACCATCCTTTATGGGATAAGCTGCTTCCTGATTTCATTCCTTAACAACCCAGCTGTAATTATTATGCTAAACCCCTTTGTGCTTGATTTGTCTATCAGATGAAATAATTTATCCGTACCTACCACACTAAATTCTTTTAACACTTAAATTTTTTTGATTAGATCACCCTTCAATCTTGTATACTTGGGCACATTTTTGCCCTCATAATCCCTTTAAGTACCAGTATCATTGTCAGAACCTATGCTACATTCCCTCTAAGAACAATATGTCTTTCTTGAGCTGTAATATCCCAAATTACAGCAGCAAGGGCTGACTAAAGCCATACGTAATTTAAGTGTTATTTCCTCCCTTTGGTAAACAGCCCACTTGAGATAAAGGCAAGTATTCATTAGCCTTTTGTTTGCATGTTTGTACTTTGGACCAGTCTACCAGCTTTAAGTGACTTGTGTATTTGGACTAACAAATCTCTCATTTCAGCACAGTTTCTAGTGTTTCACTATTCAGTAAATACTCTGACTTGTCTTTCTGAAATCCAAAGTGGATGACCTCACACATGGCCACATGAAACTTGATCTGAGCTTCACTCACTTGCTTAAACAGTGCTATCCTGTGCTGCTTCCTGATTCTATTTACAACTGTTCTTAAATGTCAGTTGAAAACTTGAACACACTTTACACCATTTTATTCCTTTATCCAAATGATTGACAAATATGGTGACAATTGAACACCCCAGAACAAATTCCTGGAGAACACTACTTGTCACATCCTGCCAATCTGAATGCCCACTGTCTTGTTACTCTTGACTGATTTCCAATGGAGTCAAATGATTATCTGCAACTCCATGTATTCTCATTTTTGTCAATTATCTTGTGTGGAACCTGACTGTATGCCCTCTGGAAATCCATCACCCATAAATATTCCTTATAAGTGATCCATGCAAAGCATTTAGTTGGGTTAGTCCTATACAACTTATCTTTAACAAAGCCATGTTGGCTCTCTCTGATTAGCTCATAGTTGTTTGTGTTCTGTCCTTAAGTGACAGACTTTAGTAGCTCTCCTACAAATGCCATTAAACTGACAAACATGTAGTCACCTAGTTTTATTCTCCTCAGCTTCTTGAATAATGGCATGATATTAGCAATTTTCCAGTCTAACTGCACAACTTCCAAGCCAAGAAAGCTTCAAAAGATTATAAGCAACTCTGGATACAATTACTTTCTCTGAAACTCAGTTCCATTAATCTATTAAAATTTTTGTTCCAAATCATGAACAATGCTTGATTTGTGGGGATTTTACACTCGTGTTACCTGCTTATTGTCTAATTTTCCATTTCCTTTAATGGAAGAAGTTAAAATTGCGCATGAGGTAGCTTAATGAAGTAAATCGTATTAAGGTACTTAAAAAAAAAAATTTGACTGGAATTTGCCTTGTCTTCTGGTACCTAATGTTGATGACAAGCAAAGCTAACACATGAAAAGAAAATATTTGTGGCACATAGCTTTCCTCATCAAGAGTGCACATTGTAAAGTTTGGCACATAGCGCTCCCAGAATGTGATCCAAGTGTGCCAAGGTTCAAGGTGAAAGTGGGAATTTATGAAATCAGGACATGGGCTGTAGATTACCAAGCACTTCAGAAACAGCCACACACTGTATTTGCTTCTTCACAGAAGATGCATAGCACTCCTGAAGCATCAAAGATTCATTTCAACAAGGATCATTTCCAAAAAAAGGGATGAATTCCTTAAATGGGTCTCAAGAATTTGTACATGTTTGAAATATTTAACCTAATCACTAAAGAAACAAAACGTTGAGTTCTGGGAAAGTATTAGTACAATGAAACTTTTTTCTGAAATTGTGACATCTGTAATTGAAAGTTAATGGACCACGAGATATTTTTCTGGGAAGAAATGGTACTCACTGCAATGAATACTATTTCTGTTTCGATACACCCCATGGCACTGTGCCACACAAGTTAGGCTGTCCCAATAAAAACCTGAATATGGGACTTGGAATTGGTTTCTGATGTATGCTTTTCTGTTGATGAAAGTACATTAATAATTCTCGCTTACATGGAAGGGGCACAGCAGAAAGCAGAATTGTCATCAGCATTAGGTACCAGAAGACAAGGCAAATTCCAGTCAGAAATTGTTTTTAAAGTACCTTAATACGATTTACTTCATTAAGGTACCTCATGTACAATTTTAACTTCTTCCATTAAAGGAAATGGAGAATTAGACAATAAGCAGGTAACACAAATGTAAAATCCCCACAAATCAAGCATTGTTCATGATTTGGAACAAAAATTTTAATAGATTAATGGAACTGAGTTTCAGAGAAAGTAATTGTATCCAGAGTTGCTTATAATCTTTTGAAGCTTTCTTGGCTTGGAAGCTGTGCAGTTAGACTGGAAAATTGCTAATATCATGCCATTATTCAAGAAGCTGAGGAGAATAAAACTAGGTGACTACATGTTTGTCAGTTTAATGGCATTTGTAGGAGAGCTACTAAAGTCTGTCACTTAAGGACAGAACACAAACAACTATGAGCTAATCAGAGAGAGCCAACATGGCTTTGTTAAAGATAAGTTGTATAGGACTAACCCAACTAAATGCTTTGCATGGATCACTTATAAGGAATATTTATGGGTGATGGATTTCCAGAGGGCATACAGTCAGGTTCCACACAAGATAATTGACAAAAATGAGAATATATGGAATTGCAGATAATCATTTCAAATTTTTATTCTGGAAACCTCAAGAAAACCCACTGAAACATTAATATCCCACCCAAAACTGAACAAGTTGAATAGAAACCTTGAAAAGGTATTTTTTAATGTTATTGCATTCTTAACTTCTACATGATTACAGCAAGAAAAAAATTAACAAATGAGTCTTAAAAACTAGGAAGTATGTCGAGACCTACTGATAAATAGAGCAGTGAAGTCCATGAGAACTTTCCACATCACTAACAAATAGAAGGTTTGCCCAAATTTTCCTCCCCTTTTACTAGAAGACATGGGAAATGAAACACAATTGTGCAAAGAAATGAAAGAAGTTAGCATTTCAACCTTTTGAAGAGTCCAGTCAGAACATGGTGTAATCATTTAACATTTATGTTTTTTCACTGATTAAAATATGGAATCCACAACATGGAGGCTGGGAATTTTTTACACACAATTGGCATTCAAAATCAATTTTGAGTATTATCTGGTTAGATAGAAAAGACTAAGGGTGTGATCTTACAAAAAAAATTCTCAATGCTGAACAAGCAAGAGCATGAGAGAGTTTCAGGCCTGCTTTTATGGCATGTTTGAAAATGCCCCATGGCACTTGGTGCAAAAATAGTGCCAGGATGCGATTCTTACCAGCAAGTAGGATTGGAGCCTGAGTGCAATGGGGAAGCCAGCTGCTGAGCTTTAAGGGGCACCTTTGTGCAGGCTCCCTGATCTCCCAATGCATTGGGAGATTTCTTCACCACCACCACCCGACCCCTGCCCAGGCACCCACCCTACACACATCGGGATCCACTCCACCAACTGCACCCTCTGCAGAGTTCCCTCTCAATTCAATCGCTACCCCTTCTACAGAGCTTCCCCCCTTTCATTGACAATCATGCCCACCCTGCACAGTATTCCCCCCCCTCCCCAACTTCATATCTCCACTCCACAGACTTCGCCTCCATCATTTTGGCATTGCCCCTGCATTATGTGGACATTGCCAGGGTGTTCAGTGGGCACAGCCAAGCAGACACTGCCCAGTTCTGCTCCCAAACACCCAGATGCTTCAATGGCCTCCTCTCCCCCAGCAAGGCCAGCATGTGGAAACAAGCCAGGGAGTATCCCAAACAGCATGGTGGTAAAGGTAGGTGAACCTTGACTATAGCATCTGGGACTTACTAATGACATGCTTAAATTGGCTTTGTGCCCAGGAAAGATAGGAAGCCAACTGCGCTGGTAAAATAGGGCTGGTACATTAGGGGAAGTGAAAAGCTGGGTGCAGTTCTCATTTTTTGCCTCCAGCCCAAATTTACCACCTCGCCTTACTGAAAGTTGGGCAGGACAAGGTTGTAAGATAGCGCCCTAAGTGTTTATACAAAAGTTTCCACTAATTCCCCAAGACAACACACAGAAAAGATGGGAAAATAATAGGGGGGAAGTAATAGCCTTAATGATTAAGAGTGAAATCACTTCAATGATAAAAGAAATATAATGAGAGATATGAGCAGGTAATGGAGACTTCATGGGTAGCAATAAAAAAGGAAAAAGATTTCAATACTGTAGTGGTGGATGTGCATTGGTTCTCCTGGTGGCAGTTGTGAAGTGGTACAATGCATTAGACATGTACGTAATAAAAGCACAGTGGTTTTAATGGACAAATTTATCTTTAATATAGATTGGAGTAAGGAGACTAGCACATGTCAGAAAGTAGTAAATTTCTTTAATGTGTTCAGGATAACTTGCTTCAACAATTTGTCTTAGCACTAAATATGGGGGCAGGCATATTAGATTTAATAGTGAGCAATTAGTCAGGTTTAACTAATCTAATAGGGGTTATTATATAATCAGTTCAACATAGCATGTGAAAGGCAGAAATACAAAACAACTACTAAGATTTTCAATTTAAGTAAGACCAAATGTAATAAAGTACTGTGATATGACAGAAACTCAGATTTTAAAATGATAGAAGTGGCCAAAAGTCCTGCCCCAGAACACTGCATTTCCCATTTTTGTGGGAGTGGGATGGGGATGGGGTGTATTTTGTGCATACATATTTCAGAAGGTAGGTGGCCATTTAAAACAGCAGTTGCCTTGAGTGGGATTTTGGTAGCCAAGTGTGTGAAACTTGAAGTGTGTATGAACTTCATGAATTCATTTGAATAGCCTGGAGAGGTAAGGTACCAATTTGGATCTGATCCTGGGACACCTTCGGAAAGGCAAGATGCCTTTTGGTGCATGATGGAATTAATAAAAGTAGGCATAAATATGCATAAAAAGTTTATAAACATTACTTTCCAGCTTATTGGAGCCTATTAAAGTCGTGTCAAAATTGTCAGTAGCATATCTGAAATGGGGTAATCAAAAGGAGCTGTGAAGGTGTCAAGGCATTTAAAAGTCCTGCCATTTAAATCTTTGAAAGAACAATGTCTGAGTGTTTAAAAAAACATGATTACTGTTTCACCCTGTCCATTGACATAAGTCTGAGTGTTTCCAGAAGTAGATTAGTACTGTACGACTGATTTTACAACCACCAAGTAACGTATTAACCATTTCACAGTTTGACTGACAGCTACGAGAGGTTATAGACTCTTTGATGTGAGATTATGAATGCCAATGCTTGTTTGTATAAGGGATTGTGAACTTGAATGAAACGTTTGTTGTTATAAGGTTTTATTAACATAGAGAATATTGATGTAATAAATGGGTACTTTATGAATAAGAGTATTTTTTCAATATACTGAATTGTGCAATAGACACTTAGGCTTAAATTTCTGGTAGAGTGGAGAGGTTCTATGTTATGTGAAAATGTTGGAAATGGTCAAAATTTCTAAGTCTCACCCCTGAACCTGGCATTTCCTACTGTCACAGGGGTATTAATGGAGTTGGGATGGGGTTCACATACACATAACTTGTGGAGGCAGCTGGTCATTTAAATTACCAGCAGCTTGCACTGAATTGGGATCTTGGTAGGCCACGAATGTGAAACCATTTGGACAGGTAAGAGAAAGTCTGACTTAGTTCACTTGTTTGGATAGCCAGTGGATCTCTTTGGAAAGGTAAGTATCCCTTTGAATAGGGTTACAGGACCTCTTCTGGGAGATGGATGAAGTAGTGAACATGATTATTCACTTTTCACACACAAACACATTGGAACTACTCAGCTGTCAAAGAACTGGTTAAAAACTGTCCAGAAGTTAAACTTGTCAAGGAAATGTCCAAATCATCAAGGAAATGCAAAGTTGTCAATAGACTCTTTAAGGATACAAAGTGAAGTATCATGGAGGAGGTAAGGGCAAATGACGGTAGGTGGCATAGACTGACATGGGGGCATGAGGGGTCATGGGGAAAGGTAGAGGTGTATGGATTAGCATGGAGGTGGTTAGAGGAAAGTGGATTGGCATAGGGTCATGAAGCAGATGGAGTGGTATGGATTGGCAGTGCAGTATAAATGGCCTTGGGGACTAGGTGGGAGGCAATGGGTTGCTATAGGTTGGAAAGATGTGTCATAGGGAGTGTTTCGGGGAGTGAAGGGTAAGAGCAGGACGGATGTTTTTGCTTCTTAAAAGATATTTATTTAACCATAATGCCAAAGTTGACATCTATTTCAGCACAAGCGTGCCCCCACCTCCAATGCCGACCACCAAAATCTGACCTGTGTTCAGATATTTTTAAAGGCAGTATTTGCTAAGATGGGGAAGCTCCCGATTCTGTACATCCCAACACAGGGACAACAATCTGAGTCTTAGAACTATTTTCTACAACTCCATTTTACTCTGCATTGGTCCACAGGTCTGCTCATGGATACTAAATGAGTTGCCAGGATAGATGTCAGAGCAAAGGGTGACAAAGGTAAGGCATTAGTAAAGAGGCTATAAAGGACCTTGGGAGGATGGATGGTGGGGCTTAGGGTGGCATGGAGGATGCAAGGTGTTATAGACTGGGTGAGGGCATGAGGTGGCTTGGCCAAATATGGATGGGAATGTCTGGGCAGTAAGAAGAGGTGAGGGTTAAAGAGGTGTTTCATATTTTAATCTTTAGGTCTAAACTTTGATACAGTGCTGGAGCCCCAAGGAACGCCTGCTCAGTCTGCCTCTGCACCTGGCATCTTCCTCAGTTCTTTTCAGATCGTCCGCATTCCACTCCCCCTTCCCCCACCCCTGAAAAGTCCAATATTCAGGCAGCCATTTTTAAAAGCTGGATTCACGGAGCCGGGAGTTCTCCTGTGTCTGTGCATCCGACCTAGCAAGAAACATCTGGGCCAAATACTGTCCATGGTAAACTGAAAAATGTGTGAAAGGGTGATGTTCATAAAAGAATGTGGTATAGAAACTGTTAATATTCCTCTGGGAAAAAGTTCTAATGCCAAAAAAGCCATGGATGACGTGAAAGGAAAACATAACATCAAACTAAAAGTATAAGAAAGCAAAAACTAGCACATTCCTGGCAACCTGGAGAGATAAAAAGAATAATGAAAGGTTACAAAACAGATTGTGAGAGCCACAAAAAGTAAGTATGAAAATAAACTTGCAATGGATATCCGAGTCAACACGAGAAATTATTACAATTATACTAGGAAAGAGAATGTGTTCAGGAGCATTGTGAGCCCCTTACAAACGAATGACAGCAAGCTCATCAAAGAAAATAAGGAAATAGAGGCATGCTGAATTAGTATTTACATTAGACATCCTAAGAAAACAAAGATTTATTCAAGGATCGGAACTCACCAAAATTAACATAAACAAAATAACAAATGAAGAAAATAATAGCACCTAAGAGTGGCAAGTTTCCAGGACCAGGCTGTTCCCATACTAGAGATGTAAAAAAGACAAATAAGTGAGAACATTGCAGATAACTAGAATCTTCCAAGGTCCTCCTGATTTGGGGACCTGCCCAAGAGACTGGAAAATGATGACTATTATTCCACTATTTAAGAAAGGTAAGAAAGGGGGAAATCAGGGTATTATATATCAGTTAGTTTGACATTATTGTCAGGAATTAGAATCTATAACTACAGATATAATGACCGAGCACCCTTGACAACTTTCAGCTGATCAAAGAGAACCACCATGCATTTATAAAGGGTAGATCATACTTGATAAATAAGACTGAATTTTTCTGAGATAAAAATGCAGTGGACAGAGGAATGACAATGGATGTTATTTGTATGAATTCCCAAAAAAGTATTTGATAAAATTCCTCAGGAGATGTTGAAACCTACGGATTTTAAAGCAAATGTTGAATTAGTTAGAAGATTGGCTAAACAGCAGGAAACAAGAAGAATGGATAATTGGCAGGTAATCTAACTGGCAAAATGAGACTAATGGTGGCCTACATGAATCTAATTATAAGTGACTAGATGTTAGGGTAAAAAAACCACATATTCAACAACACAAAGATAGAGCAATGGAGAATACAGGAGGGCAGATCAGGAGTAGTACCAGGCATACCTAAAAATGAGGTTAAAACCTGGTGAAGCTATGAAACAAAACTGCCTACACGCCAAACAGGAAAAAAAACAGCAAATAATAGACAGAGCTAAACGATTTCATAACCAATGGATCAGATCTAAGCTCTGCAGTCCTGTCACATCCAGCCATGAATGACGGTGGACAATTAAACAACTCATTGCAGGAGAGGCTCCACAAATATTCCCATCCTCAATTATGGAGGAATCCAGCACATTAGTGCAAAAGATAAGGCTAAAGCATTTGCAACAATCTTCAGCCAGAAGTACTGAATGGATGATACATCTCAGCCTCCTCCAGGGTCCCCAGCATCTCAGATCTTAGTCTCCAGCCAATTCGATTCATTCCACATGACATGAAAAAACAGTTGGACGCACTGAATACTGCAAAGACAATGGGCCTGATAATATTCTGGTAATAGTACTAAAGACTTGTGCTCAGGAACTTCCTGCTCCCCTAGCCAAGCTCTTCTAATACAGTTACGATATTGGCATCTACCCAACAATGTAGAATATTGCCCAGTTATGACACATACACAAAAAAAAGCACAAATCTAACCCAGTCAATTACCGCCCAGTCTATTCTCGATCATCTGTAAAGTGATGGAAGGAGTCATCAACGGTGCTATCAAGCAGCACTTGCTCAGCGATAACTTGCTCAGTGATGCCCAGTTTGGATTTTGCTACAGTCACTCAGCTCCTGACCTCATTACAGCCTTCATTCAAACATGGCTGCATTCAGCAGAGCGTGGCATCAAGAAACCTAACAAAACTGGAATCAATGGATATTGGGGTAAACACTCCACTGGTTGGCGTCATACCTGGCATATAGCAAGACGGTTGTGGTTGTGGAGGATCAGCTTCAGGACATCTCTGCAGGAGTTCCTCATGGGAGTGTCCGAGGCCCAACTGCTTCATCAATGACCTTCCCTTCGTTATAAGGTCAGAAGCGGGGATGTTTCATCAATGATTGCACAATGTTCAGCACCATTCAGGATGCCTCAGATGTTGAAGCAGTCCAAGTTCAAATGCAACAAGGTCTGAACAATATCCTGGTCTGGGCTGCTGACAAGTGGCAAGTAACATTTGCGCCACACAAGTGCCAGACAATGACCATAACCAATGAGACACACTATCCACTGCCCCTTCTTATTCAATGGTGTTACCATCACTAAATCCCCCACTGTCAATGTCCTGGGGTCACCATTGACCAGAAACTCGATGGATTCACCACATAAGCACAGTGGCAACAGCAGATCAGAGGCTAAGAATACTGCAGCGAGTAACTCACCTCCTGACTCCCCAAAACCTATCCAGCACCTAAAGGTACAAGTCAGGAATGTGATGGAATACACCCCACTTGTCTGGATAGTGCAGCTCCAACAACACTCAAGAAGCCCACTCTATTCTCGATCATCTGTAAAGTGATGGAAGGAGTCATCAACGGTGCTACCAAGCACCATCCAGGACAAAGCAGCCCGCATGACTGACATCACATCTACAAACATTCAATCGCTCCACTGCTGACACTCAGCAGCAGCAGTGTCTCCTATCTACAAGATGCACTGCAGCAATTCACCAAAGATTCTTAGACAGCACCTTCCAAACCCACAACCACTTCCATCTAGAAGGACAAGGGCAGCAAATAAATGGGAACACCACGTGCAAATTCCCCACCAAGCCACTCATCATTTGGAAATATATTGCTGTTCCTTCACAGTCACTGGGTCAAAATTCTAGCATTCCCTCCCTAACAGCATTGTGGGTCAATCGGACATTAACATGGACTACAGCAATTCAAGGCTGCTCACTACCACCTTCTCAAAGTCAGCTAGAGATGGGCAATAAATGCTGGCCAGCCAGTGACACCCATGGCATATGAATGAATAAAAAAAGATAGAAGCATAAAATGACAAAGTGATATTAACAAGTTAAGCAAACGGATAAAACCTTGGCCAATGGATTTCAATGCAGGCAAACAAATCATCTACTCACGACCAACAAAGAATAGAACAGGATATTTTTTAAATAGTCAGAAGTATATATAAAGAGGCTTGGGGGTCCACAAACATTGATCATTGAACCATTATGGGCAAGAAAATAATCAAGAAGGCTAATGAAATGCTAGCCTTTATATCTGCAGGACTAGAATGTAAAGGGGTAGAAGTTATGCTATCGCTATACAAAGTCCTGGTTAACCCCTATCTGGAAAACTGTTTTGGCACTACACCTTAGGAAGGACTTATACCAGAATAACATCTGGATTTCAGGAATCAAGTTATGAAATAGATTTCACAAACTAGAACTGTATTCTCTGAAATATTGAAGACAAAGGGATAAATTGAAGTTTTCAAGGTATTAAGGGATCTGATAGGGTAGATAGAGAACAACTAGTTTGGTTGGTTGGGGAATAGCGGCTATCATCTATAGATTAAAGTCAAACCTTCGAAGAGTAAAATTAGGAGACATTTCTATACATAAAGGATTGTTGATATTTCAAACTTTGTTTTGCAAATGACAATTGACATGAAGCCAATCATTAATTCTAACTCTGAAATAGATGTACTTTTGTTAACCAAAATAGTAAAGAATGTGGGCAGTAAAAAGAGTTAGATCACAGATTAGCAGTGATCTCACTGACTGGCAGAACAGACTAGAATAACCAAATGGCCTGTTCCTATAGTTCTGTTCCTCAACTGCATCTTTTGAAGCAAAATTGTATAGTAAGGTCACCAAACAGCCAGATTGTTCCAAAACATGGCCACTTACCTTCAGGGCTGACACCATTGGCTTGTTGAGGTACTCCATTCACATTGGTGGACAGACCTATCTGGTGAATAATCTATAAAATAATAATATATAGCATTAGATAGTTGTTGAGTTCTCCACAGTCACATCTTACAGGATCTATAAATCACAGGAAGTAAGTCTAAGGATCTTTTTGTCATTGACAGCAGATTTCAGATAAAGGCCTTTGGTCCCTGTAATTTCTTTCCATCTTTCCTGAATTACCATAGGGATTAATTCAAATTAAACACTAACTCAGATCCATCTGAGTATGGTTGTAATAGTTTTGTTAAAAAAATAGCAAGGCAGGAACAAATTATCAAAAAGTTGTTCTGTAATAAAAACCTTGACCATGATGTTGAAAGTATCTGCCATTGATCGCTGCAACACTATTAAAAAAGGTGGAAATGATCAATACTTACTATGTAATCATAATAATTCAATCTATTGTTCAGTACGTGACTTATATACCTTGACAATAAAATGGTCAATTTGTGACCATGTAATGGGCAATATATCATTTACTACAAAGGACTGATTTTTCAAAGACATGTTAAAGAGCTGAGTCTGCTGCTTATAGCAAAAAGACACAAGTGTGCTTTTTATAGTGGATGAAAAAGTCATGGACAGAGGTCTGTGTGTGTCTAATATGTGCTCGTATTTGGTGTGTCTCTTGTGTATCTGTGGGATTATTGTACATGTTATAAGCATAGAATAAAATTGTCACTTAAAACAAAGTGAATTCCTTCATGTGTAAGTGCAGTATCTTGGGGAGATAGATATTCAGCAAAATCGTGAAGTTCCCACTTCATCTTATTCATAAGAATGTGATTTATTGCCTGAAATCTTGAATTTGAATTTGATGTTGGCAGGTCAAAGAGGAGCAGGACATGATTGTTCCATTTTCTTACTATATTTCTGCAAAATCTGATTTAACTAGTGCTATATTTTGAATCATAGGAGTAATTATGACCTTGGGCAATTGTGCAAAATATGTACAACAAGCAAGATCTGATCAGCCGTCTATTACTCATCCCTCCTGACATGTACATCTGTGATCATTGGTGTCAATGGAAATGAGAAGTGGAAAGGATGTCTGGTCTGTCATCATTCATGTAAAACCTTCACCAAAGTCAAAAAAACTTTATATAGTTTTACAAATGAAAGATCAAAAATAAAAAAAACTGCTGGAAATAGCAAATCAAGCAGCATCTGTGGACAGTGAAACAGAACTAACCTTTCAGAACAATGATTATCAGTTCTAATGAAAGTTCATTGAACTGAAATGGTGAAATGAGGAAAAGATTTTTCGTGCAACAAGTGGGTTATGTTCTGCAAAGCATTGAGCAGTGTGATGGAGACAAGTTCAATCGAGGCTTTCAAGAGGGAATTAGATTGTTATCTGATAAGGAAGAATATGCAGCTATTGACGAGGAGGCAGGGGAGTCATATTAGTTAAAATGCTCCAATGGAGAGCCGGTGCAAACGCAACTGTTGTCAATTGTTTCAGAATATTGTGGATCATCTCAGGTGCTGTGGTGCAATTTGTCAAAGCTGTCAAAATGTGAGCAGAATTTTCAGAGCAGGTTCTTGAATATGGACTAACTCTGCCCCTTTTCAGTAAGATGGAAACTCTCAATGAAAAGATTTTCTTTTAGCTTTCTGGTCATAGTATCTCAAGATTGAGCTGCACGATTATAATAAAATTGAGTTAATATTGTGTGGCAGAAGTACGCGTTCTTCTCTTCACTTATTTTCTTTTGTATTATATCCTCTGAATTTTTCAAGTGCATTTTCATAAAGTTCTAATTTCTTTACTTATTCAAGAAAATCAAGCTACTCCTGCCGTGCTTCTCTGCTCTCTTGTCCATCACCAGGTAGTGTTTGAATGACTGCACAAATATCTCAGAAGAACACATGAAACATAAAGAAAAAGCAAATATTCAGCCTGTCAACTTTGTTCACCACTCAGTTAGATCATAGTCGCTCTGTACCTTAACTCCATCTACCCAACTTGATTCTGTAGCCTGCATCATTCTAGTCTAGTTAAAATTCATTTGGCTTAAGTCGCCCATTCCTACAATGTTATTAATTTTGTAAATTCTTCTGGTCATGTCGCATCTGTTGTTGAATTACTAACACATCCACTGTCTCCATCAGGATTGTTTCATTTCCTCTCCCCTGACATTGTTTCAATTTTCTCAGAATTCAGATTATCCTCTACATATAAAGCAATCTCTTTCCCATCACCACCATCTTTCCCGAGCAACCTTTATTTCTTAAATTCAATTGCATCTCTTGGGGGTGAAGCTTGAACGGCACCGAATTCTCGGAGCCAGTAAGCTGGTCTCTAGGTATGAATGATGGGATTAAGGTCATCTACTTTCACAATTTATCTGGAGATTTAAATAATTTTGTTTTTCCAATCAAGGGAACAGAAATCTTCATGTTCAAAATACTCAGACCTTATAGCGATGTTGTCAGCGAATAGAATTATTTTACAAATCTCTGTTATTTGTTCATTATTTAGCAGAAGTGGATGATTTGGGCTTGGTGAATAAATGCACCTTCTGGATTGGCACTGAGTCAAATTAGGCAGTTGCCAAGTTCAGATTTTAGACTTTGCGGAATCAACTATTCACAGCAATGGCATGCAGTGTGCTCCCATCAAACCTCAGTGTCCTTTGCATTGGGATGGGGAACAAAATCAGAATCCAGATTATCCACTACATATAAAGCAACCTCTTTCCAAGACCACAATCTTCTTTGAGTAACTTTTATTTCTTAAATTAAATTCAATTGCATTTTCTGGAGATGAAGCTTGGCCTGTACTGAATTCTCCGAGCCAGTAAGCAGGTGTCCAGGTATGAATGATGGCTTTAGTGTCATCTACTTTCACAATTTATCTGGAAATTTAAATAATTTTGTTTTCCCAATCAAGGGGACAGAAATCTTCACGTTCAAAATACTTATATGCTATAGCGATGTTGTCAGCGAATAGAATTATTTCACAAATGTTTTATAAAGATCCCCTTCGCTGTTCACTCTCTTATGATTCTATTGGCAGTCTTCGTTTACACATGCCGGGTAAGGGTAAAAATGGATTCAACTGGAATGTTCGGAAGTAACTCGCTGAAACTCAGGCCCAAAAAATCCACAGTCACAGAAACCTAGTGGTTCCAGAAGAATCACACCTGACACTATAGTTAAGGTTGCTGCAGCCTCGCTGGATTTTACAGGGTTGGGAAGAGGCTTCAATGAGAAGGTTTTTGATAGTGTGCAGATACACATGAGGCACCCCGACTAAAAAACTCTGACCAAATTTTCTTGCCTCAAGGAGCATTTCAGGACCCCATCAGGGTTGTCAACACTGCAGGAGTTGAAGATCGGTCTCCGGGAGAAAAATTACTTGCGCATTTTGTCTTTTTCTTTGAATATTTCTTTTTATCTGATACAAAACTATTTAAAATGAGGAAAAAGGCTGTTGGCTAACAGTCAAGCATATCCAATTGGATAACGAGTATTTATTTCTTCTTACTGGCATAGGAAGGCAACGCATCATCAGGATGGATTTGTTGGCTAACTAATGGCTGCAGCATGATGGCAAATCATGTGATGACAGCTCCAGGAATACAGTTGATCGCAGTTAGCAACGCCAAACTCTGTGGAAAATTGACTCTGTTGAACCTCAGTTACCTTTATTGGGGCCACTTAACAAATGTCACACAACGTTCTGCACTCACTCCCCCACCCCCCGCCAACACCCTTTTTCAGAGAGTCCAGCCTTAGTCCTAGCTTGGACCCCAAATAGAACCACTTCTACTGGTTTGTCAGCAAACACCTAATGAGGCCAGGCCAACTTGTATCAACTAAAAGCTGGGTGGGTGCTTCTGGCTTAGCCTGGTGCACCACTTTACAATGGAGTGGGCACAGCCAAGTTTACAAATGTTCCTACAGATGTTCAGCAGGAGTCCACCAAAACAGGTGAGCAATTGTGTCTAGTCCTGCACGTGAAAGATGGTTTCCTTTATGGAGCTGGTTTTGAGTGATTAGCACCTCGATGCTGGACAAGTTTGACTTGGGAGAGGACTGTTGGGCAGTCTTCCTTGAAACTGAATTTGGAGGATCTTGTGAAGGACCCGCTAGTAACTCTCCAGCACTTTGAGGTATCTGCTGTAAGTTGCCCAAATCTTCGAAGCATTTGGAGGATCACTACTGTCTGGTAAACTATAACTTTAGCTTTAATCATGAGTATTTTTGCACTCTGGTATAAAAAAAAGATATTATTGGTAAAAACAAAGAGCATTGTCACTGAGGTCTCTCTCATGAGCATGAGACCAAGTTCATTTTCGTTAACAGGCCGAAAACAAAATGTCAATTCTTCCATCAGTCTTGTTGATTAGCTTACACTACTTCATTTTTTTAATGAATGTCCTCGATTTGTAAATCTCACCACTAATTTACTCTCTCCGTGGTAATTTGTTTGTACGACTAACCACAATCAATTTTCCCTGAGAGGAGAAATGGTTTGTCAATCAATCTCATCAATCAATCTCTAGTTCATCATGTTTACATTTCTGTTTTTAATTCAAAATGACATAAAGGAGATGGCAGCTGAATTCAAATGCTTGAAGATTTCAAATTTCAAAACCAATAAAGAGAATTTTGATGTCTCCACAAACAATCCTCCCTGATGGTGTGCAAGGAGTTATTTGTGGGAATGCACATTCAGAAATTATGGACAGGTTTTCTGTTTGCAATGCAAACTCAGAAAATTGGCCCTTTAAATCCACCATATTTTATTGAACATAATGGATCTGCTCTGTGAATGGTGAGTCAAAGCATATATCACTTTAGGCCCTGTAATGTACTGTACATTCAGAGGCGAATACTTGAATACATTTAAACACATTTTATTATAGGCTATTACAAGAGAGCTAATCATAGTTCTATGCTCAACCTCTATGATTAAGGGTTCATTCGTATTCAAACTCAAAATAATGGCTTTGAATACATTTAAATGCTTGTTTAACTAATGCAGTTAATTTTATTTCTTAACCTTTTTTTAAAAGCCAACAACCCAGAGGCTTGTTGTATAGAAATGTTCCGAGTAGGCGGATGGTAAAAGATAAAACATAGTGGGAGCTAGGGGCTGGATCCTGATGTCAGGAAATGAGGAATATTGGGGCCGCAATAGCCGAAGAGACCAAACAAAGGGATTCTGAGACCTCACAGTACTGAAAGGGTCAGTTAACATGCCTAAGAGCACTGGGAGGAGAAGATCAGGGTCTCGAAGGAACAGTGGAAGAGAACTATCTGCTATTCCCCTCACGTTAAATCACCATAAAAAAGTGGCAAA
This sequence comes from Sphyrna mokarran, assembly GCA_024679065.1. NCBI lineage: Eukaryota > Metazoa > Chordata > Chondrichthyes > Carcharhiniformes > Carcharhinidae > Sphyrna > Sphyrna mokarran. The sequence goes on from JAGIQG010000001.1 coordinate 131,194,466, forward strand.
ATGGTAGAAAACCTAAGGCACAATCTCACTACAGCAGAGATTGAAGGGTTTGCGAGAAGAAATGGTAACTACATTCTCTATAGCAACATATTATCTTCATGAAAATTGTCTGACGAGGCATCACATATCTGGTGTACAGATACTATTTACGTCATAATCCCATCATTTTTTAAAAAAGGAATTCTTCTAATTACGTAGCGCTTTTCATGATGTCAGATTTCTCAATGCACTGTACAACCAATGAAATACTTTTGAAAGTGTGGTCATTATGGTGATTTAGGAAGCACTACAGACAATATATACACAGCAAACTTGCATACACAACAATGTTGTGTACACAATAGTGTGACCCAATATTTTGCTTTTTTCAGACTGGTGTTGTCAGGGGGATGAAGTTGTCCAGGCCTTGTGGATTTTCCCCGGATAAAAGTAAATTACCGTGGGTGGTGGAATCTGAAACCAAAAGAAAATTCTGGAAAATCTCAACAGGTCTGACAGCATCTGTAAGAAAAGAAAAGAGCTGACGTTTCAAATCCAGATGACCTTTGTCAAAGGAATTTTCCCCTGTTCTTCTTCAAATAATGCCAAGGAGAGTGATGTGCTAGTACACTTCAATGATGGTTACCAAATGTTTGTTTTTAGAAACACAGTGGCCTGTGTGTCCCCTTCAAATTTCATCCGTCTTCCATTTTCATAGGGAAGTTAGGTATCATTTTTGATAAAATTTTAATTTTTATGTTGCATGAAAAATAGGTACAATGAAGCACCACCTTGCCTGTTTTCTTTCCTTCATGGAGGCTTTGCTTTTGATAGTCAATCCTAGATAATCCCACAGCTCTTAAAGGTGCTACGCTCTGGAGTACAGTGTGTGTGGAGAAGCCCCCTTTGAGACTCCATCAAAGAGCAGAGTCATTGCTTTGATTTCTCACGGCAATGAGGATTAAGGGGTACTGAGGCAATGAGGATTACACGGCAATGAGGATTAAGCTGTTTGCAGGTTGCTAACAGCTTGCCTCAGGTGTTGATAATGCCTTCCTGGAAACTGGTCCTGTGTTTGTAGTAGGCAGCTAAGGTTCCGCTCTATTGCGCTTCAGTCAGCAGAGTGGGTCTTCTGAAACTTCAGGTCTAACACCTCTAATGTAAAACAGGACACGATATTCATCATTTTCCTGGCAGGTAATATTCTATCCAAAAAAAATTATCACAACGTCTAAGCCATAGGCATTCACTCCTCAGTTCCTGACACTGACAAATGAACAGATATGGTATGAGTAAATTAAACAATTTTAAAATTCAGTACCTAATTCTCATGAAGACATTTATTGACTGCATTTTAAAATTTACAGTTCACCTAGAGTTTAAAAATTAATCATATTTCCAGAAAAAAATCTTGCCATGAAAAATAAATTGCAGCCCTGGTACTTTAAAACCCTATCAGCACCAATAAACCGGTCATGACCTATGCAGTATGAACTATGCCAACACTTACATTTATTGTTTTTAGTTAAAGTTAGGATCATAGCTAACCATCAGGCTAACTAAGCTACAGCTTTAATGGCATTGGAATATTTGTCTCAGGACAAATAAAACACAAGAGTTCCAAAACTGAGCTACCTTCTTAATCCTGCCACTCTGCACAGCATTCCTGTCCCAAAAATCAACATGATTTACTTTGTTGTCTAAGAATGCTATTAATAGAAATGCATTAAAAAGGCATTTAGCCCAAGCCTAATGCCACTGGCTTGCTTTCTCCCCATGGATCTGCATCATCCTCTGCTTGAAATATTTTTCCATATTTTCTTAAAAGCAAACAATGGTCTTACCCCTCAATCCTATGATAAAACATTCCATGCTCACTAATCCTCCGTGAAAAGAAATTTCTCCTAATTTCTTTCCTCAGCGACAAGTTTAAATTGATGAATCCCCCCTTGTCAAATCCTCCCAACCTGAGGAAATAGTCATACCCTACTTACTCTATCAAATACTTTCATTATTTTAAAAAGCTCTGTTCAATCTCGTCTGTTTCTTCCCTGGTACGATGGAAATTGTTGCAATGACCTTGCGTTTCAACAGGAACTCAGCAATCTAGAAAAATCAGATTTCTGGAAATCATTGTTTTCACTGCTTATAATGTTGTCCCAAAGATTCTACCAGTCTCCCAATAAAGCAATGCAGGAGATCAGAACAGTCTCCACAGAAATCCACAGTCTATATCTCAACTATAGTTTCTCATCACTGTTAGCATCTCGGTACATCTTAAAAAAGAAAAGAACTTGCATGTATGTAGCACATTTTACCATAAAACTGAATGAATTTGAGATATTTCACAACTAATAAAATATTTTTGAAATGTAGCCACTACTGTAAAGTAGAAAAACTTTCAATGCTGAATGCAATTCATGGCTTTAAGGTCTTATAATTTACTTTATTTCTGTATATTTCATTTTAAAGTAGACTGGTCAGCCTGGCCCATTTGGCCTCCATGTAAGGAGATTGAGGGTTTAAATTCATGTATTAAACACATATGCTGACAGTACTATCACAGTGGAGGAGTGCTGCAGAAATCAAATACACTATAAGAGCAAGGAATTCTCTTAAGTGGCTTCACTCTAGGATCTGCCGGTGTACAAATAAGCTGTTGCAACATTACAGTTATGACAGTAATTCATTGTTGCAAAATGTTTCTGAAATGTGGTGCAAAAATAAGTACAAGTTGAATTTTGAATTAATTCACTTTTGGAAAACTACTGAGAATAAAAGCTTGAAATCTCTGAATCTTTTTCTGTAATCACCACATTTTAACTTCAGTCACAAGTATTTCCAGGAATTGGAATTTACTGTCTCCCTGATCCTGGTCGGAATCCTCAGACTAATGAAAAGAACACTGGAAATTCTAATAGACAAATGATCAGAGACACCGGGAGTATTAAAGGTACATTTACACTACAATTACTTAATTTTAAAGCAAGAGTCTGGCACTTGTAGGCTCACTTTTTGTATTTGCACTGGTTAATTTAGCTGTCTTACATTGGCAGCAGAATCGCTGATCTACAACCTTTGGGTATATGGTTTATTACTGAAACAAAGGAGCTAGTTTTAACTGTGTAAATGCTAGGAGTTAGCTCACAAACTAGAAGTTAACAAGCAACAATGTAAAGGTGTCTCAAATGGTAAAATATTACAGGGGCATGGATGACTTGCCCATCCATCCATCCTCGGAAGCAAATCTCAATATGGGGTGGGTTCCCCACAGCTAAAACGTATTGTGGGGAGGCTAAATACAGACAATGTGGCACTTTGACCCCTCACCGGGAAAATAATCCTGCACCCAATCTACTTAATGTGGCAGGCCAAATGGAAGGGGGTAGTGAGTGGCATTTCTCTGATGGCAAATGGCAATCCCCAAAGAATGAACCTCCTTTCCTTCCAGCCTTTTGGATAATTTTTGAAAATCAGGCAGCCTACTACCATCCAGCTGTCTATACCAATCATTTTTTGGCATAGCTAGCATACTGTTGTACAAGCCTGATTGATCCTTAAATATACAAACTAATGATTCAGCACATGCCAGCCCCTGCATTACAGGTGTGAGCTATCTGGGCGAGCAAATGGTGGAGAGGGCATCCATCCACCCTATTTTACATGGCCCCCACTGAAAACAGGCTGAACTTGGGCATATAAAGTGCAGCCTCAGATTTCTTTTGGATTCCTGATGTCTTAGTACAAGTAAGGTAATGGGTAAATAAGGTAAGGTAACAAGTAAGGTAATGACTTTGGAATGATCTCAATTTTAGGTAGATTACAACACTGCTTCGTGCTGGACTTGGAGCGCATATTGCCGGAATGGTCAATTCTGCAACTGCCAATACCCACAGCTGTCACACATCTGTATTCGAAATTCTGCCACATTCTTGCATGTAATTTTTCAAATACCATGAAGAATCAGCAGTATTGAGACTGTTTAAAAATAGCTATTCAGCACTTAGAGGATGTATTGGGAGTGTCAATCTCCTCTGCAGATCATTAAATCTCAAACCTTCCTGACTACAGTCCCTAAAGAATTGGATAGTAGTATCTAAACTCAGCAAGTGAGAATTTCACTATATTGCCAGCGATCAGTGTGTGCAAACTAACAAAGAGTTGAATATATACTTAGGCTGTCAGGAATTGGATGCCATGCTCAGAAAGTCCAGGTAGGAAAGTTTGCTAGGTCAATAATCATTGAGTTACTTATTCCCCAACAAATTCTAATCCAGGACAATTTTTGTAAGCAAAGATTTGCTCCAAGCAAGTGATGTGAATGTTCTGGAAACAGACGTTAAACATTGTTTATTAATACATGGGAGAATATGTTGTTCACCAATGTTTTTAAGAGATTAGTAGAGTTCTTGTTCCTCAGTGACAATGCAAAATGAGAGGCGGTGAATTGACTGCCTGTTCCGCATTACGTCAGATATTCTTTTCTGTTGACCTTGATGGTTAGCTTATCAGGTTTGCAAAACCCATTCTCAATGCCACTGCCATTTTAATCACAACAAGGTTGACAGCATCTGAGTAACTTGCTCTGGAGAGGAATATCTGTGATTGTCATATCTAAGTAAGGTTTTCATGCTGATATTTTCGTAGACAGTTCAGAAATGGCCTTCCAAGTTCCCAGAAACCCATCAACTTAAGTGAGTAGTGAGTGCCAAGTCCAACACAAAAATGTATTGGGAGGGTGGTGGTTGTGCACTATTTATACCATGAATGTAGCTGTTACAGATCTCACTGGCTGCTGGTCACCTACATTAAATATCGCCCCAAGTGTCACTACATGCTGAGGTTCTATCTATCATTGGTGTTACGAAGGTAGATCGGGCCATGCTGCTGCAGAAAGCTCAGCTAACTTGGTCGTCTGTATCACCTGTCCCTCGTGCAAAGTTGATGGAAAAAAACACCTTTGACCACAAATCCATCAGGCAATGGCCGGCATGTAACATCCTTGAGGCCGTGCAGGAAGAAGAAATGGTGGATTCTGTCAGATGGGTCCCTGGGCAGACTATCAAAGTCAATTGGCAGAATGCCCCATCACCAGAGTTTTGAAATATCTGAAGTGGCAAGGTGGGCTTCCCCATCAGGTTCTTTCTTCATGCCCGGAGCCTCACTGTCCCCCTGTGCTGCCTTCAAGATAGCTGCAAATGATTCTGTTGCCCACCTCTTTCTGAAATATGCCTTTGCAAAAATAAAAGTCAGGAAAGAGATGCATTGGTTTTGCCGAAGTTCATCCGAGCCAGCTCTGTACCACAGGACTCAATGCCCTAGAAGGCTATATCATGAACGCACTTTTAGATAACCATCAATTGCTGCTGGAGGCAAAACACTTTCTTTGGTACACCTGCTGGATTTTTAGATCTAAAAGCTGTCAAACATGGAGTGTTACAGGCTGGCATAGTCCAAGACTATGTACTGACAGAAACACTATAGCTCAGGGTAGCCACTGCAAAGGCTCAGTGGGAAAGTCACCGTCTAAGATCCTTTCACTGCAGTATACCAAAGGACTGTAAACCATGTAAAACTATGTAAGGCTGTTCACATTAGAGAACACTTGATATTAAATATAAATATACAATCTAAGTATACCCCATAATACCAATAGTGAAGTACTTCGCATACCTTATTGAAAGTTAATGATCTGCATTGCACATTATCTAACATCAAATTTAACTGTTACCTAATGTACTTCTTTAAATTTGGAATAATTGGGAGAAAAGTTGTAGCAGTTTAGTAGTACAGGACTTGAGTACTGATGAGAAAAAGAATTGTCAAAGCTCTTCATTTTGCAATCATCAAGACATTTTCACAAAAATATCAATATGAAGGAAAAACAACAATTTACACTGTAAGAGAAGATAATGTGGGTACTGGAAACTAAAAATATTAAAACACGGTCATCATAGAATCATAGAATAGAATCACAGAATCCCTACAGTACAGAGAGAGGCTATTCAGCCCATCGAATCTGCACCAATCACAATCCCACTCAGGAACTACCCCCATATCCCTATGTATTTTACCTGTTAATCCCCCTAACCTACACATCTCTAAGGGCAATTTTTTAGCATGGCCAATCAACCTAACCTGCACATCTTTGAACTGTGGCAGGAAACTGGAGTACCCAGAAGAAAGCCACACAGACATGAAGAGAATGTGTAAACTCCACACAGACAGTGGCCCGAGCCGGGAATCGAACCCAGATCTCTGAAGTGTGAAGCAGAAGCAGTGACCACTGTGCTACCATGCCACCCATTTTTAATGTCTTGATTATATCTTGCCCCAACCATCTAATCTCATAGAATCCCTACAATAGAGAGGGGAAAGATCATATTCTTTACAGATAGGAAGAACAGGTACACACATTGTTTAGCTGAAACAGGAACAAAATAAATGACAGTTATTCACTTAGTTATTCCTTGGGGCAACACCTTGACTAATCAGGGTCAAGTTGCTTGGTTTACACTTCAAACAATGCTTAGCAGTTACCTGTCAGTGACCATCAACTGGTGTATTCCCCCTGGCAATGCCTCTATCACTGAGAGTCCATTTGTCAACCAATCCAATCATAACTCTCTTCTCATATGGTACAAACTACTTTTTGCCATGTATTGGCATTCTTGTCAAGTGTCCTGATGAGTACAAGACAAAAAACTTCGACATGTTTCTTTCTTTGCAATAATTAACAGGTGTGTACAAACTTACTGCCCTTATATCTGACTCCACTTCAATCATTACCTATAAAACAAATCACTATGCTCCCTTTTCATTGGGCTAAAACACAAAAAAGACTTGCATTTATATATTGCTTTTCTTGGCCACCAGATATCTCAAAGTTGTTTATAGCCAATGAAGTACTTTTCTGGTATAATCATTGCTGTAATGTACAAAATGGAATAACCAATGCTTTAAAAAAATGAGACTGATGTCATTAAGCAGGCATTCCTCTGAACAAAGCTAAATTTGGAATCTTTGTGAACAGTCTCAGGATAAACTACTTAGCTTTAAACCTTGAATCACCACTCACATGCACCTATTACTGTTTGAAGAACAAACTGCTTCAAAAGGACAGAGAGTAAAGATAATTGTTAACTGCTCATTTCACACTCAAATCTAGACAAGATAATGACTTTTCCTCTTGAAATTGATGCAGAAGGTGTTTCATTAGAAGTGTTAAGACTGTTTGATTCAGTGTTAATGCAGATGTTTTTCCCCTTCCCATTTAATTGAAGTTGTCACTTTTCGTGCTATCATAAACTAGAAGTGATAATTAATCTCAATTGTGCAGCGACTTCTCAATGATAGTGCCATTCACCTCATACTCTGCATCTTTATAGAAATCAGGGATAAACATCTAAATTGGATTACTTTAACACAGCAATTACTTTACCACATGCTACATATAGCAGTCCATGGTGGCAACAATAATAATGAATTGAGCACTTGAGCTGCTGGCCTCTGACTGGCTGGCAACTGTTGCTGGGTGGCACATTTGCCCCACGAGTGTTGATTCTAGGGGGAAGGCGACTGCTGGCCTTGCCACTGATTGGCTTGTTGTTCGGCACAGCTTCCCATAAAAAGGCGTACCAGTCTCTCACTGGCTCTCCAGTTGGCAGGTGAGACTCCTGATACCTCAACAAGGTGCCACTGTGATTACACTGGGAGCCAATGTACATTATTGAGCACATAGGCATTCAAGACTTGATGCAAACTGGGATTTGGACACAGGAGATTAAACAAAACACAACTGATATTGCCCCTTTGTAAAATCAGGACAGGTTTCATTGTGACAATATTATTACAAAATAGCTTTTCAAAGTAGTTTTGTCATCAAAAAGTGCAGAATGAGAATTGAATTCCTAAATGAAATACACTTCCAATGATGCCTTGTGTAGAAATGACAAATTTATTTCCACAGGAGCTGAAAGCAATAGAAAAAGAATGACTTGAGAATAACTTTAAAATTATACTCTCTTCTGATACCTTAATACAACATAGAACATTACAGCACAGAACAGGCCCTTCGGCCTTCGATGTTGCGCCGACCAATATAAAAAGCAATGCCCCTCCAAACTAAACCATTCCCTTCTCTTCCTTATACTTATCAACTAACCTCTTAAACGCCACCAAACTTGGCGCATCTACAACTGCTGCAGGCAGGCATTCCACTCCCGAACCACCCTTTGGGTAAAGAACCTGCCTCTGATATCCGTCCTATAACTATCACCCCTTAATTTAAAGCTGTGTCCCCTCGTGCTAGCTTTCTCCATCCTAGGAAAAAGGCTATCCACTGTCCACCCTATCTAAACCTCTAATCATCTTATATGTTTCGATTAGGTCCCCTCTTAGCCGCCTCCTTTCTAACGAAAACAACCTCAAATCCTCAGCCTCTCTTCATAAGACCTGCCCTCCATACCAGGCAACATCCTGGTAAACCTCCTCTGTACCCTCTCCAATGCCTCCACATCTTTCTTATAATGTGGGGACCAGAACTGCACACAATACTCCAAGTGCGGCCGCACTAGAGTTTTTGTACAGTTGCAACATGACGTTGCGGCTCCGAAATTCAATCCCTCTACCAATAAAAGCCAAGACTCCATATGCCTTCCTAACAACCTTCTTGACTTGACTGCCTACTTTCAGGGATCTATGCACATACACACCAAGATCCCTCTGTTCATCTAGACTACTAAGAATCCTACCATTTGCCCTATACGCTACACATTTATTATTTCTGCCATAGTGCATTACCTCACACTTTTCCACATTAAACTCCATTTGCCACCTCTCGCCCCAGCTCTGCAACTTGTCCAAGTCCCTCTGCAAACTATAACACCCCTCTTCACTATCTACCACTCCACCGACTTTAGTGTCATCTGCAAATTTACTAATCCATCCTTCAATACCCTCATCCAGATCATTTATAAAAATTACAAAACAGCAGGGGCCCCAAAACAGACCCCTGAGGTACACCACTTGTCACCGAACTCCACAATGAATATCTCCCATCAACCACCACCCTCTGTCTTCTATCTGCTAGCCAATTCCTAATCCAATTAGCTAAATCACCCTCTACCCCATACATCTGCATTTTCTGCAGAAGTCTTCCACGGGCCACTTTATCAAACGCCTTACTAAAGTCCATATATACCACATCAACCGCCTTACCCCCATCCACCTCTTTAGTCACTTTTTTAAAAAACTCAATGAGGTTAGTAAGGCACGACCTACCCTTCACAAAACCATGCTGAATATCTCCAATCAATTCATTACTCTCTAAATAACTATAAATCCTATCCCTAATTATTCTCTCCAACACTTTGCCCACCACAGAAGTAAGACTCACTGGCCTATAATTCCCTGGAAGGTCTCTCTTCCCCTTCTTGAACAAAGGGACCACATTCGCTATCCTCCAGTCCTCCGGAACCACACCCGTAACCAACGAGGACCTGAAGATCAGAGCCAGAGGCTCTGCAATCTCCTCTCTTGCCTCCCAGAGAATCCTAGGGTAAATCCCGTCCGGCACAGGGGACTTATCCAACTTCAAACCCTCGAGAATATCTAGCACATCCTCCCTATCTACTTCAATACTTTCCAGTTTGCAACCCTGTACCTCAGTGTTCTCCACAACTACATTTACATCTCCCTGCGTGAATACGGAAGAGAAATATTTATTCAGTGCCTCTCCAATCTCTTCAGGCTCCACGCACAACTTCCCACTGCTGTCTATGACTGGCCCTAATCTTGCCCTAACCAATCTTCTATTCTTAACATATCTAAAGAAAGCTTTAGGATTCTCCTTGATCCTATCAGCCAAAGTCGTCTCGTGTCCCCTTTTAGCTCTCCTCAACTCACTCTTTAGCTCCCTCCTGGCTAATCTATAGCTATCCATTGCACTAACTGAGCCTTCAAGCCTCATCCTGACATAAGCCTCCTTTTTTCTTTTAACCAGCAAATCAACTTTTTTCGTACACCAAGGTTCTCTTACTCGACCATTTCCTCCTTGCCTGACAGGGACACACTTATCAAGGACTCGCAGCAGCTGCTCCTTGAATAAGCTCCACATTCCAGATGTTCCCAGTCCCTGGAATTTTGTTGCTTTGTGCAAATGTAATCACTGCTGGAAGCCTACATTATAATCTGCCATAATTATTGATGTGTAAAATTACACAGTATTAGTACAAATATGTATTGACACAAAGATTTGACTTTCAGATTGATTAAACAAAATACTAGTGTTAAAATGCATACAAATTACATAACTGTAATAGACCAACTAAATCAGTGGCACCAATGGCAGGAAACTTTGACTGGTAGCACCCATTGATTGGACATTATAGGTGCTGTTTGATGTCCAAAATTGCTTTGGTAGTCTTGCCCAACTTTTGAAGCAAGTCTTTCTGGATGCCATATTGTTGAGGGCATTGTGTGTTTAGTAAATGGTCACTGAAAGTGTGGATAGCAGACAGATCATCATGTCAATTAGCATATAATGCTGATTGGCACCAATGGTGCCATTTTGGTGCTCAATGCTCCAGCCAATGTTATCTCTTAACCACATACAATTGAACAGCAGCTGAGTACAATGGATATCCCCATCAATGCTATGAAAGAAATCACAAACTATCTATGGGCTAGTTGCTGGTTACAGCCATTTTACAATGGGTTTGACATTTTTTGTAATAGCTTAAGATTGTTGAAGTCTACAGGGAGCAGTTTGGCACTCACAGAGTTTTCCTTCAACTTCAATTCTTCTCCACAAACTAGTATCTTTCTGACTTGAATGCACCAGTGGGCATTCCTCTTGGAATGATCTGGAGGCCACACAGAGTAGGAAAAACTCATGGAAGAGGAGAAAGGAGAAGGACTCTGAGCAGGAGACATAACCACCTAGGATATTTAGAGAGAAATTCTGCTGCCTGAACCTTACTGAAGAACAGTACATATAACATCTGTGCCCCAGTTAGAACATCCTTACTGAAATCTGCTATTTCCAACTCCAGTGTCAGAGCACAGCTAGGTCCCCAGTTCCTATGGGTGTGTGGGTGACCGTGCCATTAATCTTTATGTGCCTGGCTTCAACAAGGCTGGAACTAAAGATATTTGTAATATTTTACAGTTCCTTTTTACTGTTGCATAAGGGGGATCAACGAGCTTCTCCATACAGCCAACAACATTTTATTTTTTGTTGCCAGAGACTATTAGATGGAGCTAGCACGTGTTCTTTTGCAAGGTTTGCACACTTCTCCATAGTGGAAGGCACCAATGACTGCACACACATTACTTTGTGGGCACCACATTTCACTTTGATCCTATACTAGAACTGGAAGGATTTCCACTCCCAAAAAGTCCAGCATTGTGAGCACAGACAGTGAATCATGTATCACTGCCAGTATCCTGGCAATAGTCATGTGGCTTCCATTTGGCTGCAGTCAAATAATCCAGCTGTATTTGAGTCATAACAGACTATAGGTTGGCTGCTGGGCAATAGGAGCTACCCACGAATCACATAGCTGACAATCCCAGTGCATAATCCATGTACTCATGTATAACATGCATAGAACGAAATCTATGCTGCCACGTGACGTGTTATTAAGTAGACTGCTGGGATGCTTAAAGATCACTTCCTGCTTCCTGAACCATGCCGGAGAAGCCCTGCTGGACTCAGTAAAGCAGACATCAAGATTCATGGTGGGCTGCTGCACACTGCACCTTCTTACCATCATGAGAGGCAACCCCGAACACCAACTGTGCAGTGACCAACTCAAGAATAGCTTCTTCCCTGCTGCCATCAAACTTTTGAATGGACATACCTCGCATTAAGACGATCTTTCTCTACACCCTAGCTATGACTTAACACTACATTCTGCACTCTCTCATTTCCTTCTCTACGTACGATATGCTTTGTATAGCGTGCAAGAAACAATACTTTTCGTTGCCAACCAGGCAGGGGGGGGTCAGTGGGAGCAGAGCAAATGGGGTGGCAGGGGACGGGGATAACAGGAGAGGGGGCCCACTGCCAATCTGCAGCGATTGATGAGGAAAAGGCAGCATACCCACGATCAGTGGGGCAGAACAGTGGCTCTGCAATTGATCTGGATGGTGGGGGAGGAGGGTGGGGAGAGGGGAATGAGAAAGGTGGGTTGGTGAAGGCTGCATCTCAGGCTGCGGGCCCCCATGACTACAGTGTGTGTGGGAGGGAGTTGCTTCAGGCTGCCCGCCTGAAGCCTGATAGCTCATCCTTTTCTGTCAGATCCCTGCTCCTGTTAATGCCAGCATCAGAGGTTGGCTCATGTGCACTACTATCTTCTGCAAGCTTTCGGGTGCATTAAGCTTCGCCTAAACTTCCACAGCAAGCAACAGACTTGCTCAAAATTTTCCAGCCAGAGTGCATATGGGGTGGCCTGAAAGCAGCCCAAAAAACAGATCTGAAGTTCTCCCAGTTCCATACCCGCCCAGCACTAAGTATTCTGTCGCTTAGTTGGATGCTTTGGAAGAAGACCAACAAGGTGAGCACCTAGAGCCAGTAAAAATTGGCCATCACTGCTTAAAGAGGGTATGCACGATGGCTGGGAAAGATGCTGAGAATTATATTTGAGTATTGGATGGTTCCCAGTGCAGGGCAACTGCCCATCAGAAATCTGAACTTGCCGGGAAATTGCCATTCAGTCCTTACGTGGGGACATCTGTGGGCGTTTTTGGGATACTGCTGTATGATCTTCAAAGGTTGGAAATTTTGGACAACTGTATGTAATTTACAAAATGGTAAAATTCCAGCAAGAGTCTCTGCAAACTTCAATAATCTGTTGGAGGACAGATTGAAGATCTATGACACAAGACAAACTCTGATGCACAATGTAATTCATGGCCATCCTTGCAGCAAGCAAACCTTGCTTGGGTTTAATCTGAGCTGCCATTGCAGCACATTAGTTGTATGTGTTGTAATTGGAAGCTGAGATATCAACCATAAGAGCCCGTGTCTTGCTTTTCAGATTCTATTCATGCTTTGGTCCACAACTAGAGTTGGCTAATATTCTACCCTAGAGAGGATGGGCTGCAATCTCTGCAGAAAGCCTTGCACCAACGTGGTGCTGGATTGCTCCATGCTCCTGGACATTGAATAGGTATTTCATTGTGCATTCCAAATCAGCCTTCTTCTATACACTGCTCATCTAAATGCATCATCTGAGTCCTTTCAGCAGAACTCACATGACCTTGTCGTATGGTGAGCTGGAATCTTATGTTTTCTTTGATTTCTGCCCGGACTCCGGCCATTCATGCTTAGAGTTGTATCATGTTTTGTTACTGTCGCTTAGGTAGTTTCTAAATTACATACAGTTGTCCATAACTTCCAACTTTTGAAGATCATACAGCGGTATCCCAAAAACGCCCACAGATGTCCCCACATAAGGTCTGAATGGCAATTTCCCGGCAAGTTCAGATTTCTGATGGACAGTTGCCCTGCACTGGGAACTATCCAATATTCAAATATAATTCTCAGCATCTTTCCCAGCCATCACGTATATCCCCTTTAAGCAGTGCTGGCCAATTTTTACCGGCTCTAGGTGCTCACCATGTTGGTCTTCTTCCAAAGCATCCAACTAAGCGACAGAGTTCTTAGTGCTGGCTAAACAAAATCATGTAAAACAGCAGGCAGCAAAACGTTAGCAAGTCGACATGACATATGGCATTGCTCTACAAAGCAACAACTATGAGATGCTCAAATTTTAGGCATTTGTGTATTAGGATATCTTTTTTATTCATTCACAGGATGAGAGTATTACTGGTAAGGCCAGAACTCATTGCCCATGAGATGGTGATAGTGAGCCACGAGCTGCAGGTAATCTCACAGTGCTGTGAGATAGGAGTTCTAGAATTTTGGCTTAGTGATGATGAATGAACTGTGGTGTATTTCTAAATTAGAATATCTTCTGACTTAGAGGAGTGCTTTCAGGACGAGTATTTATAGATGATGGTGTTCTCATGAGTCTTCAGCCCTCATCTTTCTAGGCGTTGGAGGCTGCAGGCTTGAGAGCTGCTTTTGAAGAAGCTTTGACAACTTGCTGCAGTGCATTTTGCAGATGGCACACGCTGCAGTCACTGAGAACCGGTAGTGGATGAGGTAAACATTTGAGGTGTTGGTTGTAATATCAAAGTACTGCATTGTGTTGTGTAGTGCTGGGCTTCTTGCGTGTTGTAGGAGCTTTCCCCATCCAGGTACGTGGGGCATATTCCATCACAATCCTAATTAGTGTTACTTTTATGTGGTGCTAATGCTTTGGGGAGCCAGCAAGTGAGCTACTCACTGCAGAATACCCAGACCTTGACATGCTCTGGTAGCCTAAGTATCCCGTTATCTTTCTGGTCAATAATAAGCTCCAAGGTATTGGTAATGTGGAATTGAATAATGATTATGCCATTGAATGTCAAGGGATGATAATTAGATTTTCTCATGTTGGAGACGGCCATTATCTGGCACTTGTATGGCACAAATTTATTTACCCCTTGTCAGCCCAAGCTTGAATGTTGTCCAGGATCTACTGCATGCAGGTATGTTTCAGAATTGTGAATAACATTGTATAATCATGTATGAACATTCCCATTTTTGACTTTATGATGAAAGGAAGGTCATTGACTGAAGATGGTTGATAGGACACTATCCTGGTGTACACCTACAGCAATGTCCTGGAACGGAGATAAAGGGCCTTCAAAAGTCACAATTTTCTTCCTTTGTGCTAGGTATGATTCCAACTAGTGCAGACATTTCTCTCGATCCCCACTGATTTCAACATTTACTCAGGATGCTTTATGTCACACTTGGTCAAATGCCTTGATGTTAAAGAGTAACTTGGATTTCACCTCTGTAATTCAGCTCCTTTGTTTATATTTTAAGGCTGTAATGAGATTGAAGCGCCAGAAGTGGAACTCAAACCAAGCGCTAGTCGAGCAGGTTATTCATGAGTTAACGAGTCGCTTGCTAATACTGTTGACAACACCTTCCATCACTTTGTGAGGGCTGAAAGTAGGTAAATAGCTGGATTGGATTGTACTGCTTTTTGTGAAAATTTTCCACTTTACTGTGTTGACAACAGTGTTGTAGCTGAACCAGAACACGTTAGATATGAGTGCGGCTAGTTCAGGAGCACAAGTATTCAGCAGTTCTGCTTGGATGTTGTTGTGGAACTTTCGAATCTTCCAGTGCCTTCAGCCATTTCTTGAGCTCACGTGGAGTGAATTGAATTGGCCAATGACTCATATCTGTGATGGTGGGATTGTTAGGAGAAGACTGAGATGGATCATCCACCTGGTACTTCTTGCTGGAGGTGGCTGTGAATTCTTCAGATTTGTCTTTTGCATTGGAAATGCTGTGTTCCAACATCATTGAGGATGGGGAGGTTCATGGAGCCTCCTCTTCTAGTAAACTAAATTGGAAAATTTTAACTCAATTTGCTTCCTGTAAACTGAGTACACAGACAGCGGAAGTTAATTGGATATGTTTTTCACCGAAATTCCTTGTGAATCTGATCATCTTTCATTTCAATCTGCTGGTGGGAAAGATATAGACCTGAAACTGGCAGAGTCCTTTGTTAAATATGAAGAAACTGGCCCAAAGATGTAATCGCACATTAACTGCATTCACATGGTCTGAATGAGGAAATCCATTGAGACCTTCCCACTAGCTGAACACAGTGGGTACTGGATATGGGACAGCAGAGACCATATAATGCAAGAAATGTTTACTTTGTCTGTGAGGGACAATGGAAACAGGTTTGTTTCCATGAGGAATGTTCCACGAACTTCAGCGAAATGCAAAGACAAACAATTTGGAAAAACAGAGAGTTAGTTATAACTCTCTGTTTCCATTAGTTAATCAAATGTCATTGACAGAGGGCAGGCCTGGGACCATTTCAGTCCTATAGTCAGCAAGTTTAACCCTTCAAAATAAGCCAGTGCAATAGTGATCACCATCAGTTCAGGGGTTGAGTACTTTCATTTGGTTATTAGTGGGGTACAGATATTGCAATAGCAAGAAAATAAGGCGGAATTTTCCAGATTGTGCCACACTGCTGGCTGAGACAAGAAAACTGGTGTGCACAGTCAAACAGCTGCATACCTGAGTTTTCTCTCCAGATATTTGGCACTTTGCGTGCAAGAAGTCTGGAGATATGGCTCATATCGTCATGGCGGCAGGATGGGCTGGTAACACCAATCTGTGTTAAAACATCATGCAACCCCACCCATCCCTACATACTAGAGCAACCCAACCCACCATGGGTATGTGGAACCTGAACTCACATGTAATGAGGCAAGACAGCCATGGATAACAGGAACCTTTGCCCCATTCCCACCCCTGCATGCTCCAGGCCATCCCCTTCTGATGAGTAAAGGGACTCCCCCTGCCATATGAATCGGGGCAATTCACACACACAAGAGGAACGCCCCCATGGAGTTCCCCAGAGTGGCCAGTCCCCTTGGCACTGCTACATGGCATGGCCATGCCCAAGACAGTATCAGAGTACTTATTGGGCATATCCCTCTTCCCCAGGGACTATACATACCTTTACGCTGCTGGTGGATTCCCCTTGCCTGTTTCAAGTTTTTCAATACCTGTTTTAAACCTCGCTGATGTGATGTTATCCTGGCGAGGGAAGAATTTCTGCGATGGCATATATGGCAGGGATGTCCTGTAATTGTATTACAATTCATTGAACTAAAATTCCCACTCTCATTACATCACTAGTGAGGTGCAGGGAAAATGAGATCTTGTTGGCGAGATTCCTGTTTCCAAATCTTGAGATTTTGCATGTACATTGCCATTTGCCCTCATGGCAAACACAAGCACAAAATGATCCCCATAGCTTTTAGTTAATAAAGATAGTTAAGGATGATTCTACAATTTTTGAATTGCTAAAGCTTGCAGTCATCCTGTTTGAAATTGTCTGGCATTCTTAAATAAAAATGATAACATGAAGATTCATATCATCAACCTTTACTTGTGAATTGGATAAAAGTAGCAACACTGAAGAATTTTTAAAAAAACCTGTTTTAAGAGCCATTATTAATAGTGATTCTGAAACAGCCTATTACCATGAAAAAGATAATGTACATTAAAATAGTTTTACGCTATTACATACTGTCACATGATACTGAATGTGAAAGCCTCATATTATAAAGATCACAGTACCCTATTTCTTGAATGAGAAGAATATAAGAATAGAATCTTCAAATTCAAATAAATTTAATAAACTGAATTGACCAACATAATTCAAATGGTCATGCTTAGAAACTGAACAAAAAGAATTCCTCAATAATTCAAGTGGATTGGCTTTCAGTTCAAAGGTCACTATAATTATCATGAAGTGGTGAGACCATGAGAAAGCCAAATATCGAGCATCTAGCCACATTGGGACAGCATAGACTGAAAGGTTGAATTGCCACTCTGAACTTTTATTTATCTAGCTTAGGATGGTCATGACGAAAATTTGGCAGAATTTGCCAACGCAGGGCAATAAGTGGGTTTGAAAGTATCCACAATAAATGCATGATAAAGAAAACTCCAGATTGGTGATAAAATAATCTCAGTACTTCAGATAGTGCCAATAAATTGTGTTGGTTTATTTAACATAATACACTTAATAATTCATTGGCCTCCTTGTTTGCACTCTTACACACTATCATTTGTATGCTACAAGGTTGATCTGGCATTTATCACCAGCTCTCTTATTCTTTTTACAAACTGTTTTACCAAAACAGTTACTTAAAAGACACAGCAAACACTAAAATCAAGATAAGATATCCTGCTGCCATGCCTTAAAACTGAGACAAAGGAACAGCACATAGTTAAATGTCAATACTAATGAATGCTCTCACTGATAATAACCTGTTTCCAGTTTCCTGAGCTGTCACTTTCTAGATTTACATTTCACACCCAATTGTTTTCAGTCAGATGAATGTTGTTCTTGGAAGGAACACCACAGTACATAATAAGTAGTTGTATAGCTGTGTAGTTCAGGATACTCTAAAGAACAGTTGAATTTGACACTTTTACTGTTGGTTTCACAATGAACTCTTTAAATACTGGATCGCTTGCTATTTGCAGGTAATGTTCTCATTACAGCCAGTGATGACAAAAATGGCAGCCGAGATTTTGGTTACATCTCAATAATGTAAAGAAATGCTGCTTTTAGAAATGGAATTCCCTGGAAATAGCAGCACACAGTAGTTAAAAATAAATGTTGCATTCTTCCACCAAGATTCCCAATGCAACCATCTCAGATCAGTGCTAAAGAAGAAGGTTTCACGAGCAGCAACTTAATATTTTGATAACATAGCATGCCTACTCATGATTGGCTATCTGTTAAGATGAGTTGGGTGGAAAATCAACAGCTTCTGACTGCATTTTAGCTCAGCGTTAGTCCATTTTAACAATCAGCTACTAATGATTCTAATTCTAAATATACAAATAACAATTTATGTTGCTTTACCTTTTCTTTCATTTTGCAATACACTATCTAAACATCTTCACTTTTTACCAACTGATCACTGGATCAGTTGAGGAGGGAAAGAAGGAAGACATGGTGGGGCAACATGCGCACAGTTAAATGATCATCTAAATCTTCTGTCCATTCATTGCAATGGCACATAAATTAAGTGCGTTCTGTTCCCTAAGTGCAATACTCGGCACCACTTTTCCGTTATTTGTCGTATCCAAATGGTGAAAACTAAAATCTACTCTACTGTATTCCATAGGGGTCCCTCCCTATACCAATGACAGGGTAGGAACCTGATCTTATACACCGCCCACTTGTCTAATTCTATTTTTCACCTTTTCCACAGAACAATTTCAGGCACAATAGATTGTTAAATATGAAAATTACAATTTATTTTCAGAATTAAAATGGATTAATGTTAGCGTTGGAAACATAATGCTGCAAAAATGTTACTTCATTAGAGTTCAAAGGTTTGTGTTTGAGAAGTGCAACTTGTAGCTTGACTCAAGATACGAAGGGTGGGAATTCAAAAAATATACTCAGATTTCAGGAATTAAATCTCCAATGTGTGATATTAAAGTGTTCCATCCTATTAACTAATAAGCTCTCCAAATGAAATTAAGTTGATTAGTTCTGATTTAAAATGATCAGAATTGCTTTCTAATTTCTTTTCTTTGGGTTAAATTTAGAAAATGCTTCCATGAAATTTAATGGTCACAGACTCAACAACGTTTATCAATCCAGGTGGATCAAATGGCTTCCTTTTGTATTGTAGCGATTCTATGAAAACTAAAATGGGATAGATGATAATTGAGGAAAAGGGATAAGATCATTAGGGAGAGAAATAACGATGAAGAATGACTGGCAAGGAATGAAGTGCACTAACACTAATGATTGATAAGGCACTTCTTACCCTTTTAATCTTGTAAATATTTTGTAACATCTAAAACTATTATGAAAGGTTCCACTAAGATAGAGTGGCATAATATTAGTTATTGGTCACAATTCTCCATGGTTTTCAGTCGCAAGCATATCAACAGTAAGAGATATAAAACAAGTTGGACTGCAAGTAACTCATAGCCAGGCCTAATCACATTGAAGTAGGCAATAATGGAGAAGAGTTACAACTCCACTAATGGAGAAGAGTTCTTTGAAATCTGGAATCTCTTTGTGGCTTCTCTTGGCTACAGAACTTGTATAGCAAAATAAGTGAAAATAAACACAGACTCTTTAGAGCCAGTGGAACAACATCTGTACTGTACATTCCCAAGTACAAAGCTGCATTGTATATAGGTGACAACTCTTAAAAACCAAATTTTCTTCATCCATTCTCTTAGTCTTTGCCAGGCAGAATAGATTTTTTTTTACCTTGTGAGCTCTCAAGCTGCCAGGGCTGGTTGGGGAGGAGCTGGATGATTTTGTAGATTTGGGTGTTGACAGTTGACTGCTTGGAGTTCCATTCACTGTGCACCAGAAAATAAAATTTGAATAACATCAAAATCTAAACAGACAGTACCAGAACATAACGAGCATGATAGAAAACCAGAACCTTTTTGAATAGTGAAAAATTTCATGTCGTTAACTACTGAAGCGAAGTGTTTTTCATTTTATCTAGGAAACATTTATGTTTGACATGCTAATCTCCAAATTTTTATACTGTGCCAACCAGGTTTTGAAGTAAAAACAGCTCTGAAGAGAAGTCAGACAGACTTGAAATATGAACTGTTTCTCTCTCCATGGATACTGCCAGATCTGCTTAGCTTATGCAGCATTTTATGTTTTTATTTTATATCATAGGCAGTGATTTTTTTTAAACTTCAAATAACCTTAAGGGTGAAATTGGTCTTTACAAGTTTCAGGAATTGGGCTCATTTCAAATTGGTAGCTCCTTTTACACTGTGCCTAATTTCCTTTGCACTAACATCAAAAGGAAAAACAATTTGGCATTAAGCAGGCAGCCAATTTGCTACAAACCTACTGATGAGGTTCACTGACTTTCTGGAACACGTTATTTCAAGTTTACTTCATTTGCATAAATCAGTCGCGATTTTTCTCATTGGGTGTGAAGTTGATACAGTTACTGTTCTCATTTCCACAACTTATTTTGTTTGTTATAAAGAAAATGGAATTTCTTTGCAAAATCTAGAATCTTTGTAATTCGGGTCACTGCCTACGGCGACAGGAAGGTGACTGGAGAACCAAAACTAACATAATTTGCCTGCTCTTGTTCCTGAGCAAAGCCATGAGAGACCAACTAGCATATGATAACACAGAACGCAAACAGAATCTTGCAACATCAGCAATGAACAGGTCTCTGCCCAGCTTTCCATGAATCAAATGCAAGTGATCTACCAAGGTATCATCCATCAGTAATATGAAGTGTGAGATTATGGGATCAGCTAACGTTCAAAGTAGGTCAATAGTGTCATCCATTTATCAGGCTTTACAGATATAAAAGTAAAAAAAATCTTAAATTAAAAATTACTAAGTAGATGGTTACACTGCAGAGAATAAAGGAAATGATGATTTCAAGCAGAATGTAAACTAAAAGCAAATAAACAAGATGAAAAATTTCGGAAAGTACTTCACATTAACCACTGATGATCAATACAAAACATTCTGTTTTACCCTTTTAATAGTTTATTTCAATTAATCTATTACTACAAAGAATGATCTTTTAAAAGCTAAGGGCATTGCTACATCCTGCAAGCTTAAATTGTTAAAATTGATTTCAATCCCATCAAGGCAACTGTAACATCAGCATCTTTTCCTGCTGAAGCAAATTTATACCGTGCTACTACAGATTAATAACAATCTATTTGGTTTTTAAGAGTTCCAGAAGGAAAGTATTGGTCAGGCTTATATGTTGGCAATTTCTAAAATGTTGCTTCAACTAATCACACTTCTATTGGCATTTTCCATCTCTTCTTTCAATACACATTATTCATTTACTTCTTGTTTTCGCAGTTCTTTGCCTGTGACACATCATTGCCAAGAATGAAATCTTCCCCGAAAACTCTAACAATGTTGCTATGCAACTTGCCATTTACATCTCATGACTAATTTGAAGTATGAAGTGTAGGAAGTGTTGTGTGTTTGGGAGATGAAAATGGAACTACTGAAATTGCAGAATTAAAACTGGGCTTCACCATGGTTTCCAAAGCTTTTTCAACTGGAGGGGTTGGGGGTGGGTGGGGGGGCATGCTAGATCTGCTGTAAGCTAATTGATGGAGATTGATTGCTACGTTGTCAATAACTCAGTTACCATTGTATCATGTGATAGTAGGTTGACAGAAGGTAAGCAAGATGGACCTTGATCTGTTCGCATCTAACAAGTCTTAAGTTCCTATGAGAACAATAATGAATACTCATCAGATTCTTCCTCTTTTTCTGTGGAAAGTGTGTCGATTCTGCTTGGCATTTCCTCATCTGTCTCATTACAATAATGTGGCATCCTGGTGGTTTGAGTGAATCAAAGATTGGATTTTACATTTATCACAACCTAAACAGGTCCCTGAGCACAGAGCTGTCAATCAAGCCAGTTTCATAGGCACAATGGACTATAGGTAAATTAGGAACAGAAGTCGGAAATTGAGCCCCTTGGGCCTGCTCCACCATTCAATTAGACCACAGCTGACCTGCACTTCAACTCTGTTTTACTGCCTTTACTTGATGTTCATTGAATTCCTTATCCAACAAAATTCTACTGAACTCAGATTTCGTAGCTCCGTATGACCTAGAATTTACAGACTATAAGGAGTGTACCAAATTACTACATTTTCTGTGAAAAAGTGCCTCCTAATTTCTCTCCTGAATGACCTAGCTATAATTTTAAGATTGTATTCTATTATTCTTGGTTCCTCCATCAGAGAAAATAATCAGCTAAATTTTACATGCCCCCAGTAGGTATGTTTCTCACTGGGGGTGGAGGCATTTAAAATGAGTTGGGTGCCCACCTCACCACCTTGCCACCCATCTCAGAGATTTCCCCCATAATAATGGGTGGGCACCAAAGCCAGTAACCTGCCTGCCATATTTAAATCAACAATTAAGGGTCTATCGGGCTTCTTACCAAGCCTGTTGGCCTCGATAATACACTGCCCAACTATTATACAATTAGCACAGACAGCAGAGTGGGGATGGGAAGCCCAATTTTTAACCTAAAACAGTTGCAGGGCAGGAAGGAAGGGTGAGGGTGGTCTATCTTTGAAGGTTGTCCTTTGCCAATTGCAGTGCAACCCCCCTTAGAATGAACGCCCCTTCCTGTTTCCCATTCCCTTCTTTTAATCTACCAGAACACCCTTACTGCGCCTCCCCTCTGCTCAGACTTCCCTGCCCCTCGGGATGCTTGCACTCCACCCCCTCAGCTGCAGTCCTGGCAACTGCCACTAATGTCACAATGGGATTGGTTGGCAGCTTCAGAGGATACGGTCCACTTCAATGAGGAGTGGAAGTCCTACTCGGCTCTTGTTAATGAGCCCCGTCTGCAGCACCTTATTGTGCTCCACACTGATTAATTTTTCCTGTGCTGTCCACCTCTGCCATATTACTCCACACAATATCTTTGCATTTCACTATCAAATTCTTCTAATTTTAAACATCACCAGGAGGTCATCCTTCAATTCTCTATATTTAAGATTAAGTAACATGTCTTTGTAATTTACAATAACAATTTACATTTACATAGCATTTTCATTGTAATAAAATATCCCAGGGTGCATCACAGGAGTATCATAAAAGAAAATACAACACCTAAGAAATATTGGGTCAAAAAATTAAAATTCTGGTCAGAGAGGTTAAAGAGTTTGTTAATGGAAGAAAATGATGTAGAGAGGTGCAGAAGAAAATGGTAGGGAAAGAATTCCAGAAGTTAGGGCCTGAATGATTGAAGATACGGCTACCAATGGTGGAGAAATTAAATTCAGAGAGAGTCCAGAATTAGATGAGTGCAGATATCGTAAGTTCATATATCTTACAGGGTTCTGGAGTTGCAGGAAATTATAAACCCAGGAAGGAGTGGACCATGGTGGGATTTTAATTTAACACTGATAATTTTAAAATCAAATGGAGTTTGACCAGGAGTCAACGTAGGTCAATGAGCACTGGATGATAGATGAATGTGACTCAGTGTGAGTTGAGACAGAGGTGAGTTTTGGAAAATGAGACACCAGCCAGTGGCGCAATGGTTTTTTTTTTTAAGGTTTGAGTTTATTTATTAGTATCACAAGTAGGCTTACATTAACACTGCAATGAAGTTACTGTGAAAATTCCCTAGCCGCCACACTGCGGCTGCTGTTCAGGCACATGGAGGGAGAATTTAGCATGGCCAATGCACCTAAACAGTACATCTTTTGGGCTGTGGGAGGAAAACAGAGCACCAGAAGAAACCCACTCAGACACTGGGAGAACATGCAGATTCCACACAGACAGTGACCCAAGCTGGGAATCGAACCCAAGTCCTTGGGACTGCAAAGCAGCAGTGTTAAATACTGCGCCACCATGTCACCCATAGTATAGTCAACCTCCCATGAGGGACATTGTCAAACGCCTTACTGAAACTCCACTTACTCCCTCTTCCAAGTCATTTATATATATTACAAATAGAAGAGGTCCCAGTACCGAGCTCTGCAGCACACTACTAGTGACCAACCTCCAGCTAGAAAAACACTCTTCTACTATTACTCTCTGTCTCCTATTACCAAGCCAGTTACTTATCCATCTAGCTACCTGTCCTTTTATCCCATTAGCCTTGACCTTCTCAATAACCTCCCATGAGGGACTTTGTCAAACACCTTACTGAAATCCATGTAGACGACATCAACGGCTTGCCCTTTGTCAACCGTTTTCGTCACCTCCTCAAAATATTCTACCAGATTCATAAGGCATGACCTCCCCTTAACAAAGCCACGCTGCATATCCCTAATCAGATCGCAACACTTTTAAGTACCTATACATCCTATCTCTCTCCAACAACTTCCCTACCACTAACGTCAAATTCACCGGCTTATAATTTCCACGGTTATTCCTACTACCCTTTTTAAACAACAGTACAACATTAGCTATTCTCCAGTCCTCTGGGACCTCACCTGTGTCCAAAGAAGAGACAAAGATTTGCGTCAGAGGCCCAGCAATTTCACCTTGCACCTCCCTAAGCAACCTGGGATAAATGCCATCAGGCCCCAGAGATTTATCAGTTTTAATGCTACTTGGAAGCTCTAACACTTCCTCCCTCAGTATGGATATTTCCCTTAACTAGTCCACAGCTCCCTCAGAGACAGAAGTTGTCAACAAACCCCTCTCCTTCGTGAATACCGGCGCAAAGTATTCATTCAGGATATCCCCCACTCCCTTGGCCTCTACACACAGTTCCCCTCCTCTGTCCCTAAGAGGTCCGATTTTTCCTCTAACCACCCTTTTATTCCTAACATAGGAGTAAAAAGCCTTTAGATTTTCCTTAATCCTATCTGTCAAAACCATTTCATGCCCTCTTTTTGCCCTTCTAACTCCCCGTTTGAGCTCCCTCCTACTCTCTCTAAATTCCTCCAACACCGTCTCCGTTCCCAGCTGCTTTGACCTATCATACGCCTCTCTTTTCTTCCTAACCAAGTCCTCAATATCCATAGTAATCCATGGCTCTCTAATCCTACCCTTCCCATCCTTCCTCTTAGCCGGCACGTATCTTGCTTGCAACATTTTCAGTATTCTCTTTAAAGAATCCTACATGCCTCGCATGGACTTACCCTCAAACAACCATTCCCAATCAGTTTCCATAAGTTCCTGCCTAATCCGACTGTAGTTAGCCTTCCCCCAATTCAGCACCCTGCCCCTAGGGCAACAAGCATCCTTTTCCATCTGAATCCTCGTGGTCACCGTAAGCCACATGTTCCCCTATTACAACCTCAACCACCTGCCCCAGCTCATTACTCAGAACTAAATCCAATATAGCCCTCTCTCTAGTTAGGCTAGCCACATACTGCTCCAATGATCCTTCCAGTACACATTTTACAAATTTCTCCCCATCCGAAACCCCCAGCTCTAGGTACCTTCCAATCCACCCCAGGGAGATTAAAATCTCCCACTATCATAACTCTGTTCTTTCTGCACCTATCCAAAATGTCCTTACATATGCCTTCTTCCACTGCTGGTGGGCTGTTGCGTGGCCTATAACACAGCCCTAGCGTAGTAATTGCCCCTTTCCTATTCCTGAATTCCACCCACAGCAACTCCGTTCCTAACTCCTCTGCATTGTGCTCCCTCTGCACCGCTGTGATGCTCTCCCTAACTAACAACGCCACTCCTCAACCTCTTCTGGACCCTCCTCTGTCACGCCTGAAGCACTTATACCCAGGAATACTCAGCTGCCACTGCTCTCCTTCCTTTAACCACGTCTTCATCATTACAACCACATCCAATTTCCTTGCACACATTAAGGCCTTAAGTTCATCTGTTTTTCCTGTTATGCTCCTCGCATTGAAACAGACGCACTCCAGACCTCCAAGCCCACTCGGAACCTCCTTCTCCCTGGGGTATTTCCTCTCATCCAAGCTTACTCTATCTCCCATCTCGCTCCCTACTGAGCTATCGGTCTCATCCCTCCTCCCCTCCAGGTACTTAAAGGTACTTTAAACCCTGCCGAAACACTCCAGCTAACCTCCCAGCTAAGATATTCGTGCCCTTCCCATTTAAGTGTTCTCCGTCCCTTCTATACAGGTGCCCTTCTTTCACAAATACTTCCCAGTTATCCACAAATATGAAACCTTCTGCCCTACACCAATCCTTCAGCCACGCATTCAGCTGTAGGATCTCTTTTCTCCTGGCCCCACTGTTACCTGGCCCTGTTAGCAGCCCTGAGATCGCCACCCTGAAGGCCCTGCTCTTCAGCCTACCCCCCAACTCCCTAAACTGCCTTCGTATATCCTCCCTGCTCTTCCTTATGTGAATAATCACATCCGCCTGGGTCCCCTCACCCTTCAAAATGCCCTCTACCGTGTCAGATGCAACTTGCATCACTGCTCCAGGGAGACCAATTACTATAAGAAATAGAGATCAAGAATAAATCCTTGACAAATACCAGAGATAACCAGTGCATACCGAAGAAGAGAAGCCCATGGGTATTGACATTGATTAGTTGAATAACATTGGAACCAGATGACAGCAGTCCAGTTAAGTTGGACAGCAGTGGAGAGGCATAGAATGAGGATGGTTGATAAACCATGTCAAATACTGCAAAGAGTTGAGGTGGATGAAGACTGTAATTTACCTTTGCTACAGTGACATCAGATGTCTTTTATCACTTTGATAAGAGTTGTTTCAGTACTGTGGAAGGGATAGAAATCTGATTGGAGAGATTAAAACTTAGAGTTCAGAGAAAGATGGGAACAGATTTAGGAGGCAGCAACACATTTAAGGACTTTGGAGAGGAAAGGGTGTCGGTGGGTCAAGGGTTGAGTTTTTGAGGAGAGAGGTGATGATGGCAAATTTATATGGGGAATGGTGGAACAATACCAGAAATGAGAGAACCATTAACAATATCAATTAACATAGGGGCCAGGAGCAGAGGTTGAGTGGTCAGCAGTTTAGTAGGAATAGGTTCAAGGGAACAGGAGGTGAAGCTCATAGACAAAATGAACACAGAGGGCACGAAGGGAGATAGGAAGAAAACTAGAGAAAGCTGCAAGTTCAGGGTTAGGATAGAGGGAGGAGAAAGTTCAGCCCAGTGGGCTAATGGAAAGGAGAGAGCAAAGGCAGCTGTTGATATGGTTAGAATTACGATTACGTTCTCAATTCTTTTAGTTTAATATTAAATTACTGAAACATTTAATAAGCATTAATCAAAAGTTTCCCATAATGTTAATCCATTTGCTTTTTAAAATGAATAACTGAAAGACAATAAAGATACTCAGAGAAATCAATGGAAAACTCAAAAAAGTGATCAGCTGGGATTTCCAAGGGATTTTTGACAATGTGTTGGAACTTTGGCAGAAGTTCCAGGGAATTCATGAAATTGTCGTTCTTGCTGCTTTTCCAGGATTTCTGCCCAATTTTCTTCCTAAATTACAGTAGGAATTTGAAGAATCCATGCAGTAATTATATCTTGAAATCTTAAAGGGAAAATGTTCAGAGTATCATTTTAACCTTCTTTCAAATACCAAAAGTATTTTCAAATGGGTCTTTTTGACCAAATTTGAGCAAAGAAGCAAAGTGAATGCAAAAGGATCACTTTTAACTCCTAGTTGTGTGGGGAAAGCATTTTCCACACTTTGGGACAGATCAGCAGATCAAGTCACTGCACCAGGTGAACACTAACTTAGACAGATTGGGAATGTGTTTGATTGCTTCTGCAACCAGTGTGAGCCACAGACTCTAGTTTCTTCAGTTCACTACAAATATACAGCAACATTTTATCCATTTTAATGACTGCCTTACTTTGCAAATTACATTCTAATTGTTTAGCAGTGGTGGTGTTCCTGGAATACATGAATAAACGAGCTATAAGAACATAATGAGGAATAGCAATAACAGGTAAATATCTAAAGTCATAAATAAACTTAAGTAGGTTTAATGGTTCTAAAAAGGCAAAAGGCTTGCTGGTAATATGTCTGCTCATATCATTTAAAAACTGAGTGTTGATCAACACATTTTGCTATGTGATTAACCAATTGCAACATCCACACATAAGTGGCAGGTCCAAGAATACTGCAAAACCTACAGGCGAGAAGTGGATTCCTCCTGTATGCATGTGGCATGTTAATTTAATACTATCCAAAATCTGGTTACTGAATCATTCCAACCCCACTGCAGTTTTAAGGGAAAGAGATCTTCTATTTCCTATCATCTGATATCTCTAGGGTGTTCAGCTCATCATTCATCAAAATATATTGCCTTTCAGCTAGCTTTCTGTGATTCATCCTCCTGTTTTATTCCTTTTCTGTACTGAAGTGCTGAACATACATTTAGCATAGTAGCTTAACACGACAACAGAAGTGAATAACTCAGCAAATAGGGAATTGAGAGTATGGCCTGAATTTTATTCTTGGGCTGCGTCCAAAGTGAGTGCAGCTGCTCTCGGCCAAGGATTAACATAATATTACGCTAGGTGGTCAATTAAAGTCCATCCAACGTGAACCATGTCTGAGACTTGGGTTTGCATTGTGCGAAGATTTAAAAACAGAGACAGCTCCCTGAAGGCTATCAGGGACTGTGAGGGAGGCTGCTGAGCTTCCCAAAAGAAGTCGAATAACAGCCCCTGTTCTGCAGTCGTGACCTTATCCCATGGTGCTCATGGAAGGTAGATGGGCAAGTGTGGTGGACACTCTGTGCTTCATTTCTCCTATGAGTGCCAGATGGTATATTCTGATGCCCTGGGGCAGCAAGAGAAGGCTGCCCCAAACAAGCCTGGTCAGAAGTTGACACCCAGTTCAATGGAGACAACGTGGTGTGCTGTATATGGCTTCAGTTTCCAAAAAGGTTCAATGATTTTCTGCATACAGCAAGGGTAAGTGCAGAGATGCCATGGATCTATTCAGGGAGCTTTAGTCAGGTGTCCTTTCCCCTGTGCACTTAGGGTCAGTGTGTGTATTCCAATTGGCACTGAAGCTTACTCTGTCAGGGATGGAATTTCAACAGAATTGCACCTCTGGCAGAGGATGCAATTCACCCTCAATACATTGGAGGGCGAGATGTGCCAAAGGGATTAGAAGAGTATGAGACAGCTTGAGTGTAACAAAATCTTGAAGGTTCCTGATAGCGTGGATATGGAAAGGATATTTCTTTTTGTGGGCAAATCTAGCTCCACAAATATCCCCACCCTCAATGGATAAGTCCAGCAAATCAGAGGAAATGATATGGCTGAAACAATTGCAACAATCTTCATTAGAAGTCTCAAATGGATGATCTATCTTGCCTCCTCTGGAAATCACCAGCATCACAAATGACAGCCTTCAGCCAATGTGATTCAATCCATGTGAAATGAAATGGCTGAAGGCACTGGATACTGTAAAGACTATGTGACCTGACAATATTCCAGCAGTAGAACTGAAGATTAGAGTTCCACAAATTGCTATGTACTAGGAAAGCCAGTATAGTCACAACACTGGCATCGAACCGTCAAGGTGGAAAATTGTTCAGGTATATCCTGTACACAAAAGCTGGACAAATCCAATCTGGCCAATTATTGCCCAGTTTATTCATGTTCATCAGTAAAGTGATGGAAGAGGTCACTGCTATTAATAGAATCATAGAATCATAAATCCTACAGTGCATTCAGCCCATTGAGTCTGTACCAAACGCAATCACACCCAGGCCCTATCCCCATAACACCATTCATTTATCCTAACTAGTCCCTCTGTCACTATAACGGCAATTTAGTTTGGCCAATCCACCTAACCCGTATATCTTTATCATTAAGCAGCACTTGATTTACAATAACCTGTTCACTGATGCTCAGTTTGGATTTCGCCAGGGTCATTCAGCTCCTGACTTTATTACAACCTTGGTTCAAACATGGATGAAAGAGCTGAATTCCAGAGGTGAGGTGAGAGTGACTACCCTTGATATTAACGCAGCATTTGATCAAGTTTAGCATTAATGAGCCCCAACAAAACTGGAATCAAAGAAAATTAGGCTGGTTTGAGTCATACGGGCACAAAAGAAGAATGATTGCGGTTATCGGAATTCAATCACCTCATTTCCAGGGCAGGAGTTCCTAGGATAGTGTCCTAGGCCTAACTATCTTCAGCCAATTCATCAATGACTTTCCTGCCCTCATAACATCAGAAGTGATGATGCTTGCTGATAATTGAACAACATTCAGCACCATTCACAAATCCTCAGATCCTGAAGCAATCTATGTCCAGTTGCAACAAGATCTTGACAATATTCAAGGTTGGGCTGACAAGTGTCAAGTAACATTCATGCCACACAAATACCAGATAATGATCATTTCCAACAAGAAACAATCTAATCATTGCCCCTTGACATTCAATGGCATTACCATCACTGAAACCACCCACAATCAAAATTTAGGGGGTAACCATTGACCAGAAACTGAACTGTGCTTGCCATATAAATACTGTGGCTTCATCAGCAGGTCAGAGGCTAGGAATCCTGGAGCAAGTAACTTACTTTCTGACTCCCCAAAGCCAGTCCACTCTCCACAAGACACAAACATGATGGAATACTCTCCACTTACTGGATGGGTGCAGCTCCAACAACACTCAAGAAGCTTGACGCCATCCAGGACATAGCAACCCATTTGATTGGCATCCATCCACAAATATTCATTCCCTCCGTCACTGATGCACTGTGGCAGCAGACTATACCATCTACAAGATGCACTGCAGGAACTCACCAAACTCTTTAGACAGCACCTTCTAATCCCATTCTACCATTTAAAAGGACAAGGGCAGCAGACACATGGGAATTCCGCCACCTCAAAGACTCCTCTAAGCCACACATATTCCTCACTTGGAAATAAATTGTGTCCTCCATTGTCACTGAGATAAAATCCTGGAATTCACTCTCCCTAACAGCACTGTGAGTATACCTACACCACACGAAATGCAACAGTTCAGGAAGGCAACTCACTCTCACCTTCTCAAGGGCAATTAGGGATGAGCAATAGCCCAGTTAATGACTCCTACGTCCCATAAAGTAATAACAATGATGAGACGGAGTACAGGAAAGAGATAAAGAATCTAGTGAACTGGTACGACGACAATAATCTCTTCTTCAATGTCAGCAAAACAGAGAAGATAGTCATCGACTTCAGGAAACATAGTGGAAGGCATGCCCCTGTCTCCACCAATGCAGATGAAGTGGAAATAGTTAACAGTTTTACATTTCTAGGTGCCCAGATCACCAACAATCTGGTCCCTCCATGCTGATGCTATAGTTAAGAAAGCCCACCAACGCCTCTACTTTCTCAGGAGGCTAGGAAATTTGGCATGTCCGCTACAACTCTCACCAGCCTTTAAAGATATACCATAGAAAGCATTCTTTCTGGTTGTATCACAGCTTGGTATGACTCCTGCTCAGTCCAAGACCACAAGAAACTACAAAGGCTCGTGAACAAAGCCCAGTCCATCACGCAAACCAGTCTCTCATCCATTGACTCTGTTAATACTTCCTGCTGTCTTGGCAAAGCAGCCAGCATAATTAAGGACCGCATGCACCCCAGGCATATTCTTCCATCCTCTTTCGTCGGGAAAAAGATACAAAAATCTGAGATCATGTACCAATCAACTCAAGAACAACTTCTTCCCTGCTGCCATTAGACTTTTGAATGGACATATCTCACATTAAGTTGATTTTTCTCTACACCCTACTTATGACGGTAACACTGCATTCTGCACCCTCTTCTTTCCTTCTCAATGAACAGTATGCTTTGTCTGTACAGGCGCAAGAAACAATACTTTTCACTGTATGCTAACACGTGACAATAAATAAAATCAAAAAAATAAAAGTTTAAGTAATTATATCAGTGTAGATCACTCAGGAATCTTGTGCTTCTTATTGAATATTATATTGATCAAATCATTTGTAACTCAATAATTGTCCATATAAATGTCTAGTTAATTCAGCACAGGTCAGACTAACCTATCTCATTATGTTTTTCCTAAATTAGTGGAATTTGAATGAGATTTGAGTGAAGGTTAGTTTTGTCAAGGCAAACACTGATTATTTAAGGGCTAAAAGCCAGGACTTTCCAGCCAGCCAACTCCCCCTCCCTGCGCTGTTTGTTTTCCAGTGGCGGAGGCAGCTCGCCATTAGCCTCTGATATGAACTACAGTCCCACAACGTCACCCACTGTCAGAGAGTCGAACCTGGGGTATTATCTTCATCAGGACTGGAAGATCCTACTGGTGGGAAGGGCTGGAAAATTC
Organism: Sphyrna mokarran; assembly: GCA_024679065.1. Classification (NCBI taxonomy): domain Eukaryota; kingdom Metazoa; phylum Chordata; class Chondrichthyes; order Carcharhiniformes; family Carcharhinidae; genus Sphyrna; species Sphyrna mokarran. The sequence goes on from JAGIQG010000001.1 coordinate 131,226,870, forward strand.
CACCCAAAATTATCAATTCTCTGGCCAAGATATCCTACTTGAATGGTTTTGAATTTTGGATAGATGTGAGTGCAAAACCACTTAAAACTATCAACTATTTTCTGTCGGGATTAGTGCTGACTTTGGAATATTTTTTATCATATATGGGCAGTTATATTCAAATTACATGAGAATGATGGAGTGACATTGTTGGTTAAATTGTACTGCTGGTAACAAAGTATGGCAGCACAGTCCAGGTGTCTACAGTGTGTGGGTGCGTGTGTATGCATGCATCTATATAGGGCAGGATTTCTATTTTAAAAGGTCCCATCACAGAATGCAGCCAATTGCTGGATAATAAATAGCCTTGTAAAATTTTTATGACCAATTTGACTCTCTGCTTGAGCCAGTCAATAAGCAATCAGCTCTGCTGTTTCAGGCACCCGAGGAAGCAATGACCTTTTCCATCCACTAAGATACTGGGTCCCTGGTACAGATATTGTAACCCTGCCAGAACTGTGTTACTCAGAATGAGATGCTCACAATTCACTGGAGTCAGCTGAGAAGTCAAGAGATGCTAAGCTCATCATGCCAACTCCCTGCTAATTTTTTATATTTTATTAGGACATTTTTTTTGTATTTAAAAGTAAAAAGCAATATTACTGCAAGCTTTCCTTTGTCCTTTAGTAAATAAATATAAAAAGAGGTCTTGTTACAACTATGCAGCACTTTTAATTGATGTTTACTTAAGGGCCTCATTCTGCTGCTGTATTAACTCAGTGACGGAGTGGGAGCTCTTGCCGGGAAGGGAATACGACAAGCAAACCCATATGAGGCTACTTCTGGTCTCCCAGTAAACTCTCTCATTCAAAGGGACTCTGTGCCTGATTGAGGGACTTGGGATGATGAATGGAAGGTCCACTGAGAGCAACTTCCTGGCATCCCTCCTGCGACCCCAGTACCCACAACCCCCCACCTTTGATCATTTTTTTGAAGCCTGGGATCCAGCAATAATTTTGTGTTTTGGGCGGGTCCAATCCCGGCAGCAGCCAACATCTCCCCAGTGGTGCTTCTGTTTCATGGCACTACTGACCTCTGATTTACTGCGGGACTGATGAGCGGGACTTCTGTCCCAGGGTCCCTGTTCCCAGGGAAGGGCTGCTGTTGTCTAATTAATCCCCTAAGTGATCTTTAATTAGGCAGACCTATCTTAAAAGAGCTTACACAGACTCGCAACATGAGGCTCTTGCCTCTCCATTAAATCCAGTCCATAAGTTCTACGCTGTTAAAATGGTTGGTATTTGGAAGGAGCAGATGGATGGAATTAGTTGGGCAATGATGTGAGGGTCTTGGCATGAGGCCTTCGGTATTCCACAGTGTCCTATTTTCATCTACATCATCTTCAATGGAGTTTAGAGCGTTCCTGATTTGCTTTCATTCCTCTTGCACTACTGCCCAAGAACAATTTCACCCTCAGAATATTTCAAGTAGCAAATGGGATTTACAACCAAAAACAGCTCTGATATTATTTCTGACAAGTTATTCACGTCTACAAAATCAAGGCATCAACCTCACCATTATATGGACACACACTCCTTTCTGGTATGAGTCAGCTTTTGGAAAGGGAAAACTCAGACTCTTTATGAATATTGGTCGGAATTCTCCAACCACGCTGCAGTGAATGAATTTGGTCAAGGGCCAAATTCTCCATGCTTGATAACAGTAGTGATGGAGAGAACGCTATTTTATAACTCTGGCCTATCTTTGTTTAAACAAACCTGCCTTGAGGATCATAACAAAAATCTGAGATGGGATTGTATGAAAAGAGGGGCTCACCTGGGGATTTGACCGGAGAATAAGCTGTGTAGTAACCTCCTCTTTTAACTGCACTCATTCAGTTAACACACAAGCAGAAGGAAAAAACATTAAGGAGAGATGTTACCACATAATCATAAATAGAACAGAGTATCAAATTCAAAACACAAGAAGGGTTAAAAACAAAGAAAAATTAGTACAATCAAGGACAACATTTAGCTGAAGAACAAAGACTAATATAAGGAGATGAAGACATATCAGAGATCACAAATCTCTGACAAAAGACACAAAGGGCATATTCCATTATGTTTACAGGTGTGGCAGACAATTTTCAGAAATATAGTCAAGAAAAACAGATCTGAAGTCTAATTGTTTAATAATGACTGCAAACCAACCATGTGAAAATAAAGTATTGTCTATGTATTCAAAGATTCAGTGTGTCTGGTTTAAATTAAACAAACCATTGTTCTGCTGCAAGGATAAGTTCAAACATGCAGGTGCGTTTTTATTACTGTAAAAAGTGGGGGTAATTATAACTTTGGGTAAGTATAAAATTGCCATATCAAATTGGTTAGCCATTCTGTAAACCAGTTGATTTTCCTTTGCAACTGTGAGTTTAACAGGGTGTATAATTAGTAGCTAATTCAATATCAACTACTTTATACCATTGACTAAATTGACTAAGGTGTTGTTTGTTGGAAAAGGAAACAGTATGTCTGAGAAACATGAGGCAAAGAAAACCCTAGTGTGTTTATCAGTTCTACAATTTCAAGGGTTAAATGTGTAACAAAGTCTCCAATTTATAATAAATGTTATTTACTTCCTTGAATATGTGGTATGCAGGCATTTTTCTGCCAACTGTTTGAGATACAATGCACTTAATTACAATGGTTCCTTTGAGAAAAGTTCAGAAGCCTTTCATGTGATATAAACACAGAGTGAAGTCTAAGGGAGCAGGGTCAGAAATAATCACACAGAGAAGAACTTAGACACAAGATAATACATTAGGAAAAGAAGGGTCTTTCTTGTGCACAGAGGCTACCAGCTTATCCATGTACAATTTCTTCAAGGGCTTGTTAAAAATAGTCCTTCACTTTTTCTGGTGTTTTTATTGTACTGCCATTTTAAAAAAATGTACCTGATGCAGGAGACCTGCTTCGTCGAGATGGCCCAGGACTTTTTGATCCGGAATGTCGTGAGGTACTACCAGAACGCGAGTAGGACGATTTCATCACACGACACTCTGAAAAAAAAGGAGCCTTATTATTTTATCCTTTGCATTTCCGGCTTTATTAATAATTAGATTTTATATCTTTACTGATTGTAAAAAGTGTATTTTCCATATTACAATGCAATCCCAAATTTGTCTTTGTCTAGTGATGGACACTGAGTATAGTGGCAAAGGTTATGGTTTTAGCTGTATAAGATAAAGAATACAGCAAAATTTTGATGAGTTGACTCTCAAGGGAGCTTTCTCCACATTTGTGTTGAGCAGAGCTTCATGATAGCCAAGGTGACCCCCATTCCCACATGAATGCATTTCTATGCAATCCGATATATCTACAAACACAGTCTACACCAAAACCAACAGATTCAAATACCAAATAAAAACACACTAAAGCAATAAATGTGTGAATAAGTCTTTATTCAATTTGTTCACACCTTACAATGGCCTGACCTTGCAAAAGGCCAGGGCAACGCATTAAAATAGGGTGAAGGTCACGCTGGTAGTTTTGTTAGCCTCACACTGAGTGGATAGCATCTTGACATTCACAAAGCAAGGTGGCTTCTTGGACCTGCCTATTACAAAAAAACACTAGCTTTTCATTGCCATCCTTGTTGTTGCAGACCGTAGCAAAGACACATTTCTTGCTCTGCTTTCCATCATTACAGTTTTCACATTTAAATAACTAAGAATGGCCTGGCAAAAGATGGTAAAGCAATCCAGTTTTATCTGACAAAAAGGTTTCTTGGTATGTACTTTTTACTCATGGGCGGGACCATTTTGGAGTTAATCATCTGTCATATTTGCTGCTGTTACCTCAGCACCTTCACCTCATTCCTACTCCATTACTGACCAGAAGAACTGGGTCACCATACTTTCATCCATTGCAGCTTTTTCTTCAGGTCTTTCTTGCGTCCTGTGCTTCTTTTAATTTTGTGGTTGAAACTGAAGTGCCAGAAATGGCACTACATTACCCAAGTATCTCATCTTCCTATCAAGGTTTATCTTCCTCTCTGTCTAACCTCCTGTAACCCAACGTCCCTTTGAGGACGCTGTATTCCTCTGGCTGTTATGCATCCTCCCCTCTCTTTGCCCCACTACTGGTGTTATACCCTCAGTTACCTAGGCCCAAAGCTTCTGAATTCTCTTTCCATATTTTTCCACCCCCCTCCTTTAAGATGCTTATTAAAATCTACTCCTTTGACGAACTGTTTAGTTCTTTAATAGTCTCCTTTTCCAGCTCATTATTAGTACAAATGCAAATATCCTCAACAAACGCATCACTAATGCAGAGAAATTGAAAGGACCAGGAATGACATTTTGTTTGAATTATCATTGGCTGCCACAAAACCTATTATTAATAGATAATGTTAATGTTCAAATGTGGCAAAATATTTCAGGACGCTTTAGGCTTGTAATTTATTTTTCTTTTCTTTCGCCAGTATTTTACTTCTTTCCATGAGAAGCTAATAGTAGAATTTCCACTGGGATTCTTCAATCGCTTGCCATACTTTGGCAGGTAATTGACAAAATACTGATTTGGTGCATCATCCAATCACAATCAACCATCATCAACGAGAGGCTCTAGGCATCTCTCTCTGCACACTGCCATCATTTCTCCCTCTATCAAGCTTCTGATATTTTCCAATGATCCTAGTTTCTCTCTGATCTGGCTTATTCTTACCTGTCTTTTTCAGGGGTAAAGACAGATACATACAGATACATGCAAACCTTCACTGACACCCCAGGGCAGAATCCAAACCCAGGTCCCTGGCACTATGAGGCAAGTGTTAACCACTATGCCACTGGTAGAATGTAGATATGTAAACAGCCAATTTATGCAGAGGAAGACTTCAAGAACAGCAAAGAGATAATGAGAAGATAATCTGTTTCAGGATGTTGGTTATGTGAGAACTATTGACCAGGGCATTAAGAACAACTTAGATATTTTAACAAGATCTTTAATACCCACTTGAGAGGGCTGACAACCCTCTGCTTGCTGTTTGATCCAAAAGACAACACCTCCAACAATGCAACTCTCCCTCGGTACTGCAGTAATTTGTTACTGACTCCAAAGCAAGATTGCTACCAATTGGAGCACAACTGACATCTTAGCACAAAGATCATCAGTGATATCCACCAGATTTAATAAATATTTTGAAAAAAATCTGACATGTAACATGAGATCAATAAAGACAAAAAAATTAACGCTCATTAAATTTGATCATTTTATCTGATATCAGGATAAATTTGTCTTCATTTGCTATATGCTCCTTTGTTTTTATAATTTGTTGCTATATAGCCATTACAGCATTTCAGGCAGAATGGTTCAGTGTAGTGGAATTTCAATGTAAGTATGAACTTCATATTTCATCTAATGGGATTCTTTCAACATTCAAATTTTAAATTTAGGTTACAAATAGAAATGTACAGTCATTCCCTTTGACAAGGGATGCAGAAGACCGCAGGAGCTAAATTGGAAAACCACAGAAATCAGGTTGCAGGGATAATGATGAGCAATTTTCCTGTGCCCAATAAGTGTAATACAGGCAGCCCCTCAACTTCATGGTGCCTAATCATTTGACTGATTGCTGTGTGCAGCCTGCAATTATCACACTGTTACCTGGTCCCATGCATTAGCAGGCAGCTCAGTACTAGTTACAATGAGCCTTCCACCTCCTAAACCAGATATGCAATGGGGCTAAAGCAGGTGTCACCTATTGCAAAGAAAGTCAGTGACTTAGAAAACAAGGAAACATAGCACAACATGTAAGACAGCGGCCTGCAAGCTTTCTGATTCTGCATTGGAGGCCTTAGTAGAAGAAGTGAAAAGTCGGTAGGTATTGTGTAACCACAGGAGACCCTTTAGACTTACAGTCAAAATGTTGTGGAAGCAGAGGACTGTGGCAGTCAATGCTAGGAGTCACGTCCCATGGACATGGATGTCTCAAGAAATTCAATTACCTCACAGGCGATCAAGCTTAGTGAATGCATCTTGAAATGCCATATCCTGCCCACTGTACCAGTAACCTAACTTACTGTCTAATGACCACACCCCATCACTCAACTGCCACTAATCTCTATCACACAGGTCTCATAACTAACATTCGTATATTTCACTCTCACATATTTAGCACTGCTACAAATTTCACACCCAACATTTCACAGCTTACACATTATTGTCAGCTCTTCCAAGCATGATAGCCACAACATTCAAACATTTCATGACACACTCACTGACACACTAATGTGCCACATAAATGGAGGGAACAAGAGATCAGGCTCACAGGGCCGACAGGTGCACCAGCGTGCCCTCATCTCCACAGTGAACATGGCACTGACCATTACTAGTACAGCCATTGCTGAGGCCATGGACAATGGCATGGCTCAAAAGCACTGAACGTGACAGTATCCTCACACCTAATCCATCTCCTCACTTCCCACTTCCAAGCTGCGGACAGTATAAACAGTCACCTCTTACACTTTCTTACCTTCATGATCATCTTTCTCATTGCAGATACCCAAGTGCATCAACCAATGGAGGATGACCAAAAAGATAGTGATGAAAAAGATGCATTATTCCTTGATTTCACACTTGTAGTCACCGCACAATACTGACACTGCATATGATTTAGAGAATAGCAGGTGCCATGATAAGACATCACATACTTGTGCTGAATAGCCTGGGCAGGAGCCTAAGATACTGTATTGCCATTGTCAGAGGGAGAGGCTGCCCAGGAGTGGCCTACAAAAGTAGGCTAATAGTTATACAAATGAAATATTTGGTGCATTGGGAATCCTCCCAGAAAGCCAATGATTAATTGCAGTGAGCATGGGCAAATGGCAAACTTGGCAAGGGGCCTTTTGCAGTGCTGAGTCTATCCTTTCCAGAATGGAACTGGTGGCCAGCTCCATTTGCACAGTGGGGGACCCAGCCATAGCACAAAATCTTGACGGCCAAAGTTGCAGTTTGCAATGTAGCATAAGCAGAAGGCACCAAACATCAGAGTGTTGCAGCTGAAGTTCAGAAGCCAGGTCAGTTTGCTGCCATCATAGCTGCAGATTACAGCATACAAAGGGGTTTATTGCAGTCCAGCATCAGTCTGCAGCAGATGATCAGGATTGTCAAGGGACCATCACAGGAGAGTGACAGTGACTCCATGGAGAACAAATCTCTCTCAGGGGGGCAGTTTCTTCTTTCTATTTTGCCACTTCACCAGCTTGTTGTTGCCTGTTAGCCAACCAACCCATACTAGTCCCTCCTGCTGAGAGGCACTGGAGGCAGTCGTAGTGGCCTCACAGTGCCAAAGACCAGGGTTCTTGTACTTGTAGCAATCGCCAGAAGAAATAAAAACAGCAGCTAACTTTAAATAGTTATACTCCCTTTGAGTAATGCGAAAGACCATTTTTTCTGCTGCTAAACGCATGCTCAGCTGTGTGAAGTTAAGAAGGGCCGTTAGTTGAACAAGTGAGCTTCGAATAGCACCACTGGTGCCAGATTAGTGTTGAAAGTTGATTGATGCCATGATACTTTCAGTGAGTATCCTGGCAGACATTCACTGCATGGACACACCAAAATGGCACTTGGTGTGATTCACTCCACAAAACTTGCAATGCATCATGGATGCCATTTTGGAGCTCTATGGCACTTGTATCACCCCATGTACAAGGTGGAGGCTAACTAACGCAGTTTCCTGCCTTGTTAACCTCGACAATTAGTAGTCACATGATGTGTGCGTCAAAATAGTTACCAAACAGATTGTTTAGTTAGCCAGCTTTTTTCAGAGGCCATATAAAATAAAGGCTATTACAATAAAATAGATTTGAAGAGCCTCAGAGCAGAGCAACTTTGAATTAATTATAAAGATTAACATTAGAATCACACTTTTAACCTCCAGCAAATCTACTGTTTTTGCAACCTGTTCACACCTGCCACCATTTTAACTCCACAGATTCTAACAGGCCTGTCAGTCGCCTCATCAATATTTAAATATTCAGAGATCTGGTGACTCCAGATGCTCCGAACATTTTCAGACTCCAACTGATTTTAAATTAAAAACAGAAAATGCTGGAAATTCTCAGCAAGTCAGACAACATCTGTGAAGGGAAAGGGAGTTAATGGGGAAGTTTTACAGGCCCCCACCCCAGCCCCCTGCCCGCAGATATGCATTCAGCAGGAGAGGGAGGTATTCAAATAGATCAGGTGAATAGTCCTCCAACCCTCCCCGATGCAATCCCCAAAATATGAAAGAGGTGGGTGAATTGGCCACTAGGCCATTTGCCCTCTGGTCTACTGAGGCACTAAACTATCTAATTAAATGGCAATTAACAGTCTTGAGCACTTCCACTACCATAATACACTGGACAGTGGAAGATGGGAAAGAGTGGGGAGGCTGTTTATTTCACCAATGTTGATGAAGTGGCAGGAAAGAATGGGTGTACCTTACTGGGGAACGCCCTTAGATCATCAGAGGTATCCTCTAAGATTGCAACCATCACCCGTTTTCCTTGTCTGGCCTCTAAAACTAACTCCACTCCCCCACGGAATCCTGATCCTTCTGTGCTCAAGAAACCTCAGACCTCCGTATTTGGCATCCACAATACTTCCTGGTGGGCCACATGGCAGGCCCAATAGCATTCACTACTGAATTCTGACACCGCTGGCTAATCGGATTGGTTAGCAGATCTCGAAGGCGGGGTTTCCTTCCACTGAGAGGTGGCAATTCCAGTCTTAGGTAGTTAAAGCCACCCTCTGGGTTATCGTTGTGTGGAATCCTTACTTAAAGATGGCCAGTTTTTAACTGACTTTCCTTTTGGCAGAGGAAAAAGGTGGTGTTGATGCTGTCTAAATAAATTGTTCAGATATAAACTGAGGTTAAGAGGTGTAAAGGAATTAATCTGAATATGTTTTAACAGCAAAGATTTTGAAGGCACCTGAGTTGATAAATGCAATCTGGTTAGAAAGTAAGTAACAATTTTGTACAGAACAATTCACATAGTTTTACTGAAGTTTTGATAAACCTATCTGTATCATTACTTCCAAAAAGATAATTGATGAACCGTCAGGTGCAGCTAACAGAAATCTTGCCATTTGTAGAAGAGAGCAATTCAGCCTGAATTGTACACAAAATCTTACCACTACTGTCCAGCAAAAAGTCATCCTGGGCATAACGATACTTCTCCGGACCACATGCAACAAAGACATCATCGTCCCCAAAAAAGTCCTGCAGGCAAACAATCTGAAAAAGAAAATATTAGATAGTAATCATCAGTTGACCAAATTGCTCAAATAATAGTGCCTTACTACACAAAACAACAGTGTTTGTTTTAAGAGTCAGAATTGCTTGAAAGATGACAAGGGCAACTTAAAATATAGAAGAGCTACTCATCTTAATTCTTCACCAGTCAACACTAGAAACAGCAAGGGAGGCCATGGTGCTAAAAATCTCCCAGCTGAAGGCTCTTTATTATTGTTATAATCACACAAATCTCTTTTCAGCAGGTTATCTTATACCTACATGGCACCCTCAATATACTCAAGGGTTCCATATTGCCTCTCAAAGAGGCAGATAGGAGGGTCAGCAGGAAAGTTGGAGAAACTTAGGATGAATAATCAATGGAAGGAATGACTTGAAAAGGCATTCTAAGGTGGAGAGGTAGAAGATGGAAGACAGTTCAGTCACAATTGCAGAAAGCTTTGAACCAATAGTGGGACAAAGAGAATGGGATAAATATATTCCAAATTCAGATAGGCAGTATTGAGTGAGCTGGGTCATAGGGTCTGAGACAGGCCATGGATGGAATGAGATAGGAGATAAGTATCTGAAAATCAACTTGTTAGAGAATGAGGAGTGGTGATTGGCAATGACTTAACACTGACAGGTAAACAAGACTTTGCAAATAAAGATATTGAAAAAAGTTTTAGATTAATTGAGCTTATCGCAGAGAGACAAGCACTTGCTGCTGAAGTTGTGCATTCCGACCTGATGCGATTACTATTTAATGGGTTATAATGTTTGTCCATTCTATCACCACTGGATCAGGCAATACACTCATTTTATAATTAGTTTTGCTGTTCAATACACCATTCAATAGGAGATTCACAGGGAGGAAAAACTGCAAAGGGCCCAATAAAAGACACAACTATCATATTACACATTTTGCCCCTGTTTGTCACGATGTAAGCAGTACACACACATCACACTGATACTCAATGAAATTAGCATGCAGTCCAGCACTGAACAAACTGCTGACTGGCGGGGTCCAAGTTCACGTGAGAATAAAGTTAATCTGCATCTTTTCAAGGATAGGTGCAGATAGTGCTAGGAGTGGTTGGGAAGAGTCTTTGAACAGAAAGAACAGTGATTGAGGCAAGAGGAATGGCTCCTGGAAGACACTGATAGGAACAGCCTCCAGGAGAGCCCTTCTTCTCTCCCTCTGCAAACAACTTGGCCTTTTTTATGCTCCTGCTGTTTCATACAAGGAGAATGGTCACCTCAGCACCCATAAGTGGCTGCAAATAGTCTGATCAGAACCCTTACTAACCCTTTGTAGAATCCTAGAATCCCTTTGATATAGAAGGAAGCCATTCGGTCCATCGAATCTATACCAAGCACAATCCGAATCAAGCCCTATTCTCATAACCTGCTAATCTCCCCGACACCAAGGGGCAATTTAGCATGGCCAATCAACCTAACCCGCACATCTTTGGAGTGTTGGGATAAAACCGGAACACCAGAGGAAACACAGAATGTGCAAACTTCATATAGACATGACCTGAGGCAGGAATTGAACCCAGGTCCCGGGCACTGCAAGGTAGCAGTGCTAACTAAACCACCGTGCTATCTTGTGTAGAACAGCATTGCCTGTCAACTTTACCTATAACAAACGACCAAGCATTCTTATAACTCAGAGTCAGGGAAAATTAATCAGCAACTATTGAAACTAAGTAGACGATAATCACTTTAAATAGATGATGGTTGAAGGAGGGTGGGAGGTGCCCTTCCTGTGATGAATACCGATGCATATTTAATGAAGGCTATTGTCTGGAATAACAATATTGAAAATGGCACTGCTGCAATCAAATCAACATTTACTACTAAGATCACACTCTACCTACTCAAGATAATTCTGGCACATGATCCTAATGCCAATGCTATGACCATGCAAAATGGTGTCCCGCACAGCTGGCACAGATGCTACTTTGGGATCAAAACAGAGTACTGATAGTACTGAAACTGTCCTTGGCCCAAAACTGCACATGGTATTCTGAGTGTAGTCTCACCAATTGTAGCAAGACTTCACTACTGTACTTGTTCCCTTTGCAATAATCATGAACATTGTGGTTGCCCTCTTAATTACTTGCTGTTCCTATACGCTAACTTTTTGTTCTTCACATACAAGTGCACCGAGGCTCCTCTGTATGCAGTCTTTCCCCATCTAAGTAATACTCTGCTCTTCTACTTCCTGCATTGTGTGGCAAGGAGAGTACTTTGTGAATTGTGAAGCCATGAGTTGTTGGTGATTTGTGTCGTGCTGCCATTAGTTTTGCAAAAATGACCACTCACCCTTGAATTCCCTTTGGTTTTCATGAACTTGCTGCATTTGCACAATCACTGATCAATAAACTCATCACAAAGTGATAATTGTTAAAGACCGGCAGCGTCTAACCCAGAAAGTGTACAGTCTTTTCCTTCGAGTTGTATTTTATTATTGAAGATTTTCAAAATACCAAATTTAGCTTGCTTTTTAAACAAAAAACATTATTCCTGATTTTTCCCCCATTCTCTCTATATCCAATCCTATACATCTTCTATCTTGCTTTCCCAATCTTTCCTCTGTACGTTGTCTCATTCCTTAAGTCTCATTGGTTAAGTAGTCTGTTCTATTTTTTAACAAAATCTCAGATGTCCTGTTGCTTTCTCTCTCTCTGCCTTTATCAATTCACTCTTCCAGCAACAGATAGGGCAAAATATTTTCAAATTGATTTGCTCTAAAGATTGCAGGAAAATTTCTACCTATATGAAATGTGATGCCCCTGCAAATGTGGTTAATTATTTTTTTAAAGCAAAACGTCAACATTTGTACGTTGCTGTACATTCTTTAGGGAAGGCGAGAATAGTTTTCTGCAGCAGGATCTTTTTTCTCATTTCCTCCAAATTACATTCACAGCAGCAGTCTGTCAGGAGCCTGCAGCAACTAATCTCATTTCAATATCATTAACACACAGCTGCAATCTATTCTCTGTTTGAAAGTGGCAGAAGCACACTCTGATTGGTTAATAAAACCTCTGCCTGTCATTGAGCCAGAGGCCAATAAAAAGGCTTCTGCAGCTGGAAACAATTTGCACAAAACAGGAAACCTGTTTTCTTGCAGTTGCAAGTGATAAAATTGAGTAATATAACAATTCTGGCTGTAATCACCCCTATAAACAAACTTTGCAGGCTCGAATTTTGTAATAATCGGTTCCAGGCTGGAGATTAGATGAGTTTTCTAATGGCCTCTGCAGAAGAACGCAGCCCCAAGGGAGGCTGGCTGGGGGATTGGAGTTCTACATTTGTAACTGGGGATTTTAGATTAATACCAACAGAAAATGCAGCAAGATCAAACTTCGAGAGGTTTACGAATTCGACCTGAATCCTTTAATTTAGCTGCAATTTTACGTACCAACAACCTTCTGTTTTTGTGACAACAGCCTGAATTTATATGTTTAACACAGAAAACCATTGCGACGTACTTAGCAGAGCCACAGTCAACAAAACTGGACACTGAACTAAACAACATAATATCAAGAGCAATGATCAAGGAGGTGGATTTTAATTAAGGCCTTAATGGAGAAACAGAGTTGTTTGGACAAGGAATAACAATAACTTGTAACAAAACATCCCAAGACACCTTAAGGAAGAATTATAAAACAAAATACAACACCAAGACACGTAAGGTGATTCTAATTCAGGCAATAACCAAAAGCTTAGTCAAGTTTTAAGTAGTATCTTAAAAGAGGAAAGTCAGATAGAGATGCAAAGAGGGAATTCCAGATGTAGATCCTAAGCAACCAAAGGTGCAGCCATCTATAATGAAATGATTAAAATCAGAGATATTCAAGAAGCCAGAAAAGGAGGGCAGAAATCTTGGAGGGTTGTGAGCTTGGTGTAGATTACTGAGATAGGGACAAATGAGGCAATGGAGGGATTTGAAAATGAGGATGACAATTTTCAAATGATGATATTGCTTGACCGGGAGCCAATGTAGGTCAGAAAGCATGAAAGTTACACTAGAAGGGGATTTGGTGTGAGTTAAAACATGGGCAGCAAAGTGTTGGAAGTTTACACAGGGAAGAATGTGGGAGGACAACATTGGAATAGGAAAGGTTAGAGATGACTAGGGCATAATAGAGGGTCTCAGAAGCAGGTGAAGTTGGGCAATGTTATGGAATTGGAAATAGGCAAGGTGTAAATTTGCTGTCAGAACCTCATTTTGGGATCAAATACAATAGTAAAGTTACAAACAGACTGGTTTAGTTTCAAACCATTGCCAGGGTGAACACAGGAATTTAGGAAATAGAGGCCAATTGGTCTCTTGAAACTGCTCCGCCATGCAATTAGGTCAGGGCTGGAATATCAATATAACATTTTGCACTAATCACATATCCTGTGAAATCTTTTCTATCTGGAAAGATGAGGTAGATAACTAGAATGGAGTTTGAAGTGAAGACCGAAAACAATGTCTTCATCTTTCCAATATTTAACTGGAGGAAATTTCCACTCATCCATTACTGGATTTTGAATAAGCTTTCTGATAATTTAGCAACAGTGGAGTTGAGAGAGATGGGAGTGAGGTAGAGTTCAATGTCATCAGTGTACATGTGAAAACTAATACTGTGTTTTCAGATGATTTCACCAAGGGGCAACATGTAGATAAGAAATAGGAGGGGTCCACTGATAGACCTTTGAGGAACACCAGAAGTAACAGTGTAGGAACAGGGAGAGAAGTCATTGCAAATAATACTTTGGGTACAATTAGATAGATAAGAATGGAACCAAGTGCGAGCAGTTCCACCAAGTTGCAAATACAGAGTACTGGGCCTGGACATCTGAAGGTACAAATGCCAATAGTGATGTGTAGGGGGAGAAGGATGCACAAAATTAAAATATTAAAGCGTTAAAGAACAGTGACTATCAGTGGGGGCAGGATGGGGATTTAGGAGATTTATAGATTTGACAGTGATGTGAAGCAGAGGGTAATGAAAGGATTTAAATACCATGGTTAAGAATTTTACATCTGAGGTTTGAAGATGCTGGGAACCAACTTATTTTGTGGAGATCAGGAATTATAAGTGAGCAAGGCCACTTTTGAGCAGCAGTGTTGTGGACAAGTTAAAGCTTACAGAGAGCAAATGATGGAAGATAGGCATTGGAATAGTTGAGTCCTGACGATACAGAGACATAAATGAAGATTTTGGCAGCACGTGGGTTAAAGCAGGGAAAAGCAGGCAATATAATGTAAGTTGAAAGAGACAGTCTTTGTCATCAGGAGAATATGAGGTCAGAAACTCCCCTAGCAACTGGCCCCATTTTGAGACTGTTAACGTCAGGCAAAAACAGTGAAAACTGATCCCATTGTATGTTTACGTAGTCATATGGACAAATTAAGTTAGTAAATTCATTCAGTGCTTGCTCATGGTAATAACTTACATATCTAAAAGTTACTTGTACATTTTCCTTCTTTACCAACTTGTGTTACTCAGTACTATAATTCACTTGTTTTTGAACTTCCAGTTCAGAAGAAAGTTGTGTTTGAAAGATTAAACTATATGCTTTTAAACTGTTAAAATTGTATATTTCTAGTATTTTCTGGTTTTGCATGACAACGATCAGAATTGAATTCAAATGAAAAATACCAGTTCTCAATGAATTATTCTGAAACCGACACAGATACAAGGCAACTTAATTGATATAGCAATGAAGCACGGCATGATGCCATGACTTTGGAGTCCAGCAACAATACCTGTAGAATCATAGAAACCCTACAGTGCAGAAAGAGGCCATTTGGACCATTGAGTTGGCACCGACTGCAATCCCATCCACTCCCTATCCCCATATTTCTACACATCACCCGCCAATTCCTCTAACCTGCACACCTCAGGACAATTTTAAGGGTCAATTTTAGGATGGCCAATCAACCTAACTCAGACATCTTTGGACGGTGGGAGGAAACCAGAACACCTGGAGGAAACCCACGCAGACACGAGGAGAATATGCAAACTCCACACAGACTCAGCAGGACAAAAAAAACTAACATTAACAGTCGAGCTATTCAACAGAATTGGATAATTGAATAGCTTCAAAAAGAACTGATAAAGGCTTCCGAGGTGAAATAATGTGAAATATTACTATACAAGTACAATAGTGTATATTGACCAAGTTTATAATTTAATGAATGAATTTAAAAGACGTCAATCATTTATTTAAAAGAGTAGTCACAGAAGTTTTCTTTTTTGTGCTATAATTGCAAAGTTCTGCTTTATTGAACTCATGTACTAGAAACTTCAGCCAACTCAGTGAGTACAGTAAAACAGACTGACAATTAGAGAGGGATAATCTTGAAAAATCTGATTTAAAAAGGAGTTTTCAAATAAAAGGTAGGGAATCAGGACCCATTTGTACCCACTCAAAATTCAGTCATTTACACAGAATTAAAATAAGGTTCTAACAAAAGGCCAATTCTATAAGTATGCATTACCTGTTTGAATCCTGCCTTATCAAACATTTGAGCACCGGGTTTCTTGTTTCTTCACCATTGTGATGAAAACTGAGAGCAGCTGATCTGCCTCACAGGGATGCTGCCAGCAGAACAGTTTCGTTGCCACCTCTGTTTATATAGGAGTTTAATGTAAAACATCCCAAGGCACTTCACAGCAGTATTGTCAAATAAAATTTGACAATGAGCCTTACAAGGAGATATCAAGTAGCTGAACAAAAACTTGGTCAAAGGAGTACATTAATGTAGAAGAAGGAGGTGGAGAAAGCAGAGACATTTCGGAAGAACACTTCTATGCTTTGGGGCCAGGCAGCTGAAGACTGCACATGGTAATGCGATTCATATCAGGGATGTAAAGAGCAAGAGAGTAGCCAGGGAAAGGGTTGGTCCACTTGAGGATAGTGGAGGGAATCTATGCATGGAACTGGAGGAAATGGGTGAGATACTAAATGAATTGCCTCAGTATTCGCTAGAGAGGGATTTGATGGAAGTGTCTAGGGTAGGGCATGTAAATATTCTGGGTCATGTCGATATCCAAAAAAGTGATATTGGGAGTCTTACAAAGCATAAAAGTAGATAAGTCCTCAGGGCCTGATGGGATCTATCCCAAATACTGAGGGAGGTGACGGCAGAAATTGCTACGGCCTTGACAGAAATTGTTGCATCTTTATTAGCAACAGGTGAAGTTCCACAGGACTGCAGGAAAGCCAACGTTGTTCCATTTTTGAGAAGGGCAGCAGGGATAATCCAGGAAATTATAGGCTGGTGAGCCTTATGTCAGTGATCGCGAAATTATTCTTAGGGACAGGATTTACTCACATTTGGAAGCAAATGGATTTATTAGTGATAGACAGCATGGTTTTGTGAAGGGGAGGTCATGCCTCGCTAACTTGATCAAGTTTTTCAAGGGAGTGACAAAGATAATGGATGAGGGAAATACAGTGGATGTTGTATATATTGATTTAAGTAAAGCCTTGACAAGGTACCTCAGATAGACTGGTATGAAAGGTGAAGTCACATAGGATCAGAAGAGAGCTGGCAAGATGAATACAGAACTGGCTTGGGCAGAGAACAGTCTGAAGTCTCACAACACCAGGTTAAAGTCCAACAGGTTTATTTGGCAGCACTAGCTTTCAAAGCCTCAAAGCTCCTTCTTCAGGTGAGAGAAGCCTTTTAGCTAGAAGAAGAGGCTGGATAAGCTTGGTTTGTTCTCACTGCAATGATGGAGGTTGAGGGGTGACCTGATAGAGGTTTACAAGATTATGAGTGACACGGACAGAGTGGATAGTCAGATACTCTTTCCTAAGATAGAAAAGTCACGTACCAGGGGACATAGGTTTAAGGTAGGTGGGGAAATGTTTAGAGGGGATATGTGAGGCAAGTTTTTTTATACAGAGGATGGTGAATGTCTGGAATGCACTGCCCAGGGAGGTGGTGGGAGTAGGTATGATAGTGGCATTTAAGGGGCAACTAGATGAATCCATGAATAGGATGAGAATGGAGGATATGGACTCTATAAAGTGCATACAGTTTTAGTTTAGGCAGGCATTATGATTGGTGCAGGCTTGGAGGGCCGAAGGCCCTTTTCTTGTGCTGAACTTTTCTTTGTTCTTTGGATGGGCAAGAAGCCAGAATTAGAAGAGTGATGAGATATTGCAGGGCTCTGGGGCTAGTTAAGATTACAGAGAGTTAGGGAACATGAAGGCTGGGGAGCGATGTGTAAATAAGGATGAGAATTTTAAAATCATGGTGTTGCAGAACTGGAAGCCAAAGTAGCTCTGCAAACACAGGGATGCTGGGTGAGTTAAGATTTGAGTTTATGCAAGGTGGAAAATGGGTGGCCAACCAGGAGAGCATTAAACTAGTCAAGTTGAGAGTTAGCAATAGCAAGAATGAGGATTTCAGCTGCAGATGAGGCAGAAGTGGAAACATGCAACGTTACTGAGGTAAAGGTAGGCAGTCTTGGTAATGGAGCGAATATAGTGCCAGAAGCTCACCTCAGGGTTAATTAGGATGCCAAGGTTGAGCATGACATGAATCAGCCTCAAACAGTGCAGGGAGAAGAATGGAATTGTAAAAAGAGTCCCCAATTCTAAACTTGCCCATACATATATTGTCAGTGTTACATGGGTGACAGTTCTGTAGTACTATTCTATTAACAATGGTGTTTACTGAGAGATGTTTTATATTATAAATTATTTGTTCTTCCTTTATTCATTTCGAAGGTATTGTTTCCTGTCACTAATCTTACTAAGATGAGATATATTAATGGATATTAATAGATGAAGTTCTTTTTTCAGAGATAAATTAAATGTTCTAAGACAGCAAAAAGATCAAATATCCTTTCCTGTTGCATTGTAATTAATCAAAATCAGAAATTGCTAGAAAGTCTGAGCAATCTGATAGCATCTGTGAAGAGAGAATAGAACCAACATTTCGAGTCTGGATGACGCTTCGTCAGAATTGAAGACAATTGGAAATAGGATGAGATTTATAATGTTTTGACATGGTAATTAATATTTACTTTATTTGTGGCACAGTGGATGGCATTCCTACCTCTGAGCCAGAAGCTCCAGGTTCAAGTCCAACCTCAGGGCATGATGATCAAGCAAGGTGCGTTCATAATGCGGCCAAATAAGTTAAACATCAATCAGAAAATCCTTGCCATATACACATTTGCAGCAAGAGTGGGTAAGATTCATGTCCGTGACATGTGGTCTACTAATTTAATATATATTTTTTATTTCTGTTCATTTCTGTGGTTATGTTTAAATTAACTTCATCTGTTTTTGTTTCTGTTTTCTGGAACTTTAAATCAGTTGTTTTTCATCAACTTATTAAAACAGACACGAGGGACCAAACTCCATGTAGAAAACATAGAAATTGGTATATATAGAACACAGAACACTACAGCGCAGAACAGGCCCTTCGGCCTTCGATGTTGCGCCGACCAATTAGGAAACAGCAATGACCCTCTAACCTAAACCATTCCCTTTTCATCCATAAACTTATCTACTAACCTCTTAAACGCCACTAAACATGGCGCATCTACAACTGACGCAGGCAGGGCATTCCATACCCTTACCACCCTCTGGGTAAAGAACCTACCTCTGACATCCGTCCTATAACCACCACCCCTTAATTTAAAGCTATGTCCCCCGTGCTAGTTTTCTCCATCCTAGGAAAAAGGCTATCAATGTCCACCCTATCTAAATCTCTAATCATCTTATATGTTTCAATAAGGTCTCCTCTTAGCCGCCTTCTTTCTAACGAAAACAGCCTCAAATCCCTCAGCCTCTCCTCATAAGACCTGCCTTCCATACCAGGCAACATCCTGGTAAACCTCCTCTGTACCCTCTCCAATGCCTCCACATCTTTCTGATAATGTGGGGACCAGAACTGTACACAATACTCCAAGTGTGGCTGCACTAGAGTTTTGTACAGTTGCAACTCTGTAAAAATATACACTCTGTAAAAGGCCAGGCAATCAAGTAGCAAGAGCTATAGGCACAGAAACAGCAGAAAGATGCAGCATGTAAACTCTGTATCTTTTCAGTTGACACAGAACAATTCTGAAACTAGTTAACTGAAAGCCTTGGCTTCCATCTTTTATTCTTTCACAGGACGTGGGTGTTGCTGGCTAGGCTAGCATTTATTGCTCATTTCTAAGCACTCTTCAGAAGGTAGTGATGAATCTAACACATCATTAAGGAAGGGGTATGTGGGAGAAATTGTCTATTTTAGACTCTCTTCTAAGTGTGCATTCCACCTGTGTGCTCTTCTGCATGTTTCCTGGTTTGTTCTCTTCCATTTTATGCATCAAATTAGGAGCTACAGATAATTTTTAAAAGTTTATTAATTAGTGTCACAAGTAGGCTCACATTAACACTGCAATGAGGTTATTGTGAAAATCCCCTAATTGCCACAGTCCGGTGCCAATTTGGGTACACTTATGGAGAATTTAGCATGGCCAATGCACCTAAGAAGCTCATGTTTCAGAGTGTGGGGGGAAATTGGAACACTCGGAGGAAACCCATGCAGACACGAGGAGACTCCACATAGACTATGACCCAAGCCAGGAATTGAATCTAGGTTCCTGGAGCTGTGAGGCAGCAGTGCTAACTACTGTGCCACCATTCCACTCAAGGCTGGACTTTTAGCTTTGAAGTGGGAATTGAGGTTCAGAAATTTTCCCGATTCTATGATCTTCCCTTTACCCTCACAGTGACTGCCTCTGTAATTGCATCCCGAGGCGGCAGGCACAAACTCAAGTTGGGATGCATAGCAACAGGAACAGCAAGTTAAAAGATCCACCTCTGTCTTCTCAGATATTGGTTCAAAGCTGATCATGATTATTAAGGCTTCATAGCCCTCACTCTTCGTCTACATGTCTCCTCCCTACCAGCCAATTCCTTTCCAAACCCACATGTACCCACCAAACATTCTGCACACTCCATTCTGGTCATCTATTCAGTCTGCTTCCGTTGCTACAGTTGCCAGATGATTTCATTATGAATGTTTGGCTGTCTTCCAGAATGACTAATGAACTCAGCCTATTATACAACTGCAAAGGCAACTGCTAGCCTTGTCTGAGAGTGTATTAATGTTATTTTTCTTTGAATGTGTGTTTTCAATGCCTTTGCATTTACATGCACAAGATCAAGAGGTACTAAGTTGATTAAAGATATCTTCAATTGGACATTCCCAGGCTGTGTTTGTTTGGGTTTTTATGAGAATTTAAGATGGCTTATATTTTTTCAGAGGGAATCTTGAATGCCTGATTGAAGTGCTCATGAATTAAGAAAACAAATTCTTGCCAGTGTTGTCATATGGTTCATTGGTTCTGTACATGGTAAATATTGAAAGAGTGCTTCAAAAGCTCAGCAGATGTCAGGATATTAAATAGTGAAAATAAAATTAAAGGCTCTCTACGTACATTCATATCTGATTATTCATACTGTAGAATGCAGACAAGGACTCAGTCCACTTGTCAATTTAATGGTCCCTTAGCTTATTAAAAAAAAAGTGGCCTATGATCAATCACTGCATTGAAAATATACTTAAAGCCATAAGAAAGCTTCCAATACATAATGCTTAAAAAGATAAATAATCTAAATACTTTTTAAACTCATCTGTCAAAAAGTTGCCAACTCCAAATCAAGGTTTTCACTGTGATTCACAGCTCCTCTGAGTAGCCATGAGCCACATCTCCTGCAAACACCAGCTTACTCCATCCAAATGATTGGGGATTTGAAATGCTCATACCCAAAATGGACCTGCAAGGTAGGAAGTTGTGTGTGGGCACTTTATCTGACGTCAGCACAAAATGCTGGAAACGGGAGAGGAATCGTGTGATCGGGTCCTGCCTGCCATCTTTAAAGTCCGTTTGCCTTTGTTCCCACATGGATAGAGGGTAGAAATCCAGGCCTCAGTATCGACAGTTGGCATTGATGACATAAAGAGTGTTTTTTATTTAACTAATCTTGTTTGTTGACAGCATTTGATCAGATTTAGAATTTTTTGTTAAGGGATGCTGCCATTTCCTTTGGTCTAATGACAAGAAAGATTTGTAATTACAGAATATTTCCAAGGTCACTACCGAGCAGACAGTAATGGAGACTGAGAAGGACATGTTGTAAACATGCTGGAATATTCCCTAGGTTATTCAGATTTAATAAGAATCCTTGCTGTTGTTCAAGATTGCTTTCTACTTTGTGGCTCTTTGCCCTTGTCTTTCAAGGTTCTGATGATTACTTCTATAATGGGTATTTTGGAAGAAATTCAAAATTATTTTATGTTTTGAAAACAGTCATTTTATTGAGAAAATCTTAATGTCCTTTCACCAACTTCATGAGCTAAGTCATCCAGCCTCTTTGCAAAATTTATGATTTTTATTAAGTATGCACTGACCCCAATTAAATGTCAAACTCATAATTTGACAAAGAAGCTGCATTAAAATATGAAATGTTTTAACATAAAATGTTTGCACTTCAAGGGAACATTATTTGTGACTACAATCAAGCAATGAGTTAATGATTATGTTAATGAGACCATAATGACATGAATGAAGTAGTGGTGATACCAGATGACCAGGGGGCTCCAAGAAAGTTAGGTGCAAAATAATCTGTGTCCTGAATACCATGTGCTTATTCTGAGGTCTCTGTAAATAGTTCTTAATAAATTGTCTAGAGTTAAACTATGCCAACTATCTCAAGTCTGTCATTGGGGAAGCTGAGCCTCATCAGGGTATGGTAGGACAAGATATGGGAGGGGTGGGATTTTCTGCTCTCATTTTCAGTGGGCAAAATCAACGGCGGGAAAGGAAAATCCCATGAGAAGCCCAAAATATGATATACACCAGCGGAACTTACCCAATTGCAATTGTCTTTTTTTAATTCCTTATATTGGAATATCTTTTAAAAATGGCACCTTGATCTTTTAAAACTGAAGTTGCTCACTCAGAGACAGCACATCATGAAACCTATCCCTTCAATGTCTTCTGGCCATCAGCCAAACGGATCAGTCAATCACAAACAAATCAGAACTCTCCACTCACTTGACAGAAGGACAGCATTCTGAAAGCTAGTGGCGTTTACTACCAAATAAATCTGTTGGATTTTAACCTGGTGTTGTGAGACTTCTTACTTTATTTCCCCCAGTCCAAAGATGGTATCTGCACATTAGAAATGGACAGAAATCATAAATATATAGCAGACCACAAGCCAGTGCTCCAGGCTGATGAAATCCACTGAACATCTTGAGACCCACAAAGGCTTAACCTGGGATTGCATATTGAGATGATTTTGTGTATTTGTGTCAGTAAGATTGAGGTTCTGATGTGGTTCAGAAGCAGAAAGCTATTAAAAGTAATAATGTTGAGTAGGATTCAAATTTGAGTTCACTAAATTAAAATCCATTGTAGTAATAAAAGAACATTTTCACCATTGTAATTTAATCATTGAAAAAAGATTGTTATTTTGTGCTGTATTCCTTCTGCTTTATGTAGGTGGTATATTACAGCTCACTAAGGAGTCTACGTTGCTGTGGCAACATGCACTTCTACACATATGTTGTATTCTGCGTTATGGATAGCGATCTGCAGGCTCCAACATTCTTCCCATCACGACTGATGCATGAAATTTGGATATCTATCTGTTCACTACATTTCTTGTGGTATTCATGACACAGTCACGGATTTATCAAATGGACATATCAAATGATAGCAGACTCCAGACTGAGGGTGGGATTTTTCAGCCCTTCCTGTCAATGAAATTTTTCAATCCTGCCAAATGCGAATCCCAACAGTGGGCTCCCTGGCACACAAAATGCCATAGATGTTGGTGGAACTAGAAGATCCTACTGGTGCTGATGGTGAGTTGCTTCCATTGCCAGAAAACACATGTGGGGGAGGGGGAGGGGTGGATCCCACCCTGTCACCAAAAGCATTTGGCTGCATTTCAAGTCCAAATATGAGCAGTTTCCAAATTGTCAAACTGGCTGTCAAGCACTGGATAAATTTCAACAAGATCCTGCCTCATCCTTCTAAACACCAACAACTACAGACTTGTTCCTTATAAAACAAGCTCTTCATTATAGGGATTAGTCTTGTAAACCTCCTCTGGATGTTCTCCAAGGCCAGCACATTATTTCTTAGATAAGGGGCCCAAAACTGCTCACAATACTCCAAATGGGATCTGACCAGAGCTTCATACAGTGCAGCCTACTCTTGTATTCTAGTCCTCTCAACATGAATGCTAACATTGCATTTGCCTTCATAGCTGATGACTGAACTTGCATTAACCTTATGAGAATCTTCAACAATGACTTCCAAGTCCCTTTGTGTTTCTGATTTCCAAAGCATTTTCTCATTCAGAAAATAGTCTATGCCTTTATTCCTCCTTGAAAAGTGCAATACCTCATACTTCTCCACATTGTATTTCATCTCCCACTTCTTTGCCCAGTCTCCCAACCTGTCCAAGTCCTTCTGTAATCTGTCTGCCTCCTCAATACTACCTGTCCCTATACATATCTTTGTATATCTGCAAACTTAGTAACAGTGCCTTCATTTCCTTCCTCCAAATCATTAATGTATATTGTGAAAAGTTGTGGTCCCAGCACTGACCCCTGAGGCACACCACTAGTCACCAGCTGCCATCCTGAACAAGACTCCTTTATCCCCACTCTCCGCCTTTTGCCAGTCAGCCAATCCTCTTTCCATGCAGGATCTTATCCTTAACACCATGGGCTCTTATTCAACTGTCTCCTATGCCACACCTTGTCAAAGACCTTCTGGAAATGTAAATAAATCACGTTTACTGGTTCTCCTTTATCTAATTTCTTTGTTACCTCCTCAAAGAAGTCTAACAGATTTGTCAAACATGACTGCCCCTTGACAAAGCCGTGCTGACTCAGTCCTACTTTATCACGACTTTCTCAGAGTACTTTACCAAGTACTCTGTGATCTTTCTAACAATGGATTCTAAAATCTTGCCAATGACCAAAGTCACGTAATTTCCTGTCTGCTGCCTGCCCCCCTTCTTAAACAGCAATGTTAAATTAGCTACTTTCTTAGTCTTTCCTGCCTTCAGTGATTGGTGAAAGATCATCACCAATGCCTCCACAATTTCCTCAGCTATCTCTTTTAGAACCCTGGGGGGAAGTCCTTCCAGGTGATTTATCCACCTTCAGATCTTTTAGTTTCCCCAGAACCTTCTCCTTAGTGATGGCCACTACACTCACCTATACTCCTGATTCTTCTGGAGTTGTGGCATCCACTAGTGTCTTTCACCATGAAGAATGATGCAAAATAACTTTTCAGTTCCTCTGCCATTGCGTTGTTTCCTATTATTAGTTCTCCAGCCTCATTTTCCAGTGGTTCAATGTCTATTTTTGTCTCTCTCTTACTCTTTATATTCTGAAAAAAACTTTTTGTATCTTCTTCTATATTACTAGCTAGCTTACATTCATATTTTCTCCCCCCACTTATTCCTTTTACTTGTCTTTTGCTCACTTTTAAAGGCTTCCCAGTCCTCTGACTTCCCACTAATCCTAACCACCTTGCATGCTTTTTCTTCTGCTTTTATGCTGTCCTTGACTTCCCTCATCAGCCACGGATGCCTCGTCCTTCCTTTAGCATGTTTTCTCCTCCTTAGGATGAATTTCTGTTGTCCATCCTGAATAACTCTCAAAAACACCTGCCATTGCTGTTCCACTGCCTTCTTTGGTTGGTTCCCTTTCCAATCAACTCTGGCCAGCTCCTCCCTCATTTCTTTGTAGTTACCTTTATTTAATTATAATACCGTTACATCTGATTCCAGTTCTCCCTCTCAAACTGCAGGGTAAATTCTATCATATTGTGGTCATTGCTTCCTAAGGGTTCCTTCACCTTAAGTTCCCTAATTGCAAAGGCATGATGAGATTATCCCCTCTCCTGGTCAGTGATGGGGCATGTCTTCTGATGTTCAACGTCAGGAACATCATTTGAATTAATTATCATATTATAGACCTCTGCACCTGAATTATCCTCCTCCACCGCTCTGCTGGAAAACCATCCATCTCAGAGAACAGAACGGCATAAAACCTGGCTGGTCTCCAAGGTGAGTGGATCTCCCAGGGAAGATTGGGCGGGGGGGTGAATGTGAAGGGTCATGTCTGGGTATGGCCCCCTGACAGTACCAGGGGCAATGTCAGAGGAGGTGGTGGGGGAGTCCAGAGTGAACTCCTTAGAGTTGGGATGGCCTTTAAAAATGGCAGCCCAATTCTCAAGGGACAAAGTTGCTGGCAGGTGAATCAAAGGCAACACCGCCAGTGGTACATCATAGGCCCTGCCCCTGCTATTTCTTTTTCTATGTGTGGGACCACAGTGCAGGGAACGCAGCCATTGCTGTTCAACAGTGCTTTTCCTGCACACTATCAGCCTTTGAGGATTTCTAGGAAAATTCAGCCCAACATTTGTGCATTCAGGCCAATATTTATTTGCATATATTATTATAATTTGTATATTTTGTAATTTATTGTACTGGACAATAAAGTATTTCAAATATCAAATCTGTATGCTGGTGGAGGAATGTAGACAGCTGATATTCTGAATGCGGGTACACAGTCAAATTTCGGAATCTGCTGTGTATTTAGAACAAAGAAAATAGGTTGTGCCTGCATGCAATTGCAGCCTCTGGCCAACAAGTGTCACTCTGGAGCATCGTAAGGCTCCAGTGTTTCAGTCATAAGCCCTCATGGTATTGGCAAAAAAAGGAAAGAAAAAGGACCTTATACGTGTTCAATTCCCCACTCCTCCATCTAAAACACTGTCTTTTCTTATGGTCTCTGTTTCTAGCTTCCTCCTTTTCAGAATCTATCACTCTATTCTGCTGGGTTTGGAATCCAAAGGCTTCTGTTCTCGCTCTAATTACCCTGCTCTAAATACTTTGGAGCCAAATCTGTTGAAACCTTAACTGATCTGTCAGTTTATTCGGAGATCCAATCTTCAAAAGCTCTTAGCAGTCTCCAGCCAGCAGGCAGTTTGGCCCCTAAATTCTGACCAAGTTCTTTGCCTCAGACTGTTAATATCACTCGCAGCCTTCAGATTCCAGTCATTTTTCCCTCTGGTGGACAGTATTTTCTTCTTTTTCCAGTATCTTCTCTCAAATTAAAGTCATTCTGGCCTTTGCATAAATTGCTCCTCTGCCACTGAGCACTGATGTATAGTAGTAAAGCCAGACTGTAAACACCAAACATTGTGATGATATCATGACACCCTCAACACATTATCCCAGATCCGATCACCAGGCATAAAGTGCAGGGAAACAAGACAAGATCTTCATATTTCTATTTTATATTTAACAACAACTCCTTTAGAATTGGACCAGAATTCGCTGCCGCTGCCAGAGAGGATGGAGAATTTTGCACTCAGCCAAATTTCCTTTCACTGCAGTGGGACAGGAGATTTTCAACCATTGATTTACCTTCACCAGTGTAAATTGGATTTAGTAGGCAGGTGAGAACAACCTTGCCAAGCTATCATCTGTTCTATTTCTCAGAAGAAACTTCTTGAATAACAAGAGAGTAAAAGGACACTGTATGATTAATGTGCAATTGCAGAACTGCCTAGTGTGCACATTGGACAAAAGGTTTGAGTCACACATCCTATCTAGGGAACTTGGCTACTCGCAGACTTATCCGAAGTATCAGAACAGATCCTATGAAGTAATAAAACTGAATGGGGCGGCGTTAAAAAGAAACAGAAGTCAGCTAAGAGAATTATACAACAGTATAACACATAGCAGTCTAACAGTGTCTTGAACACATCCAAAGATGGATGGAAAGTGAAATTACGGAAAACTACCATATAATCAGCATTCCACAATAGTTAGATCATGCAACAACTTTGTTCTAGAGCAATCCCTCTATATCAACACAAATTGTAATGGGAACTGAGTGTAGAACAAAGAACAAAAGAAAAATGCAGCACAGGAAAAGGCCCTTCTAGTCTCTAAGCCCGTGCTGAACATGATGCCCTAATTAAACTACCACCACTCTCTGCATGAAAAACGTCCTCTGCACATCTCCCTTAAACTCCCATCTCACCTTGAACCTGTGCCCCCTTGTAACTGACACTTCCACTCTTGGAAAAGCATCTAACTATCTATCCTGTTTCTGCCTCTCATAATTTTGCAGATGTCTATCAACTCTCCCCTCAACTTCTGTCTTCCCAGTGAAAACAATCCTAATTTATTTAACCTCTCCTCACAGCTAATACCCTCGAGACCAGGCAAAATCCTAGTGAACCTTCTTTGCAGTCTCTCCAAAGCTTTCACATCCTTTTGGTAGCATGGTGACCAGAACTGCATACAATATTCCAAATGTGGCCAAGATTTTACATAGCTGCAACATGATTTCCCAACTCTTGTATTCAATGCCCTAGCCAATGAAGGCAAGCATCTCATATGCTTTCTTAATCACCTTGGCTACCTGTGTTGCCACTTTTAGGGAGCTGTGGACTTGCTCACCCAGATCCCTCTGTATGTTAATGTTCCTAAAGGTTCTGCCATTTGCAGTATAATTCACACCCAAATGTGATCCTCTAAAATGTATCATCTCACATTTGGCCATATTAAACTCCATCTGCCATTTCTGTGCCCAAGTCTCCAATCTATCTATATCCTGATATACCCAATGACAATCTTCATCACTATCAGCAACTCCACCAATCTTCATGTCATCCGCAAACTTCTTAATCAGACCACCAGTGTTTTCCTTCAATCATTTATACATACTACAAACAACAAGTCCCAGTACTGATTTCTGCAGAACATGACTAGCTACAGATTGCCATTCTGAAAAGCACCCTTCCACTGCTACTGTTTTTTGTAACCAAGCCAGGTCTGCATCCACCTAGCCAGCCCACCTCTAATCCCATGTGATTTTAGTTTTCAGTCTGTCATGTGGGAACTTATCAGATGCCTTACTAAAGCTCAGATAAACTATACCCACAGCTCTTCCATCATCAATTGTCTTTGTCACCTCTTCAAAATCTCAATCAAGTTTGTGAGGCATGACCTTTCCCATTGCAGATTTCCAATTTTGTCAATGGCTGGTATAGTAACATCTGGATGACTAACTAGTAATCTTGATTAAAAGTAACAAAATAAAATTTTGTTTTGCCGTTGTGCCACTGTTTATAAATGCCCATACATTTTTCTAAAGCAAAAAACATCACTAAGCTGAATAAGTGTTATTATAGAATTATAGAGATACCAACACATCTACAAGAATATCCAACTGATAAAATAACATCCCAGGGAGGTCATATCATTATGGTGTCGTTGTTAAACCACCTATATATTATACTGATACTTAAACAGTGTACTTTTCACTCTTAATGTATATAATATTATCTTGGAAAAAATAGGGTGTAGTAGTATCACTTTAGAAAAGAATATGCTAATGAGTAAGTAGCCAGGATATAAATAAACCATATGACCAACAAACATTGTTCAGTAGATTTTCAGTTTAGTTAGCAGCATGTAGCACGAAGGCATTGTTATAGCTTCATTGCCAACAATTGTTGTTAAGTCTCAATAATAAATCTGTTTGCTGAGTAATCCTGTGTTACCTCTTAAAATAAACTGAACCTATGTTTAGTTCACCAGTCCTGTGTGAGATTGGTAAGTTTGTATTAAATAAACATAGAAAAAGAAAAAAAAACTATCACCTCCCCACTTCACCTTACTCCGAACAATATTTTGGTTCGAAATGCACTCTCTTTATCCACCTTGAACCTCTCAGCTTGGAGCTGAATCTCAAACCCATATCAAAAGTTTTCTGTGCCTAGAAACTACACACAAAGGAAAATAGACTAAATACAAATTGTTCATGTGGATTCCTATCATGTTCAGTATTACTTTTAAATGAATTGCACAAGTTTTTGATGGTCACAGATTTTTTTGGAATCCATCCAAATTATTTTTCTTTAGGGGCACAAATGCCATACAATAAGCAATACTCAGTAGAATATAAAACTACAACTTGGAATATTTACACTGTTCTGTTCATATTCTCTATGCTGTTGCTTGTTGTTAAAAAAAAATTCTGTTTCAAATTTGCATTTATCTAACTAGAAAATCAATTAACTTGGAACGAGAGCTGAATACAATGGTGGCTAAGGAAACATTTTATATAGAAGCATTATATTCGCCACATTGCAGATTTCCAGTTTTGTCAATGGCTGGTGTTGTGACATCCAGATGGCAAATTAGTAATCTTGCATTAAAAGTAAACAACATAAAGCATTATTTCACCATTGTTCGACTGCTTACAAATGCCCATATCTTTTTTTTAAACCAGCGAACCTCACTGGGCTGAATAGGGATTGCCATAGAACGATATTGAGCAAAGTTGTTGCATGATCCATTATTTTGTAATATCACAGCCTCATTTTTGAATGATCCCATTGTCGTTGAATCAAAGTTGCTTCTGCGCAAGTTCAAGTCTCAGCAATCCACTCATTACAATTTATTGTTTCCTCAGGTATTATAAATCAATTCACAGAGGGTGATGAACACCAGGTAATAAACCTACAATACTAGGATTCAACTGAAGAATTATGGTCACATCACAAACCGCAATAACAAAGCGAAAGTCATTTATAGCCATCATTTCAACCTCAAAATTGTAATGTGGCTTTGAGCTCACCATATGTGTCTAGTTTTTACAATATGGTATTGATTTATTGTATATTTCAACTGTATTTGTGTCTTTGCCTGACACATAGCATATAATGCCTTTCACATAGGATGCTATTCACAAATGACTATTAATGCTGTTTCACATCAATAAACATGATTCTAAGCAAAGAAAATCTGAATGTAAGAGAAAACAGAAAAGTATCAAAACAGACAGTGAGAATGAAATAACAGGGAGATGGTGCAGTGAAACAGTAAGGGGTGAAAAGGATAGGGCTAAAGTCACAGGCAGATTTTCTAAGCATCACTTGCCTTCAGGCATCTAGTTTAGCTGCTCGTTCTGACCTAGGGGTGAAGTTGGACAAAGGTTACTGGCTGCAGGAAATAGACTGGTGTGAATGATGGTGCAAATATGAGGTCAAAAACTCATCTCAGAGTCAAATGTGACACAGATTCCAAACAGACTGGTTTAATCTCAAACCGCTGCCAAGGAGACGGATTAAGTTAGTTGATACGTAAGAATGGGGACTAAAAATAATGGCTTTAATCTTCCCATCACCTGGTACTGAAATTGTTACTCTTTCTCAGATTGCTGATGCAGAGCTTAAATCTTTACTCCACTCTCCTGAGAGTGGAGTGAAGAGATAAGCTCGGTATCTGCTTTTGCAACACCTGACTGACGCTGGACAGAAGTGTATTAAATTCACTAGCCTCGGCACTCACCAGTGAATATAAACTCCGAGGCAGGATTAGAGTTGATCAAGTTCTCTATGTGACAGATTCAGGTAATCCTTACAAACTTGAACCAAAAAATGACCTTTGGGGCTGCCTCACAGGTAAAAGAATGCAATTTGTTCTAAAATGAGCAATCTGGGTGGTACATAAAAGTTTAAAATTTATTTCTTTATTATTGTCACAAGTAGGTTTACATTAACACTGCAATGTTTAGTCCCCACACTCTGGCATCTGTCCAGGTAGACTAAAGGAGAATTTAACATGGCCAATGTGCCTAATTAGCTTGTCTTTTGAACTGTGGGAGGAAACAGGAACATCCAGAGGAAACTCACGCAAACACAGGAAGAACATGCACATTCCGCACAGATAGTGACCTGAGGCCAGAATTGAACCTGTATCCTTGGCACTGTGAGACAGCAGTGCTAACCACCGCGCCACCACGGTTAAATACTTACTAAAAATAGCAAGTATTTAATCATATTGTTAAATTAAAACAAGGATTGTCAATAAAATTATGATGGAAAAATTACAAAAGAACAGGGAAAAGGACAAGAATGAATGGAAATAAACTGGAGGATCTTTAGGCCTTGATGGGGTTGAGATGGAGAGGAGCGAGCACAAAGATTTGCACTGCTGGCCAGGTTGCTGACACCACTCCATCCCTAAACTAATCCCTTCCTAGAGGCAGAATGAGGGGAGTGACAATGTACCTGTCCAGAAGTAGCAGCTAGCTAACGAACTGGAAACAAAAAGTAATGAAGGCCTATTGCCACAGGCTGCCTGGAATTTTTTTATATATTTCGAAAATATACTTTATTCATAAATACTCTGAAATAAACTATTGCTGAAACAACATTTCCAATAGTTACAAACAGTACAAAAGAAGTCATGTTTACAATACGGTGTCCAATTCCAAGACATTACATTCATTACAATTCAGTTCTTCAACAAAACAATATATATTTGTCACATTCACTGCATATACTCTGTTTTTACAGAATTACAGACAGATACGCAGTCCAAGTTTTTTTTTACTGCCCCTCGATCTGCCTTGGTTAAAAGGCTTTAAAGGTAGCCTTTTCCCATTGTGCCTTTGCGGCGGCTGTTCCAAGCTTAACAGCATCCCTCAACACATAGGCCTGAATCTTGGAATGTACCAATCTGCAACACTTGGTTAAGGACAAATCTTTGCACCGAGAGATCAGCAAGTTTCGGGCTGACCAAAGAGCGCCCTTCACCAAACCACTGACGCTCCAGCAGCAGTTGGTGTTTGTCTCGGTACGCATCCCTGGAATCAGCCCGCAGAGCACACAGTTCTGCATCAGGGATCTATATTTGAGATGAACCTCGATAAATAACTCTGCATCTCACTCCAGACCTTCTTCGCAAAGGCACATTCTATGAGACGTGCAACCATCTCATTGCCTCCGCAGCTGCTTTGAGACAACGTGCCGTGGTGTTGAGACCTTGAGTGTGCATCAAGGATCTGACCCTTCTCACCACCGGCCAAGCCAGGTCTTGGTGCTTGTTTGAAAGTTCTGGTGATGAAGCATTCTGCCAGATGATGCTGACAGAGAGCTCAGGGAACCATTCAACAGGATCCATAATCTCCTTTTCCCTCAGGATCTCGAGGACATTACACACTGACTACTGCTCTTTCGCCATGTGGCCAAAGGTGAGTTTCTGGAAAAATTTCTCCGCAAAGGACAGGTGCTGCAGTAAGTTTCAACTACATGGAGCATTTCGCAGCAAAATGGTCAGACTTATCTTCTGAACACTTGGGACAGGCAGAATCTCAAAATGTAGTGGCACTTGGTGTAAGCGTACTGAGGATCTACACACAGCTTGATGCAGCCACACACCAAGATGGCCATTAGGATGAGGCACTGGGAACATTTTTCCCTCCATTCTCCAGAGACTTATGCATCGCTTCTCTCTGGACATGATCCATCTTAGATCTCCAGGTAAATTTGAAGATGGCCTGGGTAACTACTGCTACAGGATTTGGGAATAGATCAAACGTGCACTACAATATCAGTGGAACAAACAGGCTGCCTGGAATTTTCCATTTGGCCTCTTGGCCCTGGACAGCAGGCCTGGAGACTGTCTTCTTGTGGCAATCCAGGAGCCAGCACTTCAAGCAGGCTTTAAGATCTTCCTAACCTGCACGGTGATAGCTGCAGCCACAGCTCATCCTTACACCAAATGACTGCTGAGTATTTTCTTATTTAGAAGTTAAAGAGAAGGTACCGCGATGTTGAAAAACATCTCTCATACAAAAATTTTAAATTCTGTTAAATATTCAATGTGCTATAGAACAAACTTCTATTCAATAACCATGTCTGTTCTTTAATAACTTAATTTAAACCATCAACATGTGAACTCAGTCCCCTGCTGAGATAGGTAGAATTTTCCAATTTTTTTCAAAGTGTGAGTCTCAGCAAGAAGACTAAAGGAAATCCCATCAGCACCATTAGTGAGAAAAGTTGCTGTTTTTCCTTTAAGAAATGTTTTTTTCCCCACAAGTTTCATATCATGCCCTATTACAACATAATGGCTGCAACCCTGGGGCTCACCATTTAAACTCCCCCTCAGCACTGCTCAGCACTTGTTGCAAGTTCAATCAGAAATTCACAGCCGTGCTACTCATTTCAGGACTGCATGGGTGACAATGGACGGCATAATGACACAGTGGTCAGCACAGCGCAGTAACCCGGGTTCTATTCCAGCCTTGCATGGCATTTGCACCTTCTCCCCGTGTCTGCGTGAGTTTCCTCCAGGTCCTCCTGTTTCTTCCCACACTCCGAAGATGTATAGGTTAGGTGGATTGGCCATGCTATATTTATCTTTAATATCCAAAGATGTATAGGTTAGGGGCATTAGTGGGGTAAATGCCCAGGTTATGGGGATAGCACAGAGAGTGGGTCTGGGGAAGATTTTCTGCCAGAATGTTGATGCCAACTTGAAAGAACGAATAACCTTCTTCTGCACTTTAACGATTCTAAGACATCACACTCTTAATGAATATTCAGTGAGGAGGGAAGTCCCATTGGGATGGCTCACTAATTATATTGTAGTATAATGCAAGAATTGATACTGACTTCAACTGCAATAAGAAGCCTTGAAATACATGTGAAGTTGTCCACTTTGGGAGCAATAATAGGAATGGAGATTATTACTAGCATGGGTATAAACTGAGAGGTGTGAATACTCAGCGAGAAGTTAGTGTACCCGTTCATCAGTTATTGATGAACGCGCAGGTATAACAGGAGTAAAGAAGGCAAATGGTATGTAGATCTTCACAGCGAGGGGATTTGTGTATAAAGGTAGGAATATTTTGCTGCAATTGCAAAGGGCATTGGTGAGGCCACACCTGGAGTACTGTGTATAGACATCCTTCTTATCTAAGGGGGTACAGTGAAGGTTTACCAAAATTGATTCCTGAGATGGCAGGATTGATTGGGATGCTATTCACTGAAGATTAGAAGAATAAGAGAGGATCTCATAGAAATTTATACAATTCTTACAGGGCTATACAGAGTAGATTCAGAAAGAATGTTCTGAATGGTGGGGAAGTTCAGAACTAAGGGTCATAGTTTGAAGATGAGGGGTCAATCTTTTAGAACTGAGATAAGGAGAAATGTCTTCAGCCAAAGGGTGGTAAATGTGTAGAATTCACTACCATAGAAAGTAGCGGAGGCCAAAGCATTGTCTGATTTCAAGAAGAAATTAGATATAGCTCTTGGGGCTAATGAGATAAAAGGATATTTGGGGGGGAAGGGAGATCAAGATATTGAATTTGATGATCAGCCATGATGAAAATGAGAGGCAGAGCAGGCTCAAAGGGCCAAATGGCCTATTCCTGCTTCTAATATCTATATGCTAATTTATTTAAATGAAGTTCCCAACCTCCAAAGTGAGAACTTTACTATGTTACAAAGCATATGGAAAAACGTGAAAAGGGATTTCGCTGGCTAGAATTACGCTTTGTGACTCTTGCAGGATTTTGCACTCGCGTCATCATTCTCACTAATGGTTAACACAGGCTCAAAATTCCACCCAATGTTTTTAGAGCTTTTGAAACTCAGACAAGAATTCATACTAACTTCAACTGCAATAACAGCCCTTGGAAATGTCAACAATTAACTCTATTGAAAATGATAAAACAGGAAATGGCTTTATCTAACCTATAACAGATGGCCTGTCAAATTAAGGAATCCAGTTGCTGGTGTTTTGATTTAAACCTAACTGAAAGCTTCAGCTTTCTCTTTTTGTTTTTACAAGGACTGGAGATTTAAATAACTTTTAAATAATGACACTTAAGCAGTTTTATTCAACCATGTTTCTGTCCATGTTATCAAATGTACTCCCATTCTGCAGGTTAAGGCCCTTGGAACAGCAAAACTTAATTCAGTTGGAACTCTGCTTTAATTTCAAATGGTCTTGCTGAATTCCATTTTCCATCACTGTGATTCAGAATCACCCTCTTTCTCTTACGGGCAAAAATGGGATCTGTTAGAAATGGGGGTGGGATTTCTGCATCCAGCTTCCGCTTGTCATTATAATAGAACATTACAGCGCAGAACAGGCCCTTCGGCCTTCGATGTTGTGCCGACATCGAATACGTTTTCTGAGTCAGCTGGCTCCATGAAAATCCGACCCTCACAGTTCCTAAATCGTTACAAGTACTCACAGTCACATCCTCACTGTGAAGGGCAGGCAATTTTCACAATCTAAAGTCACACGATATACAAGTGAAATCCTTGCTGAATCCTGTATACTAGTCAATACTAATGCTCACATTTATATTGCATCTTTGATGTATTATTTTTCTTGTAAAATCATTAAAGCTTGTTTATCCTATCATGTGACTCTTTTTATAGTAAGTAGTGTGTATACATAGAATTATGGTATTCTCCTTCTACTTTTGCACAAACAGCTTTTTTCTTCAGTGATTGAAACTTCCATCATAACTGGTGGCTACTTTTAAAATTTGATTTTATATTGTTTTTGTTATGGGCGGGGGAGGGCGATGAATTGGAGATTCAAGAACTAGAAAGGGATTTGCAGGTAAGGACATGAGTCAATGTAGGTCAGTGAGCATAGGAGTGATGCTTTATAGGCCATGGCATGAATTAGGTTGAGTTCGAATTTATGGAGAATGGAGAATGCATAGTAGAATGAAGACAAGAGGAAGTAGAGTTGTGAGCTGAAAAGGCGGATGTGAATGGAGAGCAATACAAAGAATTGATCAGAGCCATTCTTATCCATGACTGAAACAATGGGCAAAGAGAGGCCATGTGAGATGACAAGGTGGAAGGAATGGTCATGAATTGGGGCAGTGAGATTATATGGCGAGGATTAACAGAGAACAAGAGCAGTGAACTGTAATGAACTTAAAGAGAGAGCATTCTGAGACAGCTTTTTGTTTAGAATTTCAGCTCACACAGCTTGACGGTACAACATGCACAAATATCAGGGTTAGTGTTATTACTATATTAAGTTTGGTTTAAGAAAATAAACAAAAACAAAATAAAATCAAATTTTATAAGTAGCCACCAGTTATGATGGAGGTTTCAATCACTGAAGAAAAAAGCTGTTTGTGCAGAAGTAGAAGGAAAATATCATAATTCTGTGCATACACACTACTTACTACAAAAAGAGTCACATGATAGGGTAAACGAGCTTTAATGATTTTACAAGAAAAATAATACGTCAAGGTATTATCTGTACTTGAAATACATTTCAAGTGCAGATAATACCTTGACGTATTATTTTAAATACATTTCAAGTGGGTTATAGACATCTTGCTTTGTGATTTTACAGGAATGTTATCAGCTTTGACTATGATACTTTCTAGAGTTCATTTCTCTTTTTAATCTGACAATTTTTTTTAAATCAGAAAGTGCAGAAAGCAATTTTTACAGTTCTTTGTTGTCCATATGTTAGTGTCAACATTGTACTTGTACAATTGCACCCATTGACCAACTCACTCAGTCCTTTAATCCTTCACTTACCTACCTTTGCCCCAGTCTTTAAAAATTTCTTTAAAACCTATACTGACTATAAATCTCTGTATATAAAAAATTACTGACCTAGTGCTTGTTCATTTCTCCTACTAATACTGCCCACCTTTTGTGAATCTGCAAAGCACCCAAATAACGTTACAGGTGCCATATAGAAGTAATGATATGTAAAATCTCTGCAGTTTTGTACAACTCCAAAATGCCACTGATTGCAGGGACTCTAACTTGTCTTCTGTTCCTTTGTAGAGGCAGCAGTTTTAGTCAAATATTTGATTGATGAAACTTGGCATCTCTGAATGAAATAAGTACTGCAAGTAATGGGAACCATGGTACCAGATATAAGGCCAGCCTTGTTCCAGCAATAAAAAAGTCCTGGGAATCTCAACAGACTGTATGGGCTAGAGAAGCTTCAGTGTAGTCCAATTCTTGATAAGTTAATAGAGGCAAAGAACAGAGAAGACACTGTAACAGCGACAGCTACGTGTAATGAAGGACATCACCAACATTCACACTGTCAGTGGGGAGCCTCATCAGCCAGGCACTATTATTGGGAAATGATGCAATGGCACTAGCAATAGTTTTTCCATTATAAAGGAACACTGAGGCTAGCATGCTGATAATTTTCCAATACCTGCAGTCAATAGGGAGAGGAACCCTGGTGGTCGCATAAATGAGGGAATTCGACCCTTTAAGGAAATGAAAATCTGATGTGATAGTCATGTGACAATGGTTAACTTCTATACACCTGCTAGAGCCCCAATATGTATCACATAAATAATCTGTTATGCCTTACTTGTCCAGATCCTCCCCCCAAAAAATCAGCAGTTCT
Organism: Sphyrna mokarran; assembly: GCA_024679065.1. NCBI lineage: Eukaryota > Metazoa > Chordata > Chondrichthyes > Carcharhiniformes > Carcharhinidae > Sphyrna > Sphyrna mokarran. The sequence goes on from JAGIQG010000001.1 coordinate 131,264,418, forward strand.
TTTACTGCCTACAGAATTTGTTAAATTGCAATTCAGAGATTGTTGATCACACAACACATGGCAAACTCCTGGGATTTCCCACAGGAAATTGTGCCACAAGGCACTTGTTCTGCAGCTAAAGGTGATAGTCAAAGATTAGCAGCAACAATGACAAACAATTCCTTTGCAAGAAAGCACTCAAGTCTTTCAAATGAGTTAGAAACTAGATTAAAGTCAGTTATAAGATTAAAATAACTGCACTTGCAGAGCAGTTTCACACGGCAGATGTACACATTGGGAATTCAAGTTTGCCAATTATTGAACCCGCAGCAACTTGTATTATGTATCCGAAAAATTATAAAATTCCGTGCAGTCATTTGTCCAGATTCTCATTTACTCTCCTGACACATGAGAATACCCTTTTAAATAATTTTTTTATTTTCTGAAACATGTGGCTTGGAATTTCCATGTGTAAAAAGAGTTCATTCACGGTTTAACTTAATCATATCAATGGATCTCCAGAGAGAGAAGAGAATGGACTACACAGTGGATTGCGCACTTGAGACCCAGATACAAATCCAACCAAGGCTGATGGAATGAAAATGTACTCAGTCAGATGGTTATGAAGGCAGCATCGACAATGCGTTTGGGAAGTGTCAGTTTGTGGCTGGGGACTAGGGTACAAAACAGACACTAAACTGGTATTAATCTCATTCAGAAAAGTCACAGGATGTTTGTTGTAGGAAATTGAAAAAATGTTGCAATAAGGAGTGCTATTTTGATGTGGAGGCTGATGCACATTGCTGGCATTGTGCATTTGACCATTGGAATGTTTGTGGCATGTAGATGGAATAAACTGCTGTCCCAGCAATATGCCTCAGTGCATTTCCCGACCTGAAGACTACATCTACAACTAAAAGGATGCAAAAATCAACTTTAAAGTATAGAGTTGTCCTACTTATGCAACTGTTTGTATTTAGAAGCCTTCTCATATTTCTGGTTTGTCTCCTCTCCATTGTGATCAGATTCACACGCATTACAAATTACGCCAAAAAAAAACTGAATGTGGCAACTCAGAATCACCAATTTCACATTTTTACTGGAAAACATTTTCACCTTTTAAATAATTTTATTCAGCGTATCTATTGACACTACTGTGTCAGATAATAAGTTGGGAGCAAAGCAAAACTTAGGGCAGAACTCAGAAAAAGAAGATTGTATAAGGATGTTTATTTATTCAGGAAACAGTGAAGCAACCGAAGTCTATTTAACAGATCCCATTGACCAGAAGTCACTATCAACTGCAGCTGGAAACAGAACTCTTGCACGTCCAGAAGAATAGCAATAAAACATGGTGATTTCTCCTATTTTTAAAATTACGGGATGTGGGCATTGCTAGCTGGGTCAACACGTATTGTCCATCCCGATGGGTGGAAGTGGGAATGTTAAAATGGCGGCGCGGGCTCGTTGGGCCAAAGGGCCTGTTTCCCGTGCTGTGTTGTTCTTTGTTCTTCTAACTGCCGTTAAGGCGGTGGCGGTGAGCTACCTTCTTTCCGTGTAGGTACACCCAACAGTGTAGCAGTTCAAGAAAATCCCTCACTCTATCATTATCACCAAGTTCAGGGATCAACGCCAGGGGTGGGGTGATAGGCTTGGGAGCAGCAAGAATCCTCCAGGCCCCACAGGAAACTTGCAATCTGCTGCCGGCCCTGTTTGCCCATTTCTGAAATCAACAAGCCAGTTCAGCATAATGGAACAGCGGATTCCCAGATCCTTCATGTCTCCTCCTTTAACCCCATGTTGAAGTGGAGCACCTGTTTGGCACTTTTGTCTGACAAATTATGGTTAAACGAAGTCTAAACCTCAACATTGATCAGGTGCTCATGGGTTGGTGGTGTAGCTGTTTCCCCATCAACTTTGTGCCTGTTTCAGATGGAAGTTGAATCCACACTCTGGCAACTGTTCACTGTAGCTGCATACTGATTTGTTTCTTTCTGGTTCCCTTTTTGATTTCACACATAGCTAGAATGTTGTTCTATGACTGCTGTAAATGCTCCACTGCAATTAGTCAGTGGAAAACATGATGGTAATTTACCCATTTTTCCCTTAGGAATGGGAGTTCTCAATGCTCATTATCTCTCCATGACATCATGGCTGTGGTCAGGGACTAACTACGAGGTGTTGAGTGTGTTAAGCAATAATCTGTTGCTTCCCAGAAGGCAGCAACATTCACTCAAATTGTATCTGAAAAAACTTGTGCATACAAATCATGATTTTCAATCCATTATAATTAACGTGTCTCTTCATGGAATTACTCCTAATACTTGGAGGAGCAAGATAATGCAGGCAATTCCATTTTCACTAGGTCCAGGATTATTAGGATGGTGGGGAGGGGGGTCGCCTTAGCAATGGATGGGAAAATATTCTTGCTTATACTGCCCGCCCCACTGCCATTTAAATTCTGACAAGTGCTGAATTGGCTAGCGATGTGATTTCTACTCCATGATCAGGAGGGAATACTGCCTCTGAGAGATGCCAGCCAATCCCAAAGTCTAAACAGGGTTAGATTTTAGGCTTCCTCTCCGTCTCTGAACTCCTCTGGCCAGCCTGAAAAACAAGGCTGGATGGGAAACAGCCTTTCAATAAGTTGCCTCTTCAGGGCCTCAATTAGGGCAAGGGCGTGCAGGGCTGGCTCAGTGTGAAACTGCACAGAGGTCCTCGTGGACAGGAACCTACTGTGAAGGGCAATCTGAACAACTAACCAATTTTAAAGCCACCACTACACTCCCAAATACAATATAATGGCAAGGGAAACATATAGCTTTTTTATTATCAATAATTTAATAAATTCTGTTCCATTTTCCATTTGGTCCAAGCCAAAATTATTATATCTTCTTTAAGGACTTGACAAAGGAAAGATGATCCAGATGTTCTTCCCTATTTCATTCCTTTTGTTCTGTCTCAGCTGTAGGTGGAGCTATTTGTCAAACTAGACTGCACACATGATTGGCTTTAAATCACAAACTAGACTTAAGGAATTTGAAATAAATCTGGATTTCATTTCTTATGAATGTCCTCATTTTTCAACATTCCATTTCAAGTGACAAAGCTATCAACATTCACAGTATTTGGAGGCATAATCATTATGTAGTTGTTTACTTCACATCAGGCTTTTTGGGAGGAATGCATGAGTTTCAGAACATAGAACACAGAACATAGATACCTACTGTGCAGAAACAGACCCTTCGGCCCATCGAGTCTGCACTGACCACAATCCCACCCAGGCCCTATCCTTACACATTTACCTGCTAATCCCTCTAACCTACACATCCCAGGACTCTAAGGGGTAATTTTAGCATGGCCAATCAACTATCTTTGGACTGTGGGAGGAAACCGGAGCACCCAGAGGAAACCCACACAGATACAAGGAGAACATGCAAACTCCACACAGACAGTGCCCTGAGCCGGGAATTGAACCCAGGACTTTGGAGCTGTGAAGCAGCAGTGAATGAATAATGCATTTTTTTAATGTGGCATAAATAGATAAATTGTAACATTACATATATGTAATATGAAATTGTGGCGATTTTGCTCTGGTCAATATGTATTAACACTGTTATAAGCTGGAAGATTAGCTGGGATCTTCAGAACACAACAACGATTGTCGGATTGTTGCTCGGCTCACACTGTTCCTGAGTGAGTATTATGGATGATGTGGAGATGCTGGTGTTGGACTGGGGTCAACACAGTAAGAAGTCTGACAACACCAGGTTTAAGTCCAACCGATTTATTTGATAGTAAACTCACAAGCTTTTGAGGTTTCCCTCTTCGTCAGGTGAAGAGGGAAACCTCAAAAGCTTGTGAGTTTAGTATCAAATGTATCTGTTGGACTTAAACCTGGCATTGTCAGGCTTCTTACTAAGTATTATGGAACAGACCCCAGCCTCTGACTCGAGCTCGGAATCCGAGGCATCCACGGAGGGTCCTGGGAACAGGTGAATTTCCCAGTAGATATTGAAACTTCTGGACAATTCCCATGTAGTTAGCAGCTCAAGACTTCCGTGGGATCCCAATGCACGTCTTTGGTTGTACAACCTGTCTCCAATTGAAAAATTAGTTCCAAGGGCTCTAAATGCATCTTCTAACAAAACTTTTAAAAGAGAATGTTTACAAGTTTGCTCCAAAAAGTGAACAATGGAAGTTTCCCTGTTAACATTTACAGTATCATTTCCCCCAATATTATCCACATAGAGATCTAAAATAAAATGGGAAACAACTGAAAATTTACAATATGATATTTTATCCAGTTTGAATTATCAACAGTCATCAAAGTTCTGTTATTTATCTGCATCTGATTTGGCACACCAGCCATTAAAACACAAGCGTTAAGAAACATTGGAAGACAAATTTCTTTCAAATTACTGAGGGCAGCCTATCCTTTTCTGTTAGCAAAACATTTTCCCATTTTCAATTCTATATAAGGTTTAAAGCACTGCTCTGTTTAAATTAAAGAAAATGTTTACTTCCAGCTGTACAGGAGAAGGAAAGCAGATTCCATGATCATATTTGTTTTACATGTGCTATATCACATTGTCATGCCAACTAAACTCTTTGCTATTTATGACAATAGAGGTCCAGGCAGGACATATCTAAACTGGCTAACGACTACCCCAGCAGCCTCCTCTCGATCATCTGCAGTGATGGAAGCTATTGTTGACACTGGTGTCACGGGACACTTATTCACAAACAACCTGGTTGCTAATGCTTAGTTTAGGTTCTATCAAGGCCAGTCATTTCTGACTTCATTGCAAGCTTGGCCCAAACATGGAGAAAGGAGCTGAGCTCTGGAGGATTGGTGAGAGCAAGAGCCCTTGACCAAAATAGCCCTAGTAACGGGAATCTGGTGGAAAATTCTACACTCACTGGAGTCATACCTGGCATAAAGGAACACAGTTGTGATGGTTGGAAGTCAATCATCTCAGTTCCAGGTAATCACTACATGAATTCTCACAGTTGTGTCCTAGGCATAACCATTTGCTTCATCAATGACGCTCTCTTGAACATAACATCAGGAATAGGGATGTTTGTTCGCTGATGATTGCACAATATTCAGTACTATTTGTAACTCTTCAGATATTGAAGCAATCCACCGTAAGAGCTGGACAATATTAAGACTTGGGCCAACAAGCAGCAAGTGACATTCATGCCACACAAGTGTGAGGAAATTACCATTTCCAACAAAAGACAACCCAACCGTCTTCCCTTGACATTCAATGGCATTACCATGGTTGAATCCTTCCACCGTCAAAACACCAGGCATTAACATTGACCATAAACCAAACTGGATTGGCCATGTAATTACTGTGGCAAAAAGAGCAGATCAGAGGGTGGAACTTCTTTGGAGGATAACTTGCCTCCTGAATCCTCACAATCTACAAGGCACAAGTCAAGAGTTTGGTGGAATATTCTCCATTTGCCTAGATGAGTGTAGCTCTAATAATACTGAAGAAGTTCAGCACCATCTAAAACAAAGCAGCCCATTTGATCAGCACCCTTTCCACCACATAAATATTCAACTCTTCTCCCAATGGTGCACAGTGATGGCCATATGTACCACATACAAGATGCATGGCAACAACTCACCAAGGCTCTTTCAATAGCACCTTCAAAATCAATGATCTTTATCACCTAGAAGGACAGCAGATACATAGGAATACCACCACATCCAAGTTCCCTTTCAAGTCACATTTCTTCCTGACTTGGAAATATATCACTGTTCCTTTGCACTCACTGGGTCAAAAATATTGAAATTTCCTAGCTACACCATATGAATGGTTCAAGAAAGCAGCTCACCACCACCTTTTCAAACACTATATGACATTTTCATTTCAAATGGTGAGAACATGATCCATAATTTCAGGTTTCCTGACCCGATTCTCACCTCCAGTGGGAGACAAAAGTATAGAGAACCATATCCTCGAGTTGACCTGTATTATTAGCTTGGATTTTCTTCACATAAGATTCCTTCCTAAATAGTTCTGTTCTCCCATCCCTCAAAATTTTATTTATCCCCTGGTTGTTCCTGTTCTTAAAAAAGTATCTTCACCATTATTTTCAAACTTGAAAAGTATAAAAAGAAGCAAGTACATATGACTTACTGACATCTCAAAATTAAAGTAGATCAAATTCGTAAGCCTGCTTTTATCAACCGTGAATGCCGACCTCTTAAGTTCTCGTGCTATGTTTACTGAAGGTTTACCGCAGCTCATTGTATCTACATATAATACTTCGCTCTGCATCTTATCAGCTGCCAATCAGACACATGTACGATGATGATTAAAAAGGTGCATTTTACTTGTTTTCAAATGTTAATCTTCGTTGTTTGTCAGCAGATGTGCCCATTGGAAAGAAAGGACTCCATTGTTTGTGTGACATTGTCTAGAAATTATCTTTGATGATAATAACAACTGAATACAGTACTCGATGATAGAGACTAGGGAACAGATGTTATTCTGAATTACCTAGCCTGCAATGTGGATATTGCTCCTTAAATTAACTCTAGTGCTAGGTCTCTCTTATAGCTGGAATTATTTTGTGAATCATAGGGAAATACAATGAATGAATCTGCACAGTCCCAAGTTTTCAGCATAGTTACTACATGGGGTGAGCCAGAAGCTGCTGGAAGCAATATCTGACCCAGTTGCAAGGCCTCCAGTTTCTGTAAGCACCATCTCCAACAACGTTACAGATCTAAATTTCATGCCCTTGACCCCAATCTGTTCAGTTCCTTATACATTTTTTAAAATTATCGCAAGAAGGGATTTGACTCATTAGAAGGTTGTGCAAATTTTGTTCTCTCGATGGATCCACCACACAGGTCACCTCCTAGATAAACTTATCTCATCAGCTGATCTCGCACACAAAGGCTTCTCAACGAACTTTACGGGCAGAGTTAAATACTTAATAAAATGTAATTCATCACAGTGCCCAAGAATAATTGTTGGGGGAAAATTGTGTGCAAGAAATTCAACCCCCTCTAGTGATATTTTTGTGAATTTTTAAAAATATTTTAACAAAGAACAAAGAACAACACAGCACGGGAAACAGGCCCTTCGGCCCAACGAGCCCGTGCCGCCATCCTAACGTCTTAATGACATATAGAGACCAATATAGGGACAATTTGTTACCCAACCAGCCTAAGAGCACATTTTTGGGATGTGGGAGGAAACCGGAGCACCCGGAGAAAACCCACGCAACCATGGGGAGAACACGCAAACTCCCGCAGACACAGGCCCGAATCCATGTGTCTGCACAGCAACAGCGATAGTCTCTGAGCTGTCATGTTGCCCATCTGATGGTCCAGTTTAAGCATACACTAACGACATGAAGCACGAGGCCACTCCTGAAGTAACATCCAGGAGCAGCCCTCGCACGACCTGCCGAATGCATGCACCTTGTTGGTCAACAAGGTGGACCGAACAGCCTGTGGAAACAATTAAAGTATTTAAACAGTCCTCCTATATCCCTCTTTTATTTACCTTTTCACATGGAAGACATTTTTAGCGATGACATCACTGCACTCTCAATTTACTAATGGGAAGACAGATCAAGCAGAAAACAATGCCCTTTTAAGCACTTCTTTACAAACTCAACCCAACCAATGAAGGACACGGTGCTGCACCAGTTGCAAAACATCTCTGTTTTCAGACTCAGTTAAGTCCTGATAAACTTGGCATAATCTTGCCAAGAAATATATCACATGGATATATGGCGCTCATACAGCAAATTTTAAATTATTATGCGATAGTTGTTATGATTCACATCTACAAATTCTTCTCTAGCCACACATCATCCTGACTTGGAAATATAATCACTGTTCCTTCATTGTTGCTGGGTCAAAATCCTGGAAATTCCTCGCTAACAGCACTGTAGGTGTATCAACATCACACGGACTGCAGCAGTTCAATAAGTCAGTTCATCACTTTTTTAAAGGCAATTGGAGATAGGCAATAAATGCTAGCCTAGTGAGTGACACTCACATCCCGTGAAAGAATAAACATTTTAAAAATTGTTAACACACACACTTGAAATGTTGGCTCTCTTCTCTTCCCACAGATGTTGTCAGACATGCTGAGATTTTCCATCATTTTCTGTTTTTGCCATACCTACAAACTACTAACTGCTTCATATCTTCTGGCCTCCAGATCATCAGAAGCCCAGGGCCAGAATTTCCCAATTTTGCACTCGTCCATATTAGTGGGATCTTTTAGTCCCGCTAATGTGGCCCGTGTTGCGAGTTTCCTGGTGTTGGTGATGGAGGTCGGGATTGGGGTGCATTCAATGAGAAAACGAGAAATCCCATTGACAATAATGGGATCAAAAGATCCTGCCTGCAGCCAATAGTGAGCCATCAATAAACAGGGCAGGAGGTGCTGAAAATCCCACCCCAGCTATATAACCCGACACATGTATCAGGGCCCCAAAGAAGTCCTGATATGCTAATTTCGCAGGTATTTCCGAGGAAGTTTGAATTTCCTCCTCAGGACCTTCCAAAATTTAAAGTTGAAGACTTTGGCAGTTTTGATTTATTTATTTCAATAATTACCCATAAATATTGGACAGAAAAAACCCAGTCTGACTTCTGAATAAAACTGTGGGGAGGCCTGAAAATTGACTGGCTCAAACATTCTTCTGGCAGCAGGCAGAATAGTGACCTCCCAAAATTAGCCGTCACTGTCTCTTTTATATTTAGTGCAACAAATTTACCTCTATAGTTATGAAGTATTGTACAAAAAATTGGGGGTTTCATTGAAACAGAGGGTCCTGTGATTTTCAAAATTTCAATTGGTTTGTGGGTCAGTGGAAAGAGGATACAGACTGAGATCATTTAGTGTAACAAAGGTTGAAGTTAGCAAAAACGTTTGTACACAGAACACTATTAGAAAATAGAATTATTTACTATAAATCAAAAGTACAAAAGAATGGAGGTGGGATTACAGTAAACAGTCTCACCGTCACTGTCACAATAGCTATCTTCTGTGCTACAATTTTAATAATTCTATAGTTGAAGACAGGTAGAAAATATGCTGCCCCACTAAGCACAAAATCAAGAGTTATTTATTTGGCAGTTTAGACTTTAGCCTCTTGGCTGACAGAAATGGGGCACTGAGACATTAATTAGCAGTGACAACAAAGATTGCCCTGGTTAATAAAATCTACATTATGCGTGCTGCAGATCTTTAATACTTAGGGAAGTAACTGTGTTAAAGGAAATACATGTCAAGTATCCTTTATCTGAAACCCTCAGAGTCAATCGCATTTCAGATTTCAGATATTTTTGGTTTTCAGATACCTCGTATAGACTTGAGCCTATTTCCATTACAACAGCCAAAGCCTAGGTTAGCAACAGCATTAAATAGCTAAACAAAATGGCTAGAAAAGCAAGATGTACCATTGAATAATAAATACAGTGTACCTGAACTAAGTTCCCAGCCATTATGCCATCTACAATTCTGCTTGTACGAGATGGTTTGCAAGATAAATAGTGCAGACAAACGACTAAAGCTCCTGCACTAAAGATTGGATGGCATCAGGAGGTTTGTGTCTGCTCAGGTTGGAGACTTCCTACATTAAAAGTTGATTGGGTTCTTGTCTGGTTGTGTCATTTTGTGCTCTAAAGGTTAGAAACCATAGAAATCCTACAGTGTGGGAAGAGGTGATTCAGCCCATCAAGTCTGCACTGACAACAATCCCACCCAGGCCCTATCCCCATATTTACCTGCTAACCCCATTAACCTACGCATCCCGGGACACTAAGGGGCAATTTAGCTCGGCCAATCCACCTAACCTGCAGATCTTTGGACTGTGGGAGGAAACCGGAGCACCCGAGGAAACCCATGCAGATACAGGGAGAACTTGCAAACTTTGCACAGACAGTGAACTGAGCCAGGAATTGAACCCAGGTCCCTGGAGCTATGAAGCAACAGTGCTAACCTCTATGCTACTGCGCTGCCCCATGTTTGTTTTCAAGTTTACAGATAAAGGGTATTCGACTTGTATTTTCTATATATTTGGAAGAAAAGTACGAAGGCCCGGATATTAATGGGGAAGTTGCAGGTGATGCCAAGAATGATCAAATAATCTGGCAAAGCTGAGGATGCAGAGGCCATGATCTTAATGGTGGGACATTTAATGACTACCCTTTTGTTTATTCGAATGTACAGCAAGTGGGAGAGAACACTATGGAGAGGGGCTGCAGCTGCAGACCCTCAGGACCGATACCCATTCAATTTTGGGGTGGAAATGGAGGCAGAGGAGTGGGGAACAGAGGATTGAGACTAGAGTGGGAAACATTGGTAAACAGGCTGTTTTTGAAGGCCCTGTAAGGATCACCCCTGATTCTCTTAGCCCACAAGAAATGCTGTAAGAAGCACATAGCTTGGGAAGCCAACTGTCCTGCTGAGTCCCTCAAGCTCTGAGTGGCTGTTCATGGCAGGCTGGGTTGCATTTTGCACATTTCACTTTTTAAATAGTCCTGTCACCTTTCAGGGGGCTGTTAATATACAGGGCTAGAAACTTCTCTTACTTCTTAAAATAAAAATTAATCTTTATTTTTAATTTTTACCCCTTGATGGAAGCATGTTAAGCTTATGAAAAAAGTCCTGAAATCTGGGGGAAAAGTCACTTGGTTGACATTAGAATTGATCCAGTAGCGAAGGATCTGCAGAGCGCTAATTCAAACATCTTAAGGATATTGAGGGTAAAAACAGTTTAACAACACGGCCCCGACTGGTTAATAATATTCAATGTATCTGTTTAGAATTTTAAACACTACTTTTCGAAATAGAATTTGGAGCAACAAGGAAGATCTTTCAGTGTCAGGGCATGTGTGTGACTGAGAGTTCTGTGAAAGTGAGATTATCATTTACACTCAAAGAGAAATAACAGAATGTGAAAACACTAAATCTTAGTTCATGATTTCCTTTCTGGTATGGAGATACAACTGTTAATGAACTTCCATTGCCTTGGCAAAGTTTTACAAAAACAGCAATGATTTCTACATTATTTTACATTTTTACTGGTTCACAACATGTACACTTCAAACTTCTACATTAAATGAGTATAGTTGGCAGACTTCCTGACAATGACAATTCTTACAGCAAATTGAATGTCTGAGAGGCATGTTAGAGAAACATACAATTGGTTATTCCAAATGATGTATAGATGCTTAGACCATGATGACAGCTTGGCTTTATTTGAGACCGCTCATTTGCAAGTAGTATCAAAATGGATTTAGGAGTATTAATATTATTATACTGGTTCCACAAAAACTATTGATTGCAAAATCTACTACACAAAGTAGGATTATTCGATGACAGAATATTCTCAGCACTAAATTCCTTTGAAGAAAACTGTGTAAAATAGATTAATGATGAATTTCATTAACTGGTGGACATTCACAGCTCTGGTCTGGTTGAAAACTCTATAACGCCTGGGCACTCTAAGTTAAAAGATCAAACTGCGACTGAAAGAAAACCTTTCATTTATTGGACAATGTATTACATCTCAATTTTAATTATTTACTTATGTGTTAAATTGATTCTTATGTAAGCTGAGCATCCAAGCCCATAACTTTTCTATCACAAAGGAATTATTATATTATCCACTTCCACTCCTAATTCAGTGCGTCTTCTGCTCAAACCTACAACATTTGTCATCTCCATTCACAGCTTTTGCTCAGTCTAGTTGGCAATCTCCAATTCTGAACTTAAACAAAACACTTATTCCTGCATTTAAACCCACATTATTGTCTTTTGGTTCCTGGATGTTCTTAATAATCACACTTTAGATTTGTAAAGAAGCGCACACTTCCAGGTGCATCACTGTAAAACCTGCCACACGCATGCATACATGTTCACACTCCTATCATTTTAACTGCTGGCTATGCTGATTCTTCAACTGTTCCAGGTAGGAACAGCTGGATGTGTGTGTCCTGCTCCATGTACTCAGTGAGCTATATTGACATAAATCTCACTACTACCTCCTACTCAGGCCACACAATACAAATTACAGACAGGCTCTAGTGACATGAGGATCAGACTTGGATGGCCTGAATTTTTGAATTGAAAGGGTCTTGCTTTCCAGCCTACAATTCAAGGTGCCCCACAGCCAATCTGTGCTCAAATGAGTGTTAAGTGACTGCAGCAGGAATGTCGGTTTTCACGAATGGAGGAAGTCTCGCTGCATTTGTAATATCTGGAGTTAACAACGTACTGATGACCATGAGACCATTGGTGGTTGTCAGAAAAACCCATCTGGTTCATTAATGTCATAGAATCATAGAACCGTACACTGCAGAAAGAGACCCTTCGGCCCATCGAGCCCTCACCGAACACAATTCCACCCGGGCCCTACTCCCATATCCCTAATATTAGACACACTAATCCCTCTAACCTACGCATCCCAGGACACTAAAGGGCAATTTTTTGGCATGGTCAATCAACGTAACGCGCACATCTTTGGATCTTGTCCTATAGGGAAGGAAATCTGCTTTCCTTACTGGTCTGGCCTACATGTGACTCTCGAGCCACAGCAGTGTCATTGGCTCTCAACTGCCCTCTCAAATGGCCTAGCAAGCCACTTAGTTCAAGGACATCTTGGAGTCAGCCAGTGAAGCGCATGCCCATGAATGAATTTTTAAAAAACTGGCAACACTCCAACCATGCAACAATAGCATTGCAGTAGAGTGGACAAAAGCGGAAGTTCAGGAGGGTGGCAGAGGACTGGAAGGCAGCGGCTCAGATAAGGTGCAGGGGTCCAGGCTGTGGAGAGTGGGAAAGGCCTTAGAGGTTGGGGGCAATGTTGTCATGGGGAGACGCCTGGATGGGGGAGGGAAAGGGGGTGAGAGATCCAGAGGCCACTGGACCTTATGGGGAAAGCTCAGCTTCAGAAAGGGGCTCCTGACCCAGTAGAGATGGTTCAAACAGCAACAGGTCATCTCCTGGCAGCTGCAGAATAGTTGAGGGCAGTGGGTGGGTGGGGATGGGGAGCTGGTAATGGGATAAGGAAAGGGTTAAAAGTTGTGCCCATCGAGAAGGTACACAAGATTGTTGTACGTTCCCAGCACAGTCAAATAGGAGATTTTTAAAATGCAAGTCAATTGTTCCAATGGGACTGAAAGGGATAAAAGTTTCATTATAATTCTATGGTTGCATATAGTATTTGCATAATTCAGAGCACTGCCTTTTACACCATCAACTAGGATACTGACTAACCTTTCCAGAGTATCAGCTTGTGGCCCAACTTGTTGTAATTGTGGTGTAACCCCTATAACTGCATTATAAAAAGATCTGAACAGTAGTTGATTTCTTATTTAACTGATAAGAGAGTATTTCATTCTAACTTCGCTTTGTTAAAGTGCATCTATTTCAAACCCATTTCTTTAAGCATGTCATTCATAAATTCTAAGATAATGAAGCAGTCTGTGCCCCTATGCAGCAAGGCTTGAATATCATATTTGAGCTGATAAGTGGCAACTAACAGTTATACCACACAACAGCCAGTCAACAGTCATCTCTAACAAGAGACAGTTTAATCATATTTCCTTGCCATTCAATGGCATTACCATTGTTGAACATCTCACTATCAACATCCTGAAGGTTACCATTGACCAGAAACCTAACTGGACCAGCTACATAAATACTGTGAATACATAAGCAGATCATAGACTCTGGCAAGGAACCCCGCTAACCTGCCAAAGCCTCTTCATGATCTACAAAGCGTAAGTCAGGAGTGTGATGGAATACCTCCCACTTGTTTAGATGAGTGCAACTTCCAGGACACACAAAGAACAAAGAACAAAACAGCACCGGAAACAGACCCTTCGGCCCAACGAGCCTGCGCCGCCACCCCAATGTTCCCATCTCTACCCGCAATCCCTGTCCATGTTTATAGATCTATGGATTAAAAACCAAATTTGAGACAATTTAGGGAGAATTTGTTTTCCCAATTAGCCTAAGAGCACATCTTTGGGATGTGGGAGGAAACTGGAGCACCCGGAGACAACCCACGCAAGCACGGGGAGAATGCGCAAACTCCCACAGACACAGGCCCAAATCCATGTATCTGCACAGCACAGCGATAGTCACTGAGCTGTCGTGTTGCCCATCAAATGGTCCAGGTCAAGCGTACACTAACAACGTGAAGCACTAGGATACTCTCGAAAAAAGATCCAAGAGCAGTCCTCTCACGACCCATCGCGTGTATGTCCCTCGTTAGACAACAAGGTGGACCAAAGCACCTGTAGGATAAAAACAAGTACATCAATATCATCATCTATTTACAAACTTCCCAGGGACTCCCAAGGCTCATGATCCCTATTTTAAATCAGTTTTCTATACCCCTCCATTCCCATTCTGTTCATGTGACCATCTAAGTATTTCTTAAATAACTCCAGAGTACCTGCCTCCACCACTTCACTTGGCAGCGCATTCCATACCCCCACCACCCTCTGTGTGAAAAAACTCCCTCTAGCATCCAAATTATACCTTACCCCCCTCACCCTAAGCCCGTGACCTCTTGTGCTATTTGAGTCCATCCTAGGAAAAAGCTTAACCCTGTTTACTCTATCTATACCCCTCATAATCTTGTACACATCTATTAGATCTCCTCTAAGTCTACGTCTTTCTAAGGAAAACAGTCCCAATTTGCCTAACCTCTCCTTGTAACTCAGACCTTCCATACCAGGCAGCATCCTGGTAAACCTCCTCTGCACTCTTTCCAAAGTCTCCACGTCCTTCCGGTAGTAAGGCGACCAGAACTGGACACAGTATTCCAAATGAGGTCGAACCAACGTTTTATACAACTGCAACATTAAAGGCCAGCTCTTGTACTCTATACCCCTTCCTATAAAGGCTAACATACTATATGCTTTCTTCACAACCTTCTCCACTTGCTCTGCCACCTTCAGAGACTTGTTCACCTGCACCCCCAGGTCCCCCTGCGTTTCTATACTCTTAATAGGTCTACCCTTTATCATATACCTCCCCACTACATTCTTTCTCCCGAAAAGCATCACCTCACATTTATCAGGATTGAATTCCATCTGCCATCTGTCTGCCCAAGCTACCAGCCTATCTATGTCCTGCTGCATCGCCTGACAATGCTCCTCACTATCCGCAAGTCCAGCCATCTTTGTATCGTCTGCAAACTTGCTGATCAGTCCACTTACTCCCTCTTCCAAGTCATTTATATATATTACAAATAGAAGAGGTCCCAGTACCAAGCCCTGCGGCACACCACTAGTGACCGACCTCCAGCTAGAGAAACACCCTTCCACTATTACTCTCTGTCTCCTATTACCAAGTCAGTTACTTATCCATCTAGCTACATGTCCTTGTATCCCATTAGCCTTGACCTTCTCAACTAACTTCTCATGAGGGACTTTGTCAAACGCCTTACTAAAATCCATATAGACAACATCAACGGCTCGCCCTTCGTCCACCGTTTTCGTCACCTCCTCAAAATATTCTACCAGATTTGAAAGGCACGACCTCCCCTTAACAAATCCATGCTGTGTATCCCTAATCAGATTGCAACGCTCTAAGTGCCCATACATCCTATCTCTAAGAATCCCCTCCAACAGCTTCCCTACCACTGACATCAAACTCACCGGCCTATAATTTCCAGGGTTATCCCAACTACCCTTTTTAAACAACGGTACAACATTAGCTATTCTCCAGTCCTCTGGGACCTCACCTGTGTCCAAGGAAGAGACAAAGATTTGCGTCAGAGGCCCAGCAATTTCACCTCGCACCTCCCTAAGCAACCTGGGATAAATGCCATCAGGCCCCGGAGATTTATCAGTTTTAATGCTACCTAGAAGCTCTAACACTTCCTCCCTCGGTATGGATATTTCCCTCAACTGGTCTACAGCTCCCTCAGAGACAGGAGCTGTCAACAAACCCCTGTCCTTCGTGAATACCGACGCAAAGTATTCATTCAGGATCTCCGCCATTCCCTCGGGCTCTAAGCACATTCCCCTCCTCTGTCCCTAAGAGGTCTGATTTTTCCTCTAACCACCCTTTTATTCCTAACATAGGAATAAAAAGCCTTTGGGTTTTCCTTAATCCTATCTGCCAAAATCATTTCATGCCCCCTTTTTGCCCTTCTAACTCCCTGTTTGAGCTCCCTCCTACTCTCTCTATATTCCTTCAATGCTGTCTCGGTTCCCAGCTGCTTCGACCTATCATACGTTTCTCTTTTCTTCCTAACCAAGTCCTCAATATCCCTAGTAATCCACGGCTCTCTAATCCTATCTTTCCCATCTTTCCTCTTGGCCGGCACATATCTATCTTGCAACATTTTCAGTATTCCCTTGAAAGAGTCCCACATGCCTAGCGTGGACTTACCCTCAAACAACCGTTCCCAATCAGTTTCCCTAAGTTCCTGCCTAATTCGACCGTAGTTAGCTTTCCCCCAATTCAGCACCCTGCCCCTAGGGCAACAAGCATCCTTTTCCATCTGAATCCTAAAGTAGACAGAATTGTGGTCACTGTTAGCCACATGTTCCCCTATTACAACATCAACCACCTGCCCTGGCTCATTACTCAGAACTAAATCCAATATAGCCCCTTCTCTAGTCAGGCTAGCCACATACCGCTCCAACGATCCTTCCAGTACACATTTTATAAATTCCTGCCCATCCAAACCCCCAGCTCTTGGTACTTTCCAATCCACCCTAGGGATATTAAAATCTCCCACTATAACGACTCTGTTCTTTCTGCACCTATCCAAAATGTCTTTACATATGCCTTCTTCAACTGCCCGTGGGCTGTTGGGTGGCCTATAATACACCCCTAGCATAGTAATTGCCCCCTTTCTATTCCTCAACTCCACCCACAGCAACTCCACTCCTAACTCCTCTGTATTGTCCTCCCTCTGCACTGCCGTGATGCTCTTCTTAACTAACAATGCCACTTCTCCACCTCTTCTGGACCGTCCTCTGTCACACCTGAAACACTTATACCCAGGAATGTTCAGTTGCCACTGCTCCCCTTCCTTTAACCACGTCTCTGTCACTGCAACCACATCCAAGTTCCTCACAAACATTAAGGCCCTAAGTTCATCCGTTTTTCCCGTTACGCTCCTCGGATTGAAACAGGCACACTCTAGACCTCCAAGACCACTCAGAACCTCCTTCTCCCCGGTGCATCTCTTCTCATCCAAGCTTACTCTATCTCCCATCTCGCTTTCTACCGAGCTATCGGTCTCAGCCCCTCCCTCTCTCCATACTAGTTTAAATCCTGCTGAAACACTCCAGCTAACCTCCCAGCTAAGATATTCACACCCTTCCCATTCAAGTGTTCCCCATCCCTTCTATACAGGTGCCCTTCTTTCACAAAGAATTCCCAGTTATCCACAAATATGAAACCCTCTAGTCCTTCAGCCACGCATTCAGCTGTAGGATCTCATTTCTCCTGGCTCCGCTATTACCCGCGCCTGGAAGCAGACCTGAGACTGCCACCTTCGAGGCCCTGCTCTTCAGCCTACCCCCCAACTCCCTGAACTGCCTTCTTATATCCTCCCTGCTCTTCCTTCCTACGTCCTTCTCTCCTACGTGAATAATCACATCCGCCTGGGTCCCCTCACCCTTCAAAATGCCCTCTACCCTGTCCGACACATCTTGCATCCCTGCTCCAGGGAGGCAAACTACCATCCTGGAGTCCCACCTTGGACCACAGAAGCGTCTATCTATTCCTTTAACCCTCCCATCCCCCACCATTATCTCCCTTTTAGCCCCTTTCCTCCCCTTTGAGGTATTCTGGTCCTTGTGCCTTGCCTTTTTTAACCCTCTGCCCTCGATATTTTGGGGGGCTGCCACTGGGGAAGTCTTTGGACTGTCTCCCCTCTCCTTGTTCCCCTTCCTGACAGTAATCCACCTGGAAGGGTCAGGTTCCCCCGCCTTAGGCTCCGGGTCTGCCTGAAACCATCCAGGGAAAAGGAGCCCACTTGATTAGCACCACAACCACTGCCTTAAACATTCATTTACTCCCTCCACCATGTGACTACAACAGGTACCTCTACAAGATACATAGCAGCATCTTGCCAAGGTTCATTCAATAGGATCTTTCAAACCTGTGACCTCTACCACCTAGAAGGACAAGGATAGTAGGCGTATGGGAATATTTCCATTTGCAAATTTCCCTCCCACTGTCCTGTGGTGCAGCATCCTGACTTAGAAATGTATCGCTGTTCCTTCATCACCTCTAGATCAAATTCCTGGACCATCTTCTCAAACAGCACTGTGGGAGTGGACTGCTGTGGTTCGAGAAGATGACTTGCAACACATTAAGGGCAATTTGAGATGAGAAATAAATGTTAGTCTTGCCAATTATGCTCATATCCCAAGAATGAATCAAAAAAATTATTTTAATTATTCAGGGTAAAGAGCTGTATATCTCAGTAAAGCTTGACACCATCATAAATTTGTGTTATTTAGGAGTAGCTATTAAAGCTTGTAGCATAAGCAACCACTTAAAATTTTAATTTATGAATTTAATGGCCCACAAACTGCTGCGGTATTTCAGTATAATTATGATACCTTTTGTCTTTAAAATTAAATCTAAGTAGAGATAATGTGAATGAAAGGAGGTGTGAAATGAATTGTAACCATCTGTTACAAGAAAGAAATGCATGTTCAAAATGTAAATTCAGAGAATAATATCTCAAAGAGTCTGAGAAAGATCATCCAGGTTCTAATCATGAAATGCAAATGTTAGAATGGAGAATTAAATGATGACAGACAGAAATAATGGATTGAGGCACTGGAATGGAACTTTCTAAAAAAATAATTTTCTAAGCTATTGAATGAAAAAAAAATTTATGACAATGATGTGAACACAGTGAATTCAGGGTGTTATACATCACCAAGCATGCCTGATTGAAGAGATGAATATCAATAATGTAGCCTCTTTACAACTGATGGGTAAATGTCGAGCTTCGAACAAGTTCCCTTCCTGCTGCACAGAAATTTAGCTTCTACTTGCAAATCATATATAATGCTTTTCCCATTAATTAGCATCTCTGAAATACTTTAAATTTTCATTTCAATCATCTTTTGTTATGCCTTTCATGAACCTGCAGTCACTGCAGCATTGTTAATGAGACCTATTCTTCAAGGCTCTGCTAAGATATTTATGGCACTCAGTAATGTCAATCAGGAGCAAAGCCAAGTTCACAGTTGAGTGGCTTCAACTGGCACCTACCGAGACCCAACCAGGATGACGCACTGTCAGCTGTGCTGAGAAAGTAGGTCAGGTTTCAGCTTATCTGTTATTCCCTCCTCACTGCAAAAAAATTTGAATGTTGCCTTGGCAACAGGATCTCGTTGGATACTGCAAGGTCACTAAAGGGCAGTGCACAAAGGTTTTCGTCAAATAAAATGAAGAAAAAAGCATTAAGCTAGACTGACATCGCTCAGGAAAAAAAATCTAGGCGCACAGATTAAGAAAAATAATTTAAAACAATGGATTTTATGCAGAAACACATGCTAAAATACTTAGGGGAAGTAAATCAATCACACCCAACCTAAATACTATATTCAGGTTCAACATATTAGCATAATCACTCCCTCCCAAATTTCCATGCTCATGACAGAAAACTTTGGGCTGTGACAAATTCATTTTTTGGACAAATGCTTTACTGAGACAATACACTGGTTAGCAACAGGGATTATATTTTGCAGAAAAGCTGTTCTTTAAGTTAAATGTTAATGTTTTTGATGAGTGATAAATGGGTAAGAGAAATTTAAAAACCTTCAATTTCAGTTATTCTATCAACTGAAGATCATGTCACCCAATCAGGCCAGAGTGCGTGAGTCATGGTGCTGAGCATGGGTTGTCTCTGTCAGTGAGGAGTCGTGGAGGATGATAGCTTTATATACCTCTCTAAATAGTCATCCATTTGTTAATCTAATTGATGGTTGCCTGTCTTTGCAGGATGCTACATTTGGTAATGAGGATCAGTCGGAATACCTTCCTACTGCTGTAAAAATTGGCAGAGCAGACCTTGTGTGGAAGAAAACTCGTTCAGCAATCTGTTAGTATCAGAATGTCCCTTTTTACCAGACTCAATCCACTTGACTCAAAATAGAGCAGTGAGTGCAATATGTAGAATACCTGCACTTTTTTTTAAGGCTTTTTTTTGTATTAAAACAAGTTTAGATCTCATATTTCCCAATTTGGCACGGAGGGGAGAAGTAAAACAGGAAACAAAAGAAGCATGACTTCACAAAAATGGAGAGCATTTGAGGTGGACAACTTGGGGTGTATGTGAAAAAATTATGGTATAGGTCCAAATGAATCCTTGAAACAGTCATAGACTCTTGTATGAAATAGTTGTCCCAGAAAAAAGGATAAAAAAGCAATTGGACTATTTGAAAAAGAGAGAATTGCACATAGAACTATGGGGGCAGCCTCTACTGTGTCTGTCAATTCTATTGCTCCAACGAAAATAATGCAGCAACAAGCAACCCGAGGAAGAGCCAAGTAATGTTCCAGTGGGAATGTGAGAAGTTATCTGCAATGATGCATCTTCACAAGTCAAGAATCCACCCATTGAGAATCAAACCAAAGTTACCTCTACTGCCAGAGCAAATGCTAGTGTCTGCGACGGCCCTAAAGGATCAGGAAGTCCCCGGACCGATTTATCTTATAAAGGACTGTGTTTTATATTACAGAGTCATCAAATCCCTACAGTGCAGAAGAGGCGATTTGGCCCATCAAGTCTGCACTGACTGTAACATTGTCATACCTACCCCTCTCCCCCATCCTATCTCTGTAACCTCATACATGTACTACAGCTAATCTACCCAATCTTCATTTCTTTGGGCTATGGGAGGAATTTGGAGCACCAGGAAGAAAGCCACGCTTACACGGGGAGAATGTACAAACTCCCGACAGACAGTCACCCAAGCCCAGAATTGAATGCAGGGTTGTCAGAGCTGTGATGCAGCAGTGCTAACCACTGTGCCATCGTGCTACCCACATATCTAATTGTGTAATATTATAAATAGTTAATTGAAATGTGTTAATCAGGAATTTGAGAGGATAGGGATGTGGTAAGCATGACCTTTCAAGGGTCAAGGTCTTGGAGGCTCATTTGACCAATTAGCCAAGAGCGTATGAATCCTGGAATTGTGCTTGGGTTTTCCCTGCCAGTTAGGAATCTGGAGTTGTGGAGTATGGTAATCTTTATGTATTTCTGTACATTGCTGTTCATTTGTTAGTCTACTTAGTGGGTTGCCCATTTTGCAAGATACTATACATTCATTCTCAGGATGATATGGTACATTAAATCAGTGAGTTTTTACACATTTTAATTATCCATTCCAGACATGAACAAGCATGCAACAGGCTACGATTTCCTCAACGTACTTCTTTGTATCACATCCACTGTGCTAATCTGGAACAAAGCCAGAGGTCACAGCCTGTCAGCTAAAAGCCGCATTGAGACATAAAAGTTGGATACTGATGATATAATTCATAGTTCAACATTAAAAGAATAAAAGACTTGCATTTATACAGCTCCTTTTATAATCGCAGATGTCTCAGAGCATTTTACAGCCAGTGAAGTACTTTTGAAGCTTAGTCATTGTTCTTATGTAGGAAACACAGCAGTCAACATACACAACTGGAGCTCCTACAAACAGTAATGTGAAAATGACCAGATAAACTGTTTTTG
This sequence comes from Sphyrna mokarran, assembly GCA_024679065.1. Classification (NCBI taxonomy): domain Eukaryota; kingdom Metazoa; phylum Chordata; class Chondrichthyes; order Carcharhiniformes; family Carcharhinidae; genus Sphyrna; species Sphyrna mokarran. The sequence goes on from JAGIQG010000001.1 coordinate 131,286,138, forward strand.
AGATGTAGACTGAGGGATAAAGTGGCCAGGACAAAGCCATAGGATATTTTATATCCACCTAAGTAGGAAGATGGAGTCCCAGTTTAATATGTCACCAGAAAGGCAGTGCAGCATTCCTTCAGCACTGCACTGGAGGATCGACATTATGTTTGATACTCAGATCCTAGAGCGGGGTTTGAAGTAGAGCTTTATGAGTCAGAGGTAAGAGCGCCAGCGACTGAGCTACAACCGAAACTCAGCTTAGTGGCTAGAGTGCTCCTGTAACCCCAGTTCTAGAAGAAAATGACCTTAGCGAGCATTGCACTAAGTTTAAATCAGGCAAGTGTCTTTGTTGTGCTGTACTGTCCAATGGAGAGTTGAGAACGACATCAATAACTCCATGGTTGATGAGTTCTCATCTCATCTGTATTGTGATGACCAATTTCCAAATTTAGATATGGCAATTCCTTCATGGAAGAATCGCTCTCTCAAACTGCTCTCTGATTGGTTAGAGAACAGCTTTGCTGAGACCTAGTAATCATCACCAACTTTCCCCATAACATTCTCCTATCTTGTGAATATTTTATTATAAAACTATACTTACTATCACCAGGTACTTTTAAAATGATTTACTTTTCTCAATCCCAATTGGTTTTGTTGGAAGTTTGTTTTGCATAGCACCCAAATCACTGAAAAACAATGACCCAGAGTTTTGCCACCACAGAGAAATTCCACTTTGGCAAAATGGTGGCTGAGCCCAGAAATCCTAAGTCCTGTCCCCAATCATAGCAGTTCTTATTTTCAAGAAGGTTGCAGAGGCAACTGGTCAGTTAGATCATCATCTGTCTTTACTGAAGTAGGATTTTGGTGGGCCAGGAACGTGAAACGCAATGTGTGCTGATTAGATCAGCTAGGAACTAATCTGAACTTGGAGGAGTTCTTGGAGGTGGCAAGGAATAGTTCAATTGCACGGAATCAACCTTCTGGTGTTAGATTGAATGGCTAAGACTACGTGCATGGCCCTTCTTCGGGACAGCAGCTGCAACCATTGGCCACTCACTGGAAGGGTTTGCTCTTCCATCCCATTGTGATAACCCATTTTTAATTCAAACTTTAAAGAGCCCGCTTCAAGAGCACACCCTCTGTTTTTAACTGGATGGCAATGATGTTCTCTTGCCATTAACAAGACCTCCAGTTTTGAGGGCCTGCCCATCATCTTTAACTATACAGTGTGCCGCCCTGACATGAATTGACCACGTCAGGGAAAATCACATTGATTGACTGTTCTGGCCCCTCTTGGACAGCACTGTTTAGAAGTCTGCGTGGAAAGTCCTGTCCATGTTTGGTTCCCACTCACTGCACTCCATGTGCGAGTTGACTTGGTAATGCTGCAGCCCCAATACGGGCCCAACAGAATATTGTATCGCTTGAGAGAACAGTCATCTTGCACACAGACGAGGATAAATAGCAATCATATAGCTGAGTGGGTCATGGCGCACAGAACAAGTACAGTCAGTACTGATCATAGAATCATAGAAATCCTACAGTGCAGAAGGAGGCCATTCAGCCCATCGAGCCTGCACCAACAACAATCCCACCCAAGCTCTATCCTTGTAACCCTGTGTATTTACACTGTTAATCCCCTAAACTAAGGGGCAATTTAGCATGGCCTAACTGGCACATCTTTGGACTGTGAGAGGAAACCCATACAGACACAGGGAGAATGTGCAAACTCCACACAGATAGTGACCTGAGGCCAAATTGAATCAGAGTCCCTAGTGCTGTGAAGCAGCAGTGCTAACCACTGTGCCACTATTCTGCCCTATAAATGAGCCATTTTCAAGCTTCTTATTTACATTTTTTTTAGCAAACAGAATGAAAGATTTCCCTTTGCATTTTCTCTAATCTGAAATCTGTACACTTTATTCTGCATATTGGGCTATATTCTTATTCAAACCTGAAAAGCAATACATAACTGTTTTGTCCAAGAACTATAAACAGTGATAACTTGCAGTCTCACCCATGGCCTGAAGCCTCTCGTTCTTTGTACATAGTTATGGATGAACCCTTCAATATGGGACAAAGAGTTAAAGATCCAGCTCTGAACTATATATACTTTTCATACACAACATACCTACATTTTGTCATAAAAACCTAACTCAACAAATAGCAACAAATGTCAGATGTGTCATTTTAATGACAAGTCATGCCCCCCATTAATGCATATATGCTTGATTTCATTTTGTCGCTCACTATGAAATTAGCAATCATGTAACTGTAAAGACTTTGCATTATTTATGCAGATTTGTTTAAGCTTTCATGCCTTTCTTCATCATGTTTCTTCCCATCACATCCTGCTCTGGGACACGGTGGTATTTTGTGAATTTTAACTTTAACTATTACAAAATTAATATTTATTTTAAAATAACGTGCAACATACTAACATATTTATTCTACACTAAAGAAGGAGTCTCATTCATCCATATCCATCCACAACCTACAGAGGGAAAGGTTTATTTTCAGAGTCCTTACATTTGGGAAAGGATATCACAAGCAGCAAACATACACATCGAAGATGGAAACTGACATGCAATTTTCCAATAAATGCTTGAGGTGTGTAAGGTATCTTGCTTTACAAATCAGGGCTGAGCTATTCTACTCTGAACATTGCATCAACTGTGCCTAACCTCCGGTGAACACTCCTCAGTTCAGCAGTGTGACAATTTCTGATTTCTCACATCAGCTTCAAGGTTTCCACACCATAGTCACCAGGGAAACTGCTAGGCTAACTTCATGAGAAGTTAGCCAAAGACTCAAATGCAGACACATATCCCCCCACTGACAACTAAATTGAGAACACCTAGCACTTTCATACACAGCTCAAACGAGGCAGTCAAGGACATTTTCATCCTAATAGTTTAGGATGGATTTGGCCCCATGTCCTTCGGGTATCAGTCAGTCATTTCAATGATATTTAATATTTCTAAAAAGTAAAATGTACAAGTCAAGATAAAGAGATCTTGACAGCACCATTTTTGTTATAAGATTTGTTTTCTGTTATTAACAAACAGAATCTAACCATGATGTTAAGTGAATATTTAAGGTGATCTTGCTATAAAGCTTCACTATGTACATTGCTTAGCTACAATTACTGACCAAGATTGTGCATTCAAGGGACAATGGCTTCAGGAAGCCATAACAGGGATAAAAGAACAATGGGGGGAAGAAGGATAACTCACTGCTGACCTTGAAGAAAGTTATCTAAAGGTTGGATCTTTGTGATGCGGCTTCCTCCTGTCCAGCCAAAGTTAAATCTGGCACCCGTTCAAAGGATGTCTTGCTATTCAGCAACACTGATATCAGCCAGCAGTAAGCAGCCAACCAACTAAGCATGACTTTCTCTAGGGTTTTACGGTAAGCTTAATAATGTTGAAGTGGGAATTTTGTCCAACTGCAGTCTGTGGGAACCCATTCAGAGCATCTAATGGAGGCTTACTAGCAGCAGCTTCTAGATTCCAAGTTCCCATACATGGCTGGAGTCCTGAAACTTTTGTCAGTATCATGGGAGTATTGGTGGTGGACAATGACAGTTTCATCATCTTTATCACAGTAAAATCTGAGATTTTCCTCACTTCACACAATGCTGCTCTTCAAAGCTTCATGTGTTTCATTTTTCAAGGTCACCTTTATGAAAAAAGGTGCTTATAAAAATTCAATAACAAATCCAATTGAAAAGCATCACTTGCTTGTAATATTATGAAGAAAAATATGCTCTTAAAACAGACATAGAAATATAGAAAATAAGAGCAAAAGTAAGCCATTCGGTCCCAAGTCTGCGCTGCCATTCATTACGACCACGGCTGATCATCCAACTCAATCTGATTCTGCCTTCCTCTTGTATCCTTTAATCCCCATTGTGGCTTCTTGAAGCCATTGTCCCTTCAACACTTCCAGAGTATTTATTTTGACTGACTTTCATTTGTCACTGCAAGATTAAAACCCTGAGTAAAGAACAATCATTTCAGTCACAAAGACCACTTTTAAATGTCAAGGATGCTAACCAGTTAAGCAGGTTAATATTTTCCATTCTATTACAGCAATTATTAGTGTTTCTTGCAATATTAAAAAAAATCTCCCTACCTACTACAACTGGAAGTTTAATGATATACAAGATGTATAAAATGTCTTCTTTCTAGCTCTTGCACATCATATCCTTGATGATTAGGAGCTTCTCCCTGCCTGCTTTTCTTTCCTGTTCCATATAGTGCTTTGTTCCTTCGTTTATCTTTTTGTTTGGAAAAAAAAATTAAGAGCATTCAAGGAAAGCAGCAACTCCTTAAGAACTCTAAATGCAGCCAGTAACTCAACACGGAGCTGTTTACCAAGCCAACATTCAGCAATGTTTTGCAACACACAAGGTTACAGTGAAAGCTACACTGGAAACTATCTGTGTTGACAGCAGCATTTATCTGTGAACAGTGATTGAATGGAAAAGTATTGTCCCATTACCTCAGAAACCAGCTAGCAAAGCAATTTTACCCTTTCATGCATTGAACAATAACAGTCAGCATGGCCCTGAACACATCTAGTTCAACAAAATGCAACCACATCAAAACTGCATACGATGTCTCAATTCTGAATGCTTTACCCTTATCCAAATTGCCGTTCTGGACTCATATTGCTGTTATGGGCCTGCATTCCCTGGCACAAAAAATACAGCTCTCAATTTACTGTGTTCAGACTCAGGTTTATTCAGCCTATAAAACAAAAACTTGCCTTTAATTTAGAATAACAGACTCAATGTGATTCACGAAGGCAGAAGGCAAAAAAGACAGGATGACACTACACACAATTATGTTCATTAAGGGGCATCACAATGTTAGTCTGCTGACTAAGTCTGGGTCAATTCCATATTGCTACCACCACACCCCCTTCTCCAGTTTTGGGTACTGTAGAAATATTCCCTTTTTTCCCCTTTACTTTGATTATTATCTGGATCAGTTGTCTCCATCTAGTTTTACCCAGCTGTTTAATCACATGCCTAAAATAAGAAAGATGATGTTTTAAAGATGGTGGTGTGAGTTGCCTTCTTGAAGCGCTGCAGTCCACGTAGAGCAGATACAGTTTTGTTAGGAGAGTTCCAGGATTTTGACTCAGTTACAGAAACAGCACCATAATTCTAAGTCAGCAGGGGTGATGTGGAGGGGAATTTGCAGGTGTTGTTCAATCTGTTACCTTGCCCTTCGAAGTGTTCTTACATCTGAAAAGTGCTGTCAAAGGAGCCATGGTGAGGTGCTGCAGAGAATCTGTAGATGGTACACACTGCTGCCAGTGTGTCGGTGATGGATGGGGTGATTGTTTATGGTGGTTACGTTTTAGTATTGATTCTTGATAGCCGCACTAGGCACTGTGTATTAATATACTCATGTACTCATCAGAAGTGACATCACAAGTCACTCACTGGGGGAACTGACGTAGAGAGGACACCATTTAATGAATACACCCAGTAAATAAAACTCTGACATTTTTAACCCTCAGAGTCCCTAGGTTCAATTCTCGAATTTACAACAATGGTGAATGAGGGATCAATCAAGTGGGCTGCTTTGTGTTGGATGATGTCAGGTTTCTTTAATGTTGTTGGAGCTACACTCATGCAAGCAAGTGGGGAGCATTCCACCACATTCCTGATTTGTGCCTTTGTAGATGGTGGACAGACTTTGGGGAGTCAAGAGGTGATCCCCCCAGAATTCCAAGCTTCTCACCTGCTCTTGTAGCCAGAGTCTTTATATGGCTGGCCCAGCTCAATTTCTGCTCAGTGGTAACCTTCACGATGTAGCAATATAGACAAAAACTAGGCCCACAGTAAAATCCATTCAAAATTCAAGAGCTAAGTGCATAAAAACTTCAAGGGTTGGACGGTCCAAAAATTGGTTTATGCCAGTGTGAATTTTCCATGGAATCTTCCACTGATGCCCAGCTTGGTGAATCAGGGAATGCTCTGGTGGCCAGTGTAACGCTGGGTTTTTTGAGGCAGCTTTCCTTAGCCACAATTTATCCCATATTCTCAATCAATCATTCAGGAGTGTCTTATTGAAGCAACTGATACAAAAAAATTTCCACAACCTCTCAACAACGATATCCTTGACAAAATCCTCCTTACTACCCAATTCCTACCACATGCACATGATTTACCATCGTATTGCGAAAGTCAACCATCAGCTGTACTCGTGACTATAAAGAAGCTGCTTCAGAGAGCTGGAGCTGCTGCTGGCATAGAATTGCATGCTGAGTTAACTGCTGTTATACCAATGCATGGGAAAGGCATTTAAATGGGAGTTTCCTTTCATATATGTACTCACTGGAGCAGACGATGATATCAATCTTAGTGTCTCGATCCAATTCGTGTACCTTGCTGGAGGGCATATGAAAATTGGAGTTCATTCATTAAAACTCTTCTTAAAGGAAACAATATTGAGGAATGGGATGTGTGAATTACTGAGATGTGCTTGATCAAATACACCATACAGCGAGAGGTCTGTATGCTCACTATCTCTTGCAACATGTTTTATTATTTAGAACTGCTTGTTATGGGCAACTAGGGTCAGGTGTTCTGCTTTAACTATTCTTTTGCTACACATGAACCCTTCTATGAACCAAAAAGCCCAGTCTTTTTTTTGTTTTCATATTGAAGAGCATAGAACATAACAGCAAAGAGATTATTTTGTAGAAATCACTGGTTAGCCACAGATCAAGTGCTATTTGCAGTTTGTGGTTTTCCTTAAATCATAGAAAGAACATTAAAGTCACAGAAAAACTGCAATATAGATTCAAAGGCATTTTGTTGAAGCTTTCTGTCTTGCATTATCAGGACAATTACAAGAATACTAATGTCAGGGAAACAACAACTTTATACTTGAGAGTGTTTCCTTGTTCAGCATGAAGTTGTTGTTTCCCCTTACATTGGTATTCCTGCAATTGTCCCAATGAGTGGAAGATGAAAAGCTTTGACAAAATTTTTTCAAAGTTTTTTTCAGCAATAATCAAGTTCAATATAGATTCAGCAAGGGGATGCCGATGCTGGAATCTTTAGTTACGAGGAGAGACTTGATATACTGGCATTATGTGTACTGGAACAAAGAAGGATAAAAGGAGGTTTAAAAGATTTGGAAAAGAGTATGATTTTGATCTAGAGAATAGAGAAGAGGCCATTTTCTCTGGGGCATCAATGACAAATGGGTCAATGATTTAAAATTCTCAATGGGAAAGAAGTTAAGAATGAGGTATTATCAGATGTTATTTACCGAGTGAATAGTGGGTTTGCCAGCAGGTATGGTTAAGACAGATTTTATTTCACATTTTACTGCAAAAGTAGATAAATATTTGATACACATAGAGTATTTGGGGAGAACTGTATTACTTCTGAATTCCTTCCCTGGAGCCAGTACTAATAAGATGGGCTGAATGCTCTCCTTCTGCACTGAAAATCTCTGCAAGGATGTAATGCTTTTGAATGTTTACGAATGGCTTATTATTTTACTGACTGAACTTTGCTGCATTTTATAGCTTTAATTAAAACCTTCACACTAACTCCCTCTACAAAATGAAACAAATAAATGAAGCCCTTTGTCAGGTCAGGCTTTTGATAATTGCCCTTTTAAAATAAATGCCACTGAGACTTTCATTAGTAAAGCAAAAGGGAGCAAAACATTGCAAAACTCAGCTCCGTTTTTCTTCTCGAATGATCATGAGCTCCTTCTAGTTTAATGAAAAACAAAACACAATACCAATCAGGCTAGACCATTTAATTTTAATACAGACTGAAGTGAATGCTGGATGGACAAGTTTAACAATAGCAATGTCTGAAAGATAAGGGCAAAGCAATCAAATCTGTACTTTACCTAAATTTCTTCATGGGAGTATTTTTTCCTGCTTATTTTAGCACAAAAAAGTAGACATGAATATCAGCACATCTTATCACAAGTGATTATTCTGAAAATAGTTTTCTTAATCCAAACATTGCAGCCTCTTCAGTAAAGAAAAATGTTAGAATATTGGTATAGCATGATTTTGCTGCCCATTAGTTGCCTCTTGGACATGATATCATATGTCAAGTGATCGACCCAGCTGTCCACAACCAGATATGGCTCAAGTATTCAAATCTTATCATTTCAAGAGTGATTCGTGGGATGAGATGTGTGTCCTATAAATATGGTATAAGGCTGAATAAGATACATTTGTACTCCCTGAAATTGAGAAGATTGAGAGGCGACCTCATCAAAACATGTAGGATTCTGAGGTTGCTTCCCTTTGCTGGTAAATCTAGAACAGAGGGGCCCAGCCTCAGGATAACAGAATGATTATTTGGATGTAGATGAGGAGAAATTTCTTCACAATCTTTGAAACTCTCTACCTAAGAAAGTTGTGAATGCTCCATTATTCAGGATATTCAATGCTAGGAAAGAGTTTTGATTCAAAGGGAAATAAAGGACATGGGGAATGGGTGGCAAAGTGGAGTTGAGGCCAAAGATCAGCCATGATCATTTTGAATGATAAATCAGGCGTGAAGGACCAGATACTTCTTATCTCCTTATGAATCCTTCCAGTCAGCCAAAATCATCCTGAAGTGGAGATGGTTGTACTCTCCAACTCCAAACCATTTTTGTCCTAAGTGACCCACATCCCCCATCTGATTCACAATCCTTAACTTAAACACATCTTACAATTGAGGCCTCAAAAGCCTTTGCCTTTTCTAATGTCTGTCATCTCTGTATAACTCCAAGCCTTCTCGCTGGTACATGTTTAGACTCAGATTCACTTTGTGCATCTAAATTGAGACTCGATATCATTCTTTGACAGTATGGCTCCCACATTGTTTTTTTGGATATCCTGTGATCATAAGACATCAGAATCCACATTGAAAGTGAGTAAGGAATCATAAAATTCAGATGCCTAAGGAGTAATGCAACTAGAAACATTTTAAATGTGAAAAGAGTACAATCATAGCTACCGCTTGGGGTATGAAGGAGGAAGGTATGTGGTTGGTTGCAATGTTATGTACATACATGCCATGGCAAAGAACATTCTGTAAGCTCAGCTGTCACTTGTGATAACGTGAAACATTGCATGGAAATCATAGAATCTCTACAGTGCAGAAGGAGGCCATTCAGCCTATCGAGTCCTCACTGACAACAATACCACCCAGGCTCTATCCCCGTGAGCCCATATATTTACCCTGCTAATCCCTCTAGCCTACGCATCTCGGTACACTAAGAGGCAATTTAGCATGGCCAATGCATCTAACCAACGTGTCTTTCAGACTGTGGGAGCAGCATCTGAAGGAAACCCATGCAGGCACGGGAGAACGTGCAAATTCTTAAGCATGGAAAGTAGCACAGTGGTTAGCACTGCTGCCTCACAGCTCCAGGCAACTGAGTTTGATTCCCAGCTTCGGTCACCGTCTGTGTGGAGTTTGCACATTCTCCTCATGTCTTCACGTTTCTTCCACGTGCCCTGATTTTTTCCCACAGTCCAAAGATGTGCAGGTTAGATTGATTAGCCATGCTAAAATTGCCTGAGATGTATAGGCTAGAGAGATTAGTGGGTAAATATGTAGCGACACGGCAGTCTGGCCCAGGTGGAATTGTGGTTGGTGCAGACTCGATGAGCCAAATGGCCTCTTTCTGCACGGTAGGGTTTCTATGATTCTATAATCAATCCTTCTGCCCTCGTTTGCTGAATTCTTAACTGCTCCCAATCCTTAGGTCCACTGTTTATTTTGGCCAATTTGTCTGCCTTTTCCTTGGATCTAATATTATCTCTGATTAACTTGTAACCCATTGTTTGGCCACTTTACTTTTATGCCAAACAAGGGTGAACAATTGGTGCAGTTCACCCATGTGTTCATCCCTTTAAGAGACATTTCCCAATCATCATAACCTCATATCATCCACATTTCTTTTATTTAGATTCAGAACTATAGTCTTAGAATCAACTATGTCACTTTCTCTCTTGATGAAGAATTCTATCGTATTGGGGTCACTCATCCCAAAGGTTGCCAATTATTTCTTTCTCATTACACAATATCTAGTTGAGGATGGCCTGTTCTTTAACTAAAGATGTTCCTTTATTGCCTGTATCTTCTGTTTACTGCCATCCCCAGCGTCACCTCTATGCTTTGTAGGTTTCAGCAGATCCCATGGATCTTTTAAGAGTTGAGGTTTCAGCTTCAACCACCGATCTGGGCAGTAAATTCCAGCCACATACCACTCTCTGGGTGAAAAGGTTATTCTTAATATTCCCTCTAATCTTTCTACAAAGTACCTTAAATCTTTGCCCTCTGATAATTAACCTCTCCACTTGGTAAAACAAGTCTTTCCTGTCTACTCTGACTTGGCCAATCATAATTTTCTACAGCTCAATTAAATCATCTCTCAGCTTACTCTGTTCTAAGGAAAACCCTGGCCTCTCAGCTGCAATTTTTAAGACCTGGAAACATTTGTGTAAATCTCCTCTGCAATTATGTTCTTCCAACAATGTAGCGACTAGAATTGTACACAAATCCCTAGCTGTAGCCTAACCAATGTTTTTTATACAGTTCCAGCATGGCTTCCCTTTTTTGTACTCACTGCCTCACATAATAAATGAAAGCATTCCAAATACCTTCTTTGTCATCTGTCAGAGCTAAAAGATGCAAGCTGTGCAGTTTTCAATGCAAGGAAGTTTGGATTTTCTCACCTGAAACTTCACCTCCCTTGCTATATAATCCACTGTATCCCCGGTGCTCAGCTTCACCGAGCATATGTAGGCTGACACATCAAGTGGCATGAATGATGCTTGACATATTTAAGGGGATAATTTGGCCCCTTACACTAGGCATCTGAATTGTCTTTGAAGTATTGGTGATTCCTTGGCAAGACCAGACCTGACGGTGGCCATGGGCATATCCTCATTTACACTGGGAATTAAATTTCATGCATTTTCAGGCCCTACAATGATGGAATGGTCCCAAGCACACGTTAATGGAGGAAACAAACAAGTATAATATTTAATCCCAATGAAGGAATCCAGGACAGAAGGATATTTCTTAAAATTATTTCTAACCTATTTAAAAACAGATTGAGGGGAAAAACTTCTTCAAAGAAATACGAGCATATTAAATGTTCTGTCCTAGATGATCATTGATACAGAATTAATGAGGTATTTAAAAGGGAGCAAGAAACCTATTTGTGGAAAAAACATTATAATCCATGAGACGCCATGGCAGGGAAATGAGAGATGGAGCTGTTTTGCTACCAAAATGGCACACAGCAAGCTTGATGAGCAGTCGGGTCTATTTATTTCCCTGATACTACGCCCAGCTGTCAGTAAATCTATTTACAAGCTGATAATAGCTTCTTGTGCGGGTGTCATACAAGAATGATTTAACGTTTTATTATATTTTCATTTACTAGAAACAGTTCTGAAAGTTGCAGTTCAAAACATATGGTCATTTAAAATACACAGCAGATTGGTAGCACTTGATGTTTCAAGTCCAGACAGATGAAAATGATTGCTGAGTTTTGTGACTGCTTCATTTTGTCTGACAGGATGAAGCAGCATTTGATTCATCTCTACATCCAGGTCTGTGAAAAATTAGCCCCATGGGAAGGTGAAAAGGCATAAAATATAGATTACTTGGTCTGTCTGACACACAGAAACTGGAAGCGTCAGTCATGCCCCTGATTTAGTATTTTGTTTCTCCTGCTGAATGCTAGAAACATCATTATGAATGCAGAGTATGTAGTTAGCGCATATATTGTGTCTACCGACTTGACAAATGTTAAATACCGACATTGCACAACAGCAGTGCTGTTTTAGAGCAGCAACCAGCCTCACTATATTAGAAGTTCAATCTATGAGAAGAAAACATTCTAAATGCAGGAAATTTGAAATAAAAGCTGAAACTGCAGTGAACATATGAAAGATGACAGAAAATAAGTGTTGATTTTGTTTGGAATCCTTGGCCGTAACTATTCAGGTCGGACAAATGCATCTATTAACACTTGAATAGTAGAGTGCCAGAAGGATTGAGAGGGTCAACTGCTGAGTTGTCATCAGCAAATTATGTAAAATTATGTTCTTCAAGGTTGGCTGGTAGCTCTAGTGCAAAATACAGAACCCTGAGCAGCCATATTGATTCATGAAAGTTACCGTATTCTATCAACCCGTGCATCTATCCATTCTGTATGTTATATAACCATATGAACCTGCACCAGAATTCTATTGGTACTGTCCTACGGAAGATAAATATCATTCAAATGTCATCGATTTTATATATGTTTTTGATAGCATTCATCATAATCCAGACATCGTATCTTGTGTAAAAATATTATAAAACTGTAATTGAAATACTTAAAAAAAATCCAAATAAAGAAAAAGCATTGATTTCCTGCTTAGGGTTAAACCTGATCTCCCTCCAAACAGAGAAACTTCAAACCACTGCAATTGGCCACAGGACCATTCCTTCCTAGGAGCACTTAAACAGTGAGCTTAAAGCAATGGGTTAGTATGGTCCAGATTTTAAACTCCTGATGAACATACCATGCTCTGTCAGTGAGTCAGTGCAGACATGATGGCCCGAACGGCCTCCTTTGATATTTACTGTAAGGATTCTACGAAATTTTCAATTTTGAATAATAATATTCAGAACCTGATTGATACTTGTGAATTTTTACTGCTACAGATCTATAGATAATTTATTGCAAATTTTAATAAATCTATTTGTGTGAAGCATCTTGAGATGTTTAGGTGTCATTAGGTATTATATAGATGCAAGTGCTGCTGTAGTTCTTCTTATTCCAATTGGATGTGTGCATACCAATTTGAAAACTGTTAGAAATCACCAAGCTAAGCTATAATCAGCAAATACTTCACCATATCATAGATTCAAATAGTGTAAAAATACTAAAGATATTCTCATACAGAATTGTGCATATTATCACGGCATTGCAGACAAATAATTAGGCAGATGGTCTGGCAGTACAAAGTCGTTAACAATCGACACTGAACAAATCTTAGTGTGAATTTTAGTTACCAGCTGCTCTTATTAAATGGGCCACAGGGGCAGCCAAGTTGCATGAATAGATTCTTCCTTAGTCTTCATTTTCTTTCTTTCACTGTCCTATTTTTATACTCATTATTCTCTCTTCACAACCAACCAGACAGATTTCAAGCATTTTCTCTGAGCTCTTTTAATTTTAATTGTAATCTTCCACTATCACTGTAACTCCACTTTAGCTGTCTCATGGCAAGATACATGCCAGAAATACTGTTCTGATCCTTATACATAGAAATTACAGTCCTCAGATGGAAAGGTTGAAGATTGCAATTCTGTGGGTGAGGTTCCTGCTGATGTGGAAAAGTTGACAAGCTTATTAATGTAGAAAGAGGTTAGTTAATATAATAATGTGTTGAGGCAAGTTCATCCATCAGCGGTAAACTGCAGATCAAGGTAGGAGGATATAAAAACTTGAGGAAATTAATAGATGGACTGAAGAACCATACACAATGAACAAACACTGATCTTAAAGAATAAATGTATTTTCGCATTGGAGAGAATCTGTGCCTGCAATGGGAATCAGATTAGAAATTCAGGGGTGCCATTTTGTTTCCCAATCTGCTACCAGCTGCCCGTGTGAGTAGAGCTCAACACTCAGGAGCATGGGGTCAGAGAATCACATCCTATCAATAATTTATGGATTTATATTATTAATATTAATTCATCACAGTAGCCAGGGACATATTTTTGATTATTACAAAACTAAATAAAAGGCACCCCAGGAATATTGGCTTTAAGTGGGAAATGGGTGGAAAATGTCAGATCAATTTTTGAAACAAACTGGTGACAAAGTGAGTGGGCTGAATGGGTTGAATTACCTTTGCTAATACCTCCACTCTCATGCTGTTATGAAATCTCTCCAGTTATAAACCCAGGAATACAGGCATGTCCACTTTTGAGCATTCTCTGTGGCTGAATGGTGACACGGGGCCTTATTAAAATGCAAATGGCTTGGCCTAACATACCACTGGCAAAGACCAGTTGAAATTCAGGCCCAATGATTCACTATGTATTATTTAAAAACATAACGTGACTTGGCTGAGAACTAACGCAATCTTTACTCTTGTTGAAACACCCGAGCCCCAAGAGAAACAGTGCCAGGGATCCAGGTTCAATTCCTGGCTTTGGGTCACGTATGTGTGAAATTTTTACATTCTCCCTCTTTCTGTGTGGGTTTCCTCTGCGTGCTCCGATTTCCTCCCATAGTCTGAAAGACATATTGTTTAGGTGTATTGATCATGCTAAATTTTCTCTCACTGTACCCGAAAAGATATTGGAGCATGACGATTAAGGGATTTTCACAGTAATTTCATTGCAGTGATAATGTAAGCTTACTTGTGACTAATAAATAATTAACAGCCAGTCTCCCTGATCTCTGCAGTCAATTTCACAATTTTTATTTCTACAATATTAAATAGTTTTAAGGACTTGTAGCTTTTGTTATCAATACTTTAAAGGTTATGGATAACTGATACCTTTATTGCACCATGGTGGAATCCTTTTTCATACAGTAGGGAACTATGAATTAAATACTTTAAATTTTTAACACATTCTACTGGCACCATCAGGTTCTATAAAGTGTAGTGTATCAATGGACATGAAAGTGCTATAGTTGGTATTGGCGAGATGAGGGGCCATAGGGTTTGAGCGAAAAGGCATTGCTTGACATGGGAGGTGGGTGGGCGGCACAGGGAGCATGTGGGAGTGTGTGGGGTGAAAAATGGAAGGCATTTCTTTTTTATTTTAACTGGGATGAAGGCCCTCAGCATTAAGCAGGTCTTTTAAACAGCTACCGTGGCATGGCAGTTCCTGCTGAAGATTAAAGTTATAAGTTAAAGTTTTATTTATTAGTCACAAGTAATCTTACATTAATACTGCAATGAAGTTACTGTGAAAATCCCCTCGTCATAGTACTCCAACACCTGTTCGGGTACAATGAGGGAAAATTTAGCATGACCAATGCACCTAAACAGCAAGTCTTTCCGACTGTGAGAGGAAATCGGAGCACTCAGAGGAAACCCATGCAGAAAGGGGGAGAACGTATAAATTCCACACAGGCAGTGATCCAAGGCCAAGAATCGAACCTGGGTCCCTGGCACTCTGAGGCAGCAGGGCTGACCACTGTGCCAACGTACCACCCCATGTCCTGCTGGCTGTTTACAAACTCTTTCCAGGGTTAGCTACTTTGATGCCAACCCACATCCTGGCAATAAAAATCTCACTTTGTGGACACTTTTTCATCAGACGGGCTAGCTGACTCAGGAATTTTCCTGTTTCCCATTACTCCCTCAAGAATGAAAAATCAGGTCAAAAACTTAAGTCCCAATTGTCTTGAATTTCTTGAGTGTTTTCAAAGCAGCATTTTAAAACAGTACTTTCCTGTACAAATCTCACCAGATTTAGTGATGAGTAATGCGTTTCAATTAGTCAATATTTTAACAGTGAACACCTGGCTAATAGATACCATGAAGCAATAAATTCAATACTGGGTTTGAGAAGAAAAAGGATGAGTTATGATCCAGAGTCTTAAATTTAGATGTGGCAGAAATTGGTGGCAATGGAAGAACTACTAATAGATAAACATAACTAGAAATGAGCAGTTAGAGGTGCTTGAAAGACTATTTGGTCCAATACAAGACCTGGCCTCACTAGGGCTCTTCTTGTGTAATTATTGGTCAACAAGAAAAACGAGAGAAAACACAAAATTAAAAGGGCTTAGATAAAAACAAAGAACAACAGAGATACCATGGATAGTGAATTAAATCAACAGCAGTAGGAATGCAAAGCAAATAGAATAGCTGGAAGAAGGGAATATGACAAAATTCTAATACGTGATATCAGGAATTTTACAGGGTACATTAAGAGAAAGAGCATGGCTCAGAGTAATGTGGGTTTCTTATAGACAGAAGCAGGTAATAATGTAATTTTAAAAATCAGCTGCAGTTTAAATTTTCACTAGAGGATCAGGATACAGTACTAGAAATTTGAGGAAAGGTAAGAAAAACAAAACTTACTATGTTTAATATGAGTTAAAAAAATGACAATGGAGAAAATAATGTGACATGAAAAAGACAAACCTTCCAGGGCCTGATAGTTTTTACCCCAAGCTATTAAAAGAAGCAACTAAGGAAACTATAGGTGCTCTGGTGAAAAATTGCATGTAAAATTGCTCCATTATTTAAGAAGGGTTAGTGAGATAAACAAAGGTAATGTCGGGTGAGTAACCTATTGTAAGTTATGGGGAAGATATTAGAAGTTATTACTAGGAACAGAATGATTGAACACTTGGACAAATATAAAAGGTGATCAACAGAGACAGCAAGGGTGAGGGCAAGTCTACCTAACAAATCTAGTCAATTTTTTTGAAGATGAAACTGAAGGGTGGATAAGGAGGGTTCTAAAGATATTCTCTCAATTTTCTCCCCACACCTACTGGTGCACCAAGGCAGTCTTTCATCTGTTTCCATAGCAAGTAATTCCCGGAACAGGTCACTGGTTTGTTATTAGGGGCTTAGAACTTGAGGGATACCACTCCACATCAGTCTCTCCTGCTGTTACTGCCAGCCATTGGTGTGTTGAAAGGATTTTGCAGGTTGACACTCCATCTGTTTGAGTGCTATAAACACAGCTTCTTTGGCCATCAAGCCCTACGATGGAACTTGAACCTGGAGCTTGTGACTTAGAGGCACAGACACTACCCACTGTGCCAAAAGACCTGCCCGAGGATGTTGTTATCATGGATTTCAAGGAGATATTAATGTTCCACATAAAGAGCTTTAACGAAATGAGAGCACAATGGAGTATTAATAATAGTTATGTATTACAGCTGGTAGGGTGTGACTAGTGATAACCCCAGGTATCTGCACTAGGACTTTAGTTTCTTAGTACATTTATAAATGACATAGATGAAGGAGTACAGAACCATATACGAAAGTGTGCTGACAACACTTAAGTTAGGTAAATAGTATAGATGAGAGCTGACTGTGGCGGTGACATTGATAGATTAAGTGTGTGTGCAAAACTGTGGCAGATGCAGTTCTAAGGGAAGTGTGAGGACATTTACTAACAAAGATAAATCAAAGTAATTTCTAAATAGCAAGAAACTAGGAGCTGCATACTGCAGAGAGATAGACTAGAACAGAATCATAGAATCCATACAGTGCTGAATGAGGCCATTTGGTTCATCGGCT
This sequence comes from Sphyrna mokarran, assembly GCA_024679065.1. Lineage (NCBI taxonomy): Eukaryota > Metazoa > Chordata > Chondrichthyes > Carcharhiniformes > Carcharhinidae > Sphyrna > Sphyrna mokarran. Next base: position 131,303,403 of record JAGIQG010000001.1, read on the forward strand.
CTAGGGTTTCAAATAAAGAAATCACTAAAAGCTAGCGGACTCGGACAAAAAATAATTTAGAAAGCTAATCAGCTTTAATTTGCACTGGACTGAAATACAAAAGGGTTGGAGATCATGTTATTTAATATTAGTGGACTGTGTTTAGTTTGGACATCCCAGGAACAATATACTGGCCTTGGAGTGGATGGAGGATGAATTACTAAAATGATATTGGGTCTAAAAAGGAGAGATGGGTCAGATTGCATTGATTAGTATAATATTAGACATCTTAGACAATATTTGGGGAGTCCAAAGCAAAAGGGACATAGTCTTAAAATTAGAGCTAGGCTAGTTAGGATGATGTCAGAAAACACTTTTCACACAATGTGCGGAAATTAAGTACTCTCTCCCCTAAGCTAAGGGGGAGATGAAGCTAAGTCAATTGAAACATATTTAACTAATTCACTGGAATTATTTGAGAAAATTATGAGCATAGTGGACAACAAACTGGTGGATGCAGTTATCTGGATTTCCAGAGGCTTTTGACAAGGTGCCACACAAATAGCTACTGCACGAGATAAAGGTGCGTGAATGGTGCATTAGCGTGGATAGAGGTTTGGTTAACCAACAGCAGACGAAGAGTGGGGGTAAATGGATGTTTTTCTGGTTGGCGATCAGTGACTAGTGGTATGCCTCAGGGATCGGTGTTGGGATTGCAATTGTTTACAACTTACAGAGATGATTTGGGGTTAGGGACCAAGTTTAGTGTGTCAAATTTAGTAGATGATACTAAGACGAGTGGTAGATCAAGGTGTGCAGAGAATACAAAATCTGCAAAGGGACAGAGATAGTTCGAGTGGGAGATCCCCAGCTGGGGCTCCGGTAAGATCCCAAGCCGGCCGCTCCAGTGAAATCTAAAGCTAGCTGGTACATTGGCTCACATTGAAAGATAAAACTAGACCATTTTATAAAGGAAAACTCCTGGAAAAAAATAACTGCACAGATCTGAGCAACACAGTAAAAATGGTGGGAATGTTTGGCATCAATAGCACATGTGAAGAAGATTATGAGAACAGGAAGTCATATGCAGAAAGATTTTATTATTATATACTAGCAAATAAGATTTCAAGAATATTGTCCCTGCCTTTCATTGTACCACTGGCAGCAAAATTTTTAATTTACTCCAAAGTCTGGCTCAGCCTGAAAAATCTGATAGCAAAATATATCAAGCATTAATTAACTAAGACACTGGATGTCCATTATTCACCCAAACTCTAATTATACCACAGCATTTCAAATTCCATAAATGAATCAGCTTGAAGGAGAAAAGCTAGTTCCATTTATGGCAATCCCAAAGCATTTTGTGGAATATTATGAATTTGGTGTTTCTTCAGTTGATACAATTAGGACCATTTGGTTTGTAGGCTGAGGAATGAGGCTGTACAGTGAGATTGCTAACTGAACCAAAGTCTTAAAACAGCATTAGAAATAGCTGTTTCAATGGAGCAGGCACGAGAATCCATAACACGTGAACATGAACATTGAGAAATGTTCAATTAACATGAACAACAGACGTGGCATTGCTGTGCAACATCAGGCCATTCACAGGTTGATTGCTGGTGCAGAAAGTCACCACAAAAAATATGGAAAAAATGGTTACATAGCATGAATTTGCTGGAGGAAACCAACTTCTCCAGGAAAGAATGTTCAAGTAAAAAAAATCAGGATACATCCAAAAGGAAAAATAAAATGAATTCCACTAAAAGAATTTATAACGTGGAAGAAAAAAATAATCTGGATAATAAAGACATAGCACATGAATCTGATGAGGGATTGAAAATAAATATACTTTAAATTCAAGGAGAATCACATCAGTTCTGGGTAGCTGCAAAATTAAATGAACAACCTATAACAATGGAGGTCAATACAAGAGCTGCAGTCTGTTTAATTCCTGAGACCATCAACAGGGGAAAATTAAATCACCAACCATTAAAGCCAACAGATGTTATCTTGATGACTTACACTGAGGAGATAGTGCCGCTAAGAGAAGACATTGTAGTCAAAGTAGAGTTAAGTGGGTAAACTGTGGAGCTGCCACTCCTTGTTCTTTGAACAAGCTTTCATTTTGACCGTTCTTGGTTAGAGAAGATAAAGTTGAATTGGAATGCTGTGAGCAGGTTAGTTGATTCTCAAACAGATACAGAGAGCATCTTAGACAAATACAGTAGTATCCTGAGGACACATCTGGTTTCATGAAAGGAGTTCAGGTGACACTCAAGATCAAGCAAAACAGCCAGCCAAAAAGTTCCAAGGCTAGCACAGTACCCCATGCCATATGTCCAATAGTTGAATATAAATTAATGATGTTTGTGGATAATCCAAGGTTATTATCATAACCTTGCCTGTGATGCATCACCATATGGAACTGGATCAGTGGTGTCACACCTTTAGGGGAAGAAAGATCAATAGCTTTTGCATCACGTATCTTAACAAGTGCTGAATAAAATTATGTTCGGTGGAGGAGGAGGCACTGAGCATTATTTTTGGAGTGAGGAAATATTACCATGACCTTTGTAGTCGTCACTTCACATTGTTGACAGATACTGTCTTTTAACAGCTATTTTTGGACCGTATAAGGATATACGAGCAGACTGCAACAATGGATTGTAATACCATCAGCACATTCCTACGAGATTAATTACCATCAGTCAGAAGCTATGGCAATGCCAATGCATTGTCAAATTTGCCTTTTCCTATTAATCAAGTACTACCCAATAGTGTTTCCAATATCTTTTATTTTTCACAGATAGAATAAATTCCAATGATTGCAGCTCAAGTCAAATTACAGACCAGAAATGATCATGTGATATGGAAGGTCCTAGAAATAGTATTAAAAAGAGGATAATGTGAATGCATCCCAAATTAAAGACATTTATTTCCAGAAAACTCCAGTACAGGGTAATATTTCCTTCAAACTTGTGACAAAGAGTATTGGGACAAATAGATGAAGCACACTCAGGTATAGATTGAATGAAAGAACTTACGAGGAACAACATGTGGGGACCAGGACTTAATGCCCAGATCAAGGGAAAAGCAGGACTATGTCAATCATGCGTGTGGGTAAGAAATGAACTGCCACTGTTCCCATTTCATAATGGAATTCCTCAAAATGCCTTGGCAATGTCTATACATTGACTTTGCAGGTCCATATGAGGATACATTTTCATGGTTGTCATAGATGCACAATCCAAATGGCCTAAAGTCAAAATTGCAGAACAAACCATCAAGAAACTTAATGAAATTTTGCCAGATTTGTGAAATCAGAACAAATCATGATGGATAATGGATCACAATTCATGGCTCAGGAATTTGAAAACTATCTAACGATGAGTGGTATCTAACACATAAAATTAGCATCCTACCACCCATCTACAAATAGATTAGCCAAAAGGTTTGTCCAATCCATGAAGCATTCACTGAAAAACTCTAAGGACCAAGCTTTGTTAAATCGCTGTCTGAATAGTTCCTTGGCAACGTATCACAACACTACACACATGACTATTCCCCAGTTTTACTGTTACTGAGCAGAATGCTGAGAATTACCTTTGATCTACTTTTACTACCAGAGATGTCTAAAATAGAAGAACAGCATCAGCAGGAGCAAATCTTAAGAAGAGAAAGTAATTCCAAAAGACACTTATTTCAAAGAGAACACAAGTTTTGGTGTGCAGTTATGTCACTGACAAAAACTGGGTTCCTGCAAATATATTGGTTCAAAATGGTCCGATCTCCTAAATGGTGCAAACTGAACATGAGCTAGTGTGGAAAGGACATACAGACCAGTTGTTAGCTAAATGGATCGATGTGTTAGCCCCATGTATGCCAGAACTACTTCAGAATGAACCACCATTTATTCCCCAAGATATTATGACTGTAACTGAAAGTGGGAGTTCTGAAGAATCCTTTGCTGCTATTACTCTTCCTTCTGCAAAAGAGACAGTTACTCCTTCCAGGGTAGAGGCATCCTCTGGATAGATGCTACGTTGTTGCGCTGTCACTTTGATCTAGTCACATGTTTAGTTTGTGATGTCATCGGCTGCTTTGTGGGCTTTTAGTCAGCTAAACCCAATCCTTCGTACAATGTACAGCTTCTCAATAAACCTGCCTTACTGACTGCAACCAACTCATGTGCTGTGACTCACTTTCTTCTATCCTCACAAGTGCAAAATATACAATAAAACCAAGATGTACTGTAGCTCTCAAGAGTTCACTTTAATTCTCCTCAATATTCCTGTTATTATTTGAAATATGAGATTCCATTAGATTCAATTAGGCAACCTTCCAATTCTGAAGCATCTTATGATTTGTGCATATTCCAGCTCAACCACGGGCTTTACTTCTTTCTTACTCAATGACTCCAAAATTAGAAAACACCCTTGCTTTGCACCATCGCTCACTACTGGTCTCAGCTGCTGCCAAGTAACCACTATTGGTACATTTTCTCTTTTATACCCTGTTTGTGTGAAATCACATAAATAAACTCAAAATAAAAAGGTTCCTCCTTGCAACCTATGATGTCCCGAATAGCGATTTTAAATAATTAAATTCATTTTTAACTTCTGGATCTGAAAAGTATATGGATACTTTGAGAGACTTCCTCGTTTCCCAGTTGTTCCTTAACTCTTCTTTGGTTTAAAAAAATTACATTTTTACAATGCTGCCTAATCATTTTAGCATAGCTTTGCAAATAGGATGGCTCTATAATCATCTTTTGGAACTGAGTGAAAAAAATCATTGAGCAACATACCTTTGATAGCATTAGTTCTCCATCAGCTGCTGTTGGTCCAGCTGAGGATAGAAACTCACTGTACAATCACCACTGTGTCATGGAAAATTGGTGCATACAAATGCTGCACTGCTGTATTGTCTTCCGAAAGGAAATGCTTATCCAATTCAAAGCTTATAAAACAGCTTTGATTCACAATTTAAGTAGCCAAAATGCTTGTTTTCTCCCTTACTACTTAAGCTCTTCCTAATCTAAGTATACACTTCTGGATGGCTTGCTGCATCATCAGAGGCACCATTTTCAAAGCCCTATCTGGTTGTTCATGAGGATGTAAAAATTCCATAGTACTATTGAGAAAGAAGCAGGAAATTCTCTGGGTTAATTGGCCTATGTTCCTCACCCAGTCAACACAACTAAGGTTGGAGTAACTGGTCATTTATTTCACTTACTGTTTATGAGATTTTATTTACAATTGCCAATTTTGGGAAACGCATTGCATATCCTGAAGACTTTCCCCTTTCCTTCATTCATTTTGTTCAACCAGGTTGCTGCTGAAACAGTTTTTTGATCATTGGCATTTTCCCAGTCTCTATTCCTTTCTAGAAGGCTTGTACAGTTTATCTGGTGAACAATGTATGCTGATTGCTAAAGTGCTACAGTACTTTCTTTTTTCTAAGCATCTGAACCCTGAAGTTTATAAAATTAAAATCATATGGAGAAAGGACAATCTAACAAGGAGGAATAATAATCAGCTTGTTTCAATTTCCCATGGGAATGTCACATTTTGAAATGTTCAGTGATATCCTGCCAAATGGGTGGTAATTGTTTCAAGATGGTAACCTGTTCCATTGTTGTTGTAACAGCACAAGCTACGTCAAGCCAATTTAAGACCCATTAATAGTCTCTCTAAATGCCACATGCACTGTGTTGTATAACAGGTTTCAATATATAATTTTAAAAATGACATTCTCTTCATTTAAAAGAATATGGTTTATCTGATGACTCAAAATGGCATCAGAAGGATGCACTCACATTTACTGGGCAATCTGATGTCAAGACAAGCATCTCCTTAATGGAACATGGATTCAAATAAAGTGAGCATGAGACAAAGTTCACCCAATGTCAAAAAGCCTTACAAAAAGATGCATTTGTTATAATTTCATTGCTTGCTTTACAGAACAGAAATTTACCTGATTAGGTCCAATGTCATATGAAAGAATTGTAATGAAACAAATTTTAATGAAAAAAAGACGTGCTTTTTTTTCCCCAAGATCGTGCTGTTAATCTTAAACATCAGGCAACTTTTAGTTTGTTATGACTGTGGAAGAAGAAATGCAATGAATTGTGCCCCTTGCAGTCCCATCATTCAGAACAAAGAACAAAACAGCACGGAAAACAGGCCCTTCGGCCCAACGAGCCCGCGCCGCCACCCCGATGTTCCCACCTCTACCCGTGATCCCTGTCTATGTTTATAGATCTATGGATTAAAAACCAAATTTGAGACAATTTAGGAAGAATTTGTTTTGCCAATTAGCCTAAGAGCACATCTTTGGGATGTGGGAGGAAACCGAAGCACCCGGAGAAAACCCACGCAAGCACGGGGAGAATGCGCAAACTCCCACAGACACAGGCCCAAATCCATGTATCTGCACAGCACAGAGATAGTCACTGAGCTGTCGTGTTGCCCATCAAATGGTCCAGGGTCAAGTGTACATAACGACTTGAAGCACTAGGATACTCTCGAAAAAAAATCTAAGAGCAGCCTTCTCACGATCCATCGCGTGTATGCCCCTTGTTAGACAACAAGGTGGACCAAAGCAGAATGAGGATATAAAATTTAGAATATTATTGCTAAAATAAGGGATTATGTTCAAAATTGTGTAAATTCATTGGAATGAATTGGTGATTGAGAGACAGTTAAGTGTTTTGTTTTGCAGTTGATGCAGTAATGTACCCTCTACCACTAATCCAATACAAGTGTACAAACCAATGGTAGGAGGAAAAGTGCAATGTTCATGCTGTAATGTTTCCAAGTTAAAAAATAATCAATGTGGTAACAAACATGAAAGCATTTTCTTTTTTTTCCTCTCTCCCACACACAAACAGAAAATGCTGGAATATCTCAGCAGTTTTGACAGCATTTGTGGAGGAAGAAAAAAGAGCCAAAGTTTTGAGTCAGGATGACTCTTCATCAGAGCTGTTGTTTTAATTGATTTATTTGCAGAGAAGCAGATAAAATCCCTTTTGATTGTCTGGCTGCTAGTTGTCCCAGTAAGAAGTCTCACAACACCAGGTTAAAGTCTAACCAGTTGATTTGATAGTAAACCCACCAGCTTTCAGAAATGTGGTTCCTTCATTAGGTATGTGGAAGGTTCTGATCAGAGAAGAGCATATAAAGTCACACACAGTTTACAGAATACTGATTAGAATGCAAGTCTTTACAGCTAACCTGCTATACAAGTCTTAAAGATGCAGACAATGTGAGTGGAGATAGCATTAGGCATAGGTTAAAGAGACATGTATTGTCTCCAGACAGGATAATAACTAAGATGTTGCAAGCCCAGACAAGTCATGGGGTTTACAGATAGTGCAATATGAACTCAAGATCCCAGTTGAAGCCAAGTTCCGCACACATTCGGATGGGCATCAGTCTTTGATAGGCTAGTTAGATAGGCCAGCAGGTCATCAGTTGTCCTGTAATGATTTCAATTGGGCCATTGAAGTTGACTTGTTGGAGTATGAACTCCCTGATTAAAGATCTGTCCCTAAATTAATTTGACTTTGTTTATTTGGGGGAAAAAAAGATGTCCCTGATTAAGGATCCAATTGATGAGCCAACCTGGAAATTTTTGCCTTGTATTTAACTGAGAGTGTTAGTTCCTCTAACATTCCCGAAGGTAGACCACTACCTGAAAGCATTCCGTGTACTGCTGTTAGAGTTTGCAAATAAAAGGATTTTGGTGAAGGGGCTTCTACCTCCAAAGCCTAATTACATGTCCCAAACAGATGAATTGTAATGCTGTTAAAGTAGAAACAAAATCAAATGCTAGGCCAATTGGTTGAGGTGTAACTGTATAATAATAACCCAGCACAGCTTTGTTGGGTAGACCAGGCACTTACAGTTAAAAGAAATCCAGAAATCATTTAATTGCATTTTTCATTATGAAAAGTAAAAAATGAAGACACCATTGTTGGGGTTTATGATCACTGCATATATATGAATATGGTGGAAGTATCTGTAATTTAACCTATTTGTGCATTTGTTGATAAAATGAAGACAAAACTGCAAGTATTCTTTTAAAATTGTGTGTGCTTTATTTTCTTGGTCAATGCTTATTAATTATCTAGTAAAATGGTGTGCAATAGAGATGAATGAGAATGATTTCAGCAGAAACCAGAACAATCATCATGGTCAGCCCGATTAATTGGAATAACAAGTCCAGGCTAGCAAAACGAAACAAGTCCAACCAGTGACAAGTAACTCCAATGTAATGGCAAGGACAAACAGCATCCAGCCACATTCCAGGTGGAAAGTAGAAGTGAATACGGCACAGCTCACTGCATAAGATAACCTTCTCAAAATTCATTATGGTCAAGTCAAAGCATATTCGTAACTGCTCTATCAAAAACCAGAGACTGCACAAGGATGTGCTATGCCTCATTAAATTTGTGCCAGAATTTGAAGAAAGACTGTTAAGCTTTGTACAGAGTGGAGGTGGATATTTGTAAATATATCAATGAAGCAATTCACCTGTACGTGCAAGGTGTTTTCCACTAAAACATGTAGATGGAGCTTAAATAGTTTCACCATAGTCAGTGAACAAGTAATTTCTACTGCTTAGCACGAACCTAGTAACTAATAGCCAATTTAAATTCAAAAACAAAAGACAGGACAATCTAACTACTTGATGTCTGTGAGGAAGTAATATTCCAAGTGAAATGTGAATAGCCCTATGATATAGTGGGAGTAATTTCCAAATTCAGCTTCTGGCAGTAATTTAGCAAAGTGGATCAATTGAAGAAGAATGAATGCAAAGCTTGAGGCTTGTTGCAGGGAGGTGGGGTTCAAACTCTTGGGCCATTGGAACAATTCTGCGGAAGGAGGCATCGATTGAAATGGGACTGGGACCAAAGTGCTCACAACAAGGTTTAGTAGTATGGTTATGAAGAATTTAAACTAAATTGGCAGGGAGAAGAGAACCAACACAGTGGTAGAAAAGAGGTATAAGGTACATAATGGAGTGAGAACTTTGGATACCAGGGAAGGAAGTAGCATTACAGTTGATAAAAGAAGGCTAAGAAGAATGGGGAAGAATACAAATAGAAGTCTGACAACACCAAGTTTAAGTCCAACTGATTTATTTGATAGCAAACTCACAAGCTTTCGAGGCTGTCCTCTTCGTCAGGTAAATGAGGTGTTCTGGTCTCAAACAGCACAGACTGTTTACAGATTACTGATTAGAATGCAAATCTTTCTTGTCTGCTTTCTTGCATCTCTTGATGTTTGTGTCAATATGTGCAATCTTCTTGTGTAGTCTACGTCATGACTACTATCAACACTGCAAACTGCCAGATCCAAGTAGAGAGGATCTCCAAGAAGATTGCACATGTCGAGACAGACATCAAGTTTCTACAGAAATGCAAGAAAGCAGACAAGAAAGATTTGCATTCTAATCAGTAATCTGTAAACAGTCTGTGCTGTTATATGTGCTGTTTGAGACCAGAACACCTCATTTACCTGACGAAGAGGACAGCCTCGAAAACTTGTGAGTTTGCTATCAAATAAATCAGTTGGACTTAAACCTGGTGTTGTCAGACTTTTTACTGTGTTTACCTCTGACCAACACTGGCATCTCTACATCATGAGGAATACAAAGGCAGGTTTATAATGCATGTATGTAAATGTACAAAGTGTGTTGATTTATAAGTACAAATAGCTGTGTGAGAATATGATGTAGTAGTGATTTTAAAATAGAACATAGAACATAGAACATTACAGCGCAGAACAGGCGATTCGATGTTGCGCCGACCAATTAGGAACAAGCAGTGACCCTCTAACCTAAACCATTCCCTTTTCATCCATAAACTTATCTACTAACCTCTTAAACGCCACCAAACTTGGCACATCTACAACTGACGCAGGCAAGGCATTCCATACCCTTACCACCCTCTGGTTAAAGAGCCTACCTCTGACATCTGTCCTAAAACCACCACCCCTTAATTTAAAGCTATGTCCCCTCGTGCTAGCTTTCTCCATCCTAGGAAAAAAGCTATCACTGTCTACCCTATCTAAACCTCTAATCATCTTATATGTTTCGATTAGGTCCCCTCTTAGCCGCCTCCTTTCTAACGAAAACAACCTCAAATCCCTCAGCCTCTCTTCATAAGACCTGCCCTCCATACCAGCAACATCCTGGTAAACCTCCTCTGTACCCTCTCCAATGCCTCCACATCTTTCTTATAAGGCGGGGACCAGAACTGCACACAATACTCCAAGTGCGGCCGCACTAGAGTTTTGTACAGTTGCAACATGACGTTGCGGCTCCGAAATTCAATCCCCTACCAATAAAAGCTAAGACTCCATATGCCTTCTTAACAACCTTATCGACTTGATTGCCAACTTTCAGGGATCTATGCACACATACACCAAGATCCCTCTGTGCATCAACACTATTAAGAGTCCTACCATTAGCCCTATACTCTACACATTTGTTATTCCTGCCAAAGTGAATTACCTCATACTTTTCCACATTAAACTCCATTTGCCACCTCTCGGCCCAGCTCTGCAACTTGTCCAAGTCTCTCTGCAAATTAGAACACCCCTCTTCACTATCTACTACTCCTCCAACTTTGGTCTCATCCACAAATTTACTAATCCATCCTTCAATACCCTCATCCAGATCATTTATAAAAATTACAAACAGCAGGGGCCCCTGCTCAAATGGTGAGGATTGGACAGGTCTGAATTTTCACAAAGCCATAAGGGCTCCGTGTCTTTGCCAAAATAGTTTGCATATCTGTAGTTTACAGATGGAGCTGCACATGTAAAAGGGCAACCGCCTTCAAAGAGCTGCAATTTTCATTACTGTGATTTCCAAAACATAACTCACTGAATTTAAGCATTTGAGAAAAATGTCTAAAGCTGCCAGAGTTTCTTGAAGAGGCAAGGTGCCCTTGAGGAGAAGTAAGTATAGACATGAATGTGCATAAAGAGGTAGATCAGCTCACTGGAACTGTCAAGATAACAAGTCATTTCATACAATTATAAGAACTATAGAATCCTACAGTACGGAAGAAAGCCATTCAAAGAACAAAGAACAAAACAGCACGGGAAACAGGCCCTTCGGCCCAACAAGCCTGCACTGCCACCCCGATGCTCCCATCTCTACCCGCGATCCCTGCCCATGTTTATAGATCTATGGATTAAAAACCAAATTTGAGACAATTTAGGGAGAATTTGTTTTGCCAATTAGCATAAGAGCACATCTTTGGGATGTGGGAGGAAACCGGAGCACCCGGAGAAAACCCACGCAAGCACGGGAAGAATGCGCAAACTCCCACAGACACAGGGCCAAATCCATGTATCTGCACAGCACAGCGATAGTCACTGAGCTGTCGTGTTGCCCATCAAATGGTCCAGGTCAAGCCTACACTAGCGACGTGAAGCACTAGGATACTCTCGAAAAAAATCCAAGAGCAGTCCTCTCACGACCCATCGCGTGTATGGCCCTTGTTAGACAACAAGGTGGACCAAAGCACCTGTAGGATAAAAACAAGTACATCAATATCATCATCTACTTACACACTTCCCAGGGACTCCCAAGGCTCATGATCCCTATTTTAAATCAGTTTTCTATACCCCTCCATTCCCATTCTGCTCACGTGCCCATCTAAGTATTTCTTAAATAACTCCGGAGTACCTGCTTCCACCACTTTACTTGGCAGCGCATTCCATAACCCCACCACCCTCTGTGTGAAAAAACTCCCTCTAGCATCCAAATTATACCTTACCGCCCTCACCCTAAGCCCGTGACCCCTTGTGCTATTTTAGTTCATCCTAGGAAAAAGATTAACCCTGTTTACTCTATCTATCCCCTTCAAAATCTTGTACACCTCTATTAGATCTCCTCTAAGTCTACGTCTTTCTAAGGAAAACAGTCCCAATTTGCCTAACCTCTCCTCGTAACTCAGACCTTCCATAACAGGCAGCATCCTGGTAAACCTCCTCTGCACTCTCTCCAGAGTCTCCACGTCCTTCCGGTAGTAAGACGACCAGAACTGGACGCTGTATTCCAAATGAGGTCTAACCAACGTTTTATACAACTGCAACATTAAAGGCCAGCTCTTGTACTCTATACCCCTTCCTATAAAGGCTAGCATACCATATGCTTTCTTCACAACCTTCTCCACTTGCTCTGCCACCTTCAAAGACTTGTTCACCTGCACCCCCAGGTCCCTCTGCATTTCTATACTCTTAATAGGTCTACCCTTTATCATATACCTCCCCCCTACATTCTTTCTCCCGAAATGGATCACCTCACATTTATCAGGATTGAATTCCATCTGCCATCTGTCTGCCCAAGCTACCAGCCTATCTATGTCCTGCTGTATCATCTGACAATGCTCTTCACTATCTGCAAGTCTAGCCATCTTTGTATCGTCTGCAAACTTGCTGATCAGTTCACTTACTCCCTCTTCCAAGTCATTTATATATATTACAAATAGAACAGGTCCCAGTACCGAGCCATGCGGCACACCACTAGTGACCAACCTCCAGCTAGAGAAACACCCTTCCACTATTACTCTCTGTCTCCTATTACCAAGCCAGTTACTTATCCATCTAGCTACCAGTCCTTGTATCCCATTTGCCTTGACCTTCTTGACTAACCTCCCATGAGGGACTTTGTCAAACGCCTTACTAAAATCCAAACAGACAACATCAACGGCTCGCCCTTCGTCCACTGATTTCGTCATCTCCTCAAAAAATTCTACCAGATTTGTAAGGCACGACTTCCCCTTAACAAATCCATGCTGCGTATCCCTAATCAGATCGCAACACTCTAAGTGCCTATACGTCCTATCTCTAAGAATCCCCTCCAACAGCTTCCCTACCACTGACGTCAAACTCACCGGCCTATAATTTCCAGGGTTATCCCTACTACCGTTTTCAAACAACGGTAAAACATTAGCTATTCTCCAGTCCTCTGGGACCTCACCTGTGTCCAAGGAAGAGACAAAGATTTACGTCAGAGGCCCAGCAGTTTCACCTCGCACCTCCCTAAGCAACCTGGGATAAATGCCATCAGGGCCAGGAGATTTATCAGTTTTAATGCTACCTAGAAGCTCTAACACTTCCTCCCTCGGTATGGATATTTCCCTCAACTGGTCCACAGCTCCCTCAGTGACAGAAGCTGTCAACAAGCCCCTCTTCTTCGTGAATACCGACGCAAAGTATTCATTCAGGATCTCCACCATTCCCTCGGGCTCTAAGCACAGTTCCCCTCCTCTGTCCCTAAGAGGTCTGATTTTTCCTCTAACCACCCTTTTATTCCTAACATAGGATTAAAGAAAACCCAAAGGCTTTTTATTCCTATCTGCCAAAATCATTTCATGCCCCCTTTTTGCCCTTCTAACTCCCTGTTTGAGCTCCCTCCTACTCTCTCTATATTCCTTCAATGCTATCTCGGTTCCCAGCTGCTTCGACCTATCATACGCTTCTCTTTTCTTCCTAACCAAGTCCTCAATATCCCTAGTAATCCACGGCTCTCTAATCCTACCTTTCCCATCTTTCCTCTTGGCTAGCACATACTTATCTTGCAACATTTTCAGTATTCCCTTGAAAGAGTCCCACATGCCTCGCGTGAACTTACCCTCAAACAACCGTTCCCAATCAGTTTCCCTAAGTTCCTGCCTAATTCGACCATAGTTAGCCTTCCCCCAATTTAGCACCCTGCCCCTCGGGCAACAAGCATCCTTTTCCATCTGAATCCTAAACTAGACAGAATTGTGGTCACTGTTAGCCACATGTTCCCCTATTACAACATCAACCACTTGCCCTGGCTCATTACTCAGAACTAAATCCAATATAGCCCCTTCCCTAGTCAGGCTAGCCACATACCGCTCCAACGATCCTTCCAGTACACATTTTACAAATTCCTGCCCATCCAAACCCCCAGCTCTAGGTACTTTCCAATCCACCCTAGGGAGATTAAAATCTCCCACTATAACGACTCTGTTCTTTCTGCATCTATCCAAAATGTCTTTACATATGCCTTCTTCAACTGCCCGTGGGCTGTTGGGTGGCCTATAATACATTCCTAGCATAGTAATTGCCCCCTTTCTATTCCTCAATTCCACCCACAGCGACTCCGCTCCTAACTCCTCTGTAGTGTCCTCCCTCTGCACTGCCATGATGCTCTCCTTAACTAACAATGCCACTCCTCCACCTCTTCTGGACCCTCATTTGTCACGCCTGAAACACTTATACCTAGGAATGTTCAGTTGCCACTGCTCCCCTTCTTTTAACCACGTCTCCGTCACTGCAATCACATCCAAGTTCCTTGCAAACATTAAGGCCCTAAGTTCATCCGTTTTTCCCGTTACGCTCCTCACATGAAACAGACACACTCCAGACCTCCAAGACCACTCGGAACCTCCTTCTCCCCGGTGCATCTCTTCTCGTCCAAGCTTACTCTATCTCCCATCTCTCTCTCTACTGAGCTATCGGTCTCATACCTTACCCCCCTCCATATTAGTTTAAATCCTGCCAAAACACTCCCGCTATTCGACTCATCGAGTCTGCAGCGACAACAATCCTACTCAAACCATATCGCTGCAACCCCCTGTATTTACCCCGCCAGTGCCTGGATTAGTGTGGCCAATCAACCTAACCCACACAGTTTTGGAATGTGGGAGGAAACTGGAGCAGCTAGAGGAAACATATAAAGAGAATATGCAAACTCCACACAGATAGTGACCCAAGCTGGGAATTGAACCCAGGTCGCTGAAGCTGTGACGCAGCAGTGCCAACCACCATGCCGATCCAATTTCAATCCCCAAGCCTTTTAAATTTTGAAAAACCACTGCTTGCTCTGACTCACTGGCAGTTTTACAGACTATTGCCTGATGTTTATCATTATGGCATTAGAACTGATTGGCTGCTTTCACAATCTATTGTTATTATAGTAGAGAGCCTGTAAGTTCATGGTTTGACTGACAGATCCAAACGTTTATAAAAGAGATTAGCCATCTTTGATGTGGGTCTATGAATACAAAGTATTTTCCAGAATATGCCGATTGTTCACACCACAGGATCCTCTGGTCCTGCTGACAGCCTACCCTCAGCCTCTGGTTATCATGGGTGTAGACAATGGGAAATCCCACTGAGAACAGTGGGATCAAAGGATCCTGCTACCAGCAAACAGCATGCTGCTTTCCCATCATGAGAAACATGTTGTGGGAAGGTCAGACAATTCCCCCTTTATTTCGTAAGGAATTGAAGAAAATAGTTGTTTCGGGAGGGATCAAGTATTAAAGGAACGTAAACGTACTGAATAAGTTTTTATGAATGAGAATTTTTTAAAATTAAATAGTGGTTAGCAATATACACTTTGAAATTTATTTTGTTTCATGAGATCTGCCCATGATGGATACTGGATGAGTTGGCATTGACAGTATAAGGACAAAGAGTGATAGGTGTGAGGGCATGGGTTGCATGCGTTGGCACTAACTTGGTATAGGGATTATAAAGGGCCACAAGGGTATGCATGAGGCGGCATGATTTGGTGTGAATGAGGAATAGAGAGTTTGTGGAGGTTGTGGGGTGAAAGCTGTTTTTTGGTTTTATTGCTTTTTTTTTATACAACTGGGATGTAGACCCGGAGCACTGCAGCAGACCTTTTAACCAGCTCATCCCAGCACCCATCAGGGCCTGTGACTGTTGTTGAGCACTTTGCGGAGGCGGCAATCCAACTCCAGTTCGACCTCCCATGACCAATCCTGCTAACAACTCAATAGAATGAAAATCAGACCATTGAGCTGGGTTGCAGGAGCTGGAAATTCTCCAGACGAGGATTCCAATGCAGGAGCAAAAATTCAGCTCAAAGTGTTAAGAAGAAAATGGAGAAGGGGAAGAAAAGGGGAGGTGGTTCAGCATCACTGATCAGGAAAGATGTTGCAGTGTTGGGAAAATAGGATTTCCTGGAGAGGGAGCAAAGACAGAATCCTTTTAGTAGAGTTTAGAAACAAAAAGGATGATCATGCTACCAGAGCTATACTGTGAAAGAGACAGAGGAACACATCAACTGGACAGTGATAGAGATGTGCAAGAACCATACAGTGGTGATATCAGAAGAGTTTAAATATCAAAATATTGCTAGGGATAATGATCTTTAAAGTAATCATGTTTCAGGTACAGGTTGGGCACATTCATATTCAGGAGAAAGATAAGAGAAACAAGATCAGGCCACTTTGGTAACGAAGGATGACACTCATTTGTTAACTAATAAACAACCATTTACCACGACTCACTCTTTTCTGTTTCTGAACCATTTTCAGGCCAATTTGGCACTGACCCTCCAATTCCACGAGACTCAGTTTTGTTAACTAGTCTTTAATATAGTACTTTATCAAACATTTTCTTAAAATTTATACAGACAACATACACAACATTCCCTTCACCAGCCTTCTCTGTCTCGTCATCAAAAAATTCAATTTAGATAGAAAAGTTCAATTTAGATAGTGAAGAGGGGTGTTTTAGTTTACAGAGTGACTTGGACAAGTTGCAGAGCTGGGCCGAGAGGTGGCAAATGGAGTTTAATGTGGAAAAGTGTGAGGTAATGCACTTTGGCAGGAACAATAAATGTGTAGAGTATAGGGCTAATGGTAGGGCTCTTAATAGTGTTGAGGAACAGAAGGATCTTGGTGTATGTGTCAATAGATCCCTGAAAGTAGGCAGTCAAGTGGATAAAGTTGTTAAGAAGGCATATGGAGTCTTAGCTTTTATTGGTAGGGGGATTGAATTTAGGAGCCGCAGCATCATGTTGCAACTGTACAAAACTCTAGTGCGGCCGCACTTGGAGTATTGTGTGCAGTTCTGGTCCCCACATTATAAGAAAGATGTGGAGGCATTGGAGAGGGTACAGAGGAGGTTTACCAGGATGTTGCCTGGTATGGAGGGCAGGTCCTATGAAGAGAGGTTGAAGGATTTGAGGTTGTTTTCGTTAGAAAGGAGGCGGCTAAGAGGAGATCTTATTGAAACATATAAGATGATTAGAGGTTTAGATAGGGTGGACAGTGATAGCCTTTTTCCTAGGATGGAGAAAGCTAGCACGAGGGGACACAGCTTTAAATTAAGGGGTATGAGTTATAGGACGGATATCAGAGGTAGGTTCTTTACTCAAAGAGTGATTAGGGAGTGGAATGCCCTGCCTGCAGCTGTTGTAGATGCGCCAAGTTTGGTGGCGTTTAAGAGGTTAGTTGATAAGTATATGGAAGAGAAGGGAATGGTTTAGTTTGGAGGGGCATTGCTTTTTATTTTGGTCGGCACAACATCGAAGGCCGAAGGGCCTGTTCTGTGCTGTATTGTTCTATGTTCTATTAGTCAAACTGACCTGAAGTACATTTGTTGTAAGGCCATGAAGCATTAAAGAATATTATTCATTTCCAGCTTCACACTTACTTATGCACGTACAATTTAGTGTGCAAACAGAGAAGTCAAACAAAGTGATCAAAGAAAAGTCCGTAAAGTCTGTAAAGGGAGTCATGCCGTGGACTGAGATGTTTGTAATGATTTACAGGTCTGGAATTTCTGGCTTTTGGGAGAATGAATCTTGTTTAATCGCAGCAAAAAATTCTACAAAGCTGATACTAGCGACTATGATGTTGTATTAGGTTACTATGTTTAACCTGAACCTTTGAGCAACTAAACAGTCCACACTCAGGGCACTCATGTCTGCATCAAAGAAATGTACTATTTTCTGCTAAATACCTTTGTGGATGTAACTTATTTTGGGAGAGAAGATATGATTGACACAATGGAAAATTCAATCCTGACAGAGAGATAAGGTATAGCCCTTGTTATGCTTCTGTTCTCCGCAGATCGTCCTCTCAACATTGATCTTTGATGTTAACTTTGTTATGAATCAATTTAACCACCCAAACTTATTGATCTGGTTCAATCAAACTGTTTACTTATATTTTGTGTTACTAGTTCTTTGAAAAATACTGAAATTGAGTTTAGGGATTGAGTTTAGGAGTCAGGAGGTAATGCTGCAACTTTATAAGACCCTTGTCAGACGCCACTTGGAGTACTGTGTGCAGTTCTGGTCGCCTCACTATAGGAAGGATGTGGAAGCTATTGAGAGGGTGCAGAGGACATTTAAAGGATGTTGCCTGGATTGGGAGGCATGCCTTATGAAGACAGGTTGAGACAGCTAGGTCTCTTCTCCCCGGAGAGACGAAGGTTGAGAGGTGACTTGATAGAGCTTTATAAGATGTTGAGAGGAATAAATAGGGTGGATTCTCGGAGGCTATTTCCCAGGGCTGAAATGGTCGCTATGAGAGGACACAGGTTTAAGATGCTGGGGGACAAGTACAGAGGAGATGTTAGAGGTAAGTTTTTCCCTCAGAGGGTGGTGAGTGAATGGAATCGGCTGCCTTCAGTGGTGGTAGAGGCGAACTCGCTGGGGTCTTTTAAGAGACTTCTGGATGAGTACATGGAATTTAATGGGATTGGGAGTTACAGATAGTTCTATGACCTGGTAGTACTGATACGATAGGCACAACTTGTGGGCTGAAGGGCCTGTTTGTGCTGTAGTGTTCTATGTTCTTAAATATTTAAACTAGTTCAAAACTAATGTCTAATTTTGACATTGTGGATATCTGGACAACATAATTAGATCATCTCCCAGATATGTTATTTATAACTTGTGATTTTATCATGTAATTAAAAGTCAGGTATAGTTTGTAATTGACTTATGCTGGCTAATCTTCCCACTTCAATATCGTGCTGGTAAATATTATTTATCATACAGATTCTAATATTAGACAAGAGTGCATTAGATGATGAGCTGATTTCCAGAAAGCTAAACTGATCATTAACCAGAGCATGTACTGTGTATAAGCTTTCTTTACAGCTGTCAAATTGATCCACAATCTGTCAGCAATGAAAAACAATAAATAATTATAACTGTTTTCATGCAGACTAATAATAGTGCAATAATGCCACTTCTAATCTACAACAGGCCAAACCATAAACTGTGGTAGGCCATGTATTCGGCATAATTGTGGGCTAATGGGTGTCGAGATATTTATGTAAATCAGTTTGCAGCAGATGAAAGCTAGTCCTTAAGTGCAAGCTTAATTTGGACCTTATGCGTTTTGGTGCAATTGTAGGAATGGGTCCCTTTAGGATATTACCTTGCTAATGCTATTAATTGATCCCAGAAGAGGTTGACTGAGCAACTGTGGCAAATAATGTGAAACACAGCACTTAACATTCTAATAATTGTAAATTTGGGGTCAGCCACACCCAACTTTCTTCTTGGGTGGACATCAACATATCCTCTATCTTTTCTGTTGTGCACAGATGATTTAAGTGCACGGCTCCTTTAATTTTTATTCTGCGGTTGTGCACATGCATTAAAGTGTGCATACTGTTTGCATGGAAACTTTTGGGCTGCTATGTGACTGTATACAGTTTAAAGAACACCAGTGGACATGGGTTGATGCATTACAATAATAACAATGTGAAACTACTTTAAAGCAACCACTTAGATATCTGCCTTGACAAAGGGTCATCTAGACTCGAAACATCAGCTTTTTTTCTTTCCTTACAGATGCTGCAATTCTTGCTGAGATTTTCCAGTGTTTTCTTTTTTGGTTTCAGATTCCAGTATTTTGCTTTTAACTTAGATATGAACATATGAATTAGGACTTGTATTTTAATTCCAGTTTGCTTCCCACACCTAGCAATGCTCTAAGGCAGATTTTTGTCTGTTTTCATTGCTAGTAATTCCCAGAACAGGTCTATTACCAGATTGAGGGGCATGGCTCCATATTAAATGCGGCTAAGCAAAAGTCTCTTCGCTCTTATTGTCAACCAGTAAGGTATTTAGAAGGATGTACATGTTAACACAAAACCTGTTTGACCTCATTATAAATGCACCTTCCTTGGCATGAAGTCCTAAGGTGGGACTTGAAGTGGAAATGCTGGTGTTACACTGGGATAAGCAAAGAAGTCTGGTGTTGTGAGATTTCTTACTGTGGGACTTGAATCCAGAGCCTCTGGCTCAGAGTTTGGTACGCTACCCACTGCGCCACAAGACCTTTGCTGTATTTTAAAGCTCGGTTTAATACTGAAAAAGTCCAAAAGGTGCTGACAAAGGAGCATTATCAAACAGAATGTGACATCAAACCACACAAGAAGATAGGGGGTGAAGTCCTGATGACTTGGGAACTGTTTAAAAATGACAGATGGATCCCGACTCCAGGATTCCAAACTCTTTTCTGGGGCTGACTGATTTTTGGGAGCGTGTTTAAAGAATGCGGGCTGGTTTGCCTCAAAAGCCCAGATCCAGCATTCCTGAACTGGTTGGTTCCATTACAGGTATGGGCGCGTCCTCCTCCTCCATAATTTTTATTGAGTCAGGCCAGGTTTTCGAAGAGCCCTGGTTCGCACCTCTCAGACAAGGCATGAACCCTCATTTGCATGTGGGAAACTTGTAAAAGGTGTGTTCCGAAGTCCTCAACAAGTTCAGAAGATCCTAGGTCAACCAGTGCCGTCCCTGACCCCCCATATACCCCAAAGGTACATGCCTCCTTTACAAGCTGTGCCCCAACCCCAGGGCCCATCATCACTCCAATGTCAAGCTATGAAACTCCACCAACTCCCCATGGCCCTTCATACTGCTTTGGTCAGACTATGCCTCTCGTCTAACCCCCTTCACCTCTCGTGTCTTCAATGTCAAGCTTCAGCATTCCATCCATTCTCCATGCTCCCTATGCCACACCCCACTCAAGTCTCATGGCCCCTCATGCCTCCATTCCAGACTATGGCACTATACCCACTTTATATCCCCTATTCCCACAAGACAAATTATGGCAGTCCACTGACATCCCATGGCTCCTCATGAACGCCTTGCCAAGCTATGCACCTCGACCAGACCAATGGTAACTCATGATCCCATGCCTATTGACCCATAACACACTGTATATAACCAGTGAACCCTGCAGTGACAATAGGATGTGTAAAAAAAAAACTTCAAAAGTGGTTAATTCATTACTTTCCCTGTGTTCAAATGTCATTTCACTACAGGGCAAAAAAAGTGTCAATCATCCAGATCCTTTCAAGTATCAGTAGTAGTTTTCACAAGCCCTTGAAACCACTTAAATTTTTGTGAAACTGAGAAGAGATCCTATTTTTGTGGGAACTTTCGTCTGAGCTGTATGGAGGTGGGGGGGATTGATTCAGAAATTTTCTCAATTCACTATCTGCTTTGGTAACAAAAGTCTAAGCCATTTCAGCAGATGATTGAGCATTTGATCAAAGAGGTAAGTTTCAAAGAGAAGCTTAAAGGAGGAAACAGCGCTGGAGAGGCAGACAGCTTTAGGGAGAGAATTGCAGAGCTTAGTATTTTAAAAGCAGAAGGCATGGCCATCAATGTTGGAATAGTTCAAATTAAGGATGTTCAAGAGGTAAGATCAAGCCAATATGCAAGAGATTTTCAGGGCTGGAAGAGGGTGAAGCAAAAGTATAGAGGGAGTTGAAAACAAGGATGAGAATCTTAAAATTGTGGTTTTGCATAATTAGGTGCAAGGTATATCAGTAAGCATAGGTAGGATGGATGAACATGACTCGATGTGAGTTAGAACATGAGCAGCAGAGTTTGAACACCACTTTTGCACAGTAAAATATCCCAAGGTGCTAATTACCCATAACCCTGTACCCATTAGGTTGCTTTTTAAATGGAGTACTTGATATCACATTATTATTCACATTGTCAGAGCCATGTTCTTTGTAATTATTGAAAACGTGCAATCCAACCAAAAGAAAGCAGATGTAAAAAAAAGGCAGTGTTTGATTGTCATAGAATGCACTTGTTTGATGACAACACGTAAAGCTCTTGGCCATTTGTGGCAGTTCACTTGAATAACTTCAGGGCAAGTAAATTTTCAGTGCAGCAAACTGGGGTGGAAGCTGATTTGCCCCATTTCCTAACATGGCTTGGCCCTTCCAATGACCCACCTGGCCAGTTCCCTGCATCTAACTAAAATGTATGCAAACAAGGACTAACGTGCACCCTGAATTTCAAGGCTTTCAGCTCAACACATACACAGGATATGTCAGAATGAAAAATATACAATGCAAATGTTCCCAGACACAGCTGGCACTGGTGGAAGTGAGGGGCTTTTGAGCCTGTGAACTGCAAGAATGCAGCTGGGAAAGATAATTTTCAGTGACTTTTTTTTTTACATTTAGTCAGGCAGTTTTAGTTTTTATTCTGATCATCACTCCCTACAGGGACAAGTGTGGCAGACTCTATTGTCATCATGAGGGAGGAAGAGGATGAAGAAAAGGAACGTTAGGCAGTATTTAAAGGGGATGTACACCACAACATATTACTGCTACCACCCAGAAATTTAGAAGTGACACAGGTCCTATCAAAAACTAAGCAGATGTATATTAAAAGGGTGCAATTAAGAGATAATAGGCAAGCAGTGCCAGAACAAGCTTCTATTCTGAGCTAATATGAGAAGTAATTTTGTTTTTGTTCATTTGTTTTGGCAGAGATCCGGGGTTAATCCTAATATTATCTTGACAGCATTTGGCCATTCTGCCTCATGGAAAAACATGATCAAAATCAAAAAGACACAGAACACCGGGGCTAGAGACAGAGCTGGACCAGATATAAATACAGAATCAACTGGGCAGCGTTTTCTATGAAGAGAGTGGAAGAGGCACAAGCCTGGGTACCTGATTTAACTTTGTGGCTGGGGGAGGAGGGAGAAGGGATAATATTTTTTGGACAATTAATAAGAATAAATTAGCAGCTTTAAAGATAATTTTAAAAGGCAGATACTCTAAATTAAAAACATTATAACACAAAAAAACACGCAGAAAATTGTGGGGCTTGGCTTGGTAGTAACAAAGGGTGCAGTCGCTAAAGGGTTGAACAGCATTTTACAACATGCCATTAAGTATGTAATGTAGGCATATCTCAATATCAAAGAAAAAATCTACAGAATCTGGAACTTACTATGACTGAGGAAAATCCCCAATGACATCAGGATCCTTTGAGGATTTCCTGCGACCTAAGCTCTGGTATGAATAATATTTATTTTAAAATAAAAGTAACAAATTGAAACTAGAAGGTCTTCATTTAATATTTATGACAAATGCAATTTATATGACCTGCCCTTCACAGTCCCTCTGTTGCCTCTGTGTTTTACAAATCCTTCAGCAAATCAATGGTTGGCTGAAAGACTTGCCTGACTTGGGGAACACAGCAGGATTTGGAGCTGCTTGCATTGAGTGCCTCATGTTTCCAATTTAGAAGAATAAATTAAGCAATATCATCTTCAGCCCATCTTTGTATGCCTTCTCACAAAAAACTGCTCTTAAATGGGAGATGGGAGCTCATAATGAACACAGTTAATTCATTATTGCCCAGAGCTAGACAATGTTCAGAGGCACTCTACATTTTGAGGTCAAATGTCAGCACCTGCTTTAAACATGGATAATTTCTTCAACAGCTGTTTGTTCTAATGCAACAAAAAAAAGAGGGAGCGTTTAGTTAAGAACAAAATTCAGGCTGGTAAAAGGCTATTTTCAGAACAAAAAGTCTACAATAGTATTTTAAATAGGAAAAGAAGCAGCAAGGAAACTATGTGAAATGTGACAGAGAAACATTCTGAAAGATTTGAGGTTAAATTTGGTATGGTTGACCGTAATGTGAAGGTCGTATTTTCAGTACTTTTGTTTGATACGCACTACATGAGTTGAATAGCGCCTTAAATGGAAGGCTTAAAAGCTACACCGTGAGGAACCTGTTCCGACTGTCAAAACAGTACTTTATTCAAATCTCCCCAATCTGCGGTTATTGTCCAATGCTGTGCATCCACGATGTTTGAAAGAGCATTTACCATCTTCAAAGGTGATATCAATATCACACTAAGTACCAGGAATGAGGGCGTACTTCCCAATCTGGGAGAGCATCTCCTGTTAAAAGGAGATACATTTTTTGATTGGGGAAGCGAATGCAGGATGGAATTAGGTTTGTGACTTCTGGAGGGTGACAGTAGGGCAGGCTAGAATGCCAGTCCCCCATTTAATGGGACATCAACCCAGTTTTAATGATGACTATCAGACCCCATAGTCATCCTTCACCACTGTCACCAAAGAGTGACTGAAAGTAGTAGGGAACGGCGGGTTCAAAAATGCCCACCCCGATAAGAGAAATAGCAAAGGCAGGATTGCTGTGTCTGGGCTTGCTATACGTACTATTACCCCAGGATCTTAGAAAATCCCGCATGACGGGAATAGAAGCAGGAAACCCAGGATGAAAATCCGAGCCATTGTATTTCAAAGCTAACCCCATTCACAAATCTGGCCACATCCTAGATCAAACTAATCATCAAAGAGAGTGTGTTTGCCAATTGTGTTTGTTTGCAGGTTTTCGAGGAAGTTTCATGAATAAAGTCAGTTCTTTTGATATAAGAAAGCCAATACGCTTTCACTGTATCCCAACATATGTGATAATAATAAATCAAATCCAAATAGGCATGATTTGAAAAAGAATTGAGTGCATTTTTTATTTACTATGGAAATTGACTCTTGTATCCTAATACAGCCAGCAAATGATTCTATATATTTTTGAAAATAATTTTCAGAAATTTGAAATGGGTTACAGATGGTGAATTGACACTTTTTCAGCTGTATTGATTAAACTGCACCAAGTGTTCATTCTTAAATATATTAAGAACTATGTTTCTAAAGCAAACTTCTAAATAAATGCTTTAAATTATTGTCTAAGTGCACTGGCTCAGAATTTGGGATTGGTGATACACAAATCAATTTGAATTGAAACTCAGGAACAAAAAACTCAAAACTAGCTTCTGGTCTGCCCAGGGTGGCAACTGTGCCCCAAGCGGAAACTCTACCCCATGGTGTGTACTTCCCTTCATGGAAATCTCAAGCTGTTGTTTACTTCATTTTTTAAATTCCTCAATAGTGGTAATTGCTTCAGTTTCCTGTGGAGCATAGTACTCTTTGCAATAAAACTGCGATGTGGGTTTCCTGACCTTGCATTGTAACTTCAGTGGAAGTTCAGGGAATTTGGATATACAGTGAATTTCCATCGTCATTCCATTCGTGGGAATTCTGCTGATCTTCTGCCAGAGTTACAATGGGATATCAGAAGCACTCCCCACCAATGGAAAACAAGGTTTTTGATTTAAGATGGATTGAGATAACATAGGGGTTTTCTTCAACAAAACAATATCCAGCAAATATACTGAAATTTAGATTTAGCAGTGTTTGATGAAAGCCTAGATAAATAAATCTCCTCCTTCACATTCTCTTCTTCTGCACCCAAGGTCGAAGGAAAATTGGGTGAGTGAGACCCATTGTTTATCAGTCTCACTTGTCACATTCTGCCAATCAGAAAATGGCCCATTCATGCCGACTCTCTGTTTCCTGTTGGCCAATATATTATGCTCTGCATCATGAGCTTTTATTTTCCGCAGTAACTTTTGATGAGGCACCTTATCAAATGCCTTCTGACAATCTAAGTTCAGTATATCCACGGCTGTTTTATCCATCGCCTGTTATTTCTACAGAAATTTCCAAAAAATTGGTTAAACATGATTTTCCTTTCACAAAACCATGTAGATTCTGCCTGATAACCTTAAATTTATCTAACTGCCCTGTTACAACAACTTTAGTAATACCTTCTAGTTTTCCTTATAACAGATGTTAAGCTAACTGGCATATAGTTTCTCGCTTTCAGTCTCGCTCCCTTTTTGAATAAATGGAGCATTCCCTGAATCTAATCAATTTTGTAAAGTTAAAAGCATACATCAACTGCTTCATTAGCCATTTCTCTTAAGGATCAAGAATGAAATCCTTCAGGACTCAGGGACTAATCAACTTGCAGTTCCAAGTATCTGCTCAGTATCACTTCCCTAGTGATTGTAATTTTCTAAAGTTTCTCCCTCCCTTCCAATTTCTGATTAGCTGATGTATCTGGAATGTTATTTGTATCCTCAAGAGTGAAAAGCAATGCCAAATACCAGTTAAATTCATCTGTCATTTCCTTATTTTCCATCATTGATTCCAGATTCACTTTCAATAGGACCAACATTTAGTTTCTCAACTCTTTTCTTTTTAAAAGTCTTTAGAAACTTACCATCTGCCGATATATTTTTAGCTGGCTCTCACTCGTACTCTAATTTTTACCGCCCTATTAATCTTCTTGACATATTTTGCTGTTTTATATGTTCTGTCCAATCTTCTGACCTGCCACCAGGAATGGAGTGAGTATGCAAGCATGGAAGGCCAAGGGTAGACTGTACCATTCAAAAAGTTTTTGAATGTTGACTCCGGTTCACAACTCCTGAGGGAGTGAGAAACCTGAAGGCATAGAAAAACTCACCCAACTCCTTGAACAGTGCAGCAAGGTTGAAGATGCTTATCCTTGCAACAGAGCCAGGTTGTGAGTGCAGGATACGGACTTGCTGCCTTCACCCTTCTCCTACACCAGAGAACACTGGGGGTCCTGAATACAGGGGCTTTAATCCTGGAACATCAGATCCTACCTGCCATTTTTAAATGGCCCAGATGTTGTTTCAACTCTGAAAATGCAGGTGATTCTTTCACTGATTCTAATTTGCAGTTCATGCAGATCACACAGACAGCTGGGTTGAAAATTCATGATTCCACTCGGCT
Organism: Sphyrna mokarran; assembly: GCA_024679065.1. Classification (NCBI taxonomy): domain Eukaryota; kingdom Metazoa; phylum Chordata; class Chondrichthyes; order Carcharhiniformes; family Carcharhinidae; genus Sphyrna; species Sphyrna mokarran. Next base: position 131,330,114 of record JAGIQG010000001.1, read on the forward strand.
ATCATGACTATGTCAGAGCAGGAACTGCACTCCAGTAGCAATCTTAGAGACTGAACACACTGGAATTTCCTGGGTGAAACAATTAGGTCAGTGCAGATGGATGCCAAAATATTTTGAACACCCAGAGGGAGGAAGCAAAAATGAAGATGATCAGAGCACTCATTCAAAATGCATAATCTATTTTTGTTTAAGATTTTTTAAATATCATTTTCCAGAAAGTAGACTCTATTGTCTATTGATTTCCTTATTAACAGAGTTGCTACATCAAAACACTGAGAAACCACACTTTTAGTGCACATATACTGACTATTACAGTTCTCGTTGCCACATATTTTGTTTTTGCGCTGATTGTTTCAAAATATAAACAGCAAATCAGATTGGTGGGGAATTGTAAGTATGAAGAGCAATCAGAAACTGGCACTAAGAACTATTAAGAATTTCTGAAAATGGCCAATCCTGAAAGAAGTCAAAGGAAGTTAACCATTGCAAAAAATGTGCAATAAAGAAATTAAAAGTACAAATACATTCAAAATGCATTTTGGAAAGAAATAATTTGTTAATTTTTCCCCTTCAGTAGTTGAAATTACTGAAATTTCAGTAGTTGAAATTTCTCATTTCCAAAATGGAGTGGGAGGATGGAATTCTCTGGGTCCATCAGCTTCTGCTGAGATCACGAAGGGCTGGAGAATTGGTAGTCGGCAAAAAAACATGTTACGTACCAGTTGCCAAATCTGTTGTGACCCCCTCAGCCATGCTGCCAGCCCCAATCGGGTTCCTGGCCAGAGCAGGCAAGAATCCTACAAATACTCAAATTTATATTTCAATTGGAAGTTGTTGGTCCAAAAGGTGCAGTGTATCTGGGACATGAATAGGACAAGCAATGTCTAATAAGCAATAAGATTGAAGAGTTACCAATGAGCTGTGCAAAGTCTGAACCAGAAAGTTCAGTGGGATATTGAATTTAATATAAAATCAGGTAAAGAAAGATAGAATTAAAAGGGAGAAGAAAAACGCTAAGAAGAGTAAACGCTTCCATATTTTTTAAAGCTCCAATAATTAAAATTTGGAAGAACAAAATTTCACACCAGTAGCGGTTGCTTTTCAGTGTCAGAAAGTTTATCTGGTTAATTCAAACATACTATGACATTAAAAGTGACATTTAGACGAAAATAAACAAGTCTTTCTATGCAAAATTTAGTGCCTTTCTACAGTGTAAAAGCAGAAACCTCACACCATTCAACATATTTGAATGGGGAGTCCGATGGCAAGATGCCTTTTCCATACAATTAATATGTCATATCTTAGACAACAATTTTCTGATTTCCACATTTAACGACACAGCCATGCTTTCCTGAAGTTACAACCCGATTTATGTGGATCTAAGTGTGGCCAGTGTTTTCGCCTCAATGTTATTTTTACAGTCAATTCTGGCCTATCATGTTAATTAGACTGCGTTCTGCAGATTTTGGCAGCCACTTAAATTTGATGGCTGCAGACCTGATTTTCTGGGGCTAAGGAAACCGGCAGTTGAAGGGAGATAACTGCTGCCAGATAGACAGCAGAGGGACACTGGGTGGGATTTTTCCATCCTCCTCGTGAATGCCTCTATAATCAGGACAGGACTATGCAGTGGTACTCAGACAAGGCTGAACATTCAAAAAGAGATCACTACTGCAACTGGGACTGGGGGATATGGGGAGGCGTAGGGTTGGTCAGCTCCAGATGGGCACCGTCAACATCCTTAAGGACATAACTGTATAACATAGAATCATAGAAGAAAGATGCAGGAGACCACCATTTGAGCCTGCTCCGCCATTCATTAAGATTATGGCTGATCATCCAACCCAAAAGCCCAATTTTTCCCTATAACCTTTGATCCCATTTGCCCCAAGTGCTATATCCAACTGCCTCTTGAATGCTTTCAATGTTTTGGCATCAACTACTTTCTATGGTAATGAATTCCACAGGCTCAACACTCTTTGCCCTGGCTACTCAGAGGATTTTTGAATTCATAAGTTAAAATAAATTTGAGCTCATCTCCATTCTAAATGCCTTATCTCTCTAATGCCTTGGAAAGCAAATCTCTGCTTCTTCATTGCTGGAAAGACTTCAACTTCAAAATCCAGCATGTCACCCTTAATTGGATGACGATCCTGTCATCCAGTCACTAAATGGCCAGTAAAGGGAAAATCACTTGGGGTGTGACTGTTGCCCTCACAGTTCGGGCTTCTGATCCCTTTAACCCTGAATTTTGAGACTCCAAAAGTGGCAGAGGAAATCCCACCCACAGGTTCTGTGACTATGATCAGGTCGTCCCACACCATGCAGTCAGCATCCTGAACTATTTCCACAATTCTCTAACTACTGAGTTCTTATTCTCCTTACTCTTGAGCTATAATTACCTGTTGTCCAATGCCATATCATTCACCAGCTGCAGCATCTCAGCTGCCACATATTTGAGCTGAGTAGACTGCATCTGACTGCCGACGCTTTGGTACGGTTTTGCCATTGGGACAAATTCTTTTGCACCATAATATCTGTGTATCTGTTTCTAATATGCTGTGCACATGAATACAAAATAAAGCAAAGACGAAGGGATTTAACCAAAAGTAGTGTTAATCTGATAACTTGTGTCAAAAACCTAATATTTTAAATTCCTTAGTTCCAATATCTACCATGTACAACGCCAAATCATATTGATATTTGCACACCCATTATACAGGCAGTAGTGACTGTATCAAGCATTGAGGTAGTCTGAAGATCAACTGGCAAGTTGATGGTATAGCTCTGTCATTAGCTCTAGTGAAACGGAAGCACCGAAGACGAATATCCTTAGGTACCACGTGGCATGATCTGCATAATCTGGACATGTAGGTCAAGTACATTTGAAGAATGTGTGAATTGAAAAATATGATTTCCTCACCCAGACGATGCAGTGCAAATAAAATACTCAATAGGAATACTTTCCTCCCACTCTGTTTAATCACATTGCATATTACAGCTCTCCAAGCTGCATCTGCCTCAAAAGCGCAAGTTGCAGGTAGCTAGCCCACAAATAAAAGCGAGCTGCGATATATAATGTACGAAGAGAGTTCATAATCCTCATACTTTGTGTAGGAGTCTGCCAGAAAGGGCATTTAGTCTCACATATAGTGGTTGATGACTCAGGAGAAACCATCACTGTGCAGTTCTTGCATGCACAGCAATCAGGTTGTCATGTGATTGAACATTACATGAGTAAGTATTGCATAACTGGTGTCACGTGGTCAAATGCCAAGTAATCTAGTATCATGATGATCAAATCTTCAGGAATATGCCAAACCAAAATTGGGAACCCTATGTACGATGCAGCCAAGTAGAAAATGTTCAGTAACAAACCACAATTCTACACCAGTTTAAACTTTGAAGAAATCATGAAACAGGCCTAGCCGAGTCTCTATAGACATGCCTCTTTTATATGAAGGAGGGGCACATTTTAGGTACTACCTCACCAGACTTCATGAAATTATGCACGGAGCCATATTAAAATAATTTTTATATGCTAATATGGAAGTTTGTAAGCCAGCTTCTGCACAGCAAACAACTCCTCAGAAAATCAGATGCAGAATAAATACAGCATGTCAAGTTACTGGTTGCATTTGTTCCCTTGCACAAACTAAGGGCTAACGCAAATTGTGGTCATCCTTGGAAACAGTATGGGTTACACTGTCAGAAAGAACTGAATGTTTAAATAAACTGGTCATCATGAGCTAGCTATGGGCATACGAAGCTTAACCATTGCTATTGCATAAATTACACACCTTTTCTCTGTAAATACTATGTGATCAAGGAGTCAGATTAGAGTTTCCTACCTGCTTTCCATCAAGTGTGTAGAGCCTTCTGACTGCTCCAGAATCTAACTTTATGGCATCTGTAATGTCATTTAACACCTGTTCAAACGAGTGAGCCGTCTTTTTGTTCAGAAGAATCCTTACAGCTTTCCGTGGTTTTACACCACTGCGGATAACAGTCACCAGTTTGGGCCTAATAAAATCCTTGGATTCCTTTCCTTCACTTCTTGATGTCAGTGATGAGAGAGAGCGCGAAGTTCCTGCCTTGATATTGACTGACCAGTTTGGATTAACATTCTTGGAATAGTCTACTTTACGAAATGGCTCATTGGATGCACAAACGTAGCTTTCTCCTGTTTGAAAAAAAAAGACACTTTTTTAAAGCATATATTAACTTTTCTAAAGATTCTATTTTTGACAATTCTTACAATAACCGCAGTGAAATTGGGTACTTTGTCTAACAGATAGAATATGTTTTCTGCCAACAAGGTGCCTGAGCAGTTATATTGTTTACTCTGTCACATCATTGGGAGTAGCAAAGTAGGCACTGGCCAAGACAGAAATGAAGGAAAATAAACTACATCCTTGGTGAGAAAGATAGGATTTAGCTTTCAGTTTTAGACAAGGTTCAGTGTCTTGATCTATTAACCTGAGATTCTATATAAATGCTGCAAGACCTGCTTATTCTGTCCATCATTTTCCATTTATAGATTATTCTTTCTCTATTTATTTATGTTTGTTTCATTGTTGGAATATTATGTCAGGCAATTGAAAAGCTGACATAAACTAATAAAACTCTGCAGTATAAAGTGTGCAATGTTGTGGGATGTTTTACATGTTAGAATAGCATTTGTCTATTCTACAGCTAATGTTTGTGGAACCAGTTCATATTCTTATTTCCTATTTGTGTGACTGCATTTTCGACTCGTTTCATGGATCATGCCACATCAATTTATAACTGTATTTTATAATTTAAAAAATAGCCCCTGACACAACCCAAGTGTGGAATGAGAAAATTTCTCATTGGATTTTTGGCCGCGTACAGACAAATGTGCATGCGCAGATGGATATTGCTGGCCACCTTGCCTTGCCAGGAGACACAGTGTAATAGAGATGTGGGCAACCTAGCCTGATGACTGAGCTGCATGAGTGGCCCTCCTTCATCTCAGTGGGCTGAAAAGCTGAAATCAGGCTTGTTCACGAACTGTGACTCCTTGAATTAGATTAAATACATGTAATATAAACAGAATATTTCATCACAAGTTACAGAAAGTGGTTAATCATTTATATATTAACAAAGCTACTGTCAATCAATGTCAAATAGTAAAATCAAAAGAAATATTTACACTTTGGGCGCAGTGACTCTCAAGGTCCAATGTTGTGTATAATCAGCACTTCATTTGCCCTTAATAAATTTACATTCATTATCGCTTTTGTCATATCAATAGGAAAAAAATTATGTGAACATAAATTCGTGGAATTTGGCAACCCTGCAAGTGTGCACGGTCAACAAAAAGTCTTGTGAACCTCACTCAGATGGGCCACATCTAGCCCCTGGGCCGCAGTTTGCCCACTACTGGTGCAACACTTAATGGCTGAAATTCATTGGCTGTTCAAGTCAGCAAGTATAGAGAATTTGGTGCTCATCCAAATCTCTTCTTTACATCAGCGGGACCAGAGAATCCCAGCTGTGGGTAAGGTCAGAGTATCAGCCCAAAGTCTTGAGGTTTTCGCTAGAAATGTAAGTTATAGTTCTTTTTACATTCCAAATTACTCAAACTCATATTATTGTATCAAGTTGTTGATCTGAAGAAAATTAGTAAAATAAATGAATACATAGTTTTTGCAGAATGCAGTAGTTTCTCTTTTTATAAAGCCTGGGTAATTTGCCTGTAGCAATTGTCAGAAGAGATAAGTCACAAATATTATTGAAAGCTTAAATAAATATACCACCTGAACTATAGAAAACATTCCTTCTGTGTGTGTCACAGCTTGTTACAGCTCCTGATCTGTCCAAGATCGCAAGGAGCTACAAAGGATTGTGAACAAAGCCCAGTCTACCACGCAAACCAACCTCCCATCCACTGACACTGTCTATACTTGCTGCTATCTTGGAAAAACAGCCAACATAAGCAAGCACCCAGACATATTCTCTTCCACCATCTTTCATCGGGAAAAAGATGTAGAAGTTCGAGGTCACATACCAATTGACTCAAGAACAGTTTCTTCCCTGCTGCCATCAGGCTTTTGAATGGACCTATTTTATATTAAGTTGATCTTTCTCTCCTCTGTAATGTTTTGTGCAAGAAACAATGTTTTTCACTGCATAACAGTCCATGTGACAATAATAATCAAATAAAAAATCAAATCTAATATAAATACAAATCTCACAGGATCCAGGGTAGGTAGCTAAATGGATTGATGATAGAAGCCAGAGAGTGATTGTAGAGGGTTATTTTTCAAACTGGAGACCTGTAACTAGCGGTGTGCCTCAGGGATTAGTGCTGGGTCCGCTGTTATTTGTCATTTACATTAATGATTTGGATGAGACTATAGGAGGCATGGTTAGTAAGTTTGCAGATGAATCCAAGATTGGTGGCATAGTAAACAGTGAGGAAGGTTATCTTGGATTGCAACAGGGTCTTGACCAATTGGGCCAATGGGCTGACGAATTTAAATAAATGTGAGATGATGCATTTTGGTAGATTGAACCAGGGCAGGACTTACTCAGTTAATGATAGGGTGTTAGGGAGAGTTACAAAACAAATAGATCTAGGGGTACATGTTCATAGCTCCTTGAAAGTGAAGTCACAAGTGGACAAAGTGGTGAAGGCATTCGGCATGCTTGATTTTATCAGTCAGAACACTGAATACAGGAATTGGGACATCTTGTTGAAGTTGTACAACACATTGGTATGGCCACACTTGAAATACTGTGTACAGTTATGGTCACCCTATTATAGAAAGGATATTATTAAACTAGAAAGAATGCAGAAGAGATTTACTATGATGCTATTAGGATCTGATAGTTGGAGTTATAGGGAAAGGCTGGAAAGACTGGGACTTTTTTCCCTGAAGCATTGAAGGCTAAGGGATGATCTTATAGAGGTCTATAAAATAATGAGGAGCATAGATCAGTTAGATAGTCAATATCTTTTCCCAAAGGTAAGGGGGTCTAAAACTAGAAGGCATAGGTTTAAGGTGGGAGGGGAGGGATACAAAAGGTTACAGAGGGGCGGCAAGTATCTGGAACACGCTGCCAGAGGTAGTAGTAGAGGTGGGTATAATTTTGACTTTTAAAAAGTGTTTAGGCAGTTACATGGATATGATGGGTATAGAGGGATATGAGCCAAATGTGGCAATTGGAATTAGCTTAAGGGTTTTAACAAACAAGGGTGGCATGGACAAGATGGGCCAAAGGGCCTGTTTTCCTGTTGTAAATCTCTATGACCTAACTACATATACCATATCATTAAACTGTTATCTATGTATTTGTGGTAAGTAGCATGAAGCTAGTTCAATGAACTACAGCTTCTACAAAGTACTAAAGTCAGGGAATTTAGTGAGTAGGAGAATTTGGTGCAGTGACCTAAGAAGTGTTCTGGTTTTTCACAAGACAAGGAGTTGTCGGGGGGTGGGAGTAACGTGAGAAAGACAGAGCTGAGTGCTAAGATCTTGAGGCATGAATCAGGTTGATTGATTGATGAGCCTTCCAGTTTTCTTTTCTCTAAACTAAGCAGTAATTTAAACTAGGATCAGGGAGAGAAAAATACTGTATTAAATTTATAGTTTAACTGGTAAACGATTTAATATCACTAAAACTTGAAATTCTAATTAGTTATATAAAATACAACAGATGTCAGCACAAATGATATGCTATAACATGTGGGAGCTGATCATCACTAGTGTGATCCACAGCAACCACATTCTACAGTAAGTGTCAAATCTCAAGGAACTTTGGGGAGGATTTTTCCACACTGCTTCATTGGTCGAGTAGCATAGCAGAACAGGAATTATGAGCCAGAGGGAAAAAAAAAAAATCGGATTTGTGCCCCAGTTTCTCACCTCTCGTAATATTGTTGACCACTGAGAAGATTAACATCCGGCCAGGAGACTGAAAAAATTCTAGAAACCAGCAGTGTAAACTTGCAAAAATAAAAGAAATACGAACACTAAGAGTTACTGCAAATACATTAAAGCAATGAAATCTGCTTTATAGTGGGGAGACAAAATGCAGATTGCAGGACTGCTTTGTCATTCAGTCCTCAAGCATGACCCTAAGCTTCTAGCCTTCCCATCCTCTTAATTCTCCACTTTGCTCTCATATTGATTACAGTGTCCTATGTCTCCTGTAGAGTCTCAAAGAAGTTTAATGTAAGCTTTAGGAACAGCACCTCATCCTTCAATTAGGCATTTTACTCAATATTCAACACTGAGTTTAACATTTTCAGACCATATTCTCTGCTCCCATTTTGTCTTCCCCTTTGTAGTTTTTGAAATTTTTTTTTTGCTTTCAGATGACAACCTGTTCATCGTACTGCCATTTGCTCTTCTTCCAGACACATTTGTTTTTTATGTGCCATTACTACTCCCTATGGCTGTGCACACAAACACAAACATCCTCCTTTATCTGTTACCCCCTTCCCCCTTTCAATTTGCTTAAAATCTATCATATCTCCAACATTGTCCAGTTCCAATGAAATGGCATTGTCCTGACATGTTAAGCCGGATTCTCTGACTTTGCCCGCAGCTGGGATTCTCCAGTCCCACTGCAGTGAATGAAGATCTGGCTGAGCGACAAATTCTCCATTCTCGCTGACAGCAATGGTGGGGCATGAACCACTGGAGAATTCAGACCATTAACTTTGTTCCTCTCTACACAGATGGGGCAGAAACTTCAGCTCTAGAGTATATTTTGGATGGCAGAAATGGAAATAAGAGTGATATCTGCTTGGGGGTGGTGCAGTACTGGTGACCATGTGTGACCTTGGGCTGGTCAGCTCATTAGATATGCACACACAGAGAGAATGGTGAATCTTGTGCTGAGGATAGGAGGATGTTGATAGCCCTATCACTTCCTTCTCACTGGATCATAGCCAGTGGCTGGCATCATATATGTCTGTGAACAAGTTGCAGTGATTTATTGGTGGCACGGTGGCACAGTGGTTAGCACTGCTGCCTCACAGCTCCAGGGGCTTGGGTTCGATTCCTGATTTGGGTCAATATCTATGTACAGTGTGCACATTCTCTCCGTGTCTGCGTGTGTTTCCTCCAGGTGCTCCGTTTCCTCCCAAAGTCCAAAGATGTGCAGATTAGGTTGACTGGTCATGCTAAATTGCCCGTTAGCGTCCCAAGATGTGTAGGTTAGAGGGATTGGTGGAATAAATGTGTGGGGTTGTGGGGATAGGGCCTCATGTGGGATTATTGTCGGTGCAGAATTGATGGGCGGAATGGCCTCCTTCTGTATTGTAAGGTTTCTATGATTCTATGATCTCATCAGTATATTCTTCGCTGCTGTCGCACAGACCTTGAACATTTTAGCCTATGGAAAGCCCTGTAACTCGCATCAGTCTACCCAGGTCTCCCTCCATCCCAGCTTGGCGAAACCATGAGAGTTTTCCTCTCATTCATATATCCACGCTTATGGATGCAGCATTGACTGGGATAATGAAAGCCATGTCTGTACACTATTCCTCATATAAATAAAAAAAGAAGGGAGACAAAAGGCGGGTAATTATAGGCTGGTTAGCTTAACTTCTAGTAGGGAAAATGCTTGAACCTATCATCAAGGAAGAAATAGATCTGGATATAAATTGTTCCATTGGGAAAACACGGCACAGGTTCATGAAAGGCAGGTCATGTTTGACTAATTTGGTGGAATTCTTTGAGAACATTACATGCGCAGTGGACAATGGGGAACCTATGGATGTGGTGTATCTGGAGTTCCAAGAACCATTTGACAAGGTGCCACACCAAAGACTGCTACATAACATAAAGGTGCATAGTGTTACGGGTAATGTATTAGCATGGATAGAAGATTGGTTAACTAACAGAAAACAAAGATTGGGAGTAAATGGGTGTTTTTCTGGTTGGTGATCAATGACTAGGGGTGTGCCTCAGGGATCGGTGTTGGGACCACAATTGTTGGTGATTTGGAATTGAGGATCAAGTATAGTGTGTCTGAATTCATAGATGACATTAAGATGAGTGGCAGAGCAAAGTGTGTAGAGGACGCTGAAAGTCTGCAAAGAGATACAGATAGTCTAAGTAAGTGGGCAAAGGTCTGACAGATGGAATACAATGTTGGTAAATGTGAGATCATCTATTTCGATAGGAATATTAGCAAAATGGACTATTATTTAGATGGTAAAATATTGCCACATGCTGCTATGCAGAAGGACCTTAGTGTCTTTGTGCATGAGTCACAAAATGTTGGTTTGCAGATGCAGCAGGTAATTAAGTATTTTGTTCTTCATGGCTAGAGGGATGGAATTTAAAAACAGGAAGGTTGTGTTTCAACTTTATAAAGTGCTGGTGAGGCCATATCTGGAGTACTGTGTGCAGTTTTGGTCTCCATACTTGAGAAAGAAAATTAAGTAGTCTCATAACACCAGGTTAATGTCCAACAGGTTTATTTAGTAGCACAAACTTTTGGAGTACTGCCCCTTCAGAGGAGACATCACTCCAAAAGCTCGTACAACCAAATAAACTTGTTGGACTTTAACCTGCTTTTACGAGACTACTTACAGTGCCTACCCCAGTCCAATGCTGGCAACTCCACATCTCGAGAAAGAATATACTAACACTGATGGGGGTACAGAGGAGATTCACTAGGCTGATTCAGGAGTTGAAAGAATTGACTATGAGGAGAGACTGAGTAGATTGGGGCTATGCTCATTGGAATTGAGAAAAATGAGGGGAGATCTTATAGAAATGTATAAGATTATGAAGGGAACAGATAAGATAGAAACAGGGAAGTTATTTCCACTAGCAGGTGAAACTAGAACGAGGGGGCATGGCGTCAAAACAAGGCAGAACAGATTTAGGACTGAGTTGAGGAGGAACTTCTTCACAAAAAGGGTTGTGAACCTGTGGAATTCCCTACCCAATGAAGTAGTTGAGACTACGTCATTGAGTGTTTTTAAGATAAGGATAGATAAATTTTTGAACAGTAAAGGAATTAAGGGTTACGGTGAGCAGGTGGGTAAGTGCAGCTGAGTCCACAAAAAGATCAGCCGTGATCTTATTGAATGGCAGAGCAGGTTCGAGAGGCCAGATAGTCTACTCCTACTTCTTATGTTGTCATATTGGGCTTCCTTCCATTACTCTCAAGGAACATTCAAGAAACCCTTGCCTTCCATTATAGACATTGCACATTATAGATACAGCACCCACCTCATTATCAGCTATGACTATCTATCCAAGGTGTTCAAGGCTTTAAACCAGAATATTGATGTCGCTCTTTCACCTACACCACTCCCCCTCCAGCTCCCAGACCAAGGGGAATCAGCCCATCTCCTTCGTATCATTTGCCCCTTTAATCCATTGCCCTTCCTACAGTGCAGACTTTACTCGCGAGGGACCTCAATACCATGTGACTCACAAACCAGGGAGCAAACCTGTTTCCGCTGAGAGCTTCACCGTAGACAGAACATGCCTGAACATGATTCTCAGCCAGCTGTCTCACAATTATTAGAGTTTCTCTTTAATCACCTTGAAATCCAGTCACCCAAAAAGACATCCTCCCACTGCAAGTACTCACACGTACAGAGCAACTGTGTTGTGAAGAACAGCCTTGAGCATTTTGCTTTTTGGACGTATCTATCATGTTCTACACTACTCCGGTCACCCTTCAATTTAACTCCATCATTCTTCACCCCATCCATTACAATCATTCCTCTCCCCTGTTACCCTTGAACCTGCCCCCAATATCCTTAAGTCTATAACCATCACACTCCACAAACTGTCACCTTCCTCTGAGCCTACATTTGTTGTGATATGGAGATGCCGGTGTTGGACTGAGGTAAAACACAAAGAAATCCTACAACGCCAGTTTAAAGTCCAAACAGGGTTACTTGTGGCAAACGCCGCAAGCTTTCGGGACAGCATGTCCCTTCCTCAGGTGGCTAGCATAGCCACCTGATAAAGGGACAGCCTGTCCTGAAAGCATGTGGCATTTGCCACAAGTAACCCTGTTTGGACTTTAAACTGGTGTTGTAGGATTTCTTTGTGTCCTACATTTGTTACCATCCCCATTTTCACCCTATCCCTGTCCCTCCCATTACCGAGCCACTTATTTTGTCTGTTTTTGTGATAATCTCACTGATAATTTAGTTGGAAAGGGGAACTTAATTCTGGTGAGCTAACTGTTTAACAAATATATATGAAATGCAGACACCTTCAAACTTCCCTAAAACTAACTGTAAACATTCATTCCGCATCAGGTCACTGATTTTCAACCTCCTGCTCCCCAACCACCTTGCTGTCCATTTCTCCCAGCAGAGCAAGATTCTGCCTTGAACTCCCAAGTTTTTTGTTTCTAATTCCTCAAGAGCTTGCACAACTCTAAAAAAACCAATATAATACATACTATAGAAGCTGGAAATCTATAATAAAAATAGGATGTGCTGGAATTATTCAGAAGTTCAAGCATTAACTCTGGAAAGTGAAACAGAATTAATCTTTCAGGTCAGTGACCTTTCAGCAGAATATTGAAAGTACTCACTTCAAGTACTGGCTGACCAAGGTCCCATATAAATTTAACATGAGCCCCTGCTTTTGCAATATGTTCACCTGGAACTGAATTCTAATATGTTGTCTGCCCTGCTACAGACCTGGCCTGTTATCTTTAGTGATTTAGCCATTAATATATCTTTATTTTCCTCTCTCTTTGCCCCCTGCTTCATTTTGTATATTTTTCCAAGTCACCTCCTTTAATCTTTTTCCCAACTTGGACCACATCCTCTCTTCTTCTACTCAATTTCATTTGTCAATCATCCACCCAGGCTGTGAGCTTGTTTATGTCTTCCTGTTGTCTTCCACATTATTCGCTTTATCCTACGTCATCAGCGGATTGTGCTCACAACTATTACCCTGTCAACTGAACAATAAGAGCCAATCCATTTGGAGAATACAACTCTCAGAATATACTGTAACTTTGCAGAAACATTTGAGGATAAACTCCAAGAACACATTAGTGTCACTCTCTGACAAGTAATATTTGCTTACAACTTACAGTCTATTTCTTATGCTTGACAATTAGACCGGCTCTGCAAATAACAAGGAAGCCGTGAACAGAAGCAGCTGGGCAAGTAAAATTTGTAGACTTTTCCTCACAGCAAGGTCACTACTTGAGATCAAGGCAAGCTGCTTTAAATAGTTTGCCCTTGGCTGATCTCATCCAGTTTGTGATCACACAGCCTCCAAGGAGCCTTATCTGTCTACAGTGGGTAAGAAAACCAGTATTTATTTATTTTCAAAAATTACTTTGTGTTAAAGATTCATTCCCTCACACTTTCAGGCACAAGCATCATGATTGGCAATCTGCTAATGCCTGGATCCATTGAGGAGGCCACTTTTGCCTCCTCATTTGCCTCATTGTAACTTTCAGCTGAATGTGCCAGTTGGCTGAATGGTCAACAGGAGGCTCCCAGTATGTGATGAACATATATTCCAGTTGGCTCATTTTTAAGGCAACATGAAGCTCTTGGAGGGAAGCTTCACTCAGTAGAAGGAAGCTGCTGTTGACTGACAGTATTGCAACTGACTTCAAGCAAAAGTTGAATATACCAAGTATCAGAGAAGAGAGATGGCTCCAAGATTTAATGCTGGAGGATACAAACAGTACAGATCGACAGGAGGACAGAGGCCACCTTTCCATGGGGACGAGGAACTCCACAAGGAACAGCCTCAGAGGACATGGAAAACAGTGCCTCAAGCTGTTCAATGATCTCACAGGACTGATGAGGGCAGTGAATATATCTTCAAAGGATATTTCATATCCACTACGTCACCAAGATCCCATGATGCTCATATACCATGCCTTGATCACTCACTCATCAGCACTCCTGAGATTGGGCTCAATCCACCTAACACTCTCACATTCACCAATGATGGAAACCTTATCCCAATCACTCGCTGCCCCTATGTTTCCCTAGCTATTCAGTTCAAACGGAGTTCAGTGAAACTTTACATCACAAAAGGAGGCCATTTGACCCATTGCACCTGAGCCGATTAAAAAAGAGCAATGCAGTCTAATTTCAATTTTTTGATCCATTGTTAGGTACGGTTAAGTATTTCAAATGCTTAACCAAGTATTATTTTTTAATGCAAAGACTAACCCACGAAAAGTAAAGGATCCAGGATTGAGCCCTGCGAATGCCACAGCAAACAATCCTGCAGTTTTAAGGACTTGTCAGCCTTTACTCTTTACTTCCTATCATGAAACCAGTTTCAGATCCACTTGCCACTTCCACTTGGGTCCCATGGTTCTTACTTTTTTGACTAGTCTGTTGTGTGGGAGTTTTGCTAAAATCTACATAGACTATTTAAATCTTTAAGTTTAAGTTTATTTATTAGTGTTACAAGTAGGCTTACATTAAAACTGCAATGAAGTAACTCTGAAAATCCCTTAGTCCCATCCTGGACTAGTCCCAAGCTGGGAATCGAACCGGGGTCCCTGGCTCATTCACGTTCTTCAAATTCCATCAGCTGAGTCAGACAAGACCTTTACTTAACAAATCATGCTGATTAATCCTTACCCTTCAAAAAGGTGACTTGTACTGATCCCTCAAAATTTCTTTCAGTGATTTGCCCATCACTGACTGATCTGTAATTATTTAGTCTACCCCTTCCTCTATTTTAAACAGCAGCAACAGATGAGATCCATCCATATTTCCTGCCATGGATGCTCCGAGTACTGCCATCACGGCTGCGGATCTCTGCTCAAACCAGTCTTGCGGTGGTTGAGCAATTCATCCTCCAACAGTTTGCTCTGATTACTGAATTGCAGGCCAGGGGAATGAGAGTGACACTAAAAAAATGCAAATCTGTTGTTTTCTCTCAGGACGACTGAATTCATCCTCCCATCACTGCTACTCCGCCACTCTGATGTCCCTATCAGACAACCCAGATGACAGCTGCCCATGCCGAGATGATGCTCTCTGAAGTTAGACGCTTAGACTTAGCACTGCTCAAGGGCATGTGTAATCCCCCAAACAAGGCAAAGCCAACAGCCTTTCATAAGGCAGACACTGCATTACAGCACAAGAACAGCACTAAGGGTTCCTTTTTGTTTTTAGAACTCGATGCATTGTTGGATTAAAACATCATAGCAAAGTATTTGTTAACGGCTTTTATTGCAGGGTTTTGGCCAATGGGATTTTGCAGAAGAACAAGAAGGTGTGGAATAAAGGAGCAAAGCTAGTGAAGAGATGATCTTTCTCCTAAAGCAATGATATTCACCCCATGTGATTTTCGGCCTGCTTGCAGTTTGCACTATTGCTACAACCCCTCACTGCCTCCTTCCTGCTCGCTAGAGCTCTCACTCTCTCAGTCACTTTTCTCCAAGAGAGGGGGAAAGACGGAAGGAAAGAAAGAAGAAATGTGAAGCACAGCTGCTGATATCTTAAAGGGAATTGTGTATTCATGAATAAAGAACCATATCATTATGCTGCACGACTGAACTGAGTACTCACATTGGATTGCATAATAAGACGAAGGTCTGATGTGTGTTTAAAACAGCCAGTGGTATCCAACAGTCGTGCCATAGCAACACCTTGGTAGGCAGGGGAATTTGACATGAAGCCCAGAAATCAGTTTCCTGATAGTGGGATGAACTTTAGCAGTTAGGTTCTCAGAATGTTAAAGGCAGATTGAGCTTCCAAAAGAACACTGTCAGGAAGCCCTTTTAGCATATATTAGCATATTGTGCATGCTCATTAAAAGGTCACCAAATTAAATTCCCAGCCAGTTAGAAATTTGAACATTTACATTTATGACTGTATCTAATTAGCATACACCCTGACGAGTTTGACTTCATCCACAACTCTGAGTTCAATAGGTGCTGTCTTGGTTCTCTTGGAGGCTGCTCATAACTTAACTCATTTAGGTGCCGACAGGACTGTGCAAAGGCTGGGAATGGGAGGCAGATAGATGGATGAAGAGGAATAGGGTTGAGTGAACACTAGACATGGGAGGCAGACTGCCCAGTGAAAGAGGAAACTGTCTGGAGAGTGGGGGAGGCAGCGAAGGAAAGCAAAGGTATCATAATATGAGCGGAGGGAAGGGCCTCTGTTGTTGGGTTTGGGGATCCTGTAGCTAGGCGAGGAAGAGGCTTTCCAGGCAAGGATGACAGGAGAAAGGTGGTGTTAAAGATTGGGGTCAGTACTGTCAGTGAGGTCCTGGTGGTTGGACTGAGGGAGGCGGTTAGCTGAAGAAACAATCACAGTGAGGGAGGATTGAGATGCGGTAGGGTGGCAGGTCCAGGGTGACATATGAATGGCTAAATGAAGATAATCATTTAAACAGACAAAACTGGTGACTTGGATAATGGGAGGGGTCAGAGTCTGGATGGGCATTGGCTCCGAGGAGAGGGAAAGTACGTGAAGGCAAATGGTAACAAGTGAAAAGCGAAGAGGCAGAGGTTCAAGAGTGATGGAGGGGAGAAAAATGATGATATTAGTGGGTAAAAGATGAGGGGAAAGGAAGTTGGTGGGTGATCCGGGATATTTGAAGGTTGTGAAGCAGGTTTCAAGAACAATGCACACCATTTTTCATTTCTCATCAATTCAAAGCAATCAATATAAAACTATGATACCACAAAGTGGAGGAGGATCTTTTCAGGTGGGCGGAGTTCAAGATCAGCACAAGTGGCTGACTGAAGGGACACATACATAATCATGAGGCAACTGGGTGAGAACCCATGCTCAGTTGTCGTCTCCTCTCTTTGGTGAAGCCCAAACAGCAACAGGTTTGCTCCTGATTGAAGGGCTCATAACATCGAGATTCCAGCAAGGTTCAGGCTGCTATTCATTCACCATTGGCTGTAGTCAGAAGCAGGGTGGGAGACCTCCAAGTTCATGCCTCTAATGGGGCATGGCGCGCAGTTGGCAGCTAATTCCCAACTCCAAACCTCCATCCTCTTGGATGTGAGGTCATAGCTGACAACGGCTCATGTGCTTAGTCTTTATACATTGCCAAGCAATGGTCTCTCTAGAGTCTTGAATGTACTGGAAGCAAAGATAATTGTGTTAGAGGGTAGGTTCCCACACATGAGTTTTCATCATTCTGATCAAACAGCAACATCTCCATATGCAGTCATGTATGAAGGTGAGGAACACCACTGCTGGTCCTCCAGAATGTCCTTCCTCTGGAAGGGGTGGGTTGGGGGATGTCATATCTCAATGAGACCAGGCAGAGGGTTTAGCAGTGGCTGGGTGGCTCTGAGATGGAGACAAAACTCTAAAAAATATGCTCACAAGATTTATTTCTTCAATCGACTCACAGATCTACTGAGGCAGAGATGATGCAAGCTCCACTTAACCCCACCTTTCCACTGACTCACATTTCAGATGAAGGAGGAGGAGAGTCTGCCACAAGTTGGTATAGTGACAGAAGCAGCAACAGCCTGAGCAACAAGAGACCACGAAGCCTCAAGAAGATAAGAATATGGTAGAAGGGTATACTGCAACAGTGGGAATTGGCCTTAGCACAGCTATATTGCAATAGCAATTTCTTAGAATGATTTGGGATATGGCTGCTCTATGATGATCTGCAGCCACAATGACTTTTAGGGAAGATAGGGCAGTAGAATGAAAGATCACTGCTGCCTCATGCTTCTTTGCCACTGGCTCATTCCAGGGCTGCACTAGGGGCCTGGGGCGGTCATCTCCTCTTCAGTGACAGACAAGAACATATGAGAGTTGACACATACTCCTGTTCAGGACGATGTACCAATTTGTTCAATTCTGCCTGCAAAGTCAGTCTGAACAAGCATTGAGTTTCTGCAAAAATATCAGATTTCTCACGAGTACAAGACATCACTGACTGCACACATGGCTGTGAGAGCTCCCTGGCAACAGCCAATCAATCACATGAATCAACAGAAAAGGATTCCACTCTTTGAACATGCAGCTCATACGAGTGTTTGTGTTCAATTCCCAGGGAGCTCTCACAACGCCTACATTCTGACCCATTCCCAGGTACCACAGCTTTTTGAGGGTCTGAGCAGGGACCTGATCTTCAGCAATCCTCCAAGTGTCAGAGACCTTGACAGTCACTTCCACCACCAATTGTGTCAGTGAGATACTCATTAGATTGTAACCTCTAGTGTATCCTAAACTGTGGATACAGAGGTGATATATCTGTATTGGTGGAGGGTGCAAATGAACGTAGTGATTGTGCAAATCCTGAGGCATCCTTTTCAGAGCCGGGGTTAGACTTCAGCTGTGGCTGGTTTATACTTTGGGCTTCCCCTTTTCTTTTTGGTAAGTGGTATAGAAAAAAAGAATTATTTGGTGGATACTTAAGCAGGGTCCCTTATTTAAAGAGTCACTCCATGGACCCAGCTGGCAACAGCAGACTGTAGGCACCCTCACTTGCTCCCTTGAGAAGCCTGATTTTTGACTACAGCGTATGTACATCCTATTCCTGCCCGCCTGTCTCTGTGGCCTGCTCCTCATAATAGGTCAGGATTTTAAAGTCAGGAATGCCATTTGCAGTGTGGGAATGTTCCTGCTTGCCATGAGCATTCTTATCCTGCAAAGCACAGAAGGGTTGACTGTTATCCCAATGGTTGCATTCGCAGTTTACAAGTATGCATGTCCATAGCAGCTCCTGAGCCCTCCTCAGTAAATAAGGACATAAGAACTAGGAGCAGGAATGTGTAGGCTGTGTAGCCCCTTGAGCCTGCTCCGCCATTCAATAAGATCACGGCTGATCTTTTTGTGGACTCAGCTCCACTTACCCGCCCACTCACGTAACCCTTAATTCCTTTACTGTTTAAAAGTCTATCTATCTTTGCCTTAAAAACATTCAATGAGGTAGCCTCATCTGCTTCACTGGACAGAGAATTCCACAAATTCACAACCCTTTGTGTTAACAAGTTCCTCCTCAACTCAATCCTCAATCTGCTCCCTCTTATTTTGAGGTCATGCCCCCTAGTTCTAGTTTCATCTGCCAGTGGAAACAACTTCCCTGCTTCTATCTTATCTATTTCCTTCATAAAAGCCAACTTTCTCAACTTCAGAATCAACCTACTGAATCTCCTCTGCATTCTGGTATGAGTATATCTTTTCTCAAGTAAGGAAACCAAAACTGTACACAGCTCTCCAGTTGTGGCCTCACTAGCATCTTATAAAGTTCCAACATAACTTCCCTGTTTTTAAACTCCATCCATCTCGCAATGAAGGACAAAATTCCATTTACCTTCTTAATTACCTGCTGCACTTGTAAGCCAACATTTTGTGATTCATGCACAAGGACACCCAGATCCCTCTGCACAGCAACATGCTGCAGTTTTTTTACCATTTAAATAATAGTCCATTTTGCTGTTATTCCTACCAAAATGGATGACCTCACATTTACCAACGTTGTACTCCATCTGCCAGACCCTTGCCCACTCATTTAGACTATCTGTATCCCTTTGCAGACTTTCAGTGTCCTCTGCATTTTGTTCTGCCACTCATCTTAGTGTCATTTATGAATTTTGACATACTGCACTTGGTCCCAACTCCAAATCATATATGTAAATTGTAAAAAATTGCAGTCCCAATTCTGATCCCTGAGGCACATCACTAGTCACTGATCACCAACCAGACAAACACCCATTTATCCCCAGTTTTTTCTTTCTGTTAGTTAATCAATAAGAACATAAGAAATAGGAGCAGGAGTAGGCCATCTAGCCCTTCGAGTCTGCCCTGCCATTCAATAAGATCATGGCTGATCTGAGGTAGATCAGTTCCACTTTCCCGCTTTCTCCCCATAACCCTTAATTCCTGTGTCTACAATCCTCTATTCATGCTAATACATTACCTGTAACACTGTGCACCTTTATCTCACAGCAGACTTTTGTGTGGCACCTTGTCAAATGTCTTTTAGAAATCCAGATAAACCACATCCACTGATTCCCTCTTGTCCATTGTGCTCACACCATCCTCAAAGAATTCCACTAAAATTAGTTAAACATGACCTGCCTTTCATGAACCCAATTGTCTTCCTAATGGGACAATTTCAATCCAAACGTCTCATTCTTTCTTCCTTGATGATAGATTCAAGCATTTTCCCTCTACAGGAAGTTAAGCTAACTGGCCTACAGTTACCCATCTTTGGTCCATCTTTTTTAAACATTTACTTTTTTTCTTTCTGTGGGAACCACTCCAGGGTCCAAAGAATTTTGGTAAATTAGCATGAGTGCATTTGCTATTTCCCCGCCATCTCTTTTACTACATCAAGACCAGGAGACGTGTCTACCTTTAGCCCCATTAGCTTACCTAACACTGCCTCTTTAGTGATAACAATCATTTCCACCACAGCCATCACCTGCCATAGCCTTCTTGCCAAAAATGTTTGGTATGTTATTTGTCTCTTCCACAGTGAAGACCAACACTAAATTATTTAACATGACCTGCCTTTCATGTATTGTTTATTGTCTTGGCCATTTCCTCATTTCCCATTGCTTTGAATGAGCTGGTTTGACCAATTGTCATACAAGTCCCTCATGATAACTGCCGGACCATTTGTACATGCATCAGTTACTTCCTTGTCTATTGCGCGCCCCACTGTGCTGTTTTAATTGTGCAATCTATAGACTATGCCAGCAATTTTTTTCTCCTTACAGTATCTAACTTACACCCAAATAGTTTCAACACTTTTCTTCGTAGAACCTATATCATCTTTCACTACTGCCCTGATGTCATCCTTAAATAACAGTGCTACAGCACCTCGCTTACCTTCCTGTCTGTCATTCTGACTAGTGTGATAGCCCTGAATATTTAACTCCCAACTGTGACCACACTGCAACCATGTTTCTGTGATGGCCACTAAATCATACTCATTTACCTTGCTTGAAGGGGTAACCAAGAAGGTAGATGAGAGTAGCGCAGCTAATGTTGTCTGCACTAACTTCAGCAAGGCCTTTGACAAGGTACCACATTGTAGGTTGTTGCATAAGATTAAATCTCATGGGATCCAGGGTGACACAAAATTGACTTGATGATAGAAGCCAGAGGGTGGTTGTAAAGGGTTGTTTTTAAAACTGGAGACCTGTGACCAACAGTGTGCATCAGGGATCAGTGCTGGGTCCACTGTTATTTATCATTTTTATTAATAATTTGGATTAGAATTTAAAAGGCATGGTTAGCAAGTTTGGAGATGACTCCAAGAACGGTGACATAGTGGACAGTGAAGAAAGTTATCTCCAATTGCAACGGGATCTTGACCAATTATACCAGTGGGCTGTCGCATTTAGATAAATGCAAGGTGATGCATTTTGGTAGACTGAACCAGGGTAGGACTTACTCAGTTAATGGTAAGGCATTGAGAAAAGTTATAGGACAAAGAGATCACAGCTCCTTGAAAGTGGAGTCATATGTGGACAGTGTGGTGAAGAAGGCATTTGAAGTGACAAAAACAGTTGATGAAGGACATGCTGTTGATGTCGTCTACATGGATTTCAGTAAGGCGTTTGACAAGGTTCCTCATGGTAGACTGATAGAGAAGGTGAAGGCGCATGGGATACAGGGTCGGGTATGTAGATGGGTCGAGAACTGGCTCGGGAGGAGGAGACAGAGGGTAGTAGTGGAAGGCTCTTTTTCCGACTGGAAGCCTGTCACTAGTGGAGTGCCACAAGGCTCAGTACTAGGTCCTCTTCTATTTGTGGTCTACATAAACGACTTGGAAGTTGGGGTAGGTGGTGAGATCAGCAAATTTGCTGATGACACTAAGATGCTTGGATTGGCGGGTACAGAGGAGCAGTGCCAGGCAATACAACAGGACATAGATAGGTTGGTAGACTGGGCAGATAGATGGCAAATGGAATTTAATCCGGATAAATGCGAGGTGATGCATTTTGGCCGGAAAAATGTAGAAGAGAGTTATAGGATAAAAGGTAAAACTATTCGGAGTATAGAGATGCAGAGAGACTTGGGGGTGCAGGTTCACAAGTCTCTGAAGGTGTCTTCACAGGTGGAGAAGGTGATAAAGAAAGCGTATAGTATGTTAGCTTTCATAGAAAAGGGTATAGAATACAAGAGTAGGAGTTTGATGTTGCAATTGTATAGAACGTTGGTTAGGCCTCACTTGGAATACTGCGTCCAGTTCTGGTCGCCGTACTATCGGAAGGATGTGGAGTCCTTGGAGAGAGTGCAGAGGAGGTTTACCAGGATGCTGCCTGGTATGGAAGGACTGTCTTATGAGGAACGATTAAATAGACTGGGGTTGTTTTCCCTTGAAAGACGTCGGCTTAGAGGGGATCTCAGAGGTGTATAAGATTATAAGGGGTATAGATAGAGTAAATGGTGGTAAACTTTTTCCACCTTCAGAAATGGATAGGACGAGGGGTCATGGCCTTAGGGTGAGGGGGGCTATGTATAAGACGAATATTAGAGGGCAGTTTTTCACACAAAGGGTAGTGGGGGTGTGGAATGCACTGCCGAGTAAGGTGGTGGGAGCAGGCACGCTAGGGCTGTTTAAGGGTCTCTTGGACAGCCACATGAGCGGTATGCAGATAGAGGGATATATTAGGACTGTTTAACTACGGCTTTTTTCCACAGGTAATTCGGTCCATACTTGACCAACAAGGAGCATGCATTCGGCAGGTGGTGCGAGGACAGCTCTTGGATGTTGATTCATGGGTTGCCTGGTGCTTCATGTCGTAAATGAGTGCTTTATTTGGACCATCTGAAGGGCACCATGACAGCTCAGTGACTATCGCTGTAGCTGTGCAGACACTTGGAATTGGGCCGGTGTCTGTGGGAGTTTGCGCGTTCTCCCCGTGGTTGCGTGGGTTTTCTCCGGGCGCTCCGGTTTCCTCCCACATCCCAAAAAATTCGCTCTTAGGCTGATTGGGAAACAAATTGTCCCTACATTGAGACTCTTCCATATTAGGAATAACCTAAAATTAGAATAGGATAATGGAATTGTTACTATATAGTTATGACGGCGGCGCGGGCTCATTGGGCCGAAGGGCCTGTTTCCCGTGCTGTGTTGCTCTAATCTAAATGTGCTTGGTTTCGTAGGTCAGAACATTGAATACAGGAGTTGGGAAGTCTTGTTGAAATTGTACAAGACATTGGTAAGGCTGCACTTGGAATACTGTGTATAGTTCTGGTCACCTATTATCGAAAGGATATTCAACCGGAAAGAGTGCAAAAAAGATTTACTAGGATGCTACCAGGACTTAATGGCTTAAGTTATAAGGAGAGGCTGGATAAACTGGGACTTTTTTCTCAGGATTGTAGAAGGCTTAGGGGTGATCTTATCGAGGTCTATAAAATAACGAGGGGCACAGATTAGCTATATAGTCAATATCTTTTCCCAAAGGTCGGGAAATCTAAAACTAGAGGGTATAAATTTAAGGTGAGAGGGGAGAAATACAAAAGGGTCCAGAGGGGCAATTTTTTCCATATACAAGGTAGTGAGTATCTGGTACAAGCTGCCAGCGATAGTAGTAGAGATGGGTACAATTTAAAAAACGTTTAGACAATTATATGGATAAGATGGGTATAGAGGGATATGGGCCAAATGCAGACAATTGAGACTAATTTAGGGGTTAAAGAGGTGGCACAGACAAACTGGGCCAAAGGCCTGTTTCCATGCTGTAAGTCTCTATGACTTTATGAATGCCTAAATGCTTGTAGCAAAGTGCCCTTATGCAAGCTTTTATACCTTCTTTCTGAATCCTAACACCTTCATTAATAACATCCCTGAGTTCTTCTCCCTTTTAACTTTTTTTGTAATTTTCCATGTAGTTGAAACCTTCTCCCCACATGCTAATCTCCTACTTTTGCTTCCTATTATCCATTATATTTCCTGTAGAACAAAGAACAAAACAGCACAGGAAACAGGCCCTTTGGCCCAACGAGCCCGCGCCACCGCCCCGATGTTCCCACCTCTACCCGTGATCCCTGTCTATGTTTATAGATCTATGGATTAAAAACCAAATTTGAGACAATTTAGGGAGAATTTGTTTTGCCAATTAGCCTAAGAGTATATCTTTGGGATGTGGGAGGAAACCGGAGCACCCGGAGAAAACCCACGCAAGCACGGGGAGAATGTGCAAACTCTGACAGACACAGGCCCAAATCCATGTATTTGCATAGCACAGCGATTGTCACTGAGCTGTCGTGTTGCCCATCAAATGATCCAGGTCAAGTGTACACTAACGATGTGAAGCACTAGGATACTCGAAAAAAAATCCAAGAGCAGCCCTCTCACGACCCATCGCATGACAAGGTGGACCAAAGCACCTGTAGGATAAAAACAAGTACATCAATATCATCATCTATTTACACACTTCCCAGGGATTCCCAAGACTCATGATCCCTATTTTAAATCAGTTTTCCATACCCCTCCATTCCCATTCTGTTCATGTGCCCATGTAAGTATTTCTTAAATAACTCCAGAGTACCTGCCTCCACCACTTTACTTGGCAGTGCATTTCATACCCCCACCACCCTCTGTGTGAAAAAACTCCCTCTAGCATCCAAATTATACCTTATCCCCCTCACCCTAAGCCCGTGACCCCTCGTGCTATTTGAGTCCATCCTAGGAAGAAGCTTAACCCTGTTTACTCTATCTATACCCCTCATAATCTTGTACACCTCCATTAGATCTCCTCTAAGTTTATGTCTTTCTAAGGAAAACAGTCCCTATTTGCCTAATCAGTTACTTTACTTCGAGCAAAAAGCTTGTATTTGTATAGAACATTATCATATTTTACATTAAATAACCATCACTGCTACACACAGGGAAATGTGCCAGTCAACCTACTTCAGTTCTCACAATATCCACTCTAATGCCAGAAGCACAGATAGACTTGAAGAAATCAAATAGAATTATTAGACACTGAACCAGATGGGATGGTGACAAATATAAATGCTTTGTGATCAGATAACCTGTTATAGCAAAATTGGTTGAGATAGATATTGACCAAAACACCACAATTATCTTGTTCTTCTTCACACAGAGCCTAGGATCTTTTATATCTCATGAGGGGGCAAAAAGAGCTTTGGATTAATTTGAAAGACAGCACTTCCAACAGCACGCTGTTGTCAATCTAGATCATATGTTCAAGTAACAGTAGAGCTGGAACCCAAGGTCTTCTAACTCACGAGTGCTATCACTGAGCTACTGTTGATATCAGGAGGGGATTCAGGGAACACTGAAGTAGTTCATTACTTTAAATGGAGTTCAGCATTTCAAACAGGCAAGAAGCTGATACAAGACTCCCTAACCTCAAAGGAAAATGCACCATCAAAAAGGTTCAATGGATACAAAAGTGCAGGAATGCCACAGTGGTTAAATTATAAAATCTGCATTTGCTTCTGTATCTAGTGCCAGAGTGAAAGAAAAAAAATACTTGCAAAATAAGCAACAAGTGAGTCAGTAATATCCTTCAGAAGAAAAGAACAAATTCAACTTGGCCTGCACATGATTAGTCTACATAATGTGGATGACTCTTAATGCCCTCTGACGTGACCCAACAAACCAAATCAGTTCTGCAGGAACGGGCAGTAAATCTCACCAAGATTTCAAGAGCAAACAGTAGACAGTGTAGTATACGCAACTGGTCAAGTTCCCTTTGGCTATGCCTTCCTTCAAACACCAATTTATAATATTTGCATCTAAGGAACAGAGTGTCATTGAATGTCAAACTTAATCGAGATGTGTAGCTACAGCAGCTTTCTGTGTTCTTGACAAAGAGACACCAACCACAGTAACACCAGGTGTTGCAACACAGGTTCACATGAAAGCCACACTGTTCTTCCACAAATACCGAATCTATGAATACTATTGTGCACTTGTAAAACAAAGAACAAAATTACTACGAATCCAAAATAATCATTACTGGAGAGATAGTTCTTTCAAATCTCAAGTGACAGTTGAATAATCAAGTTAAATTTTCAGCCAGTTTTATTCAATAGGTTGTATTTACATTTTATTTGCTTATATAGATCGTGTTCTAGTTCTATCCTTTCCCTTCACATGTTAGTTTAAAGTCGTTGTGACCAGCCTATTTATCCTTTCCACTAGAACACTGGTCCCAGATCAGTTCAGGTTAAAAACCATCCTGTTCTAATGTCCCATGAAATGGAACCCCTCTTTCTCACACCACTCCTTTAGCCACCTGTTCACTTCCCTAATTTTCTCATCCCTATGCCAATTCACACATGGCTAAGATAGTAATCCAGGAGATGTCTCTTGAGGACCTGTTCTTTACTTTAGCTCCTAACACCTGAAACTACTCTTGTCTATGTTGTTTGTCCCAATTCAGACCACAACAACTGGGTCCGCCCCCTCCCACTCCAATATCCTTTCAAGTTAATCAGAGACATCCCTCACCCTGACACTGGACAGGCAGCATACCATGCGGGACTCACGATTTGGCTTGCAAAGGATGATATCAATGCCCTGAATTATAGAGTTACCACTTGTCTTTTTGTCTCCCCCTCTTAAACGGCCTCCTGTACCATGTTGAAGTGGTCAGCTAGTTCATCCTCTTTACAGCCCTCTTCTCCATCTAAATAGGGAGCTGGTAACTCATACCTGTCAGACAAGGTCAAGTGCTGAGGCTCCTCTATTCCTGAATTTAGGATCCCCCTACCTGTCTCACTTGCAGTCAGGCTCTGCTGTCCCTGATTAACAAGTGATTAACAAGCAGGATGTCCTGCAACCAAAGAAGATTGACACCATGAAGTGGCTGGCCTACATTCAGTGCATGTGCCCAACTGCTGCTGAGTCCTGTAACCTAAATCCCTGTTTGACTTCCTTGTGCACTCGCAAACAGACTGTAGTGAGAGGAGATGGTGCATTTATCCTGGATGAGGGAAGATTATTCCCCCTCTTCCTTCACTGCTGGGGATTTCGGCACAGGGCCCCACAAATGTGCACTGCAACTTCCATCCAAGTCACCATAATAAGAAGGCCTTTTTCTGCCATCCTAGGAAAACAGAACATGCCACCTTTGCCAGAAGGGAATATGCAAGGAAGCTTCACTGAACTACACACTGTCAGACCTGTGACATCCTGGTATTGGCAGTATCTAGAAATCCTGGTTTGCAATGAGTGCATGGCTATTGAAATGCCTGTTAAATATGGCATCCTGGCCTTCAACCCCAAGAAGTAACAGCGGGTGTGGCAGCTTCCGTTTGTGCATCTGCCATGTAAATTGCGGTGCTCCTTGTGGATACACAGATAATGAACTGAGGAACATAAAAGCATACTCCGTCAGCTGTCCGTCCTCCCACGCTCCCGATGACAATCACTCTAACCTCTTCAGCCAACGCTAAACTGACGACTATAAATGCAAAGAGCCAAAGCAGAACAGAAACACAGTCCAACAATGGTACTGGGAGGAGGGAAAATGAAACTGTAAAGGAGTAGGAGATATGGGAAAATCAGAGTGTAATGGAATACAAGATAAAGCAGACTTTGAAGGCATTGGAGCACATGAAATGTAAAGCAAAGAGAACACAAGGTGTACTGATAAAATCAAATCACTGCAGATGCTGGAATCTGAAACAAAAACAGAAAATGCTAGAAAATCTCAGCAGATCTGACAGTATTTTTAAATAAAGAATAGAGTGAACATTTCAAGCCCGGATGACTCAAAAGCTTTATTCTCTCTTCAAAGTGGTGTATTGAGTAAGATGAAGAAATGTATCAAGGTGAAAGTAGGAGGAAATGAATGAGAGAAAACAGCATAGGAGATTTGCAACATGTAGCAGATCTGCCCATTTCCAATTCTGCGTCCAGCCAAAACACACTATTGCATTTAATTGATCCCAGAATTTGCAAATTGGCACAATGGCAAGCACTGCTGTCACAGTATCAGGGTCCAGAGTTCAATTCCAGCCTCAGGTAACTATCTGCTTGGACTTTGTATGTTCTCCCTTTGTCTGCATGGGTTTCCTTTGGGTGCTTCAGTTTCCTCTCACAGTCTAAAGATGTGTAGGTTAGATTGATTGACCGTGCTAAGGTACCTCTTAGTGTCAGGGGGATTAGCAAGGTAGGCATGCGGAGTTATAGGGATAGGGCCTGGGTTGTCAGTGCTGACTCGATGAATCGAATGGCCTCTTTCTCACCGTAGGGATTCTAAGATTAATATTGTTTAGAAATAGCTTTAGAACTGAGCATATCATTATAACACGGCTGCAAAGAAACATGAAAATTACTAAGGATCAGGATATTATCCCATGTAATTAAACACAGCTAATATAACAAATGTATTGAGGGTCAAGGGTAGAGGGTAGAGAAGCCACTGGTCAAAAATCTGAAACCTTAAGAGTTATTTGATCTTCCTGTGACCTTGAGAACTTCTGCAAATCATTGAGAACTTTAGTAATGAATCTAATTCTTCTAGTCATTTTCAGCATAATTAAATTCAATCTTTTTTAACCATCAATTTTCACTTGTTAGTGAGGTAGATTTTAATTGTCTATGGAGGGGGAAATAGCTGATAATTGCTCACATCTTGTAAAGTTGTAAACTGGGAGCAGATGTTCAGTATTAATTGCTGAATTTTTGGCTGATGAAAGAGCTGCTTGGTGCTGTAAATCAAGGAGCAGTATCTCATAGTTCCAGTCACATTTCCACATCCATCCCACTTACTCTTCCTCTTTCCAAGAGAGCATTTAAAGCCAATCTCAGAGTATGAAAATAAAAGATATATTTTATTGAATTCTCTTCTATTTTTAATTTAACAGCAAAGGTCGATACTAAAGTGCTCACAACTTAGAATACGATTAAACAACAGCTTGCTATGATTCAGGGGAGACCTGATTCATGAGAGCAAGCCACTAAACATCCAGCTTTCGCTTCCAGGGAGACTGAGGTTCCATACAAAGAAATGTTGCTGTTGGGTCCACCAGTGAGTGGTTTCTCTCCATTCGCTAATAATGAGGAAGAAAAAAAATCACAGGATAACAAGTGCAAAAGTAAAATTTATGTAAGGGTTATCATGTTAATGGACTTCCAAAAGATGCTTGATGAAGAGGTACTTTAAAGGCTTGTCAGTAAAGTCAGTAACGAAAGTCCAAAGATGTGCAGGTTTGGTTGATTGGCCAAGCTAAATTGACCCTTGTGTCAGAGGGGTTAGCAGAATAAATATGTGAGGTTACGGGAATTGGGCCTGGGTGGGATTGTGGTTGGTGCAGCTTCAATGGGCTGAATTGCCTCCTCCTGCACGTGGGGATTCTATTGTCGTAGAAGTTTACAGCATGAAAACAGGCCCTTTGTCCTAACTTGTTCATGCAGCCCTTTTTTTTTTTAAAACCACCACACCAGTCCCAATTGTCCATGTTTGGCCCATATCCCTCTAAACCCATTTTAGCCATTTAACTGTCTAAACGCTTTTTAAAATACAAAATTGTACCCACCTCAACTACTATCTCTGGCAGCTTGTTCCAATCACTCACCAGCCTCTGTGAAAAAATTGCCCCTTTGAACCCCTTTGTATCTCACATTCTGAAAGAGACAGCAGCAATAAGGTTATGAAGTTGGTTGAATGAAGGGAGATAGAATAATGGTAATGATTATTTGTCAGGCTGGGGCCAGCTATACAGTAGTGATTCCCACTGAGGAACTGACACTCGGGCTACTACTTTTCTTGATATATGTTAATGACCAAGATTCAGGTGTACAGGGCACACTTTTCAAATTTGCAGGTGATACAGAACTTGGAAGTATTGTGAACGTGAGGAAACTAGTGAAAGACTTCAAGGGCACATGAAATAGTAGAATGGGCAGAAAAGTGTGAAGTGGTAGTTTATGATGGGAAGATTGAGGAAAGGCAGTACTACATAAAGGATACAATACTAAAGAGGTGCAGGAGCAGAGAAAATTAGGGGTTTATTTGCTTAAATGGTTGAAGCTGGCAGTGCAGTTTGAAAAGGTGTTTAATAAAACATACGGTTTCCTGGCCATTATTAATAAAGGGAAGAGGGCAGGCTTTTTCCCTTGCCGATTACAAAGATGCATTTTCACACTCCATCTGTCCACTTCTCATCTTTTTAAAACATGTATCAGGTGGAAACATGCCATTTTTTCAGTGGACACCTGTGATTTGCCCCGCCGTGACCCCACTGACCTTCCCTCCAGCTACCATATTTAAACTGCACTCACACACGGATCTTTCAATGCCTGCAGCCTAGAACTGCTCCAAGTGACAGGTGGCTTGGAGAAAGCAGGAAGACAGCAGCCCCCCAAATTTTAGTGACACCCTGCTCACTCTACTTCTGGACACAGTCGAGGTACGCTGTAACCTTCCAACCCTGGCAACGGCCAACAAAAGTGTAACAAAATTATCAACCTAGATCTGGAGGAAGAGTTCATGGTGATAAGCACCACCTCAGCCCAGCGGAGAACAGTGGTTCAGCGTCACAAATGGATGAATCATATTATCCACACAGCCAGGGTAAATCAACCCTCTTAGCTCACACTCTCACAAACCTCTCACAGTTCGCAGAATGACTGTCCAAAGAATCTCACAAGGTACCAGCATAAAGGAGATCACCACTCCTTCTCCCACCCTGACATATCCATCTGGGTTCACATCCTCAAACTGAACATGGCTCCACTCAGCACCCACAGGAGGTATCTTTATCATTTGCCTTGGCATGCTTCTTTCTCACATCCTCCATCTGTCCTTACATAGGCCAAACACGCCCACCATAAGAGGGAGAGGTCACAGACTGATGGTGGGATGCCAGAGATCAAGGACCTCACCCAGTCCAAACAGTACGCAGAACATCTGGCTTGGAGTGGACTGGGACTGTGGCGACAATGAGGTCAATATCATTCACCCAGTGAGTGCACTAGCTGATCTCTCAGAGTGAGAATGTGAGTGCAATGCTGTGTCTTAGTATCTGCTGCCATGTACTAGTTATCTCTACTCTCAGAGCACTATAACCAAGCACCTCAGGGACACCAGGAACCAGTCCCTCATATCCATCCCCAAAGGTGCCTTGGAAGAGAATTTTTAGAACCCACTTGTGGAAGATCCATCTTAGCACTCATCCACACCTTCCATCTTTCCAGTTAAACATATCTCAGTGGGACCGAGTTCTAGAGCAGACTGGGGCTCACAGTCTGTTGAATACAGTGCACAATGTGGTCCACAGCAGGTGAAAGCAGGGACATCAGAAGTCACTCAGCAGAGTGACTAGGATTCTGCTGAGTCCCAGTTAGATGGCAAGTCAATGGAGTTGGTCAGCCACACATTAGGATATCAGGTAGGGTTGTCAGCTGCCTTCCACAGATTGTTACCGAAAGTAAGATGAAGAGTCCATCTTGTTCCATTTGAGATAATAACCCAGGCATGCAAGCTCACCAAAGTCAGCACTAGTGTGATGGCATCCATCATGGTGACCTCGGTCTAGGACATTGCGCTTGGACTGCTGTGGGAGTCGTATTCCATCACTATGAACATTGATGGCATCCAGTGTGAGGGGGCAGGGCACCTAGATCTCATTCAAGATTCCCTTTCTGCTCAAAGAGACAGACAGGAGCCCTGGGGAATCTGTGGGGATGAGGACCAGCAGTCAGATATCCCAGGGTCATCCACCCCACAGGATCCCAATCCCCCCTGCCTGACTGAATAGCCAGAAACTTCCAAGCTTCATTTATCTTCAGAGAACTAAGAGAAAATGTTTCAAGCCTGCAACATTTTCAATCACAATTTTAAAAACTATGAAATGAGTGATGTCTGTTTTATCCTTCTAATAATCTAAGTACATGTTACATCTTCAAAAAAAAAATCACCTTTTCTTGTTTGGTTGCTTGTTGGGGAGTGGGTGTTTGTTGCATTTACATTTTGGGTGTTGTGGAAAATGAATGTTTATGTTTCTTTTGATTTAAACTTACAAGAAAGCCTGTTTATGTCTGTTTTTTAATATCCATTCAAGGGTTAAAACGATCCTTCTTAAAAATATATCTTGTTGCAGTGAGCAAGAGTGAGAAAAGGGGGAAAATTATCCCACATTACCCACCATCCATTACAAGAATACAAAAAAGAGGCAAAACTTTATACAATACTGTTTCAGCTTCAACTGGTGTATTGTGTCCAATTCTGGGCACCTCACTTTGGGCTGAGTGTGGAGGCATCAGAGAAGATGCAGAAAAGATTTACAAGAATAATTCCAGAGATCAGGGACTTGAGTTACTTGACAGATTGGGGAAGCTGTGCTGTTCTCTTTAGAGAAGGTTGAAAGGAGATTTGATGGAGAAGTTCAAAAATCAGAAGGGGCTAAACAGAGTGGATGGGGAGAAACTGTTCGTATTGGCAAGAATCAGAGGAACTGATTTAAAGTGAAAGACAAAAGAACCAAAGGCAACATAAAGGAAAATGTTTATGTAATGAGTGGCTAGGATCTGGAAAGCACTGCCTGAGAGCACGGTGCAAGCAGATTCAATTGTGGCTTTTAAAAAGGAATTGGATGATTACCCAAATTTTTTAAATTGCAGGCCTACGGGGGGAAAGGCTTCTGTGTATCTTCCATCAAAACATTCCTATCAATTCAATATGGGATTGGTAATGGTTATTCTTGCTGGAATTAATGGCACAATTGTCTTCACTGCTGATGGCTAAGCTGATCTGACTGTAGCCTCCCATCAGGATTCAATAGCAGACCTCCCCATGTACCCCAGAGGATCCAGCAATAACTAAAATTCAGGCCTCTGCTGTGGACCTGAGTTCACCCTTTGAGAGCGCAGAGGGATGCTAACCACTTCTGCACAGTTCTTAATAATCATATTTAAAGTAATTATTGAAAAACTTTGATAGAAGCCACCTGCCCATCCTTTCAGATGATAAATATTGTATGGTTTAGGGGCAAAAGGGATGGGAATCAACTGAGAGGTTAAGTGGCCCATTTCCAGTTATTAGAGTTCTCTTTATTTTAAAAAGTAACACAACTAACATCTGTTGGATGTTGTGACTTATAGTTTGGGGGGAGGCTGGTGGGGGTAAGAGAGTGCAGTTAAAACCCAATTAAACTAGAAAAGAAAGCTTTTCTGTTCACAAAACTTAATTATTGCTAGCTTTAAATTAAATCACCTCACTTTCAATGTGAATTTTGATAAGGAGGCAGTTGTAATCATTTTTTCCCATAAGTGTACCTATAAATTAGTTCATTTTACTGCAAAATGAACTTGACAAATGCTAATTCAGCAGCAGCAGGATGGAGCTTTACTGACAAAAACAACCTTCCTCAACCTGAAAGCACTCAGCCCCATTCAATTGCACTGATTGTGAACTTCAAAGCTGCCAGTGTCACGCGGCCATAGCAACACTCACAGCAAATCTATTCCTAGATTAACACCTCTTCACTGTGCTGCGTGTTACAAAATGCATCAATTTATTTTCAAGTTAACCACTTAGCAACTCTTGCCGATGAATTCCGTGATCCACTGCAAAAATACTCAAAACTAAAATAAAAATGTAATAAAAATACTATTTCTGATGAAGTATTAGTCTTGAAGTAGTTAGTCTTGAAACATTAACTCTGTTTCTCTTTCCACTGACGCTGCAGACCTGCTGAATTTTTCCAGCATTTCTGGTTTTTATTTCAGATTTCCAGGATTCATGGTATTATATTTTTGCAAAGTTTGTTATCCTAAGCCATCACTGAAAAAAACAACTGGAGAGGTTCATTTGCTCCAGCTTTCTAGATTTTCAGTAAGATATTGCTATCTTTGAAATCTCTGCTTGTTAAGATTATTGGGATTGAACATTTTACGTGTACATATACAGTCAGAGGAGTCTTGTGGCACAGCGAATGGCATCCCTGCCTTTGAACCAGAAGGTCTGGGTTCAAGTCCCAGCCCAGGACTTGATAGCAAAGGAAGAGTACATTAATGATGCAGCCAAACAGGTTTCAAACACTTTTGCACTGTTAAGTGTGGAAGGAAAGAGAGTAGTGCTCGAGCTCTTTCCATTTTATGTTGATGTGGAGATGCCGACGATAGACTGGTATGGGCACAGTAAGAAATCTCACAACACCAGTTTAAAATCCAACAGGTTTATTTGGAATCACAAGCTCTCAAAGCGCTGCTCCTTTATCAGGTGAGTGGACTCTCAGTGGGGTGGACCCACTCACCTGATGAAGGAGCAGCGCTCCGAAAGCACGTGATTCCAAACAAACCTGTTGGACTTTAACCTGGGCTTCTGAGACTTCTTAACGTGCCTATTTTACATTGCCCAGCTTTTGTGATTGCTTCCTTATTAAGAATGATTGGATCATCTCCCAAAGCCATACAGTTCCATTTATTTCAAAGACTATCACATTCTTTCACATGCATTTGATTTCTCTCATGCTTCTCTTTTGCACCTTAGATTTGCCCGTAATTTTGTAAAAATCAGAAGTAGACATTAGAAGCACGACAATTTTTAAAATTATCAATTGTTAACGTGGGCTGAGCATTTTCAAAATATTCAAACACGGCTAAGTCACCCTATTCTGCAGTAATGAAGGTTGGCGGTTCAACCAGCACAGAATACAGACCATCGTTTAGAACAGCAGAAGGACTGATACATTGTTGGGCTTGCTGCCTTTTGACAATGATCCTTAATTCTTTGCCTGTTTATGTGGATGCAAAAGATCCCATGTTCTTTAGAAACAAGCAGGAAATTTTCTTAGTATCCTTGGCAACATTCATTTCTCAGCCAAAGTAAATGAATTGGTCATTTCTCTTCTTTGCTATTAATGGGGCCGTGCAATACATAAACTTGATGTCACACTTGCCCACAAATGACATTTACTACATACTATAAATAATTCATTAGCTGTGAAATGCTTAGGGACATCCTGATGAGATGAAAAGTCCAATATAAATACAAAATATTTTTCTATTTACTACTGCAAATAGATACAGGTTAAGTGAGAAGGCAAATAGAGTAAAATTAGGGGAAAATTTGAGATGATCCATTTTGGTGGGAAGAACAGAAGAGCAGAATAAATATAGAGAGAAACTTCAGAATGCCGTGGTAAACAGGGATCTTGGTGACCTAATTCCTGAAGCACAAAAGTTTAGCAGTTGGAAGAACAAGAGAACAGCAGCAGCCACATCACAAACAGCTAATCCTTTAATAGGCTCTGAAGAATCATCCAAACTTGAAATGTCAGTTCTATTCTCTCCACAGAAAATTTTCAAGACTGACACCATGGGCAGAATTTGAGTGACCCTCCTGACCACAGTAACTGATACAGGCCTGAGGGAGATTATTAATACTTTTTACTGTACATAATGCACAGTGATAACCACTTACATAAAGCTTGTGGATGGATGATGTCCACTGAATGAAAATGATGAACTGTACACAAAAGGAATAGTAATTGATTAATGATACTATATGAAAGTTAATCTCTAGAAGATCACAGCCAAAAACTCAAGTATCTTAGATGTTGGCTGTGCTATAATCTTGTCATCCTCTGTAAATATAGTTATTTTAAATATTAGGGTTTTTTTGGATGAATTAAATTTGAAAATACAGCCAACAGTATATTGATGATGTGACTGCATTTATATTTAGCAAAATATTTTTTACAATCTATTTCCTTACATGGAATCAGAAAATCAACACAGCAGAGCAAATGTGAAGAATGTCTAAGTGGAAAGTATGGCTGAACTGCTCTATCCAATTGCATGCCAGCTGTCTAAAAAATGTCAAACCATTTATTATAGAACAGCATTTTGTAGCGAGAAAATATATTTCCAAAAATGAACCGTATAGTCTTAAGATGAACATGCAGATTGTAAGCAATGTTCAAGTTAACCCCTCATCCTGCCAACAACAATTTCTTCTGCCAAGAAATGTTCAGGTCAATGCATTCTAAGGTCAATATAGTAAGACAATTAATTCTTATCTAGGATAAGAATTCTGTCTCACAGAAAACTATTGTATGCAACAGTGCTTGAATACAAGTAACTAAAGAGTAAATGGAATTACAACAATGGATAATGAATAAGCTTTCCTCTTGCCCAAGAGTCAACTCTATTGGGAACTGCAAAGTTCTTCCCTTCCTCCTGGGAATGGGTTCTATCTCCATAGTGATGGGATCTACTTATCATCTATTCAGATGATTAAATATTTCTTTCAGTTCCTACGTTTCAACATGGTTCAAACGCCAATTTTCACTGACCAAAATGAACTACTGCTACCAATATTGACTGACTTGACACCATCTTGACTTGTCCATCTGATCCCAGTCCTGTAGCATTTAACACAACACTAAATGCCTTTGTAAGCCTAGCAATGGCACGTTACAGTAATTAAATCATTCTTCTTAATATTTTCTTAAATTTTTCCCTCCTCAGGATGAGTCCTCTAAACAAAGCACAACTGAGTTCTTCCAAGCTTGGCTGAATAGACTGAGTTATGACAAAGAGGCTGAATCAGGTTTCATATGCTTATTAGATCAATATGATGCTTTTTCTTTCCTGTAGAAAAAGCAGGAATAGGACAAGACTCGTCACAGCTCATTAGTGGGGCATGACAGGGCTGAATAAATAATTATGTTTTATTCATACCACCACTAAAACTGCCTGTTTCCACCACTCTAAAATCACATGACATAGCTCATCTGCTACTGAAGTCATCACTCATGGCTTTGTTACCTCTAAATTTGACTATTCCATTGCACTCCCAGCTGGTCTCCCACATTCTATCTTCTGTAAATTTAAGTCATTCAAAATTCTGCTGCTCATATCTTAACTTGTCCTGTTCTCTCATCATTTTTGAGCTCACTGTCATATATTGATTCTCAATTAAGTACTTTTATATAAAATTCTTATCGTTGTTCAATCTACCTCTAACCAAGCTTTTGGTGATCTGATCCAGTATTGCTTTCATTGTAGCTTGGCATCATGCTTTGTTTTATAATGTTCCTGTGAATCACACTGGTGTCAATGTGCTTTGAAGATGATTATCTGCATAAACATTTGAAGGTGAAACTTAATGCCATGTATGTTCTTGCAGATGCCGAAAAAAACGTAGCTATGCATCATGCCCTTTATACCTGAGATAGGCAAAACAGGAACAATCCAACAACTTCTTGATGATCCAAAGCAGTGGTAACCAAATTGCAGTCTGTGGACAACTGGTGGTCCATGACACTGCTGCAGATGGTCTATGGACATAAATAAATAATGTGTGCTCCGTATGTATCATAATAAATATCCCAATATTATTTGGAATGGGATTGATTGGTCAAAATGCATAGGACTTAGCATAGATTTTGTTAGATAACTGTGCCATGTTAAGGTTGTTACGGATGCAAGAGTATTGGCTCCACTAGCAACATACATTCACTGCAGCATCCAAAGGGAGGTATAAGCTGCAAAGAAAATACCTGCTGATCTCATTACTGTTTTGGAGGTCAAAATAGTTAATTTTATCAAGGTCTTTCCACTAAATTTGTGAATATTTGTTGCTCTATGTGCTGACATTGGGAATAATCACAATCAACTATTTCTGCATACTGAGGTCTGCTGGCTCTCCCAAGGAAAGGTACCCACACGTGTTTTCAAGTTGCATGATGAGGAAGTGAAATTTTTTTTGACTCAAAAGTTTGAACTCTCAATGCGTCAATGGTTTTCAATGGCTGGCCAAATTAACATAATTGGCAGATATTTCAATTACCTAATGGTCTCAATTTAAGTTTTCAGGGAAAAATCAATGACAGTCTTTCATGTGCAGTACAAAATAGAAACAATGATCAAGAAGAGAGAGATGTGGGCCAAATGACTTGAGCAATTGAATTATGACTCACTTGCTAATCTGTCAGACCTTTTGGCCACAGAAGAAATGAAGCTTCCAAACAGTGTGAAACATGACACTGGAGAGCACCTCCAAAGTTTGAAAATATGCGAGTGTTTGCCTGTTCTCAACAAAAGTTCAACTGGATACAAAATCTCTTTGCGAGCCTTGATGATGACATCCTCACTAGAGTAAGACAATCTTGTAGAACTGTGATATAAGAAGTCTCACAACGCTGGGTTAAAGAAAATGTCATCGATGTATCTAGTGTATAGCATCGGTTGAAGGTCCTGTGCGGTGAAGACATCTTGTTCAAACCTGTGCATGAAAATGTTGGCATAATGAGGTGCGAATTTGGTCTCCAAGGCTGTCCCATGTGTCTGGATACAGAACTGGTTGTCAAAGGTGAAGCTATTGTGGTCCAGGATGAAGTGGGTGAGTTGTAAAATTGCATCTGGAGATTGGCAGTTTTCGTCATTGAGTACTGAGGCAGTTGCAGCAAAGCCATCATCATGAGGGATGCTGATGTAGAATGCTGAGACACCCATTGTGACAAGGAATGCTCCTGGTTCAAGTGCTCCATGTGTGCTGAGTTTCTGTAGGAAGTCTGTACGTTGTGACAAAATTTGACGGTTCTTTGTACAATGAGTTTCAGGATGCCCTCGGCATAGCCGGAGAGGTTCTCACACAGGGTCCCACTGTCCGATACGATGGGACGGTCTTGTGCATTTTCAGGAGGCAGTGGAAATCTCCAACACGGGGAGTACATGGGATGAGAGCACGGAGGGCACTCTGAAGGTCCGGATCAAAAGGTCTTGATTAGTCTGTTGAGTCGATGGGTGAGTTCATTGATGGGATCTATGTTGTGACAGTGTTTTGAAGCTGGATTTTTCTCACAACTAATTGATTGACCTTTGGCTTAAAGTTGTTTCAGAATACCCAGAACTGTTCAACAAAGCAGTAACATTTCTGATGCCTTTTCTGACAACCTAACTTTGCGAAACTGGATTTTCACAGCTGATCGCATTGAAGACCAAATACCAGAATAAATTCAACATTGAACCAAATCTCCAATTGAGACTGCCATTTCTGCAACCTGATCTCCAGAGTTTGACATCAGCGAAACAATATTTGCCTTCTCATTAGAAAAGTACTATCTGTTTCCACTGGTAGGCCTACTGCAGGTAAATGTGCTGAGATCGATCCAATGTATTTGTAAGTGTGTATCATAAACTATTAGAAATAACTGCATTTTTAAAAATGGGAGCTAATATAACAGCTCCCATTAGCAATAGGCTATGCAAAAAATAAAAGTTTAAAATAGCTTGTGTACATTGTGGTCCACAAAAGCTTTTAATGACTGCATTGTTAAGGGGAGGTCGTGCCTTACAAATCTGGTAGAATTTTTTGAGGAGGTGACGAAAACGGTGGATGAAGGGCGAGCGTTGATGTCGTCTATATGGATTTTAATAAGACGTTTGACAAAGTCCCTCATGGGTGGTTAGTTGAGAAGGTCAAGGCTTATGGGATACAAGGATAGGTAACTAGATGGATAAGTAACTGGCTTGGTAAGAGAGACAGAGAGTAATAGTGGAAGGATGTTTTTCTAGCTGGAGGTTGGTCACTAGTGGTGTGCCGCAGGGCTCGGTACTGGGACCTCTTCTATTTGTAATATATATAAATGACTTGGAAGAGGGAGTAAGTGGAGTGATCAGCAAGTTTACAGACGATACAAAGATGGCTGGACTTGCGGATAGTGAGGAGCATTGTCAGGCGATGCAGCAGGACATAGATAGGCTGGTAGCTTGGGCAGACAGATGGCAGATGGAATTCAATCCTGATAAGTGTGAGGTGATGCATTTTGGGAGAAAGAATGTAGAGGGGAGGTATATGATAAAGGGTAGACCTATTAAGAGTATAGAAATGCAGAGGGACCTGGGGGTGCAGGTGAACAAGTCTCTGAAGGTGGCAGAGCAAGTGGAGAAGGTTGTGAAGAAAGCATATAGTATGCTATCCTTTATAGGAAGGGGTATAGAGTACAAGAGCTGGCCTTTAATGTTGCAGTTGTATAAAACGTTGGTTAGACCTCATTTGGAATACTGCGTCCAGTTCTGGTCGCCTTACTACCGGAAGGACGTGGAGACTCTGGAGAGAGTGCAGAGGAGGTTTACCAGGATGCTGCCTGGTATGGAAGGTCTGAGTTACGAGGAGAAGTTAGGCAAATTGGAACTGTTTTCCTTAGAAAGACGTAGACTTAGAGGAGATCTAATAGAAGTGTACAAGATTATAAGGGGTATAGATAGAGTAAACAGGGTTAAGCTTTTTCCTAGGATGGACTCAAATAGCACGAGGGTCACGGGCTTAGGGTGAGGGGGGTAAGGTATAATTTGGATGCTAGAGGGAGTTTTTTCACACAGAGGGTGGTGGGGGTATGGAATGCGCTGCCAAGTAAAGTGGTGAGGCAGGTACTCTGGAGTTATTTAAGAAATACTTAGATGGACACATGAACAGAATGGGAATGGAGGGGTATAGAAAACTGATTTAAAATAGGGATCATGAGCCTTGGGAGTCCCTGGGAAGTGTGTAAATAGATGATGATATTGATTTACTTGTTTTTATCCTACAGGTGCTTTGGTCCACCTTGTTGTCTAACGAGGGGCATACACGCGATGGGTCGTGAGAGGGCTGCTCTTGGATTTTTTTTTCGAGAGTATCCTAGTGCTTCACTTCGTTAGTGTACGCTTGACCTGGACCATTTGATGGGCAACACGACAGCTCAGTGACTATCGCTGTGCTGTGCAGATACATGGATTTGGTCCTGTGTCTGTGGGAGTTTGCGCATTCTCCCCGTGCTTGCGTGGGTTTTCTCCGGGTGCTCCGGTTTCCTCCCACATCCCAAAGATGTGCTCTTAGGCTAATTGGCAAAACAAATTCTCCCTAAATCGTCTCAAATTTGGTTTTTAATCCATAGATCTATAAACATGGACAGGGATCGTGGGTAGAGGTGAGAACATCGGGGTGGTGGCGCGGGCTCGTTGGGCCGAAGGGCCTGTTTCCCGTGCTGTTTTGTTCTTTGTATAAAGAAAGGGTTGGGAACCACTGATCTAGAGATTGTTATACCTTATTCCTTCCTTGGGAAGGAAGAATAGACACCTCCTGGTCAGAATTGTCCAGTATTTAAGTACATGAGAAAATTCAAACTGCATTTACCAGCTCAAAACTCAGGCTATTTCTAAATTAATATTCAGGCAATTTCTAAGATTAGAATGTTTCTTTGCGTTTTGTTTTGTTTAATTCCTGCAAATTCCCTCAGATGCTGGATCTGACTGAGCAAAAAATGTAAATTTGTTGACTGGATAATTTACAAGTTAAGGAGATGTAGTCTGCACAACTCCAACACAAAGTGGACAAACACATTTTGCAATACCAACATCTTTAGTAAACAAAGCGATGTCTTCTTATCTTTTTGTAATTATCATCTAATTTTGTTAGTTCTTCCTTTACTTTCAGGCTTAATACATTGTATAATTTTAAAATTATTGATTTATTTTCATTGATCACCTACCTAGTATCCAAAAAATAAGTAGTTGAAAGCTCTCAAAGTTTTCTCCCAATAATCCAAGATTACCTTTATTTAAAACTTTCTTTAGCGAAGAATAAATTGCTTATTGGGTATGACAGTAAAATAAAGATTTCAGCTAGGCAGGCTTAAAAATAACTTAAGCACAGAA
Source organism: Sphyrna mokarran (assembly GCA_024679065.1). Lineage (NCBI taxonomy): Eukaryota > Metazoa > Chordata > Chondrichthyes > Carcharhiniformes > Carcharhinidae > Sphyrna > Sphyrna mokarran. The sequence goes on from JAGIQG010000001.1 coordinate 131,371,648, forward strand.
GAGAAAGAGATCAGAAAAGTACACCCAAGAAAGAGAGACTGACTCTGTTCAAAGCAAGGATGCATTAATTTTTCTTAAGATTAGGTACAGGGACTAAACATAAAGCATTGCAAAATGTATCACAGATGTATACAAAAACAAAAATTTATCAGTCCACATGAAGAGACATGAAATATAAATATTCATATCTATATTTCTATAGTAGTAATCCACATCCTGCCTCCCCATAGCCTGGTCACTGTCTAAAAGTTACATGTCAGGATTATGATGCGATACCTTTCACCTGTCTGGATGAGTGCAACTCCAATATCACTCAAGAAAGCTCAATACCATCCAGGACAAAATATCCTACTTGATTCGCATCCCATCCGGCACCTTAAACATTCACTCCGTCCACCATTGATGCACAGTGGCAGTAGTATGTATCAACTACGAGATGCACAGCAGGAACTCACTAAAGCTCCTTTCACAGTACTTTCCAAGCATGTAACTTCTCCCATCTAGAAGGGCAACAGCAGCAAATGCATGAAAACACCATCGTCTGCAACTCTTCCTCCAAGTCACACACTATCCAATTAGAACTATTATCGCTTCAATGTCGCTGGGTCGAAATCCTGAACTTCCTCCCTAACAGCAGTGTGTGTGTGTACCTACAGTATATAAACTGCAGCAGTTCAAGAAGGCAGCCCAATTAAAGTTTATTTATTAGTAATATGCTTATATTAACATTGCAATGAAGTTATTATGAAAATTTTCCAGTCACCACACTTCAACACCTGTTTGGGTACACTGAGATAGAATTTAGTATGGCCAACGCACCTTAACCAGCATATCTTTCAAACTGTGGGAGGAAACCAGAGTATCCAGTGGAAACCCACATAAACACAGGGAGAACATGCAGACTTCACACAGATAGTGACCCAAACCAGGAACTGAACCCGGGTCCCTGGTGCTGTGAAGCAGCAGTGCTAATCACCGTGCGCTTTCAAAGTCAATTCAAGATTGACAATAAATGCTGGTCTAGCCAGTGGCACCCACATCCTGTGAAAGAATTTTAAAAAAACATTAAAACAGATGATCAAAAATTGAGTCCAGAGGGAAATTTTAGGGCATATCCTAAAGGAAGAAATAGAGATTGGGAGCTAGAGAAGTTTAGGAAAAGGTGTCAGAAATCAGGGTTTTGGTAGCTTGAGGTGTGGCCACCAATGGTGGTAATCACCAGGAGGTTTCCTTGTCCGTGTGTGATCTGATGCCATGAGACTTCATGAGGTCATAATAATGTTGAGGATGCCCAAGGCCGTGTGATGGTCCTACTGACAGGGCAGACAGAAGAATGATGATAGAAGAGTCTGAAACATTGGCTGTGAGGTATGGCTTTTTTAAGTATGACTATGCCAGGTTGTTGCTTGACTAATCTATGATATAGTCTCCTGATTTTAGGGAGGAGAGCTTTGAGGTCAACTGGGCAGGATATACTTTGTTCTATTCTGTGCTGGTGATGTGGGATGATCAGTCCAGTTTACTCTGATTCAACCTTTTCACAGCAAAACAGTTTGCTAAACCATTTCAGAGGGCAGTGAAGAATCAACCCCATTGCTGCAGGGGTCACATATTGGCAGGTCAGGTAAGGTCAGCAGATTTCCTTCCCAGAAGGATGATAGTAAACCAGTTAGATTAAGTAATTTAAGAGTTCTAAGACGAGTTTCCCCCCTTCCTCCCCAACCACTCCCACCATGGATTATTTAAGTACTGAAATTGAATTTCTTTTCCTGAGCTGCCTTGGTGACATATGAACTCCTGTTTCTGTATTAATAGTACAGACTTCTGGATTATTAACCTAGTAACGTAATGACTAAGCTGTTACACCCCTTGCTTTAGTGAAACAGGGTCTTGTGACAGATAAAATAAGTAGTGAGTGAAAGTGCAATAGGGCACAGCATTTTCATAATTCAAATTGCAAATTTATCCAATAATTGGTATGTTTATTTGGAAATAATTTAAATACAAAAAGACACAGCTATATTACATTTAGTAAACACCGAAAGGAAGTGTATCGTTTTGAATGGTCTGGTATGTCACTCAGCTCCCATAGGCATTTTTAAATTTGACATTTTGGTGCATTTTCCAGCATTTTGGAACCAGTCCTACACAAGGACATGGGCATTCTGGCAGTGGTGTTTCATAACAGGTGGTGGCTTTTGGCTAAAATGTTAAATTTGTGTCAACGATATCTCAGTTGTGGCACTCTTGTCTGTTATTCAAAAAGCTGGGAATCAGCGGCACCCGATCCATGGGATCTGTGCTGGGCTTTCCACTCTGATAACGTTTCCCAATGTGGCATCAGCTCCACACCGGACATTGATGCATTAATTATTGAAATAAGACTTTAAATATATTTTACACACAATTGAAGCCTCCAGGCCTGCTAGCATCTCCCTACCTCTAATCAGAATGGTTCACTCCATGGGGAACCATGGAGTGGTTCCCCCACTTTTGAGCAGCTGGTGGCCTGGCCCCACTGGAGCGAAGGGGAGCAATCGAGGCCCCCCAGAGGGTCGGATGCTTGGGGGGAGGGGACTGCCCTTGGGCATTGTTGATCTGGGTCTCAAAGTGTCAACACCAAGGAGTCACCCTGGAACAACTGGGGAATGTGAGTAGTTTCAAGTGCCTTGATTAGCGATGGTAGAAGCTGTAGGTGGAACACAAATTAAACAATGCATTTGGTTTGAGTAATCGGACAAAATGCAGCGAAAGGTTTTGTGATAGAAAATTATTCCTAAAACTGAAAAGAATTTACAAGAAAGTTATGAATGCGGTCTTAGTACACAGTGCAGAAACTTGGACAATATCAAGAGGGACAATGACTGGATGTGGATGCTGCAGTGTGGACATTGAGATAAGTGTGTGGAATAATGAATAAGGACAAATTCAGGAACCAGTACATCAGAACCTCAGTGAAAATTGTGGGAGCGTTGAAGAAAGTTTTTGTTTAATTAATTTGTGGGATGTGGCTAGACCAACATTTATTGACCATCACTAATTGCCCTCAAGAAGATGATGGTGAACTGTCTTCTTGAATCCATGCGCTGTATGTACACCCTACAGTGTTGTTAGGGAGGGAATTCCAGAAGTTTGACCCAGAAGGAATAATAACACATTTCCAAGTGAGCATGGCGAGTGGCCTGGAGGGGAACAATGGTGTCCTGATGTACCTGCTGTTCTCGTCTTCCCAGATGACCATGATTGTAGGTTTGGAAGATGTCGTCTAAGGTGTTTGGCGAGTTTCTGCAGTGCATCTTGCTACAATGAATTGGTATTCGTGGGAGTGAATGTTTGTGGAAGGGGTACCAACCAAACCAGCTACTTTGATGGTATCAAATTTCTTCAGTTTTGTTGGAGCTGCACTCATCCAGGCAGTGGGGAGAAGAGATTGGAATGATCTGGTCGTCCATGTGGAGACAGAGAGAGGGAGAGAGAGAGAAGGGAAAAGTGGTGAGTTGAGAAATGGAGATAGTCAATTAGGAAGAGGAGGAGGAAAGTCTAGAAGCAGGTGAAAAGATGTGTTGAGGAGAGAATTAAACACAGTAGGATTGGAAGAGGAATGGGTGATTGACAGGAGGACATGCAGAAGGATGATCCACCAGCATTGTGGCAACAGAGGTAAAATGGGAGGAGCCAAAAAAAAGAAGAAACACCCCTCATTACCAATAAAACAGCTTACCTATCCACTTCTCTCACTGGCTTTGATATTTGCCTGCGTAACAAGCTCAGTAATTCATCAGCTTTGAAATGCACTTTACTACAAACAAGTTATCAACTATCACAATAGATTACTAAAAAGTACTAAATATGGTATATTCAGTGTCATTTTTTTTTTAAATTGGGTGATGATCATTCCAAACCCTTTTCCTCAATTACCCGGATATTCCACAAGTGCAGTGACAGGAATATTCAAATGAAGTTAATTCAGTCCCATCTCAGAGTTTTCTACTTATCTCAGAAAAGTAAAACTTCAGAGAACTGAAGACCAAGATCTCCCAGAATGTTCCTTTTAGGAAAATAACAAAAGCTCTAACTCAAAGGCAAAATACTGCAGATGCTGGAAATCTGAAGGACTGAAAATGCTGGAAATATGCAGCAGGTCAGACAGCATCTGTGGATCATAATGGCCTGAAAACTTACCTCTGGTTCTCCACAGATGTCACCTGCTGAGTATTTTCAGCACTTTCCATCCTTACTTCTAAAAATAAAGCTCTAATCTTTCTCTTTATTTGACAGAGATTACGCGTTCGAACTTGGAACGATAAGTGGGTGCCATCAATTATCCCTCATGTTCCGAGAAATTCGCCAGGGAATTTGAGTAACGAGACTATGCTGCTTTTAATATATCATGGGAAAGATGATGATTGAGTTTGTCGTGCTACACTGTGCATGAGTCACCAGCTTCCAACCTGTGTTAGACAAGAGCAAATTGGTTGACACTGCAGGAGATCATGTGATGACTTGGGAGGAGAACGCAGTATAAAATTGTCAGCGTTGACAATCACCTTGCCGGCAAATGACAATATTACCTCTTGTATCACAGGACAATTGGTAATAGTATCTCCTTGCTGAGCCTTAAGCCTGAGGATTTGGTTCTCCTGCTACTTGGAAGATCAAAACAATTATGCAGGATTTTCCACCTTCCCCTACATATGTTTGCGGTGGCAGAGGTGGCCTGCCATTGGCCGGTGGTGGGATTTTCCACTTCTGCTGCTATTGACAGGGTTTCCTGTTGTTGTTTGCACCCTCTGCCACCAGGGAACTCCCCGACAGGGGCTTACCATCAGTAGAACCGGATGATCCCGCCCATTGTTTTCACTTTCCACCTATTCCCTGACCATCAACTCCATCCCACATTTTGGCCATTATGTCATGCTGAACCAGGACTATTTGCAATCTTGCTGTCAGATGCGATCCCAAGATTATTTCCCAAGCATATATCCATGCTACCACTAAGGCCAGCTGTTTTCAGCTGAACAACATGACCCAGCTTTGCCTCTGCCTCAGTTCATCTGCTGCTGAAACCCTTGTCTTTGATACTTCTAACTTGACTATTCCAATGCACTCCTGGCAGGTCTCCCACATTCTACTCTATGTAAACTTGAGATCAAAACTCTACTGCCTGTATTCCAGCCTGCCTTTTTATCAAGCAGCAGAAACAAATCATTGGCGGGTCAACGTCAGCTGTCAACTTAAGCACATCATTCATACTGTCACTGAGTACAGTATTGAGGAACTACTACAATATTACAGATGACGCTGTTCAAATGTGATATTTGGCTGAGGCCACGGCACCAAATCCAAGCCAATACAACCAAAATAAATTCATGTCATTTCTTTTTTTTTGGCTCTTAACTTTATTTAAAGATGTAAAGCAGATCAATTAACATAGGTTTATACGCATTTCTAATCAGACTTATTCTAATTTGCCTTACTAATTAATGGCAGGAAATTGAGGATTCTTTGAGATTTAGTCCCACTTGGACATATTAGTGAGAGGCAACGTGGTTTTGTGAAGGAGAGGTCGTGTCTCACGAATTTGATCCAATTTTTTGAGGAAGTGACAAAGATGATTGATGAGGGTAGGGCAGTGGATGTTGTCTATATGGACTTCAATAAGACTTCTGACAAAGTCCCTCAAGGCAAACTGGTGCAGAAGGTGAAGTCACATGGGATCAGAGGTGAGCTGGCAAGATGGATACAAAATTCGCTTGGTCAAAGCAGACAGAGGATAGCAAAGGAAGGGTGCTTTCAGAACGGAGGGCTGTGGCAAGTGGTGTTTCTCAGGGATCAGTGCTGGGACATTTGCTGTTTGAAATACATATAAATAATTTGGAGGAAAATGCAGCAGGATTGATTAGTAAGTTTGCAGTCGACACAAGGGTTGGTGGATTTGTGGATAGCAATGAGGACCAGAGGATACAGCAGGATATAGATCAGTTGGAGACTTGGGCGGAGAGATGGCAGACGGTGTTTAATCTGGACAAATATGAGGTTATGCGTTTTGGAAGGTCTAATACAGATAGAAAATATACAGTAAGTAGCAGAATCCTTTGGAGTATTGATTGGCAAAGGGATCTGTATGTATAGGTATACAGGTCACTGAAAGTAGCAATGCAGGTGGAGAAGGCAGGGATTATCTACGAGGAGAGGATATAGAAACTTGGTTTGTTCTCATTGGAGCAACAGAGTTGAGGGGAGACCTGATAGAAGTCTACAAGATTATGAGAGGCATGGACAGAGTGGATGGTCAGAAGCTTTTTCCCAGGGTGGAACAGTCAATTACTAGGGGGCATAGGTTTAAGGTGTGAGGGGCAAAAGAGATGTATGAGGCAGATTTTTTATAGTGAGTGGCGGGTGCCTGGAATTGTTGCTTGGGGAGGTAGTGGAAGTGGATACAGTAGTGACTTTTAAGAGGCATCTTGACAAGTAGATGAATGAGATGGAAATAGAGGGATATGGTCCCTGGAAACATAGGGGGTTTTAGCTAAGTCGGGCAGCATGGTCGGCGCACGTTTGGGAGCCGAAGGACCTGTTCCTGTGCTGTAATTTGCTTTGTTCTTCTTATCAGCAAGGAAAGTGGCAAATTTCAAAGCAGAATGTTTGGTTCACTTGAAAGCAAAATACTGCAGATGCTGGAAATTAGAAGTAAAAGCAGAAAAAACTGAATAACTCAGCTGTAGCTGTGGAGAGAGAAACACAGTTAATGTTTTGAATCTACAATTCTGAAAAGATCTCATGGACTTCAAAGATTAACTATTTCTCTCTCCCCAGCTAGTTCTAGACCGGCTGAGTTTGTCCAGCATTTTCTGTATTTATTTATGTTTGATTCTTTGTTCTTTGTGGGATCAATTGGTATACAAATTGGCTGCTATATATCTATTTAAGTAACAGTGACTACCCTTCAAAAGTAATTCATTGGCTGTTCTGAAGTGGTAAAAGCAGCTACAGAAACTAGTTTTTTCCCCACAGAAGCAATAACTCAAATTGAATATTCAGCTTCTCAGCAACATTTAACATTCCAGAAACACACTGCTTGAAGTCCTCAGAAGCTCAGTGTTAACACAATAACAAACTAGGAAAACAGGGTATTAGTTTTGGGAGTTCTTTACTCATTTCTTTCATTTCCAAGCTTGCTGCAAGAAAGATAAGCAAATAAGCAGTATGATGGTAAAGTGGTTAACACTGCTGCCTCACAATGCCAGGGTCCTGGTTTCAATTCCAGCCTCGGGTCAGTGTCTGTGCAGAGTCTGCATGATCTCTCCATGTTTGTGTGGGTTTCCCCCGCACGCTCTGGTTTTCTCCCACAGTCCAAAAATGTGCAGGTGAAGTTGATTTTCCATCTTATTGCCCCTTAGTGTCAGGGGGATTAGCAGGGTAAATAGATGAGACTAAGGGAATAGGGCCTGGATGGGATTGTTGTCAGTACAGGCTAGATAGGCTGAATGGCCTCTTTCTGCATTGTATGGATTCTATGATCATTTGTAATCAAACAGCCCACTAAAACCACTTTTTAGTGTGATATATTTGTCAATCGAGTCCCGTTTCAAAACTATAAAGACATTAACACAACTGATTAGATGAATCACCCATGGAACTGCAAATCTGACAAACACAAATCTATTGCAAATGTGATAAGCTCTAAATATAAGCTCAGTGGTACATAGTAATTATTCTCCTCACCTGGCCGACGTAGGTTTTTAGTTCCATTTGCCAAATAATTCAAACAAGTTTGGTCCTAAACAACAGACATTTACTTCAACAATTACACTATTCTGTTGTGACAAGGAACTGTTTACAATTGATCATCGTATATTGGGTTGTCATTTCCTTCTGAAATGAGTATCCATCTCAGAGTCAGGATACTATTATTTCTGATCTTCTTCTAGATACTGATACAATAAATGCAAAAGTCATGGTGGAATTTTCCAGTCCTGCCAGCAGCAGGACAGGAACATATGGGGAGCAGCTGGCCAAAAGGCGCTCCAAATTTTCTGTCCCAGCCACACGTGCATTGGAAAACAATATTAATTTTTTTGTATTGCCAAGTTATGAACTTCAAACAAACAAATATACTTTGTGATCATATTAAGTTTAAACATATTCTTAACCAGCCTTCAAACAGTTCGCAGTTCTCCGCAGCGCAAATTCTCACACGTCCCCGAGTTTCCAAAAACAACAATTGAAAATGTCCTAATGTTTGATCATTAATTTAGATCTCACAGTATTTGGTTCAATAATCCTTCCAATCCAATACTTATGCTAATGTCGTCAACATTTATTCTGCAAATTAACTTGTTTTGATGAAGAACTAGATTGAAAAACTCACTAAAATGTTAGCAATGATTCCTTGTAAATGTTTTCTTTGAAACAATGAATACTAAGTGTACCTCCTTTTGTTTGCCTTCAAGAGTGAAGAAAAAAAATTGCCTTCAAATAGCGATAATATACACAAGAATTTACCAGTGTCTAAGGTGCTTTATTTTTGATGCTGCCTCCGCACATGAAGACCTAATCAGTTTCCACTCCCAAAATAGTTGCCATAGCAGCATAAGTATTGTTCACAGCCATCCCTCGAGGTTGCAACTCTGTACTTATGGATCAGATCTTCCCATTTCCAGATAATCAGGAACCAGATGCAATCCTCAAGATAAGCTACGAGGCCTCTTGGAAATCCCAATGCAATGGCTGCGCTGGCAGTGCCCGAGAAGCTCATAACCAACTCCTCTGATCCCTTGGATCCTCTATAAAAGTCCAAGTTAAAAGACTTTGAATGGTTCCAACTTCTGGAATAGAATTATCAGAAAATCCCTGCAGTGCAGAAGGATGCTATTTGGTCTATCAAGCATGCACTGATAACAATCACACCCAGCCCCTATCCCTGCAATGCCATGCCACACGTTGCTAACCCCTGTGACTAGGAGTCAATTTAGCATGGCCAATCAACCTAACCCACACGTCTTTAGAAGCTGGGAAGAAACTGGAGCACCTGGGGGAAACTCACACAGACATGGAGAGAATGTGCAAACTCCATACAGATAGTCATCCGAGGCTGGAATTGAACCTGAGTTCCTGGTGATGTGTGCAAGCAGTGCTAACCACTGATCCACGCATACTTATATAGTTAAAAGGGTAGCCAGGAAATATTAAACATATTAAAATCTAGAATACTGTTTGGCTAACTATACAACTGACCACCTCCCCAATCACTGGCACTAACCCTCCCCACATACCCCCACAGCTCTGGCTGATTCTAAGTGACCTGATTAGCCCCCACCATTTGATTCCCCTGACCCCTGAGCTTACCCCAGCCCGACTAGGTCCACCACTTAACTGCTCGCACCCCTCCACGACTCCCCCACCTGATCTGACAAGTCCCAACTCCCAACCAAAATGACTAATTTTGATTCTCTGACTCCCCCTGACCTCACACCTTACCTATCCTACCTGCTTGCTTACCCAGCCTACGCTTATCTTCTCTCCGTAGCTTTTCAAAGAAACTTTCAGACATTTAATCTCTTTATTTACTAGAATATGACATCTAGAATCATAGAACCGTACAGTGCAAGAAGAGGCCCTTTGGCCCATCAAGTCGGCACCGATCACAATCCCACTCAGGGCCTACCCCCATATTCCACATATTTTACCTGCTAATCCATTTGACCTAAGCATCCTAGGGGCAATTTTAGCATGGCCAATCAACCTAACCCGCATATCTTTGGCTGTGGGAGGAAACCAGCGTATCAGGAGGAAATCCATGCAGACACGAGGAGAATGTGCAAATTCCACTCATTTAGTGCCATCTTCTGCTGGTTCCCCCTATCCCACTCAAGGTTTCCTGCACTAAGTCAGTTTGGAAGGATTCCCCCCCGCAAAAAAAGACAACACTGAACTATTGGAGGAATGTAATTGTGTTTTTTTCCTGTTTGGTGACATAAATGGGTAGGAGAAGGGATGGGGGAAGGGTTATTTAAACATTGGGAAGCTCGTTATAGATTTACATATTAAGCTTCTGCATCTGATAATCTCACCCCTCCCCCACCACCCATTACATAATCCATTCAGGTCAGCGTAAGGGACAGATCTCCGACTGTGTTCACGTGGCAAACAGAATCCACTAGATGAGCACATCGCTCGGAGGTGGCGATAAGGGGAGGAATCTTATCCAGGAACTGATTCTGCCTGGACACTACCCCTTAGTATTGCTCCCAGCATTACCCCTGGAAAATTCTGCTTAGGGGTTCCGATCCTGAACTGGAGATTAGGACCTCAATGTTAGCTATCTCTGATCAGACAGGTGTATATGCACCAAGTAGTATTGTCAAAATAAAATGTGAAAAATACACCAAAACTGTTTATCAATGGCAGCTATTAGAATAAAACATATACTGATGCTAATTCCCAGGTGAAGAATGTTTATTTTGTGAAACAAATGTAACTACCAAACTCAGTTCAGCCTGTATGATTGTGTCATCTTCAAACATAAGAACATAAAAAATATATATGGATTTGGTCCAATATCTCTATTTCACCAACAAACTTCCACACTATCAACCTAAACTTACATAGTACATTGACATGCTCAAGGTTATGAACAATTTTGTCCTTAACATGATAGCAGTTATGCTGCCCTGATTATTGCAGTGTCTGGTGTGCATGTGCATGTGCGTTGGTGGCAGGGGCAATGCATTATCAATAAGGCATTGCAATCTGTCATAACTTAAAGCCACTCTTCTTCTTCCAGCTGGGAAAAACTGGATGAAGAGGGCATGGATCACAGAGAGAGGCAAGTCGGGGGGGGTATTAGATAGGGGACTCCAGAGATTGGCGAAATGTGGGGGTGGTGGTAAGTTTTGGAGGCTGGACAAGCAGAAACAAAGTTGGGGGGGGGTGTGGTATCTTCATGGGGGTTTGTCCCTGACTGCACAAGATACACCCACAAGGTCAGATGTACTCAACCTTCCTTCTCACCACTTAAACAACTTCCATATTAAAAAAAATGCCCATTTCTGCCTGCCTACTCATACCAACTGTTATTCCATTCAATTAGTTTGGTAACAACTTCAATTGACTATTAATTATTTACTTAAAAATGGCCAGTTGGCTGTTGATTTTGACACCTACCTACTGAGTTACATGGGACAGATTGGACAGGAAGATGGTGGTCTGGCCCCTCATTATTTTACACGTCCTCCTTCCAAAAACACACTCAGCAATGAGGAGGCCATAAAATCCGAGTGTTTCCATATTGACACCTCATTTAGATATACCTGCTTTTTATGGGTAAATGGCTTTGGTGTTTTTCTGAGATAATGCTGGTAAGATGGATGGGAATATAAAGAAGATTCAACAGAATGCACCCTCGCCAATATTTTTGCCCTCAGCATCACACAGCTGCCACTAAACCATTGGCGACACAATTTAAAAAAAAGCTTTCCCGACTTTTCGATGAGTTGACAGGGTACCATTCAGGACCCAGCTGTATATTTGTATTTAAACCCCACTCCAGGAACTTGAGCATATCTGAGTGGGCTGACCAGTTTAGTACTGAAAGTACTTTACAGGTGAGAATGGAGTCATAAAGGTTTAGAGCATGTAAACAGGCCCGTTAGCCCAACTTATCCATGCTGCCCAGTTTTTATCATTAAACTAATCACAGCTGTCCATGTTTGGTCCATATCCCTCTATACCAATCTTACCCACTTATTTGTCTAAATACTTTTTAAAAGACAAAATTGTATCCGCCTCTACTACTACCTCTGAATGTTCATTCCAGACATTCACCACCCTTTGTGAAACAATTGTCCCTCTGGACCATTTTGTACAGGTGGAAGCTAGTTCCGGTCTGCTCTCTCCTGCTGCTATTTCAGATTATTATTCTGCTTTCTTTCAAAATACAACACAGCATGGATTGCTTTTGCTTCTTCAGATATTTAAGGTGAGAATTTTCTTTGCTTTCCTGCCTGCAGTCATTGCAAGTTAAGCAAATTTAGATGGTAAAGTCTATCATCATTTTAATTTTCCTCTCCTTGCCCTTATCGGGACTGCTGCTTATGTTACTCTCTGCCCTGACAGGCACATAAAATACCAACAAGGAAATGAAGCCTGGGTTCTTCCTATCAACCCCCTCAATTACTCCTACCCCCAGAATTAGCAGAAGAAAAAAGCTGGTAGTCCCCAGGGCTATTGCAAGAAATGTCAGCATCAACTTGGAGTAACTAAACTGGCCTCTTTTCCATCTAATCCAGTTCTGCATACTTAACTTTCTGGGCTTCGTCTTGGCTAACATTTACAGAAATGTCACTTAAGTTCTTAATTGTATTCTTTTGTTTCTTCAAGTGGTTCTGAAGGAGCAAACCCGGTTACAAACAACAAGATTTCTGTACACTGGCACCATTAGTTTTTCTCTTGGTGACACCAAGTTTCCATTGGCAAGTTTCTCTCTATGTTTAGTGACCCTATACTCAAAGAAATAGTCAAAGTGAGTTTGTAGAAATTACAAAATTCCCACTGGGTCACTAACTGGCTAAAAAGAGGAAAATCCAGCCTTTTCAGTTCTTTAAGAAAAAAAAAGAGAAAAAGGTTGGCACTACCAGTGTGCACCAGCCATGACACTGACAGCCATGTCACTGACCAGCAAGGGGCTTCCATGGCTTCCAAGCCCCCCGGCATGGCCTGGTGCCTTCTAGTGAAGATGAGTAGAGATTCTCACTGGGTTCTTGCCACGCCCAAAGATTGGAAGATCCTGGGAGCTAAGAGAACCCAGCATCAAACAAGCTCATTGTATTTCAATATTCATTTACATATGCAAATTGGTTTCATGCTTTTTCTGGGTGAGATCCAGTTTGTGTCAACATGTTCTGGTGCCAAACTGTTTGGTGTCAGCACGGAATCTGTTTTTAGGCCTGCACGTAATTTTGACGGATTGACGTGATCGGCACCAGGCGCAACAAAGCTAGAAAATTGTGGCCACAGTTTCAGGACCATGAAATTTCATCCTGATGAAATGTCACTGATCTGAAAGTTTTACTCTGCTTCTCTTCACTGTGGCTCCCTGATCTGCTCAGTATTTCTTAGCATTTCTTGTTTTGTTTTCTTTTCACAAAGTTAACTTGTTTGTTCTATTTTGAGATCTAGCATGCTACTAGTGCAGTTTCAGTATTGAATTATTTATTCATTATTTATCCAATTTTTTTTTAAACTTACGAACAGTCCTCTTCGTCGTCAAGAAAACCCAGTGGTCGAAAGGGAGGAAGTGTGACTACAACTGTGGGATTTGCAGTGCAGATCAGCTTCCTTCCTAGTGTCGACTGCATGAAAAGTGTTTGAGTCAGCAAAAATCTGTACCAGCTAGTTTTCAAGCAAAAATGCACTAGATGCTATGAAGACACATTTAGAAGATTTGTAAACAACAACTCTGCATTTATATCCACCTTTAGTCTAAAGAAATGTCCCACGAAGTTTTGCACGCAACTGCAACGAAACAATGCTGAGGAAAAAAAGGAGAGATTAGGAGAAACGCCAGAGAACTTGGCCAAAGAAACGTATCTTTTGAAGATTCTACAGAATCAGAGAGACAGATTGGTTTAAGGAGGAATTCCCAAAGAGTGGGAGTGAGGTAGCTATAAAATCCATCAACATCAGCATATAGAGGCCAGAATTACTAATGGATCATTAAGGAGGCAAAAGTGATATAGTGTGTCTTTGTTGGGATGACTGTCTTTTCTGTTATATAGTAATTAACTGAACTTAGGTATACAGGGCATAAAAGATTACAGATGACACAAAACTGAGAAATGTAATGAACTGTGAGGAGATTAATAACAGACGTTAGAACAACACGTACAGAATGGTGATTAAGATACATGAAATTTAATGCAGGAAAGCATGAAATGGTGTAATTTAGCAGGAAGAATACAGACTGAGGCAGAATAAATGCTGCTGAAAAGAGGAACATGTTGCCAAAGCTTTTTGCCTTACATTCATAAGGACCAATACAAGCCAAATTTCAAACAATTGCAATTTATACTACAGGGAAAAAGGATGGTGATTGGTTGGCAACTTGACTCTGATTGGCCAGAGCATTGCCTTGAAGAAAGCAATGTGGAATTATAGGTTCAGCAAGCTTCCTAGTAATTCAAAAAAGGCAAGAGGATTGAATATATCCATTTAATTTGCAGAAAATACGTCCCCGAGTGTAAGTACACATCATTTCTAGGGGGCATAAACATGATGAAAATTTGTTGTTTGTGCAACAAATTAGTACACTCAGGATTGTTCAGCCAGTGCTGCCCAATCACAGAATCACATCTATCAGTGAGCATATAATTTTGGGTTTTGCAAGCACAGGCTGGTGAGTACAGTCTATACTCTTCTTAAAATGATTGAAAGAACACGTTGTTTGACTTGATCAGCCAATCTTTGGGACCTAGAGCCCACATATTGTCACTGCACAGGCACTGAAATTCATACTCAACATTGCTCAATTGTGTTAGACAGATATGTTTTTTGGACTGATAGCAATAGCATATTAATGAAAAACACCACTGCATATTGGAAGCATAGAAAAACTTGCTTAGTCTGTTGTTCAAATGCTTTGATACTTGGCCTTCCTGGGATAATTTGAAGCGGACTGGGCACTTTTCAGCTCCAAAAGTGATGAACTTTGGCCCATTTTTGTATCTGTATGATATACAGCAAACAATAATGTGATCAGGTTAGCCATTGTCTTGCAGTATAGCTTTGATATGCTCATTTCTATATTAAACTTGTGGTGTAAATAAGTAGCTAGGGTCCTATTTACAAGAACTATACAGATTCCAACATGTATATTGACTAGCGAAGCTATGTTTACAGTAGACAATGCAAAAACTATTAGTGGATTTCTCAACTAACACATTGAGAAAAGGGAACATGTTAGACTGCTCCATCTCAAAAGTGAATGAAGTGCGGGAAATCCATATACACGGTTGCAGGTTCAAATATACCAAACATATCATCCATGCATCGGAAATATGCATAGGGTAGGAGTTTAGGACTCATTCCATCAAAATATGTTTCTCAGGAAACTTATGAAAATATTACTGAGAGCTGGATTAGAGAGATTCCTATACTTACACTTTTTATTTCAGCCTCCACATACATGAGTAACAGTGTATGAATTTCAGTATTACTGCAATATTAGTTAAGTAGATATCCATCCCAAAGACAGGCTGACTAAATCAAACACGTTCCACTAGCTGCTCATAATAAACAAAGTACAGACCATCCCCAGCCAACCCATACTTGCAAAATGAAAAACCTTACAGTAATAAGTAATTCCATGGTTGGACAGCACTTGCTGATCAATCCAGTGTGCCAAAAGCCACACTGACAACCAATTTCAGATATTCTGTTGAACTCGTAACATGATCCTTATATACTTGCTAAAATGACACATTCATTCACAATGACCCATTTCCTTTAAACAAAATGGAAATAACCAAACCTTGCGCTGTTTCTGAATTACCCCAAGCATGGGAGGCCTATGGTTCCCCACAGCTTTCTCCATGGCAATGCCACAGCCAGAGTCGACTTGCCAACCAATCAGTACCCCATTTACTGATATAGATGACTGTGATTGTTTGAAATTCAGCATTCTTGTATGTGTCCTGATGAATGTAAGATTAAAAGCTTTGGCAACCTCTTTTCAGCAATATTCAAATTCTGCACTACCAAATAATTATTTATAAACTAAACAGTACAAAGTGAAAGGAGATGCAAGAAACTTAGAGATGTACATCCACAAATCTTTGAAGATAGCAGGACAAGTTGAGAAAGCTTTAATATTGGATTGTCATGAATAGAAACATAGATTACAAAAGCAAAGAACTTATGCTAAATCTAGGCTCCAGTTGGAGTATAGCAGTCAGTTCTGGGCACCATATGGGGAGTTGCAGAGAAGATTTATGAGAATGGTACACAGGACAAATGACTTCAGCTATGTGGAGTAACTGGAAAAAAACGGGGCTGTTCTTCTTTGAGCATTCAGGTTGTCATTTGGCCACAAGCTTAAGGGAGATTTGATAGCGATGTCTAATATCATGAAGAGTTTTCACACAGCGAACAAAGAGAAACACCCTTCAGTAACAGAGATTGAGTAACCAGCGAACTCAGATTCATGATAATTCATGAAAGAACTCAGAGTGACAAAAGACTAAAACTTTTCACAATGAACTGTGACCTGAAAGAATGGTGGAAGCAGATTCAATAATGATGTACAAAAGGGAACTGGATAAATATATGTGAAAAAACAAAAAGCCTTCCCAATAAAGCATGAAGTTGAAACAGCTGATACCCATCCAAAATGTACCTCTCCGTGGAGAGGTAAAACAACACTATTAAATTTTATAGAAGACAATCAGCAGATATTTGCACCACAAGCTTTTTTTAAATTCATTTATGGGATATGGGCATCACTGGCTAAACCTTTTCTCCATCTCTAGCTGCCCTCTGTCAAAACGTGGTGGTGAGCTGCCTTCTCAAACCCTGCAATCCTTGCGATGCAGGTATACCCACAGTCCTGTTAGGAAGGGAATTCCAGTATTTTGACTCAGACACAGTGAAGGAACAGTGATGTATTTCCAAGTTAAAACGGTGAGCGACTTCGAGGGGAACATCCAGGTGATGGCGTTCCCAGGCATCCACTACTTTTTGTCCTAAATGATAGTGGGTTTGGAAGTGCTGCCTAAGGATTCTTGGGGAATTCCTGCAGTGCATCTTATAGATAGTGCACACTGCTGCTACTTTTCCTCAGTGGTGGAGGAAGTGAATGTTTGAAGATGAGGTGCTGGTCAAGTGTGCTGCTTTGTTGTGGATGGTGTCAAGCTTCGAGAGTTGTTGGAGTGCACTCAGCCAGGCAAGTAGAGAGTATTCCATTATACTCCTGACTTGTGCCTTGTAGGTGGTGAAGAGCTTTGGGGATGAATTTCCACAGTATTCCTAGCCTTTGGAAGCTGCAGTATTTATATAGATAGTCAAGTTCAGTTTCTGGTCAAAGGCAACCCCCAGGATGTTGATTAGGGAACTCAGTGATGGCAAAGCCATTGAATGTCAAGGAGTGTTGGTTAGATCCTCTCTTGTTGGAGATGGTCATTGTCTGACACTTGTGTGGTGGCGCAAATATTACTTGCCATTTGTTAATCAAGCTTTGACATTGTCCAGATTTTGCTGCATTTGAACACAGGCTGCTTCATTATCTGAAGAGTCATGAATGATGCTGAACTTTGTACATCAGTGAACTTCCCCTTCTGATTTTATATTGGTTGAGCATGGTGCACTAGCCTGAGGAACTCCTGCAGTGGTATCCTGAAGCTGAAATGATAGTCTTGCAATCATCACAACCACCTTCCTTTGTACTCAGTATGACTCCAACCAGTAGAGGGTTTCCCCCTGATTTCCATTGATTTCAGTGTTGCCAGGGCTCCTTGAAGCCATACTTGGTCAAATGCTGCCTTGATGTTAAGAGAGGTCACTCTCATCTCATCTCACCTCACAATTGTACGGGGAGAAAAGCAAATTGCAGTAAAATTTCATGATGCTTTGTGGTTTATATTTTAAAAACAATAAATTGTGGCATCATATACAATATTTTCCCTCTGTCCTTGATTTTTTTGAATTACATTTTGGCCAAGTTTTGAACCAAAAATTGATTTTTATTGTGACTATTACCCTCAGTTATTGCAATGTTTATCTTCCTTCTTCAGCAGTAGAAATCAAACAGATTTTGGAAGGATTGAGCAACCAAATCTCCCAACACCTAAAGATGCTCCCAAGGAAATCTTTCTTGGGAAATTGGATACAACTAGGCTGACATGCAAGTATAAAGAGAAGTAAATGACCAATTAGACTGGCACACACTCTTTGTGGAAATGTGTTTCAGCAGATGGGCTGTGGTGCCCATGTTGTATCTTGATATTTGCTAAGTGCTGTCTCCACAATAGCTATGAGATGCCTAACAAGGCTCACTAACTTATCAAACACCTTTTCCTCATAACACAGAAAACAGAATCTTCTCACCAAAGCACGTGACCACATCTTTCAGCCTCAAGCAGGCATCAAGCCAGGAATATATTTGGCAGGTTTCCAAACTGATGAAGGAACACAATGAATCTTATACATATGGAATGGGCAGAACTGGGGGTGCAAAGGTGTTGTTTCCTGTCCAGCAGGGGCATCACGCTGCAATGCCCTGTTAAATCATTTCGATCAATCTTCCAAGAAAAAACTAAAATGGAAGACACTTGATTAACTTGACGTAGAGCACAATTACCCATTCCACTGCTGATGTTGAGGTTTACATTCCATGGCATTATAATGTCTTCCACTTATTCTCCTAGTGAGTACGTGAGGAACTCAGATTGCATTGCTTTGCCCAAAATATTAGTCCAGATGATGTGATCTTCGATAAGCATAGGAATGCTGATCGGTTTTTACAATCTGCCAATCCTTTGTTTCAGCTACCAATGGACCGGTGTCAGCTACCAATGGACCGGTGTCAGCTAACTATCCAATCCCTCAAAAACATCAGGTTTCCCCCTTGACAGGGATAGATCTGTCAGCAGACTAATGGGAAAATTCAATGTCAGATAGCAAATAGGAGTTGCTCAGTATAAATACCATGTATTACTAAGTTACCTATGAAGGGAGGAAATAATGATACATACCCTATATTATAAGACCATAAGACATAAGAGCAAAATTAGGCCACTGGGCTCATCAAATCGTGGCTGATTTTTTTCTCAACCCTAATCTCCTGCTTTTTCCCCATAACTGGTTTCGTGAAGGGTAGGTCATGCCTTACTAACCTCATTGAGTTTTTTGAGAAAGTGACCAGAGAGGTGGATGGGGGTAAGGCGGTTGATGTAGTATATATGGACTTTAGTAAGGCTTTTGATAAGGTGGCCCATGGAAGACTTCTACAGAAAATGCAGATGTGTGGAATAGAGGGTGATTTAGCTAATTGGATTAGGAATTGGCTGGCAGATAGAAGACAGAGGGTGGTGGTTGATGGGAGATATTCATCGTGGAGTGCGGTGACGAGTGGTATGCCTCAGGGGTCTGTTTTGGGGCCCCTGCTGTTTGTAATTTTTATAAATGATCTGGATGAGGGTATTGAGGGATGGATCGGTAAATTTGCAGATGACACTAAAGTTGGTGGAGTGGTAGATAGTGAAGAGGGGTGTTATAGTTTACAGAGTGACTTGGACAATTTGCAGAGCTGGGCCGAGAGGTGGCAAATGGAGTTTAATGTGGAAAAGTGTGAGGTAATGCACTTTGGCAGGAACAATAAATGTGTAGAGTATAGGGCTAATGGTAGGGCTCTTAATAGTGTTGAGGAACAGAAGGATCTTGGTGTATGTGTCAATAGATCCCTGAAAGTAGCAGTCAAGTGGATAAAGTTGTTAAGAAGGCATATGGAGTCTTAGCTTTTATTGGCAGGGGGATTGAATTTAGGAGCCGCAGCATCATGTTGCAACTGTACAAAACTCTAGTGCGGCCGCACTTGGAGTATTGTGTGCAGTTCTGGTCGCCACATTATAAGAAAGATTTGGAGGCATTGGAGAGGGTACAGAGGAGGTTTACTAGGATGTTGCCTGGTATGGAGGGCAGGTCCTATGAATAGAGGTTGAAGGATTTGAGGTTGTTTTCGTTAGAAAGGAGGCGGCTAAGGGGGGATCTTATTGAAGCATATAAGATGATTAGAGGTTTGGATAGGGTGGACAGTGATAGCCTTTTTCCTAGGATGGAGAAAGCTAGCACGAGGGGACACAATTTTAAATTAAGGGGTATGAGTTATAGGACGGATATCAGAGGTAGGTTCTTTACTCAAAGAGTGATTAGGGAGTGGAATGCCTGCCTGCAGCTGTTGTAGATGCGCCAAGTTTGGTGGCGTTTAAGAGGTTATTTGATAAGTATATGGATGAGAAGGGAATGGTTTAGTTAGGAGGGGCATTGCTTTTTATTTTGGTCGGCACAACATCGAAGGCCGAAGGGCCTGTTCTGTGCTGTATTGTTCTATGTTCTAACTCCTGATCCCCTTAATCAAGAACCTATCTTTTCTGTCTTAAAGACACTCAATGTCCTGGCCTCTACAGCCTTCTTCCGCAAAGAGTTCCACAGATTCGCCACTCTCTAGCTGAAGAAATTCCTCATCTCTGTTTTAAAGGATCGTTCCTTTAGTTTGATTGTGATCTCTGGTTCTAGTTTTGCCTACGAGTGGAAACATCCATGTCTACTCTATCCAGGCCTTGCAATATCTCGTAGATTTCAATAAGATCACTCCTCATCCTTCTAAACTCCAATGAGTACAGACCCAGAGTCCTCAACTGTTCTTCATACGACAAGTTCTTCATTCCAGGGATCATTCTTGTGAATCTCCACAGGATCCTTTCAAAGGCCAGCACATTCTTCCGTAGATACGGAGCCAAAAACTGCTCACCACTACCTTCAACAAAGTTACGAGACATCACCACAAATCTTACATTCAAAATTAATTATTTCCCCACAACACGACTGAGAAATGATTCTTTGCATGAAACCTACAATAAAAAAAGTAGGTGTAGGCCTTGAGAAAGAAACCACTCAGTCAGAACAGAAATTGTGGCTCAGTTTCTGCCCCTTATTATTATTGTCCAAACTGTGCTTTCCTTCACAGGTACCATGGTTTGTTGCTGTTCATCTTTCACTAATATGCATATGCCTTTTTGACAGCTATAATGTTCAGTATGCAGCACCTCATTGCAAGTCAGTAGTATACTCTGATGCACATCTTACTATAATTAACTGATGTTTCAGACTAATACTTGATTATAGCCTCCCTCGCAAATGTATATTAGGGATGTTTGTGCACAGTGTCAAGAACTATTTTTCGAATAGGTAATCTAATCTTTCCAAGAAACTAATTCTCCAAGTTGTCCTCTCTGGAATAAGCAAAGATTTTTCCAGTTAAGAGATCGTGGTATTCCAAATAGTGCTTTTCACATGTGTATATTTCTTTGAGGGGTCACAAGCTATTTGGATGTTTATGAATGCTATCATTTTCTGTTCATGTATGCATGAATGTGAAGAGTAATTCTTTAAAACTAAAGCATATGATAACACAATTTTAGACACATGCACATACATTTTGATTATAACATGCACTTCTTCTCTCAATCTCCCTTAGATTATGTGTCATGAACTTTAACAGGTTTATGTCAAAATATATTAAATTTGCTACATATGTCATGCACTTTTCATTTGAGCATTACCATAGTGATATAAAACCATTCCTGTAGCAACACTCTTCTGCTAATAACTTGAATGTTGAGCTCTAGAAGGTGCAAATCTACGCCTACAGGAACATTAACGTACTGTGGGATGTTTGCTCTGCTTGACTTTCTGTAGACACGCTGCAGGATACCCATAAGCTAACATTCTAAAAGACCATATACCAATATTCATAACAAATATATCTTATGTAAGCATGTGCTTATCACGTTGTAGTTGCACATTGTTGGTGATGAAGTGCACAACTCAAGACTTTCACCACTGAGTGGTGCTATGGTGTGAGTTACCTAGATTTAGTGCTTTTTGTTCCAATTTTCAGAGTCATGCCTTGTTTACAATTTTCACTTTTTCTGCCACTAATGGATTCTTTTGCTTAATCAACCCATATAAGCTCCACCCGATTTTCAGGCAAAAGTGTGTGTGTGTGTGTGTGTGTGTGTTTATGAAATGCATGACTGCAATGAATACACACCTAATTTCAATAAGGAACTTAACATATATTTTGTGGACAGCAAGAAAAAGTATTGAAGCAAAAAAAGCTGTTTATTACTGAATTATCACCATATTTTTGTTGATAGTTAGCAAATGTAAATGCTCTATTAACTTCCAAAAGATACAGAAAGGCAACACTGACACAGAGAGAAGCAGTGATCTTTCATATACTAACCAGGGTTTTTATTTTCAAACCACAGTAACAGATGTTGTATCACTTTCTGATTAGGCTCTGTGAACAGAACAGCCTGGCATTGACTGCGTTCAGGAAAGACTAATTTTGGGAACAAAGAAAAGTACAGCACCTTGGCCCTCCAAGCCTATGCCAATTACAATGCCTGCCTAAATTAAAACCATATGCAATTTCAGAGTCCGCATCTTTCCAATCCCATCCTATTCACGTATTCATCCAGTTGCCCCTTAAATGCCGCTTTTGTACCTGCCCCACCACCCCTGGGGCAGCACATTCCAGACATTCCCCACTCTGTAAAAAAAATTGTCTCACACACCTCTCTAAACATTTCCCCCACGCACCTTAAACCTATGTCTCCTAGTAGTTGACTTTTCTCCCCAGGAAAGAGCATCTGACTGTACACTCTTTCCATGCCGCTCAATCTTGTGAGCCTTGATCAGGTCTCATCCCTCAACCTCTGTTATTCCAATGAAAACAAACCTCTCCTCATAACTAATACCCTCCAAACCAGCCAACATTGTGCTAAATCTATTTAGTGCCCTCTTCAAAGCATCCACATCTTTCTGGTACGTGGCGACCAGAATTGTGCACAATATTCCAAAAGAGGGCTAACTAAAGTTCTGTACAGTTGCAGTACGACCTGCCAATTTTTATACACAATGCCCCAACTTGAAGGCAAGCATGCTGTATTCTTTCTTGACTATCTTATGCATTGCCACAGTGACCGGTGAACATGTACACCCAGATCTCTCTGCCAATCAATATTCCTAAGGGTTCTTCCATTTACTTTATAATTCCTACATGCACTGAACCTTTCAAAATGCATTATTTCACATTTGTCTGGGTTAACTCCATCTTCCATTTCTTTGCCCCAGTTTCCAGCCACTCTATATTTTGCTGTATCCTCTGACAATCCTCTTCATTATCCACAATTCCACCAATTTTAGCGTCATCTGTGGATTTACTAATCAGGCCAGCTACATTTTCCTCCAAATCATTTATATATACTACAAACAATAAAGGTCCCAGAATTGATCCTTGTGGAACACCATTAGTCACAGCATTCCATTCATAAAAGTACTCCTGTACTGCTACCCTCTGTCTTCTATGCCCAAGCTAGTTCTGTATCCATCTTGCCAGTTCTCCTCTGATCCCGTGTGACTTCACCTTTTGTACCAGTCTGCCATAGAGGTACCTTGTCAAAGCTTTATTGAAGTCTACATAAAGAACATCCATTGCCTTTCCCTCATCTTCGTCATTTCCTCAAAAAATTCAATCAAGTTAGTGAAGCACAACCTCCCCTTCATAAAACCAAGCTATCACTAATAAGTCCATTTCTTTCCAAATGTGAGTAAATCCTGTCCCTAAGAATCTTTTCCAATAATTTCCCTATCACTGACATAAGGCTCACTGACTTATAATTTCCTGAATTATCCCAGATGTCCTTCTTAAACAATGGGGCAATATTGGCTATTATCCAGACCTCTGGAACTTCACTAGGGGATAGGGGGAAGAGTGCACCAAACACAAATATCATATCTTTCCTGTAGCCTTCTCCAATAAAATGGACAGCGCACACTGACCCACATATTATCTATGCATGGCATAAATAACCATTAGAATCATTAAATCCCTACAAGCTATGCTGCGAGGCAGCAGTGCTAAACACTGTGCCACCATGCTGTCGTTTTATTATAAGACAGCAGACGTCAACTGATCCACCATTAGGAACCTAATAAATGGTCCATGAGTTTATGTTAAAAATATGACGCACAGATCATGCTTCTTTTGTCAGACTTGCTTCTTGCAATATTTTCAGGTCACACCTTTTGGCTAGATCACCTCTTTCGATATAGTGGCTAACACTGCTGCCTCATAGTGCTAGGATCCCAGATTCTCTGGCCACTGTCTATGTGGAGTTTGCACATTTTCCCCGTGTTTGTGTGAGTTTCCTTCAGATGCTCCAGTTTCCTCCCACAGTCCAAAGATCTGCGGGTTAGGTGGACTGACTATACTAAATTGATCCTAAAGTCAGAGAATTGGCAGAGTAAGTGTGTGGGATTAGGGAATAGGGCCTGGTGGCATTGTGGACCGTACAGATTTGATGGGCTGAATGATTCTATGATTCTTCAGTGCAGAAGGAGGCCATTTGGCCCATCAAGCCTGCACCAACAATCTCACCTGGGCAACATCCTTGTAACATTACATATTTACCCTGTTAACCCCCAACTCTAAGGGGAAATTTAATATGGCCAATCAACTTATCTGCATATTTGGATGGGAGCAAACCCCTGCAGGCATGAGGAGAATGTGCAAACTCCACACAGTGACCAGAGGCCATAACTGAACCCAGGTTCCTGGCGCTGTGAGGCAGCAGTGCTAAACACTGTGCCACCATGCTGTCCATTTTGTTATAAGACAACATGCCTACTGATTCATCATTAGCAACCCAATAAATGGTCCATGAGTTTATGTTAAAAATATGATGCACAGA
This sequence comes from Sphyrna mokarran, assembly GCA_024679065.1. Classification (NCBI taxonomy): domain Eukaryota; kingdom Metazoa; phylum Chordata; class Chondrichthyes; order Carcharhiniformes; family Carcharhinidae; genus Sphyrna; species Sphyrna mokarran. The sequence goes on from JAGIQG010000001.1 coordinate 131,396,178, forward strand.
TCATGCTTCCTTTGCCAGACCTGCTTCTTGCGATACTTTCAGATGACACTTTTTGGTTAGATCATCTCTTTGGCAGAAGAAACTGAAACTTTTTTCATAAGTTTAATGTCAATTTTACCAACCCTTAAATCAAGTCTTCCCTTTCTACTGGGCTACATCGATAACTTACAAGTTATCTATGATGTGTGACTCCATTGCAAACTGCAGAAAGGTGCAATTTCAAACATGAAACACATTCAGATGTTTTGTTATATTAACAGCATTATATAAAATAAAAATTGTTATTATTGGTGATGCTTATCTGCAAGTCACTTTGGAGCAATAAGGCTTTGAGAAACCACATTTTAGTCTTGGAAGTCTATAACTCGAACTGTGGGAAGACCTTCCAAAGTTAGATTGGCACTTATAGCTCTCAGTGCACAATTCTTCTAAGATAAGAGAATGCCCTAGGGTAACTTCTCTCTGTTATTCACCATTAAGTAACTCCAGAATGGTCCTTGTTTCTGCATGACTCAGAATCTTAACAGGAGAGGAGGCCTGAATCAAATATCTCATATTACTGATAAAATGGCTGTTAAGGTCAAAGTAATCTGTGATAAAATTTTATTTGAATAAAAATTAGAATATTTTGAAGAGGAAGTTCCTCCTTGATTTTCCTTGACTTTTATGTTGTTTATCTTCCTTCTTTTAATTTAAATTAAAGCCTATAATTAGCAGTAGGGTATTGGAAGACATTGTACCAAGTTTGTAAATGTAGGAACATTTGTCCACTGATTAAACAAATTACATTGTACTTTTATCACACTCGGAAAGTGCAGCTGATATGAAGATCCTATAGCTCATTTCTTTAACTAAATTAAATGCTAAAGTTTGAGAAATAAAAATGACCATTTAAAGTTCTGTTCTGAATAGCATCAAGTTGAATTGTGACAGAAGCTTCTGACTAAGACTATTTCAAGATTGAAAACCTAAAATCCTGCAGTGTGAAAAGTGCTCCCTATTTTAGGTGCAGCAGTAAGAACTTTGTGATGCTTAACTGGCAAACATATTAATGAAGATTTCTTAATTAGCTCCTTTTGAATCACCTATAACATTAACAATATCAAACCTTTGTTTATATGCATTTTCAGCTCATTTGTTTTGTGATTATTGTAATAAGTGTACATAAATTTAGCCTATTCTAAAGCAAAGGCAAGCTTTTTGTGCTTGAATAGGGAATTTATTCATATATCATACTGTGCTTTTACTATTAAATCTCAAAGTGTAACACTGCTCAAAATCAGATTTCTGGTTTTGATCCAATTTAAGTTGGCCTTAATTGAAGCACATTTGTTTCCTTCTCACTTACCTTCTAGCAATTCATCCAGGCTGGTGATTTTCTTGTTCCCATCGATGCTGTAGATGGTCCTGACTCCTTGGGACAGATTGACATTGTCCGAAAGAGACTTAGTCAGTTCCACCAGCAAAGCATCCATGGACCTGAACCTGTCTGGAGATACGGCATACACAAGACCTTTAAAGTAGCGGTCTCCATTTCGGTAAAATCGGACTTTTCTGGCTCGTTTCTCCTGGCTGAGTGCCTGCAGGGTACGGGTCCGATAGAAACTGCAGTGAGCGCTGTGAGCTGGGCTCGGTAAACCATTTCCTCGGGAGCCGGAGCCTCCTCCACCACTACCTCCTCCACCGCCTCCTCCTCCGCTGCCACTTCCACGGCGAGAAGATCGGTGACCCCGGCTCCTCTCCTCAAAGTGCTCCAGCTCGATACTCCTATCATGTGACATCATTAATAGTGCAATAAGAAATTAAAATATGTTCTAAAAAGGTTAAAGAAAAACCGTTATTCCTTCAAAGCTGCTAAAAAAAAATCCCTGTTCCCTTTCTGACTGCCAGCGCTGAGCCGGTTACCTTGCCAAGTCCAACTGTGGCATTAGATTGTGAACAATTACTATCCTTAAGAAAACATACAATGGCAGGAGGCTGCCTTGATCACCAGAGACAATGTGTTGGGCTCTTCAGGCAGTTGGTCCAGAACGGAGGATCTCCCACCATCTCCTTTTGATTGGGGTGGGAGGAGGAGGAGGGGAGGAGGAGGGGGGAAAGGATGTCCCAAATTGAAGACAGGAGAGGAGAGGAGGATGGGGAGATTCTTATTGTGCTCAATTGCAGCCCAGTGTCGGCCTCTGTTGCAGATACTGGGGCTGAGTTGAGTGCAGGAGAGGTGGGAGGATGCAGGCCAGCTGGCAGGATGCTGTGGTCCACGGCAGGCGGGGAGGGAGGGAAGGAGGGTGCAGAGCCGCCTGGACCCAGCGCCGCTTCTCACTCCAGGAGCACAGGCGATACCCGACTGGAGAGCTGAGGGTGTTCCTCTCTGCAGGACGCCAATAGGGCTGATGTTAGCAGCCTCTCTCTCCCCAACCGCAGTAAGGACGTGGAGATGGCCGGCTGTAATGGGGGGTGTAACTATCCGGAGCTTCTCCTCCTCCTCCTCTTCTGAATCTATATTTTGGCAGCTTTCCGCCGGCGCCGCAGCCTCAGCCGCAGCTGGAGCTCAGCGCCGAGCCGCAGTGTGCGGAGGAACTGGCTGCAGCCCCGGGGAGGGGATTCCGTCAGGTCCTAGTGCTCCACACTCAGCTGAATGGCTGCTGCTGCTCCAACTCTTACCCAACACTTCTTCTGTTCCTTTAAATTCGAACCGAGTTCCCATGTTGCCCTTTTTTTTAATGACCTGGAACTTATCATTGGAAATCCTACAGTACAGAAATGGGCCATTCGACCCATCGAGTCCACACCAACCCTTTACCACCCAGGCCCTACCCCCATTATTGCTGCATATTTACCCACTTATCCCTCGAACCTATGCATTTCAGGACACTAAGGACAATCAACCCAACCTGCACATCTTTGGACTGTGGGAGGAAACCAGAAAACTCACACAGACAATTGTTGATGATATTGATGTATTTATTTTATCCTACAAGTACTTCGGTCCACCTTGTCTAACAAGGAGCAGACACGCGATGGGTCGTGAGAGGGCTACTCTTGGATTTTTAGAGAGTAGCCTACTGCTTCACGTCGTTAGTGTATGCTTGATCTGGACCATTTGATGGGCAACATGACAACTCAGTGACTATTGCTGTGCTGTGCAGATACATGGATTTGGGCCTGTGTCTATGGGAGTTTGCGCATTCTCCGCATGCTTGTGTGGGTTTTCTCCAGGTGCTCCAGTTTCCTCCCACATCCCAAAGATGTGCTCTTAGGCTGATTGGCAGAACAAATTCTCCTTAAGTTGTCTAATGCATAGATCTATAAACATAGACATGGATTGTTGGTAGAAGTGGGAACATCGGGGTGGCGGCGTGGGCTCATTGGGCCGAAGGGCTTGTTTCCCGTGCTGTTTTGTTCTTTGTTCTAAAAAGAGAATGTGCAAACTCCACACAGACAGTGACCCAAGCTAGGAATCGAACACAGGTCCCTGGAGCTGTGAAGCAGCAGTGCTAACCACAATGCTACTGTGCCACCCATAAATTATTTGGATATTTTAAATCTACAATACATTTTTAAAAATCCTAAATAATACTACAATACCTAAACAATAGGTTTATGGTAAATTACCCCATGTGCCCCAAAATCTGCAGGTTGGGGGATTAGCAAAATAAATATGTGGGGTTATGGGGATTGGGCCTGTTAGAGAGTCAGTGCAGACTCGTTGGGCTGAATGACCTCCTCCTGCACTGTGGGGGTTCTATGATTCTTTATTTCTATATAAAAGCAAACTATTGCAGTGGTTGGAATTCGAGACAAAACAGCTTTCAAAGCAGTTAATTATGCATTGCTGAAAATGAGTGTTTTTTAGAACATAGAGAACATTACAGCAACACAGTACAGGCCCTTCAACCCTCAATGTTGTGCCGAGCTATGTCCAATCCCAAGATCAAGCTATCCCACTCCGTATAATTCTGGTGTGCTCCATGTGCCTATCCAATAGCTGCTTGAAAGTTCCTAAAGTGTCTGACTCCACTATCACAGCAGGCAGTCTATTCCACACTCTAACCACTCTCTGAGTAAAGAATCTACTTCAGACATCCCTCCTATATCTCCCATCATGAACCTTATAGTTATGCCCCCTAGTAATAACTACATCCACCTGAGGAAATAGTCTCTGCACGTCTAATCTAACTATTCCTCTCATCATCTTATAAACCTCTATTAAGTCACCTCTCATCCTCCTCTGCTTCAAAGAGAAAAGTTGCAGCTCTCTCAACCTTTTCTCATAAGACCTACCCTCCAAACCAGGCAGCATCCTGGTAAATTTCGTCTGCACTCTCTCCAATGCTTAACATCCTTATTATATTGAGATGACAAGAACTGCACACAATATTTCAAATGTGATCTCACCTACATCTGGTATAGTTGCAGCATAACTCCATGGCTTTTAAACTCAAACTTCCTGTTAATAAACACTAACACACTATAAGCCTTCTGCATGGCTCTATCCACTTCAATGGCAACCTTCAGAGATCTGTGGATATGAACCCCAAGATCTTTCTGTTCCTCCACATTCCTCAGAACCCTGCCGTTGACCCCGTAACCTGCATTCAAGTTTGTCCTATCAGAATGAATCACCTCACACTTATCAGGGTTAAACTCCATCTGCCACTTTTCAGCCCAGCTCTGCATCCTATCAATGTCTCCTTGCAGCCTACAAGAGCTCTCTACCTCATCTACTACACCACCAATCTTGGTGTCATCAGCAAATTTACTAACCCACCCTTCAGCCTCCCTCTTCTAAGTTATTGATAAAGTTTTTTGTGATTATAATTTTTAAAAATAACCTATAGAATTGCATCGTTTGCAAGTACTTCACATGACAGTGCAAATTAAGTCAAACATTGCATCCTCAGGATGAAAATGATACACTGATTCTTATTTGCAAAACAAAAACATTTTGCTCAATTCCTTTTGTTTTCAAGCAGACTCCCACATTACAATTTTAATTTTGTGATAATAATAAACTCTACGTAGGCCAAACAAAAATGGAAAAAAAGAATATGAAATGGAAAAGGGAGAGTATGAGGAGAGACTCTCAAAAACCTTTGAAAAGAAAAGAAAAGCATTCTAAAATAAAGTACATTTGATTAAAAAGAGGGAAATTCTGTGGAGGTGGAATACGTGAACTTCCAGCAAGGTTTTTGACAAGATACCACACATAAACTATTGGATAAAATAAAGATTATGAAATTAGAAAATTGGTTTAAAATCTGATTAGAAGGTAGAAAACAAAAAGCAGGAGTAAAGAGTAGTTTATTAGAAGCTGTTAGAAGTGGAAAACATTTCCTGCAAGATTCCGCTCCCTATTCATGATGTACATCATTTACTTCAATATAAAACTGAGGGAGTAGTGGCCAGATTTTCTGAAAATTTTAAAATGTGAGGCATATTACATAATTCTGAGGATTAAAAGAAGTTGCAGGTCGGATTGTCAAATGGGCAAGAAAGTGATAGTTGCAATTAAATATTAGGATATATGGGGGGATCTTATCAAAAAATTGCAGAGCCTCGTACCTCTGGATTTTCTCATCAGATCTTATGACACTCTGCCTAAAAAAAATCAAGAGTGCGTGCTTCACCCCATCGTGTAGGGGATGGGGCTTCAACATGTAAGTGAGTGGACAAGGATCTGGCAGATGGAGTATAATGTAGGTAAATATGAGGTCATCCATTTTGGTAGGAATAACAGCAAAATGGGCTGTTCGTTAAATGGTAAAAAATTTGCAGCATGCTGCTGTGCAGAGGGACCTGGGTGTCCTTATGCAGGAATCTCAAGGAGTTGGTTTGCAAGTGCAGCAGGTAATTAAGAATTAAGAAGGAATTTTGTCCTTCATTGATTGACGGATGGAATTTAAAAACAGTAAGATTATGTTGCAACTGTATAAGAAGCTGGTGAGGCCACATTTTGGTGTGCTGTGTACAGTTTTGGTCTCCTTACTTGAGAAAGGATATATTGGCGAGGAGAGGGTGTGGAGGAGATTCACCAGGTTGATTTTGAAATTGAGAGAGTTGGCTTATGAGGAGAGACTAAGTCGACTAGGGCTACAATCTTGGAATTCAAAAGAATAAGGGGAGATCTTGTAGAAATATATAAGACTATGAAGGAAACAGGTAAGATAGAAGCCGGAAAGTTGTTTCCACTGCTGGGTGAAACTAGAACTAGGGGGCGTAGCCTCAAAATAAGAGGAAGCTGATTTAGGGTTGAGTTGAGGAGAAACTTCTTCACACAAAGAGTTGTGACTCTTTGGAATTCCCTGCCTAGCGAAGCAGTTGAGGAATTAGAAGTGAAGACAACGATAGATAAATTTCTGAACAGTAAAGGAATTAGGGGTTATGGTGAGCAGGCAGGTAAGTGGAGCTGAGTCCACAAAAAGATCAACCATGATCTTATTGAATGGTGCAGCAGGTTCGAGGGGATAGATGGCCTACTCCTGCTCCTAATTCTTAAGTTCTTATGTTAACAAAATTTGACTGCACAGAAATCAGGGCACCATCTTTAAAGAGTGCCCCAATCATAACTGGAATAAATCTTCTCCCCAGCCCACCACAGAGATCTCAGGGTCTCCCCTCCCCATCCTCCGATTGGAGTTGGAATTTCTTTCCCATCCTTTCCACTCATCAACAGCTCCTCCTCCTAAATTATCAGCCCCTCCTCACCCTTCCCAGGGTCATCGGTTCCTTCCCCCTTCCCCTAATCATTGTCCCCTTTTCTCCATCATCAGCTCCTTTGCCCCTTCACCCCAAAATCCCCCAATTATCCACCTCTTCTCCCCATTCATCCACCCCTTCCTCCCCTTATTCCTTATCATCAGGCCCTTTTCCCACAAAGTCAGAGCCAGCATCATCTGCTCTTTTATCCACATCTGGGCCACAGTCAAATCTGAATGAATTCCCCCCTCCTTCACCAGGCTCCCGCTGGGGCCCATCCCTTGGCACAGGTTCGCACTGCCAGTTTGGCATGGGTGTGGTGCCAACACTGCAGTGCCAACCTGTGTCTACGGGAGGTGCTGGGGGCATTGCAGGCAACTGCCTGAACACGTCTCTCTCCTCCCGGGGAATATACTCACCTTTACACCCTGAGGGAGATCCCCATAACAGGTTCATGTAGGTGAGCTTGTTGTAAACGGTGCTAGCGTGATGTCATGTCGCACCCAATGATTATCTGGTGAGGGGTGAAGTCCTGGAGAGAATGCTCACTAATGACACGCTTTCTGTATTCCCACAGCATGTTTCATGCCACTCCACAAAAATCAGAACTCAGAAACTCACCAATGCAAATCATACTTTTTGGATTTTGAGTGCATGCCGCCATTCCCATGGATGGAAAGTGCAGGCTCAAAATCGCTCCTATGAAATGCACTTTTGGTAAAAGGTATAAAAGGAATTAGACTATGAATTGGGGAAGGCTGGGTGATGTAACAGAGCAAAGGTATTGGGAGTTCACAAATTTGAAATGTTTGATGAGCTAAGCCAATATAAAAATGTTAATGGAATACTGGCCTTAAAGGAAAAAGCTATGGAATACTACATTAGGATGTAATGTTAATCTATATAAAATCTTAAGTTCACATTTGGATAGTTGTATGCTGTTTTAAACTTGGCAGTATTGGAAGTATTGAGGCAATAGCGAAGTTCGAGAAGATGTACCAGTGTGACATATCACGAGTAAATACAAAAACAAGAGGCAAGTTAGCTGATAATAGAACAAGATGATACATGTCTCAGGAAAGGCTGAACAGACTTGGGCTTTTTTCTCTAGGGAAGTATAGGCTGAGGAACAACCTGATAAAGGTCGTCAGGATAATGAAATGTATTGACATAGAGAAAACATTCCCACCTTTGGGGACTTCAAACCAAGAAGTTATACATAAAAGATTATCACCAATAAATCCAATAGGAAATTCAGGAAAAATGTCTTTACTCAAAGAATGGTATGAATGTGCTATCACAAGATATAATTGAGGCAAATAACAAAGATGCTTTTAAAGAAGTTCTAGATAAATGCATGCGAGTGACAGGAATAGAAGGATTTGTTCTAGACTTAGATGGATTATGATAGACAGAGGCTAATATTGTACATAAGAGACTACTTTGATCAATTGGTCTGATGGTGTGCTGAACATTCAATGTCAGTTAAAGTGAATTGTGGCTGATTTTTATTTAAATAAAGAAGGTTGAAGCTATTTTGATAGCCATGATTTTAAATTGTGAAGGGATTGGACAGAACAGATAGAAACAGACTATTTCTCATTGTTGAGATGTCGAGCTAGAGGAGACATAGATACAAGATTAAATGTAAGATAATTAATAGCGAACAACAAGACAAACATTTTTACATTGCTCAGGAGAAAGACTGTTTGCACTGGCAGGAACAAGAATGACAGGGCTCAGTTTAAGGTAATTGGCAAAATAATCAATGGAAACCTGAGGAAAAACTTTTTCACTCAGCAAGTGGTTAAGACCTGTTCAGTGCTGTTTAAGAGTGTGATAGAGACAATTTCAACATAGGCACTCAAGAGAAAATTAGAGTATTACCTAACAAAGAAAAATGTACAGGGCTTTGGGGAGATGGTAAGGGAATGGCACTAGGTGAATTCCTCATTCCAAGAGCTGACACCAGCATGATGGGCCAAATGGTCTCCTTCTGTGCTGTAACAATACTATTGTTCAGTGATTTTATGATGCTCAAGTTACAAGGCTGTGGCATGCATTCCCTGAAGCAGAAGCCATATTAACATTTTAAAACAGGTGAGATACATGGTTGAAATGCAACCTCAAAATTTCCCCAAAATATTTCACAGTCAATTAAATGCTTTTTAAGAGCAGAAGCAGGCCACTTGGCCTCTGAAGCCTAAACCCTGCTGATTTAGTTGTAACTTCAATTCCACATCTGCAACCTTAACTCCACGTTCCCACTTATGTCTGATAAGCTTTCACCCCCTGCTATATCAAGAATTTATCTTCTTCTTCTTTAAAAATATTCAGACTCTATTATCCTGTTTTTGAGGAAGAGAGTTCCAAAGACTCAGGACCACTGAGGAAACAAACTCCTCATGTCAGTCTTGAATGAGTGACGCCTTATTTGTAAACAATGACCCTAGTTCTAGATTCTCCCACAAGAAGAAACAACCTCTCCATATCTACCCTGTTAAGACCCCTCAGGATTACATACGTTCCAATCAAGTTGCCTCTTTCTCATTTAAACTCCAATGAGTACAAACCTAGCCTATCCAAATTTTCCTCATAAAACACCTCTCCCATTACAGGTATTGGTCTAATAAGTTTCTCTGAAATGCTTCTAAGGCATTTGCATCCTTCCTTAAACAAGGAAACCAATGCCAGACACATTGCTATACACAAGATTATGCTTCTATTATACAGGTCTCACCAGTACCCTGTATAATGGAAACATAGACTCGCTGCTTGAATATTCAATTCCGCTCATAATAAATGATAACATTTCATTAGCTTTCCCAACTACTTACTGTACCTGCACACTAACCTTTCACATTCCCCACGAGGATACCCAGATCCCTCTGCATCTCACAGTTTTGCAATCTCTCACTGTTTATGCTTCACTTTTACTCTTCCTGCCAAAATGGACAAATTCACATTTTCCCACATAATACCCCATTGCTGGACCTTTGTCACTCACTTGACTTCTCTATATTGTCAAGTGAGTTTTAGCCTCTTCACAACTCATTTTCGTACACATCTTTGTACAGTTAGCAAATTTAACAACCTTCATTTAAATCATTTGTAAAATGTTGAGGCCCCAACATTAATCCTTATGGTACACTACTGGTTCCATCTTGCTAAACAGAAAATGACCCATTTATGCCTATGCTCTGATTACTGTTAGCTTTTATTTTACACAATAACGTTTGATATAAAAAGCTTTCAGAAAATCTAACAACAGTGCATCCATTGGTTCCATTTTACTTACCTCACATGTTGCTTCTTTAAAGAACTCCAATAAATTGGTTAAACATGATTTCCCTTTCACAAAACCATGTTGACTCTGTTTTATTGCCTTGAATTTATCTAAGTGCAGTGCCCTGCTGCAGCATTCTTAATAATAGCTTCTAACATTTTTTTGTATAACAGATGTTAAACTAGTTTCCAATCTAATGGAAGCCTCCCCAAATTTTGGAAAATTAAAGCCAGCACATCAACAATCTCACTGGACCCTTATTTTAAGACCCAGGGATGAAGCCCACAAGACCTGGAGACTTGTCCGCTCATAGCTCCAACAATTTGCTTAATACCATTTCCGTGGTGATTGTAGTTTTCTTGACTTCCACCTTCCTTTCCATTTCCTAACGTATATCCTTTTTTGTTATTTATAACCTCTCCAGTGAATACTGATGCAAAATACCTGTTTAATTTATCTGCCAACTCCTTATTTTCCATTCTTAATTCCCCATATTCACTTTTTATAGGTCAAGTGATCACTTTGTCAATGCTTCTTTTTAAAACATTTATAGAAACTCTTACTTGTCCGCCATCTTTCCTTCCTCACCATCATGTATCCATCAATATTCATGATCCCAATCTATGTTATCCTGCAGCCATGTCTCTGTAATGACTATGAGGAGTGTCTAGACTGATCCAGAGACAGATTCTGAGTTGGATGATGAAACTCTGGAGTTGCCTGTGAGGTGGCTGATGCTCGATGTCCTGCACATGGTCCATGGAGAGTTAACAGATATCCCAGAGAAGTTATGTTCCCTTACTCATATAATGGTCATGCCCATCTTGAACATATGCACTCCAATCAGCTACTCTTCAAAGCAACAAGCCTGTTTTAGAAAGACTGGTGACTGTCCTGGAGAGGCAATCTGAGGGTATTGTAAATATAATCATGGATATGCACTTTGACTTGCACACAGCGGGGTTGGGAGCAAGGGCACAGACTAGCCTTCTGGGGTCTCATGGCAGGGCTGACTGAATAGTTCTTGCAGCAAAGGATGAGCACTAGTTGCCACCATCTGAAAGCACCTCTGATGGAGGCAAAATTTGACAGACCTTGTTCAGTGCCACAGTAACAGAAGCTCCTCCTGTCACTCAGCAGGCGTCTTCTAACGTGGCAGGAAACTCAAGGCCTCAGATTCACAGATGGCACCTTCCAAAATGATCCAGGGTAATAGAGATAATAGGTCAGTTGCTTCTCTCCAGTGAGGCTACAAGCATGAACTGCACTGGAGCACTCGGAATCTCCACCGAGTGAGTTACATATGTGTGGTCCTTATGACAGCGAATAGGTCTGTAAATAAACACTGATCATGCTGTCCCTCATGCAGAAATTTGTAACATATATTGTGGCTACAGAACTTCTTTCGGGAGATAAATGACAACTTTAATAGTTTGATAGAGGGCTTGATACATCGAATGTCACTATTTGAACAGGATAAATCTGTTGACAAAACAATGATGTGAGTTTCCCATTGCACGCAGGAAAAGGTTCAGACCATGCCGTGCACTCATCCCTGAGCTGGGACTTGTGAAACTATTGAAACTAGCAAAACATTTCTGTTGTCATGGCCATCTTTATGATCACTTCCAGAGCCTTCCACCTGACCATCACCGTGTTCCCTCTCCTTCATCCTCAATGTCATCGCCTCTTTAAATAGCAATTTTATGGAACGCGCAGCACACCACAATCATAAGGAGCACATGTGATGGAGTGCATTACAATATCCCTCCTGATCTGTCAAGGCATCTAAACCTGATTTTCAAATGGTCTATTTAATGATAGCCCTGGTGCTTCTGTTCTCGGTGCTTTCACAGGCATTATGAGCCATCTCTTCAATGAGTAACGTCGAAACCATCCATCCAGGGCATCAGGGCTAATGAATATGTCTGGCACCTGTAGTTTTGCAGAATAAAGGAGTCATGGCTTCTGCCCAGGTAACTTGTTCATATCTGAATGATACTGCTGTGATGATCTCAAAACAACTGCACATTCAACGAGTGAAAGACCTTCCTGTTAATAAAGGTGTGAGGCTGTTCAGCGGGAGCCTTCATGGTGATGATGTGTACAGTCAATGGCTCCTGCAAACACCACAAATCCCCTGACTCTATCAAGTTGGCTCCGTTCATCCAATGTGAAGAAGATTTAATTTCCTGCCCTTCGAAAGATTGCATCAGAGAAGACTTTGATGCAGTAATGTGCAACAATCTGTGTTATGCTATTAAGATCTCTACACACTGCCTGCAAGCACTCCGTCATGAAGAAACTGAGCACAAGTGTGATCTTTAGAGCTACATGGTCATCCAACTTTGGAGGAGATCTCCCCAGCCAGCATGTCACACAATGATGTGACTGTGGCTCTTGAGAACCTAAGCCTCCTCTTGCATTCTGTTTTGGACATCTGCAGATATCTCAGTGTTGTTCTGACACTTGAGTGGTTGTATAAGTTCTTTTATGACTCTGTTGAGTTTCATTGTCCTTTCAGTCTGGTGCGGTATTGGCACCCCATGAGTGCATCCTGAACTTCCCAATCTACCCTTCTTTCTCTCAAATACCCACTTTAATTAAAATTAATACCAACAGTAAGTAAAAACTGTAAATTTGAATGAATTAGTCAAACCAAGTAAAACAAAGTGAATTAATGTAATTTCATTGTAAAATTGAATATTTTTTTGTCAATTATTGTTTTTGAGCAAAATAATTTTATGTGCATTATTTGTGTGAATAGTGTGAATTAAGTATTTGTGTGTCATATTGTTAATGAAAATAATTGTCCAACAGAAAATAAAACCGTTGCATGAAATCTGTTGGATTTAAGAAATATTTCAAATAAATTACTTCATATAATCATTTATATGGTCTGATTCTTGGTGGTATTACAAATGCTGTGGCCTCCTGGAAGAGGATCTTGTGATCCTGTCCATACACCATCTGCCCACAGACACCATCATTTAGGAATGTTTTAACCAATTTTAACTATACATTTCAAGAAAAAATGTGATAAATGTGCATCAGATATTGGAGCAGCATGGTGGCACATTTTCTGTGTGGGTTCCTCTAGATAGTCTGATTTCCTCCCACAGTCCAAAGGTATGCAGGTTAGGTCAATTGGCTGTGATAAGTTTCCCCTTCATCTCTCAAGATGTGTAGGTTAGATGGATTAGACATGGGACAGAACAGGGTGTTGGGCTTGGGTAAGATACTCTGTCAGAGAATTGGTGCAGACTTGATGGGCCAAATGGCTTCATTCTGAACTGTAGAGATTCTATGGTCATAACGCATATATCAAATATCACAGCTTATGACTTCATAAAATATTTACTTTATTTTTAAGGTCTAATTTTTAACTTTCACACCTTTATCTCCCAGATATAAGACGGGCAGGCAAGTTTGTTCTGTATAAACTAGCAACCACCTGTACTTAGGGGAAAATATAAATTACACTTCACTCATCATGTAATGCACATACAAGATCAAATCTGGTTTTCCATTTTGCCTATCATTATTTCAGCTTTACAAAATTATATTCACGTTATTGTTTTTGCTGCTTGCTGTGAGCATGGGGTCACATGTTAAGCTTACTTTGCTCCATGGGTTCAACCTCACAATTGCATCTGTGGCTCACAATTGCATCTGTAAGCCTTATTTTCTATTTATACAGTAGGGAATCATTATCTTGTTTTGCTTCCTTCTAACGTTTGGTTCAGCGCCTATAATCTCTGGTACATTTATGCTGAATAATTAATTGATTTGCTGTTGTAGTGCACATGACCAAGCGGATTATTCAGATCGAGCAGGGTCAAATGCTAGGAGGATATTTGGACATAGGCAGGGAAAGTTAGAAGTGGAATATTAAAGAGCAAAAAGCTAGAGAAAAGGAAGAAGTGGGATAATTTGGAGGATAAAAAAATTGAGCATTGGGGTTTTATGTAATGCAGAGTTATGAAAGAATGATGTGATATAAAAATTACTTTGGTCACCCTGGTAAAATCAATAAATCTTTCCTACATTGAAAATCAGAGACACCCAATATCCGTACACCCCACCTCTTTCGCATTAGATAAGCTGTCAATCAATAGTGCTAGGAGCTGTCACAGCCTGTCTAATTAATGATGATAATATCCCTGATTGGTATCATCTTCTAATTATACTCATGTAATCATGCATGTACCAGTTCAGCTGAAAATAAATGCAGACAGATTTGCATCCATGTGGGATACATAATTTATATGTTTTTCCTGTCTTCAGCATTTTTGAAGCACAACAGTTCCAGGGTTTTTAGACTCATGATTAAACAAAAACAACGGAAGGTTACACTCTGATGCTATTCTCAATGAAATCTCCACCCATGTCAGCCAGGCAGAAAATTCAATTTTAGGCAGCAATCTGTTTTGCGGCTTAACCTGGAATCTTCTGCACTGTTTTTTATTTGAAGGAAGGGAATACTCTTTTCTCCATCAGGTAAAACTTTTCAGTTTATTTTAGCCAGATCAAATATCCTTTAGATTCACTCTAATTGTCTTCCATAAATGCTGCCTTCCACTTAGAAAGGGAAAAGATATTTTTCCTTCTCAATGGTATTTTACATGCTAGCCTATCCCGAATGGCATCACCCAAGGTTATTTGGAAAGTAGAATGGTGAAGGACTATGAAGAGTTGGGGGTGGGGGAGGGGGCGGAATTGGATTGCAATGGACCAATTGGAGAGTTAGGTGAATCGAAAATGGATTTGAACATCTATATCTTGTAAAAATGATACATCTGTCCCCACTGTCCAGCTATAAAATCTCCTTTCTTGCTTGGTGTCAGGTTATAAATTCCATTGTCTGTATTAACAGTGGAACTTGGCTATGCAAACCTGATGCCGTGTAATTGCACAATACATCTACTTGTCAGTTGATAAGTAGGTTTACTGAGAAGCAGGAATCCAAGTACTGATTCATTAAAAAAAAATGAATTTGCAGGGAAACCAGAGGAAGAAAATGTTATTGGCCCAGAATTTCCATTTCCCTTACACATGAAATTGTATTGCAACTTGTCTCATAAGTGTCGTAATTAGGAGCAGAAAAACACAAGAAATAGGAGCAGGGCTGGACTCTTTGGCCCTTCAATAATTCTGCGCTAATTAAGACAATCATAGTTGGCCTACCTACCAACTCTACATTCTCACCCGCCTCTCCATACCTCTGGATTTCCTGAGAGACCAATTCTGGTCACTATGCAATAGCCAGAAAATCCTGTGGAATGGCAATGGGTATTGGATTGCCACTCTGCTCCTTCTTACTTGTACTGGAATGGAGTTACATATTGTCTGTTCAGGGCTTCCTATCCTGACCTAGTGAGAAATGTGCAGTGCAGCAGCTCCAGAGTCCATCCAGTGCAGGGCAGCAGTGACAGGGGAAGTGAAGACAGTCCTGCTTTTAAATTATGTTTAAATGTCCCAGTCACTGATAGAAGAGAAGGTAGATGTGTATAATGAGTAAGATGAGTCAGGCAGGTTTGGGAGGATATGAGTGGGAGTCAGGTTGTGGGGGATGGGGTTAGTGGTCAGGAGAAAGATTGTGGGAAATAAACTTTCTTGGATAATAATTCTGTTAAGAAAATCAGAACCATCCAACTTTAACTCAGGGAATTGAATGGTTTCCCCATGCAAGTTAACTATCCATAGGATAGGATATCCCCCCCCCCACCAACGAACAGACAATATGTAACTCCATTCCAGTACAAGTGAGAAGGAGCAGAGTGACAATCCAATACCCATTACCATTCCACAGGATTTCCTGGCTATTGCATAGTGACCAGAATTGGTCTCTCAGGAAATCCAGAGGTATGGAGAGGGGGGTGGGAATGTGGAGTTGGTTGGTAGGCCAACTATGATCGTCTTGATTAGTGCAGAATTATTGAAGGGCCAAAGAGTCCAGCCCTGCTCCTATTTCTTGTGTTTTTCTGCTCTTAATTACAACACTTATGAGACAAGTTGCAACATAATTTCATATGTAATGTAGCACCAGGGCTGAAACTATATCACAGCAGATATCAGTTGTGTAGGAAAATTACCATTTTGCATTGATGATTTGAATTGTAAATTTGACATAAGAAGTAGTGCTACAGATGATGTGAACAGAAAGTAAGGCAGAATGGATGATATCAAATTTATCAGAGTGATTTTGCAAACTGGGCTTCCAGAGGCAAGTAGTGTTTGCCAGATTGGCATCTTGGGAAATTGTAGACATTCAACTCCAGATGCCATCTATTCATCGGAATATCATTGGAATGTCATTGGAATGTGAGTGGAATCTCCTCATATGTGTGTCATGCATTTTTTGTTACAAATAATCATAACAGTTAAGCAATGAGTTTGGGGACTGAATGGTGCAATGGGCTCATTCGTACTGTGTTATCCAAGTCTAATTTCAGCCCTGTCTGATTGGTTGAAAGTCTATCTGATGCCTGTTACTGTGCTGTGTGAAATAGATTTAGACCATCTCAACTCTTCAGTAAATA
Organism: Sphyrna mokarran; assembly: GCA_024679065.1. Taxonomy (NCBI): domain Eukaryota; kingdom Metazoa; phylum Chordata; class Chondrichthyes; order Carcharhiniformes; family Carcharhinidae; genus Sphyrna; species Sphyrna mokarran. The sequence continues at coordinate 131,412,702 of JAGIQG010000001.1, forward strand.
TATGACAATTTGTAAACCCAGAATTCTTGAATATGCACCAACTGACAAAAAATATTTTTCTCAAAACCTGTTTTTCATCTGCGTATTTATTTTACAGATTGTTAATTCAACAGCTGGTGGAATGTTGAATGATTAGCAAAAGTGTCCTTCAGAAATGGAACAGCAGGAAACAACAGCCCCAGTGCCTCTAAATAGCAAAATTACACTTTGTCACGGTGGCGTGAATTTCAATGGAGGTCCGATTGTCAACATTATATTGTATTAAAGGATGACTGTTGCATCTGCACAATTGTGTTTAGCTCATTGAAGAATCTTTACAATGATTACATTCCTAACATAAAGTATTTTTCAATCTACTCTTTGCTTATTTGACAACAATCTTGTCATTGAGTTAGGAGTTTGTGCTATACAGTTGGAATTGTATGCCCTTAGGACAATACCATTAAGCTGTGAGGTCTTGTATCAACCTGTTAGGTGAATGTTAAAGATTCCATGAACTATTTGAGGTCCCTTAATGTTCTGGATGAATTCTTCTCTCAACCCACATCATGCTAATCATTCACTTTGTGCTTTGTAAAACCTTGTGTGCAGAATCATTGCTGTGTTCAATGACAAATCAGTATGATGATGGAAAAAAGTCCTGGAATTATACGAGGAAATATTGGACTTGAAAAAGACCTGAGTCGTATTCTTTAACAAAAAGACATAGATATCGAACATGGCTAAGAATGTACATCTTCAGTAAGAACAAAAGGACGTATGCACACATGTGTGCATGTATGGACGTGTGCATACATGTGTGTGCGTGTGCATGCTGTGAGAAAAGCAGCTGAGAGTTTGCCACACTGAAGATAATACAGTAACCAAAGCAGGGTCCCTGCAAAAATAGCCAGCTTTTGTAGGAACATCTAAAGCTTGCTCTCTTTCTGTGAAAGTTGGTAGACCAGAGAAAAATCACAGCTGGAAAGGAACTGAAATCTCTACCAAACTCCCGAACTACAGAATGCCCAAACCAAAGAATCAATTGTTTGCCAGCAATAGCCAATTTGACTGACAACAACTATAACAGCTGCAACACGATATGTACTCTTTGCAACTCAAAAACTATCCCATATAATTTTTAAAAATACATACTTGCTATTGGACTCAATCTTTATCTCCAATCCACATGACTGTCTTAACTCAAGAAAGCCTGTTTGAAATGGCTCCTTTTTAAAAATAACTGATTGGTCTGGAAAAGGCATTTAAGTGAAAGAGGACCTTGTTAAATCTTTGTTGCTAACACCAGGGGATAGATTGAATAAAGATCCAGAGCCAGTCACCCAACCTCACCTGGGTTTGTTTGTGATGCTTAGAGGGTATCCCAGCCGGTTGGTGACAAATTGAGGGGTGTCACCCAGATCAATAATACTGTGGGTACCATCACCATCCCCCCTCCCTCCCCCCAACTTTGGATTGGTCATAACAGTAGTGACTGCACATTAAAATAAATTATTGTCAGCAAAGTGATGGAAAGGATCTTGATAGTGTTATCAAATGGCACCTACTCTCCTTTAACCTATTCATTGATGTTCAGTTTGGGTTTTGCCAGCACCAGCTATTATAATGTGAGTTCTTTAAAAGTCTTGATGATGAGATCATGAGGCTTGTATGTTTAAACATGATCCATTTTTCATAAAATCATTTATGGGATGTGGGTGTCGCTGGCTAGCCCAGCCTTTATTGCCCATCTCTAATTAACCTTGAGAAGCTGATGGTGAGGTGCCTTTTTGAACTGCTGCAGTCCATGTAGTGCAGGTATGCCTATGGTACTGTTGGGGAGGGAGTTCCAGGATTTTAACCCAGCAACAACAAAGAAATATATAGTTCCAAGCCAAGATGCTGAATGATACCATGTGTCTGATGCTCTTGTCCTTCGGGGTGGTAATGGCCATGGGTTTGGAAGGTGCTACCTGATGAGGTTTGGTGAGTTCCTGCAGAGCATCTTGTAGATGGTACAGAATGCTGTCACTATGCTGGCAGAGGGAATGCATCTTTAGCTACTTACAGATCCCAGATATTGTAGATGGTGGCGAGCTACTTACAGATCCCAGATATTGTAGATGATGGGGTTTCTCCCATGTAGGCTGCTTCCAGAGTGTTCTCTTTGTGTTTCCTACATGTGACTCTATAATCATACTGTGTGCAGTGCTACTATCCAATCCCACATGAATCCTTGGTCTGCTGAGTAACTTTACATTGCAATGGCATAAAGGCTCATTATACAAAATTCCCCTTTCTTTTCAATAAAAAATATTCCCTCCCTTCCAATGGAACATTATTATATAATCTCTACTTGCTACTCTTTCTCTCCTTACACCTCCGTCAAATCTCTGAATTTATTAATTCAGACATTCTTGAGGCTTGATAGCTCTTCCACATCTCAGGCTGTCATGCTTGGAGACATGGTCGTTGTGCTCTGTATTTCTGGCAATTGGTTTTCTTCATTTGATTCTATTTTTGCACTCCTTCAAGATGAATGTTTCCAACATTGTGGGCAGGATTTTCTGCCCACACCTGGTTTGTTTTGCTGTGGCAGAAGCAACTCACCATTAGCTAATGGCAGTATCATCCTGTCCTACTGCTGTCAATGGATCTTCCCATTGTTTGCACCCTCTGCTGCAAGAAACCATGTTTACCTCAGTCCAACGCCGGCATCTCTACAGCAAGAAACCATAGCAGGGGACTGTCATCAACAGGACTGAAAAATCCCACTGATGGGAATGGTTGGAAGATTTTGGCTGATGGGAATGTATTATTCCCACCAGCCAAGGAGTTTGTTCCTAGGGAGGACTGGAATTTTCTTTCTCCATTGTGTCTCACAAATGGAATCTTTCTATCTGTTTCCCAAATATTTGTTTGAGGTTTTATTTACATGCTGTCTTGTGAGCTTAAGAAATTTTTCATTCATCTCAAACTTTCCTTCTTTTATTCCTTGTAGTTTAGTGTCCATTTTACATTTTCCAATCTCATTTCAGTCTTTTCTTTCTGTCTCTGCAATAGAATGTTATCCTTTCTTTCAGTTTAGTTTCACCGTTGGTCTGGTCAATTTCTGGCAATGTCTTAACTTATTTCAGTTCTGTAACTGTGCTACTCATGGCTTCATTATCCTCTCAGAGCTTGGAAAGTTCTACAGCTTTTCATCTGAATGCCTCCTCATTTTCATATAATTGCTTCTTCAGCTCTTTAGTCTGTTTCTTGTAGCTTTGGGCTTCTATCTGAGTATTGAATGTTGCTCAGATTCTCTGCTGACTGGTTCTTCAGTTTGTTCAGTGTAATGTTAAATTAATTTTCCTTCTCTTTCTACTGTTCCAGATGATTCTTGCAAAGTGTGAAGGTTCTTCAATAGATATTCCTTTTCTTTGTGAAGTTCACTTGCTTCATATTGAGTTTGCCCATAGCTCAATAAGTCTCCTCAAATTTCTTCTGCTGTGCTTCCATTCAGCTGTTTAAGACCATCTTCACTTTGTGTTACTGTAAGGTCATACATTCCTTTTGCATTTGATTTTGGAGGATAATCAACTGTCCTTTGAACTATCAATTTTCTTGTTGACCTTTTGACAACTCACACTGGGTTTCAGTGCATTCGATCTCTTGCTTTGAACCTTTTAGTTCAGCTCTGATGCAAACATTTTCTTGTTGAACAGCTCCATTCATTTTTCTGCATGTTTTGCTTGTTTAGAGTTCTCAAATAGTATGAGAATGGACACAATTTATTTAAATATGTTTTGGGGAATATTATGTTATTCTATAAAGAAGGTTGTGTATCTTACTGTGTTGGGTAAATGAATTAATTAAGTTTGGGAAAGATTAAAAGAGTCAGTTTTTTTGAAGAATTGAGAAATAAAAGGAGTATGGATGCTAAATGCATGCATTAGTAATTAAACTACATTCAAGTGTCATAGAGTCATAGAGGTTTATAGGATGAAACAGGCCCTTCGGCCCAACTTATCCATGCCACCCTTTTTCTAAAGCCCTAAGCTAGTCCCAATTGCTTACATTTGGCCATATCCATCTATATCCATCTTATCCATGTCATTGTGTAAATGCTTTTGAATAGATAAAATTGTACCTGCCTCTAACATTGCCTCTGGCACCTTGTTCCAGACACTTACCATTCTCTGTGTGAAAAACTGCCCCTCTGGACCCTTTTGTATTTCTCATCTTAACTTTACATCCTCTAATTTTAGACTTCTCTATATACAAGAAAAGATACAAAGAACAAAGAACAAAGAACAACACAGCACGGGAAACAGGCCCTTCGGCCCAATGAGCCGCGCCGCCATCCTAACATCTTAATGACATATAGAGACCAATATAGGGACAATTTGTTACCCAATCAGCCTAAGAGCACATTTTTGGGATGTGGGAGGAAACCGGAGCACCCGGAGAAAACCCACACAACCATGGGGAGAACGCGCAAACTCCCGCAGACACAGGCCCAAATCCATGTGTCAGCACAGCAACAGCGATAGTCTCTGAGCTGTCATGTTGCCCATCTGATGGTCCAGTTTAAGCATACACTAACAACATGAAGCACTAGGCCACTCAGATATTGACTATCTAGCTGATCAATGCTCCTCATTACTTTATAGACCTCTAAAAGATCACCCCTCAGCCTCCAATGCTCCAGACAAAAAAGTCCCAGTCTATCTAGCTTCTCCTTATAATTCAAACTATCAAGTCCTGGTAGTATCCTAGTAAATCTTTTCTGCACTCTTTCTACTTTAATAATATTCTTTCTATAATAAGGTGACCAGAATTTTATACAGTATTCCAAGTGTGGCTTCACCAAATGCTTGTACAACTTCAACAAGAAATCCCAACTCCTGTATTCCATGTTCTGACCGCTGAAACCAAGTATGCTGAATGCCTTCTTCACCACTCTGTCCACCTGTGACTCCACTTTCAAGGAGCTATGAACCTGTACCCCTAGATCTCTTTGTTCTGTGACTCTCCCCAATGCCCTACCATTAACTGAGTAACTCCTGTCCTGGTTCAATCTACCAAAGTGCATCACCTCGCATTTATCTAAATTAAACTCCATTTGCCATTTGTTGGTTTTATAAGTAAATGAGTGAAGGTTATGAATTTATATTAGGGACCTGGTTTTTCAGCTGTTAAATTTCAAAGAGTGTAGCTTGCAGAGGTTTCATAAGTAAAGGAGGGAAGATTATTACATTTTATTTGATCCCAAAGGTGGGGACAAGGGGAAAGTCATGAAAGATTTTGTATATTTTGGAAAAATTAAATTTTAAGGAGATTGAAAACAATGACATTGAAAATGAAAGAGGAAAAAAGATACATGGGGAGAAACGTTGAGCTGATTTGGGTCAGGAAGATCTTTAGGAAACAGTTCTGGGATGGGGGGAGATATGACTTTGAATCAGCCATCCAGTCAAGTTAGATAATTCTTGGGCATCAAAAAGCAGTCTTGTTCTGAAATGTCTTTCCAGAGCAAAATGGAAGGGAATTTGAGAGATTATGTAGTTTACCTTTATTAGTGTTATATCAATTTGGCTTGGATATTATTACTAGATTTTTATAGTTAGACATCTATAAAGGAGTATTCTGATGATACTGCACCTCTAAGAAATATATTTTAGTCATATTTCTTTTGCGGGATCTGTTTTAGTTATTATTGGTACTGTTTTATCTGTGACTGCTATCCTGTATTGTTACTGCAGCAGCATAATTGATCTTACTTATTACAATGTTTGTTTTAATCTGTACTAATGCAGGTTTTTGAGATTTTCCATGGGAATTTGTAGAGTAGGGGTTGATTAGGTTGATGTATAGATAAGGTTATATGACTGGTAAAGATAGGCTTACTCAAAGAATTCAAGCTTTCTTCCTTTTTAGATGCTGCTTTTGTATTTAGAAAGAGTGGTGTCTCCCTTTTCCCCTCTCTGAAGTCTGAAGACTGGGAGCTACCACAGACTAAGATTGCTTCTTTGGTGTTCTGCTGTTTCAAGGATATATCCTCCTCAGGAAACTGCTGTTGGAGCTCTGTCCAGAGGTATTTAAAAGCGTGAAAACTAGCACCACGTGAGCATACTTTTGTACTAACTAATTCTGAAGAAGCATGTATGTCTCAGGGAATATTTCTTTAAATTGGAACAATAGAGATAGTTAGCTGTTAAGGATTATACTTTGTCATATTTAAGTATTTTAATTGGTAAAAGTTATGCTAATCCTTTTTGTTTTACCCCAAATGTTTTTAAATAAAATTTGTTTTGAGAAGATTCTTATTGGATCAATTGAATCATACCTGGAATAAAGCATCTTATGGTCCTCTAATGCCAAAATCAAATGCAAAATTTGGGGTCTTGGCTAACTGCATATTATAGAACATAGAACATTACAGTGCAGAACAGGCCCTTCGGCCTTCGATATTGCGCCGACCAATTAAGGAAAAGCAATGACCCTCTAACCTAAACCATTCCCTTTTCATCCATAATCTTATCTACTAACCTCTTAAACGCCACCAAACTTGGTGCATCTACAACTGCAGCAGGCAGGGCATTCCATACCCTTACCACCCTCTGGGTAAAGAACATACCTCTGACATCTGTCCTATAACTACTACCCCTAAATATACCGTGGAGTTTCTGATTTGATCCCTAGTTGTATTTATTTATCTTTCCAACCACTCATGGAGTCTTTTGGGGAAAAGTTTTGTAAGATTATTTTTAACTGCGTAACTGTAATTTTATGTGCTTAAGGTTTTTTTCCCTTCTTGTTGAATAACCTTTAAGCGTGAAGTTTTAAACTCTGAACAGTATTACTAGAATTCTTGATGCTGAGGTCAGAAGTTTTCTTCTTGTTTTCAGAAAAAAAAACAAAAAAGGTAAGACTCATAAGCCAAGTTTTCTCTGGGATTGCTTTGCTTAGCAGTTAACATTGGTCATGGTCACAACGTAGAGATGCCGGCGTTGGACTGGGGTAAACTCAGTAAAGTTTTACAACACCAATTTTAAATCCAACCAATTTATTTGATAGTAAATCCGCGAGCTTTCGACACTATGTGCCTTTGTCAGGGAAATGCAGTGTTCTGATCTGCAGAGTGCCTCTTTAATGGTGACAACCACAGCTTTCCTTCATTCACAGCCATTGGTGTACTCTGCACTGCCAGCTGCTGTTGCAGTTGTGCACTGTGTAAGTATATTTTCAGGAAACTCTATTTTTGAACCTTTGAGCTGTTCCTCATAGATTGCTTCTGTGGTAAACTCTTTGGCTTATGCATTTCACTGCACTGGCATAGTCAGCCACCATCTTGTGATTTAATAGAATGTTATCTCCCTCAATCTGGGGTCTTCTATCTCCCTTTCTCTGGACTTGCTCACTCTGGAATCTTTTGTTGCCCTTCCTCTGCAGCTCCATCTTGCCCTCTCCTGAGGTTGTTTTGTCTCTCTCTGTATGTCTTTCATTGTGTACAGTGTTTTCCTGGAAGTTTCCTGCTCTCTCTGGTTTCTTGTTGTGGTTGGCACTTTAGTGGGAATTGCTTCTCCGTGTGGTCCTTTGTTGCCCCTTGCATTTTATTGGGACTTGTCCTCCCTCTGGAGTTTTGTGTTGCCCTTGGCATTTTATTGGGAGTCTCTCTGGGTCTCATCTAATATTCTGTCAAGACAAAATGTACACTGAAGTCTTGAGTAAGTATTAGAGATAAAGTTCAGTATTATTAGGGATCAACAAATAAAAATGAAAAGACAGAAAGACAAATCAATAAGACTTATTAAAGACCTTATTCCTAAATGGCTGGAGTATTTGAAATAAAGTTGATGAGCTGACAGCACAAATAGTGGCAAATGTGTATGAAACATAGTTACTGGAGAACCAGCATGGGCACTGAATGTCCAAGGATATTCAATATTCTGGAAGGACAGACAGAAAACAATAAGAAGTGGAGTTGCTCAATGATCAAGGCTGTATTCAGAAAAGACATTGGCACTGGAGACCAAAATGTTAAGCCATTCTGGGTAGAAATAAGAAGCAAGGAAAGTAATACATTGCCAGGAGTAATTTTCAGGGCCCTGAATAATACTTCGAAATAGGGCATGGTATAAATCAGCAAATGAGGAGGGCTTGTGAAAAGGGCACTATGATAATCATAGGTGACTTTAACATGCATAATGACTGGATTAACCAACTTGACAAGAATAGTCTTGAGAAAACACAGAAACATAGGAACTAGAAGCAGGAACAGGCCATTCAGCTCTTTGAGCCTGCTCCACCATTCATTTTGATCATGGCTGATCATCGAATTCAATATTCTGATCTCCCATTCCGCCCATATCCTTTGATCACTTTAGTCCCAAGAGCTATATTTAATTTCTTCTTGAAATCAGACAATGTTTTGGCCTCAATTACATTGTGTGAAGTGAATTCCACACATTCACCATCCACTGGTGAAGAAATTTCTCCTCACCTCAGTTTAAAATGTTTACACCTCATTCTGAAACTATGACCCCTTGTTCTGGATTTCCCCACTATTGGGAATGTTCTTTCTGAATCTAAGTTGTCTAACCCTGTCAGAATTTTATAAATTTCCATGAGATCCCCTCTCACTCAACAAAACTCCAATAAATATAATCCTAACCAACTTACTGTCTCCTCATATGACAGACTAGCTATCCTAGGAATCAGTCTGGTAAAATTTAGAATAAAGAACAAAGAACAAAACAGCGCAGGAAACAGGCCCTTTGGCCCAATGAGCCTGCGCCGCCACGTCGATGTTCCCACTTCTACCCGTCTTCCCTGTCTATGTTTATAGATCTATGCATTGAATCCAGATTTGAGGCAATTTAGGGAGAATTTGTTCTGCCAGTTAGCCTAAGAGCACATCTTTAGGATGTGGAAGGAAACCAGAGCTCCCAGAGAAAACCCACGCAAGCACGATGAGAATGCGCAAAACTCCCACAGACACAGGCCCAAATCCATGTATCTGCACAGCACAGCGATAGTCACTGAGCTGTTGTGTTGTCCATCAAATGGTCCAGGTCAAGCGTACACTAACGACGTGAAGCCCTAGGATACTCTTGAAAAATCCAAGAGAAGCCCTCTCATGACCCATCGTGTGTATGCCCCTTGTTAAACAACAAGGCAGACCAAAGCATCTGTAGGATAAAAACAAATACATCAATATCATCGTCTATTTACACACTTCCCAGGGATTCCCAAGGTTCATGATCCCTATTTTAAATCAGTTTTCTATACCCCTCCATTCCCATTCTGTTCATGTGCCTAAGTACCTCTTAAATAACTCCAGAGTGCCTGCCTCCACCACTTCACTTGGCAGCGTGTTCCATACCCCCACCGCCCTCTGTGTGAAAAAACTCCCTCTCGCATCTAAATTATACCTTATCCCCCCTCACCCTAAGCCCTTGACCCTCGTGCTATTTGAGTCCATCCTAGGAAAAAGCTTAACCCTATTTACTCTATCTATACCCCTCATAATCTTGTACACCTCTATTAGATCTCCTGTAAGTCTACGTCTTTCAAAGGAAAACAACGCCAATTTGCCTAACCTCTCCTCGTAACGCAGACCTTCCACACCAGGCAGCATCCTGGTAAACCTCTTCTGCACTCTCTCCAGAGTCTCCACGTCCTTCCGGTAGTAAGGCGACCAGAACTGGATGCAGTATTCCAAATGACGTCTAACTAATGTTTCATACAACTGCAACATTAAAGGCCAGCTCTTGTACTCTATACCCCTTCCTATAAAGGCTAGCATACTATATGCTTTCTTCACAACATTCTCCACTTGCTCTGCCACATTCAGAGACTTGTTCACCTGCACCCCCAGGTCCATCTGCATTTCTATACTCTTAATAGGTCTACCCTTTATCATATACCTCCCCCCTACATTTTTTTCTCCGAAATGCATCACCTCACATTTATCAGGAATGAATTCCATCTGCCATCTGTCTGCCCAAGCTACCAGCCTATCTATGTCCTGCTGTATTGCCTGACAATGCTCCTCACTATCCGCAAGTCCAGCCATCTTTGTATCGTCTGCAAACTTGCTGATCACTCCACTTACTCCCTCTTCCAAGTCATTTATATATATTACAAATAGAAGAGGTCCCAGTACCGAGCCCTGCGGCACACCACTAGTGACCGACCTCCAGCTAGAGAAACACCCTTCCACTATTACCCTCTGTCTCCTATTACCAAGCCAGTTACTTATCCATCTAGCTACCTGTCCTTGTATCCCATTAGCCTTGACCTTCTCAACTAACCTCCCATGAGGGACTTTGTCAAACGCCTTACTAAAATCCACATAGACGACATCAACGGCTCGCCCTTCGTCCACCGTTTTCGTCACCTCCTCAAAAAATTCTACCAGATTTGTAAGGCACGACCTCCCCTTAACAAATCCATGCTGTGTATCCCTAATCAGATTGCAACGCTCTAAGTGCCTATACATCCTATCTCTAAGAATCCCCTCCAACAGCTTCCCTACCACTGACGTCAAACTCACCGGCCTATAATTTCCAGGGTTATCCCTATTACCCTTTTTAAACAACGGTACAACATTAGCTATTCTCCAGTCCTCTGGGACCTCACCTGCGTCCAAAGAAGAGACAAAGATTTGCGTCAGAGGCCCAGCAATTTCACCTCGCACCTCCCTAAGCAGCCTGGGATAAATGCCATCAGGCCCCGGAGATTTATCAGTTTTAATGCCTCCTAGAAACTCTAACACTTCCTCCCATGGTATGGATATTTCCCTCAACTGGTCCACAGCTCCCTCAGAGACAGGAGCTGTCAACAAGCCCCTCTCCTTCGTGAATACCGACGTAAAGTGTTCATTCAGGATCTCCCTCATTCCCTCGGGCTCTAAGCATGGTTCCCCTCCTTCGTCCCTAAGAGGTTCGATTTTTCCTCTAACCACTCTTTTATTCCTAACATAGGAGTAAAAAGCCTTTGGATTTTCCTTAATCCTATCTGCCAAAACTATTTCATGCCCCCTTTTTGCCCACCTAACTCCCCGTTTGAACTCCCTCCTACTTTCTCCATATTGCTCCAACGCTCTCTCCGTTCCCGGCTGCTTTGACCTAACATATGCCTCTCTTTTCTTCCTAACCAAGTCCTCAATATCCCTAGTAATCCACGGCTCTCTAATCCTACCTTTCCCATCTTTCCTCTTAGCCGGCACATATCTTTCTTGCAACATTTTCAGTGTTCCCTTGAAAGAATCCCACATGCCTCGTGTGGACTTACCCTTGAACAACTGTTGCCAATCAGTTTCCATAAGTTCCTGCCTAATCCGACCGTAGTTAGCCTTCCCCCAATTCAGCACCCTGCCCCTAGGGCAACAAGCATCCTTTTCCTTCTAAATCCTAAAGTAGACAGAATTGTGGTCACTGTTAGCCACATGTTCCCTTACTACAACCTCAACCACCTGCCCTGGCTCATTACTCACAACTAAATCCAATATAGTCCCCTCACTAGTCAGGCTAGCCACATACTGCTCCAATGATCCTTCCAGTACACATTTTACAGGTCGTTCTGCAGCATCCCCACTTTGTCAACACTATCTGTCTCTCTACATATCTTTGCATCACCCACAAACTTAGCAATCATGCCCTCAGTTCCATCTTCCAGACCATTAATGTATATAGTGAAAAGTTGTGGTCCCAGCACTGACCCCTGTGGAACACCCCTAATCACCGATTGCCATCCTGAAAAGGATCTCTTATCCCCACTCTCTGCCTTATGTTCCTATGTTCATGGCTGTTTGTTTTGTCTTATAGTTAAAGCTTCAAATATTGTTGTCCTTTAATGTTGTCAGTACAATAATTGTTGTTTTTGCTTCAGGCTGTGTGCAACCTGTTGGGTTTCTTTGTTGTGAATTTCCCACGAGTTTCTGATTTTAGCATACTTCCCAGTAACTGTAAACTTCACTTTAAAATCTTTTTAAAAACTGCAGCCCTTCTTTTCTGTGCAACTCTTTCTCTTTTACCTCAGCAGACCTTTTCCAGTTTTGAGAGATTTGGCAACAGCGTGTTTTTTAAAAGTTATCAGTTGTTAACTTTGCAAATCTTCTCTCTCCTAGGCAGAAGGCCAAGGTTCCCACTAAAACGTGGTTCCCCCTCTCCCAAACGCTATAGGCCTTTTCTTTACTCTGCAGTCCTTCTTAAACATTTGACTTTGTCAGCGGATTTTTATTTAACTTATTTTTTTTTACTTTAGGGCAGCATGATCACAATTGCTGCAATCTGGGATCGTTACTTATTTGATAATGTAAGAACAGCTTCCTTATTGTAATTATTGCGTCAATCATGGTCTTTGAATTTTTTGTTTGTCATGCCACCCATCTTTGTGATCTGACCAGAGATTTATTTTATTCTGTGTTACTTGGCAGTTCTACTCACTGTACTTCTACTCACTCACTGAGGACTTCTACTCACTCTGGTGGACTCCTCAACTTCTAAGTCTGTAGCAAAGCCTCTTCAACTGCTTCTTCAAACTTTCCTTTTCGGCATACATCTCTCTGACTTTAACTACTTTTAGTTTTTTTTAATGTTGGAATGCTTCTGCATTCATTATTTAAAATGCCACCTTTCACATCAGTGCTGATCATGTGTCCCCATGTTCTATTATGACACTTCAATGGACAAGAAGTGACCATCCCTGCCAACCATGCTGTAATATGGTATTGGCTTGGAATGATTGATTGTAAATCTTGTTTCAATTTTGCCTTTGGCTACATTGGAAGTTGATTTTTCATGAAATAAGTAAATGTTTGATCTCAAAAGATTGTTGCAGTGTCCAAGGCCCAAACATCTTCATCTGTTTCATCAATGACTTCTCTCAATAATAAGGTCAGTGATGGGGATAATTGCTGAAGACTATACAATGTTCAGTTTCGGTCCCAACCCCTCAAATATCAAAACACTCTGTGCATTCAGCAAAGCCTGGAAAATATTCAGGTTTGAGCTGATAAGTAACAAATAATAATCATCCAACATAAGTGTTAGGCAATGCCCATCTCCAACAAGGCAGAAGCTAACAACCTCCTTTTGATGTTCAATTAACATGCTGCACCCCACATTCAATATCCTGAGGGCCACAAAACTTGACAAACTAGATAAGTACAGTGCATGCAAAAGCAGGTCAGGGAATTAAGATAATGAAGGGGATGGATAGGGTAGAGGTTGAGAGACTCTTCCCGCTTAGCAAAGATAGCAGGACTAGAGGGCACAGCCTCAAGATTGGGGGGGCGGGTGGTTCAGATCAGAGTTGTGGAGGAGTTTCTTCACGCAAAGGTTGGTGAATCTTTGGAATTCTCTGCCTGATGAGGTCGTGGAGGCTTTCTCGCTGAATATGTTCAAGTCAAGAGTGGATAGGTTTTTGATTGACAAGGGAATTAAGGGTTACGGGGAGAAAGCAGGAAAGTGGTACTGAACCACTGCAGATCAGCCATGATCTTATTGAATGGCAGAGCAGGCTCGAGGGGCTGCTTGGCCTACTCCTGCTCCTACTTCTTATGTTCTTATGTTCTTATGTTATGAATTCATATTCTACAACAATATTTAATCTCCAGAATCTATCCATCATCTACAAGGAAAAAGTCAAGAGTTCCAACAATCATCAAGAAGGCAAGTCTATGTGGAAGGGTAAGAATTTATTTTTTAAAGGTATTCCAAAATCAAAAAGTAAGAAGGATAGTGCTTGCTCAAAAATCATTGAGGACAACCAAATTAGATATTATAAAGAAGTGAGCGTTATGAAAAATAGAAAGAATAAAGGTCACAAAACCAACGACAGCAAAAGAGCCCAAAATAATTTATTTAGTTTCAAGTTTTGGCAGAATGTGAGGTCCTTAAAGTGCATGTTGGGTAGAAATATTTAAAATACTTTCTTTGCATTGAGCTGAATATCTTTGCAGTTGCATTTATAATATTGTTGCAAATATAAATATATGACGTCTGCTAGGGCTATCAGTGATAGTTATTTAAAACTGCAAATCAGCACATTGCTGCAATTATCAGTTTAGCACTGATACAAGCAAGCCAAGAGGCAGTTAAGTCTGCCAAGTTATTGCACAATAATTATAACCATGCCTATTTGAGAATGCCCAGCAATGGTACAGAAAACCAGGAAGACTGTTCTACAGAGCAATGGCCACTCTCATACAGTGGATCATTTTTCCCAGGAGGGCAATAATATTTGGAAACAGGATGCATCTCATGAACACATAAGGCAGGGTACAGGCCAGGGAGGAGACTCCCTTATGGTTACAGAACAGCCAAAGATCAAAAATTTGTTCAGTAATGGAAGCAAAACAAAATTTTATTCAGAGACAAGAAAAACAACTGGGGTAGAACTAAAACAGATGAAGGAATTCACAGTAGGGGAAGGAATGTTCTTCAGCTGTTTAGCTTTGTATGTGCAGAGGGGATGGCAACTGTTGATATGAGAGACATTGATCCTGAAAAAAAATTTGGGCAGGACATTTTTGCCTCCACAGATATCTAATTCAATCAAAGTGTTTGAACCTCTCAGTAGAGCAGGATAACTGTTAACAATTCTGCTATGTATTGCACGAGCACATGTACAAAAAATTATAAAATTCATTATAAATGTCCTCCCAAATCTACCATGTTATATTTCTAACATTTATATCCTTTTCTTCATAGAGGAATTTGGACTATCTGAATTCTGGTAACATAATACATTACGTTGAATTACAATTCATCTAATTATTGCACGAGGGATGTTATGTAAAGCGCATACTTGCTGCTTATGATTTGAGTGTCACTTTTTAAGGTCATAAATTGGAAATCCCTACATATATGTATAATGGGAAAATTCTTAAAGAACTTCTATTTAAACAATGCCTTTAACATATTGACGCTCTTCACAGAAATCAAATTTTAACTGATTACGCTCTTGTGAAGCATTTTGAGACATTCTACATATTGGGACAATAGTTATTGGTGTGATTACAAATGCAAGCCATTATTGTTTTTTATTTCAAAATTGCCTGCCTAACATTTGTTGTCATCTTTTTAATTTGAGCACAGTTTAAGTTGCTGTCTCTCCATGACGACTGCCAGACTTATCTGTAGCCCAATATGACTTTTTCTGAAGTTTTTGCAACTGCTTTGTTGCCGGATTTAATTTTCTTATGTTTTCTGCTGCTCTAATGCTTGAGCCCATTCAAGGTCCAACCAAAAAACTTGGCTTTCCACGTTGACACCATCCAATGTGAATGTTTAATTTTTAGGGCCTTGCTGCTTCTGTGAAGATTCACCCAACCCTACTTTTGCTTTTTCCAGTACTTCCTTTCTTTCTACCCCCTGGAATAAATGGTACTATTTATGGCCTGACAGTACCACTCAATATTGCTGTCCCTTCTCAATCATCCTCTGGTTTAAGAAAATCAGGACACAAGAAATAATAATAGGATAAACAGCAGCTTCATTAGCCCATTTTACCATTTAGTGCAATTATTGTTTATCTTCTACCTCAATTTCTACACGTGAAGTTTAGAAGGGTGAGACATAATTTTATTGAAACATATAAGATTATTAGGACATTCAATAGGGTGGGTACCCAAATAATGTTTCTTCTTGTGCAGGAGATTAAAACTAGGGGACATAGTTTAAAATTAAGAAGTCTCCCTTTTAAGATGGAGTTGTGGAGAAACTGTTTCTCTCCAAGATTATTGATGTATGAAATTCTCTTCTCCAGAAGGTAATGAAGGCTAGATCTTTGAATGTATTCAAGGCAGAGCTAGACAGATTTTTGTTAGGCTTCTGAGGTGGAGGATGTGCTCTTGCTCATCTCTTGCTCAAAATAGCATAGATTGCATTGAACTCATTGAGGAGGAGTGGAATGGAACTGGTGACTTTACTTGCCTTTGTATTGTAACATGTTATGTCTTTCAGACCTTGTCTTGGTTGACAGGAGTCTGTCTGGCCAGCCTAGAGTTCTAGCTTGGTCTGGTACTATCTTTTGGCATCTTTGCTGGATCTCCGCAAATCATGTCTAGTTATCTTGTGTAGATTTGGAGATGCTGGCGTTGGACTGGGGTAAACACAGTAAGAAGTCTCACAACACCAGGTTAAAGTTCAACAGGTTTATTTGGTAGCAAAAGCTACTAGCTTTCGGTATGCTGCTCCTTCATCAGGTCAATGGGAGCTCTGTTCACAAACAGGGCATATAAAGATACAAACTCAATTTACAAAATAATGATTAGAATGCAAGTCCTTACAGGTAATCAAGTCTTAAAGGTACAGACAATGGAAATAAAGAGAGCTTTAAGCACATGTTAAACTGATGTGCATTCGCTCCAGCCAGGACAGTTAGTGAGATTTTGCAAGCCCAAGCAAGTCATGGGATTTACAGATAGCGTGACACAAACCCAAGATCCCTGTTGAGGCCGTCCTCATGTATGGGGAATTCAAGTGTGCGGAACAGCTGACAGAGAGATCTGCAGTGTAGCAACCAAGGAGAAAAGAGTTGAATTCAACTCGTCCGAACACCGCTGTCCTTGACTTGACATGTATGTCCAAGCAGTCAGGAGGTGCGACAACACCAGATTCATCAGCCACTCTCACAAGATAGCCCCAAGCATTATCCAAACACAATGCAACGCCATCCGTGCTCTCAAGACCAACCACAACATTGTTATCAAACCAGCAGAAAAAGAAGGGTCCATCGTCACACTGAGCAGGACGGATTACTGCAAAGAAGTGTACTGGCAACTGAACAAGGGGGAACACAGACAATTACCCACAGATCCAACCAAAGAACACATCAATCAACTCAGTAGACTGATCAAGATCTTTGATCCAGACCTTCAGAGTGCCCTCTATGCACTTAACCCATGTATTCCCCACATTGGAGATCTCTACTGCCTTCCGAAGGTACACAAAGCAAACACTCAGGGCCCTCCCATTGTATCGGGCAATGTGACCCTGTGTGGGAATCTCTCCAGCTATGTCGAGGGCATTCTGAAATCCATTGTACAAAGAACCCCCAGCTTTTGTTGTGACACTACGGAAACTCAGCACACACGGAGCAGTTGAACCAGAAGCACTCATTGTCACAATGGATGTCTCGGCACTCTACACCAGCATCCTTCAAGACAATGGCATTGCTGCAAAGAACAAAGAACAAAGAAAATTACAGCACAGGAATAGGGCCTTCAGCCCTCCAAGCCTGCACCGTCCATGCTCCCTGACTTAACTAAAACCTCCTATGCTTCTGGGGATCATATCTGCCTATTCCCATCTCATTCATGTATTTGTCATGACGCTCCTTAAAATCACTTCTGTATCTGCTTCCACTACCTTCCTTGGCAACAAGTTTCAGGCACCCACCACTCTCTGTGTAAAAATGACAGCGGATGAATGAACATCGCTCGACAATCACCAGGCAAGGCTGTTCTCTTCCTGTTGGCGAACACTGTTGGCGGTCATGGGCATTTGGCCTCCGACCTTCGGGTAAGTATTCTCCAAGGTAGCCTTCACGACACACGACAGCGCGGAGTCGCTGAGCAGGGACTGATAGCCAAGTTCTGCACGTGTGAGGACGGTCTCAACAGGGACCTTGGGTTCATGTTACACTATCTGTAACCTCCATGACTTGCCTGGGTTTGCAAAACCTCACTTACTGTGCTGTCTGGAGACAATGCACATCTTTTTAACCTGTGCTCAGTCCTCCTTCCACTCACATTGTTAGCCAATTTAAGACTTGAATAGCAGGTTAGATGTAAAGATTCGCATTCTAATCAGCAATCTGTAAACAGTCTGTGTTGTTATATGTACTGTCTGAGACCAGAACACCTCATTCACCTGACGAAGAGGGGAACCTCGAAAGCTTGTGAGTTTACTATCAAATAAATCGGTTGGACTTAAACCTGGTGTTGTCAGACTTCATACTGTAAAAAAATCTGACTCATACATCTCTTTTAAAACTTGCCCCTTGCACCTTAAACCAATGCCTCCAAGTAATTGACTCTTCCACCCTGGGAAAAAGCTTCTGACTATCCACTCTGTCCATGCCTCTCATAACCTTGTAGACTTCTATCAGGTCTCTCCTCAATCTCCGTCATTCCAGTGAGAACAAGTTTGTTCTCCTCATAGCTAATGCCTCCATACCAGGCAATATCCTGGTAAATCTTTTCTGTATTCTCTCCAAAGCTCCCACATTCTTCAGATAGTGTGGCGACCAAAATTGAACACTATATTCCAAATGTGGTCTCAAAAAGTTTCTATAAAGTGTTAACATAATTTGCCAATTTTTAAACTCAATACCCCAACCTATGAAGGCAAGCATGCCGTATGCCTTCCTGACTACCTTCTTCACCTGCATTGCCACTTTCAGTGACCTGTGTACTTGTACACCCAGACCCCTTTGCCTATGAATACTCTTATGCGTTCTGCCATTTACTGTATATTTCCTATCTGTATTAGACCTTCCAAAATGCATTACCTTACATTTGTCCGGATTACACTCCATTTGCCATCTCTACACCCAAGACTCATCTATGCCTTGCTGTGTCCTGTGATGGTCCTCATCGCAATTTGCAAATCTACCAACCTTTGTGTCATCCGCAAACTTATAACTCAATCCAATTACATTTTCCTTCAAGTCATTTATATGTATTACAAATAGCAAAGGTCCCAGCACTGAACCGTGAAGAACACCACTTGTCACAGTCCTCCATTCAGAAACACATCCTTTCACTGCTACCCTCTGTTTTCTTTGACTAAGCCAGTTTTGTATCCCCTTGCCAGCTCATCTCTGATCTCATGCAACTTTACCTTCTACACCAGTCTGCCATGAGGGACCTTGTCAAAGGCCTTACTGAAGTCCACGTAGACAACATCCACTGTCCTACCCTGATCAACCATCTTTGTCACTTCCTCGAAAAACTCAATCAAGTTCGTGAGACATGATCTCCCTTTCACAAAACCATGTTGCCTCTCACTAATACGTCCACTTACTTTCCAAGTGAGAATAAATCCTGTCTTGAAGAATTGTCTCCAATAATTTCCCTAGCAACTGCCTCAGTACTCAACGCTGCCAATCTCCAGATGCAATTTTACAACTCAACAACTTCATTCTGAACCATAATGTTTTCACTTTCAACAATGAGTTCTTCATTCATACACATGTAACGGCCATGGGGACTAAATTTGTATCTCAATATGCCAACATCTTCATGCATAGGTTCGAATAAGACCTCTTTACCATACCGGATCTTCAACTGACGCTATACATTTGATGCATCCTTTGGACTCATGGTGAACAATCAGTGAAATAACTATCTGATATAATCAACAAGTTCCATCCCACCATCAGCCTCATCATGGACTGCTCTCCAGAATAGGTTGCATTTTGGGACGCACGCATCTCCATCAAGGATGGTCACCCCAGCACTTCACTGTACCGCAAACCCACAGATAACTTCATGATGCTCCACTTCTCCAGCTTCCATCCTAAACATGTTAAAGAAGCCATCCCCTATTGATAAGCCCTCAGTATACACAGGATCTGCTCAGATGAGGAGGATCACAACAGACACCTCCAGGTGCTGAAAGATGCCCTCATAAGAACAGGATATGGCGTTCAACTCATCAATCGATAGTTGCAATCTGTCACAGCGAGAAACTGTACCGACCTCCTCAGAAGACAAACACAGGACATAGTGGACAGAGTACCCTTCATTGCCCAGTACTTCTCCAGAGCGGCAAAGCTACAACATCTTCTCCAGAGCCTTCAACATGACATTGTTGAAGATGAACATCTCGCCAAGGCTATCTCCACACCCCCACGTCTTGCCTTCAAATAAGTGCATAACTTCAAACAGACCATTGCCTGTAGCAAACTACCCAGTCTTCAGAGAACAGTGACCACAACACAACCCTGCCACAGCAACCTCTGCAAGACATGCCGGATCATCGACATGGATGCCATCATCCACCAGCTACATGGTACATACTCTTGCAACTTGGCCAATATTGTCTATCTGATATGCTGCAGGAAAGAATGTCCTGAGGCATGGTACATTGGGGAGACTATACAGAAGCTATGACAATAGATGAACGAACACTGCTCAACAATCACCAAGCAAGTGTGTTCTCTTTCTGTTGGGGAAGACTTCAGCAGTCACAGGCATTTGGCCTCTGATCTTGGGGTAAGTGTTCTCCCAAGGCAATCTTCATGACACATGACAACTAAGAATCAGTGAGCAGAGACTGATAGCCAAGTTCCGCACACGCATGAGGACGGCCTCAACCGGAATCTTGGTTCATGTCACACTATCTTTAACCCCCACGACTTACCTGGGCTTGCAAAATCTCACTAACTGTCCTGTCTGGAGACAATATGCATCTCTTTAACCTGTACTTAACTCTTTCTCCACTCACATTGTTTAAGACTTGATTATCTGCAAATTCTCGCATTCAAACCATTATTTTGTAAATTGAGCTTCTGTCTTTATGTGCCCTGATTGTGAACAGAAACCCCACTTACCTGATGAAGGAGCAGTGTTCTGAAAGCTAGTGGCTTTTGCGACCAAATAAACCTGTTGGATTTTAACCTGGTGTTGTGAGACTTCCTACTGTGTCTTGTAAATGCCAGGGTCTCTTGACTTGAACGCCTCAGACCTGGACTTCATCAGGTGGTGGATATCCTTGCTCATCCGCGATTTATTATTGGGAAACACACGAATTTGCTTCTTTGGCACACAGTTTTCTACACACTTACTAATGAAGCCAGTTATTTTAACAGGATATTTGTTCAGGCCAGTTGCAGACTTTTTAAATACTGACCAGTCTACTGATTCTAAGCAGTCCCGTAGGAGATCATCTGATTCCTCAGACCAATGCTGCACGCTTTATTCGATGGATTCTTCCATTTTAGTTTTTGCTTGTATGCTGGGAGTAGGAGTGCAGCCTTGTGGTCTAATTTACCAAAGTATAGGCAGGCGATAGAGTGGTAGGCATGTTTGATATTTGTGTAATGGTGATCAAGGATGTTTGTGTCTTTGCTGCGATAGGAGATGTTTGGTGGTATCTTGATAGAACGCTCTGGAGCTTGGTCTGATTAAAGTTCCCAGTCACGTTGAACAAGGCCTTGGGATGTTTTGTCTCAAGGCTATGTGTGATAATGTATATTTCATTCAGTGTGATTTTCACATCTGCATTGGTGGGATGTGAACTGCTGTCAGAATAACGGAGGTGAACTCCTGTGGAAGGTAGTAGAGTCGGCATTTTAGCGTCATGTAATCAAGGTCTCTGGAGCAGAAGCTCATCAGTATGGCTATGTTTAGGTACCATGGTGCATTAATTAGAAGGCAAACTCAATTTCCCTTAGTCTTGAGGTTGCTTTATGGTCCATTTGATGGATTGAGAAGTGTTCTGTTGTAGGGCACATGCCTGTGAAACAGGAGTGAACCATGTCCCTATGAAACAGAACACGCAGCAGTCCTTCAGTTCTCTTTAGAAAGTGAGTTTGGCTTTAAGTTAATTTGCCTTGTTTTCCAGAGATTGGACATTTGCCAGGAGAAAGCTCAGGAGGGGGATGTGATATGAATCATTTACCTGCCAGATATTGAAATGCCTCCTTTTTAACACCCCAGCCCTCACCCTAGTAAAGCCCAAAATGCTCAGACATGAAGCTCTCAAGGACTGTCTTTGTTAATAAAGAGACTCCAGTCTCAGTAAATCCTCACTCCTATCCCATTATTCCTTTGTACGCTGTCATTCAGAACATGCTCAAAGGCTTGCCATTTGCAATTAGTATCAATGATCTTGCTCAGGTAATTACTCAGATGATGGGATGCACAGCGCTGTACCTCTACTCTGTGATAAGAGCCTTGTCCCTGCAGCCGACGTGTCCATGGGGTGAAAGGCACTCAAAATTAGTGGTTCAACACCACAGTAATATTGCAGAGAGGGCCAGGGCTCCAGCACCTTGAGGTTGCAAGGTGCTCCCAGTGAGCTCAGCAAATATATGCTCTGAAAGTCAGGAATGTGGTGGGTGGACAGCAGCATACCCAAGCTCTGAGTGTGAGCTCATAGCATGAAAATCTTGCTGAGATTCAGAGAATGCATGGAATTGCATGACATACCATCCTTTCCCATGTGGAAACACATCTTTCTTTGCACACTACACATTCATCTTTAAAGAATGTAGACATGATAGGTTAACACCTCTGTCTCAATTTTACCCAGCCAAGAAAAAAAACATATGATCCTGCAAGGCATATGAACCAGGATTATTCCACAGGCATACTAACACTAAGGTGAAGACATCACTGGTGTTAAGAATGATCGGGAAAAGGGTTACCGTCTGTAGTGATATGGAAACACATAAATAGTTGAAAAGCCCATAATAGTGACATCTGCAAGAATTTGGGGCAGAGATCATGGGATCACACTTGCAGATTATCTGCATTGGCCATGCTAAATTTCCCTCAGTTTTCCTGAACAAGCACCGGAGTGTGGTAACTAGGGGATTTTCCCAGTAACTTCAGTGTAGTGTGAATCTAAATCTCGTTGTGACTAATAAATAAACTTTAATTTTTACTTTTTTGTTTCACAGCAACACATTCATCATAAAAAGGAGGCAAACACAAGGGGAAATATTAAATGAATCTGTTTACATTTGCGTATATCATATACATTTTGCAAACACCTGTGATGCTATTGTACTCCTAAATATTGTAATTTTCTTAACCCTACAGCCACATGTTAGTGCTTTCCTGACTTCCACAGCAGAAGTGGAGACACCTGCTTACTGTTACGCCCGGTTGCCTGTGATGATCTTGATGGGCATTCTCTGGAGGACTGAGACCTGGAAGCTCGGTCTGCTTTGCATGTCCTGTTGTGGAGAGGTGAACATTCCTTGGCTATGGAGCTGAATGGGGTCACAGGAAGAGGGGATTGGAATCGGCTGGATGCTCCTGGAGACACCTGGATTGATGGTCCTGGGATATATCGCTGCTAGCAGTCCTTCTGGTGCTCATAAGAACATAAGAACACAAGAAATAGGAGCAGGAATAGGCCATCTAGCGCTTCAAGCCTGCCCCGCCATTCAATAAGATCATGGCTGATCTGCAGTGGATCAGTTCCCCTTACCCATCTGTTCCCCATAACCCTTAATTCCCTTGTCTATCAGAAATCTGTCTATCTGTGACGTAAACATATTCAATGAGGTAGTCTCCACCACTTCAATGGGCAGAGAATTCCACAGATTCACCACCCTTGGAGTGAAGAAGTTCCTCCTCAACGCTGTTCTAAACTCCACCCCCCCCATTTTGAGGCTGTGCCCTCTAGTTCTGGTTTCCTTTCTAAGTGGAAAGAATCTCTCTACCTCTACCCTATCTAACCCCTTCATTATCTTGTAAGTCTCTATAAGATTCCCCCTCAGCCTTCTAAACTCCAATGAGTACAGGCCTGGTCTATTTGATCTCTTCTCATAAGCCAACACCCTCATCTCTGGTATGAGCCTGGTGAAGCTTCTTTGCATGCTCTCCAAGGCCAATATATCCTTTTGCAAATAAGGGGACCAAAACTGCACACAGTACTCCAGTTGTGGCTTCACCAGTACCCTGTACAGTTGCAGCAAGACCTCCCTGCTTTTACATTCTATCCCCCTCATGATAAAGGACAACATTCCAAGCAACATGCTCGAGGGCCTCTGACATCTTGAACAGAAATGTGGCTGGAGTGAGGCTGAGGTGCCCTGCCCTCTTCTCATACACCACTGATGGATGCCACCAAGGGCTATCATGATGGATGCATCTCCTGCGGCAGTGCAGGACTGATGTTTGGGATTAAGATCCTCATGGGAGCTGCCATCTTAACATCTTACCATTGGCATGCCACGCTGTCACCTCAGACTGAACACAGAAGGACTCATCTGTTTATTGCAAACAAAGGAATGCAGCTGACATCTCGTTCTGATATTCCTGCGACTATTGCTGCAGTTCCACCAACTGATTGAGTGAGAGGAGTGAGTCCAGAGGGTCATCACCTGTCTGGAAATCAGCAGAATTCTGGCCACTAGCAGTCCTTCCAGTACCAATGAGTTCAGAAAAGGGGATTTTGCAGGGCAAATGTGTAGGGTGCATGAATAGGGCCTGCGTGGGACCGTGGTTGGTACAGACTCGATGAACCGAACGGCCTCCTTCTGTACTGTAGGGATTCTATGTCTCTGGCTGTGTTTGCGCTGGACCAGATAGTGCTTATCAGATTGTGTTTCCAGGGCTGCTCTACAGCTAGGTCCCACTATGGTGCATGTCTCTGCACTGGTGGAGGGTGTAGGTGAGAGCCATATGGCTCTTCTGCTATAGTGTCCTCAGGATCCTCATCCAAAGTGTTGTTGGAGATAGAGAATGCAATCTTCAGAGGCAATAAGCCCAGATGAAGATGTGAGGGTGTGTGAGAGTGAGTAGTGATGTCCTTTTAGCTGGCACTGAGTGAGATCATTGTGAATGTATGATGGGTTTGTGAGTGTATGAGTTGAGAGTGATGAGATATTTGCCTTTGGTGGCATGAATATGATCATTCAACTGCTTTCTACAATGGGTGGATGACTTATTATGGGCCGCATTAACTCTGACCATCATTGCCACTGCTTTCCAAGTCACTGTGGTGAAGTGTGGATCTTATGTTACCAGATAAGGGGTACAGGATATCATATTGGTCTCCACAGCATCCAGCAAGTGTCCAGGAGAGGTGTCACTGAACATGAGGGTTGCTATCTTCTTAGTTTTCTGGGCCATGTCTTCAGTGAAGCAACACGTATTGTGAAGGCTGTGTAGTGCTTCTGCTTAAGTATGGTGTTCATAGTGAGGAAGGAATGAGGTCAAAGCGGGACAGCTAAATCTGAGGTTGTCTGTCTGCAGTGTGATGTGTTTCCCATGCATACATAATTAATGAAATCGGAATATCAAGGAATACCTGTAGTGCAGAAGGAAACAATTTGGCCCATCAAACCTGCACTGACAACTACCCCACCCACACCTTATCCTTAATATTTACCCTGCTGGTCCTCCTGACACTAAAGGGTAACTTAGGATAGCCAATCAACCTAACTCACACATCTTTGGACCGTCAAAGGTAACTGGAGCACCTGGAGGAAAGCCACACAAACATGGGGACAATTTGCAAACTCCACACAGGCAGTGACCCAAGGCCAGAATCAGACCTCTGTCCCTGGCATTCTGAAGCAGCAGTGCTAATCACTGCGCCATTGTGTTGCTTCAGAAAAATCCAATATTGCAGCTGGGGGGAGGGAGAATATATAGTTTATCACACCTGCTCCCACGCTTACAGCAATGGGGGAAAATCTACTTTCAACCTCTTATTGTAGGATAACCCTCTTATGCCAGGAACCAATTTAGTGAACATTCCCTTGCTTCCAAGGAAAGAGTATCCTTAGGTCAAAACTGTGCACAGTTTTCTAGGTGTTGTCTCACCAAAGTCCTGCACAATTGTAGCAAAATTTCCTTATTTCTGTACTTAAATTCCCTTGCAATAACATGCCATTCGCTTTCCTAACTACCTGCTGCACATATCCAATAACCTTCTGTGTTTGCATAAGTTCATCTAAATCCCTTTGAAAATGTTTCACACCTTTTCACATCTCACTAGTATGACAGAAGATAAGGGGGGACCTGATAGAAGTCTGCAAGGTTATGACAGGCATGGGTAGAATGAATAGTCAGAAGCTTTTTCCCAGGATGGAAGAGTCAATTATAAGGGGACATAGGCCTAAGGTGCAAGGGGCAAGGTTCAATGCAGATGTCCACGGCAGCTTTTTCACACAGAGAGTGGTGGCTGCCTGGAACTCGCTGCTGGGGAAGCAGTGGAAGCAGGTACAATAGTGACTTTTAAGGGGTGTCTTGACAAATACATGAATAGGATGGGAATAAACAAAGAACAAAACAGCACGGGAAACAGGCCCTTCGACCCAACGAGCCCACGCCACCATTTTAATGTTCCCACTTCCACCTATGACCCTTGTATATGTTTATGGAAATCTGCATTGGAGCTAATTTGGGGAGACAATTTAGGGACAATTTGTTTCGCCAATCAGCCTAAGAGCACTTCTTTGGGGTGTGGGAGGAAACCGGAGCATCTGGAAAAAACCCATGCAAGCATAGGGAGAATGCGCAAACTCCTATAGATACCGGCCCAAATCCCTGTATCTGCACAGCAATAGTGATAGTCACTAAGCTGTCATGTTGCCCATTAACTGATCCAGTGTAAACGTACACTAACAACATGAAGCAATAGGCTACTCTTGAAAGAATCCAAGAACAGCCCTCTCACGACCTGTCGCATGTATTCTCCTTGTTGGACAACAAGGTGGACCGAAATACCTGTAGGATAAAAGAGAAATACATCAACAACGTGCAATTCCCAGGAACGTCCCAAGGCTTATGATCCCTATTTAAATCAGTCTACTATAACCCTCCATACCTATTCCAATCATGCACCTATCTAAGTACTTCTTAAATAATTCCAGCGCGCCTGCCTCCACTATCTTACTTAGCAGTGCATTCCATACCCCAACCACTCTGTGTGAAAAACCTCCCTCTAACATCCAAATTATACCTTGCTCCCCATGGCCCCTTGTGATATTTGATTCCAACCCAGGAAAAAGCTTAACACTGTTTACTCTAATTGTACCCCTCATAATCTTGTACACCTCTATTAGATCTCCTCTAAGTCTCCGTCTTTCTAAAGAAAATATCCCCAATTTACCTCCTCGTAACTCAGACCTTCCATGCCAGGCAGCATCCTGATAAACCTCCTCTGCACTCTCTCCAGGGTCTCCATGTCCTTCCGGTAGTAAGGCGACCAGAACTGGGCGCAGTATTTCAAATGAGGTCTAACCAACGTTTTATACAACTGCAACATTAAAGGCTAATTCTTGTACCCTATACCCCTTCCTATAAAGGCTAGCATACCTTAAGCTTTCTTCACAACTTTCTCCACCTGTTCTGCCACCTTCAAAGACTTGTGCACTTGCACCACCAGGTCTCTCTGCATTTCTATACTCTTAATAAGTCTATCCTTTATCATATACCTCCCCCCTACAATCTTTCTCCCGAAATGCATCACCTTGCATTTATCAGGATTAAACTCCATCTGCCATATATCTGACCAAACTACCAGCCTATCTATGTCCTGCTGCATCACCTGACAATGCTCCTCACTATCCGCAAGCCCAGCCATCTTTGTGTCATCAGCAAACTTGCTGATTACTCCACTTATTCCTTCTTCCAAGTCATTTGTATATATTACAAATAGAAGAGGTCCCAGTACCGAGCCCTGTGGCACACCACTAGTGACCAACTTCGAGCTAGAAAAACACCCTTCCACTATTACTCTCTGTCTCCTATTACCAAGCCAGTTACTTATCCATCTAGCTACCTGTCCTTGTATCCCATTAGGCTTGACCTTTTCAACTAACCTCCCATGAGGGACTTTGTCAAACGCCTTACTGAAATCCATATAGACGACATCAATGGCTCGCCCTTCATCGACTGTTTTTGTCACCTCCTCAAAAAATTCTACCAGATTAATAAGGCACGACCTCCCCTTAACAAATCCATGCTGCGTATCCCTAATCAGATCGCAATGCTCTAAGTGCCTATACATCCTATCTCTAAGAATCCTCTCCAACAGCTTCCCTACGACTGACGTCAAACTCACCAGCCTATAATTCCCAGGATTATCCCTACTACCCTTTTTAAATAATGGTACAACATTCGCTATTCTCCAGTCCTCTGGGACCTCACATGTGTCCAAATAAGAGACAAAGATTTGCGTCAGAGGCCCAGCAATTTCACCTCACGCTTCCCTAAGCAGCCTGGGATAAATGCCATCAGGCTCTGGAGATTTATCAATTTTAATGCTATCTAGAAGCTCTAACACTTCCTCCCCAGTAATGGATATTTCCCTTAACTGATTTACAGCTTCTTCTAAGACTATACTGGTCAACAAGCCCCTCTCCTTTGTGAATACTGAAGCAAAGTATTCATTCAGGATCTCCCCTGGAGGATATAGTCCCTGAAGGGTAGGGGGTTTAGTTCAGACGGGCAGCAAGGTTGGTGCAGGCTTGGAGGACTGAAGGGAGTGTGGCCAAACGGGCCTTCTAAAATGGTGAATTGTAAAGCACTCTGGGACAATTGGGTAAGAAACTAAACCGACTGGTGGCAGTTTAAAGCCAGAGACAAACAACCTGCAACTCTGATAAATGAATAAAGAGGATGTGGGTCATCTCCAGGATGAAATGGACTTTATAGTCACACTGGGTTGTTTCACCTCTAGGATGAAAGAGACTTTCTGATCACAGTGGGTTGCTTACCAGACATAAAGGCACCGTGATCCCTTATTTAGGAGGGAGGTATGTGACCTATGTGCTTCCAGCACCTATAGACATGGCTGTTGGGGATACAACACTACGACAGCGGATGAATGAGCATCGCTCAACAATCACCAGGCAAAACAGTTCCCTTCCTGTGGGTGAACACTTCAGCAGTCATGGGCATTCGGCCTCCGACCTGAGGGTAAATGTTCTTCAAGGGGGCTTTCGTGATACACGACAGCGCAGAGTCGCTGAACAGAGACTGATAGCCAAGCTCCGCAAACATGAGGACGGTCTTAACAGGGATCTTGGCTTCATGACACACTATCTGTAACCCCCGTAACTTGCCTGGGTTAGCAAAAAACCTCACTTACTGTGCTGTCTGGAGAAAAAACACAACTCTCTAACAATGCTCAGGATCCCCTTCACACACATTGTTAGCCACTTTAACACTTGAATAGCAGGTTAGATGTAAGGATTTGCATTCTAATCAGCAATCTATGACTGTCTGTGCTGATGTGTGCTATTGCAGACCAGAACACTGCATTTGCCTGACGAAGACACGACAGAGTGTTGAAAGCTCGCAATTTTACTATCAAATAAATCGGTTGGATTAATAATTGGTGTTGCTAAATTCTTACTGAGTTCTTACCACTCCAATCCAACGCCGGCATCTTTACATCATGTTGGGGATACACCCAGTGATCAGTGTGGTAGCATCTGATTGGACTCTTATCGATCGGGGGATCAAGCCCTGATTAATTGATTGGCAATGGCCAAAAAGAGGCGTGAAACCAAACGGGGTATAATGGGTGCTGCACAACCAGGAATCTCTCTCTCTCTCTTATCCCACTTACGAGCTACAACAACAGAGAGCTACCATACCCGAGAAGGAAGGAAGGAAGATCAGACCCAGAGTGCCACACCAGACCAAAGGACCAGATTACACAGACAACTATCAAGACCAGTGCACAGATAAAGGCCAATATCTGTTTGGGTACTTGCCAGTCACGCAAAGTTAAGTCAAGGTCTCGTATTGGACTTGAACTTTAGTATTTTCTTATAAGATAACTTATTGTTGGTTGGGTGGGTGATTATTGATTGTGTGGGTTTAAAGAAATATTTGTTGTGCTAACATGACGTCTACTTTTAGTTATTTGTCCATCGTATAAGGGTTAAAACAGACTGTGTGGCAGGAAACAGAGGGAATTAGCTGTTAGTACTTTGCCTATAGTCCCTGGTATTTTGGGAAGCTGTTCTAACTTCAAACTGTTTTAAGTCTATCCAGAGAAGTACAGACTTCAGCTAAAGGTTTGAAGTCCAGTATCATGTGAGCATTAGTCTTTTCTGTATTATACCTATTTAAAAGATCTTTTGTCTTTCTTTTGGTTTGATTGGAACACATTAGATATATTGGGTAGGGGTTATACATTATAGAAGTTGTTCTGTTTCTTATTTGTAATTGATAAAAGTTCTTGCTAGTTTTCTTACTATCCATGTTAACTATATTCTTAAATAAACCTTGTTTGAGAAAAGCTCCTTAGTGGATCATTTGAATCATATGTGAAGTGAAAGATAACATGCTTATCCCAGCCAAATTCAAGATGTAAAATTCATGATCTTGGTGGTTTCTATAAACACTTTGGAGTTTCTGATCGGAACCATAACTGCACCAATGTTTGCTCGTACTTTTGGAGAAGATTTAATGTGGATTAAGGTGAGAACCTGAGGGCATATTCAGAGCAGGGAATGGGAGGCAGAAAATTAGTCAGTGAATCTGAAAGATGGAAGAAGCAAAGATTAGAAAATGCACAGCACAAGAATTTGGCAGTGCTAAAGGTTTAAATATAAGTACAAGGAATGCAGCAAATGAAGTGGATAAGCTGAGTGCACAGACAGACACAGGGCAATACAATATCATTGCTATAACAGAAACTTGGATGAAAGAGGGGCATAAAGGACAGCTTAACATCCATGGATATAGAGTTTTCAGAAAGTATAGGGAGAGGTAAAAATGGTGGGATGTAGTATTATTGGTTAAGGAATCAATTAAAGCCGTGAATAGGGATGATATACAGAATTAATAAGATCATATGCGTTGAGCTCAGAAATATAAAAAGGCAGCCACACTACTAGGAATGTACCAAAGACCCCCAAGTAATGAGAGGGAAATACAAGGCTGACAATTTAGTCAAATTTCTGAGTGCAAATACAATAAGGCGTTAATAGTTGAGAACTTTAACTACAGTTACAGCAGGAAAGGGTTTAATTTAAAACTATCCTCAATTCTCCTTCACCACCATCTGTAAACAGAAAGGTGTTTTTAATTTCCCCCTTTTAGTGGTAGCATTATTTCAGTTTTGGAGTGATCCAATCTATTTATAACCCAAGAGCAAACTCAAGATAGGGTAAAGTCAGGGTTCATTTAGTTTACAAGCACTCAAAATACACAAAGTGATTTGGCAATGATGGCCACAGTTTTGCATTTAGAATGGGAGTCAGGTGGTAAGTTACAAGCAGCACAGTGGCACAATGGTTAGCATTGCTTCCTCGCAAAGCCAGCGACGCGGATTTGATTCCAACCTTGGATAGAGTTTGCATATTCTTCCCTTGTCTGTGTGGATTTCTTCTGGGTGCTTCAGTTTCTTCCCACAGTCAAAAAATGGGTAGCTTAAGTGGATTGTACACACTAAATTACCCCTTAATGTCCCAAGATGTATAGGTGAGGTCCATTGGCCATGATCAATGCATAGGGTTAGGATCTTAGGGCAGGATATTGGGCCTAGTTAGGATGCTTTTTTGGGGGTTGGTACAAATTCAATAGACCAAATGCCTCTTCTGCATTGAAGGGATTCTATGATGTGATATAATGACTTGAGAACATCCCATATGGCAGACTGGAGAAAAATGAGATCTCATGGGATGCAGAGGAAGGTGGAAAGCTGGATCCAAACTTAACTCAGTGGCAGAAAACTCAGAATAATGGTCAATGGATGTTTTTGTGATAACAGCAGTTTTCAGTATTCCGCAGGGTTGGGACCCTTGCTGTTTTTTTGTGTACATTAACGATTTGAACTTAAATACAGGAGGGCGTGATTGGGAAGTTAGCAGACAATACAAAAACTAGCAGTGTAGTTAATATGAAGAGGGTAGCTGCTAATTCCAGAATGACATCAATAGTTTGGTTGAGTGGGTGGAAAAGTGGCAAATGGGATTCAATCCAGAGAAGTGTGAGGTAATGGATTTGGAGAGTTAAACAAAACAAGGGAATACTCAACGAATAAGTGGGCCTGGGATTGAAGTCTCTGGGTCCACTAGCATCTCCCCCACCAGATCGTTTACAGTAACTCCCCATTAACGGGCAATGAATGGCTACCCTACTGGAGTGAAGCGGGGGGGGGGGGGTCAATTGTGCCCCCCCCACAGTCTGGTGGTGGAATGGATGGCCCTCTGGGCTTTGCCCGCTAGCACTTACCAAGAGGCAAAATGCCAATGCCCAGGGGAACATTGGCACATTGCCCACTCTTCATGGGGCAGTGCCAAGGGATTGGGGTCTTTGGGACTGGGCCTAAAGCAATGGGGCCTGATGGGGGCGATCGGTGGGGGTTCCCACTGCTACTCTGCAGACAGAATCGACGGGGGAAGGAGGTAGGCCAGTGCTCAGGGTACCCGGGAGGATTGGAGGAGTCAGTCAGCTTGGTGGAGGGGATTGGCATAATGGAGGGGGGAGGGGCATTGGCACTGCAGAGGGTTGCTAAAGATCGGGGTGGGTCAGATGGAGCAGCTCAGGGTTGGCCTGGGAATGGTTGGGGGGGCCAACAATCGGGAAATTAGGGGAACTCAGAGTTGGTGCTGCAGAGCTGGCCAGCAATCGGGAGGCTGGCAGTAAGGGGCTACTGTGCATTCACTGATCCCAGCACTGACAGATCAGCACATATGCAGTGGCCCACTCAGTGCACTGATTTCAGCCCCACGAGTGGGAATATATCCCATCTGCTGATTTATAATGATATATATGCTAATGCTCTCTGCAGTGTACGGAGTGTGAGAGATTCTTCTTTGAACTCCCACTGAAAAAAGAGTGTGAATCGCACCAGTTTTCACACAAATTCAACACGTTTTGAGGAAAATTCTGGCCCTGGTCATCACACTACAGAAAGGACATAATTGCTCTGGAGATTAACAAGAATGATGCCAGAGCTTGAAAGTTGCAACTGTGAGGAAAGATTGGATAGGCTAGGCTTGTTTTCCTTAGAACAGAGGAGGCTCAGAGGTAACTTAATTGAGGTGTTCAAGATTATGAGGGCCTTTGATGAAGTGGACAGAAAATATCTGTTTTCCCCTAGCAGAGAGGTCAATTATCAGGGGCATAGATTTAAGGTGATTAGTAGAAGGAACAGAGGGGGTATGAGGGAACTTTTCTTCAATGGATGTTTGGAATTCACTGCCTGGTTCAGTGGTGGAGGCAGAAACTCTCAACTCATTTAAAAGGCACCTGGATCTGCACTTAAGACGCTGGAATTTGCAAGGCCACAGACCTGGTAGATAAAAGTAGGAAATTAGAATAAGTGGTTAGATTTTAAAATTTTATGGCTGACACAGACAGAAAGGGCTGAATGGCCTCTTTCTGTGCCATAACTGTGCCAACATCTAATCCCAAGATCTTTTAGTTTTCCATTAAAAGAAATAATTTACGTTCAGATGATCTCAGGGTACGCCAAAGCATTTTACAGCTAATAAAGTATTCCTGAAGTGTAATCATTGTTGTAATTTCAGAAACAGCATCCAATTTGTGCACAGAAATGTGATAATAATTAGGTAATCATTGGTGTTGGTTCAAAGGTAAATATTGTCAGAGGGCTAAGGAGAACTCTGTGCACTTCGTTGAAGTAGTGCCATGGATGTACTTTCATTTATCTGGAAGGCAAGACAGACCTTCAGTTTATCTTCTCATCCAAAGAATAATTTCTCCAATAGTGTAACATTCACTCAGGACTACATTAGTTACCCTGATAAAAGCCATAAGAAAAGGTCATGGATTTAAATCCTATCCAAATGTTATAATCCAGGCTGGCACTTCAGTACTGAAGGATATACAATACTGAGGGATTGCTTGTTTCAGTTAACAAATATGTTCTCACTGTTCAAAGAAGAGAAGAATAACTGTATGAGTGTCCTGGTCAACATTTATCCTTCAAATCAATGTAATTTAAAAACATTAACCAATCACTATGGCATTTGCTGCACGTGAATTGGATGCTATTCTTGCCAAATGATAACAATGGCTTCAACAACTCTTCAAAAATAACTAATTGGCCGCAAAATGCTTTAAAGGAACATAAATAGGCGTAGGAGTTGATCACATGGCCCCTTCTGTCTGCTCCATCATTCAATAAGATCATATCTGATCTGATCTTAGCCTTAACTCCTGCCATTTTTTCAAAACCTTTCACTTCCCACATATTTCAAGGATCTGTCAGTCTTGAATATATTCAATAATTGAGCATCCATAGCTTTCTGAGATATAGAGTTCCAAAGAGTTCTGACAGAAGAGAAATTTCTCATCTCATAATTTAGTAAGGCATTTGATAAGGTTCCCCATGGTAGACTCATGAAGAAGATAAGGAGCTGTGGGATAGAAGGAAATTTGTCCAATTGGATAAGTAACTGGCTGTCTCATAGAAGACAGAGGGTGGTGGTGGAAGGAAAATTTTCAGACTTGAGGCCAGTTACCTGCGGTATAACACAGGGGTCAGTGCTCGGTCCTCTGCTATTTGTGATTTTTATCAGTGACTTGGAAGAGGGGGCTGAAAGG
This sequence comes from Sphyrna mokarran, assembly GCA_024679065.1. Classification (NCBI taxonomy): domain Eukaryota; kingdom Metazoa; phylum Chordata; class Chondrichthyes; order Carcharhiniformes; family Carcharhinidae; genus Sphyrna; species Sphyrna mokarran. The sequence goes on from JAGIQG010000001.1 coordinate 131,446,906, forward strand.
TGGGTTAGTAAATTTACTGATGACACCAAGATTGGTTGAGTAGTGGATAAGATGGAGGGCTATTGTAGGCTGCAAAGAGTCATTGATAGGATGCAGAGCTGGGCTGCAAAGTGGCAGATGGAGTTTAACCCTGATAAGTGCAAGGTGATTCATTTTAGTAGAACAAACTTGAATGCGGATTATAGGGTCAATGCAAGGTTCTGAGGAATGTGACGGAACAGAGAGATCTGGGGGTTCATACCCCCAGATCTCTGAATTTTGCCACTCAGTTGGATAGAGCTGTGAAGAAGCATTTATTAACAGGGAGTTTGAGTTTAAGAGCTGTGGGGTTATGCTGCAACTGTAGGTTGGTGGAAAAGCTTAAGGCTCATGGGATACAAGGACAAGTGTCTAGATGGATTGAGAACTGGCTTGGTGATAGGAGACAGAGTAGTAGTGGAAGGATCCTTTTCTAGCTGGAGGTCTGTAACTAGTGGTGTGCCGCAGGGCTCAGTACTGGGACCTCTGTTATTTGTAATATACATAAATGACTTGGAAGAGGGATTAATTGGAGTGATCAGCAAGTTTGCAGGTGATACAAAGATGGCTGGACTAGCTGATGGTCAGGAGCAGTGTCAGGCAATACAGCAGGATATAGATAGGCTGGTATATTGGGCAGAGAAATGGCAGATGGAATTTAATCCAAATAAATGCGAGGTGATGCATTTTGGTAGAAATAATGTAAGGGTGAGTTACATGATAAGTGATAGGCCTATTAAGAGTATAGAAACTCAAAGAGTCCTGGGGGTGCAAGTACACAAGCCCTTAATGGTGGCAGTACAGGTGGAGAAGAAGGCCTGTAGTATGCTTGCCTTTACAGGAAGAGGTACAGAGTATAAAAACTGGCATCTAATGTTGCAGTTGTATAGAATGTTGGTTCATCCGCATTTGGAGTACTGTGTCCAGTTCTGGTCACCTACTACTGGAAGGACGTGAAAACCCTGGAAAGAATGCAGAGGAGGTTTACCAGGATGTTGCCTCATATAGAAGGACTGAGCTACGAGAAAAGATTGGGCAAATTGGGGCTGTTCTCTTAGAAAGGCGGAGAATGAGGGGAGATCTAATAGAGGTGTATAAGATTATGAAGGGTATAGATAAAGTGAACAGTGGTAAGCTTTTTCCTAGGTTAGATAGAATAATTATGAAGATCAAGGTGAGTGGGGCAAGGTATAATTTGGATGTTAGAGGGAGGTTTTTCACACAGAGGGTTGTGGGGGCCTGGAATGCCCTGCCAAGTAGGATGGTGGAGGCAGGCATGCTAAGGTTGTTTAAGACTTACTTAGACAGACACATGAGCAGACTAGAGATGGAGGAATGCAGGAGACTTTTCTAAATAAAGATAGAACATAGAATATAGAACATAGAACATTACAGCACAGAACAGGCCCTTCGGCCTTCGATGTTGTGCCGACCAAAATAAAAAGCAATGCCCCTCCAAACTAAACCATTCCCTTCTCTTCCATATACTTATCAATTAACCTCTTAAACGCCACCAAACTTGGCGCATCTACAACAGCTGCAGGCAGGGCATTCCACTCCCTAATCACTCTTTGAGTAAAGAACCTACCTCTGATATCCGTCCTATAACTCATACCCCTTAATTTAAAGCTGTGTCCCCTCGTGCTAGCTTTCTCCATCCTAGGAAAAAGGCTATCACTGTCCACCCTATCTAAACCTCTAATCATCTTATATGCTTCAATAAGATCCCCTCTTAGCCGCCTCCTTTCTAACGAAAACAACCTCAAATCCTTCAACCTCTCTTCATAGGACCTGCCCTCCATACCAGGCAACATCCTGGTAAACCTCCTCTGTACCCTCTCCAATGCCTCCACATCTTTCTTATAATGTGGCGACCAGAACTGCACACAATACTCCAAGTGCGGCCGCACTAGAGTTTTGTACAGTTGCAACATGATGCTGCGGCTCCTAAATTCAATCCCCCTACCAATAAAAGCTAAGACTCCATATGCCTTCTTAACAACTTTATCCACTTGACTGCCTACTTTCAGGGATCTATTGACACATACACCAAGATCCTTCTGTTCCTCAACACTATTAAGAGCCCTACCATTAGCCCTATACTCTACACATTTATTGTTCCTGCCAAAGTGCATTACCTCACACTTTTCCACATTAAACTCCATTTGCCACCTCTCGGCCCAGCTCTGCAACTTGTCCAAGTCACTCTGTAAACTATAACACCCCTCTTCACTATCTACCACTCCACCGACTTTAGTGTCATCTGCAAATTTACTGATCCATCCCTCAATACCCTCATCCAGATCATTTATAAAAATTACAAACAGCAGGGGCCCCAAAACAGACCCCTGAGGCACACCACTTGTCACCGAACTCCACGATGAATATCTCCCATCAAAGATCAAGAGCTTTGGGATGTCCCTGGGAATCAATTGATTCTATAGGCTTCTGATATATTTCATGGCTCATTTACTTTATTTCTGTACTTCTGGAGATTCTGTAAATGTCTAAGTTTTGCATGTTTATTGATGTCTTTTCTTTTACTTCACAGGTGATTCAGTCCGCCTTGTTGACCAACAAGGGGCATACACGCGGTGGGTCGTGCGAGGGCTGCTCTTGGATGTTGCTTCGAGAGTTGCCTAGTGCTTCACGTCGTTAGTGTACCATCTGACGGGCAGCATGACAGCTCAGTGACTATCACTGTTTGTTGTGCAGATACATGGATTTGGGTCAGTGTCTGCAGAAATTTGCACATTCTCCCCATGATTGCATGGATTTTTTCCGGGTGCTCTGGTTTCCTCCCACATCCCAAAAAATGCTCTTAGTCTGACTAGTGTAACAAATTGTCTCTAAATTAGTCTTCCCTCAATCTTCCCCAATAGGTGTAGACAAAGGTCACAGGTAAAGGATGGCACTTATAATGTTAAAATGGCAGCATGTGTTTGTTGGGCTGAGGGGCCTGTTTCTCGTGCTGTATTGTTCTTCGTTCTTTGTACACCTGACATTGGTATGACCACATTTGGAATATCGTGTTCAGAATGTAGAAGAATTGGAGAGAGTGCAGAGGAAATTTACCAGAATACTGCCTGGTTTGGAGGGTAGGTCTTATGAGGAAAGGTTGAGGGAGCTGGGGTTTTTCTCTTTAGAGCAGAGGAGGATGACAGGCAACTTAATTGAGGTTTATAAAATGATGAGGGGAATAGATAGAATGGACGCGCAGAGACTATTTCCTTAGGTGGATGTAGCTATTACTAGAGGGCATAACTATAAGGTTCATGGTGGGAGATATAGGAGGGATGTCCGAGATAGATTCTTCACTCAGAGAGTGGTTGGGGTGTGGAATACAGTGCCTGCTGTGATAGTGGAGTCAGACACTTTAAGATCTTTCTAGTGGTTATTGGATAGGCATATGGAGCACACCAGAATGATAGGGAGTGGGATAGCTTGATTTTGGGTTCGGTCATAGCTTGTCACAACATTGAGGACTGAAGGGCCTGTACTGTGCTGTACTGTTCTATGTTCTACGTAATTGGCCAACTTTTTATTCTAAAACTCTGAGGTCTGTTTCTAGTTTCTGTTATGAGGGGAACAAATCCTCTTAGTAGCTAACCTGTGAAGTCCCCGTCAGAATCTTACACATTTTGTTCATCTAAACTCCAATGAGCCCAATCTACTCAACCTTTCTTCAGAATCAACCCCTTCATCCCAGGATTCAGTCCTGTCAACTTGCATCCAATGAGAATTTACTTGTCTTCAATAAGAATGCCAAAACCGTACACAGTACTTTAGATGTGTTCTCACCTATAGCTATAGCTGGAGCAAGACTTCCTTGCTTTTTTTCTACTATCTTCTTGCAATAAAGACCAATATTCCATTTGCTGTTTGATTCCCTCCACCATTTAGTTTCACATCTGTTTGTTAGTGGGATTGTAAACAAGGGGAGTGATTCTCCAACCTTGCCATGCCATTAGTAGGTGTTGATGTTGAAGAATAGTGCATGAGCCTAAAAATCTGTTTTGCGTCCAGTGCCAAACAGTTTGCAATTCTCCCAGCCTCTTTTTAATAGCGTGGACTGGTTCGCAGCCAGAAAGAGCACAAGGCTGATTAGCATGAGTTTGATTGCATTTCAATCTCATTAATGTGTTCAGCAAGTGATCCATCCCTTTCTCAGAATATACCCAACTCTCTGGGGTGACATCACATGGGAATGAATCACTGCTAGTGCTTAAAGAGTGGTTCAGGTGCAGCAGTTAGGAGGGCAAAGAGGTGAATACTGTTTAGCACCAACCTCCAGGGTGCAAGAGGATAGGTCAGCTGCTGCCATAGTGTGAGGTTAGGCAGGGGGCCCCACAGGCGCAGAGGCTTGGGGGGGGCTTAGGTTGGTCGGGGGTCCTCAGGTTAGGTGATGTTGCTGTGTTGGGGTCTTGCGATGAGCATTCTTCCTGCCTGCTGAAAGACTTGCAACTTGTACGCTCCACCCTGCCATCTCTCGGCTGGAAAGGTTCCGTGATTTAGCGCAGACATTCCATCCTAGACTTGACTAACAGTCACAAAGACCTGGCAGCAGTCATCCCAATTGAGGAAGCTCGGCAGGTGTTAACAAAGTTCTGCACACTACATAAATTCAAAGGTGCTCCCTACAATGGCCACCAGTTGTATGGAAGTTAGGAGGGCACTTACCTACCATCTGTGTGAACTGCATACCATATTTGGAATCACATTGCACCAAAAGTCTGGGTAGGTACACACAGGCTTATATTGCAAGGGTTCCTCAATGAGGACCTTCTCATAGCTACCCTTATGCTTACTATGAACGCCAATGCACTGAACTCCAGTCAGCCTCATGCTGTCACCAATAGGCTGTGTATCAGGGGGCCATATCTGGGGGAGGGGAGTGGGGGAAGCTCTGCGTTGCACACCAGCAAGCACACAACTGAAGTGAAGGTGTGGAAGGCACCATGGCACATCAGGTGAAGAGAGGGTACAGCTGTGTGGGATGCCATTAACGACCATGAGGGGCAGTATCCATAGCCGGTGAGGTGGTGATGTGGTAATGGTTGGCAGCCGATCGAGGTAGCATATGGCACCACCAGTATGGCAGGAGTGAAGGTGATACTGCCTTCAACTTGTACTTCACTGGGTCAATCCAGGGTTAGAGTGGGGACCTATATGGCATCTTCTCACTGTCATAGGCCCATAGGTGCATCTAGGAGGTAACGAGTGCCCTGCACGCTTGGGCAGGCCACCACATCCATTTTGATCCAGGCCAAGCCCAACAAGGCTTCGTTGCCATTGTCAGTATGCTGTGGGTGCAGGGGATGATAGATGCCATACACATCACCCTGCAGGCCCTGTGGAATCAGGGAATGGCATTTTTGAAGGAGTTCCACTCCCTGAATGTGCAGATCATGAGCAACCACTTCACTAACATCCTGGTGATGTGTGTAGACTTCCCAAGGAGTGTATGCATGATAGCTACATCCTGGGGCACTCAGCTATCCTTGGGGTCTTTGAGAACCATAGTTGGCTCTAGGATGGCTCATAGGGAACAAAGGCTACCCACTAAGGTTTTGGCTGATGACACCAGTGAACAGGCCAGAGACTGAGGCAGAAGTTCAATGCAACAAGGACCACACTGGCACCCGGTCTGTCATCAAGTGGTGCATCGGTCTTTAAAAGTCCTTCTACCTGGATCATTCTGGTGATACTCCGCAGTACAGTCCCCAGATGGTGGCCTGCACAACCTTGTACAGCAGCAGGGCAATATCCTGGAGGAGGAGGGCCAGGCGGATGCTCTTGTAGAGGAGGCTGACCAGGAGAATGTGGAGGAATAGGCCAAGGAAAACCTGGAGGCTGGGGAACTGGCTGTGGCAAGGATTCAGCAAATCAGGAGGACCAGAGAGGCCCTCATATCCACAAAGTTCACCAATTAGGAGGAATGATGTCCAGCAGCCATGGTCCCCTAAGTCTGGACCACGCTCTGGAATTCCTCTGCAATCAGCCACTGTGTCTTCAGCATTCTCCCAGGGCCCTTAGCCAAGGTCCTCAGTGACTTGGTCATCTCCTGGACCCTGCCACCAATGGTTAACATTTCCTGCCCCATCCTTTCCATCACGCTTGTCACCCTTGCAGTGTTGGCCTGGGTACCATGCAATTCCAACATATCTTCTGCTTTTGGGACTCCTTCAAACAGTCTCACAGCTGCTGGAATGTGTCTGATACATCCTCATGCAGTTCTGCTTCTGCATCCTCAGCAACTCTGCAAGAACTTTTCTAAACCTTAACATTTGGCTGGGAGCCTGCTGTGTCCTTGGATCTGGCAGGCCTCCGTCTGCGCGATCACTCGCATGTTCCTGCCTCCATCTAATACCTTTCAGCAGCTATGTGGTGCTCACCAGAAAGTGACCCTAAAGGATGTCTGCTAATTCCATCACTAAGGTGTGTGTCTCTGTGCTGGTACATGGTGTGGGTGATGGCTTTTATGCCTAGTCATTGGTTTTGTCAAAACTTTCCTCCGAAGTGCTGGCGGGGGAGGGGGGTGGGGGTGTGGGTTCTGCAGAAATGCACTTTTTGGAGGGGGGGTGGTGTTGGTCAACTCTTGAGGGCCCAGCTTCATCTACTGCTGTTCCTGCAATAGAAGACACATAGGTAATGCACTAGGGAGGGATGAGTATCTGGGCAAATCAGCACTTACTTAAGAAAAGTCTAAATGGATGAAGTTTTTGTAGATGCTCACTTTTGTGGAACATGTCGACATCACTGTTGCTCACAGACCTTTCAGGATCCCCTGTACGATCCGTCACTCACTCCTCAAAGGGAGCCAACAGCTGCAATTCGGGTGTTGCATTGCCCATTTTCTCCTGTTCCTTTTAGTTAAGTATCATCTTACGCAGAGACGTAAGGGGATAATTGAGAATTTGTTGGCTGGCAGGCCTGGGAGAATGGATGGCATAGCTCATCACTGTGCCTCAGGTTGGGGTCGTGATGCCAAAGGGATTTGAGGAGGATGTTGGATGGTTGAGAGCTGGACATTTGCAGAGCATCAGGGAGTGGATGAATGTGGACATTCCAGGAGTGACGGACAGGACTACTGACATGACAAGATGGATGGACAGTCATTATTGTGGCCCAAATACGGTTGTTTATTTTCTTCCTGCATTGGGAGTTAATCCTGACCGCTATAGCCACTGCATGCCAGACTGCAATGGACTTCTTGCTCTGGGGTCATCTTTCCTCCCCAGGGTACAGGAATACCCAGCTCTCCTCCATGTCTTCCAGCAGCTGTCCGGGCTCTTCACCTGTAAACCATGGGGCTGGGCTGCATGCTGGAATCTTTCTGGTATCACTGGCTATGAGTACAGGGGGAGCATTTAAAAGCAGCTGTCCCTTGTTAACAGAGCACAGTTCCGGCCACCTTGGGCAAGTCACAGGCTTGCAAACTCCTTTACAGAGTTGTTCACATCACGACTCTTTGTGTGCACTTAGTGTCAGTGGGTTCCTATGTGGAGTGTGTCAAAGAGACTGGCAGGGACCACTCAATTATTCTAGCTATTATGACACTTCAACCACTTTTGGGAGAATTCCACCCTATATATTTAAAAAATGAATGGGCAGATTTAAAAAAACTTGGTACACAGATAAGGTATGTTCCAAGGAAGAACTGGTTAAGTTTTGGCGAATATGCGAATCCAGACTCTAGAATTTTTGAAAGAATCCAGTAATATTGAGCGACAGAATGAATTGACTCTTTAGAATGATACAAATTGTTTTGAACTGTTGAGATGTTGAGAACTCTTTTGTTGGTATCCACCAGTTAGTAATGATAAGATCTGGTTTTAAAAGTTCATGGAAGTGGTTAAGGATTGAGCCTTAAAAAAAATCAGGACTTTTATATTTTTCACAGCTTTGCTTTAGCATCAGCGGAGGGGAAAAAAATAACGTTATAATTAAAGTGACTGCTCATGCAGGACACAAATTTGAAAGTTCAGTAAAATTTGCCAGCTTTATTTGATGAATGTAGAGAGAGAATTTCCTTATCATTCAAGAAGTAGTGCAAATGATTTCTCATAATCTCCTTCGGACCATAGTGAGTTGTTGCATCAGGAACTTTCTGTTTCTGATATCCTGGACTTTCTAGTGAGAAAGGAAAAGAGTAATGTCTATTCTTCATTACCCTGAATAGACTGTTTGTAATCTCATTCTTTCACATCATTACTCAGACAATAAAATTGACTCCAGTGGTAATCGACCTTGCAGCACATTCACAATAAGTTTAGAATTAGTTGTCCATTTTTTAAAAGAGAGCCAGTAAGTACGTAATACTTTTTTTAATAAAGCCCACACAAGCTGTCAAAGGGGATATTGACAAAGTAACTTTTCAATGGTGACCAATAATAGCAGAGTCTTAAGAGTGCTTAGTCTGTTTTTTGAATGAGGAGTATTCAAATTTTGGAAGTCCATAAAACCAGCAAACTCTACTTCGTGTACAGATCATCATAGAATCCCAGCAGTGCAGAAGTAGGCCACTTGGTCTGAACGGTAACGATCCCACCCAGGACTATCTCCGTAATCCCACATACTTATCCTGCGAATCCCACGACACTAAGGGGCAATTTAGAATGGCCAATCCACCTAACCTGCATATTTTGGTATTGTAAGATGAAATAGGGATTCCCTCAGGAAACACACATAGACATGGGAAAAATATGCAAACTCCACACAGACAGCCACCTAAGACCAGATTTGAACTCAGGTCCTTGGTGCTGTGAGGCAGCAATGCTAACTATTGTGCCACCAGGCCACCCTAAAGTTAAAAAAAAAATTATTTCATAAGGATGTTCTTCCTTTTGACAAAATTAATCTACCTATATAATTAAAAGTTAATGTCCAGAACTTGTTCATCTCATATTAAGTTTAAAGGCATCACACTTGAAAATGTTATACCCTCTAAGGACAAAAATTAGTTACAGACTGAAATCAAGAATTAGCTACTAAATTACCATTGGAACATCCAATTCGCTGAACTCAAATGAATCAAAGGAAGTTCAATTAAGTTAATATCTACCAGAAGCGAATGAATACGAAGCAAAACAGAGTAATGTAATTGTTCAATTTGTTTTTATTGCTACCAATATAAAATTAGCACCTAGCAGGAACTAGGCAATCAAATTGATAAAATGATTTCTTGAAGTGCTTTGAGGCACCATTTAGAAATTAACACTTTCAACTGCAATACGAGCTGCCTCCATTTGTAGAAAATAACCGGCACTGACCTAATCTAAAATGTCAGTGACCTGGCTTGTTTCAAGCTTCGACACTCTTTCCAGTATTAAGGAATACAAATTAAGTACTGAACAAGTATATATAACTTCTATCACAGTTTATTTTATTATAGATAGCACATTGATTATTTCTCTTGGATTTTTTTTGAAATCCTTTCGGGATCCTCCTTCATCCTCATTTACCATTTCTAAAAACATGACATTCTTTGAATCCCTTGCACTTTACATGTATTCTTCCACTCTCCTTCAACGCTGTTCATTTTCATGGAGTTGCAATAACTTTAGGACAATGTTAACCCTTTTGAATCCTGAAATAAAAATCGAAAGTGCTGGGAGAATGGGTCTAAAAGCATCTCTGGAGACAGAATCAAATTTAATGTTCCAAGTCATATTGGGCTCAAAATGATAACTCTGTTATTCTCTGCACCTGAGCTTTCCCAGCACTTTTTAATTTGATTTCTGATCTCCAGCATCCACAGCATTTAATTTTTTTGCCTGAACACTGTTAAATTTGGCAGAAGTCAGCAGGTTTTTATTTTCCATTTTACTTTCTTCAGTTTTGAACTCAGGGACTCTTAAGGAAACCCAGAAAATACTTCTCATCTCATTTTCCATCCTGTTGTATCCCCTCGTGCTATGTTAAATGATTCCATATCAAACAATTTAACTCCGCTTTCTTTGTCCTTTTTATTTTACATATTATATTCCTACCAATGGCATTTTCATAGTTTTCACAATATTGAACATTTAATGTAATGCACACAGTAATGCACACAGGTGCAGCTCAAAGCAGCGTTATCAAACACAATCTAACAGTGAATCACATCAACAGACATTAGGGAAGGTGACCAAAAGATTGGCCATAGCGGAAGCTTTAAGTCAAATTGTGAAGGAGGAGAAAAAGATGGAGATATTTAGGGAACAAATGCCGAAGCTCAGGAATTTGGGAGCTAAATGTAATACAATTGAAATCAGATGTGGGAAAGAGACTGGAATTAGAGGAACACGTATCTCCAAGGCTGCAGAAGTGAAAGAAATGTTGGAGAAGGGATCCCAAAACCCTTAGTGAATCCAGGTCAAATTTACTGAGATAGCACAAGTTTACAACTGTACATGTGGCCATTCGGCACACCCTGTCTGAGCCAGCTTAGTAAATCTGAAGGCGATTTGTTATACCTTCAAACAACCATTGGTTTATTAACAAGAATATTTATTTATCTCCAATCAAGGGTCTGACAGAACTTCAATACAATTCCAATCTCTTCTCACTGACTCCGCTGAGGATCCTCCCCACCGCAGAATGCATGCCCTTGTTCCTGATTTGCTTATAGCCTCTCCATAGGGTCAAACCTGATCACATGGCACTCAGGAATCTACCCCTTAAAAGGAGCCACACAACTGTGGGTTTTCTCCGGTTGCTCCGGTTTCCTCCCACATCCAAAAGATGTGCTCTTAGGCTAATTGGCAAAGCAAATTCTCCCTAAACTGTCTCAAAATTGGTTTTTAATCCATAAATTTATAAATATAGACAGGGATTACGGGTAGAGGTGGGAACATCAGGGTGGCAGTGCGGGCTCATTGGGCCGAAGAGCCTGTTTCCCATGCTGTTTATCTTTGCTCTTTTACACCAGCTCTTTGAAATAAGATGACCTATTATTCCCAACCTCCTCCAAGGTTATGCTCTATCTCCTTCAGTTTCCTCCAGATTCTCCAATAAGGCAAAAGATTTGGGAATAAAAGTTAGCTGTTGAGCAGATATCTTTGTGAGATGGTGGTACCATTTGTATTTTTCATTCATAACCAGAGATTCTTTTCGGAAAATAACAATTTGAGGAATGTATTCTCTACGGCCTGGAGTGGGGTCTAGTTTGCTTGAAGGGATCAGTTGACAGGGAACTTTGGACCTGTGGTTTCAAACGCTATCTCCCACTGGGGGTTTTCCTCAACTATTCTTTGGGTTTGCTGTTATTTTTATGATTCATTCTCAGAATGATGTGTTGCTGACTAGCCAGCATTTAGTTGCTGTTTGATAGAAGTGAATGTTTTGTCAGGAAAGATGGCCACATATCAAAAGGCCACCGGGGATGTGTCTCAGAGGGAGGTGGGTCTGAGATCACAGTGTGTGTGCAGTGCTGAGAAGAGCAGCATGAGAAAATCAATTAAAAAATAAATGTTACAGCAAGAGAGGGAACTCTCTTCATGTCACTGTTTGTGATCCACACATGCCTCCAACTACCCCAACTTCATTTCCTTGCGATAAGTTCCACATTCTCAGCATTCTCTGGATGAAGAGGTTTCTCCTGCCTTTCCCTTGAGTTTGTTGGGGATTGTCTTACATTTAAGGTTACCTAGTTCTGATCATCCCCACAACTGGGAACAACTTTGTTACTTCTACCTTTTGAACAACTTGAATCATTTGAGTGCATTACATTGCACCTATACCCTGTTACCTCTCCTGTGATATCAGAACGGTGAGGATGTCTCATCTTCCATCTCATTCTGTTCAACGTTACTCCATTCCAGTCCTGCATCACAACAGCCTCCTGAAAGAAGTAAGTCATTGTCTGTCCCTTGGGAAACCCTGAGAGATGATAGATTCTCTGGAAATGAAAATCCATTGTTTTTTCTCTTTTGTGCTGTATTAACATGCAGTCCCCGTTGCCTTAACACTTTGGTCTTTGTTTCTTGGCTTGTGTCTCCAAATTGGAGAATTCTGGAAGCTGGTGACATCACACTATCAGGGATGAGGCTATTGTGACATAGTCCTGTGATGTCACAGGACCATCATGTTTGTGACATCACCCTGCTTGCCTGTTTCCATAGTGACCGAGATTGAATGCCATTGAGAGAATGTTTACCATTGATTTATGTTCTACCTGCCAACTGTCAGTACGCAAAACAGGGTCAACATGATCGTTACAACGTGGATCAGTTATTGTTGGGGATTTGAAAGATTACATGGACCAATGCATTCCATTGTCACCACAATAACAGTGAATGAAGTGGAAATGCCGAATAATAATGAAAATTACTAAGGAGGAAAGCAGCTGCAATTTATCACCACAGATTCCTCAAATGTCTTTGTGTTGGCTCAACCAGCCTTAAATAATATGAAGATTGAAGATCCTACTGCAGAATCTGGACTTGGAGAAGAAGAGGAGCTGAGTCTCCACAATCTGTTGACGGACATTAAAAATCAGCTGCCTTTCAGGATGGAGAACATGGAAGATTTCATTCAGTGTTGTGAAAAGAGCCGAGAACACCAACCAGAAAACATGGAGAATATGAAGCATGACAGGATGCTGGAGTGGTCGCCCATGACATCTTAACCACCGCTGGAGACTCCTGCTGCAATGATGAATCTGACTGATGCTGAAGATCAATTAGAAATGGATGACCTCAGTCTGGTTGGCAGCGTCTATGGAGTAGAAATATCCAATGGGGAAATCTCCTCCACCGACCAGAAACCAGATGAAATGGAGGAACAAAGTTCATGGATGAGTGACATTGAGGCATTCTCAATCAACAATGACATCACAGAGAATGCAAACGGACATTTCCCCAGTGACACAGATTGGGAAAGCATCAATCTGGAAAGTGACTCAGATACAGACAGCAGTAGTTCCGTCTGGATTGCTTTGAGGCCTGACATGTGTCCCAGTGAAAATGAACAGTCATACAGTCTCTCCATCAGCAAGGACATCATTTATGAAGAAATCTATACAACAACTCAAATCTTGGATGGATAGAAGATCATCACATCAGACAGAACGAAGATAGGGGAAGGGACAGGTCCCTGCATCAACTGTACAATTCCTATAGTGAAACACTGCGCGCCTGAAGAATTGGAAATCAGCGATTGGAGACAAGATACCAGATGCCTGGGAAAGAATCCATCCGTATAAAGACTCACTGGCTCAGACTGGAAAGGCTGAAAACCCAAAAGAAGAAGTTAGCATTAAATTTCATTTTCAATGTTTCTGCTTTGCTATAAACAATGTATTGTGTTTGTGCAAGGACAATTCACCTCATGTCAATCTGCTGCTTTCCCCTGCAGCCTTGCATATTCTTGCTTTTCAGATGATCATCCAATTCTTATTCGAAAGTCACAAGTAAATCTGTCCCCACCACCATTCAGACTCAGTATTCCAGCTCCTAATTACTGGCTGTGAAAAATATTTTCCTCATGTTGCCGGCACATCTTTTACCAATCATCTTAAATCAGTATCCTCCGGTTCGCAATCACTTCACTAACAGGAATAGCTTCTCCCTATTAGCTCCTTCCTATTTTCTTCATGATTAAATCACCTCTCAACTTTATCTTTAACAAGGAAAAACAACACAAATTCTCCAATCTACCAATGTAACTGAATGTCCTCATCCCTGGATCCTGGGGGGTCCCTGCCTCCACCACCCTTTTGTGCAATTCAAGATGGCGCTGGAACGCAGTGGCTGCTTGCAAGATGTCCCCAGAATACCTCTAATTCTATCTTTTACTCTTGTTTTATGCTTTTAAAACTGTATTCTACTACATTCTGTAACCTCTCCTTTCCTTCTCCATGAACTGAATGCTATGAACAGCACATAAGAAACAATGCATTTCCCTATATACAAATACATGCAACTATAATAAACCAAATCAAATCCTCTCAATTCCAGACTCAGACTAACCTTTGGGTGAAAATATTGGAGGCGATTCTCCCATCCATCTGCACTGCATTTTTAGCTCATTTTGGGCCAGGGGATTCTGGCGGCAGCTGATTTGTACAATCTGCACTGGGCACGCAGGCCTCTGTGTATCTGCCATTCTGACACCATCAGCTCTGCGTTGGAAATTGGTGTGGAGCTGCCTAATACATGCAACTTTTCATTTAAATGTTGTTTGAATATCATTAGCAAGCTTGGGATTGAAGTATCTCAACCCCATTGCAGTGAAGGAGGACATTCATGGCCTCCCCAGAGGTTTGGGGGCTGGGGATTGCCCCTTGATATTGGCTCCTTGGCAGTTCCAGTCTGGGCTCCTTGTCACTGCCCAAGGGGCAAAGTGGCAATGCCCAGGGCGAATGCTGCCCAAAATACTTCATCTTGAAAGGGGATTCACTAATCTGTTACTGTTTTTCTGTCAATCCTTGGTTTCAATTTGCCCACGATGGATATTTTCTGAAACCCTGAAATTGACCCTGCTCCTGTTAAGTATTTTTATCCTGGACTGTTTCTTGCTCTTTTCCAGTGCTTATTTAAGTCTTACATGTTCTAATTTTTATTGTTCCCTAAATGTTGTCGAGACCAGCAGGAAGGATAAAAGAACAGTGACAGCAGTGAGTGTGAGATCAGCAGTGAGGCTAAAGGAGCAATGAGAACAGCGGTGAGGATAAACGGGTGGCGACAGCAGCGAGATGGAGAAGAAGATCATCAGGGAGCTGATGCAGTGTTTCAGAGCCCACCAATCACAATGAGAAAAACAAATCCTGATGTCGCCTCGAGCTTCACAACAAATAGCAAAGACAGTTAGTTCAGCTTCCCAGTAACAGCCTCAGAATTCCTCATCTCCCTGTGTGAATCATCACGTGGAAGAGCAGCCAGCATCATTTGCTGTGAGTAGGAAACCACAGAATGCACTCGGCAGCTTCATCTGTGGAGGAAGCTAAACATTAAAACCAATTTTTCTATGAAGTCAAAGATACACTTGGACTAACTGGAATATTTTACTGATATAATATTTACATTGGGTAAAATAAGAAATGTGAAGTTTATATTGTTGATTCAGAGAGCAATGTTATCGGTCGATCAGTGTGGTGAGTGGTAAAATAGCGGCACTGCAAAAAACCGGCTTTGTATTTCTGCCCTGTATGCTGAATTATCGACACTATTTTACTGGAGGTTTGCACATTCTTCTCATGTCTGCGTGGGTTTCCTCTGGGTGCTTCGATTTCTTCCCTCAGTTTGAAAGACGTGCTGATTGGGAGCATTGACCTGAACGGACACCAGAGTGTAGCGACTGGGGGAATTTCACAGAAACTTCATTGCAGTGTTAATGTAAGCCTTGTGACTAATCAATAAATTTTACTTTACCATTGCACTCCAAGCAGTCTGCACTGGCTTCAGCGGCATGCTTAGGGCTCCGCCTCCCACCAAACTGGTGAGAATTGCACTTCTGCCCAAAAGAGTGACAGAATGTCTTAAGATCGCATTTTCAAACTTACCCGAAAAACAGCTCTAAAATTCACCCGTTTTTTCATTCATTTGGACTTAGAATTTTTTAATAAAATTGTGTCCAATCAGAACACTTTTTAGTTTTCAATGAATGAATGGGGCAGCACGGTGGCACAGCGGTTAGCACTGCTGCCTCACAGAACTGGGGATTCAGGAAAAATGCCGGCTTGGGTTACTGTCTGTGTGGCGTTTTTGTATGTTCTCTCCATGTCTGTGTGGGTTTCCTCCAGGTGCTCCAGTTTCCTCCCACAGTCTGAAAGATGTGCTGCTGCTTTGGTGGATTGGCCATGCTAAATTCTCCAACAGTGTACCCAAATAAGTGCCAGCGTGTGACAACGAGGAGGTTTTCACAGTAACTTCATTGCAGAGTTAATGTAAGCCTACTTGTAACACTAATAAATAAACTTTAACTTTGAACTTGAATTAATTGATCTAGCTTATGTTAGGAGTGTATATGTTAAATGTTTACCTGATTAAACCAACACTTCTCCTTGTATTGTCATGATTGTATGTGAAGGATCACACCAGCTCTAGTCACAGACTTGGAGTGAGAAATAAAAGAACATGAGGGAGAGTATGCGCAAAACAGAGAGCACAAAAGAATGCGAATGAAATAGAGTGGGAAAGAAAGGATTATAAGAGTGGGAGCAGAGCAAGACTGAAGGCTTCAGTCTCTGTGAAAAGAACACTCTACTCACAACCTGACCCTCCCTCATGGATTCTGGCTCAGTGTCCATCCTGCCCACAATCTCAACTCCTCTGAGACCATGTGGGTTGAGGAGAGGAAGAGGAAAGGATGTGTGCAAGATTTCAGGTGGATCAGACAATTGAAAATCAGCTTGAACATAAGAGAACTGGAGCGGAAGTGAGAAAACATAACAGCAAGAAATAAAGACTGTGTGTGAGATTGCCAGCTAATACTTAAAGGAATACAAAAGTCTGCAATGATTGTATAAACAAGTAAAGGGTGGTAAAAGGAAGAGTGGGCAGATTATGGAGCTGAAAGAGGATTTTGACATTTAGGGAGGGGGAACAGCTGAGCTACTGAATGAATATAAGGCATATGTCTTTATCTGGTGTGCAAGTCACAGTGGAAAAGGATGTAGTCAAAGCACTGACAGGTTAAACATTGACAGTGAGATATTAGATAGGCTAGCTGTACTTAAAGCTGGTAAGTTAATGGGACCAGAGAAGATACATTTAAGGATGTTGAGTTTAGAATGTCTGAGAGTATTCTAATGGGAGTTACTGAGGTTGGGAGGGTTGTATGGGCTGTAGGAGCTGCCGAATATTATAGAGATAGTGTTGTGGGCTCTGAACGAGATTACAGAAATAGGGACAGTTGTGCCAATTGGAGGATGTTACAGAGATAGAAAGGACTGTAGGATCTGGAGGATATAAGTTGTAGCCTCTGGATGCTGATCAGAAGGGCTGTAGATTTAGTGGATCTAAAAGAAAAATAGGAGGTTCTTGTGATTGCAAAACGTTAGATTGATTGGGAGGATTGCAGTGGTTGGAGGATGTTAGAGACACTTGGCAGGAAGCAGCTTGTACAGGTTTTGAGGGAGGGGAACAAGGGGTCATAAGGAGGAACACCTTCAGAAGATCCATATTGCCACATGTCTTTTCTCTATTTTCTATTAGAGCACCCCACTTCACCTCCTTACTAGTCTAATGTGGAAAAGTGATTGGATGTACTTCAGTATGGTGTTTACCTATCAAGCTAAGGCTTTGCTGAATGCACTGTAAAGTAGCAATCTGATTATAAAGATCAGTGGCCTCAATACACTCTGGCCTGCTCTAAACCATTCTCCACACAAATAGCTACACTTTCCAAACAAGCAGACATCATAGCAAATGCTTGAGACATTTTGCCACTTATGTCTTGCATAGACTCCTTCACCCTTTTCCAAGCATCTGCACCACCACTCAAAATGCTGACAGCAAGCAGCACACACATTTCTCATTGCTGCTTTGCAAGACATTTGCTCGTTGTTGACAAATGAAGTTCTGGATCCAGTTGAGTTTGGATGTTCTGGGTGCTCTGGTGGGAGTTTTTCTCCCTATCCTTGTCTCAATCACCAGTTCCTGTTTACATGATATGTTTCTCACCAGAAGGCAGCCTCATTACTTCTAATGAAGAATACACTGTGTGTATCTTCACTGCTGGAGAAGAGGAGGATTCATGTGATGGTGCATCCTCAGAGTGTTTGCTCTCCTCTGAGAGTTCCTCAGGCTTTTCCCTCATCAATCTGTGTGGGGACTCGTGCTGGATCTGTCGGAGATTAAATATTCCTCTACCAAACTGGGATCTGGAGAACTGGGCATCATTCTCACTCACTGAGCATTCCGGCTTAGACCCTTGTCATATCAGAGTCCAGGCTGCGTGTCCAGGAATGTCGGATCAAGAATTTTTGGTCTGAGCTTTATTATTTCCAAATTCCATTAATTTGTAGCAATAATGAGGGAATCTCTTTAACTTCACTTCTGTGTCTCATTGCTTGTCAGAATCTGAGGCTATGGTGTTTTGCTGGAAGTCAGACTTTTTTCATAATTTATAACATGCATTTAGATTGCATTTGTGACACAATAATGCACACAGATGCAGTTCAAAGCAGTGTTCTCAAATATAATCTAACAGTGAGTCACATCAGCAGATATTCGGGTCAGGTGACCAAAAGCTTGGCCAAAGTGGAAGCTTTAAATCAAATTGTAAAGGAAGAGAGAAAGACAGAGATATTTAGGGAACAAATGCCAAAGCTCAGGAATTTGGGAACTAAATATGAAACAATTGAAATCAGATATGAGAAAGAGGCTGGGATTAGAGGAACACATATCCCTGAGAACTGCAGGAGTGGAAGAATGTTAGGGAAGGGTGTGATCATTTCCCAGGGAATCCCAAGACTTTAGTGAATCTAAGTCAAATTCACTGAAATAGCACAAGTTTACAACCCTACATGTGGCCATTTGGCACACCGTGTCTGTGCCAGATGCAGTAAATCTGAAGGTGATTTGTTATACCTTCAAGCAACTATTGGTTTATTAACAAGAATATTTATATATCTCCAATCAAAGGTCCGACAGAATTTCAATACACATCCAATCTCTTCTTCTCACTGACTCCACTGAGGATCCTACACATCCCAGAATGCATGACGTTGCTCCTGATTTGCTTAGTCCCATATGGCCTCTCTATAGGGTCAAACCTGATCACATGGCACTCAGGAATCTTCCCCTTAAAAGGAGCCACGCATCTGCACCAGCTCCTTGAAATAAGCTGACCTATTATTCCCAATCTCCTCCAAGTTATGCTCTATGTTCCTCACTTTCCTCCACTTTCTCCAAAAAGGCGAAAGATTTGGGAAGGGAAGAGTAAGCTGTTGAGCAGATACCTTTGTGAGATGTGGTACCATTTGTATTTTTCATTCATAACCAGAGATTCTTTTCAGAAAATAACAATTTGAGAGACGTATTCTCTATGGCCTGGTGTGGGGTCTAGTGTGCTTGGAGGGATCAGCTGACAAGGAACTTTGGATCTATGGTTTCAAACGCTCTCTGCCACTGGGGGTTTTCCTCAACTATTCTTTGGGTTTGCTGTTATTTTTATGATTCATTCTCAGGATGATGTGTTGCTGACTAGCCAGCATTTAGTTGCTGTTTGATAGAAGTGAATGCTTCGTCAGGAAAGATGGCCACTTATCAAAAAGCCACTGGGACTGTCTCAGAGGGAGGTGGGTCTGAGATCACAGTGTGTGTGCAATGCTGGGAAGGGCAGCATGAGAAAATCAATTAAAAAATAAATGTTACAGCAAGAGAGGGAACTCTCTTCATGTTACTGTTCATGATCCACACATGCCTCTAGCCACCCCAACTTCATCTCCTTGTGGAAAATTCCACATTCTCAGCATTCTCTGGATGAAGAGGTTTCTTCTGCCTTCCCCATTGAGTTGGAGATTGAATTACATTTCAGGTTGCCTTCCCCACAACTGGGAACAACTTTGTTACTTCCAACTTTTGAACAACTTGAGTGAATTACATTGTACCCATACCCTGTTAACTCTCCTGTGATGTCAGAACGGTGAAGATGTCTCATCTTCCATCTCATTCTGTTCAACGTTACTCCATTCCAGTCCTGCATCACAACAGCCTCCTGAAAGAAGTAACTCATTGTCTGTCGCTTGGGAAACCCTGAGAGATGATAAGTTCTCTGGAAATGAAAATCCATTGTCTTTTCTCTTTTGTGCTGTATTAACATGGAGTCCCCGTTGTCTTAACACTTTGGTCTTTGTTTCCTGACTTGTGTCTCCAAATTGGTTAATTCTGGAAGTTGGTAACATCACACTGTCAGGGATGAGGCTATTGTGACATAGTCCTGTGATGTCACAGGACCACCATGTTTGTGACATCATCCTGCTTGCCTGTTTCCATAGTGACCAAGTTTGAAAGCCATTGAGAGAATGTTTACCATTGATTTGGTGTTCTACCTACCAACTGTTGGTACACAAAACAGAGTCAACATGATCGTCAATATGTGGATCAGTTATTGTTGGGGATTTGAAAGGTTACATGGACCAAAGCATTCCATTCTCATCACAACAACGGCAAATGAAGCGGAAATGCCAATTCATAAGGAAAATTACCAAGGAGGAAAGCAACTGTGATTTATCACCACAGATTCCTCAGATGTCATTGTGTCGGCTCAACCAGGTTTAAATAATGTGAAGATTGAAGATCCTACTGAAGATTCTGAACTTGAAGAATAAGAGGAACTGAGTCTCCACAATCTGTTGACAGAAATTAAAAATCAGCTGCCTTTGAGGATGGAGAATCTGGAAGATTTCATTCAATATTGTGAAAGAGCCGAGAACACCAACCAGAAAACACGGAGAGTGTGGGGCACGACAGGATGTTGGAATGATCGCCGATGACAGTTCAACCATCGCTGGAGACTCCTGCTGCGATTATGAGTCTGACTGATGCTGAAGATCAATTAGAAATGGATGACCTCAGTCTGAACGGCAGCATCTGTGGAATAGAAATATCCACTGGGGAAATCTCCTCCACCGACCAGAAACCAGATGAAATGGAGGAACAAAGTTCATGGATGAGTGACATCGAAAAATTCTCAACCAACAGTGACATCACAAAGAATGTAAAAGGACATTTCCCCAGTGACACAGATTGGGAAAGTGTCAATATGGAAAGTGACTCGGATGCTGAGAGCCGTAGTTCCATCTGGATTGCATTGAGGCCTGACATGTGTCCCAGTGAAAATGAACAGCCATACTCAGTCTCTCCATCAGCAAGGACATCATTTATGAAGAAATCCATCATTATGAGATCATCATATTAGATAGAATGAAGATAGGGGAAGGGACAGGTCCCTGAAACAACCATGCACTTTCTGCAGTGCTTCAGGCATTGTGCACCTGAAGAATTGGAAATCAGCGATTAAGGACAAGTTACACAGATGTCTGGGAAAACTTCCATCTGTTTAAAGACTCATTGGCCCAGACTGGAAAGGCTGAAAGCCCAACAGAGGAAGTTAGTATTAAATTTCACTTTCAGTGTTTCTGCTTTCCTATGACAAATGTACTGTGTTTGTGCAAGGACAATTCACCTCATGCTAATCTTCTGCTTTCCCCTGTAGCCTTGCACATTCTTGCTCGCCAGATGATCATCCAATTCTCATTTGAAAGTCACAAGTGAATCTGTCACCACCACCATTCAGACTCAGTATTCCAGATCCTAACTACTGGCTGTGAAACATACTTTCCTCATGTTCCCGATACATCTTTTACCAATCACCTTAAATCAGTGTCCTCTGGTTCACAATCACTTCACTAATAGGAACAACTTCTCCCTATCAGTAACTTCTTATTTCCTTCATGTTTAAATCACCTCTCAACTTTATCTTTGACAAGGAAAAGCAACACAAATTCTCCAATTTCCCAGTCTAACTCTATGTCCTCATCCCTGGACCCTGGGTGCCTGCCTCCACCACCCTTTCGGGCAATTCAAGATGGTGCTGGAACACAGTGGCTGCTTGGAAGCAGTCCCCAGCATACCTCTAATTCTATCTTTTACTCTTGTTTTATGCTTTTAAAGCTGTATTCTACTATATTCTGTAACCTCTCCTTTCCTTCTCCATGAACTGTATGCTATGAACAGCACATGAGAAACAATGCTTTTCCCTATATACTCATACATGCAACCATAATAAACCAAATCAAATCCTCTTAATTCAGACTCTGACCAACCTTTGGTGAAAATGTTGGGAGTGATTCTCCCATCCATCTGTGCTGCTTTTTTAGCTTATTGGGCCAGGGGATTCTGCTGGCAGCCGATTTGCACAATCCGCACTGGGCACACAGGCCTCTGTGTGTCTGTCATTCCGACACCATCAGTTCTGCATTGGAAATAGGTGTGGAGCTGCTTAATACATGCAGCCTCTCATTTAAATGTTATTTGAATATCATTAGCAGGCCCGGGATTGAAGTCTCTGAGCCTGTGAGCCTCCTCCGTCCCTCGCCAGGAGTGGTTCACCCCAGTAAGGTTTACCCACCTGTGAGGAGCTGGTGGCCCAACCCCATTGCAGTGAAGGAGGACATTCAAGGCCTCCCCAGACGTTCGAGGGCTGGGGATTGCCCCCTTGATATTGGCACCTTGGCAGTGCTAGCATGGGCTCCTTGGCACTGCCCAAGGGGCAAAATGGCAATGCTCAAGGGGAACGCTGCCCAAAATACTTCATCTTGAAAGGGGATTCACTATTCTGTTACAGTTTTTCTGCTAATCCTTGTTTTCCATTTGCCCACGATGGAAAACAACCCTGAAATTGACCCTGCTCCCATTAAGTGTTTTTATCCTCGACTGTTTCTTATTCTTTTCCAGATCTTTTCTAACTCTTATACATTCTAATTTTTATTGTTCCCTAAATGTTGTCGAAACCAGCAGGGAGGATAAAACAACGGTTACAGCAGTGAATGTGAGATTCGTAGTGAGAATAAAAGAGAGCAGTGAGAGCAGAAGTGAGGATAAGCGGGTAGTGATAGCAGAGAGATGGAGAAGAAGATCATCAGGGAGCTGGTGCAGTGTTTCAGAGCCCACCAACCACAATGAGAAAAACAAATCCTGACGTCGCCTCGGGCTTCACAATAGACAACCAGTAAAGATGGGTGTGGAGCTGCTTAATACATGCATTTAAATTTTATTTGAATATCATTAACAGGCCCGGGATTGAAGTCTGTCAGTTGAGCTGCCCAGTAATAGCCTCAGAATTCCTTATCTCCCTGGGTGAATTGTCACATGGAAGAGCAGCCAGCATCATTTGCTGTGAGTAGGAAGCACAGAATGCACTCGGCAGCTTCACCTGTGGAGGAAGCTAAACATTAAAACCAATTTTTCTATCAAGTCAAAGATACACTTGGACTAACTGGAATATTTTACTGTGTATATAGTACATACACAGTGTAAAATAAGAAATGTGAAGTTTACGTTGTTGATTCAGAGAGCAATCTTATCAGTCCGTTAGTGTGGCGAGCGGTAAAATAGCGGCACTGCAAAAAACCAGTTTTGCATTTCTGCTCTGCATGCTGACTTATCGGCACTATTTTACTGCGGGTTTGCACATTCTCCTCATGTCTGCGTGGGTTTCCTCTGGGTGTTTTGGTTTCTTCCCTCAGTTTGAACATAGAACATAGAACATAGAACATTACAGCGCAGAACAGGCCCTTCGGCCTTCGATGTTGCGCCGACCAATTAGGAACAAGCAGTGACCCTCTAACCTAAACCATTCCCCTTTCATCCATAAACTTATCGACTAACCTCTTAAACGCCACCAAACTTGGCGCATCTACAACTGACGCAGGCAAGGCATTCCATACCCTGACCACCCTCTGGGTAAAGAACCTACCTCTGACATCTGTCCTAAAACCACCACCCCTTAATTTAAAGCTATGTCCCCTCGTGCTAGCTTTCTCCATCCTAAGAAAAAGGCTATCACTGTCCACCCTATCTAAACCTCTAATCATCTTATATGTTTCAATAAGGTCTCCTCTTAGCCACCTTCTTTCTAACAAAAACAACCTCAAATCCCTCAGCCTCTCCTCATAAGACCTGCCCTCCATACCTGGCAACATCCTGGTAAACCTCCTCTGTACCCTCTCCAATGCCTCCTCATCTTTCTTATAATGCAGGGACCAGAACTGCACACAATACTCCAAGTGCGGCCGCACTAGAGTTTTGTACAGTTCCAACATGACGTTGCGGCTCCGAAATTCAATCCCCCTACCAATAAAAGCTAAGACTCCGTATGCCTTCTTAACAACCTTATCGACTTGATTGCCAACTTTCAGGGATCAATGCACACATACACCAAGATCTCTCTGTTCATCAACACTATTAAGAGTCCTACCTTTAGCCCTATACTCTACACATTTGTTATTTCTGCCAAAGTGCATTACCTCACACTTTTCCACATTAAACTCCATTTGCCACCTCTCGGCCCAGCTCTGCAACTTGTCCAAGTCTCTCTGCAAACTAAAACACCCCTCTTCACTATCTACCACTCCTCTGACTTTGGTGTCATCCGCAAATTTACTAATCCATCCTTCAATACCCTCATCCAGATCATTTATAAAAATTACAAACAGCAGGGGCCCCAAAACAGATCCCTAAGGTACACCACTTGTAACCGAACTCCACGATGAATAATTTCCATCAACCACCACCCTCTGTCTTCTATCAGCTAGCCAATTCCTAATCCAATTAGCTAAATCACCCTCAATCCCATACATCTGCATTTTCTGCAGAAGCCTTCCATGGGGCACTTTATTGAACGCCTTACTAAACTCCATATATACTACATCAACTGCCTTACCCCCATCCACCTCTTTGGTCACTTCTTCAAAAAACTCAATAAGGTTAGTAAGGCATGACCCACCCTTCACAAAACCATGCTGACTATCCCCAGTCAATTCATTTCTTTCTAAATAACTATAAATCCTATACGTAATAATTCTTTCCAATACTTTGCCCACAACAGAAGTAAGACTCACCGGTCTATAATTCCCCGGAAAGTCTCTATTCTGGAAAGACGTGTTGGTTGGGAGCATTGACTTGAACAGGCGCCAGAGTGTAGCGACTAGGGGAATTTCACAGAAATTTCAATGCAGTGTTAATTAACTAACAGCGACTAATCAATAAATTTTACTTTACCATTGCACTCCAAGCAGTCTGCAGCTGGCTTCAGTGGCATGCTTAGGGCTCCACCTCCCACCAAACTGGTGAGAATCGCACTTCCACCCAAAACAGTGACAGAATGTCTTAAGATCGCATTTTCAAACTCACCCGAAAAACAGGTCTGAAACTCACCTGTTTTCTCATTCATTTGGACTTAGAATTTTTTTAATAAAGTTGTGCCCAATCAGAATACTTTTAAGTTTTCAATGAATGAATGGGGCAGCATGATGGCACAGTGGTTAGCACTGCTGCTTCACAGAACTGGGGATTCAGGTGCAATGCCCGGGCTTGAGTTACTATCTATGTGGAGCTTTTGCACATTCTCCCCATGTGTGTGTGGGTTTCCTCCAGGTGCTCCGGTTTCCTCCCACAGTCTGAAAGATATGCTGCTGCTTTGGTGGATTGGCCATGCTAAATTCTCCCACAGTGTACCCAAATAAGCACCAGAGTGTGGCAACGAGGGGGTTTTCACAGTAAATTCATTGTAGAGTTAATGTAAGGCTACTTGTGACACTAATAAATAAACTTTAACTTTGAACTTGAATTAATTGATCTAGCTTATGTTAGGAGTGTATATATTAAATGTTTATCAGATTAAACCAACACTTCTCCTTGTATTGTCATGATTGTATGTGAAGGAGCACACCAGCTCCAGTCACAGACTCGGATACTGAGAGCCGTAGTTCCATCTGGATTGCATTGAGGCCTGACATGTGTCCCAGTGAAAATGAACAGCCGTTCACAGTCTCTCCATCAGCAAGGACATCATTTATGAAGAAATCCATACAACGACTCAAATCTTGGATGGATAGAAGATCATCATATTAGATAGAGTGAAGATAGGGGAAGGGATAGGTCCCTGAAACAACCGTGCACTTTCTGCAGTGCTTCAGGCATTGTGCACCTGAAGAATTGGAAATCAGCGATTAAGGACAAGTTACACAGATGTCTGGGAAAACTTCCATCTGTTTAAAGACTCATTGGCCCAGACTGGAAAGGCTGAAAGCTCAACAGAGGAAGTTAGTATTAAATTTCACTTTCAGTGTTTCTGCTTTCCTATGACAAATGTACTGTGTTTGTGCAAGGACAATTCACCTCATGCCAATCTTCTGCTGTCCCCTGTAGCCTTGCACATTCCTTCTCCAAGCTTCTACACCACCACTCAAAATGCTGACAGCAAGCAGCATACACATTTCTCATTGCTGCTTTGCAAGACATTTTCTCATTGTCAACAAATGAAGCTCTGGATCCAGTTGAGTTTGGATGTTCTGGGTGCTCTGGTGGGAGTTTTTCTCCCTATCCTTGTCTCAATCACCAGTTCCTGTTCACATGATATGTTTCTCACCAGATGGCAGCCTCATTCACTGAGCTGTGTGTATCTTCACTGCTGGAGAAGAGTAGGATTCATGAGATGGCGCATCCTCAGAATGTTTGCTCTCCTCTGAGAATTCCTCAGGCTTTTCCCTTGTCAGTTTCTGTGGGGACTCGTGCCAGGTCTGTCGGAGATTAAATATCCCTCTACCAAGCTGGGATCTGGAGAACTGGGCATCAATCTGACTCACTGAGCATTCTGGCTTCGACCCTTGTTGTGTCAGAATCCAGGCTGTGTGTCCAGGAATGTCGGATCATGAATTTTTCGTCTGAGCTTTATTATTTCCAAATTCCATTAATTTTGTATCAATAATGAGGGAATTCTCTTTAACTTCACTTCTGTGTCTTATTGCTTGTCAGAATCTGAGGCTGTGGTGGTTTGCTGCAAATCAGACTTTTTTTTATAATTTACAACATGCATTTAGATTGCATTTGTGACACAATAATGCACACAGATGCAGTTCAAAGCAGTGTTCTCAAATATAATCTAACAGTGAGTCACATCAGCAGATATTCGGGTCAGGTGACCAAAAGCTTGGCCAAAGTGGAAGCTTTAAATCAAATTGTAAAGGAAGAGAGAAAGACAGAGATATTTAAGGAACAAATGCCAAAGCTCAGGAATTTGGGGGCTAAATGTGAAACAATTGAAATCAGATATGGGAAGGAGGCTGGGATTAGAGGAACACATATCTCTCAGAACTGCAGAAGTGGAAGAATATTAGGGAAGGGTGTGATCATTTCCCAGGAAATCCCAAGACTTTAGTGAATCTAAGTCAAATTCACTGAGATAGCACAAGTTTATAACCCTACATGTGGCCATTTGGCACACCGTGTCTGTGCTGTAGTAAATCTGAAGATGATTCGTTATACTTTCAAGCAACTATTGGTTTACTAACAAGAATATTTATATATCTCCAATCAAAGGTCCGACAGAATTTCAATACATCCAATCTCTTCTCCTCACTGACTCCACTGAGGATCCTCCCCACCCCAGAATGCATGCCCTTGCTCCTGATTTGCTTAGTCCCATATGGCCTCTCTATAGGGTCAAACCTGATCACATTGCACTCAGGAATCTTCCCCTTAAAAGGAGCCACACATCCACACCAGCTCCTTGAAATAAGCTGACCGATTATTCCCAATCCCCTCCAAGGTTATGTTCTATGTTCCTCACTTTCCTCCAGATACTCCAAAAAGGCGAAAGATTTGGGAAGGGAAGAGTAAGCTGTTGAGCAGATACCTTTGTGAGATGGTAGTACCAGTTGTACTT
This sequence comes from Sphyrna mokarran, assembly GCA_024679065.1. Taxonomy (NCBI): domain Eukaryota; kingdom Metazoa; phylum Chordata; class Chondrichthyes; order Carcharhiniformes; family Carcharhinidae; genus Sphyrna; species Sphyrna mokarran. Next base: position 131,474,299 of record JAGIQG010000001.1, read on the forward strand.
TTCATTCAGAACCAGCGATTCTTTTTGAAAAGTAACAATTTGAGAGACGTATTCTCTACGGCCTGGAGTGGGGTCTAGTGTGCTTGGAGGGATCAGCTGACAGGGAACTTTGGATCCATGATTTCAAACACTCTCCGCCACTGGGGGTTTTCCTCAACTATTCTTTGGGTTTGCTGTTATTTTTATGATACATTATCAGGATGATGTGTTGCTGACTAGCGAGCATTTAGTTGCTGTTTGATAGAAGTGAATGTTTTGTTAGGAAAGATGGCCACATATCAAAAGGCCACTGGGACTGTCTCAGAGGGAGGTGGGTCTGAGATCACGTGTGTGTGCAGTGCTGGGAAGGGCAGCATGAGAAAGTCAATTAAAAAATAAATGTTACAGCAAGAGAAGGAACTCTCTTCATGTTACTGTTCACGATCCACACATGCCTCCAGCCACCCCAACTTCATCTCCTTGTGGAAAGTTCCACATTCTCAGCATTCTCTGGATGAAGAGGTTTCTCCTGCTTTCCCCATTGAGTTTGTTGGGGATTGTCTTACATTTAAGGTTACCTAGTTCTGATCTTCCCCACAACTGGGAACAACTTTGTTACTTCTACCTTTTGAACAACTTGAATCATTTGATTGCATTACATTGCACCCATACCCTGTTACCTCTCCTGTGATATCAGAACGGTGAGGATGTCTCATCTTCCATCTCATTCTGTTCAACGTTACTCCATTCCAGTCCTGCATCACAACAGCCTCCTGAAAGAAGTAACTCATTGTCTGTCCCTTGGGAAACCCTGAGAGATGATAAGTTCTCTGGAAATGAAAATCCATTGTTTTTTCTCTTTTGTGCTGTATTAACACGGAGCTCCTGTTGTCTTAACACTTTTGTCTTTGTTTCTTGGCTTGTGTCTCTAAATTGCTGAATTCTGGAAGTTGGTAACATCACACTGTCAGGGATGAGGCTATTGTGACATAGTCCTGTGATGTCACAGGACCACCATGTTTGTGACATCATCCTGCTTGCCTGTTTCCATAGTGACCAAGTTTGAAAGCCATTGAGAGAATGTTTACCATTGATTTGGTGTTCTACCTACCAACTGTTGGTACACAAAACAGAGTCAACATGATCGTCAATATGTGGATCAGTTATTGTTGGGGATTTGAAAGGTTACGTGGACCAATGCATTCCATTCTCACCACAACAACGGGAAATGAAGTGGAAATGCCAATTCATAATGGAAGTTACTAAGAAGGAAAGTAGCTGCAATTTATCACCACAGATTCCTCAGATGTTGTTGTGTCGCCTCAACCAGCCTTAAATAATATGAAGATTGAAGATCCTATTGAGGAATCTGGATTTGGAGAAGAAGAGGAGCTGAGTCTCCACAACCTGTTGACGGACATTAAAAATCAGCTGCCTTTGAGGATGGAGAACATGGAAGATTTCATTCAGTGTTGTGAAAAGAGCCGAGAACACCAACCAGAAAGCATGGAGATTGTGAGGCATGACAGGATGCTGGAGTGGTCGCCCATGGCAGCTCAACCACTTCTGGACACTCCTGCTGTGATTATGAGTCTGACTGATGCTGAAGATCAATTAGAAATGGACAACCTCATTCTGGATGGCAGTGTCTATGTAGTAGAAATATCCATTGGGGAAATCTCCTCCATTGAATAGAAACCAGATCTAATGGAGGAACACATTTCACGGATGAGTGACATCGAGGCATTCTCAATCAACAATGACATCACAGAGAATGCAAACGGACATTTCCCCAGTGACACAGATTGGGAAAGCATCAATCTGGAAAGTCACTCGGATATAGATAGTAGTGGTTCCATCTGAATTGCATTGAGACCTGACCTGTATCTCAGTGAAAATGAACAGCCATAAACAGTCTCTCCATCAGCAAGGACACCATTTATGATGAAATCTATACAATGGACTCCAATCTTGGATGGATAGATCATCACATCAGACAGAACAAAAAACGGGGGAAGACTTCCTGCAGTGCTTCAGGCATTGTCGCCTGAAGAACTGGGAATCAGGGATTGAAGACAAGACACCTGGGAAAACTTCCACCTGTTTAAAGAGATACTGGCCCAGACTGGAAAGGATGAAAACCCAATAGAGGAAGTTAGCATTAAATTTCATTTTCAATGTTTCTGTTTTGCTATAAACAATGTATTGTATTTGTGCAAGGACAATTCACCTCATGTCAATCTGCTGCTTTCCCCTGTAGCCTTGCACATTCTTGCTCTTCAGATGATCATCCAATTCTCATTCAAAAGTCACAAGTGAATCTGTCACCACCACCATTCAGACTCAGTATTCCAGATCCTAACTACTGGCTGTGAAACATACTTTCCTCATGTTCCCGATGCATCTTTTACCAATCACCTTAAATCAGTGTCCTCTGGTTTGCAATTACTTCACTAATACGAACAACTTCTCCCTATCAGTTCCTTCCTATTTCCTTCATGATTAATTCACCTCTCCACTTTATCTTTGACAAGGAAAACAATACAAATTCTCCAATTTCCCAGTCTAACTCTATGTCCTCATCTCTGGACCCTGGGGCCCTTTCTCCACACCCTTTCGGGCAATTCAAGATGGCACTGAAATGCAGTAGCTGCTTGCAAGCTGTCCCCAGCATACCTCTAATTCTATCTTTTACTCTTGTTCTATGCTTTCAAAAACTGTATTCTACTACATTCTGCCACCTCTTCTTTACTTCTCCATGAATTGTATGCTTTGAACAGCACACAAGAAACAATGCTTTTCCTTATATACTCATACATGCAACCATAATAAACCAAATCAAATCCTCTCAATTCCAGACTCAGCCTTCGGGTGAAAATGTTGGGAGCGATTCTCCTATCCTGCTGCACTTCTTTTTTAGTCATGATGTAGAGATGCTGGCGTTGGACTAGGGTAAACTGGGGAGACCATGCAGACACTACGACAGCGGATGAATGAACATCGCTCAACAATCACCAGGCAAAACAGTGGGCGAACACTTCAGCAGTCACGGGCATTCGGCCTCCGACCTTCGGGCAAATGTTCTTCAAGGGGGCCTTCACGACACACGACAGCGCAGAGTTGCTAGGCAGAGACTGATAGCCAAGTTCCGCACACATGAGGACGGTCTTAACAGGGATTTTGGCTTCATGTCGCACTATCTGTAAACCCCATGACTTGCCTGGGTTAGCAAAATCCTCACTTACTGTGCTGTCTGGAGACAATACACATCTCTCTAGCCTCTGCTGTTAGCCACTTTAAGACTTGAATGGCAGGTTAGGTGTAAGGATTCGCATTCTAATCGGCAATCTGTAAACTGTCTGTGCTGATAGGTGTGCTTTTGGAGACGAGAACACCTCATTTGCCTGACAAAGGCCACAAAGGCCAAAAGCTCGCAGACTTACTATCAAATAAATCGGTTGGATTTAAAATTGGTGTTGCCACTTCTTTTTTAGCTCATTGGGACAGGGGATTCTAGCAGTGGCTGATTTGCACAATCTGCAATGGGCATCCAGGCCTCTGCGTGTCTGCCAGTGTCGGATTTCCAACACCATCAGCTCTGCATTGGAAATTGGCACGGAGCTGCCTAATACATGCAGCTTCTCATTTAAATGTTTTTTGAATATCATTTGCAGGCCCGGGATTGAAGACTCTGAACCCGTGAGCCTCTCCTCCATCCTTTGCCAGGAGTGGTTCACTCCAGCAGACTTTACCCACCTGTGAGGAGCTGGTGGCCCAACCCCATTGCAGTGAAGGAGGACATTCAAGGCCTCCCCAGAGGTTTGGGGGCTGGGGATTGCCCCTTGATATTGGTTCCTTGGCAGTTCCAGTCTGGGCTCCTTGTCACTGCCCAAGGGGCAAAGTGGCAATGCCCAGGGCGAATGCTGCCCAAAATACTTCATCTTGAAAGAGGATTCACTAATCTGTTACTGTTTTTTTGTTAATCCTTGGTTTCAATTTGCCCACGATGGATATTTTCTGAAACCCTGAAATTGACCCTGCTCCTGTCAAGTATTTTTATCCTGGACTGTTTCTTGCTCTTTTCCAGTGCTTATTTAAGTCTTACATGTTCTAATTTTTATTGTTCCCTAAATGTTGTTGAGATCAGCAGGAAGGATAAAAGAACAGTGACAGCAGTGAGTGTGAGATGCGCAGTGAGGATAAAGGAGCAGTGAGAGCAGCGGTGAGGATAAACGGGTGGTGACAGCAGCGAGATGGAGAAGAAGATCATCAGGGAGCTGGTGCAATGTTTCAGAGCCCACCAACCACAATGAGAAAAACAAATCCTGATGTCACCTCGCGTTTCACAATAAATAGCAAAGACAGTCAGTTGAGCTGCCTGGTAACAGCCTCAGAATTCCTCATCTCCCTGTGTGAATCATCACGTGGAAGAGCAGCCAGCATCATTTGCTGTGAGTAGGAAGCCACAGAATGCACTCGGCAGCTTCACCTGTGGAGGAAGCTAAACATTAAAACCAATTTTTCTATCAAGTCAAAGATACACTTGGACTAACTGGAATATTTTACTGTGTATATAGTACATACACTGTGTAAAATAAGAAATGTGACGTTTATGTTCTTGATTCAGAGAGCAATCTTATCGGTTGATCAGTGTGGTGAGCTGGTAAAATAGCGGCCCAGCAAAAAACCGGCTTTGTGTCCATTTCTGCCCTGCATGCTGAGTTTATCGGCACTATTTTACTGAGGGTTTGCACATTCTCCTCATGTCTGTGTGGGTTTCCTCTGGGTGCTTCGGTTTCTTCCCTCAGTTTGAAAGACGTGCTGGTTGAGAGCATTGGCCTGAACAGGCACCAGAGTGTAGAGACTACAGGAAATTCATTGGAATGTTAATGTAAGCCTTGCTTGTGACTAATCAATAAATTTTACTTTACTTCACAATGGCACTCCAAGCAGTCTGAACGTTGCATGCTTAGGCTCTGCCTCCCACCAAATGACTTTCTCGCTTCCGACAATAAACCTTTAGTTGACTTAATGCTTTAAGATTTACGCACTTTTTAAATTTTTAACAGTCATTTGGGAGAACAGAACTTGAGTTTTGACAAAAAATGGACATTTCAAAGCTTTTCATTTTGCACTCATCGGGCACTTCATGAAAAGACCAATGTAAGGAGAAAACAACAATTTATACCTTACACAAAGACAATGATGACCAATTGGCAAATACATGCTGATTGGTAGGGATGTTTGTATGAGAAAAGCACCTGTTGATTTTGACTGACAGTTAACTGCCAAGCATATTTCTATTTAATTTACTCTGGTGGCCATTTTTAAAAAATCGTCAAAGCATTAACAATTCTTTGTTTTTTTAAAACCATGTAGGCTTCGCTTATTTTTTCTCACAGTGCACTGCAAATTTCTGTATTAACACTGTCAGTCTTTTTTAAAACTGTCTTCAAGCTATCCAGTGTATGCTGAGGCTTGGGACTGTGATCTATTCTAAAGTGTAAATACAGCTTCTTGTGGTATCTTTGCTCACTCATCTTGTGAACTCTCACTCAGGGACTTTGCAATTTTTTTTCTTAGGTGCTTGTCTCTCTCATTAGGTTTCCTTTGTTTTTGGTCTTTCGTACGTTGGAAATCTGCTCTGAGTTTGTGTATTTAACAGTCACTTTTCATGGCGACATTGTAGCACAGTAGTTAGCATTGCTGCCCCACAGTTCCAGGGACCCAGGTTCAATTCTGGCATTGGGTGACTGTGTGGAGTTTCACATTTTCTCCCCATCTGTGTAATTTCCTCCAGGCATTCTGGTTTCTTCCCATAGTCCAAAGATGTGCTGGTTAGATGAAATAGATGTGCAAAATTGCCTCATGCTGTCCAAAAATGTGCAGGTTAGATGGGATTAATTATGGTAAATGTATGGGATTACAGAGATAGGGAGGAGGAGTGGCATGGATAAGCTACTCTCTCTGTCAGCGAGTTAGTGCAGACTCGATTGGCTGAATGGTCCCTTCTGCACTGTAAGGATTCTATGATCTAATCATTCTGTACCACCATTGATTATTGTGTCAGATTATAACGCTATCTCTAATGTAATATAAACTGTACACAAGCTTTAGAATAGGTGGCAGTCCCAAGGTTCAGCACACAGATGGCAGTGGAAGATAGCTACAGTAGAAATAAAATAAAAAGCCTGACAGAGTTAAAGATAAAAATCTGCAGTGCACATTGAGAGAAAAAAATAAGAAAAGCCTGCAGATTTTAAACAAAAAACAATTGCTGCAGCTCTTTTCGGGGTTCACACCACTGCCAACCATGTTATATTATGGTGTTTCATTGCTGTGGAGGTGTCTCAGTGAGAAGATCTTTTGTCTGCACGCAATACCATAACTATCTTGAGGAATTCTTGCAATGAGGACTTTTGACTGAGATGAATGACCTCAAACAACCACACCATATGTGCTAGATATGACTCCAAACAATGGAAAGTTTTCCCTCTGTTCCCTTTGGCTACAGATTGTCCTTGTTGCCAGTATAGTAACTTAAAGTGACTTGATGTGGCATATTACAAACTAAAAAATTTATTGACTGAGAAGAACTATGTGTAACTAAGGGTTTAACAACAAAACTACACAGATCTATTCCTGACAACAGTCTGATTCTAATGAAGCCTTCCAGCCCCAGGAATGAGTGTCCACACTTAGGTTCACATGATGGTATCATTGACTCCAGCCCAGTCATGTGGCCTGCAAAGGACCACCCATTAAAGGGCTATGCTATCACAATCTGCTTTACAAAATTCTTAGGCTCTAATTGTTCACAAGACACCTAATTGTAAGCCAAACCATGTTTAATTTTGTATGACTTTTAACGCTTTCTCCACTAATTTCCTCTCTTCCCCTCACTTTCTCAAGGTACATCCTCCTATCAAGACATTATTTTTATAAGTGTTTTTATACACTTCTTCATGTGTAAGCCTTGGCAGTTAGTGCTGATAGGGGGCATCTCAGTTAAACCCAATCTGATCCTCAGCAGATATCCATACATGCACACAGACAACAGGGGCCATCTGATGTAGTCATGAGCAGAAACATGGCCTAATTTCCTCTTCCTAACCAGAGGGTACAGAGGTCAACTGCCTCACCCCTATTGCTGTCCTAGTTGAGATTTTTACTTCTAGGAGGAAAGCGGCCAAATGTGTGAGCAGACCATCTGATGACACCGTAGTTTTGCTGAATCTCATTAACAGGCTTCATTAACATTCCACTTGTCAACTTTGGCAGGAAGAGATTGACCTGACTATTAAAATTATATGGCAAGGTCCCTGTGGGGGACTACAGGAAAAATCTTTAGTACAAAGTAAATGACTAGATGGACAGGACTTGTGGAATTGTAGTTGAGAGAAGGTGAATCTCACTTTCTCCTGCTAGGCCACAAGGAACCCTTAAATAAATGTTAAAAGGTTATCAACTAGGCCTCTTCTGGCCTAGTCTTCAGAGTAGCTTCCTGCAGCTTTAGCCAGGTGGTTAAAGCCACCACTGCTCCTGCAGACAAGTTTCAGGCAAAAATAATGATTGCATATTTTTAGTAACATTGTCAGGCCCTGATATGTATATTTAAAGAAGCATCCCATATGTCTTCCAGTCACTGTCTTCTTGTCTACAATTTAAAATTGCAGTGGTCAGATGGAAAGGAGGAAGGGGAACGGAATGGGTTTCTATCATTCTTGGCAATTATAATCAATCCCGGTAACTTTGTCCAGATTGCTTATTAAACCCAAGGTTTTCCTAGTTTGAAAGTTCGGCAACTCACGTAAATTTAGTAAATCTTGGTAGAAAGCAATCTTAGCTTTTAAGTAACTGTTGTGACAGGATAATTCAGTACTCATCACATATTAATTTCTGAAGTAATACAATGCTATTTGTATTTCCTGATACCTTAATGCAAAGTTGGTGGAGATCTTATAGTGCAGTGGAACGCTTCTCTGCCTCTGTGGCAGAAGCTCCTGATTCAAATCCTACTCCAGACTTAATGGCCATGGAAGGTACATAATGTTAGTTGTCCAACAGTAACTCCAGAAAATACACCTGGCAGTGGTAAGAGTGGGAGAGCATCCTGGTCAGACATGCTTGATGCAATATTATCCCTCAAGCTATAGTGTCAGGCAACAGAGCAATCTGTTCCAGTATTAGCTAGCTGTAGAAACACTGGCCAGAATTTTACGCGTAACACGAGTGGATTAGAAGCAGCTATGTTTTCCAGACCCATTTGAGATCAATGACCAAATGTAATATTACCCTGGCTGTCCACTTAAGTGGCAGCCAAATTGAAATGCATCTGGATAGGATCAGCGGTGTTGGAGGGGATGGGAGTAGGGAGGGTATGAAGTTTAAAGAAGGCTGCCAGAGGCTGCCACAGATAATGGAGGAGGCAGAGGGAGGTGTGCACCATGGCAGTGGCAGCACCAGGAAGACACCAAACAGGAGGGAATCTCAGATGGGCAGCAAGCCCACCATTTCTCTGATGATTGTCTGTGTGGAAATGGTGAGTGCCAAGAGAGACATTCTCATACCACATGATGGAAGGAGGAAGCCTTCCACCTCACCAAGAAGGCTTGGGCAGAGGTGGCAGCTGAGGTCAGCGAGCACAACCTGGTCTGCTGTACTTGAATCCAGTGCTGGAAAATAATCTTCTCTGTTTTGTAAGGGTGAGTTCTGAGTGGGCATTGTCCAGTGTGGGGGATTGAGGAAGAATGCCCGTCCATAGTTGCAGTCAAAAATGTTGGATTGAGAGAATCTCAGAACACACCCTTGCCCATGTGTGTTAAAAACTCAGTAAGAATTTAGCAACACCAATTATTAATCCAACCGATTTATTTGATAGTAAAATCAAATTTACTATCAAAGAGACATGTGGACATTTGGTTGGATTAATAATTGGTGTTGCTAAATTCTTACTGAGTTCTTACCACTCCAATCCAACGCCGGCATCTTTACATCATGTGTGTTAAAGCCAGAGAGAAGGTCTGGAGGCCCAGATTCATCAGAGTCAGATGTGAAAAGGGCTGGGAATGTCCACATGTCTCTTAGAATGAAGTGGGGTGGGGACCAGCGTAGTCTGGTGCTGAAGGTGGAAAGTTATGTACTGATTGGTGCTCTGCGTGTACTTACAGAAGAAACATTGCCATGACAAGTCTGAGAGATCTATCACTGGTGATGGGGTGACTAACCTGGAAATGTTCATCAGCCGTGAGCAGGGAGGAAGATCATCAGGTCACAGAGAGGTTGGTGTCTCTGAGATAAGACCCCGGTAGGATGAAGTGTGACGGGCTGAGAGTGAAGAGAATTTATGAGTGTGTTATCCCCAATAAGGACTTCAGTGATGCACCGATCACTGAGCCACTGTGATGCTATTGAAACCACTCACACTGAACAATAGACCATGGAAATTGACTCTCTGTGATACTGACCCATTCTTTTCATCCCTCAGCTGAACCATTCACCAAAAACCAGCCAGGAGGTCAATGATCCTCCATTGACACCACAACGGGGAATATTGGAAAATGCACCTGCCACACACCTCTCTCAGTACCAAGCACCAGGGCAGATATTGGCACGTGTGTGGGCAATAGTGAATTGGCTCAGTTGGTAGTGCAAAGTGGTGAGAGCATATCACACTTGTTTGAGCAGATGGTGGAGGCAGAGCACAAGAGGAGTATTGGAGACCAGGACCATGCTGTGTCTGAGACATATTATAAGATCCATGGACATTGAGTGTCCACCCACCCAACTACAGACTACTTTGGGCCCAATTTTTTGGTAGATGATCATGACGGCTTCCCTTGAAAGCTGTATCCTTGGTCCTGTCAAAGTAGTTGCATTGTTGCCTGTACACCCTGGTAGCTATGTGGTGGCTTCTTCTACGGGTGCAGACTCTGTGTTTTCTTTACTGGTCCTGAATTGGGGTGACACAGTGGCACAGTGGTTAGCACTGCTGCCTCACAGTGCCAGGGATCTGGGTTCGATTCCAAGCTTCGGGTTACTGTTCGTTTGGAGTCTACATGTTTTTCCTGTGTCTGCGTGGGTTTCCTCTGGGTACTCCAGTTTCTTCCCACATTCCAAAGATGTGCAGTTTAAGTAGATTGCCATGCTAAATTGCCCCTTAGTGTCGGGGGTGGGGTGGGGGGGCTAGGTAGAGTAAGTGCATGAGGATTATGGGAAGAGGGCCTGGGTAGGATTGTGGTCGGTGCAGATTTACTGGGCTGAATGGTCTCCTTCTGCACTGTTGGAATTCTATGAAATCAAATCAAACATATATACCCTGTGTCTGAGGCTCTGCTCTAAGGTGATGCCTTCAACCACCTGGCCCCTTACACCCATCATCAGAGGTGGCGCTTCCTGCTGAGCACATTATATCCATTCTTCAGAGATGCAAATAGGGCTGACCCATGCACAGAGGGTGCCAGAGGGACACAAATCTCAGATGTCACAGGACTGCAATGCTCTGAAAGCTCCAGATGAGATGCTAAAATCTCCAAAGAAAGGAGAACGCTCAGAATGCTCTAAACCAAACCCTCACCAAAAATTCCTACCAACTCAGCTTGCCTTTGCTGAATGTGCTTTATCCCACTCTTGTGGATTTTGACACCGATTCCACACCGGAACCTACGGGCTCCAAGAACTGCACAAGGATCTGTGTCAAAATGAAGCTGATATCCCCATGCTCCTTGACAGTGACAGCAGATTTTCTGGCAGAACTTCCAATTACCAAGCATTTTATTTATACAAACATATGAACAAGAGGCAGGAGTAGGCCATTTAGCCCCTCAAGCCCTCTCCGCCATTTAATAAGATCATGGCTAATCAGACAGTAACCTTAAAAATGCATCTTGCTTACTCCTGATATCATTGGTTGCCAAGGATCTATCCACCTCTGCCTTAAAAATATTCAACGAGTCTGCTTCCACAACCCTTTTAAGAAGAGGGTTCTAAAGACTCACAGTCCTCTGATAAAAGAATTCCATCTCATCTCTGTTTTAAATGAGTGACATTTTATTTTTAGACAGTGATGCCTAGTTCTAGATTCTCCCACAAGAAAACCCCTTCCACGTGCACCTTATCAAGACCCTTCAGGATCTTATATGTTTCAATCAAGTCACTGCTTCTAAACTCCAATGGATACAAGCATAGCCTGACAAATTTTCCTAACAGGCAATCTTCCCAATACAGCTATTAGTCCTGTAAAGTTTCTCTAAACTGCTTCCAACACATTTACACCCTTCCTTAAATAAGGACAGCAATACTGAACATAATACTCCAGATGTGGTCTCACCAATAACTGAAGCATAACCTTCCTTCTTTTGTTTTTAATTCTACTTGCAATAAATGGTAACATTCAATTAGCTTTCCTATTTACTTGATGTAACTGTATATTCGTCTTTTGTGATTCATTAGTAGGACATCCATTAAGCTCACCAATATGTGTGTGCACCTTCCCACTTCAATGTGCTGATCTGTCCGTCGTGAGAACAATATTGTCTTGGTGTTTAATGCTACAGCTTTAAACATTTTGCAAGGTGGAATTGTCTGCAAAATGCCCACAAGGCTATTGTCAAAAATGCAGCGCTGGCCAGTTCATTCTACTTAGTCTCCCCATCTGGCAAACATTCAGTAAGCTCAGTGATGGCATATCCAGTTGCTAATGGTCTGTGGTCAACGAACCATTGAGCATTGTTTTGATGCTCATATGTTAGCTACGTGGGAAGAAAGTGCTGAGGGCTGCTGATGAGTGCTCTTTACCATCAAAAAGTGGAACATTGAGGGCCTCGTAGTGTGCCTGCATTTATGGAGTCACAAGGGCCAGGGCTGGCCATTATGGGAAAAGAATGGTGTTGAAAAGCTGGCTTTTTTATGTCTGTCATCATGAGGTGATCTATGTATAAAGAACAAAGAACAAAACAGCACGGGAAACAGGCCCTTCTGCCCAATGAACCCGCGCCGCCACCTCGAGGTTCTCACTTCTACTCATTATCCCTGTCTGTGTTTATAGATCTATGGATTGAAACCAAATTTGAGACAATTTAGGGAGAATTTGTTCTGCCAATCGGCCTAAGAGCACATCTTTGGAATGTGGGAAGAAACCGGAGCACCCGGAGAAAACCCACACAAGCATGGGGAGAATGCACAAACTCCCACAGACACAGGCCCAAATCCATGTATCTGCACAGCACAGTAGTAGTCACTGAGCTGTCGTGTTGTCCATCAGATGGTCCAGGTCAAGTGTACACTAACGACGTGAAGCACTAGGATACTCTCGAAAAAAAAAAATCCAAGGGCAGCCCTCTCACGATCCATCACGTGTATACCCCTTGTTAGACAACAAGGCGGACCAAAATACTTGTAGGATAAAAACAAATACATCAATATCATCAACAATTTACACACTTCCCAGGGACTCCCAAGGCTCGTGATCCCTATTTTAGATCAGTTTTCCTCCATTTTCATGTATTTTCCTCCATATCCCTCCATTCCCATTCTGTTCATGTGTCCATCTAAGTATCTCTGAAATAACTCCAGAGTGCCTGCCTCCACCACTTTACTTGTCAGCGCGTTTCATACCTCACCACCCTCTGTGTGAAAAAACTCCCTCTAGCATCCAAATTATACCTTACCCCCTCACCCTAAGCCCGTGACCCCACATGGTATTTGAGTCCATCCTAGGAAAAAGCTTAACCCTGTTTACTCTATCTATACCCCTCATAATCTTGTACACCTCTATTAGATCTCCTCTAAATCTACGTCTTTCTAAGGAAAACAGTCCCAATTTGCCTAACCTCTCCTCGTAACTCAGACCTTCCATACCAGGCAGCATCCTGTTAAACCTCCTCTGCACTCTCTCCAGAGTCTCCACGTCCTTCCGGTAGTAAGGCGACCAGAACTGGACGCAGTATTCCAAATGAGGTCTAACCAACGTTTTATACAACTGCAACATTAAAGGCCAGCTCTTGTACTCTATACCTCTTCCTATAAAGGCTAACATACTATATGCTTTCTTCACAACCTTCTCCACTTGCTCTGCCACCTTCAGAGACTTGTTCACCTGCACCCCCCAGGTCCCTCTGCGTTTCTATACTCTTAATAGGTCTACCTTTTATCATATACCTCCCCCTACATTCTTTCTCCCGAAATGCATTACCTCACATTTATCAGGATTGAATTCCATCTGCCATCTGTCTGCACAAGCTACCAGCCTATCTATGTCCTGCTGCATCGCCTGACAATGCTCCTCACTATCCGCAAGTCCAGCCATCTTTGTATCGTCTGCAAACTTGCTGGTCACTCCACTTACTCCCTCTTCCAAGTCATTTATATATATTACAAATAGGAGAGTTCCCAGTATCGAGCCCTGCAACACAACACTAGTGACTGACCTCTAGCTAGAAAAACACCCTTCCACTATTACTCTCTGTCTCCTATTACCAAGCCAGTTACTTATCCATCTAGATACCTATCCTTGTATCCCATTAGCCTTGACCTTTTCAACTAACGCCCCATGAGGGACTTTGGCAGACGCCTTACTGAAATCCATTTAGACGACATCAACAGCTCGCCCTTTGTCAACCATTTTTGTCACCTCAAAAAATTCTACCAGATTTGTAAGGTACGACCTCCCTTTAACAAAACCATGCTGCGTATCCCTAATCAGATTGCAACGCTCTAAGTGCCTATACATCCTATCTCTAAGAATCTTGTATATTGAAAGGACAGGCTTACTGGAGTCCCACATCCTTCACTGAAAGAACAGCATCTCAATGTAATGGGGATTAAGGTAATGCTAAAGGCTGGGCACTTCGAATAAACATTAATATCTATTGAACATCCTCCCTCAGTTAGCCCAAGTCTAGCCTCACAGTATCACCATCAAAATGATACAAAGTATTTTCCCATTCTTGGAAGTGGACCTCCTTGAAGCACCTTTTCTGAAGCTGTGCTGCCGAGACTTCACTGAGGACTGCAAGGCAACTCCTGCTTCTTGGGGCTTCCCTTGTGCCTGAGATGTTGGAAAGATATTCGATAAGGCTGCACCTTCTGCCACATGTTACAGGAACAAATGCCTGCAGCTGGTATCTCATCTCAGTAAAGATATATGCTTCAGAGGTTTCATCATCTTTCACAGGATGAGGACATGGTGAGCACAATGTATAAATATTCAGAGTGAAGAGGATTGTTGAGAAGAGTAGCCACATTAGTGGTGATATGGATCCATCATAGAGGGCATTTGCCCTACAGCGTAAACATTGCTGCTCATTATTATCCACCTAGAATCTGGAGACTATGAGCACCTCATGTGTACACATGCCTTGTCCGGCCCAAGCTATGCCTTCTTCCCTGCAGACATGAAGCTCTTTCATTTTGACATCTGACAAGGACACCTGCCTTTGCAGCACCAGGTTGAGTAGGCACGGCAAAGGCTCCACAATGATCTATGACATCCTCTGAGGAGTGTACTGGAGTAATCAGTCAAATCTGTCGAGGCATCGGATCATATTTTCAAGATGCAAATACCTTCTCTCAACTAAAGTTTTTGGTCATTAGATAGGTGTCATTAGCCATGTCTTTTGTGGATAGCGTAACAGAAGAGTCAACCCTGGATGTTGTATGATCCCTCAAAGATATCTGGGATCTGTAATCTGTCAAAATGTAGGCATCATTGCAACTTCCCAGATATCTTATACAACATATACAATGTGTTTCTGGTTGTTGCATACCAGCTGCACACTGAGTGAGTGGAAGCCTTTCCTGTTGATGTATTGCACTGCCTATTGCCATTGATCTCTTACAGCCACATAAGTGCACTTGTTGGAACCTGTAAACAGCAGCACTCCTAGTGCTCTAGCTTTCAGGCTAGCTTGATTTCTAGTGAAGTGTAGGTAATTGTCGGCCTTAGTAAACCAGGCATTCGCCACTTCCTTTATGGACTTGTGGGTGTAAGCTTGAGAGGTCCTGCAGAGGTCCCTAGTGAAGCACTGGAAACAGCCACTCTCATAGAAGTTAAGGGTGGTGATGACTTTCAAAGCTGGTGGAATAGGATGGACCTGGTTTCTGTAGCATCAACTCAGAGAATGTCTCAGATGTGAGCCATCAAATCCCTGGACATGTGGAGATGTTGGTGACATTGGTTCTCGATGCACTTCTGTATAAGAAGTGCACTCTCCACCATCCTGAATGTTTCCCCTTTGCAGGGACACTGAGAAACATAGAAACACAGATAAACTACAGCCCACAAAGTTGTGCTGAACATGCCCCTACCTTAGAGATTACTAGGCTTACCTATAAGCCTCTATCTTACTAAGTTCCATGTACTTATTTAAAAGTCTCTTAAAAGACCCTATCAAATCACCGCCACCACCGGCAGCTGATTCCACACATTCACAACTCTCTGAGTGAAAAACTTACCTCTGACATCTCCTCTGTACCTACTCCCCAACACCTTAAACCTGTGTCCTCTTGTGGCAACCATTTCAGCCCTGGGAAAAAGAATGATATAATTGGGCATCAGCCTCCAAAGATTCTCTGTCTCTCACTGACTCCTGAGTGGGGGTGGATTCAAGAGCTTGATTACAATCTATTAGCCAATGCAATCCTGGGCATTGCAGTGATCACTCTCAGTGCCACAGTATGCTGCTCCCCCGCTCCTCAGCACTATTTAAGTTACCTATAGCTATGTAATGGATTTGACTAAGTGCTTAGATGTTCTGCGTTTATGTGAGGCAGTAAATTACTTATTAGTGGGCTCTATGACAACACCCTTTGGGGTACACATGGGGGCTTGGGAGTTCTCATTTCTGAACCTAGCAGTTGCAAGGTTCAAATTGGGGGTTCCAAGTGGCTTCCCCTGTTTGTCCACATGTGCACTTGCTTTTAAAATCATTATCACATTGGGGAATTGCCATGATTGGTAGAATGAGTTATTGTAGATAAACAATAATTGGTATGTACTGGAATCATTCTTGCATGAACACATTATTATATTCTAAATTAACTCAATAGTTATTGAAATGCCTCTAACATGTCTCAGCCAGGCATTCTTCGTCATGTGTTAAAGCAGATTCCAAATGCGTGCACCTTTAATCAACCTCCCAATGCTCTGATTCATTCCTACTTAAGCAGATAACCTACCTCCCCAGTAATGTTTCTTCTCAGTTTCACTTTCTGCTACACCATTATTTGAGGTTTTAAGTTGGTGGCCCTCAGGTTTTATTTCCAGGTCGGCTTCAACCGTTCTGTGTGACTGGAAATTCCTCCCATCGTCATCCTGATTAATATTCGGTTTTCCCTCCCTCCTGTCCCTCACAGTTCTCCCACTATAATTGTGGTTGGTATCACTGTGTTACTCCTGAGGTCTTTGAGGTGGATGGGCCTATGTCCCACGTACACCTTCCCAGCTTGAAGCCTACTGTATCCATCAGCTGTATTATCAGAGCACTGTCGAATTGTCATCTCTACTCAAAATGCTGGCTTTATTCTCACTCCACAATGCCTTCAGACCCCTGCTGAGGTTTTCCAGCATTTTCTGTTTTCAAAGTGTTATTTTGTTCCCAGTAATAATGGTGTCAATGCAGCCTTTTATTAATATTCTCTGAAGGGGTAGTCTGAGGTAGATGCATCACTCTATTGCATTGAGATAAACAGGTGAAAAAGAAAGAAGATTTGCACCTTGACCTGTGCTGATTTAGTTAATTTCGCAAAGGGTGTGATCACAATGCTGTAATTGGATTTGGCAAACCTTGGCTAAGCAATGAGAAACACAGCTGGGGCACTGATCTTCATTGCTATCTATCGTTGTATGTGTTGAAAAGAATGCATATTAGATGAGAATAGGTTTTGACAGGAATGTAATGCTCCATTCTTGAGCAACCAACGTACAGAGTGGTCACTGGAATGACCCTCCAGAATTGTACTCAGCATGAGAAAAAGAAGATATAGGGCCAGAATTCTCCAGCCGTTCACTCCCTGCTGCCAGCAAGGGCAGAGGAATTGGCGCTCAGCCAAGTCTCTGTTCACTGCAGTGGAATAGGAGAATCCCAGCTGCAAGTGAAGTCAGAGAATTCGGCCGATGTAGTCAACCTAATTTGAATTATATGATTATGAAATTATTTTAAGTTTTAAAGTTTACTCATTTGTTAGTCACAAGCAGGCTTAATCAACAATGCAATGAAATTACTGTGAAATTCCACTAGTTGCCATTCTCCGGTCCTTGTTTGGGTGAATGCACCTAACCAGCACATCTTTCAGACCACGGGAGGAAACCAGAGCACCCAGAGGAAACCATGCAGACACAGGGAGAATGTGCAAACTCCAAATACACAATGACACAAGCCAGGAATCAAACCTGGATCCCTGGCGCTGTGAGGCAGTAGTGCTAACCACTGCGCCACTGTGCTACCCAATGTAATCTATTCCCAGGCCAAAGACAAAACAAAGATGAAAAAAGAAATCAAATTAATATCACTTATGGACATAATTGCATAACGTTTAAAAATAGAAAATGTAGAAATATACAACTGGACCATAAATTTTGGAATAAATGGAAAGCAGAAGTTAACCTTTTATATGGAGATAGTTTTGGCAGAACCAACCTGGTCATCCTCACAACATTAATCTTTCTTCAGATGATAATCAACCTTCTTTGTATTATTTCAGTTTTCCAGCATTTGCATTTTTAGAAATCCTGTGCAGAATTCCAGTGGTTCATCAGCACCACAAGGAGGCATTCAGTGGTAGTACAGCTTTTGGAATTAAGTTTCCAAAGTACATCAAATTCTCAAAGCCGCAATGCATTTTAATTAATGCTTGCAAAACGTCAAAGATTTACACAATGACCTAAAATAAAGGGTGGCAAAGTGGTTAATTTGATTATAGGGCCACCCCGATTCTCCATAATAATAGTAGTGTGTGGGCTACATAAACTACTGATTGGAGACAAAAAGGAGTCAATAAAAAGCTAAAGTTCATCCAAGCATTCAATTAAGGTCCTTTTTTCGGATAAAACAAAATGTCCTGAATAAATTATCACAATCATGCACTTTAAGCATAAAGCTTGTCATCAATATCGGCTGAATCCAAAGTAGCAATCTGAATGTTCTATTCTTGAAATATGTAAATCATTGTTTTCCTTTCCTGTGTTTTGCTATGGACAACTAAATAATCATAGAATAGAATCATAGAATCCCTATAGTGCAGAAACAGACCATTCAGCCTATTAAGTTTTCACTGTCTCTATGCAATAGAGCTTCTTACCCAGGCCCTATCCCAGAACCTCATATACCTATACCACTAATTCCCCCTAACCTAAACATCTTGGGGCTCGAAGAGACAATTTAGTTTGGCCAATCACCCTAACCTGCACATCTTTGGACTACTGGAGGAAACCCCAGAACACCAATAGGAAATCTGCGCAGACACAGGAAGAATGTGCAAACTCAACACAGGAAGAATGTGCAAATCCAGCCCAAAGCCAGAATTGAAACTGAGTCCCCTGTGCTGTGAAGTAGCAGTGCTAACCACTGTGCCACCATGCCACCCTAGAGAGATAAGGAACTGCACTAAATTAAAAGAAAGGGCTTACAAAAATGCAAAAAAAAGCACAGATCCTACCAAAAGATACAAAGACTAGCAAAGTGCCACAAAGAGGCTTAAAACAGCCACTAAAAGGGACTCTAAAAGGAGACTTGCAAGGGACACCAAGATCAATACAAATAATTTTATATCTATATAGAGGGAAAGAGGGTGGTTAGGAACAATGTGGCACAACAATGACTGAAAGTGGGGATTGTAAGATTATGGCAGACGTGTTAAACAATTATTTTGCCTCTATATTTAGAATAGAAAAGGAAGAGAGCTTGCCCAAAGTCTTGAGGAAATTGGTTTGGATCAGGGCCTAAATAAAACTAATGTGTGTAAAACATTGATAATGAAGAAATGAATGGAACTAAAGAGTGACAAATTCCCAGGACTGATCATTTCCATCCAAAGATGTTAGAGAGAGTAAGGGAGCACTTTGTAGGTGTCCCAACTATAATCTTTCATAGTTCCTTAGATTCATTGAATCATAGAATTCCTACAGTGCAGAAGAAGATCATTTGACCTATTGAGTCTGCACTGACTGTCTCTTATCTAGGCCTTCTCTCCCATCCTATTCCCATAGCCCACATATTTATTATGGCTAATCCATCTAATCTATGTGCCTTGGGACTATGGGGAGAAACTGGAGCATCCAAAGGAAACCTTTGCAGACACAGGGAGAACATGCAAACTCCATGAATACAGTTATCCAAGGCTCAAATTGAACTTGGGTTCCTGGTACTGTGAGGCAGCAATACTAGCCATTGGAGTTGTCTCCCTGGATTGGAAAATTGCTCATGTCACTACACTTTTAAGAAGGGTGAAAGAGGATATCCAGGGAATTACAGATCAGTTCGCTTAATATCTATGGTGGGGAAATTGTTGCAGACGATAATCAAGGATAATATAACTCAGCACCTTGAAAATGTTCCGTTAATCAAAGACAGCCAGCATGGATTAATGACAGGTAGATCGTGCCTAACAAACCTCAGTGAATTTATTAAGGACATGAATAAGATGACAGGGGAGTGCTTGTAGATGTTCTTTATATTCACTGCCTGAAGGCCTTCAATAAAGTCCTACATAACAAGCTGTTAACTAAAATAGAAGCCAATGGAGTTGAGGGAAAGTACTGACATGGTTGGGAAACTGATTGAGCGGTAGGTGACAGAAGGTAGGGATAATGAGTAGGTACTCATATTGGTGGGTTGTGACCAGTGGTGTCTCACAGAGATCTGTGTTAGGACCTCAATTGTTCACATTATTTATTAAGGACTTTGAAAATGGCATAGGAAGTCAAATATCTGAATTTGCTGATGACATAAAGTTAGGTGACATTGCAGACAATGTAGGTAGCATAAAATTACAAAAGGATATTAGTAGATGAGGCAAATGGGAAAAACTGTGACAAGAGAATTTCAAGCTAAGCAAGTATGACATTATCCATTTTGGACTTAAAATAGCTAGATCAGAGTACTTTCTAGCTTTCCAAAGAGATTTGGCAGTTCAGGAGATCTTTAAAATGCCACAAATGGTGCAGAAAATAATCAAGAAGGCTAATAGAATGCAGGTCTTTATACCTAGAGAACTGGAGTATAAGGGCATAGAGGTTAAGCTGCAGCTATACAAAATCTTGGCTAGATTCTGTTTGGATCTGTGAGCAGATCTGGGCACCTCACCTTAGGTAAATATATTGGCCTTGGAGGGAGTACAGTGTACGTTTACAAGAATGATCCCTAGACTTCAGGGGTTAAGTTATGAGGAAAGATTATACATATTAGACCTGTTTTCTCTAGAATTAAGAAGGCTAAGGGATGATCTGATTGAAGGCTTCAAGATACTAACAGGAAAAGACAGGGTAGATAACAATAAAAACAGCAATCTTGCCAAAAGAATTCTAAGTGTTGAATGAGTGTGAAAATGGGAGAGTTTCAGATCCATTTCTTTGGCAAGGCCACAAAGAATCTTAAGGCACTTAAGTGCAGAAAATTTTCACAGTAACTTAATTGCAGTGTTAACGTAAGCCTACTTGTGAAACTAATAAATAAACTTTAAACTTTTGATGCACAATCTGGTTCCAACAGTAGGGGGAGGAGTAGGAGTCTGCACTCACTGGAAAACCAGACAAGACTAGAGGGTGCAACTGCGCATACACAGATCTCTCTGTTCTGTGCAGCCTCTGGCTATCTGCCACTGGAAAATGCTCACTCCCCCCTCCTATCACAGGCTACCCCAGCTAATCACCCTCTCATTCCCCTGGATATCTCCCCCGTCCTCAGCTGATGGCCCTTCTTGGTCCTATTGTTCGCAACTTTCCACCGCAAGCCAATTGCCAGTTGCAGATTGTGCAGCTCCCCTCCCATTCCCCCGCCGATCGCCAGTTATAGAGTGCATGGTCTCCTGTCTACCCACTTCCCTTAGGCCCCGCACCTTGGCACTGCCCAGTAGGCAGTGTAACGCTGGCAATGTGAGGGTGCCAGGCTGCCACTGCTGCCTACCCTGACCACCTAGTGTGCCTCAATGGTCTCTGATCTTACCAGCTAAGTTCCCACATCATGTCCCATTGATAGGGACCATACGTGAAAACCTTCACCAGTAAGAACACTAAGACAAGTGAGTTCAGACAATTGTGTCTCTGGTTTCGTAATAATATTTAAACGAGGATTTTAATCATTTTAAGTATCATAATCAGCCTTGCACCATTTCTGCGTGCAAGGCTGATCACGCTGGAAATCTGGGGATGGTGAGATAGTGAGAGATGAGAAGCAGGGAATGAACTTGCTTTTTTGCCTCTCACACATCTTACGTTGGTTGGAGATTCTAGAACTGGGGGCATAACTAAAGGTTAGGATCAGACCGTTCAGGGAAGATGTTAGGGAGCACCTCTACACAGAAAGAACGATAGAGATTTGGAACTCTCTACCACACATGGCATTTGATTCCAGATTGGTTGCTAGCTTTAAATCTGAGATAGAGAAATGTTAAGTGAAGGTATTAAGAGATATGGCCAAAGGCAGGTATATGGAATTATGCCACAGATCAGCCAAGGGTTGAATCGCCTACTCCTGTTCCTCTTACAATGAAGAACAAAAAACATATTAAGGATGAAATACTAACTACCCACAATTTTAAAATACAACAACTTATATTTGCACTGTGCCTTGAACATAATGAAACATCCAATAACTACAAAAGGTTGTGAATGTAGCTCAATCCATCAGGCAAACCAGCCTCCCATCCATTGACTCTATCTACACTTCCCACAACCTTGGCAAAGCAGCCAGCATCATTAAGTACACCATGAAACTCGGACATTCTCTCTTTCACCTTCTTCCTTCAAAAAAAGAATATAAAAATCTAAGGTCACGTACCAACCAACTCAAGAAAGGCTTCTTCCCTGCTGCTGTCAGACTTTTGAATGAACTTACCTTGCATTAAGTCGATCTTTCTCTACACACTAACTATGACTGTAACACTACATTCTGCATTCTCTTGTTTCCCTCTCTACGAACAGTATGAATTGTCTGTATAGCACACAAAAACAATACTTTTCATTGCATACTAATATATGTAACAATAATAAATCAAATCAAATCCCAAGTCACTTCATAAACAAAGTATGACATCAAGCCAGAAAAGATGATATTATGTCAGATGATCAAAGGCTTTATCAAAAAAGTGGGTTTTAAGAGTGTCTTAAAAGGGAGAAGCAAGGTAGAGAGGGACAGAGAAGTGTAGGTGGAGAATTCCAGAATTGGGGTCTAGGTAACAAAAGGCAAAGCTAACACTGGTGGAGCAGTTATGCACTGGAGGCCAGAATTAGAGGAGTGCAGATTTCTTGGAGGATTATGGGCTGGGGGAGTTTACAGAGACAGTGAGGAATAAAACCCTTGAAAGAACTGAAAACAAGGATAAGAATTTTAAATCAATACATTGCTTGATGGGGAACCAAAGTAGTCCAAAGGACACAAAGATGATAGGGGAAGTTAAGACACAGTTCTGAATGACCTCAAGTTCACGGAGTGTAGAATGTAGTAGCCAACTAGAAATGCATTGGAATAGTCGAGTCTCGATGTAACAAAGGGATATACGAGGGTTTCAGCAACAGATGAACTGAGACAGGAACAAAGTTAAGCAATGTTACTGTAAGGATATAGGTAGTGTTAGTGATGGCACAAATATGACATTGGGAGCTCATTTCAGGATCGATTGAACACACAAGTTGGAAACAGATTGACTTAATCTCAGATTGTTGCCAAGGGGAGGGATAGAAGCAATAGCTAGGGAATGGAGTTTGGAGCGGTGACCAAAAACAATGCCTTCACTTTTCCCTATAATTAATTGGAGGAATAAAAATAGATAACTTTTAGAATTTGAATGCTGGAATGAAAACACAAACCAAGAATTCAGCAGTAAGTATGAAACACTTGTACTATATATGGCTGATTGCTGATAACGATAGTATTGCAAAATAAATAGCTGAAGCATAGAATCATACAGAGAAGGCCTTTTCGCCCATTGTTCCTATGTCAGCTGTCAAAGCTCTCCATATTGCCAAAAAAATTCTCTTTTTCAAATATACATCCAATTCCCTTTTGAAAGTTGTTATTCGATATGCTTCTACTGTCTTTTATATTGTATGAGTTATATACCCTTATGTTATCATTGTCCCTGTGTCAGCAGTCAAACCTCTCCATATTGCCAACAAAATTCTCTTTTTCAAATATACTTCCAATTCCCTTTTGAAAGTTGCTATTCAATATGCTTCTACTGTCTTTTATAATTGAAAGAGTTATATAGCCTTATGTTATCTTACTAAAAACTAATAATTCCTCACAGGACTAAAATGTAAAAAAGAATAGCTTAAAATATTCAAGGGCTATAGGTCAATGTAATATTATATTTGTATTAGGTACCATTTAAAGTATTATTTAAATTGACAATTTAAAGGTATTCACTTGAATAATATTATGTTGGTCATCCCTGCCAACATATCTTTAACAACATAATTTTACAGACTGCCTTGCATAATGAGTTTAATCAGTTTATAGCTAGCAAAGGACACACCTTCATATACACCTTCCACTGTACATGTTTCAAGTCAGTTAGTCATAAAGTGACATTCTAGGCTACCTTTGGCAGAAATGCAGCAGTTAACAAATAGCTTTGGACTTCAAAATACTCTTCCAGCAACATTATCTGAAATGACCTTTACTTGTACTTGTAGGAAATCTTTGAAGGTAAGAAAAATGTCTGTGTAGGAAGTCCCTTGTGTGCAGATATGCAGTTCATTGAGCATGTATTCCAATCAGATTATGTTTTATGGTCTACTGGCGCAGTCACTTGCATGGGCCCATTGTTAAATCAGACTGACAGGCTAGGATAGTTTTAAGCCATGACATTAATGTTGAAATCATGAAGAAATCCACAGCCTTTTCAGCTTTTTCATCTGAAGCAGACAATCTCAGAATAATAAATAATATTTGCATTTATATAGTGCCTCATTGCTTTAAAACTACTGAAAATTCTGATTTTGAGCATGATCATTATTGTTAGGTAAGATGAATGTCCTTTGAAAACAAGGATAATGATAAAATATAGAGAAATGTAAATATTAGATGCAATTGGATTGGGAATGGCAGTTGAAATTGAATAAAGAAACTATTAGTGACCAGCGAAATAATCATATCACTGGACTAATAATCCAGAGATCCAAGCTATTAAGACATAGATTCAAGTCCTGCCATGACATATAGATATAGAACCCTACAGTGCAGAAAGAGATCATTCGGCCCATCGAGTTTGCATCGAACACAATCCCACCCAGGGCCTACTCCCATATCCCCACACATTATACCCACTAATCCCTCTAACCTGCGCATCCCTGGACACTAAGGGGCAATTTCTTAGCATCACCAATCAATCTAACCTGCACATTTTTGGATTGTGGGAGGAAACCGGAACACCCGGAGGAAACCTGCGCAGACACGAGGAGAACGTGCAAACTCCACACAGACAGTAACCCAAACCGGGAATTGAACCCAGCACCCTGGAACTGTGAAGCAGCAGTGCTAACCACTGTGCTACCGTGCCGCCCCTGGTGGAATTTAATTTGATTAATAAAAAATATGAGGTTCAGGTAGAGAGAAGGTTTGGAAAATTCAGTCAAACATTAAGAAGAATGTCTCACAGAAATAATTCACTGGGGCAATCTTTAATGCGGAAAGTGTTGGACTTCTGCTCCCCGCTGAACACCCTGGAAAGGAAGTCCTGCACTCTGGAGCTACTGTCTGATCAGCCGGCAAATTCGGTGGTTGGGGAGCGGCATAAAATTCACCTTCTTGTCTCAGTAGTGTTGACCGTGAGACAATCATTGATTGTCATAAAAATCCATCTGGTTCATCAATATACAATAGAGAAATAAATTTGCCATCTTACCTGATTTGGTCTCTTTATGACTCCAGATCCACAGTAATGAGGTTGACTCTTAACTGCCATTTAAGTGCTGACCTTGCTAGTGATGCCGACTGACATCCCATGAAGGATTAAAAAATCGATGTCATTATCAGGCATATAACATTCATCCCATATTCATGACCACTGATAGAAACTGGCTTTATTTATATATTTTTTGTGAATTTAAGATTATTCAAAATAAAGGATGTAAGGTAACAATACTCTTTTTGGGCACTGAATCAAAGTCACAGATCTGGTACATTACACATCCCTTTCTCTCTCGACTTAGTTCCAAAAGTGATTCTCAGTTTCAAAGTCCTGAAAGTGCTGCCCTCTCCTGCCATGGCAGGAGATATTTTGCTACTCCCCACCTCATACATTCCTCTGGAAGGTTCTGTTAATACACATTAAATTAAGTGTGGCAATTTAAGGTGAAAGTTATGAAGAGCTGGATCGCGTGTGTGCAAACAAATTTCATGCTGAACCTTTAAAGTCATCAGACAGAGAAGTATTTCATCTGAACAATTTGAACTCAAGCCTTGACCCAGCCCCTTATGGAATCAACTGTTACAGGGAAAATCCTAAAAAACCTGTAACTATTTTTCAACTTGCAGATAGAAGGTAAAATGTTTCCTTCTTCCTTCAGTTTATACCTAATGTTCCTTTGTTTCACCATTACTAAAGATCAAAGCAAATTATTTGAAGTAGAAATGTTCCTACAACAAGATCTGTATGAAAGTAAACGCAGGATTAAAATGAATCAAAAATGCTGTTTCTATCTTCTTGGGTTCTTTTGTTCAGTATTAATGAAAAATTATTACCTAACCTTCAATTATGATCATTTTTAGGTCTATATACTTACTTTACAATTTAAATCACTGTTCTAACATAAATCTATGTCTAAACATTTTAATGAATGGTGCAAGTAGCAGCCACTTCAGTAGTTCCCCCAGGAATATTCAGATACGCTGACCCAATTTTTCAGAAAGTGGAACAGTGAAAGGGACTGAAAAATTGAATTTTTAAATACGATGGCTCCCCCTAGAGCATAAATGAATCTCTGACTTTTTATGTTTCTGAGTCACATGCACAAGTTCTGGCCTTTTCCCATTTACCTTGGAAGTGATTTTGATTCACACTCTCCTTCACTGGGAATGGCAATGCATATTCAAAATCTGGAGAGTGCAATTCGCGATAGTGATTTTCCAAGTTCCGATCTGTCCAGCCCCTGACCAGTGGCGTGACCAGAAACCTGCCATGCGACTGCAGAAAGCTCATTTTAATCCATTAGCATGTTATTGGCGAGCACTCTCTCTGGGACATCGCTCCTTATCCGATACTCAGCTGGTATGATGTCACACTAATGCCATTTACAACAGCTGTACATAAGCATGAACCTGGTGACTTCACCTTCGAGGGGGATTTCGGGGGTGAGCACTTTGGATGCAGCACTGCTCAAGGGGGCACAAGAGAGGACTCGAAGGATATGATATGTTCAACGTGGAGTGGGTCAGTGGGCCCCAGAATTGCCATTTTGATGAGAGGGGTCAGTAGGTGTCACTTGCAGGCCTTACCTTCTTTTTATGTCAGCACCCTTTGCTTTAAAGAGGCTGTAAAGGTTGGTATGCAGATAATGCCTACCATGTCCTCCTTCCTAGGTTCCTGATCCATATCACAGCTGAGGGATTGCCCTTTCTTAATGGGGGCTGGCCAGAGGATGGGGGGGGACGTACCACTGCCATTCACCCACATTCTATAGGGATATGCAGTGCTTCCTCAAGCTTGGTGGCATGAAAAAATGGGGTAAAACTGAAATTTATTGATAAGCATACAAAATAAAATGGTGACCTCTGTTTATAAGTGCCTATATTCACCTGTGCCCATTAAGTGCTCATGATTTCTTAATCTTCCTGACCCTCCCACTATGTCTAGGTGAATCCCCATGATCCACAGGTGAGGTTGAGGCGGCCCTACTATGGATCCTTTTATCTGAGATGACTTCGGCGGGCATTCCCAAGGGTGCTGGCACTTGAGGGTCCAGGCTTGCATTTGGACAGCCTGGATGTTTGACTGCTGTTGTCCTCACAATCAGGGACTGGAAGTGTACCCTCCGATATGAAGATTATGAGCTTAGCCAGAGTGCAGACGTCTGCCATAGAGTGCATGTCCTGCATCAAGGTCTCCACTGTGAACGCCAACCTCGCAATGTTGACCTGGATGCTCTGCATCTCCTCGCATAAAAGTAATAATACTACTCTAGCTGGCCTTGCAACCCAAGGAGAGTTGCTGTCATCCTTTCCTGATATTCACAACTCCACCATTGCAACTGTAGCAGCTGTATGACGATTGAGCCTAGGAGCACATCATGGGCCTGGGGGTAAGCAGAGTGCTGGTTTCTGGCATTCCTCTGTGTGCTGGTGCCCTGGGATGTCCCTGTCTCTGACTGCTGTACCAATGAGTGATCCAGAATCCTGCCTAGTTATTGGACCCAGCGACATGTGAGTATCTGTGCTGGTGCCAGGCTTGGGTGACAGTTAACATAGAAAATAGAACAACACAGCACAAACAGGCCCTTCGGCCCACGAGTTGCGCCGATCACATCTACCAATCCACAGACCTATTTATAACCCCCTATCCTATTCTTTTCCATATACTCATCCAGAAGTCTCTTAAAAGACTCCAGTTAGTTTGCCTCAACAACCTCCGACGGCAGTCGTTTCCATTCACTCACCACCCTCTGAGTGAAAAACCTACCCCTGACATCTCCTTTGTATTTGCTTCCCTGCACCTTAAATCTGTGTCCTCTCGTAGTGACCATTTCAGCTCGGGGAAATAGTCTCTGAGAGTCCACCCTATCTATTCCTCTCAACATTTTATAAACCTCTATCAGGTCGCCTCTCAACCTACGTCTCTCCAGTGAGAAGAGTCCCAGCTCCCTCAACCTATCTTCATAAGGCCTGCCTCCCAATCCAGGCAGCATCCTTGTAAATCTCCTCTGAACCCTCTCAATAGCCTCTACATCCTTCCTATAATGAGGCGACCAGAACTGCGCACAATACTCCAACTGGGGTCTGACAAGAGTCTTATAGAGCTGCATCGTTACCTCCTGACTCCTAAACTCTATTCCTCGATTAATGAAGGCCAGTACACCGTACGCCTTCTTGACCACTTCCTCCACCTGCGAGGCCGATTTAAGAGTCCTATGGACCCGGACCCCGAGATCCTTCTGCTCTACAACACAGCTAAGACTCCTACCCCTTATATTGTACTCCTTCATCCCATTATTCCTGCCAAAATGGACCACTACACATTTATCTGCGTTGAAGTCCATCTGCCACTTCTCCGCCCAGTCTTGCATCCTGTCTATGTCCCGTTGCAACTTTTGGCATCCCTCCAGACCATCCACATCACCACCGATCTTTGTATCATAGAACATAGAACATAGAACATTACAGCACAGAACAGGCCCTTCGGCCTTCGATGTTGCGCCGACCAATATAAAAAGCAATGCCCCTCCAAACTAAACCATTCCCTTCTCTTCCATATACTTATCAACTAACCTCTTAAACGCCACCAAACTTGGCTCATCTACAACTGCTGCAGGCAGGGCATTCCACTCCCGAACCACCCTTGGGGTAAAGAACCTACCTCTGATATCCGTCCTATAACTATCACCCCTTAATTTAAAGCTGTGTCCCCTCGTGCTAGCTTTCTCCATCCGAGGAAAAAGGCTATCACTGTCCACCCGATCTAAACCTCTAATCATCTTATATGTTTCAATAAGGTCCCCTCTTAGCCGCCTCCTTTCTAACGAAAACAACCTCAAATCCCTCAGCCTCTCTTCATAAGACCTGCCCTCCATACCAGGCAACATCCTGGTAAACCTCCTCTGTACCCTCTCCAATGCCTCCACATCTTTCTTATAATGTGGGGACCAGAACTGCACACAATACTCCAAGTGCGGCCGCACTAGAGTTTTGTACAGTTGCAACATGACGTTGCGGCTCCGAAATTCAATCCCCCTACCAATAAAAGCCAAGACTCCATATGCCTTCCTAACAACCTTCTCGACTTGACTGCCTACTTTCAGGGATCTATGCACATACACACCAAGATCCCTCTGTTCATCTAGACTACTAAGAATCCTACCATTAGCCCTATACTCTACACATTTATTATTTCTGCCATAGTGCATTACCTCACACTTTTCCACATTAAACTCCATTTGCCACCTCTCGGCCCAGCTCTCCAAGTCCCTCTGCAAACTATAACACCCCTCTTCACTATCTACCACTCTACCAACTTTAGTGTCATATGCAAATTTACTAATCCAGTATCGTCAGCGAACTTGCTAACCCATCCCTCCACTTCCTCATCCAGGTCATTTATGAAAATGACAAACAGCAGGGGTCCCAGAACAGATCCCTGAGGCACTCCACTGGTTACCAACCTCCATGCAGAACAAGACCCATCCACAACCACTCTCTGCCTTCTGCCGGCAAGCCAGTTCTGGATCCACGAGGCCAAAGCCCCTTGGATCCCATGCCCTCTCACCTTCTCCAGAAGCCTTGCATGTGGGATCTTATCAAACGCCTTACTAAAGTCCATGTACACTACGTCCACCGCCCTTCCTTCGTCAATGTGTTCAGTCACATTTTCGAAGAACTCAACTAGGCTCGTAAGGCATGACCTGCCCTTGACAAAACCATGCTGACTATTTCTAATCAGTCCAAACTTCTCCAAATGTTCATATATCTTATCCCTCAGAAGCCTCTCCATCAGCTTACCAACCACTGAAGTCAAACTCACCGGTCGGTAATTTCCTGGACTATCCCTGTTCCTTTTCTTAAAGATAGGAACCACATCCGCAATCCTCCAATCCTCCGGAACCTCTCCCGTTTCCATGGACGACGCAAAGATCATCGCCAGGGGCTCTGCAACCACTTCCCTCACCTCCCACAATAACCTGGGGTACATCCCATCCGGTCCTGGCGACTTGTCTATCTTGATAGAATTTAACAGGTCTAACACATCCTCTTTCCTAACATCCACATACTCAACCTTTTCCGTATGCCCCAAACCTGCAGTGCAATCTCCCAGTTCACTTTCCACCGTGAATACCGAGGCAAAGTACTCGTTAAGCACCTCTGCCATTTCTTCCGGATTCACACAGATTTTTCCCCCTTCACCTTTTATAGGCCCTATCCCTTCTCTTCTCAACCTTTTACTTTTCACATATTTGTAGAAGGCCTTGGGATTCTCCTTAATCTTACCTGCCAAGGCCTTCTCATGATCCCTTCTGGCTCTCCTAATTTCCTTTTTAAGTTCCCTTCTACACACCTTATATTCCTCTAGATACCTAACATCCCCTAGCTCTCTGATCCTTTTATATCCCATTTTTTTCTTCCTAACTAGGTTCACCACTACTTTCGTGCACCACGGTTCCTGTGTCCTACCAGAACCTCCTTGACTCCTCAGAACATTGTCTTGCAGTGCCCCAGACAAACATTCCTTGAAAAACCGCCATGTTGTGATGCACGTTCCACAGTGGGTTTGGAGAAGACCCCCTTTGAACTGCTGGAATACAGAGGTTCCAGGGTCTGCAACAATGGTCTGGCCTGTTTTATGGTTGGCCTGTGAGAGAAGAGACAAAGCATCAGTGCACTACAGGGGATGTGAAAAGGACACTGATTGTTCACTTGATACTTGAGGAATGATAACATTCCTGTGGAGGATTCTTATGTTTCTCTGCTGCCCCATTTCTCTAGCAGTGCAGACACAGTCTTTCTCTCGCTGGCCAGTGAAGCCTCACTCTTCAAAACATTTAACGGTCCACAGCTGGGGCATTACTGTGTTTGGCTGTATCTGCTGATGCCTATTATGCTTGAGTTTGCCCTGCAATGACACAATGAGGAAAACTGTAGATGGGAATGTTGATATTTAAAATAGTGATGAGGTGTGGCAGGCATAGGGCTTGGCTGGGAGCTGAGTGCGAGGAGCTTCGCAGCTGCTGGGGAACATGGTGATTGTGGAGGGAGGGGTGGGGTGGACCTGGTGTCTGGTGTTGGCAAAGGCCAAGGTGGCTGAGTAACAGAAAGGGTTGAGGGGCATATAAGGGGGCAGTGGGAGACAGAGGGTGATTCACTTACCTGTCTGAGCAAAGAAGATCATTCATCTTCTTCCAACACTGCTGTCCATTTCTCTTCTGGTCAGTGCAAATCCACTCCAGGGCTGCCATTGAATCCCAGGGGGGGAATGGTGACCCTGATGACAGCCATCACCTGGAACACGGGTACAGCTGTTACCCTCCTCTCTGCCACTCCATCGGGCAGTCTGCTGAGAGTCCTCTCCATGGAGCATGGTGTTGACTCTTTGGCTACCATCCCCTGCAGTTGTTGTGACACAAGTCCTGGAAGCCATTTATATGGAGCTTCTCAGTGCTAACAGTAATAAAGTCCTTAGGGTGGGCGACTCAGAGAGAATGTGCCACTGAAGCAGCATGAAACTTGGGGAATAAAAACTAACACTAATGAGTTGTAACATTCGGCCTGAAAATATGTTGGTGCCATCACCAGCCAACACTCCATTTTTCTTGGCAAAACCAATACTGCCATTTTTTTGGTCAGATTTCACCACGTGTGAATCATCCAATCATTCTGGCAGAATTACTAGAGCAGTCTTGTCAGAAAGTTAACAAATTCAACAGCACAGAAGTAGTACAGAGGATTTATTCACCAATAAGCACATGAGAAATTTAGGAAATTGGATGGGTTTGGATAACAAAGTAGATTACTGCTTAAAAGTCCAAATGCAAAGAATGAAGGAAGACTTCATCCTTAGGGAGTATCAAATAACAACTAATTAACAAATAAACATTTATCATTGATTTCCATAGCAAATTGGAAGAAAGAAACATCATATTTATTTATTTCAAATCCCTCATCCTGCCCATCACTGAGACATTTGAATTGCATCCAGATAATATTCGCTGTCTTCATGCCCAAAGTTACAGAGACTTTCAGTCTCAACGTTCTCAATGGCATCCTTGTCAGCTTCATAATCTCCACCCTATTTATCCAGGCCACCTCCACAAGCATTCTTCCAGCTCTAAATTCTGATTGTTTGTTATCCCTGTTCTTTCTGACCTTCCCTAATACTTACCCTTTTAGTATATTGATTTAAAACTCTCATTGTACTTGCGCTCTTATTGTACCCTATCATCTGCAATCTCCTCCAGCCTTACATCCCACTAACTAACCCTCACTTATCTGAATCTGCACTACTGTTACCTGTTGTCCAGCAGTCAGGTAAAGTCCATGATGAAAGTTAAGTTCGCTGGAATGCGAGCTCTGTTGTTAATCCATCCTTAAACAAAAGGATGTGTGAATTTCCTGGCAGACTATGAAAGTCAATTTTTAATTAGGTATTTGCTTGCGACTAAGAACAGTCTGGGACTCAAAAATGACAATATGACATGGCTTAGAGTGATCATTTTCTCAGACTGTTCAACACTTTAAGGTATTGTCTGAAATTTTTTAACATTTGGACCATGACAAGCCTCTATCAAATGGGAGAAAAAATTGGAATCCCTGATTTTTTTTTGTCTTCCTTGGGAAGAAAAAGTAAAATGTACACATTCATTTCATCATGCACTGGCTTTCAGATTTATTAATCTGATATGGCTCCAGTCCTCTGTTCCATTCATTTTCCTTAGAAATCCTCAGTTCCACGTCATCTGATAAATATTTATCATAGAAATATAATCATAGAAACCCTACAATAAAGAAGGAGGCCATTCAGCCCAATGAGAATGCACTGACCACTATTCCACCCAGGCCATACCCCTATATCTGTACATATTTTATCTACTAATCCTCTAACCTATGCATCTACAGTCAATTTAGTATGGCCAATCTACGTAACCCACAAATCTTTGGACTGTGGTAGGAAACCAGAGCACCCGGAGGAAACACACGCAGACACGAGGAGAATGTGCCAACTCCACACAGACAGTGACCCAAGCTGGGAATTGAACCTAAGTCGCTGAAGCTGTGAAGCAGCAATGCTAACCACTGTGCTACCATGCTGCTCAGTATTAATTTATTAATATCAGCGCACATGGATTTGGGAACAGTAAGTCTCCAGACATATGATTCTCAAGACAGCAGGAAAGTTCAAAATCCATTTTGGTTCTGAGGGATGGTTCAAATATCATAATGTTGAATTCTGTTTAGAAACTTATAATATATAAATTATTCAACTGCTTTATAGTGGTGACTACAACGCTTTTAATTCTTTTGCACAACCCAGGAGTTTGCTAATTTAGATTCTGATCCACTGATTTCTATCTCTAAAGTAATGGTGTAGTGTGTATTGATTATAGCCTCCTTGAGGATTCTGGATTTTACACCTGCTCTCCTGTCAGTGACCTTGGAAATTGACCTGTTGGGTTCAAATGAATTTACGTTTTGAATCTGATCCTGTGTTGGCTCTTTGGTCAATCCTGCATTCGCTACACCTTGCACTTCACTTGTGGCTTTCACAAGTATGATTTGCATTCAGGGGAATGGACTGCCCATTTTTTGTACTTTGGGGATGGGACGGTCCCCAATCTCCTCCATGTCCTGTGGTGTCCTACTGTCCATAGGTAGCTGGCCAACCTATGCTGCACTGCCCTGTGGCTTTTTGAATGGGTGAGTGTGATAACTTCAGCCAGACTAATGAGGTTGGCTTGTTAGAGTATGAGCTACACGATGAGTCTTGGCGCAGGGAGAGGTGTGGGTGGGGATGGTGACCTTCTTGTGAACCTGGGCCAGTGAGACGTGCCATCAATAAGTCCAGGCAGCAGGCGATTGATGGGGTCATCCATCCCGACTGTCTGCCCCCTCTATTGCGGCTACATTTGCAGCCAGGTGTCCCTGGAGAGGGAGCAAGCAGTGTCCACGGGCACAGTTAATGCCTTCCGCACCCACTGGGCACCGCAGGGTCTGGGGTGTATTACACATCTAACAATCACATTTTGATTTAATGTTTTAAGTTTCCTTCAGACTTTGTTTTTGTTTGGGTCATTCCCCTCTTCCATTTTGGGGGGCTACCCCTTTTAATTTGTCCCTAAGTTAATTTGAGCTCGTTTTACTTGTTAGGTACATGAAAGAACTACCTGATGAGTCTTAATTGATGGTTAAATCAGGGAGCCTCATGGTCCCTTTTTCATACAGGTGTATCAGACTCCAAGCCTGCATTCAGCAGGGACCAATTGGAGAGCTGTGTACGGATGTACGGTGTAAATAAAGTAACTTGGTGACAGGACTTTTGCATCTGTAGAGTTATTACATTGAGGTGTCTCCCACATTTTCTGGTTTAGGAAATTTCTCTGTCTCCATTTAAACCTGAAAAGATATCTATTAACAAGACTTCGGGGTCAGCATCTTTGTTCATTTCAGATTCCATGGTCTAATCCTTAGTCTCTGGAAAGGCCGCTGATTTTACTTCCCTAATAATTATTGGGCATTTTGCCAACACCCCCACACCACCCCCCCCCCCCCCCCCCTCCCCCTCCCCCAACCCCGTGTAAGATGTTGCGGACCCCTTCAGCTCTGCAGTGGAACATGGATTGTATTTGACCCTCTGGCACAGTATCTTTAGTTGATGGCAGCTGCCTAGGCACTAAATTCTAAATTCTCTCTCCACATCTTCTTGCCATTTTAACACTCTCTGCCTATTTATATATTCCCTACAGCCTACCTTCTTGACTCAGCATCTTGTTTTACAATCTCCTCAGACAGCTTTTGTTTGAAAATGCTCCTATGAAGCAACTTGCAACATTATATAGCTCAAATGAGCTATATAAAGGCAAACTGTTGTTGCATTCAGGAATTGTCTTTTAAATTCCTCACTGAATGCCTCCAATCTTCAAAATCCTTCTGAAATCCTATCTCTTCAAGCATGCCTCTGACTGCCTTCCTGTTGTGTCTGATTGCCCAAGTTATGGAATGTAGGATAGGAGTGTCAACAATGGTTAGATGATTTCCTGAAAGTTTCAACACGATTTCAAACGTTGAAACAGTCAAACACACCTTTTTCATCTTCAATATTTTATAACTAATAAATTGAATTATTTAAAGAAATTGAAAAGATGTTATCTTTAATGCCCACTTTGGTTTTTCTCTTTGATTGATGTCAGCAGTGTTGAGGAGATTAATATTTAATTTCCAAAGCCTCCAGGACCATCCTGATTTTGGACATTTTACTCTGCAATATTAGTGCAAGTTGCTGTAACTGTATCCCTCTTGTAATAACTTTGTTTCTGGTCAAGTTCAGGAAGTTCTCTAACTGCTCCCTCTGTACTGGAGATATTTATATGATTCACAGCTGTATGTGGTTAGTTAAAATAGCCAAAAAGAAATGAGGAGCACATGTTTCTTGTGCTCTGAAATCTTTTCCAGTGACTGGCTTATATAACAAACCTCTCTGTAATGTTAGCCATATTTATTGGCATATGTCATTCAGGGGTTTTACGTCGAATATTAATTAAATTGATTTATTTACTGTTCACTGTCATTTTAATGTTGTATTATACCTAAAATTTTACTTATTCATACTGGATTTAGTATTTGCAGGTCCATTTATCACAAATTACTAGAGGTCACTCTACCCCTCCAAATGGAATAATTTGGCTGTGGCTCAAGCTTTCAGCAGTTGGCAAAGATTTCAATCTCAGGTTGGAAGGTCTGGCTTGGACATTTTATGTAATATATAGCAAGATCTGTATTTTGTTATAGCACTTTCTCCGTGGGGCAGGTGTAAATAAACTTTTCAATAATGCTGCCTGCAGTCAAAGTTTTGTTAATTCCACGTCCAGATGCGGCAAGGCCTGGACAGTATCCAGGCTTCAGCTGACAAGTGGCAAATAACATTTGCATCACACAAATGTCAGGGAATGACTATTTCCGACAGGAGAGAATCTAACCATCAGCCCTTGACATTCAATGGCGTTACCATCACTGAATCCCCCACAATCATAATGTACTTGGGGTTACCATTGACTAGAAACTGAACTAGCCATATAAATACTGTAGCTACAAGAGCAGGTCAGAGGCTAGGGATCCAGCAGTGAGTAATTCACTTCCTGACTCCTTAAAACCTGTCCACAACCTACAAGGCACAAGTCAGAAATGTAATGGAATACTCTCCCCTTGCCTGGATGATTGTAGCTCCAATAACACTCAAGAAGCTCGACATCACCCAAGACAAAGCAGCCTGCTTGCTTGATATCCCATCCACAAATATTCACATGATACATAGTGGCAGCAGTGTGTATCATCTACAAGACATACTGCAGGAACTCAGCAAGGCTCCTTAGAAAGCAGCTTCCAAATCCATGACCACTGCCATCTTGAAGGGCAATGGTAGCAGATACATGGAAACACCATCACCTTGAAGTTCCTCTGCAAAGTGGCCACTATCCTGACTTGAAAATATATTGCTGCTCTTTCAGAGTGACTAGGTCAAAATCCTGGAACTCCCTCCCTATCAGCACTGTGGGTATAACTGCAATGATGTGGAGATGCTGGCGTTGGACTGGGGTAAACATAGTAAGAAATCTCACAACACCAGGTTAAAGTCCAACAGTCCTGTAAAGTCCTGTTGGACTTTAACCTGGTGTTGTGAAGCTTCTTACTGGGTATATCTGCAACACATGGATTGCAGCTGTTTAAGAAGGCATCTCATCATCATCCTTGAGGCCATAACATGATAGAATTTTTTTATCAAGTTGGAAAGTGAAGTAGTTGATTCAGAGACTAGGGTGTGAATTTTAATAAAGGAAACTATGAAGATATGAGGTCTTGATAGATTGGGAGAATTACTTAAAGGGATGACAATGGATAGGCAATGGCCTATTGAGGAACATTCAATGGGAGAATTGCAGCAACTGTTCATTCCTGTCTGGCACAAAAGCAAGATGGATGAGAGTGTCAATCCATGGCTTACAAAGGAAATTAGAGAGAGTATCCAATCCAAAGAAGAAGTATACAGATTGGCCAAGAAAAATAATATGTCTAAGGATTGGGAGCAGTTTAAAATTCATCAAAGAAGTGCCAAAGGAATTAATATGAAGGGAAAAATACAGTATGAAAATAAGCTTGCAGGGAACATAAAGAGTGACACTAAGGGCCCGAATTTATCATGAAGTTGTGCCCGTTTTTGGGTGCAAAAACTTGGTAAAGTTGGGTGTGAGGCGAGTAGCACCATTTCCCCCTTTACTGAGGCCTGAAATTGGCTACGATCGGATCTTACCCAAAACGGCGCAATGGCCATTTATGATAAATTCAGGCCCTTAGTGTCAGTCTTTATGTTCCCTGGCTAGGTTAGGATAGTTTTTGCTGTTGTTGATTCACCCACTCTGCTAACCCGTCAAGATCATACTGAAGGATTTCTGCATCATCGTCACAGTTCACCCTCCAACACAACTTGGTATCATCTGCAAACTCTGAGATGTTACATCATGTTCCCTCATCCAAATCATGAATATATATTGTGAACAGTTAGGGTTCCAGCATGGATCCCTGTGGCACAGAGTTACTGCCTGTCAATTTGAAAAGGATCCATTGATTCTTACTCTTTATTTCAAAGAACAAAGACAATTACAGTACAGGAACAGGCCCTTCGGCCCTCCAACCCGCCATCAATCATGCTGCCCAATTTAACTGAAACCCACTACCCTTCCAGGAACTACATCCCTCTATTCCCATCCTGTTCATGTACTTGTCAAGATGCATCTTAAAAGTCCATACCATACCCACTTCCACTACTTCCCCAGCAAGGAGTTCCAGGCACCCACTACTTTCTGTGTAAAAAATCTGTCTCGTACATCTTGTCCCTTGCACCTTAAACCTATGTCACCTAGTAATTGACCCTTACACCCTGGGAAAAAGGTGGAGTTCAGATGAATGGGGGGGTGTCATAGAGACTTATAAGATTCTAACAGGACTATACAGGGTAGATGCAGGGAGGGTATTCATGATGGTGGGGAAGGCCAGAACCAGGGATTATGGTCTGAGGATTTGGGGTAGACCATTTAAGATGTAGACCCAAAGAGTGGAGAGCCTGTGAAATTCATTACACAGGAATTGATAATGCTAAAACATTGAATGTATTCAAGAAGTGATTAGAGATACCACTTGGGGCAAATTGGGAGGAAGCAGGATTAGGCTATTGGGTTGGATAATCAGCCAGGCTTGTAATGAATGCAGAACAGGCTTGAAAGGCCAAATGGCCTCCTCCCATTGCTATCTTCTGTGTTAACTGGGGATGGGTAATAATTGCTGGTCTAGCCAGTGAAGCCACATTCCATGAATGAATTAAAAAAAAATCCCTTAGTCATCAAAGAATCACAGAATATTAAGAGAAATGTTGCCTTTTTTACTTTAAAAAATGGACTTTGCTGAGCCAAAAGTTAGATGCAGCAAGTCATATAATTCACAACTTGGCTACAGTTTCTGGAAATTTCCAACAGCTGTTACAGGACAAAAAACTCTGATCCTCATCGAATCTCATACACCACATTGTGAGGACACATTATAATTACCTCGGTATGGGCAATAAATGCTGATCTCACCAGTGACACCACTTTGTGTAAAATTAATTTAAAAGTGGAACCAGCAGATGATCCATCCCTCCATCCAAAGGGGAGCCATCAAAAGTTGTTATATTTGTAGAGTGCCAAAAGCACCAATTGTCTTCTAAGATGAATGATGGATCTTGATCAAAAACTGCTCATTAATGGGCAACATCACATGATCTAAGCTTCTAAGCCTTTGAAAAGTTATAATATTACAATTTCAGGCTCACAAGTCAGTCTGCTATTTATACTCCAGTCTACAAACATAAAAGCAGGACTCCAGGCTGACAACAATCTGCATCAAATCTAAGTCTTCTCAACCTTGTTTCTCTGAAAGATTGCTGCCAGTGACTGCTGAGCAGACCAAGTGTCTGCATACCAATCTCATCTTGCTGCGTCATCATCAACTCTAAAAGAAATCCTGCTTCAGCTAGGGGAACACTGTGACGGAACCCTCTCTAGATTCTGACTTTCTGGATGTTAGCAATTACGTGAACTAATATCCACATCTGTGGTGCTTTTTCTTTAAAGTTATTTACTGTTGTAAAAAATTCTTCTTTCCTATCTGGTTATTGTGTGCTTATAATATGTATGTAGGTGCAATCATTTTCCAGGTTTGAATGTATAAAGAACAAAAGAACAAAGAACAAAACAGCACAGGAAACAGGCCCTTCGGCCCAACGAGCCCGTGCCGCTGCCCCGATGTTCCCACCTCTACCCGCGATCCCTGTCCATGTTTATAGATCTATGGATTAAAAACCAAATTTGAGACAATTTAGGGACAATTTGTTTTGCCAATTAGCCTAAGAGCACATCTTTGGGATGTGGGAGGAAACCGGAGCACCTGGAGAAAACCCACGCAAGCGTCACAGGCCCAAATCCATGTATCTGCACATAAATAAACTTCTGATTTAACCTTAAAGAGAGTTTGCTGCAGGTCGCTTTAAGAATTCATTCACAATCAGAGGTTTTGGAGAAATATGCCCCTATTGCAAAAATTAAAATACCTCTACTTAAGGACAGATGGCAAGAAAATAACAAAATTCAGTTTTGTCTTACACTCCTGTCTGTAATAGTTAGTCCTTCTAAGTATAATACATAACAACAGAAAGATGATGATCTATGATTGATCAAGTGTTGAGTGGACTTTGAGCAAGGAGAACCAAATAGTAGTAGATATCTTAAATCATAAGTCAGCAGATCATATAATGTGGACATCCTTTCGAGATTTCTCGTGAAAACTGTTCTACTTCTAGCCACTGAGCTACCAATAAATTACTTCACATCTATAACTGACATGTCAGTGCTTCACAGAGAAATTAGTGAAGAAATTCACAAGAATATGATGCCCAAAGTGTTCAATTATATCATGAATGGCCAGCCAAAAGAGTGGGGTGAACACAGGGCAGGGCAGAGGAATGGTATGGTAGGGGATTTGGAGGAATGTGGGGGTGTGGGGTGGTGTGTGGGGTGAGGGAGGTGGGGGTAGTGGTTCTGGTTGGGAGATGTGGCGGGTGAAGAGGAGTGTGTTGGGGGGGTTGAGGACTAGTGGGGGGGGGGTCGGGATGTGGGTGTGTTTGGAGGAGGGGTGGGTGTGTTTGAGAACATGGGGGGGTCAGGGTGTGGGTGTGTTGGGTAGTGAGGAGTTAGTGAGGGGGTCGAGTGTGGGTGTGTTGGGGAGTTGAGGAGTGAGTGTGTTGGGAGTGGTCAGGGTGTGGGTGTATTTAGGGGAATCAGAGTGTGGGTGTTTTGGCGGAGTGAGAAGTGGGTGTGTTTGGGGGGAGTTGGGCATGGGTGTATTAGGGGTGGGTGTGTTGGGGGTATGTGGAGTGGGTAAGGGGTTGGGGTGTTTGGGGGGGGTCGCCAGTTTTTTTTCTACCACAATCTAAAAGACCAAAATAAGAAGAAGATAATTTTCCTTCTACCTCCAGCCAAAGTATCAGGGGGCCAGAAAGAAAGTACACCAAGGTTAGATAGTCACGTCTATCAGCTGCTGGAGTTGTGGGATGAAGATTGTAGAAGGGTCACCAGGTTGATACCCAGAGATGAAGGGAACTCATGAGGAGAGATTGAGTAGATTGGGACTGTACTGGTTGGAGTTTAGAAGGCTGAGGGGTGATTTTATAAAGACAGATAAGATAATGGAGGGGCTCGTTAAGATAGAGGTAGAGAGAATCTTTCCACTTAGAAAGGAATCCAGAACTAAAGGGCAAAATAGGGAGGGGAGGGAAGTTTAGAACAGAGTTGAGATGATGCATCTCTGGAATTCTCTGCCTGTTGAAGTGGTAGAGGCTACCTCGTTGAATATGTTTAAGTCACAGGTAGATAGTTTTCTGATTGAAACGGGAATTAAGGGTTATGAGGGCAGGCGGGAAAGTGGAACAGATCCACTTCAGATCAGCCATGATCTTATTGAATGGCAGGGCAGGCTCGAGGGGCTAGATGCCTACTCCTGCTCCTATTTCTTATGTTCTTATGTTCTTAAGATTTCCAGTGGTTAAAACCCATAAAAGGTTACGCCAGTACATAGGTTTACCCTTTGGAGTCCCATCAGCCTGTCCCATTCACCAGCATATGATGGAAAGTTTTTTTGCTGGGCTATGCTAACATAGTGGTGTATCTTAATGATCTCCGAATTACAGGAGCCTCACCTGAGGAAACACAGGGCAAATTTGGAGGAGGTTCTAAGAAGTTTTAAAGAAATGGACATCTGTTTAAAATGAGAGAAATATACTTTCCAGCTGTTAAGTTCCTGGGATTCAGGGTAGATGCTGAATGCCTATTGCCTTTGGAGGACAAATTAAAGCCATTAAGGAAGTACCACAATCTAAAAATGTATTTGAGTTAAAATCATTCCTAGGAATGGTGAATTACGACAGCAGATTCTTACTACAATTTTAGTCCCACTGCACTGGCTTTTGAAGAAACATTAGTGATTGAAATGGCAAAAAGCACAAAAACAGTGGTTTGTAGAAGTAAAGCAAGCCTTCCAGTCATCAGTACTGTTCGCACACTTTGATCCAATCAAGCTTTTGGTAGTTACCTGTGATGCATCACCATCTGGAATGGGAGCTGTCTTGTCCTATAAGATGTCAGAAGGAGATGTGGGGCCAATTGTATTGCTGTCAGATGTTGAGGAAATGTATTTTCAGATTGATAAAGTCTGGAGGTAATTTGTGCAGTGAAGATCCTTCATCAATATGTGTGGTAGACATTTCACCATTGTAACAGATCACAAACCATTGCTGGGTTTATTCTGAGAGGATAAGAGTGTGCAAAGGTGGGCTCTATTGCTAGCTGTGCAAAGCTACACTATCCAGCTTTGGTCAGGAATGGAAATATTGAATGTGGATGTGCTGAACTGCTCACCACCGCCTCTTTGATGACTCTTGTTATGCACTCTTCACAACTGAATTTCCTACCTGTATTTTGTGTCAACAGCAAAATGTAACAACCGTACATCTGGTCCCTTCATCTAAGGGGTATAAATTGCTTTGATAAGGGTTGTAAGTTTTTGAGGCCACAGCACTGATACCTGTGGTACTCCACCATCAAATCCAGATGAACTTAATCTTAAGGTCTGAAAAAATGTGATTGTTGAGATAGTTGAGAAAAACACATTGGTTTTAATTTTCCCAAATTCCCTAGATTCTGAAAAGGTCCCATCAGATTGGAAAATAGTGAATCTAACTTCTGTATTTGAGAAAGGGAGGAGATGGAATGCAGGAAACTGCAGGCCAGTTAGATCAATGACTGTCATAGAGAAATTGCTGGAATGTATTATTAAGATGATTATAGTGAGAAACTTAGAAAATTTCAATACAATCAGGCAGTGTCAACAGCCAGAATTCTTCCAAAAAAAATCGAAGTGTCGCATGCACGTCAAAACTGGAGTAACTCACTCCTTTCTTTTCAGTGGGAGTTCAGAGAAGAATCTTCCACACTCTGTCCACTGCAGAGGCCATCAATGTGAATATCATTAAATTTTAGGGGTGGGTTCTATCCCCACTAGAGAGGCTGAAATCAGTGTGCTGAGTGGACCACTGACCCCTCCCCCCAGCACTCACTGCTGGCCTCTCTCGTTCCCCCACTGATCCCAAGAATAACAAAAATAACAAACAGTACAGCACAGGAAACAGGCCCTTTGGCCCTCCAAGCCTGTGCTGTTCATTGGCCCAATTAGACCAATCATTTGTATCCCTCCATTCCCAGTCTGCTTATGTGACTATCTAGATCAAGACTATCTAGTCTTGCCAGCGTGTCTGCCTCCACCACCCTACCTGACAGTGCATTCCAGACCCCCACCACCCTTTGCGTAAAAGACGTCCATCTGATTTCCAAGTTATACCTCTCCCCTCTCACCTTGAGCTCGTGACCTCACATGTTCGTCACCTCCGACCTGGGAAAAAGTTTCCCACTATTCACTCTATCTATACCCTTCATAATTTTGTACACCTCTGTTAGGTCTCTCTTCATTCTCTGTCTTTTCAGGGAGAACAACCCCAGTCTACCCATTCTCTCCTCAATCCCAACTGCAAAGTGGCAGTAGGACCCCTACCCCCCACCAATTGTGCCCTAGGCACTACCCATGCCCAATGGGCAGTGCCAAAGTACTCTCTGGGCATTGGCACTTTGCTTCTTGGGCAGTGCTATGGGGCATAGTTTGCTGCTGTCTAGAGTGCCAATGCCCAGGGGACAAACTCCTGGCACCTAATCCTCTTGGGGGGGGGCCTGACTTTCCCCCTCCTTCACTCCAGCAGGGTTGAGCCATTAGCTCCCTGTTAGTGGGGAGTTACCCCGGATGGGGGAAAGTTTAGCAGATCTGGAGACTTCAGTCCTGGGCCTGATAATCATATTTAATTTGCATTTATAGTAATATTTAAATAACTTCTGCACTCCTCACCAGTTTCTGGCACAGAACAGTGCTGGAAATATGGCACTGAGAAATACTATTGGAGTGGAAAGCATGCATGAATCCTGCCATCGTCCACCACAAGATTCTCCTGGCCCAATGCACTAAAAAACTAGCACGACGGAATAGGGGCATCGCAGGCGACATGATTTTGTGCAAGGAAATCATGTTTGACTAATTTGCTGGAGTTCTTTGAAGTAGTAAGCAATGTGGATGAAAGGGAACCCATCGATGTGCTGTACTTTGATTTCCAGAAGGCACTTGACAAAGTACCACACACAAAGTAAGAGCTCATGGTGTGGGGATTGGCATATGGAGTGGGACATGAACTCACTATCTTAGATTCAAAGATGATAGTAGTACCAGCTGAGGCACGACTCTCCCTAAAAGGTTATTGAGTGCAGAGCAGAAGAGGACAAGAGCAGGTGTGAAAGTTCATGGTCATCTGGTGAACAAGAGACGCGACATGTGAGCTAAGGTCTCAACTCTGACAGCGGCTGGGGTAAGGGTGAGCTGCTAAAAGTTCCACTTTTCCTGAAGCACTTGCATTGGCAGTTGCAGTCTGTGAAAGGAAGGAGCGAGAGAGTGAGTACGCTAGATAGGGCTCTGAAGGGCATTAATCCAGGCTTTTGCCTGGGATCACTCTGATTCTACAGATGCCAACTCTGACTGTGCAAGTTGCCAAAGTATCAGATTCCAGAATCAGGGCATTCCTTCCCTGAAGGATGCTGGGATGGTAATAATACTCAAGACCTAATGAAAAGAAACAGAATTTAATTCACATACTGCTGGCATGTCTCCAGAATTCGACAATTCCAGATGAGGATAGAAAAAAAATGAAAGAAGGATTGCATGAAATACAGCCAATCCTGGGATATTTGATTCATTTGGTTTACTACATATACCATGACTATCCCAGCTGATGCAATGTCTCAAAATGTCCCTAATTTTCTAGATTCAGTTTATGTTGGAATGTGTATTACTTCTCTTCCCATGAAAACCAAATTAATGCCAAAGAAAACAAAATCTTTTTCACCATTTTAGCCTTTTCTGTAAACAATATTTTAGTTTGAAGTGGTATTAACATATCTGGGGAGTGAGGCAGAGCCAGATGCTCTGGAAGAAGCTTT
Source organism: Sphyrna mokarran (assembly GCA_024679065.1). NCBI lineage: Eukaryota > Metazoa > Chordata > Chondrichthyes > Carcharhiniformes > Carcharhinidae > Sphyrna > Sphyrna mokarran. The sequence continues at coordinate 131,519,018 of JAGIQG010000001.1, forward strand.
ATTCATATGATGCTGAAGTATTCTTGTTCCACACTGGGTTGAGTAACTTCCTCTGATTTCAGCAAACACTAATTAAATACAATGCTTAAATGTCATAAAGGGATGGAATCAAATAAATAAATATTCAAATTACCTATTCTTATCTTGAGAAAGGGTGAGATCCCTTTCTAAAAATGAATGCTTCAGTTTCTGTCATTTAGCTAAAGGTGGAATGAATGACACCAGTTGTTTTAACAGCATCTTTTTATCTCTGCACTAAGTTGAGTCTAATACAGCAAAATGAGATGACAGGTGTCACAACAACCATCAGAGAAAAGAGGCTAATTGAAAGGAATGCCAGCTCTGGTTCCTGTTACAATCTCCGTAGAGACCGATTACGTTTAAGCACTTTGACAGGATGAATAGAAAAACATTTAAAATGAAGAGAGAATGTTGAATGCTATGGTGCAGAGAAACCTGGATATCCTTAGACATGAATCATAAAGTATCAGTGTGTAGGTACAGCAATTGGGAAGGCAAATGAATGTTGGTCTTTATTGCAAGGAGGATGGAGTACAGAAGGAGGTTTTGCTACAACTGGACAGCTTAGTTAAGACAGCACTGTGTGTAGTTTTGGTAACCTTACTTAAGGAGGGACACACTTGCATGGAAGGCAGTTCAAAGAAGATTTGCCATGCTGACTGTCGGGATGAAGAGGTTTATTTTATGAGGGGAGGTTGGGAAGCTGAGCCAATATTTAGTGGAGTTTAGAAAAATGAGAGATGATCTTATTGATACACAAAGGGTTCTGAGGGAGCTTGACAGGGTAAATGCTGAGAGGATATTCCTCTCGTAGGGAAATGTAGATCAAGAGGGCATGATTTCAAAATAAGGAGTCTCCTATTTAAGATGGAAAATAGCAGGAATTTTCCCTTTTGAGAGTTGTTAATGTTTGGAGTTCTCCTCAGAGATCAATAAAGGCTGGATCATTGGACACATAGGAAACTGAATTGCTTAGTGCTTTTGATTGCTAAGTTAAATATTATGATGGATAGACCCAGAAAGTTGAGTTTACAGTACAATTAGATTAGTAATGATTTACTTGAATGACGGAATAGACTCCTGGAGCCCAAAATGACTTATTCCTGATCCTGTTGAAATTTCAGTAATAGCTGGAAGAATGACATGGCTAGATTGCATGTTTTAAAACTTCTATGGTAACAAATTACTCCTACTGACTAAACATTACTTTCTTTCTGTAGGCAACTTACACTGTAACTATAGAAAATATTTCCCTTGTATGCTTAGCATCCATTGAGCTCCCCATAAAATTACAGTCCGCTTAGCAAACAGTCCACAGCTGCTCCCAGATTTCAAGGAGTTCCAGTTTCACCACTTCACTGAGCAGTAATTTTGAGTGCTCATTTCTACGCACTTTCCTCAGTTCTGGGGACTTTCTTAAATCTACCACCAGCAGTAAAGTTTATTCTGGTTATCATTCTTGTGTCCCATGCCCTCCCACACCTGAATGTAACTCCCAGAAGACTGAAGGATGCACTTCTTTGGCTAAAGACCATCTGCCTCCTGCATCTGACTGCAGCAGCTCACCAAACCAAAGCAGTATTTTCTCTGCACGGAACTTCTGTAGTCTGTGATAATCATTGGTTTGTAGGCAACCTTGATTGCAAATTGGCTCTCTCTCCTTTGGCAATGTGCATTGAGGTAGAAACACTGATTAACTATCTCTAACTCCAAATTCCTTTCATCTTGGAAGTAAATGGATGATTGTTTGCAGCCCTGTAACACCTTACTGGGTCTTTGGGAAGCTCAAAGTTTACACATTGTAAACTCTGAGATTGCTGTCATTGCCTCCAGCAGTAAATACCTGTGCCACCTTCTCAGAAAACAATATAAGTCTTTCTTTAATTTCTAACAATCAAACCAGTCAAGTTCACTGTTAGGCAGTCTGCAGAAGAGGTTATTTGACCTCTTACTTATCTTGGATTTAAAGCTACAATCCCAAAGTATATTAATCTTGTAAATTGTTACATTTCATTGGACATAAACATTCCGTACACAACTTTCCTATGTATTTATCATTAATTTTTTAAATCTGATTCAATTTGTATGTTCAAGAAGTACAAAAAATAAGATATGTAGGCTGTTTTTCAGAAGCTGGTCACTTACATGGGCACATTGATATAATGTAAGTTACGTACAGTGTTACATTAAGCTAGTTTCTATAAATCTGTTCTGGGAGAGTTTGAAACTTTAGATTGCATCTGGTCAGTACAAATCTATCACTGGTATTGCTTAATGTTGGTTCTAGAAATGAAACTATCCCATATGTGTGAAGTTATTGATTATTTCTTTATGAACATAATTGCAAAGAAAAAAGCAATAATTCTAGAGAGTGAACAAAAAATGTGTATTTGATTCTCAAGAATAGGATTAAAGGTTATTTCTGCCTTTCAGCATGAACAGAAATATGAATGCAACCAATATGAAATTAAAAACTCTACTAACGTCGAAGGTAAGAAATGAATGCCCTGTAGTTCCTTTTATATCAGGTTAAAATGTTTTTGTTGTTGGCTATTGCCTTCATACTATGATAGAATAATACGACATGGCAAGAAACTATTTAAACCATTGAGTTTCCATTGGGTCTTTCAAAGACCATTTAACTTTTTCATTTAGAATCATAGAGGTTTACAGCATGGAAACAGGCCCTTCAGCTTGTCCATGTCACCCTTTTTTTTTAAAACCCCTAAGCTAATCCCAATTGCCTGCATTTGGCCCATATCCCTCTACACTCATCATATCCATGTAACTATCTAAATGCTTTATAAAAGACAAAATTGTACCTGCCTTTATACTACCTCCGGCAGCTTATTCCAATCACTCACCATCCTCTGTATGAAAACATTACTCCTCTGGACATTTTTGTATCTCTCCCCTCTCACCTTAAACCTCTAGTTTTAGACTCTTCTAGCTTTGGGAAAAGATATTGACTATCTACTTGATCTGTGCCCCTCATTATTTTATAGACCTCTATGAGGTATCCTCTCAGCCTCCTATACTCCAGATAAAAAAAGTCCCAGTTTATCAGCCTCCTTATTATAACTCAATCGATTAAGTTCCAGTAGCATCCTAGTAAATCTTTTCTGCATTCTTTCTAGTTTAATAATATCTTTTCTATAATAGGGTGATCAGAATTGTACACAGTATTCCAAGAGTGGCCTTACCAATGTCTTGTACAACTTCAACAAGCCATTCCAACTCCTCTATTCAGTGTTCTAACCAATGAAACCAAGCATGCCGAATGCCTTCTTTGCCACTCTGTCCACCTGTGACTCCACTTTCAAGGAGCTATCAATACGTACCCCTAAATCTCTTTAGAACATAGAACATAGAACACTACAGCACAAACAGGCCCTTCGGCCCACAAGTTGTGCCGAACACAGCAAAACCTACCCAGCCATAGACCTATCTATAACCCCCAATCCCATTGGATCCCATATACTCATCCAGAAGTCTTTTAAAAGACCTCAGCGAGTTCGCCTCGACCACCACCGACGGCAGCCGATTCCATTCACTCACCACCCTCTGAGTGAAAAACTTTCCCTAGCATCCCCTCTGTACTTGCTTCCCTGCACCTTAAATCTGTGCCCTCTCGTCGCGACCATTTCAGCCCTGGGAAATAGTCTCCGAAGTCCACCCTATCTATTCCTCTCCACATCTTGTAAACCTTTATCAGGTCGCCTCTCAACCTTCGTCTCTCCAGGGAGAACAGTCCCAGCTCCCTCAACCTGTCTTCATAAGGCATGCCTCCAATCCAGGCAACATCCTTGTAAATCTCCTCTGCACCCTTTCAATAGCTTCCACGTCCTTCCTATAGTGAGGCGACCAGAATTGCGCACAGTACTCCAAGTGTGGTCTGACAAGGGTCCTATAAAGCTGCAGCATTACCTCCTGACTCCTGAACTCAATCCCTCGATGAATGAAGGCTAGTACACCGTAAGCTTTCTTAACCACATCCTCCACCTGGGAGGCCGATTTGAGAGTCTTATGGACCCGGACCCCAAGATCCCTCTGCTCTTCCACACAGCTAAGACTCCTACCTTTGATAGTGTACTCATTCATCCCGTTGGATCTGCCAAACTGGACCACAACACATTTATCCGCGTTGAAGTTCATCTGCCACTTCTCCGCCCAGTCTTGTATCCTGTCGATGTCATGCTGCAACTTCTGACATCCCTCCAGACCATCCACAACACCACCGACCTTCGTGTCATCGGCGAACTTACTCACCCATCCCTCCACTTCCTCATCCAGGTCATTTATGAAAATGACAAACAGCAATGGTCCTAGAACAGATCCCTGGGGCATCTTTGTTCTGTAACTCTCCCTAGCGCCCAACCATTAACTGAGTAAGTCCTGCCTTGGTTCAATCTAACAAAATGAATCACCTTGCATTTGTCTAAATTAAACTCCAGCTGCCATTTGTCAGCCCACTGGCCTAATTGATCAAGACCCCGTTGCAATTGGAGTTAACTTCTTCACTGTCCACAAGGCCACCAATTTTGGTATCATCTGCAAACTTACTGACCATGCTTCCTATATTCTCATCCAAGTTATTATTATAAATGACAAATAGCACTGATCTGTGAGGCACATAGATGGTCACAGGCCTCCAGTTTGAAAAGCAACTCTGTACAACCACCCTGAAGCCAATTTTGTATCCATTTAGATACCTCACCCTGGATCCCGTGAGATTTAATCTTATGCAAAAACCTACCATACGGTACCTTGTCAAAAGCTTTGCCAAAGTCTATGTAGACAACATCAATTGCATTTAGCCCTGCTCCTGTACCCATTCCCCATAACACTGCAGTTTCTTCTCCTTCAAGCGTTTGTCCAATTTATTTTTGAAAGCTGCATTTTGAATCTGTTTCCAATACCAATACAAATTTCCAATTCAGTGAATTCCAAATTTGCTATTTAACAGTTTACTATGTTAAAAAAAAGATTCTCCTAATGTTGCCTGCCTCTGGTCTTATTTCCAATCTCCTTAAATTTGTTCCTGTTGGTTATTTGCCACCAGCCATTAGAAAGTTTCTCTTTATTTATTCCAGCTAAACTTGTCATGATTTTCAACATCTCAATCAAATCTCCTCTTGGCCTTTACTGCTTTAAAGAGAAACAAACCCAGCTTTGTGGTGCAGTCTCCAATACGCTGGGGAGAGCAAACTCAGACGGGGTGATTGCTTTGTGGAAAATTTTGGTTCAGTTTTCAAGTGCTGTCATTTTAATTCTCCACCCCACCACTATTCTGACCCTCCTGACCTTGGCCTCCTACACTGTTCTAATGAAACTTAACAGAAGCTTGTGGAACATAACATCACCTTTCATTATGTAATTTTCAGCCTTCTGGACTCACTCACTAATGGGCCAGAACTTCCAAAGAGTGACAATTGCAGTTGAAATGCTGATTGGCTACTTCTACTTTTACCCAACCTTAGTCAAGCAATTTCAGGGAGGGACTGTGTAATCTAGTGGGATGAGAGGTGGGTGATAGTTGGGATGTAGTATGGACTAGTTGGAGGATCAGAGTCAGCAAGGTATTGAGAGGTGGGGCAGTCCGAGTGGCTGGTGGTAGTTGGGGAATAGTCAAGGGGGGGTGCGGGTGAGAAGTATTTGGGAAGGTAGTCAAGATTGGGACAGGGTAATTTGATGGGAGAGTGTAGATAGGGGCGAAGGGGGTTCATCAGGGGGGATGGAGTGTGTGGCTAGGTAGGTGGTTTGGATGGGGTTAGGAGAGTAGTCAGGAGGCTGGGAGGTTGGTATGATGAGGACATTAGTCAAGGGTGGGCTGATAGCTGGGAGAGATGGATGATGCATTGAGGTTAGAGAGATTGGTTGGTTGGGGTTATGATGGTGGTCAAAGGGTCCATTGGGAGTGTCGTTTGTGTTTGGGACAGGTGAGAGTCAGTACAATAGTTAGCCAGGTGCTGGGAATGGTTTTAATCTTTGTAGTTATTTCTGCTCAGAGAATCAGAACCGTTCAAAATCTTCGATCTGTATCAGAAAATAGGATGGTTTCCAGTGGAGGTAATTGTCCATCAAAAGTTTGAACTTTCTGGGTAACTTGTCTGGGGATTTTTGGAGTTCCCAGTGCATTTTCTGGGGTATTTTCTGGGTACAACCTACAGAATATTGGATATTCAAGGCTATTATTGAACTCATATCCTACTCTGCAATTTTTCCAATCAGCAGGTATTGATTGTGATGCTGATATTGATATCCACATCTCCCATGGACTTACCTTTTGTTTTGTTGCTTGTCCCACCAGCATCCCACTTTGCCTGCATCTTCACTTCTTTTATCATTTAATCTCTCCTCACTTCCACCCTGTCAGAGACCATCCCTTTTATTTTTAATTCTCTTTGCTTTCCCCTGTACTTGCATAAAACCTGTTGTGTCCCTCCAGTTTTCCAGCTCTAGAAAATTGATTTGTAATATTAATTTTGTTTCTTATGTCATAGCTGATTCCCTGTTTTTATTTGAATAGTGTACTAGGTTTTGTTTGACCTTGTATGTCATGTGACATATAGTTTAGTACATTTGCTCTATTGCAGCATTGAATTGTTGTATCATTTAAGTTGCAGTATGTCTATGAAAAGTGACCACATACACACTCCAAATCTTGGATTTGTATGAACAATACCACTGATTGGAGAAAATGTTTTTTTATTCATTCATGGGACATGGGCATTGCTGGCAGGCAGTATTTATTGCCCATCCCTAGTTGTCTTTGAGAAGGTGGTGATGAGTTCCCTTCTTAAAACGGTGCAGTTCACATGCTGATGGTTGACCCACAATATTTTGGATCATATGAGAGTTTGAATCAGTGCTGAGCACCATTAATTGCTTTTAAAAATGCATAATTTATATTGAAAAAAATTAAAGATCAAAAATCAAGAGAAATGATAATATGACTTGATATTCACAAGAGAGTGGTATGTTTTAATAATATAAGCAGAATAGCGTTATGGTATCTGATAACCATCTCCATCTGTTAGCTGATGAAATGGCTGGAATTTCGCGACCTTGTTATCAAAGTAGACAACTTTTTCAACGATCACAAACTGTGTGAACTGATGAAGAGGAAATATAGCAGGTACAAATATCCTGATAAGTTTCTGTTCTCGCCTATTCAAACTAAATTCCTTATAATGTAGAATCATTTCAATTGAAAAATGATATATTTTCTTTTGTGATGATAAACAAGATTTCTTCGTATCTATGTTGGGTAGCTTTCATTTTTGCTGTGAAGGTAGTAGCTACCCAGAATTCTAACTGCTGGATCAGGAATTGCAATTGTGAGGTTGACCACTTTTCCCTGAGAAGAATGGGACTAGATGCTTGATGCCCTCTGCTGCGTTAAAATTGCAGTGGCAGCAAGTAGCCTGGAAGGTCAGCTCCTGGGCTCTGGTCCCAGTATCTAGCAACAGTGTTGAAATAAGTTTACTGACATTATATGGGTGGCAAGGTCAGTGAATGTATTGTCAAAGGACATCTAGTCAGTGCACCACCAGCTTCACATGCTGTGCAATACATGACACCCTGATCACTCACTGATGGTCCAAATGGTTGCAGTGTTCCATGACTATGCACAGCATGTATCAACCTGACAAACCTTTCTCTCTCGGTACTCCATTTTCCTTCTTTCTAGGTGTAGCACCGGCAGCAGCAGTTTCTTTTCATTCCTTTAAGAGGGACAGACTAACTTTAAATACTCGAGGCTAGCTGGAGTGTACTTCACAGCCCTTTGCTGAATGTGCAGCTGCCAACCGCATAGGCTGAGCTCAGCTGCATGTTGAAGATTGTACTCAAGGAACTCAGGTTGAGTGAGAGTTGCTGTCAGATGAGAATCAGTGGTTAAATATTTGAAGGGAAGAAGCTGGAATTGTACTTTGATAAATCTGATTTGTCAATTATTTTCACATTGATTGGTGCAGCAACAATTGTGTACAGATTCTCAAATATAAGTAGGTCTCTATTTGCTATTAGATTACCCCCAAGGAAGTTCAGAATCTTGATATTTTTGGCTGAAGTTGGTGCCTGAATGGGCTGCCTGATAAATTTGTGAGGTCTATCTTTGTTGTGTCAGCTATTTAATGTATAAGTTATAATTTATGTTGACCATAATTTTCATGTTGATTCTTGTTTGATAAAGTTAAAATTATAGAAGTTGAAATCTTGCCCATTGCTTTTTCATTGTGATCATTTAGCACCTTTGGTTCTTCTAATTTGTTACTAGCCCAATTAGTTTAAAAATACAGAGGCAATGTCAAGGATTCTAATCTAAAGCTCCTCTATTCTTTGTTACCTTCAATAAAAGATTTTAATTTATTTTTCCTTTTTATTATGTTGACCTTTAACTTGCTAAGTTGGAATATGCTGGGGTAATCCAACAGCAAACAGAGAACCACTTATAATTGAGAATCTCTACATAGTTCCAGCCAATGTGTAAGTAATTGACATATCAAATTTATCAAATTGCTCTCTGTAAATCTGGATATAGCCCTGAAGTAAAAATACCATTCACCTTTCCTGTAATTATTTTTCTATGGTTAACTTTCATAACTTAACCAATCTGTTATATAATCTTGTGAATAACAGGCAGACTGGCTGGCTGGCATTGAAATTCAGCAGTGGTAGTTAAAGTACATTCCTCTAATTAGATTTGTAACAAGAACATAGATATGTGCACATAAGTACATAGTTCACAGGAAATTACCTCCCAAAAGAGCAATTATAATTGATGGAAATGCTTATTTAAAAAAAAGACTTTAGTGGAGGCAGTGTGACTTTCTCACTTCTAATGATTGTCCAAATGGGAATGTACGCTGTTCCTGAACCCTCAACTGTGCGCCTCTAATGAAGGAAACACATTTCTATAATCCTTTCTAAATTGGCTGCTTTGATTTCTTTTTCAGTAGTGATATTATTCTGAGGATTTGACAACTTAAACTTGTTCATGTAATTTGAAATGTATCTGTACTCATTTCTGGGAATTGTTTTCCAATATTAGTCTGCTCTTCACTAAAGTAAAATCATTTTTATAAACACACAATTCCAGAGGCCTCATTACCTTTGCTATATGTTTTCCATTTGTGCTTTGTCAGTCCTAAAGTATGTTGCCCATATTGAATGGATTGTAAATGGAATGGATGATTCTGAGTACACCTTGTCATATGAAAGTCTCATGATAGCAAGTTAATTTGAGGGGCATCTGTGCTCTGCTATTTGGCCAATGCAGAGTTTCTAGTTTGCACTTCCGCTAAAGGAGAAAAATGATTAAAATATGTTTCAAAAATTATTCAAGGGAAAATGTGCAAGCACAGCAATAAATAAATTTTTTTCTGATATGTTTGTGTGGAAGCTTATTATTAATCCATCTTTACATGCTGAATCATTGGTCTGTTTGTTTACCACTAGGTAACTGTAAGAATAAGCTGTCAAAATAGGAGAAATAGTGTCAATATACAGTAAAAGGCTGGTTTCTGTCTTATTCCAATGTGGCAACTTCAAAATCAAAATAATGAACTAAAAGGAAAATTTAATCAAAATCTTTAATTGAACGTGACAAAGAAATAGAGGAGTTTTAGATTAAAACTTTTTCACCCTGCCTCTGTCTTGTTGAGCTGCTTGAATGACAAAGCTCTGGATGAGCAGAGATTTCCTCCAATCAAACATCAGACAGGTTGAAAACATGGTCCACAGTCCCAGCAATTGGCTCCATTCCCTAGCCACTGATTCCATCCCCCTTACTCATTACTGACCCATGGAAGATAATATTGATATTATTCATCATGTTGTGTGAGTTGTTATATTGCTGTAACACGACTTGCAGTCTCCAAAACTATTCTGGTGCTAGATACTAATATCTTGGCAACTAGAAATGCATAAAATGTATGATATGTTAGGCAGCACAAATTCTGCAATGAATTTTTCAGTTACTTTAGGAATTGTCTAGTATAAGTGATTCGTGGTCTATTTTTTGCTGCTGATCAGTCTTGACTATCTCTGGATTATTCTGAGTACCATGTGATAGCAAGTCTAGAAATATTATGATAATACAGGTTAACATGCAGCTGTAGAGGGAGCATTTAAGATTTCTGGGGCACTGGGACCAGTTCCGGTGCATGATGGGCCTATTCAAAAAATCAGGTTGCACTTGAGGAGAGCTGGGGACTGGTGTCCTCAATGCAAAGATTAATTAGTGCTGCAGAAGAGTATTTAATTTAATTTTGCAGGGTGATGGGCACCAATATAAAACAATAATGTGAAGAAACAAAGTGCATATAGGAATGAGAGAGATAAATAGCACAAAGTAAAGAATATTTCAGAAATGGGAGAGATCGGATGGGCAAACGTGATCAAATCTAAGATTAGTTTGAAATATAAATTAGTTTGAAGTACAAATTAGTTTGATGTATAAATTTGTGCAGCATGTTAGATAAGCTTAGTGAATTTCAGCCACAAATTGTCACATAAAACTATGATATAGTGACAATAATAGAAATCTGATTCCAGGAAAGGTTTGGAAACTTAGTATTTCTGATTATGTGTTATTCAGTAATGACAGGAAAGTGGCAGTATTGATCAAAAAAACTGCACTAATCAAAGACAAAACACATTTGGTTTGAATAAAGGCACAACAAAGGTTGGAGGTTTTATGTTGCATGTTGGAAAATTGATGTTAGGAAGCACAGAGAGTTAAAAATAACAGAGCTTTATTTACAAAGTGGTATTCAGTATATGCAGTTTCCCGCGCTAATGACCAGTAATGTCACTCCCAGTGAACACATAAATATATTAAAACACAATGCTTAGTGCAGCTACCAAGAATCAATATAATATGTAACATTTCCTCTTCCTTTAAATTGAATGTCCTTAACAAATTCAAACAAGTACAGCATGAACAATAATCAATGAATAATAATCAATAAGTCAGGTGGTCTGGAGATCATCGCTCTTGGAATGTTTGCCAGTGAACCTTTGTCTTTTTTGCACTGGTTGTAACCTCCACATTTTTGTCTTTGCACGATCATTGTTTGTGATTGGTTTGACCAGCAACAACTCTGCAACCAAAGGTTGATTCTGTGTTTGGTCTGCAGGTGAGATGTTGCTTTGATCTGTTGGCATCACAGTTGCAGGAAGTTCAGGTCAGGACTTGGTGCAGTTGAACTCAGATTTTCAGCAGGTTCCATTTCCGGTAGATCGGTTCTTCCCACGAGCAGCTGGTCCATGTGTCTCCTCCAAGTGACATCATTTCGGGTATACAAGACAGGGCCGGTTGTGCAAGGATAATGAGAAGAACCCATTTCTCTCTTGTGAAATAATTCTGAGCTAGATTTTATCCTTGTTGGAAGATGAAACATTTTGCTGTGCTTTCTCACCGTTTTATCACTTGTTATTGTGTGATTGGTTTTGTTTTTGGAGGTTTCAACAAGTCAATGCTGAATGTATTGTTTCTTTATCATTAATAATGCAGGAGAGGTTTTAATTGTAGAATAACAGTATTGCTGTAATCAAGTAGGATTTAGTTATGATTTTTAACCAGTAAATCTTATTCCCTAGTTGCTCTTAATGTATGTTTCATGGTTTGGACAAAACATTCTGCTAATTTGTTCATTGCAGGATGGTGCAGTGAATTTGATTTGATTTATTATTGTGACTGTATTAGTATACTGTGAAAAGTATTGTTTCTTACACGCTACAGAGACAAAGCAAACCATGCATAGGGAAGGAAAGGAGTGCAGAATGAAATGTTACAGTCATAGCTTTGGTGTGGAGAAAGATCAACTTAATATGTGATCTTAATATGTGAGATAGATTCGTTCAAAAGTCTGATGGCAACAGGGAAGAAGCTGTTTTTGAGATGGTAGGAACATGTTCTCAGACCTTTTCCCCAATGGAAGAAGGTGGAAGAGAGTATGTCTGGGATGTGTGGGGTCCTTGATGATGCTGACAGCTTTTCCGACACAGTGGGAAGTATAGAGAGTGTCAATGGATGGGAAGCTGGTCTGAGTGATGGATTAGGCCTTGTTCCTGACCTTTTGTAGTTTATTGCAATCTTTGGCAGAGTAAGAGCCATACCAAGCTGTGGTAGAACAGGGAAAAATGCTTTCTATGGTACATCTGTAGAAATTGGTGAGAGTTGTAATGGACATGCCAAATTTCCTTAGTGTTCTGAGAAAATAAAGGTGTTGGTGGGCTTTCTTAACTATAGTGTCGGCATGGAGGGACCAGGACAGGTTGTTGGTGATCTGAACACCTAAAAACGTGACGCTCCCAACCATTTCTGCTTCATTCCCATTGATGTAGACAGGGGCATGGCCTCAACTACGCTCCCTGAAGTCTATGACTATCTCCTTCATTTTGTAGACATTGAGAGAGAGATTATTGTAGTTGTACCAGATCACCAGATTCTCTTTACTGTGCTGTGTCTCATCGTTGTTTGGAATCTAACACACAACGATGGTGTCATCAGGAACCTTGAAAATCGAGTTGGAGGGGAATTTGGTCAGTCATAAGGCATATAGTAAAGGCTGAGTACATAGCCTTGTGGAGCACTGGTGTTGAGGATGATCATGGAAGAGGTGTTATTGCCTATCCTTACTGACTGCGATTTTTGGGTTAGCAAGTCCAGGATCCAGTTGGAGATGGAGAAGCCGAGCGCCAGGCCACAAAGTTTAGAGATGAGTCTCATAAGAATGATAGTGTTAAAGGCTGAGTTGTAATCTGTGAATAGGAGTCTGACAAAGGTGTCTTTGTTATCTAGGTGTTCGAGGGTTGAGTTTAGGCCCAGGGAGATGGCATCTGCTGTAGACTTCTTGCGTGATAGGCAAACTGTAGTGGCACCAGGTAGTCTGGGAGGCAGAAATTGATTTGTGCCATGACTAAACTTTCAGAGGACTTCATAATGATATCAAAGTCTCCAGATGATAGTCATTAAGGCACACTGCCCGGCATTTCTTTGCATCAGGATGATGATCATCTTCTTGAAGCAGGTAGGGACCTCCTGATTGGTATAAAGAGAGGTTGAAAATGTCTGCAAATGTCCTGCCAGCTGTTTCATGCAGGAACCTGATGCTCATCCGGGTACTCCATCTGCGCTAGTTGCTTTTCATAGTTCGACTTTTGAGAAGGCATAACATGTTAAACATCCTTTTCTTTCAAGAAACTTTCAAATTCTTGGGAGACAAATTGAAGTCTGTTGTCACTTACCAATTGTTCAGGAAAACCTATCAAAGACTTATCCTAGTCTCTTCATACTCTTTTCTGATGAAGTAAATTTCATTATAGCGACTTCTGGCTATTTTAAATGAGCATCAACTGTTACTAAGACGATATGTCCTTCAAAAGGTCCCTCAAAGTCTACATACTCCCACTGTCAAGCCTCTTCTGGCTATTCCCAGGAATGCAGCAGTGCTAAGGGCTGCAGTTTCTTACCATGTCACATGAAGAGTACGATGCCGATTTTTCTTCAATTTCTGCATCCAATCCAGATCACCGAAAATAACACCTTCATGCAGATGATTCTGCAATCACCCTTATAGAACTATAGCAGTCATCTTCTCAATGTTGGCAAAATGATCTCTCTGAGCCCCCAGTAAAGAAATGCTGACCGTACTGACAACTCCAGTCTTCTAGAGGAGTGCACTTTCAAGCCCGGTGTTAGTCCTGAGGTCTTAATGCCATGTCCATCACTTCAGTACTTTCCCACTTGTCCAGAAGTGATTGGTGAACTGTCTACTTGTTCAAAGCAGAGGATATTTCAACTTGAGTAATTTGATGAACTACTGGCTGAAAGATACTTGGTAGTAGTAATCTTGAAAGTCCATTTGCATTGTAATCTAGATTTGATTGTCAATATTTGATGGTATAATAATGTGCAGACAATGGCAATGCCCAATTCTGCATTCTGTTTGCGGCCAGTGACAGAATTCCCATTTGTGGTCCAAAAATGGTTGTTAATAGGTGAAGGTCCGTCAATAGTGTGAGTTTTCTTCCACACAGGAATTGATGAAATTTGTTTACTCTGAAGATGATCTCTAATACTTCCCTTTCAATTTGTATGTAATTACTTTCAGCCATGCTTAATGTTCGAGAAGGAAAAGCAATAGCCTTCTTTCACCTTCTGTGATGTGGGATCCCATCACTCTGAAACCGTAAAGGGATGCATCACACGCTAGGGGTAGAATAGGAGCAAAATGCATAAGAGCTTCTTATTTGAGCAATGCTTCTTTGTCTTGCATGAAAGCATTATTGCAGTGATTCAATCAAGCACTTCCACTTTTGTTCTGATACAAGATGATGTGCAAATTTCTTCTATTTTGTTTGACTGCACAATATAGTCAAAAAATTCTCAGTATCGGAATGCCATAGCTCCATGTTTTCATAAGAGTCCTACAATGTTGAAAATTCTCACCATTTTCTTACTAATGGACATTCCCTGTATGCTCAATTTGTAACATGTTTCCGGCAATTATCTTGACTTGTTTTCTTTTAAACAACAACACAAGCTTCAGCCTCTTTTTAAGCACACCCAGATTTCTAACTGCTTTGTGACGGATCATTACTTGCATCTGCCTTGCCCATGCACATGCAAAGTCTTCTATTCCTGACTCTTCTGGTAACTTTCCTTCTCCAGAGTGGCTAACAAACGCTGTTCAAAGTCCTTGTCGCCAGTTTTTATGTTGCATATTGGAGAATTAATGCTAGGAAGCACAGAGGGTTAAAAATAAGAGTTTTTTTACAGAGCGGTTTTCACTACATGGCTGCTGCTTCACTCTTGCAGTTTCCAGTGCTAATGATCTGTGATGTCACTGCCAATCAATACATGAATATGTCAATACACAATGCTTAGTGCAGCTACTAAAAATCAACAGTAATAAATACGTTACAACATGTATTGTAGGTGACCAAATAGACAGAACTGGCAGATGAAATTTAATGCAAGGAATGTGAAGTAATACATCTTGGTAAAAATGAGAAGTGACAATACAAAATAAATGGTACAATTTTAAAAGTGGTGCAGGAACAGAGACCCTGAGGGTACATGCAAGCTAATATGTCAAGATGGCTGGATGAGGGGTGTATAGAGAAGTGCAGTGGCACAGCGGTTATCACTGCTGCCTCATAGCGCCAGGACCCAGCTTGGATTCTTGGCTTTGGTCACAGTCTGTATGGAGTTTGCATGTTCTCCTCGTGTTTGTGTGGCTTTCTTCCCTCATTCTGAAAAACATGCTGGTTAGGTGCATTGGTAAAATTCTCCATCAGTGAACCCGAACAGGTGCTAGAGTATGGTGACCAGGGATTTTCACAAAAGCTTCATTGCAGTGATAATGTAAGCCTACTCGTGACTAATAAATTAACTTAAGTTGAGAAGGATAATGTGGGATCCTTGGCTTTATTAATAGAGAAATTGAGTATAAAAGCATGAAAATTTATACAATACTGATTAGGTCTCAGCTGTGGTATTATGTTCTGTTTTGGGCACCATACTTTGGGGAGGGAGTGAGGATGTGTTAGGGAGTATGTGGAGGAAATTGACTAGAATTTTATCAAGGATGAGGTTCTTCTGTTTTATGGAGAGAATGGATAAATTTGGATTGAACACTTTCAAGCAAATGAGAAGATTTAGTAGAGTTGCTCAAAATTGTGAATGGTTTTGTTAGAGTCAATAAGGAAAAACTGTTTCCAGTGGCAGAGTTGCCAGTAACCAGAGGATAACAATGTGAGATAATTGGTCAAGGAATTCGGAGGCAACAAGAAGAAACATTTTTTCACAGCAAGTTCTTGTGATCTGCAATGCACTACTTGAATAGATGGTGGAAGCAAATCCAATAGCAGCACCTAAAAGGAATTAGATAAATAATTGGGACATATTTAGCAGTCTTTTAGAGCTATGAATGGGGCTAATTGGATATCTCTGAAAGAGCTGATATGGATTCCTCCTTCTATGCCGCGTCATTCTTTGAAGTCATAAACCAGACTTCAACAAAATCTAACTTATCTGGTAAAGTGATTTGAAAAGAGAAATGAATTTATGATTATCAACATTTTGAAAAGAGAATGTTACATCATAGAAACTTGCTATTTTAATTGTCCTCCACTGTTGTAATGTGGTAGTCAGCAAGCGTACGAGTTTAAATCAAACCAGGTACAACGTGGTTTTAATTGTATTTATTTCATAAGGCAGTTAGTTCACTCCTTTGGTCATGTCTTTCCGGCAATATGATGTTCAACCAGAGGAGGGTGCTCTTGATTCAGGATACAAAACAAAAGTGCACTTTCTTATTCACCATGCAGGATGATAATATTGCTCTTCGCAATAGCTTATAAAAAGAAAATATTAATTGAAAAAAATTCTTTATTTGTATTCATCATTTATTGTCCATTTCTAATTGCTCTGAGAAACTGATAATCAACATCACACAACTGAACAACTTATCAGGCTACTTCAAAGATCTGCTCACAGTCAATCAGAAAATGCTGGAAATACTTAGCAAATTAGATTACACATGGAGAGAAATGCTTAATGTTTCAGGTTTGAACTTCCATTTTTGTCAAACTGCTGAGGCAGGGAAAGAGGGTGAGTGGAGAAAGAACAAAATGAAAGGTATGTGATGGGTTGGAAGGATTAAATTGCAATTGAGAAGACCAAGGCCAAGGGTAATGGGGCAAGTCAAGATCAAAAGACTAATCTAAATGAACTAGCATGGCAACAGCAGAATATGTTACCAGCACTGGCTGTGGGCAGTGCTACCTGAAATTGTTGCAGTCTGGAAGGTTGTGAAGTGTCTAGTCAAAAAATGAGGTGCTGTTTCTTGAGTTTCCATTGAATTTAGTTGGAACTGCATGGGAGGTTTAGGGCAGACAGGCTAAATTTGGAGTGGATTGAGAAAATAAAAGAAGAAAGTATAAATTTGGGGTTACGCTTGTGGACTTGCCATTTTAATTCACAATCCTTTTGCACTTTGTCCTCTCTGTCTTTGGTTGTTAAATGTAATTGTTAACAGAAAAATGGCAATCCAGCAAAAATAATAGATAGATACTGAAGACCCTCGCCTGCGGTGTATTTTGTGGTAGCAAAGACAGCTCACCATTGCCACTAGTGGGACATTCCAGTCCCAGTGATGTTTGCAGCATTTTGCATCGCTCACTTAGCCCACCGCTGGCTTTCCTGTAATGGGGGTTACCTCGCTCGGACTGGAATATTTCACAGGCAGGAAGGACTGGAAAATTCCACCCATAGTCTTGCAAAAATCAAGGCTGAAGCACTTACAAGTTTCTTCAGCTAAAAGTGACAACCAGCTTAATCTCTTTCTGAGGTCCCCCATTCACAGATGTCAGCCTTCAGGCAATTCGATTCACTCCACATGGCATCAAGAAACTGTTGAAGGCACTGGATACTGCAAAGACTTTGAACCCTCACCATTTTCGAGCAATAGTACTGAAGACCTGTGCTCCAGAACTATTTGTGCCTTAGCCAAGCTGTTCCAAAAAGGCTGCAACACTGGTATCTATCTGGTAATGTAGAAAACTGCCCAGGTTTGCCCTATCAACAAAAGAAGCAGGATAAATCCAACCCGGCCAATTACCACCCCATCAATCTCCTGTCGATCAACAACAAAGTAATGGAAGATGTCATTGACAGTGCATCAAGTGACACTTACTCAACAATAACTTCTCAGTGGGTTCTGCAGGTCTCACTCAACTCCTGACCACATTATAGCCTAAGTTCGAACATAGCCAAAAGAGATGAACTTGAGGTGACCATAAATACGATTGACATCAAGGCAGCATTAAATTTAAGATAACATCAAGGAGGAGCTCTAGCAATACTGGAGTCATTTGGAAGTGGTGAAATTCTCCACTGGTTGTAGACATTCCAGCAAAAAGGAAGATGATTATGAGTGTTGAAGATGAATCATTTCAGTCCTAGATCATCACTGCAAAGGTTTCGCATAGTAGTATCCTAGGTTAACCATTTTCAGCTGCTTCATCAATGATCTCCCCTCCATTTTAAGGTCAGAAGTTCAGATGTGTGCGGATGATGATACAATATTCAGCACCATTCAGCCTGCTCATATTGGAAGCATTCTCTGCCACGTGCAGCAAGACCTGGAGAACATTCAGATTTGAGCTGATAAATGCCAAGGAGCAATTCATGCCGCACAAGTCTCAGGCAATAATCGTCTTCAACAAGAGAGGATCCAACTCTTTCCCTTTGAAACTTAAATCATTGCTGAATCCCCTACTACTATTGATGGGACAAATTGCTGCCACTGTCATCAGTGGTGGAGAGAGTGGATGTTGAAGGGGTGGATCAGGTGCCAACCAAGTGGGTTGCTTTGTCCAGGATTGTGTCCAGCTTCTCGAGTGTTGTGGAACTGCACTCATCCAGAAACGTGGACTATATTCTATCGCACTCCTGACTTGTGCCTTGTGGACTGACTTTAGGGAGTCAGAAAATGAATTATGTCCTGCAGAATTCCCAACCTCTGATCTGCTCTTGTATCCATAGTATTTATATGGCTGGTCAGTTCAGTTTGTGAATATAGGCAGGAAGAGAGTTTGAGTGTCACAGACATGGTCAGTAAAAGGATTTCAGAGTGTCACAGACAAAGTCAATAGGACGGCTGTAGTAGCATTCAGAGTGAGCAGACAGCCCTTTAAATGTGGTGCCAGTAGTTATATTGGTGTCAGCTAATGCTACATTGACCACTTTCACAGCATCTCCATTCCTTGACTGGTCAGGCCTGCCACTGGCCACTTGAGCTTATATTGCTTCCTCCTAATTGCTGGCCTTGGTTGGCCACGTCCTCACTTACAGTGCTGGCAGCAATAGTTTGTATCTACAGCACAATCCCAGCCATGGTTTTAGAAATATTCATTTAGGTCTCTGAATTATTGTTTAACAACTGGGCTGCAATGCCCTCCTCTTTAAATGTGATCTTTTCTTTAAATTCTGCTTTTTAAATGAATTTAATCACGCTTCCATTTCCTCCTCCTCAGGGAAGTAAATGACCTCGATCACAAGTTTGACTTCTACAGCATTTTATTGGAACTTCTCTATGATGTGGACAGGTGAGATTTTACTTGGCTGCATTGAAGATCTTGAAATAATTAAAAGCAAAGCCTGCACTGACGACATGATGTATGAACGTCTCTGGTGCAGATATCAGAAAATTTGATTGAAGTGATTCTAATCTTTCCGATTTACTGTTATCTTTTTTTAATCAATTGGGATTGACTGAAACCAATATGGTAGATGTGTTGAGTTTAACAGAGTTTAAAGCAGGAATAAACACATTAGTAATTCACAAAAACAACTCACCATGATAAAGATAAAGGTTTGACAACATAAATGCTTTTGAGAGCATCTGTTTCTGTCTTATTTCTCTTGGAAAATATAGAAAATTTATGACGCGAAGAGAGATCATTCAGTCCATCATGTCCATCACAATTAATGAGCAACCCAGCCTAATCCCACCTTCTTGTAAGATCCATAGCTCTGTATGTTATCATGTATGTTTTAAATGTAGTGTGAGTTTCTGCCCCTATCACCCTTTTTCAGTAAGTGAGTCCCAGATTTCTATTACCTTCTGAGTGAACTTATTTCCTCATATCTTCTCTAATCTTCCAATTATATTAAATCTATCCTCTCTGGTCTTTGATCCTTCTGAAGAGAGTAAATTCTTATTTACTCTCTTCAGGCCCTCATAATTTTACAACGTGAATTAAATCACCCCTCCTATGCTCCAAGGATAACAAGTTAGCCTATGAGGTCTTTGCTCAAATTTTGAAGAATATTTCAAGACAAAGTAATTTTTACCGAACCATAAGATCTGTCCAGTCTTTTTCAGTTTTTGGTGCCTCATGTTTATAATTTTTCAAGTTATCCAAAAGTGTTAACATGGATCTAACTGTAGAAGTTTCTGTCCAGTGTCTACTCTGTTGAGGCATCCTAATGTCTTTAATTTCATATCTCTGTTTAGTAGTGGATCTGGGTACATTATTGACAGATTTTGTGGTCTAGTAAAGATTACTTTGTCTTGAAATATCCTTTAAAATTTGAGTTCTTTGTCTGAAACATGATGTGCAAAGTAGCCTTTAATGTTATCCACTTGTCATTAACCTCTTGAGCCTTCTGACATTACTCCTGTCCTTGACCAATCAAGCCTTGCACCATTCTTCCTTGAACTCAGTCTAGGCCAAGGGTTCCCAACTGGGGACCACCAACCTCTGATTGGATGAGGATAAACAGCAGACTAATGAGAAGACAGGATCTCGCCACAGATTTCTGTGTGGTTGCCTTGATAGTGATGAGTCCAGCACAGCTCTCAGAGCAGAGTGTATGCAAGAGAGGGATGTGCATATGCACACGTGAATGAGGGAGGCATATGTGTGCCATCAATCTCCGGTGGCACTACACCTCAAGGGGACAGTTCACGAATGATGTCATAAGATCAGGACAGGTGAAAATTTCCCCATTGCATCGCTATGATATGACCCCAATCATTGAGAGCAAGTGAGTTGCCAGTGTCTATACAGGAATCAGACATTCATAGAAGTTCCCTGAGGATCAGTGCACTGTCCCCACTGTAAGGTGTCATCATCCTCCTGGACTGTATGGACTATCAGAATCCATTTCCTGAGTGTGCGCTGCCATCAGTGAGATGGGAGAGCAGTGCTCATAGATGCCATGTGAAGGTAATGATATGTCTTCACTAAATGTACTCCTCAATCTTCATGAATCTAGATGTGATGAGCACATCTTGAGCTTACCTGCCTCGTTTGGACATTGCCATTGCCTCATGACTGACATCCTCTTTCTTAAGGACATCCTCAGCCTCATTCCCATCGATGTCTTCATCTTTGGAGGAAACATGCATGTGCTGCTCCATCCCCTCCTCTGGCAGTTCTTTCTGCCGTTGCAACGTCTGGTTGCACAGGGCACAGCAAGTGATCATGATATGTGACACCCTCTGTGGATTGTATTGAGAGCGCTACCAGACTGGTGCGGGCACCAGAACCTCATTTTCAGCAGCTTTGGTATCGTCCACTGAAGCACAGATTGCAACGTGAGCCTTATTGTATCTTCTCTCACCTGCACTGTCTGGCCTTCGCACAGGCACCATCAGAATTGTCCTCAATGGGTAGCCCTTTTCTGTAAGGAATCAACCCTGCAGTCTTTGAGGATTCTGAAGCATGCTGGAGATCTGAGAGCTGCTTTGAATGTAGCCACTGTGACGCTCCCTGGGAATCCAGCACACCCTGGAGGATGCCTTTCATATAGTCACACACCAGCATAGAAGGCCTTGCAGTTCTCATGATATGAACTATTACTTGATTTGTTGGAGCTCCCAAGTGCCACATGAGTGCAGTGGATGGTACCCTACATCTGTGGAAAGCCAGAGATTTGCACAAAAACCATTGCTCTTGCATCCTGACTTGCCTGATCTAGGTCGAAATGGATAAAGTTGTGTGCCCTAGCAAATATTGTGTCCGTCACCTCTTGGATACATTTGTGTTTGGAGGCTGGCAAAATCTCACCAAGGCCACCTGTGGAGCCCTGGAAGGAGCCACTGGTGCAAACATTGAGCATCGCTATAACCTTTAATGATACTGGCAGTGGATTCCCTTCAAGCCCCATGGCACCAAATTCTGCAAAAAGTGAAGATGTGACCAAGCAGTTCCCTGGACATGTGTAGTCTTGTTAGGTATCGTGTGGATTCTGCATCTAGCGAAGTACTTTCTGGGATTCACCCTCTGCGTGCGGAGCAGACTCTGCTCCTTTCTTTGGCGAGCCTGATCAATCGGAGTCACCATCTCCTCTCCTTCTGGTGAGCAAGAAGAATAATAGTGATATCACCAGCTTCCATGTTCAATATTCCATGTCCATCCTCACTGCAGTATTAAAGACAGAGTTGGTGATTAGTGTCTATCTCCTCAGGACCATTTAAACATTTTGTGGATTGTGTGTATGTTTCTCAGCTCCTCCTTTATCTTGTTTCATTCCTTTTTAAGGATCTCCATCAACTTCCATTTTGATGAAGAATGTATCTATAATGTCGATTTGCCTGCCTGACCTGTTGAGTACTTCCAGCAATTCTTGAGATCCAGGAGCTGCAGAATTATTTTTTGTTGCAGAAAGAGATTTTTTTCTCAACATATTCATTGATATACATAGACTTTCAAAGGTTGGACTCATTAATATAAGTATCTCAACAGAGTGCACAATAATATTGTCCCTTAGTGTCCAGGGATGTGTAGGTTAGAGGGATTAGTGGGTATAATATGTAGGGATGTGGGGGTACGGCCTGGATAGGATTGTGTTCGGTGCAGACTCAATGGGCCGAAGGGCCTCATTTTGCACTGTAGGCTTCTATGACATTCTATGATAATATCATTGAGAGAGTTAACTTATTTTGTTTACCACTGTATTACTAACAGTTGGGAATGATTTGATTATCTTGTATTAACATTTGAATCTTGTATAGCAGATTGGCAACAGTGTATCAATTTACTGATCTGGTGTTTGATCTTTGTGGTTTAGCTTTGTAAGCACTTACCTGCAGTGCTCAACTTTGAATCTTCTGTCCATGGTTAGCAATAATAGAGCAATAGCAAACTAGGAATTTGTAAAACTAGAGAACAATTGATATTGGCATTAGTGATTGTCCGGGTCAAATACATTGCATTTATTGGAATATTTTAAAACCTTGATACTTTTATGTTCCAGTCATGCGTTAAATGGAGAGTATTTTATTCAGTTTCAAAGTACAAGATGAAGTAATGAAATATGAAGTAGGATTTCAATTCCTGGGTCAAAACCCTGAAGTTGTTATCTTTCGAATCCCAAATCCTCACCAAACATGAAAAAGCCCAGTATTCTGATGCAAAGTGTTTAATTGTTCATGAGTCATGTTGCCACCCAGTTGCTGTCAGTGGACAGAAGAAAGAAGCAGGAACAAGCCAGAAACCAACCTGAAGGGCAAATGACAGCCATTGTTGAAGCTGCTTTTTGCCAACAAAATGGAGGCACAGTCCTAGCTGTGCTAGTAGTAGCAGGAGGATACCAAGACTGATCAAGAGGGCATGACTGGAGGTCAACAGAGGAGTGATGTGGAGGATCTGGATGCAGTGCTGGAAATGCTACAATGACCTTTTTGGCTATTGTAGGGTGTGTGGCAAGATAGAGCCAAAAGTTATGCCATCCGCCCCCCCGTCCCCCGCAGTCAGCAGATGCCAGAGCGCCAAGAAGAGAGCCACCCTGGGCAGTGCAGTAGCCTTTGGAAGTGGCGCTCCTGTCACCATCATAGCAAGGATGGCTGCCATAGGCATCTTGGGTCCAGATAGGTGCTAATGATCAGCCTGTCTCCCTCCATCTCATCCTCTGCCTCAAGGGGAGCATCACATCCACTAGTAGACGGCGAATTTTCGAGATGCATCCCTACTACATTGGTAATATTATGTGTGGGTCACTTGAGTCTTTATAATGGAAATGAAAGTTTCTGCCAAGTCATTAAAACACTTGGAAAATAATGTGTTTCCGTGTTATATTGGAAGTACTCCAGAGAATGGGAAGTGAAGTTTGGCAGAGCGATGAAGTTTGGTGTTGAAGATTGTGTTTGATCCAGAAGCTGGAGCATTCCTGCTCCTCTTTATTTGCTCCTATGCTCCAAAGGTTTGTCTCTGCTCTGCCAGATGCAGCTCCTCATCACTGGTTGGCAAAGCTCCTTAAAGTTTAATATGATTTCCTGTTTTGCCCTTCCATCATTAAGAATGGATTCTACAAACTGCATGACTCCCTCACCCTCTCAAACATAACCCGCTATGGCCAATGCATTTGTTCTGGATATTGGACTTTGCACTTTCCACAATGAGGTTCATCGTTTGGTTAACAACAACTGTATGAAATTTACAGAAGGATCGAGGGGTAGTTTATAAAACTGAATGGGGAAAAAAGATTTTTGATTCTGTCAGCTGATCAAAAACATAATCCCAAGGGAAATAATGGCTTTCTGTGGCTGAATGGAAAATTTCTACTGTAACTACTTTTTGGAAAATAATGATTCCTTAATTCAATAATTTGCAATGTTAAACTGTCTAAATCAGAACTGTAAAATTGTGATTAATCTATTTGCCCAGCACTAAGCAGAAGTATTGGCCTGAGTCAAAAAGCGCGAAGGTTGGTGGATTTGTGATAGCGATGAGGATCATCAGAGGATACGGCAGGATATAGATTAGTTGGAAACTTGGGCAGACAGATGGCAGATGGATTTAATCCAGGCAAATGAGAGGTAATGCATTTTGGGAAGATCTAATACAGGTATGAAATATACAGTAATGGCAGGACCCTTAGAGTATTGACAGGCAAAAGGATCTGGGTTTGTACAGTTCGCTGAAAGTGGCAATGCAGGTAGAGAAGGTAGTCAAGAAGGCACACATCATGCTTGTTTACATCAGCTGGGGTATTGAATTTAAAAATGGGCAAATTATTTTGCAGCTTTACAGAACCTTAGTGAGTCTGTCTTGGAATATAGTGTTCAATTCTGGTTGCCACACTACCAGAAGGGTGTGGAGACTTTGGAGAGGATACAGAAAAGATTTACCAAGATGTTGCCTAGTATGGAGGGCATTAGCTGTGAGGAGAGATTGGAGAAACTTGGTTTGTTCTCACTGGAGTGATGGAGGGTGAGGGGAGACCTGATAGAAATTCACAAGATTATGTGAGGCATGGACAGAGTGGAAGAGTCAATTACTAAAAGGCATAGGTTTAAGATGCGAGAGGCAATGTTTAAAGGAGATGTACAAGGCAGATTTTTTACACAGAGAGTAGTGAGTGCCTGAAACTTGTCTCTGGGGAACGGGGGGGTGGGGGATAGTGGAAGTGGTAGTGATTTTTAAGGGGCATCTTGACAAGAACATGAATAGGTTGGGAGTGGAGGGATATGATCCCTGGAAGGATAGGTGGTTTTAATTTAGTCGGGCAGCATGGTTGGTGCAGGCTGAGAGGGCCGAATGGCCTGTTCCTGTGCTGTAATGTTCTTTGTTTTCTTTGTTCTGTGTCTTCCACTTTCAGCAACAATTCAGCCCAGAGACATGGTATAGTGCCTCTATTGTCAGACAAATCAAGATATTGCCTGATTTCATGGAACACAAACTTGGCTGTGCACCAGGGCTGAAAAGCCGGGGTTGGGATCCTGCTCACAGTAAAGCTGGCGAGGTGATGGTTAACTCAGGGTGAGACTTGTGTTGCCAACTGTGGAGCAAAAGCTGCCAGTTAGTTAGTCAATCTGATTGTCCAGCAAGTCTGTTGCCCTGGTAGCACCAGGTTTAAGCAATAATCACTTCTGGATCTATGGAAAATGAGGTATTTAAGGCAAGTCCTAGCTGTTAACTGTGCCAGGCAGGCAGACTTCAGCAAAGGGGCTGGCTTTGAGAGGTCTTGGGGAGGGATAAATTGGAGAGGGGGAGGTTATGACTTTGGGTCAGATGCCTCCACTGGGTTCAGGGGACTCCACTTTTCAAAAAGAAGTCTCCTCCACTTTTCCCAACACTAGCCCACCCAATTAAAAATTGCCGGGTAATCTGCTTGGCGTGGGTCTCTGCCTGCTTTTGGCTTAAATAGTGGCAAGGATGGCATTTAAGTAATCAATAATTGTCCTCAACCACCATAAAATGGGTGACAGGTTGAAGGTCGGTCATGGTCAGACCATATAATGTGATTTACAAGTTTCATGCTGTGCTGCTCCCCTGTCACCCGGACGTTTGTACATTCTGGCAGATGGGCAGCTATAGCAGTACTGTGACAAGGTCTCATCTTGAAAAAAAGATTCTCACCTTTGCTGTCTGAAAAATTCAAAGAACAAAGAAGAACAAAGAACAAAACAGCACGGGAAACAGGCCCTTTGGCCCAATGAGCCCGTGCCGCCACCCCGATGTTCCCACCTCTACCCATGATCCCTGTCTATGTTTATAGATCTATGGATAAAAAAACAAATTTGAGACAATTTAGGGAGAATTTGTTTTGCCAGTTAGCCTAAGAGCACATCTTTGGGATGTGGGAGAAAACCGGAGCACCCAGAGAAAACCCATGTAAGCACGGGAAGAATGCACAAACTCCCACAGACACAGGCCCAAATCCATGTATCTGCATAGCACAGCGATAGTCACTGAGCTGTCGTGTTGCCCATCAAATGGTCTAGGTCAAGCATACACTAATGACGTGTTTGTGGAACTTTTTCTGGCAGATTGTCCATTACTTGGGAATGAAGCTTCTGACATTGACCCACACCAAGCAGATTACCTGGCAATTTTTAATGGGTGGGCTAGTGTTGGGAAAAGTGGAGGAGACTTCTTTTTGAAAGGTGGAGTCCCCTGAACCCAGTGAAGGCATCTGACCCAAAATCATAACTGCCCCCCTCCACTTTAACCCCTTTGCTGAGGTCTGCCTGCCTGGCACAGTCAACTGCTAGGACTTGCCTTCAGTACTGAAACCTCCCAATGTGGTTGCAGTTTTCCTCAATTCACCCTTTTGTCAGTTATGGAGAAGGGGACCTGTTTCCTGGCATCATTTGCTCCATGTGCATTGCATAATTGAACCTGGAAGCCCTTGCCAGGCAGCATCTATTACAGTTCATCCCAAATTATCCCAACTTTCATTGCAATGTCTATCTTGCTGTAAGAGATAAGGCAATTGCTGTTTGCTCCATCAAAAGTCTGATCCTCCAAAGCAATTCACTGTCTAAATCAGTTCTAACATGCTTTCAGATTATCTGAGAGAGACACAAAAGGGCCGTAAATGTTTTTGGATGTGGTCTTGCACATTGGGCTCATTGGGCTGAAGGGCCTGTTTCCCGTGCTGTTTTGTTCTTTGTTCCTGCCTTGCATCTCTCTTTGCATAATATCTAACCTTACTGAGAGAATCTGACACATTTGCCTTTGTTTTTTATCTTCTCTTCCTTATTTTCTGCCCATTTTGTTTTTGGTTCTGAAGAAGGATCAGCATCTGAAATATAGATGTGCCTGTTCTCTCCGCGGTATCAGACTTGCCTGTGGTTTCCAGCATTTTTTGTTGTTATCTTTAACTAAAATGTTGATCACACACCTCTCAACGTTTCCTTTTTTGGCTTGTTTATTTTTCTCACACTTGTGCAAAGTGCCTTGGGATGTTGTTCTACATAAAGGCACAATATAAATGTAAGTTGCATATTTGTAGTAACCTGTAAACATTGTAATTTGCTTATTTAATGTTCTATGACAAAACCTGGCTGCTGTTCTCAGAGTAATGAGATGCCAGATCTGTAAAATGAAGTTGCAAATGTTGAAAAGATGTAGTACTTGTCAGAGTATTCTTATTAAAAGGAGAAATCCATGCTGATAAATAGACGTTGTATGGACCAATGGATGTTTATTACCAGGCAAATCACTTTATGTTTGGAGCTGTCAGTAATTTATTTTGTAATAATTAAATTGTGGCCTGAAAACCAAATTCAGAGTTCAAGATTTTCACTTTCCAGGCAGCTACTCTATAGTACAATCTACCAAGATAATAAGATTTGTTATCCCCTAAAGCACTAACATTGGATTTTTGTTGCTAAGATTGAAATTACAATTTGGTGTTACTGACCACAGAGCTTCCCTATTTTTTTCCCTATTACCAGCTATCCATTTCAGATGTTGCCTGTGACACTATTTCCTCAAATGCTTCATTTTATATCAAGTAATCTGAGACCACCTCAATTGCATTCTGCCAGTTGTATCATACTGATTTAAGCTGAGAATCTATGGTTCACTGGTGATTTATTGCAGTGTGAAAGTGCGATTAGAAGTATTTAAATAGCATCTTGAAACACTTGCTGTTTTTTGGTGATACAGTAAGCGCAACATAGCATACTGTGCAAATGCAGTCGCCTGCCCTGTTGTTAATTGAAAGGGCAGCCAATATGATATTGTGAAAACTGGTTTGCAAACTTGCATCAGAGATGAACCTTTTTTCCTATTTAATTACTCAGAATTTCAATTTTGATGTTTGACTCCTGGTTTAAAATTCCATTTTCTGCGTGGGTTTCCTCTGGGTGCTCTGGTTCCCACCCACAGTCCAAAGATGTGCAGCTTAGTGCATTGGCCTTGCTAAATTATCCCTTTGTGTCCCAGAATGTGTAGGTTAGAGGGATTAGCAGGGTAAGTATGTTAGTTATGAGGGTGAGGCCTAGGTGGGATCATTGTTGATGCAGATTCGATGGGCCGAATGTTTTTCTCTGATTCTATCGATAAATATTAGCAATGTGTGAATGATGTAAATGAAGAGGAATATGCCTCCCATTACTGAAACCTCAGAGCTAAAATTAGCAGGGTATAGATTTTCAGCTTAAGTTCCTGCCCCGCGTTGAAAATTATGCTTCTGGCAACACTGTTTTTTTTGACTCGGTGGCTGCCATGTCTTTTTACCCATAAGTTGACACATGCTAAAATTATGAAAAGTGTCATTTGTTCTCAAACGACTCTGCAATTTATGGCCTAGTCCATGATGGCCAGTATGTTTCGAGCATGATCAATCCACTGGTGACCTTGTTGCCCATTCTGTATTCTGCTCATGAACAGTGCTGTGGATCATTTATCATTGTCTCGACCCAAGCATTTTGGAGAAATTGACATCATAAGATTGGGATTTCTGCCAAGTTGCACTTTCAGCAACTTTTAAAAAATCCTTACTCAAACTTGGAAGGTGTTATCGATAGAATTGCAATTCACCCAGTCATTTAAACCACTGAAAAACATTTTTGTGATTTTTGAGGCTGGTTTTAAAAAGAGCACATTAAAAGTTGGCTCTAGCCATAGCTGCAAATGGAATTAATGTATGTGGCAACTTGCTTTGTTCCTATTCGAAGAGATTCTTCAAATACATTTTTTTAGGTACAAATGATTTTCAAAAGCTTTTAACACTAAGAAAATACTTAATTCATCAGAACAATGACCAGTTTATGCTAATTAAGCTAATAAATGTTCCTCCATAATGTTTTTGTATGGTGTTCATTGACCTGTCCAACACCTTCAACTCAGTAATCCGTGAAGGCCTGTGGAAAATGCTGTACAAAAATGGGCTACCCTGAAAAAGTGACTGTGGTCATGTGCTCAGTTCCTGATGGCAAGAAGGCCATTGTAATGTTGAATGCTATCTTGTCAGATGCCTTTTCCCGAGATCAATGGCACCAAGCAAGGTTGCATAATGAGTCCAGTTTGATTTGCCATTTGCTTTTCCATCATGCCATTGTACGTGCTCAGAGACTTTGACATTGGAGTATATATTGAGTTCAGGAGAAGCTGCAGTCTCTTCTGTCTGCAATGGCCTGTGGCTCGCTCAAAGATTACAGAACAGTTACGAAGTAAACTTTTGTTTGCTAACAGTTGTGCCTTCATGGCACACACTAAGAAAAACAGCCAGCTGTTTTTTGACCACTTTGCTTGAACCTCAGAATTCTTTAGTCTTTCTCTAAATCTGAACAAGATAGAGCTCTTGCTCCACAAAACTCCATTGTTACAACTAACAATGCACCCCTCACTCTGTTCGCTATCTTGGGAGTATCCTGTCGAACAATACTAAGTTGGATGATGAAATCACTCAATTTCTGGAAAAGCAACTCAACGCTCAGCAGGTTTTGGAGCTTGCGTGATAATGAAGATCAAAGTTCACCAAGCAGTGATTCTCACATCATTTTCTAATGGTAACAAGGCATAGACAACCTACTGTGTCACATAAAGCAACTGGATGCATTCAACTTTCTCTATTTCTGATAGATCTGAAACACCAAGTGTCAGGGAAAAATTGCTAATGTGAATGTTCTTGCAATGTGGTATCAAGCGCGTGCTCATCAGAACCATGCAGTTAGTGTGGGTGCTCCCCCTTACCAAAGGTGATATTATCCAGCCAGTTGAACATGAGAACTCGAACCAGAGGATGTTCCAGACTTCGATACAAAGACATTTTGAAAGCCAATCTCACTCTGTAAGTTGGGCTTTATCCCAATACATGAGCGAAAACAGTCTCAGACGGATTGAGATGGAGAAGTCTCTATATTCAACCAATCTCAATATTTGAGGAGAAAACAGCGAAGTCCCCAGAGCACTCTGCAAAGCTGGTGCCTTCACCCACCCATCCAACAGTGACATAACGTGTAATGTGTGATATTTGCAATTGGATCTGCAATTTAAGATTTGGCTAAACATCATATCAGACCACATCAACAACTGATCCCCGAGGGAGAATCCTTCATAGTTGTAAAAGTTACATTCAGCTGTCGGTACTCTAAGCATTCCTGTTAAAAATGCTTTTATTTGTGATAAATCCATTTTCAGTTCTATCAATAACAATTACATCAGTTTACTACTCTTCAAAATTTCAAAGAATGTTTTTAATTCAAAGAACAAGCCCAACTACATTTTAAAATGCAGTCCAATTAGACTCGTTCAAAAGAGATTTTACGTTTATTGATACAAATGTTTGAGCAGAAGCTGCAACCATGACTTAACAGCAATCAAAATGTGATTTTGAGTGTGATTTGTGCCCGTATTGTTCTCTCAGCAAAACTATGTTTAATCTTTATTTACTCTTTGTTAAATTGTTCTACTTGTGCTGTAGATGAAATTGTTCTAATTGTTCTGAGTCCCTCTTTGCCCTTGAACAGAGCACTGTCTTCTCTTCTGCTTTGTTCTTTCATATCACTCAGCATGTCTGAATTCTTTTGATGATCTTACTTTATATTAATTACTTTCTCTTAATACACATCATCATTATAAAAGGTCTACATCACAATTTCCTGGAAAATTTCAGTGGTCTCATGAAAATTTGGCTTCATTTAATCCTTCATGTCCTACAAATACACACAGCAGCGTTAGCTTTAGTCTTTACTTAATTACATTCTCGACCTTGCTGTCTTCTCTAGTTTCAAACAGAATAGCTATCCTGGAGTTTGAAAGTTCAATTTTTTTCCTTTTGTCCTTTTTTTCTCTTGATAAAGCTTACATTCATTTAAGAATTGATCCAGAATTTATTATGTTCCCTGCCTTACATGTACTGAGTGTCAGACCTGCCAGAAAGGCCCGGAAAAGTAAGTATTTCTCTGGGCTCTTGGGCCTAGTGATGAAACCTTAGACCTCCACTTTCCAGTCTGTTCATTCTCTATGTAGAATGTGATCATCTTCTGAAAAAACCGAACACTACTTGCATCATGGCCAGAATTTTATGTCTTTTCCCTCCCCCACGAAGCAGATTGGCAGATAAAGTGGTTTTAAATTGTGTTGTAGAGATGCCGGCGTTGGACTGGGGTAAACACAGTAAGAGGTCTGACAACACCAATTTTAAATCCAACCGATTTATTTGATAGTAAACTTACAAGCTTTCGGCTTTTGTAGCCTTCTTCAGGCGAATGAGGTGTTCTGGTCTCCAATAGCACACCAGTTTACAGATTGCTGATTAGAATGAGAATCCTTACACCTAACCTGCTATTCAAGTCTTAAAGTGGCTAACAATGTGAGTGGAAGGAGCATTGAGCACAGGTTAGAGAGATGTGTATTGTCTCCAGACAGCACAGTGAGTGAGGTTTTTTGCTAACCCAGGCAAGTCGTTGGGATTACAGATAATATGACATGAAGCCAAGATCCCTATTAAGACCATCCTCATGTGTGCGGAACTTGGCTATCAGTCTCTGCTCAGCGGCTCTGCACCGTCGTGTGTCGTGAAGGCCCCCTAGACATCACTTGATGCATTTGATCGAGCCTTGGCAAAACTGTCATCATTGGAAATCCAGGAAAACTCTTTGCTTGTTCAGTGACTAGTGGTATGCCTCAATGTTGGGACTGCAACTGTTTACAATTTACATAGATGATTTGATGTTGGGGACCGAGTGTAATGTGTCAAAGTTTTCAGGTGATACTAAATTGAGTGGTAGAGCAATTGTGCAGAGGACACAAAATCTGCAAAGGGATGTAGATAGTTTGAATGAGTGGGCGAGAGTCTGGCAGATAGAATACAATGTTGATAAATGTGAGATCATCCATTTTGATGGGAATAACAGCAAAATGTAATATTATTTAAATGGTAAAAATTTACCATTATTTAAATGGTAAAAAAGGACCACCTTCTGGGTGTCCTTGTGCATGAATTGCAAAATATCGATTTGCATAGTTAGCAGGTAATTAAGAAGGTAAATGGAATTTCATCCTTCGTTGCTAGAGGAATAAGTTTAAAAACAATGAGGCCATACCTGAAGTACTGTGCACAGTTTTTTTCTCCTTACTTGAGAAAGATATACTGGCACTGGAGGGGGTGCAGAGGAGATACACTAGGTTGATTCTGGAGTTGAGAGGGTTCACTTATGAGGAAAGACTGAGTAGACTAGGACTATACTCATTGGAATTTAGAAGAATGAGGGGGGATCTTAAAGAAGCATGTAAAACAATGAAGAGAATAGATAAGATCGAAGCAGAGAGGTTGCTTCTGCCAATGGGAGAAACTAGAACTAGCGGGGGGGGGGGGGGGGGCTCAAAATAAGGGGGAGCAGGAATGAGTTGAGGAGGAACTTCTTAATCCAAAGTTGTGGATCTGTGGAATTCCCTGTCCAGTGAAGCTCTTGAGTCTACCTCATTGAATGTTTTTAAGGCAAGTATAGGTACATTTTTGAACAGTAAAGGAATTAAGAGTTATGGTGAGCAGGTGGGCAAGTGGAGCTGAGTCCATGAAAAGATCAGCCATGATCTTATTGAATGTAGAGCAGATTTGAGGGACCAGTTGGCTTTCTCCTGCTCCTAGTTCTTATGTTCTTATGGTTGAAGTTATACTAAGCACAAAAGATGGTTGTGGTTGTTCAAGGTCAATCATCTCAGCTTCAGGTCATCACTGAAGGAGTAATGTACTTGGCTCAACCATCTTCCACTGCTTCATCAATGACCTTCCTCCATCATAAAGTCTGAAGTAGAGACGTTCACTGCTGATTGCACAATGTTCATGTCCATGCCCCAATTCAGCAGGATTTAGACAATATCAAGGTTTGAGCTGATGAGTAACATTCATGCCACACAAATGCCAGGTAATGACCAACTCCAGCAAGAGAGAATCTAACCATCATCCTTTGACATTCACTGCCATTGATATTGCTGAATGCCCTATGAACAATATACTGGGAGTTACCATTGAACAAAGAACAAAGAACACAGCACAGGAAACAGGCCCTTCGGCCCAACAAGCCCACACCACCATTTTAACATTGTGAGTGCCCTCTTCTACCTGTGACCTTTGTTTACGCCTATTGGACTCCACAATAAAGGAACCATAACTAGATTGAGAGACGACTAATTTAGGGACAATTTGTTAACACCAGTCAGCCTAAGAACACATTTTGGGGTGTGGGAGGAAAGTGGAGCACCCGGAGAAAACTTATGCAAGCATAGGGAAAATATGCAAACTCCTACAGACACTGGCCCAAATCCATGTATCTGCACAGCAAACAGTGATAGTCACTGAGCTGTCATGTTGCCAGTCAGCTGGTCCAGTTTAAACTTACACTAACAATGTGAAGCAATAGGCAACTCTCGAAGCAACATCCAAGAGCAGCCCTTGCACGACCCACCGCGTGTATGTCCCTTGTTGGACAACAAGGCAGACCGAATCACCCGTGGATTAAAAGAAAAGACGTCAAAAGAAACGAACTGGACTGTCCCTATAAATACTGTGATTAGAGCAGGTGAATCCTGACTCCCCAAAGCCTGATCACCATCTTTAAGGCACAACTCAGGAGTGTAATGGAACACTGCCCACTTGCCTGGATGAGTGGCAGCTCCAACAACACTCATGAAGCTTCACACTAACTAAGACAAAACAGCCTGCTTGATTGGCACTCCATATACAAATATTCGCTCCTTCCACCACCAATGCAGAGTTGGAGCTGTGTGTACCATCTACAATGTTCGCTGCAAGAATTCACCAAACCTCTTTAGGTAGCACCTTCCAAACCAACGACTGCTACCACTTGGAAGGGCTAAGGCAGTAGACACATGGGAACACAGCCATCTGGAACTTCCCTCCAAGCTACTCACTATCCTGACTTGGAAACATATCACGATTCACTGTAGCTGGATAAAGTCTGTAACTCCTTCCCTCACAGCACTGTGGGAATACCTACACCATATGAACTGCAGTGGTTTTGAAAAGTAACTCACCACCACCTTCCTAAGGCCAATTAGGGATGGGCAATAAATGCTGGCATAGCTAGCAGCATCCACATCCCAAGATTGAATAAAGAAAAATTGATGTGTAATGACTGCAAATGAACACAAAAATTATGTCAACTTCCAGATAGTGGAAACTACCCTTTATCCCCATTCTGTTACTGTCTTGAAGCCAACCAGCAAGCTTAAGCAGTGTGCCATTTAAAACGAAAATTGTTGATGCTGTCTAGGAAGTTTTTTTTGTTGAAAAAGCACAAGTGAATCAGTTTTACGCTTAGGGATTTGATTTTGTGTTAAGGAGTTTTGTTTTACAGATAGGAACAATTGAGTCTCCTTGTAAAGCCTGTGAGGATTGAATAGAAGGTATGTGTAATAACATTCCATACTTTGTCATGGGTCATTTGTACTTATTTCCCTTTTGGTTTCACTCCATTGCTCTCCAGACTTTAATTTTGTATAAAATTACCCATGGAAGGGTAGGTACCAATCTAGAAGGAAATAGATTATGACAGATATTTGTCAGTTAACTGTGATGAAGTAATAATTTGTTACAGTTCTCAACAGACTGGCATGGCCTCTTTTCTCAGAGGCACCTGCTGCAAGTTGATCACGAGTAGCAGTTGTCCCCTCCAGGTCAATGTTTTTCATTCTTTGGTATTCATTGCTCAATTTTATTGGTACCATCAAACTGGGGGAAAATGAAGTGGAAAAGAAGAAGATAGTAGGACTAATTAAAGAACTCTTTCAAAAATCTATCACAGGCACAAGAGGCTGAGTGGCCTAACTCTGTATTGTATGATTTTGTTCACCCTATAGGTAGCTGGTTGGAACTGGTGCTGTTTGAGTAAGACCACACAGCTATTAACAGTCTCAGAACTTTTAAGAAAGAATCTTTGCATAATAAATAAATCTGTTCCAGTGCTATGTCCAAGTTGTGTGGAAATTGTTCACTAAGAGGCATTGAGATCTAACACTGCATTTTCTTAGAATTTTAGCAGACAGTGGCAGTTGGAAAATAATGACTAATATCACGGGCATGTTCAAAATTGCTGCAGATATTTTGTTGTTATATCAAAGAAAGTTAGCCTGAGAAGATGTTTACCAAATAACAAAGTTATGGAAAAGCACTCAGTTTGGGATGGGAAATGAGTATAATTATTTTTAAGAGTTGTGGTGGGGGAATACCATTGAAATTACGTCTGAATCATGTTGTGATGAAATAATTCTATTTTTACTCAATTATATGAAGTCCTGCTCCTCCACTGCTGTGTTCATAAAACTGCAAAGGTTTCTGGTTGTCTAGTAGTTAAAAGTCAGAATTTCCATCCTTGGGTTTAAATCCTTTAGCGACCTCACACCTGGATAATTACAATATTCCACTCTGGGGCTTTTTGGCAAATACATTTATATGTGCTCTTTTTCAATTTGGCCTGGAAAAAATAATTTTGCTTCCTTTTGAAACTTACTGATTACTCTTGGATAATTCCCTGACTTCTGCAGACATCTGTTTGCATGTTCTCAGTCTGATGGCAGCTCCTATAATTTTTAAAAATATATTTTTTATTGAAGATTTTTCCCATTTTTACCCACAATATAACAAACCCTCAAGGATTGGTACAGAGCAGCATTTTTCCACATAAGCACACAGCAATGCAGTTAGTTCAGATCATTCCTTGTTCATTACAAACAGCTTTTGCAAAGATGGAAACAATGAAAGGATGTTTCAGAGATTGCGGGAAAATGGGATAACAAGATAAAGCCATGAGTCCATAGCATAATGGTGCAAGCCTTCACTTGCAGGATATCAGAGATAGCCATGTAATTTATTGCTATATACTAAAGCAGTCAGTGCATTTTAACAGCAAAGATAAAAGAATGAAAAGGTTGCCATATGGTGGGTTACTTAACCAATTAGTGGAGTCTTATTAGATAGTGTTACTTGCTTACAGTCCAGGATGGAAGAGAAGGAAAAGCTTGGAAATGTCTCTGTTGATGTCACCAAGTAATCATGTGACACATTGCATGCAGATGCATCAGTTTGCAAGATACTCGAATTCCAGGATTTTCAAAGTAGCTGCTGTGATTGTATATTCAGTCAAGGGGATAGAGGATATTGACATAGCTATAGAAAAAGCTGATCAGCTAAAAATTCTTGCACCAAGCTTAGGTACATATTAAAGCATAATTTCCCCATCTCCAGCTATATCAGAGGTGCTATTGATACAAAACAATGTTTTTTTTCAGAATATATGTTCTGTCTGCACATCTACGGGAGTCTGTCAGAAATTCTTTGACCCCAAAATCACAAAAATACAGGAGACAAATTGCATTCAGATAACATTCAGATGCTTTTCAGCCTTTGTGACCAAAGATATAAAAATGCATGCTTACCAACTGGGAATCAGGCCTCCAAAACAGAATATGTTGTGCCCCTTCAAGATTAATCCATCCAGCTTTCGTGTTAAGATTAAGAAAATATGGTAGCATGTTCTCTGATAATTTAGCTGGGAGCTTGCCCTCAATTCCTTCTGGAGTGTCAGTCATGTGGACACTCCTCCTGCCCTGATTCCCAGGATCGATCAGGATATCTGATGTATCATTTTGGTGATTTTCCAAGGATTGAAAGTGGGCCTTAACTGAGGAAACTACATTCGCGACAATAAGGATTCTTTCCTCCGCTTCATCAAGCTCTTTACTGGTACTCTGTAGTTCAGCAATATAAGGATTGAAATTTTGTGCAAATAGTCTGAGTTTGTTGTCTATGATATTAATCATATTGATGGGCATCATCTACAATGTTGCTGGGTTGCAAGCCTGCGCACTGAGGGCTCATATCATCATACTGAGGGCTCAGCTTCCTCCAACTGCTTCTTTCAATCAAAGATTTTCATGACTTAATTCAGCATTTTGTCCCAAAGCTTCCTGGTACATATTATTGAATTTTCACTCTTGGATTAGGTACTTATTGGCTGTGCATTAGGATAAATGAAAGGATTACAAAATGAGTGTTGGGGCCCTTGCTGTTCATGATTTATATGAATGATTTAGAATGTAGGAGGGTTGATCTTTAAGTTTGTGGGTGATATGAAAATTGATAGGATGGATTATAGTGAGAAGGATAGCCTTAGATTAAAGGAAGATATAGATGGGCTTAACAGTGCCAATTGGAATTCAATACAGATAAGTGTGAGGTAATGCATTTGTGCAGGCAAACAAGGCAAGGGAATACATGATGAATGGCAGGACCTTGGGAAGCACTGAGGATCAGAGGAATCATGGTGTGCATGTACACCAGTCCCTTAAGATAGCAGGGCAGGTGGATAAAGCTCCAGCATAACCTTCCTACTCTTAAATTCTATGCCTGAGCTAATAAGAAATCATACTGCATATTTGCTTTTATTAGCTCAGGCATAGAATTTAAGAGTAGGAAGGTTATGCTGGAGCTACACAAAATGTGGATTAGACACAGCTAAAGTATTGTGTGCAGTTCTAGAATCCACATTATAGGAGGGATGTGATAGCTCTGGAAAGGAGCAGAGGAGATTTAATAGGATGTTGCCTGGGCTGGAGAGTATTTTTGTGAGAGAAAACTTTTTCACACATAAGATGGTGGGAGTCGGGAACTTACTGCTTCAAAGGGTAGTGGAGGCAAAGATCCTCATGATTTTTAAGTATTTGGGTGTGCATTTGCGATGTAAGGCATACAACACTTCGGGGCAGATGCTGGGAAATGGGACCAACACTGCCTGGTATATATTCCTGATCGCTTGTCTTTGACCAGTGCAGACACAATTGTCCTAAGGGCTTGTTCTGTACTGCATGATTCCGAGTAGCACCAGAGCTCATGGAAATAACAGCTGTTTCTGTGCTCAAAATAAAGTGTTACAGCCATAGCTTGGGTGTAGAGAAAAATCAACTTAGTGCAAAGATAAGTCCATTCAAAAGTCTGACAGCAGCAGGGAAGAAGCTGTTCTTGAGTTGGTTGATACTTCGCCTCAGACTTTTGTATTTTTTTCCTAAAGGAAAACTCTTCTAAACTCCAGGGAATACAGGCTTAAACTGCCCAATCTCTCTTTCTAAGGTTACCCGCTTATCTTTGGAGTCAATCTACTGAACCTCCTTTGAACTGCCTCCAATGCAGCTATCTTTCTCCTGAAGTAAGGAAGCCAAAACTGTACACAATATTTTAAGTGTTGCCTCAGTAATGCTTTATAGAGTAGCAGCAACACTTCATGTTTTTTATATTTTATACAAACGTGAGAGCTGTTGAAGTCCAACATGGAAGAGATAAAACCCACAAATGTATCAGGTGACGTTACAGCACATCGCATGATTAATCTTACAGAAATGCATTGCTTCACAGGACATGACATTCAGGTGTCAGTGTTACATCACCCAGTTTTCACATCTGTAGAGGAGTATCAGGAGAATGACTGTCTTGTAGATTTTTGTGTCTGAGAGAGGTGATGGTTCATGGAGGCTGATCTGAGCAGCTTCCCAAATGCAGGGGATAGAGGCAACCACTCACACATAGCAGTGGGTAGATGCTGGCACAGTTGGAACATTACTGGAGAAGTAATCCAGAGGCCCAGACTGGGGGCATGGGTTCAAACCCATTGTGCCAGCTGGTGAAATTTAAAATCATTCAATAAACCTGGAATGTAAATCTTGTCTGACTTAATGATGCTATGAAATTATAATTGATTGTTGTAAAAGCTCTTCTGGGTCATGAATATACTTGAAGGAAGGAAATCTGCCTGAGCTTGTTTGGCCTACATCAGACCCACAGCATCGTGATGACTTTTAATTGTCCTCTTAAATAGCCTAGCAAGCCAGTCCACTCAGGGTAATTAGGGATGGCCAATAAATTCTGGCCCTGTCACTGATGAGTACATCCTATGAAAGAATAAAAAAAATTGTTAGAGACAGCTGCTGCATCAGAATACTGAGCAGTTGCTTTCCAGTGCACACTCTGCTCCCAGGTTGACTGGTAAAATATCACAGAGTGGCAAGTGGAAAAAATTCAAAGATATCCTGAAAAAGTACCTGTACAGGTGCCGGAATGTGGTGACTTGGGGATTTTCATAGTGCCTCCATTGCAGTTTGACGTGGGCGTACTTCTGACACTCATAAATAAATTAAAAATTAAAAAAAATTACTTGCAGATCGACTTTGACCTCAACAACTGGAAAGAGAATACACTGAACTGCCCAAGATGGTGAGCCCTGTTTCACCAAAGTGTAGCTGGCTTTGTTACAGGGCAGAAGACATAAGAGCAAGAAGAAAGCTCAAATGAAGAGGTCTGCAGGCCTCCCATATGCCTTCAGAATGGATATTGGCTGATGAGGGCTGACATCTTTGAGGAATCCAAGTATTGATGCAGGGGAGTAATATAACATCTGCCTGGACACAACTCAAGTAACTATCGAGGAGGCCATAGAGTTTCTGAAGATGCGGTTTAGATGCCTAGATAGATTTGGTGGGACCCTTCAATATGTTATAGCAAGAGTCTTGTGTCCTGGTGATGTATTTTGCTGTGCACATGTGGTACTATAGAGTGGAGAGTCTGTGAAGAAATGAGAATACCCTGGAGCATGATATCTCCCTTGAATATAAGGATGTTTAAGATTGATAATCAAGTGCTACATATTGAAAAACCCCAGGACTATAGAAAGGTACAATGAGATAAATGTAAGGGAGGCTTGTCATGAATTTATACAAGCACGTTTCAGGTGATCCTTACTAACAAAGTCCATGAAGTCCAATTAGGGAAATGTTGCCATTTCCCTAATTTTGCTTTTTTCATATTTACCAATATTTACTTATATTTTGCCTGCACCCAATAATATTGCAGCATGGGGAATGCATCAAATTCATGCAGTGTGGTCCTTCCCATCATATTCTTTGTCAGAGCTAGGGTACTCCTGAAGGCAAGGTAACTCTCAAGAAATGAAACACTTAGTTTTGCACTGTCATGTTCACCATACATGAATGAAAGCTTGCAAAGCAGTATGATTTAAAAAAAACTAAAACTCAAATCCCTTGCACGTGCTTCCACATGGTGCTCCTCCTGCACTGTTAGCTGGGTTGGTGCTAATCTTGCTGTTCAGTGATCATGGATCAACTTGGCAGTCATCCTGTGGCTGCCAGAGGACCTGACGGCTTGGGTATATTGAGGGCTTTCTTCACAAGGGCAGGAGCATCTTTGTCACTGACGATATGTAAGGTACTGGTGTCACTGACAGAGACTCAGGAGCACTCTGAGAGGAGCACTTATGTTCTGCATGCTGCTGACTCTTCCCCAAGGACTTGGCAGTGAGTGCCTTGTCCCCTCACCCAGCCATTTCTGCACAAAGCTCACAGAGGTGACAATAGCATGCAGGTTTGAGCATTTTTCTGACATGCACTAAATGGTCTGAATGGATATGGCTTCTCCATGAGTGTTACCAATCTTTTGATGGAGAAAGCCAAGCATGCACATGCGAGAGGCAAAACAACATTCAAGGCCTGGATGAATTCTCCCATTGTTTGCTCATGGATGTGCATACCCTTTAACAACTACATTAGTTGTCCCTGTGCCACATGCTGCAGGTCCAGCATCTGCCGACTTCACAGCCCCGTCATCAGCCTGAGGCTCAATGTCAGCCTTGGCCTCTCAAAGTTGTTCTAGTGTGAATGGCTTTAGCTGTTACAGTTTCTGTCCCATGCTTAGGCGTGTCAATGATGTGCTCACCATATTATGGCCTGAAATCTATATCGTGGGCACACACTGATGTGAATGTATCATGCTGATGAATGATGCAAGGGAATGAACAGATCCTACATTGTCTGATGACCTCTCCTCAGAAATGACCCTTGATTGCTTGTGTTGTCCACTCTTATCTTTGACCTGCGTGAGAGAGAACATTAATTAATGCATATTGCATTCAATCTTTAGATGCCATGTGACCACTGGTGAACATGTGAACACTATGCCTTGTTTCTTCTGTCTAACTATTAAGATCCTCACTCTCTTGTGTCTCCAGTTCTCTCTCCATCAGCTGTGGAACAGCCCACATTCTGGCTTCCAGAATCCAGAGCCTTTATTAGCATCAGGGTGGTGAGGTAAGGAATATTGCTGTCCAACCTGACCTTTTCAGTAGAATCCTTTTACACTTCTTCTGCAAGCAGATAAATGATCATTGTTAGTCACCTAACCAAGCCATCCAAAATGTTTAACTGATGGCAACCTGATTGCCCATGATGCTGCCACAGGATTATCTCCTTTCTGAGATCACTGACAGGTAGCAGTGTAGGAGTCAAGTTTGATGCTTCAGGGAACTTCATATAAAGAAGACTACTGTGTCTCTGACAAGCAATGCTGCTGAGTCAACACCAATGACTATGTGGACATTTCCTGTTTGAATAGTGGCATGTAAGGGAAACAATGTGTGGTGCACTCATGTTGGCGGATTCCTTAAAATCATTAACCTGCTTTATGGGACTTCAGTTAGGTTTGAGGGATGACCTGATGACTACTGACATCCTCTGCCATTTCTGTCCAAGCTTTCTTGGTCTGTCTGGTCAACCTCCTCCCCAGTCCTGAGGGAAAAGGACCTCCATCCTTGCCCAAGCAGCCTGGAGATGAACCTGGAGAGATGCATCATTTAATAATGAGGCCAACCCAGTGTCTTCCTCCAAAAGCCTTCTTCCTTAGGGCTTCAGTATGTGCTGTCTTTTGAACAAAACAGTCTTACAGATTGCTGAATTGTCTTGCATTTCCAGTAACAAGTCTTTACTGGTAGTTAATTAGCCAGCTAATACTGAATTATATTCTGCAGCATACTCCGTATATGAGGAGTCTAGATGGCATTAATGTGTTAATACTTTTTAACTTTAGGATTTTCTGTTGACTTGTCCATAATGATCATTGTTTTGATTCTGAGAGCAGGATTTTCTCTTTTGGGTCAGGACCCTGATGTTGGAATCAATCTGGGTCCCAATCATGCACTCTGTAGGGAAACAGTCACCCAGCAGCGATTTTCCCTTGATTGGTCAATTAGTGGCCAATAAGTGGACCCTCGAAGCTGAAGAACCAGTAGAAGGAATTTGAAATGGAAGGAACTGCAACAGTCTTTGCAGGTCTGGGAAAGAGAGACTGCTTCCATCTTGAAATACTGTCTGAGAAACCTTTTTAAAATCAAAACAAAAACTCCACAAGCAGCCTGTGGCCATAGCTATGGTCCAGGTCATGTGGGAAGAAGGGTCTATTTTTGCCTGGAATCCACAGGCTGCATAGAAAATATCAGGTAGCCTCTGGTAATTGTGTTCATTGGTTGTTAGTTTCTATTTTCTCCCCTATCTCACATCATGCTCATTCTATTACAGGGTCTATTACAGGGTCTTCTCATTTTATTCTGCTCCTTGGCAATATCATCCAAAGGCAAGGTATCATACACACAATGACAACATCCAGCTCTACCCCATGAGCCTGAAGTGTTGCTTAATTTTCCAATTCTAATCTGAGCTGAAGTTTGCATCAGTTAAACACTGGGAAGACTGAAGCCTCTGTTTTCGATCTCTATTCCAATCTCCAATTCTTATCTACCAATCCCATCTCACCCCATTTTGAAGTTATTAAAGACTTGAACAGAAGTAACCTGATTATCACATAGAGATCTTGTTCAAATAGGGAAAGTAATTAACAGTTCCATGCCCAGATGAAAGCATATCTTAAGCCATGCATCTTAATTTGCCAGTTCTTCATGTACATTAGAACAATCTTGATTGGAATATCAAGGCTCCCTGGAAGCTGCACAAGATGCCACAGAAAAAATTAATATAATTGTTTCAAACATAATGTCAGTACGTTTAACTATTTTT
The DNA here is from genome assembly GCA_024679065.1 of Sphyrna mokarran. Classification (NCBI taxonomy): domain Eukaryota; kingdom Metazoa; phylum Chordata; class Chondrichthyes; order Carcharhiniformes; family Carcharhinidae; genus Sphyrna; species Sphyrna mokarran. The sequence continues at coordinate 131,562,170 of JAGIQG010000001.1, forward strand.
GTATTGGAGGATGTAAGGTGAATTAAAACTTCACCAAAAATGAGTGCAAACTGTTGTGTTGTCTTGTTGCTACTATCTATTTGTAAAACTTAATAAAGCTGATTTCATTTTTATAAATTGCAGCATATCTGACAAAATGTTTAGCTGTCTATTTGCTCTGCAATCACAAGAAGGCTTGTCTTACAAGCTAAATATAGTGTGCTAGAATGTTATATTACCGGGCATTGAACAAATAAACATGTTTGACTTCGTAACATATAGGCTCATGTATGGAAAAACTTGTTGGCACACAGCACTGAAAAAACATCTAGAAATTTGGAAGAAATGACTATGCTGGCATGAGATTATGTTGTACCATAGAAAACAGTTGTAAGGACTGTTCCACCTAACAGCTAGTTTCAAGAAAGAAATTTTTTAATGTTCATAATGGTTAAATTGCAAAGTGTTTAAGAAGAATAAAAGCCTCTCTGTTAGAACATAGAAAGAGATCTCTGATGGCACTACTGATATGAAGTCCATGTTACACATAGTTGCCTTCATTATGCTGGAGTCAAAGTGGTGTGCTGATTGTGCTAATACAACAGATTTATTGAAGCAACATTAAATGTGGCAGACATGGGATTTCTTTATACTGAGTCTTGGATGTGTTTCTGCTGTTATTTGCTGTTACTTTACAACATTAGCTTAATATGGAATAGTATTTTTTGTTTCTACCCACTAAAATGTTTGTTCTATATTGTTTATATTAGCTCAGAATTTGTGGGATTTTTGATGGTCATCGTCATTGCACTTCTGAATCTGATCATAACTTAAATATAGACTGAAGTTGCAGTCTGTCATTCATTGCTGTATTGTAGGCTGGATTGTAGACCTCCTGCAGCATGGGAATCAGTGAAAATAATTGATCTGGTGAGAACTTCCCTTTTATTATTGTTGGAAAGACCATCAAATATTAAGCTTTGTTCAGTAAGGTGTAGCTAGGTTCTTCAAAGTGACCTGAATAATAACCTCTGCTGAATTACAACTGACCTGGCCCCAAAAAAGTATATTTTGTGGAACGTTGTTAAATATTGTCTGCTTGATTAAATATGGGCTTTAAATTTTATTTTTAAATGTTTGTTCATGATCATTTGGCTTTAACCCACGGTGTGTGTCCCAATATTTATTTCAATATCTGGAATAAAAAAAATTATTAGTATTTTTCCGTTTCCTGGAAGCATTCATTAATGTGATTGGCTGCTTGTACAGCTTGATGTCATTGAGTCATAGAATCCCCACAGTGCAGAAGGAGGCCACTCAGCCCATCAGGTCTACACCAACAAAAATCCTACCCAGGCCCTATACCTGTAACCCCACCTATTTACCCTGCCGATCTCCCTGACACAAAGGGGCAATTTAGCATGGTCAATCAACCTACCTAGCGTGTCTGGAAGGAAACAGGAGCACTTGGAGGAAACCCATGCAAACATGAGAAGAATGTGCAAACTCCACACAGACAGTGATCCAAGCTGGGAATTGAACCAGGGTCCCTGGCGCTATGAGGCAGCAGTGCTTTCCACAGTGCCGCCACAGATCTCACTGTTGGCCACTCTTGGAATCCCCATTAAACTGCATCAATTAAAACCGTCATCACAGAAATCACTAGATCTCTTAGTACAGTTTAGTTTGAAATCAGTAGTGAGCACCCTGACCGCTGACTGCCAAATCCAGGTCATTACTATTTCTTACTTTACATCGTAGTTTTGCAGATAAAAATACTTAATTTATTTACTCTTCCATCTATCCTGTTTAAACTTTCCATCAATAGTGTATATTTCTACACAATAGTTGTTCTTTTTTATATCTTTATTGGTGGATTTAGACTTTTTGCTAAATTTCTTGCTAATAGAATCCTGTGCCAATAAGCTTTCTCTTTACGTTGTGTTTTTGACAATTGCCATCTTGAATGGATAATCTTTCTTCCATAGTCTGAGTTTTACTGACCAATCCTTGCAACAATCTCTGAGCTCAGCATTAAAATACCTCAAATGTATTCTTGTAGTCCTGTAGGAAATAATAGTCCTTTCTGATGCCACATGGAAAAGTGTTAATTCTAAAATAACTTAACTGGCTCAGAAATTTTAGTTATTTGTTTTATACATTGAAATGTATAAAACATACAAAAAAGTTTCAAACATTAAAATATTCAGTGAATTTCTGTTCTATTTGTAGGGATATTATAAAGCCTATAATTTAGGTTGATCTATTGTTGTAGTGTTAAACAAATATTTCATTGTCAGATCTGCTGTTTTTTGACTGAAACATTAATTCAGTTCCCATTGTAAGAACACCTCACATTAAGTTGATCTTTCTCTGCATCTGAGTTATGACTGTGACACTACATTCCTTTCTCTCTCCTTTCCTTCCTTATATACAGTATGCTTTGTCTGTACAGCACGCAAGACGTAATATTTTTCACTGATACATGTGACAATAATAAATCAACTCAATACAGTTGGGTATTAAAATACTGACAAGAATATTCAGCAAGGGCACAACACAACTCACATAGAACATAGAACATAGAACAATACAGCACAGAACAGGCCCTTCGGCCTTCGATGTTGTGCCGACCAAAATAAAAAGCAATGCCCCTCCTAACTAAACCATTCCCTTCTCTTCCATATACTTATCAACTAACCTCTTAAACGCCACCAAACTTGGCGCATCTACAACAGCTGCAGGCAGGGCATTCCACTCCCTAATCACTCTTTGAGTAAAGAACCTACCTCTGATATCCGTCCTATAACTCATACCCCTTTAATTTAAAGTTGTGTCCCCTCGTGCTAGCTTTTTCCATCCTAGGAAAAAGGCTATCACTGTCCACCCTATCCAAACCTCTAATTATCTTATATGTTTCAATAAGATCCCCCCTTAGCCGCCTCCTTTCTAACGAAAACAACCTCAAATCCTTCAACCTCTCTTCATAGGACCTGCCCTCCATACCAGGCAACATCCTAGTAAACCTCCTCTGTACCCTCTCCAATGCCTCCACATCTTTCTTATAATGTGGCGACCAGAACTGCACACAATACTCCAAGTGCGGCCGCACTAGAGTTTTGTACAGTTGCAACATGATGCTGCGGCTCCTAAATTCAATCCCCCTACCAATAAAAGCTAAGACTCCATATGCCTTCTTAACAACTTTATCCACTTGACTGCCTACTTTCAGGGATCTATTGACACATACACCAAGATCCTTCTGTTCCTCAACACTATTAAGAGCCCTACCATTAGCCCTATACTCTACACATTTATTGTTCCTGCCAAAGTGCATTACCTCACACTTTTCCACATTAAACTCCATTTGCCACCTCTCGGCCCAGCTCTGCAACTTGTCCAAGTCACTCTGTAAACTAAAACACCCTCTTCACTATCTACCACACCACCAACTTTAGTATCATCTGCAAATTTACTGATCCATCCCTCAATACCCTCATCCAGATCATTTATAAAAATTACAAACAGCAGGGGCCCCAAAACAGACCCCTGAGGCACACCACTCGTCACCGAACTCCACGATGAATATCTCCCATCAACCACCACCCTCTGTCTTCTATCTGCCAGCCAATTTCTAATCCAATTAGCTAAATCACCCTCTATTCCACACATCTGCATTTTCTGTAGAAGTCTTCCATGGGCCACCTTATCAAAAGCCTTACTAAAGTCCATATATACTACATCAACCGCCTTACCCCCATCCACCTCTCTGGTCACTTTCTCAAAAAACTCAATGAGGTTAGTAAGGCATGACCTACCCTTCACGAAACCATGCTGACTATCCCCAATCAATTCATTTCTCTCTAAATAACTATAAATCCTATCCCTAATAATTCTCTCCAATACCTTGCCCACAACAGAAGTAAGACTCACTGGCCTATAATTCCCTGGAAGGTCTCTCTTCCCCTTCTTAAACAATGGGACCACATTCGCCATCCTCCAGTCCTCCGGAACCACACCCGTAACCAACGAGGACCTGAAGATCAGAGCCAGAGGCTCTGCAATCTCCTCTCTTGCCTCCCAGAGAATCCTAGGGTAAATCCCGTCCGGCCCAGGGGACTTATCCAACTTCAAACCCTCGAGAATTTCTAACACATCCTCCCTATCTACTACAATACTCCCCAATTAATCCCTTCAGTTTCTGAAGGAACTTTCTAGTGTTTCTCTCCAATTTTTGCCTAGGAATTATTGACTCCTTTAATTAAACTCACTGAATTGTTTTACAACAACCAGTTCAGATTATATTAGCATTTACTTGACAAACCACCCATCTGGATTTGCATGAAATATCAAGTGACTGAATCATTCATTTCTTACCAATTATCAAAGAATTTGGGCATCTAACTCATTCAGAAGCACTGAAATATTAAGTATGCAAATAATTAGAGCTAATTGACAATATAAATAATATTTCACAAGGCAGTTCCATTTTGCTGCAGTACTTCTGTATTAATTGCTTGATGATTATAAAAGTAGAGTTGTTATCAGTTTTGAGATTAATATAAATTAATGAGGTTAATTTAGAATTAGATTCCTTTGAGAGCTGACAAGTTAACGGTGTTAGATAGCCATTCCACTGAAGAAATTAAAGTTTACGAGCTAGATGATTAAATGGGCTGAAGGCAGTTTAATGACTGGTTGCCTGCTGGAAAGTGGCAAGTAGCCATTTGAGACCAATTAGATTTAACTTTATTAAGGCCTACTCCTTGGCTGATTGGAATTGTCAACCGTCGTATGGTCCAGGTCAACGTATGGTGAGTGAGAAGGCAGAGGGCTCACTTGAGGATACCCCATTTTCCCTGACTTATAATGGTAAGTGGGCTATGGCTGAGCCACAAGCTGTTCTCTGGAGGGTTTACCAGTTTAAGTCATGGCCAGCCATATATGGCATTCTAAAAAGATAATTTTTCTGGCAGTTGTCTTTTGCTGCCTCCCTCTTCAGATTGACAGCTTCCGCCTTGGTGGTGGGACTGCCAGACATTTTGGATGGCTTGCAATTGGGCCACCAGCACTGGGAGCCTTACTGCTGTCTGTTATGGGACAGTGAGCCTACTTCCTAGCCTTAAATTGGTTGGAGCCTTGACATTTACAGCACAGTGTCTAAAGTGGATGATGCGATGTCAGAACCTGAAATTAACCCTCATAATTAAAGCTTGATTGATTCTTGGAATGAGGGGCTATCTTGTGAGAAAAGGTTGGATAGGTTAGGCTTACAGGATAGATTATCCATTGGAGTTTAGAACAATGTGAGGCGATTGTATGAAGCATTCAAGAGCCTGAGGGAGCTTGACCAGGTGGTTGTTGAAAAGACATTTCTTGTTATGGGAGGTTAAAATAAAGGGTCTCCCATTTAAGAGAGAGATGAGGAGATTTCTTCTCTCTTGAGGGTTGCTTGAGAATGGAACTTCTCAGAGTAATGGAGGCAGGATCATTGAATATTTCAAGGTAGAGGTAGATTCTTGATTGACAATGAAGTCATAGGAATAGAAAAGGAAGTGGAGTTGAGGTCATAATCATATCAGCCATGATCCAGTTGAATGGCGGAGCAAGCTCAAGGGGCTGAATGGCCTATTTCTGTTCCTAATATGTATGTTTATATATTTTGTAAAAATCCGATCCTTTGTTTTTCTAGTCAGCAACATTTCTAGCCTTTATTGGAGTTGACAAACTGGTTACCTTTTTTTTTCTGATGAAAGATTTTTGACTTGAAATATCAACCCTGCTTCTCTCTCAGATATTGCCTGACTTCTGAGTATTTCTATATTTTCTATTCTCACTTCAAATTTCCAGCATGCACAGTATTTTGCTTAATTATGAATTGAAACCTTGTTTTCTTTTGGGATTACTTTTCAGAAACCTCAGAGTAACAAACCTCTGTCTATAGGGGTAATATGTGTTCTGCCGAATTAATTGTTCCCATATAAGTGCACTTTCTGTGCTGCTGGCTGTACCTCATTTAGATGGTTCAAATCTCATGATCCTTAATCTCAGGGAGGGTGTCACTATTTTAGCTTTAGGACCATCCAATCATAACTGAATTAACCTTTTTTCAATTTTACAACTTTGTTGCATATATGTTAGTCAAATAATTCTCAAGTCTTTTTAAAAAAACAGAATTAAACTAAAGACTGAGGACTAAACTTTACCATCAAAATATATATCTTTAATTTGTCAAGTACTTTTCTCAGTTCTATTGAATGATCTAACACATGGTAGAAGAGTCAGGCATCAATCGCTTCACACAGCCCAGTTTATACTGACCACCTGCATCTTGCTGAAAGTGGTACTTAGACATACCAGACTGATCATTTATCCTCCAGCTCTCCATGTTTCTGCTGACAACAAGTTACATATTGGTCCAGGTGAGTAGGTCATGTCTGGTTCAGCCATGCTAATCATATTCATAAATGTTAGCAGAATATGGATATTAGTTGTGTTTGCATAGGTTTCTTTCAGGTGCACCAGTTTCCTCCCTCAGTCTAAAAACATATATATAGGCCATGCTAAATTGCCTCTGTGTCCAAAGGTGTGTAGTTTAGCTGGATTTGCCATGGTAAATGTAGGGTGGTGGGTTAGCTTGAGTAAGATGCTATTTCAGTGAGTTGGGGCAGACTCAATGGCCTCCTTCTATGTTGTAGGGATTCTATGGTTCTATGCCAACACAACCGAAACAGAAGCTTATAGTTTTCCCATCATTCTCCACATTGTTCCAATATCTCCTTCCTTCATCATGTCTAACAGCTCTCTGTTCTAATGAAGATGTGGCCAAATGGCCTTTGTTGTACATTTCTATGATTATTGTTTTAAATAAAGGCATGCCATTCGAAGCTTTTTACCTTGCACTCATCAAGACTGATGTGAGAATGCCAAATTTCAAGGAGTGCAACAACTTGTATTGAATGAGAAAAGGATGCTGGTTTGTTGTCAAGTTGAGTTGGCAACTCTGAGATATCACTTTGGAGAATCTCCATTATAGATTGGGTTTGAGATGAACCCATCGTTATGGTTATGTATTAATCCACTGGAGATTTGATTAGAGAACTATTGTAGATCCTTTTTGTTGATACTGCACATGGTATCGTATTTTTTGGCATTGAATGCCAACTGCCATTGGCTTGGCCAGCAATTTTTGCCTATCCTTAAGTGCTCTTGAGGAGGAGGTGAGCTAAGCTTCTTGAACTGCTGTAGTCCATGTAGTGTAGGCACACTCACAGTGCTATTAGGCAGGGACATGAACTTGAGTTCTCCCTGATGTGTAGACCATGCAGTAATCTGCACAGTTGTATTGTTGGGTGTATGTCAGGAAAAGTAAAGATCTCAACATAATTCCCTGGGGCACACCAAGAGAGAACATCCCTAGGACATCCATCATATATCATTCTCTGCCTTCTGTAGTTAGAAACTGCTGGATTCAATTTAATAATAAAGTTTGAACAATAGAATGTTGTCTTTGGGAAATCAAATATTGCATGTGAGTAGTTTCATCTCTTCGAGATTTGAAGCTGGGTCATTGAGTGTTTGCGTAGTTTTTTTGACTGAAAGCCTCATATTGTGAACTTCAAAGTGCTACATAATTGATGAATAAACTATGTTTTGCAAATTGCATGAACATAATGATGGTAAGCAATATTAGTCTGAATTTTTCTAATTGATTTTCATCCTTTTTTTGTCTTATCTGGTCTGGTAAGTAACTAGTTTATATTGACTCTTTATAGAGATTGGTCAATACTTCATTAGCTGTTAACTTTTAAGATCTGGGGAAATGGTTAGGTAATCTGAACTTGGAGTTTTATTTTGAATTTATTTTTTGCAATCATTTTGTAACACCCTCTTTTATTATGTTTTACTATGCCTGATATGCAGTTGCTGTCTTGACTGGGAATGTGAGTTAACTGTTTTCTTTTCAGTTGGAAAATTGATCAGAGTGTCTCTGCTTTACCTTTAGAATCACATTTAACTGTTTATTTTGAAATTGAAATCTGAGAGGCCCACTTCTTTTTGGGTTTTCTTTATAAATGACTGGAAACTCTTAGGATTTTCCTTAGAGGATGTAAGATACTCAAACTTTCCTTTCCTTGCTCTGTAGGGAGCTTTCTTTACTTTCTGCTAGCAAGTTCTGAATTCTTTCCAGTCCTCTTCATCCCTGGGTTTTTAAGCCTTGCTATAAAATTTCTTTCTCTATAACCTATGATGTTCTCTACTGAACCATATGAGTTTCTCCCGTTGGATGAAATTTGGATGGTACTTTTTTATCCCTGTCTTCTGTCAAAACGCTTTACAGTTTGTTTTCAGTTTCTCTTGCATTGATGATGAAATTAAATTGATAAAATAATGGTTATTGTTTTCTTATTCCTTCCTTGTCAACTGTGTTTCTAATGAAGATTTGGTCACTAATCTCTGGTTTTGCAGACACTTTTGTAAAAAGATTTTATTGGTGGTGAGCACAGGATCCAGGAGGTTATTCTGTGGTCAATTCTTAACTAGCTCTTCCATTACACTATCAATAATCACACATAAAGGTTTTTTGTTATCTTGTTACAAGCTTAATGATTTATATTAATGTCTTCCACAGTCCAGTTAACATTGGGTTGATTGAAGTCATCTGCTTTCATGATGTCAGCATTTCATATCTGACTTTGAATCCTTTTAAGTGTTTTGTTGAGCATCTCAATCATATCTTCTTCATAATTTTTAAGTTTGTAAACTGTTCCTATGGTGACTTTATGCCTTCCTTTGATTTTAAATTGATTCCATAATATTTCTCCATTCTGGTTACCAAGTTTTTGCTCTGTTATGGCAAGTTTGATCCCACAAATTGGCAGGACTTCTCCATAGCTCTCTGTTTGCCTGTCTTTCTGAAAGGTTGTTTAATACTTCAGAGTTGGCAACATCTGGTTATAGGCATCTTTCTGTCCCTTGACTAATATCTGGATTGTGTAGCTTTCTTGCTACTAACACATCAGTAGTTTTATTCCATATGCTTTGAAAGTTCACATGATAGAATACCAAGAGTTTCTTTTTGATTTCTCCAAGGACTTTTAAACTGGTGTTATTAGATTGACCTTGGTTATTACCTTGAAATTAAGATGACTGCTTCTGGTGACAGGTGGGAGGTGGAGCTTGTATCCCCTGTGAAAGTTAAGGTAAAGACTCGGGACTGGATTTTTGCTACTGACACAGGTTGCTTGAAATAGGGAAATTTCCCAGCTCAGCAAAAACTGAAAGGGCCCCATTAGACCCAATTTTCATTCCATGGAGTGTGGAAGGGATAGAGTCAGGCTGCCTGAGCCTGGAAACAGATCTTGGGCAGTTTAGTGCTGGTTGAAATACCTGCCTTGTTTCTTTGAAGCATTGTTCCAGTTGTTTTAAAAGCTGTTAGGCTCCAACGTCCAGGTTCAATTACAGCCTTGGGTGACTGTGTGGAATTGGTACATTCCCCTGTGTCTGAGCAAATTTTGTCTGGGTGCTGTGATTTTCTTCCACAGCCCAAAGCTGTGCAGGTTAGGGGGATTGGTCTTGGTAAAGATGTGATGTTATGGGGAGAGGCCTGATGAGATATTCTGTCAGAGAATTGGTGCAGACTCAATGGGTTGAATGGCCTCTTCTGCACTGTAGGGCTCCTAAGATTCTTCTTAGTGCGTCAAGGCCCTTGAAGAATTCCAAATGGGATCTGTTTGAACTAACATTAAGTTTAAATGGCCTTGTTGAGTTTGGGTTTCTGTTTCTGTGAATCAGACCATGCCCCCTACCCCATGCCAGCAAAAATTAGACCTGTTGGAAAAGGATGTGGGACATCTACATCCTGGTTCTGCCCACAATTGTTAAATGCTGACTCTGAAAATCTGACCTTTGATATAAAGAATAACTCTCATTATGATCTTGATCTGCCAGGACCCACTGTCAATATTTAAAGAGTTCAAACCCAACATAATGGGTTCGGGTTGGGGTAGATATGGAAGGGTAGGCAGAGGTGACTGTCACCATTCAGGAAATCGGGGGAAAATAAGGAAGCTAAAGAATCCAATGAATTTAATAGTAGGTCCTCATTAGAAGAGTTTGAGGATGCTGAAGAAAAAAGGTGGTTAAAGTTGTAACATTAATTCAGGACAGAGAGAGATTTAAGAAGGAGTTTTTTATGGAATGGTCATAAGCTATAAATCAATTGCAATTTGCTGGTCTATCCTCATTTATTGACATGCCTATAGTAAGGTGCACATGAGAAGACCGAAATGACATTTTTTAAACTCGCAAAGAAATGTTACAACTTTAATTTGTGAAATCCATTTGCTTGATAGTTTTAATCAATAGCTTTCTCATGTAGGAATGATCCTGACGAACAAGCTGAGTTATTTGAAAAGGTGTTGGAATGGCATCGTTCAAATCAAGTTAAGTTGAGGTTTATGGTAAGTGGCTTTAGAATGTATCAATATAGATTATATCAAACTTGCATGGCATCCCACAAGATAAGTCTATTGATGACTCTTGATACTGATAAATATGTTAATAATTGCCTTTGAGTATTTCAATTTTTTAAAGAGTCTCTTTTTAAAGTTAAACCAAAGCTTGATCAATGACAATGAGTCACTGGCAATTCCTCTCTATCTTTCAATTTTTCTAAATTACAAAATCTTAATTGGGTAGAGCACCATGAAATGTTTCAATGATATTATAACATTCCATATAAATCCACATATCGTAAACTCATTGTCTGAAAATGGTTGGGTTAATTTCCTTGGATCCCTGCCACAATCCCCTGTCCCCCTGACATCATTGAAACCAAGTTCAGGAGGATCACACTTTGTCTATTTAAAAAAAAATTCTGAGGACATAAAATGGCCTGGGGTTAATATTGATCTGATGTCAATCCATTGACCTTACACTTGCCAGTCACATGCACTCACCTTGCTTAAATGTTGAACAGCATCAGGTTTATTTGTGTACCATTCTTAATGTCTTTATTTTCAGCTGAGTTAATTTGAATTTCTTTACACTTGTCTCAGTGTTAGCTTTTTTGCAATGATGCAATGGCTTTGGCAGGTAGGATTAAGGAAAATCCTAAGGCATTTTACTCCTATGTAAGGAGCAAAGGGATGGTTAGAGGGAAGATTGGACCTCTCAGGGACAGAGGAGGGGATCTATGCTTAGAGCCTGAGGGGATGGGGGAGATCCTGAATGAATACTTTGCGTCAGTATTCACGCGGGAGAGGGCCTGATGTCTGATGCTGGCTTTGAGGATCTTGAGGACCCGTTAAAGGAAATAATCATTAAGAGGGACGAAGTGTTGGGGCTTTTAGGTAGCATAAAGACTTATAAAGCTCCGGGGCCTGATGGTATTTATCCCAGGCTGCTAAGGGAGGTGAGAGATGACCTTGCTGGGCCTCTGACGCAAATCTTTGTCTCTTCTTTGGACACAGGTGAGGTCCCAGAGGACTGGAGGATTGCAAATGTAGTACCGTTGTTTAAAAGGGTCAGGGGGATAACCCAGGGAACCATAAGCCGGTGAGCTTGACTTCTGTTATAGGTAAGCTAATGGAGAGGATCCTCAGGGACAGGATGTATGAGCATCTGGAACGCTGCGATCTGATCAGGGATACGCAGCATGGCTTCGTTAAAGGGAGGTCGTGCCTTATGAATCTAGTGGAATTTTTTGAAGAGGTGACAAAAACGGTTGATGAAGGACAAGCCATTGATGTCGCCTACATGGATTTCAGTAAGGCGTTTGACAAGGTTCCCCATGGTAGGCTGATAAAAAAGGTGAAGGCGCATGGGATACAGGGCCAGGTATGTAGATGGGTTGAGAACTGGCTTGGAGGAGGAGACAGCAGGTATTAGTGGAAGGCTCTTTTTCCAACTGGAGGTCAGTCACTAGTGGTGTGCCACAGGGCTCAGTACTAGGACCTCTTCTATTTGTGATTTATACAAATGATTAGAAGAGGGGGTAGGTGGTGTGATCAGCAAATTGCTGATGACACTAAGATGCTTGGATTGGCAGGGACTGAGGAGAAGTGCCAGGCAATACAACAGGACATAGATAGCCTGGTAGACTGGGCAGATAGATGGCAAATGGAATTTAATCCGGATAAATGCGAGGTGATGCATTTTGGCCGGAATATTGTAGAGGGGAGTTACAGAATAAAAGATAAAACTATCCGGAGTATAGAGACGCAGAGAGACCTGGGGGTGCAAGTTCACAAGTCTCTGAAGGTGTCAGTACAGGTGGAGAAAGTGATAAAGAAAGCGTATGGTATGTTAGCCTTCATAGGAAGGGGTATAGAATACAAGAGTAGGAGTTTGATGTTGCAAGTGTATAGAATGTTGGTTAGGCCTCACTTGGAATACTGCGTCCAGTTCTGGTCGCCGTACTACCGGAAGGATGTGGAGTCCCTGGAGAGAGTGCAGAGGAGATTTACCAGGATGCTGCCTGATATGGAAGGGCTGTCTTACGAGGAAAAATTGAATGCCCTGGGGTTGTTTTCCCTTGAAAGACGTCGGCTGAGAGGGGATCTATTAGATGTATATAAGATTATGAGGGGTATAGATAGAGTAAATGATGGTAAGCTTTTTCCACCATTAGAATCGGATAGAACGAGGGGTCACGGCCTTAGGGTGAGGGGGGCAATGTATAAGACGAATATTAGAGGGCATTTTTTCACACAAAGGGTAGTGGGGGTGTGGAATGCACTACCGAGTAAGGTGGTGGGAGCAGGCACGCTAGGGTTGTTTAAAGGTCTCTTGGACAGCCACATGAGCGGTCTGCAGATAGAGGGATATAGGAGGACTGTTTAAATACTTTATTTGTTTCCACAGGCTATTCGGTCCACCTTGTTGACCAACAAAGCGCATGCATTTGGCAGGTCGTGCGAGGGCTGCTCTTGGATGTTACTTCAGGAGTGGCCTAGTGCTTCATGTCGTTAGTGTATGCTTAAACTGGACCATCATATGGGCAACATGACAGCTCAGAGACTATCGCTGTTGCTGTGCAGACACATGGATTTGGGCCTGTGTCTGCGGGAGTTTGCGCGTTCTCCCCGTGGTTGCGTGGGTTTTTCTCCGGGTGCTCCGGTTTCCTCCCACATCCCAAAAATGTGCTCTTAGGCTGATTGGGTAACAAATTGTCCCTATATTGGTCTCTATATGTCATTAAGACATTAGGACGGTGGCGCGGGCTCGTTGGGCCGAAGGGCCTGTTTCCCGTGCTGTGTTGTTCTTTGTTCTTTGATATAACTTTCAGTATATTCATAAAACTGATTGAGATAGACAGTGTAATTTAAAGTCAATTCATTTTATAGTTAAACAGTTTGCTCTTAATATTTTTTCAATGTTTGAAATGTGACAAGAAAAATAATGTGGATATTGTGGTAGGAATAAGTGAGCCAAATAGTGTTTTTATTAATTTTTATTAATAAACTAAACAACAACTTCTGCCATCTACACATCCGCAACTAAAAGTGGAAATCGGGAAGTTCTCTCTGGGTTTTCTTGCTGCTTCACAAGTTTCACTGCACTGGTATCTCGCCAAGAGACTCTACATTCAAATACATGAAGATCAAACCATCACTAATCATGCCAGAAAAGATTGGAGCTTGTCTATTTAAATATAAATGCATTTTTAGGCATGTGAAAACTCTTAATTATCACAAATCAACCTCTCTGGCAGTGAAAATTTACTTTTGAAAATGTGGAGCTTCATTTCTTCAGATTTTAATTATTGTTAAAAGTTTTAAGAAATTAGAAACTAATTATGAAAACCTTTTCTCTCTGTTATATCTCATTCTCCTAATTTCATCTTACTTTTTCATACTACTTTATTTTGCTTTCATATATAATTTTTACATTGAATTAAATACTTTAACTTCCTGTTTTAGACTTGAGTATTCTTCAATTTGATTAGTTAAAATTACACATTGGGCTAAATTTTAAAGCTCCCGAGGAAAGGTTGGCAATTGGGGTTAACATATAATTGGGCATTATGCAAGGGGGGAGTTTTTAACACTTACCTGCCCATTCCATGTTTATTTTAACGATGGTGAGTGCTGAGTCACAAGGACTGCCCAGCTGAGATCCTTACAAAGCTAATTAATGTCCGTTACAGGCCTCTAGTATAGCTGCAATTTTTTTCTCCAAATTACCATGTACCTAGCCTGACAAGTTTCACTGGGTGAACCAGTGGCCAGTCAATGGGTGGAAATGCCATCTTTATAGGCTCCTGTGTCCATTTCTTGCCACCACTCTTTGTGAGACTTCTGGGTCAGAGAGTTGCCAGTTTTTTGACCAGCAGCTTTTTGAGGCAATGCTTCCCCAAACTTTTCAGCCAGTGGAAGCAAGGACTTCACACATCATTGTATAGTGCAGTGCATTGTTGCTGGCCTTGTTCACAAGGTCACAGATCTCATTGAAAAGATGAGAAGTTGCATAGCTGGAATTGCCATGAATAGTGAGTGGTGTTAATTCACTGAGAATAAAATTCTGGTTGTTGTCTCATTAATAATTATTTTAATAAAATATGATTTCTAATACAAGAGAATTGTCTTAATCATACTTGATTATTGTACAAATAACAAATATTTTAAAATGATTTGACCTGTTTTAATTATTCCTAGGCTGACTGTGATCTTAATTAAGTGTAATTAAAAACCAATTTTAGGCCAAGTGGTATAGTACAACCCTTAATTTGCATAGCTTGATTTGTCTTAACTTGACTCTAGTGCAATATCTTCTGTAATTGAGATACCATTTTTTTAATAATTCCTTCAATGGGTATGAACATCGCTGGCAAGGCTAGTATTTGTTGCCAAATCCTAATCAAATTATCACAATGCCTTGATGAGAACAGTGTTGTTTATACATGCCAGAGTTTTGCACAGATCAGTAATTTATTCAAAGAATCATTGGAGGTTTACGTCACAGAAAGAGGCCATTTTGCCCATCGATCTGCATGGCTGAAAACAAGCAACCCAATCCCAGCCTGATTTACAGTACTGGGCTATAGTCCTGCTGATCACATGTACATCGGTGCATATTCAAACATCTTTTAAATGAGTTGAAGGTTTCCACCTCTACTACACTTCAGGTGGTGAGTTGCACATCCCTCCAACCCTTCTGGGTGAAACATTTTTTTTCCCTCATTCACTCACTAATCCATCAACAAATTACTTTAAACCTATACCCCCCTAGTCACTGACCCGTCTGTTAGTGAATAGGCTCTTCCCATTCACTCTGTCCAGGCCCCTCACAATTTTATACATCCCAGTCAACTCTCCTCTTAATTTATTCTGTTCTAATGAGAACAACTCCAGCTTATCTAATCTTTCCTCAAAACTGCAACTTTCTAGTCTTGTAGCATCCTCATTAATCTTTGTATCCTGTTGAATGCCATTACATCTATTCTATAATGCTGTGATCAGAAGTGCACATGGTACTCAAGTTGTGGTCTAACTAACGTTTTATATACTTTCATCATAACTGCCCTGATCTTATAGCTTATGCCTTGGTTCATTAACTGATTCATATGATATGTGCAATGCACTGTTTGAGAGGGTGTTGGAGGCACGCTCAATCAAGTCATGTAAAACGGAATTGGATTATTATCTGAAAAGGAAGAATGTGCAGAGTTATAAGGAGAAGATGAGGGCATGAAACAAGGTACATTGCTCATTTGGAGAGCTGCATGGATATGGTGAGCTGAATAATCTCACTCTGCCTTGTAATGATGTTGCACCCAGTTTATACTAAATGTTCTGACTTCCTCAAATTCAAACCACCACCATTCATTGGATGACTTGTTATCTGGACACGCATAGTGATGCTCAAATCTTCAGAGCAAACAAGAGAATGCAAAGTGTGCAGTCAATTTATTGAGCATATATAATTAAGTTAGAATGCCAGTTGTGGTGATCAAACTTGGTACTACAAGTCAGATATAAATGAGACACTGCTACTTGTAGAATGCTGTATTTTTAGTATAGTTACAGTTCCCAAATCTGGTTTGAACTAGATTTATTCCTCAAATAGCCAAATCCTTAAATGACCTAGTTTTGTCAATGTCTGCCACAGTATAATAACAAATATCTCTTCTGAACTACTTCTAAGGCTAAAGGAATTTTATACAAGCCTGTAAATAAAAATTTAGAAAATGTAAACATTGAACTTTTGAGCATTATATCTCTTAACATTATATTTATCAAATATACAAGCTGACAATTTATGAATAGTACATTAAAGTGTGTTTTTTCCGCTGTACTCCTGGGATAAATTGGGAGCACATATTCGGAAATTGTGCATATCCAGCTTGTCGCTTTCCAGATTTAATTTTACAAAACAGAATAGAAACTAGGTTCTTGAATGCTTTTTTAAAAGAAGAATAGGATCTGGCTGGTAGAGCATGGGGAAATACTTCAGAGATGAAAGGGACTTGTGGATGGGTTGGAGAGGAGGTTAACAGACAAAAACACATTTGAGAATGTGGGGGATGATTAACTGAACAGCGCTAAGGGCAGTTTGACAAATGTTCTTTATAGTCTTCTCTCCCAAAATGTTGTTTAAACCTTGCTCCTTCCAATACTGACAGAATTTGCCCTCTTGCATACTTTACAACCCTTTTCCCAGTCTTACTGTCTGCAAATTTTTTCTCTGCCCCCAACTGCCACGTCCCACTGCCATAAATCTTCAAACAGCATTTTCAGTATGTTGATGTCCACATTCCAGAACACCTTTTCCAGTGGTCCAATAACATATCCCAATGTTTCCAGAATATGTTTCTTCAATGTTATTGGAACCTTTCTTTGTATTCCCAGATTTTGATGCTCCCATCAAAATTCTGATTAAACCCTGAAATCCCATCCCAATAATAACAATCTCTGGACGTGCTTCCTGGTGTTCTGAGAGCTGCCTCTTCACAAGAAACTCAAGCTTCTACTGCAATCTATTTGGTATTAAAAACAATTATTCTCAAAAAACCAATAGACATACTGTAAGAAATGCCGCAGAAGAGCTCTGCTGTTGCTGGAAGAGCTTCTGCATTCAATATTAGTTTTCTGAAGATGTCCCATGTCCATAAGAAAACAGTTGTGATGGGCTGAAATATTGGAGTATTATATAAACTAAGGATCCTATTACCAAATGCCTGCATAGGCATGATGGATTGCACAATCTTGTTTTGTGCTGTAAATGATAATAGTTCTGCTATTAATTAAGTATTTAGTTCATGGTGAACCCATCAAAAGCAATTCATTTCACTCAGTAAGTGTCAATTTGAAAGGTTTAAGCAATAGAAAAGTGTTTTTTTCAAAAAAAAAAGACACAGAGCAGGATTTTACAATCTCGCTTGTTCTGAAACTGTAAAATCCTGCCCAAGGTCAACAGACCTTCAAGTGGTCTACTTTATGCCCATTCCAATCCCATTATGTAGTGGACGGAGTGTAAACTTTCAGTTATAGGGTGAAATTTTCCAATCCCACCAGTAGCAGGAATTGTGACAGGTGTGATTTGGCTTGAATCAAAAAATAAGTTTCCAAACAGCAGACATTAGTTTGGAATTTTATTTTCCTGAACTCCAAGACAGGGTAAAGATGGATTGAGTTTCCTGTTGAGCAATGTCAGATATGCTATTTGCATCCATGAGTGCTCGCTGACTTACCTGCCAGAATCATATTCCCTCTCTAAATTCAGTGTTCTGCCAGCAGCTAATTAGAATATTCTGTTTTACAATACACTAATAGATAATTAGTGATGCGTTCTAGTGAGCTTCACTTCATTCATGACTTGGAGGTCAGCAGATGTTGTCTACAACATCCTTTTACACCATCACTGAGATGTATTAGATGCCTGTAGCACAAGCTGCGCAAAGGCTTGGCATGGGAAATATGACTCAAGGGGAAGAGTAAGATGGAGGCATGACTGGGGTGTGGGGAGGGGGAACAACACTCCTGGTATTAATTTCTACGCTACCTTTTCCCACTGTGTCCTGAACTTATACTTGGAGAGCTTCCTAACCCTTTCCAGATAAAGGCCACTGTTTCTTCTCTTCACCTCTTCCACTAAGACTTCCAGTGCATTGTCTGAAAACATTGTTGCTCCCTCTCATGTTCAGCATTGCTCAAAATGTCACAGGCAAAGTGACTTTTGGAAACTTCCATCTCTTGCAGCAATGAGGTGCATGTTACTTTTGCGTAATGCTTGATACATGTGACCTCAGGTTTTCTACCAATTTACGCAGCCGTCAAAAAGCACAGTGGTAATTTAAAAGAGCAAGCAGTAAAAAGTGAACAAGTTACCTGCGACACAATGATATTGGTTAATTACATATTCATTTTCAGAGGTTAAATAATTTTTCTGTACATAGCCATTGTACAGCTCATTGAGAATAGTGACTAAAAAATCCTTCAGTTACATCAGAGCACACTTAGCTGTGAAAGTTTTCTGGCCGACTGTGACTGCTTTTTAGCATATCTGTACCCATCATATGCGAAACACATGCAAACTCTGCACTTGCTTATCCAGCTGACCTCCAGTACTTCTAGGTTGTTCAACTCCTCAGAATGATGCCTGGCCTCCTGCAATTGGTTTACCTGCAGTTAAGAATCCAGCTAATGTTAGATGAAAGAGTATCACAAAACCCAAGAAGGTAATTTGGAATACTGGTTCTTAATTGTTTGTTTTGCTGTTTCTTATAATGAGGAAAGATGTGCAAACTTGTGAGGAAAGATTCTGTCTTGTTATAATCATTCAAATAAAAGAATGTTTATTAAGTTGTAAAAATACAAGGGTACAATACAAAACATAGGTACAGTTAACTGCAATAATGGCTACATATACACATCCCATAAACAACTACATACGACCTAAGTAGTTCATCATATGCTTTTCCTATGATACAGAACTAGCCCTGTGTTGTCACTGTAATCCTCTCTAACCAATTTACTCTAGAAGTCATATTTTTAACATCTATCCATGGCATGCATCCTTATATCTCCACTTTGAACTTGTATTTTCTGTAATTCTATATTCAGTTCTATGGTTTGTTGTTCTCCACTTCACTTAAGTAGGTATTTCTTCAGCTTGCTGCCAACCTAATTTGTTCCAGACATCTGCAGTCTTACCAATTATCTTTTATCTAATTCTTAAACCATTATTTTATTCAAATTTTTCAACATGCCCAAATGGTTCCAGACTTTCCACCACGAATACTTAGCAGTTTTTATTGTCCAAGTGCTCTCTGACCCTTCTGTCCATTCCAATTTTTGATCTGCCAATTTATTAACCTATTTTGAATGCTTTGTGATACCAAGGAACTCTAGCAAACTGAAGCTGATGGTTTTATTATTTATATGCATTATCAAGAATGGACACATCTGAGCTAGATATGAGAAAAGGTGAGTCTAAAATTTATTAAAATGTTTTGTGCCAAACGTTAAAGATTTTTCTCCTAACTTAGATGTGTTCACACCTGATCCTCCCAAAAGATGTTGTATGAATGCTCCAATTGTATTTGTTCCCCGGACATCTGATCTGTTTCCTATTTAATCTGAGCTAGCAGTGATTCTACTGTCTATGCTTGGCCTCTTCACATCATTCCTACTTTATTTCAGAAGTACTCAATTTTGGGCCCTTTTAAGATGAAAGACCCGATATGAAAACAAATCTTTCTTTCTTCTTTGTCAACTTCACCTTAATCCCTTCCAAATTTATTCCAAGCTCCCTCAGTATCCATCTATCTTGTAAATTACTCTGATATTTTCCTCAAATGACTTACATTATATTATATAATAACACATTATTGTCTCAGTATTTCCTCATGTCTGAATCAAAAGATTGTGGATTCATATTTGACCACAGATGCAGGCTCATTGTTATTTTGCCAGTAAAAATGACATCAATCCAAAATTTCAATAATGTATTAAAATACCCTGCACCAAATTTTAGATCTTCAAGCAAATATTGCTGATCAAAACTGAGTAAAGAGCTTTGGGGTTTTTAAATGAGTTTACATTTTTGTTGCAGATTTAAAAATGACAATTGGGGTCTCGTAGAAACTGATAAAATTCCAACAGGACTAAACAGGATATACATAGGAAGGATGTTTCTGATGATGATGTGGCAGCATTTAAAGATAATGTTACAGTTCTAAATAGAAAGGATACATTGGCTGGTTCTAAAAATGAATCTTTTTTGACAGAGTTAAGGAACAGAGGGACCTGTCACATGGGGTAGGATTTTCTGATCTGCCCTCCAGTAGCCTGGTCTTGGACTTTTGGCTGGAATTCCGCATTCTTTGCAGGGATCCTGCAACAGTGGGGCTGGAAAATCCTGGCCATTGTTTTGATTACATTGTTTTCATAGAGCTTCTGAACAGTAGGAAGGAAATAGATGAGCAATTTCAAAAGTAACAAAATCAGGGTGGTAATAATGGCAAACTTTAAGTACTCAAATGTAGGCTGGAGAGTGATTAATGCCAGAGGTAGGGATGGAGAGGAATTTCTGATGTGTGCAGGAGATTTTTGCTGATCATTATGTCTCCAACCCAGCAAAGAATCAAGCAATATTGAATTTGATCCTGGGACTTGTAGGGTGAGTAAATTGTGTTGTATTAGATCATTAACGATCTAATAGAGATCACAAAGAGTTTGAAGTGATCATGGGAGGAGACCAGAAAATATAAAAATGCTCTACTACTGAAAAGCTATTGTGATTTAAGAGAACTGTGCACAGTGAAAAAGCAATATGGCAATGGGCCAAAGAGCTAAATACACACTTTTCATAAAATGTATCTATATTGTATGTTATGTACAATATAAATAAAACCTCGATGCTTATTTCAAAAATTTTAATATCTGGACAACGACCCTCTTTAAAATGGCTGAAGCTATGCCTGGCTGTGACCTTTGAGCAACAAGAGCTAGCCTGGTATTTCACAGAAACTGACTCAAGTATAAAAGCAAAATACTGCAGAAGCTGGAACAAAGAAAATTACAGCATAGGAACGGGCCCTTCTGCACTCCAAGCCTTCACTGATCATGCTACCCAACTCAACTAAAACTCCCTACCCTTTTGGGGACCATATTCTTCTATTCCCATCCTATTCATGTATTTGTCAAGATGCCCCTTAAAAGTCATTATTGTATCTGCTTCTACCACCTCTCCCGGCAGCAAGTTCCAGGCACCCACCATCCTCTGTATAAAAAAAAACCCCACCTGCCTTGTACATTTCCTTTAGACCTTGCACCTCGCACCTTAAACCTATAGCCCCTAGTAATTCAGTCTTCCACCCGGGGAAAAAAAACTTCTGATTATCCACTCTGTCCATGCTTCTCATAATCTTGTAGACTTCTATCTCAACCAAGTTTCTCCAACCTCTCCTCATAGCTAATGCCCTTTATACCAGGCAACATCCTAGTAAATCTTTTCTGTATTCTATCCAAAGCCTTCATATCCTTCTGGTAATGTGCTGACTAGAATTAAATATTATATTCCAAGTGCAGCCTAACTAAGGTTCAATAAAGCTGCAACATGACTTACCAGTTTTTAAATTTAGTGCTGCGGCCGATGAAGATAAGCATGCCATATGCCTTCTTGACTATCTTTTCCACCTGCGCTGCCACTTTTGATGATCTGTGTACCTGTACAGCCAGATCCCTCTGCCTATCAATAGTCTTAAGGGTTCTTCTTTTCATTATCCACCTTTCTCAGTTCCATTTTTCCATTCCTCCGTTCCAGCTCTCCTTGCAGCTCTCCTATCCCCAAGGATTAAGGGTTTTTAAGAGTTCTACCAGTTACAGAATATTTTCGATTTGTATTAGAGATTCCAAAATGCATTACTTTACATTTGTCTGGATTAAACTCCAGCTGCCATCTCTCTGCCCAAGTCTTCAACCGACCTATATCCTTCTGTATCCTCTGGTCTTCATCATTATCTTTAACACGACTAACCTTTGTGTTGCCTGCAAACTTACTGATCAAACTAGTTACATTTTCTTTCAGATCATTTATATATATATTACAGATAGCAAAAGTCCTGGAACCTGAAACAAAAACAGAAAATGCTAGAAAATTGCAGCAGGTCTGGCAGCATCTGTGGGGAGAGAAGAGAGCCAAAGTTTTGAATCTAGATGACCCTTTGTCAGAGCTGAGAGCAGAGAGAATCAGCAGAGATTTATATTGAGGGGTTAGGATGGATAGGGTAGAATTGGACAAATGGAATGTAAATACGAATGAGGAAGGCTGAGAAAAGTATTCATAAAGTGATCTGAATTTGTGAATGGCAGAACAGTTGAGACGGTTAAGGGGCTGCCTGTTAGTTGCGCTCGGGGTTGGGGGGAGGGGGGGTGGGGGCAGGGTTAGGGGGACTGCAAGAAGGAGAACTGAAATGGAGAAGTGGAAAAATGGAACTGAGAACGTTGGATGATGAAAAGAAGAAACAAAATTCAATACAGTAAATGGAAATGGGATGATGGTGGAGGAGAAGGTTCATGCTCTGAAGATGTTGAGCTCAATGTTCAGTCCGGAAGTCCATAAAGTGCCCAATCAGAAGATGAAATGCTGTTCCTCCAGTTTAAGTTGGAGCTTACTAGAACATTGCAGAAGGCCAAGGACAGATGTGTGGACAGGGGAACATGGGTGTGTTGAAGTTGCAAGCGACAAGGAGATCTGGGTCCTGCTTGTGGATGGACCGAAGGTTCAGCAAAGTGGTCACCCAGTCTGCGTTTAGGTTCTATGATGTAGAGTTGATCACATTAGGAATAGCAATAAACTAAATTGAAGGAGGGTTTAGGACCTGGGATGGTGAGCAGGGAGGAGGTGTTGCTCCTTCTACAATTGCATATGCTATGCCATGAACAGGGTGTGAGATATTGACTGTGATGGAAGAGTGGATCGGGGAGTCCCGGAGAGAGTGGTCCCTGCAGAATGCTGACAAGGTGATTGAGGGGAGGATGTTGAGTAGTGGCACTCTTCATTGAACAGGTTTGACCCCAAGCTTGGTGTTAATGATAGAGTCCCAGGCTAGCCACACTCTCCATCACCAACTATGGCAAGGCCTGCAAGACATAACAAGCCACAAGGTGAAGGCACATAAAATTGCCAGCTCTGATGTACCTCTTCCTGATGAGCTCAATGCAAAGGTCAACAAGACAACATCTACCACCCTGGATGAACCTATATCTGGGGTCACCAATACAGATGTCAAATCAGCTTTCTCGAAGGTCAACTCACAGAAAGTGACTGGCCCAGATGGGGAATCCTATTGGGCACTCAGATTCTGTGCGGATCAACTGGTGGAAGTATTCAGACATTTTCAACCGCTCCGTACAACAATCTGAGGTCCTTATATGCTTCAAAAAGAAGCATCAATCCCGTACCTAAGAAAAGCCAAGGAGAGTGCCTTAATGACTATTGGCCAGGTCTCTGACATCCATCATTATGAAGTACTTTGAAAAGCTAGTCATGGCATGGATCAATTCAGCCTCCCAGACTATCTGGATCCACTATGATTTGCCTATTGCCGCAAGAGGTCCACAGCAGATGCCATCTCTCTGGCTCTGCACTCAACTCGAACACCTAGACAACAAGAACACCTATGTTAGGCTCTTATTTATTGACTACAGCTCAGCCTTCAACACCATTATTCCGACGAAACTCATTTTCAAACTCTGTGGCCAAGGCCTTGACAACTCCCTCTGCAACTGGATTCCTAACTCACAGACAACAATCAGTAAGGATAGGCAACAACATCACCTCCAGGATCATCCTCAACACCAGTGTCCCCACAAGGCTGTATTTTTAGCCCTCTACTATACTCCTTATACATCTATTACTGTGTGGCCAAATTGCCCTCCAATTTGATTTTCAAGTTTGTTAACAACACCACCATAGTGGGTCAGATGTCAAACAATGATGAGACTGAGTACAGGAATGAGAGAGGGAGAATCTGGTGAACGTGTTAACAAAATGGAGGAGATTGTCATCGACTTCAGGAAGCATAAAGGAGAACATGTCTCTGTCTACATCAAGGGGGATGAAGTAGAAAGGGTCGTGAGCTTCAAGTTTTTAGGTGGTCCAGATCATCACCAACCTATCTTGGTCTCCCCATGTCAACACTATAGTTAAGAGAGCCCACCAACGTCTCTACTTTCTCAGAAGACTAAAGAAATTTGGTATGGCAACTATGATACTGACCCAACTTTTACAGAAGCACCATAGAAAGCTTTCTTTCTTTCTGATTGTATCAAAGCTTGGTGTGGCTTCTTCACTGTCCAAGACTGCAAGAAACTACAAAAGGTCATGAACATAACCCAATCCATCACTCAAAACAACCTCTCATCCATTGACTCTATCTACGCTTCCTGCTGCCTCACCAAAACAGCCAGCATAATAAGGACCCCATGCCCCGCCACCCCAAACATTCTTTCTTCCATCGGAAAAAAGATACAAAAGTCTGAAGTCACATACCAACCAACTTATGAACAGCTTCTTTCCTGATGCTTGAATGGACTTACCTTGCATTAAGTTGACTTTTCTCTACACCCTAGCTATGACTGTAACACTACATTTCGCACACTCTCATTTCCTTCTCTATGAATACTATAGTTTGTCTGTACAGCAGCAAAAAACAATACTGTTCATTATTGTTAAATGTATTAACATTCAATAAATCAAATTCCTAGAAAGGAGATATACCAGACCATGAGTTTGCAGATTGTGGTTGAGTACAATTTTGTTATTGTTCTTGGCCGCATACCCTCATGGATGCCCAGTCCTGAGTTGCTAGATCTGTTTGAAGTATACCCCATTTAGCACTGTGGTACTGTCACACAACACAACAGAGGCTATCCTCAGTGTGAAGACAGAGCTTTGTCTCCACAAGGACTGTGCAGTGGTCACTCCCACCGATATTGTCATAGACATATGCATCTGTGGTAGGCAGGTTGGTGAGGATGAAGTTGAATATCTTTTTCCTTTTTACAGATTCCCTCACCACCTGCAGTCTCAGTCTAACAGCCAAGTACTATTGAACCAGGCCAAGCCACTCATGATGCTGGACATTGAAGTCCTAGATTCAGAGTACATTCTCTGTTCTTGTCACCTTCAGTGCTTCCTATAAGTGTATCAATATGAAGGAGTACTGATTCATCTGTTGAGGGGGATAATATTTGGTAATCAACCAGAGCTTCCTTGTCTGTTTACCTGGTGCCATGAGATTCCATGGGATATTAGGACTCCCAGAGCAACTCCCTCGTGACTGTGTACTGCTGTGCCACCACCTCAGCTAGGTCTGTCGTGGCAGTGAATCAGAACATACACAGGAATGGTGATGTTGGTGTCTGGGATATTATCTATAAGGTGTAATTCTGTGAGTGTGACCATGTCAGGCTGTTAATTAATCTGTGAGACGGCTCTCCCAATTTTAGCACAATCCCAGGTGTATTAAGGAGGACTTTTGAAGGGCTTACCTTTCCATTGTTATTTCTGGTGCCTAGGTCGAAGCGTGTGGTCCATCCAAATTTTTGTTCCTTTGTGCTTTCTTTCGTAGCAGTTGAATACAACTGAGTTGCTTGTGAGGACATTTAAGATTCAACTGCATTGCTGTGGGTCTGGAGACATATTTGTATGTAGGCCAGACCAGATAATGACAGAATTTCCTTCATTAAAAACAGATGTCTTTTTACAACAATCAGCAATGGTTTCATGGTCATCATTTGATCTTTAATTCCAGTTTCTCTTAAAATTCAAGTTTTTCGTCTGCCATAATGGAACTCGAACCCATGTCCTCAGAGTATTACTCTGTCTCTGGATTACTAGTCCAATGACAATATATTACATCACTGCCTCTCTTCAACCTTCCGTACCATTCCTACTAGAAAAGTGTTTATCCAGAATCAGCTTACAGATTGCTGACCTCTGAAAGAATGTGCCTTCGGACTTTGATATTGGATTCTGTACTCGCATGAAACAATTCTTGGCTTGGTGGTCTTTGCCCTGTAACTCTTCCTTTCTCTATCCTGTCTTATTGATTGAGGGCCACATGTGCAAATAAACTAACCTTTTGAGTTTATCCTGTCTTATGTTTGCTGGCGTGGGATAATGCCATTAATAGAAAAGTGGATCACACCAAAACTGAGGGGCTGGGAAACATGCCACTACTTATAAAACAGGAAGTAAACAATTTATAGATGGTTGGTAGAGAGGAGATTTCAAGACTGATTAAATTAACCCACTTCTATACAAAATGCAGAATAAATAAGTATTGGAGCAAAGGAGGGCATTCAGCTAGGAAAGTGATTGTTTCTCTGCAAACTAGCCTTGAAGTGAAAAGATAACGGTAATGTGTCCTGGGTTATACAGGAAGTAAAAGTTTAAATAAACCAGGAAAGCAGAGGCTTATGAAAGCTGAGAGCAAGATTCTATTAAAAACCAGAGAATTATGGAAAGTACTGGAGGGAGTTGTAAAACCTAATAATGGGAGGCAAAAAGAAGAACATGAAAAGATAATCTGGTAAATGTTGTAAGGTTTAATTTAAATATCTAAAACTCTATGCAGTTAGCTGAGGAAAAAAGTTAAGCCTATTAAAGCTTTGTGTGGAGAAATGAAACTTGACTGAAGTATTAAAGGATACTCTGCATCTGTCCTCAGAAGGAAGGAGGGGAAACTTATGGATTGAATACTATACACAGAAAACATGTTGAAAGATTATCACTGCTGAAAGTTGGCAAGTGATCTCATTTGGAGGAAATGCATCCCAAATTGCTGACAAAAGCAGAAATATTGGAGACATTGGATACAGGAATATTATCAGCAGACAGAAGGGCAGCTAAAATCTTCTGTCACTATTCAAGAAAAAGGAGTGAAGTGCAGGCTAATTCAACACTGGCTATGGGGAAGGTTTTGAAAACCATGGACAAAATAAACTTTCCTTTGGAAAGATTTTAAGTTAACAAAGAAATGCGATTAAGACAAATTACAACTGACTAACTTGGTTTAGTCCTTTGAGGTGACAGAGAAAGTAGATCAAGGTAACACAATAGATGCACGTGTGGATCTTTGGAAGGCATTTATGATCTTTATTAAGAAGGTGAGAACTTCTGAATGAACGGGAAAATGACGGTATAAATGCAGAATTGGCTTTGTGACAGGAAGCAGAAGGACGTGTGTTTTCAGATTGGGTGATGGTCTAAAGTGATGTTCCCCCAAGGATCACTTTTGGGCCTATTACTCTTGTTGATTTTTATAAACAACTAAAATTGGGATGCAGATAATCAGTCATTTCAGTACAACGTAAACCATCCTTTCTTCTGTGGAACCTTGCTGTTTATCCTGTTTATTTTGGAAAGCCTGAAGCCCCAAAGGATCTTAGCAATTTTATTGTTAACCCTTTACTCTCTAAGATATGTGGCAAGAAACCCAGCATATCTCAATTTTGCTGATGAGCCAAAGGAAGTTAATGCACAATATGTGAGTAAGATTGACTGGGCACCAACGTTTTGCAACAATTATGATGGGATTGAAGCAGAGACCATTGTTTTGTTTCACTGAGTCCATGTTTGTCTGGTGCCCTTGTATTCCCTAGCCAGCATTCCCTCCATATTACATATCTCATGCCTCTTCTCTGAATGCCAAGAAATCAGGAATAACTCTAATACACAATGAGTAACTGGTAGCCCTCGTTGGATCCTGGCACCAGACAGTATGACTGTAATGCTCTTTGTAAATTATTAGAGATGCATGTTAAATGCCAAAACTATTTACAAATTTACCTCATGAGGCCATCTCATAATTGCAGGCCACTTTATCGCCCCAACATTTCATTTAAATTATGTACTTTCTTTTGATCAATCCCTTCAATATCAAGCTTGAATTGTGGAATATTTCCATAATATCTTTCCTGTAATCATAGATACTGATTCTCAAATTCAGCAAGATGGCAGTGCTGTTCTTCTCTAACACAGTCCAAAGCTGAAATAGTTACTGAACACAAATGTGATGTAATGAAAGTCTAAGTTAATTCAAGCTTTGGGTATGGATGTGATCATTCCAAAACTCAGCTCGAGTATATGCAAGGCTTGCTGTATTGGAAGCAAGCTACCACAGGGAATTAGTGTAACGAGGTTCTGTGGTTGGATACTAATAGCCACAGTGTTTTCACATTCAGTTCCTAGTTTTGGATCCCACTCCAGAGCCTTGAGAAATTAAATAGTACTAAGGAAGTGCAGCATTCCCAGAGTTGTCACCTTTTGCCTGGGACTTTAAGCTGAAGTTGCTCTGCTATTCAACTGAATGGAAAAATTGTAAAAATGATTAAAAGAACAACAGGGAAGTTTTGGCTCAAATTTATCTCTCAACAGCATTGATAATGTAGATCATCTAGTCATTATCACATTGTTGTTTTTGGGAGCTTACTGTGCACAAATTAGTTGCAATGTTTCTTAAATTTCAGCATTTATTGCATTTCAAAAGTACTTAATTTTCTGTAAATCACTGCCACATGTCCAAGATTGTGAAAGTTTTTTTACTTATTCATGGAATATGGACATTGCTGGATAGGTCTTAATTTATTTACTATCCCTTGTTATCCTTGAAGGTTATGGTAAGCTGCTTTTTTGAGCTGCTATAGTACATGTGATGTAGGTATTGTGTGGTGCAGGGAGGGAATTTTAGGATTTTGACCCAATGACAGTGAAGGAATGGCAAAAAATATCTAAATCAGGATGGGCAAGTAACTTGGAGGGGAACTTCCAGGTAGTGGTGATTCCATATGTCTGCTACTCTTGTCCACCTAAATGGTAGGGGTTGTGAGTTTGGAAGGTGCTGTCTAATGAGCTTTGGTGAGTTCTTGCAATGCTTCTTGTAAATAGTACCCACTGCTACCACGAGTGATAGAGGGAGTGAATGTTTGTGGATGGGGTGCCAGTCAACAGGATTGCTTTTATCCAGAATGGCGTTGAGCTTCTTGATTGTTGTTGGAGCTCTTATCCAGGCAAATGGAGAGTATTCCAACACGCTCTTCAATTGTGCCTTGTGGCTGGTGGATATGCTTTAGGAGAATTATTTGCCACAGGATTCCTATCCTCTGAACTGCTCATGTACCTCTTTATATGGCTCATCCAGTTCAGTTTCTGGTCAATTGTAACCCCAGGATTTTGATGGTGGGGAATTCATTGATGGTAATGTCATCGAATGCCAAGAAGCTATGGTTAGATTCTCTCTTGTGGGAGATGGTCATTACTTGGCATTTGTGTGGTGCAAATGTTGCCACTTGTCAGTCCAAGCATGGAAATTGTTTCAGTCTTGCTGTTCTTGGATGTGTACTATTTCTATTTAAACTCAAGTCTTTCATTGATGGATGTAGTTTACAGTGCAGCTGATCTTTTTTCTATGCCATTTCATGACAAAAGTTGTCCAAAACTAGCCCACAAATTATTCTTTTGAATCCTGGACCAAGGCACAGGACATTGAGTGGGACTTTATGGTCTCGCTTGCCCGGGAACCGTAAAATCTGACCCGAGATCAACAGATCTTTCCATGGGCTGCCCCTTGCCTGCTCTAATTCCTATGGTGGGCAGGACAGTGAAATTCCAGCCTACAAGTACATGTATGGAAGGCCTTTTACCATGATAACATGCTGACTTTTTTAAACATATAAAGCTATCCCTTCACCTGTCTGAAAGTCCAAAAGTGAGATTTTGGGGATCAGTGGTCTCAATTAAGTATTACGATTGGTAATTTAAAATTTGGTTTATCTACATAATTTACATGACAGTGATCTACTTCTGTGATTTATTTTAATTAAAAAATAATAAAACAACAGTTATAAAAAGTGAGAACATTTAAAATAAATGGTGTGTCATTTATTTCTGGTCAACTGATGCTGTAAAAAATGTTGATACTATTGTAATATAGGAAGTGAAAGCATGAAGGACATGCATGTTACTTTTGGCCTTTTTCACCCATGTTTTGTCAGATGTATGGCTCTTAGTTTGGCTGTTTTATAATAACGGAATTACTAGGAACTCACAACCCATATTATTAAAGTAAGAATTCCCTTCCCTATTTTTTTCAGTCTCAAAGCACTGAATCACTCGGACTAACTGTCTTATGTCTTGCATTGGCGTTCAATCTTGGTGTGATCTGAGTCAATGAGATGAGACATAGTTCAGCTCTTTGTATTGGGGAGATTGTGTGTGAGCTTGTTCTCACTGTAATCACTAAGTGTAAATAATCAGTGTTCAATAACAGAAACCCCATTTGGCCACAAGTAGCCCAACTAGATGTAAAGAATAATAGCAAATTAATGCAGATGTTGGAATCTGAAACAAAAACAGAAAATGCTGGAAAATATCAGCAGGTCTGACAGCATCTGTGGAGAGAGAATAGAGCCAATGTTTTGAGTCTGGATGACCCTTCATCAGAGCTGAAGAGAAAGAAAATAATTCAAGCTTTACACTATGATTCCTGCCTTTGTTATCTCTGGATTCAAACAAACCAATGCTCCCCAGTGCAATCCTTCCACATTCTACCTTCAAGGTCATCTAAGGCACAGCTGCCGTGTCTTAACTCACAGCAAGTCATATTCCTAAATTAATATTGCCTTATGTGGCTCGGTTATAATTTGTATTGTAATGTTCTTTAATGAGTTTTATTTTAACTTATGTTAATATAAACTATTGTTTTGCATGGAATTGGTTCATTTTAAGCTCAGTGACTGTTGTTATACAGACAAAATTAATATTTGATAATCCCATTCTTGCGGACAGGCAGACATCTCAGAGGAAGGTAAGAGTCGATTGAACAGAAGCAGGACAATGTAGAGTCATCTCATTTCAAATGAAGACTTTGAAAGAAGAGTTATTCAGTGATCATAAAGCCATCATGATACTGTTGATTATCAACTTCACTTGGCTGCCCAGCACAGTCATTGACTATGTAATGAGTGATAACACTGGTTGTCTTCCTTCCTCAGATAAACTATCTTCCAGAGCCAACTAAGACTCCCAGGATCCTTTATTGTTGCCTAAGGAGATGCTACTGACAGATACACTGTGTCATGTCTTCTCTTACAACTAGGCATTAATGTAGATACAAGCATGTTGGGCTTTGGGTCAGATGGTAGTGCACTGCGGGGTGTGCTCGGCACACTCATGACCCGGTGGAGACAGACAAACATGCAAGACAATGCCTATGGACTGGCCTATCCAGCTGCAGATGCTGGATGTCTGAGGAGATGCGGGGGGAGATCGGCAAAGTTCCCAGAGATCTGGATGCCTTGGCCTCTGTCATGGAGGAGTACACAAGGACCTGAGCACTGTGACTCCGAACACAGTGCACAAGTTCCTCCATTGAAAGCATGGCGACTCTTGTGGAGAGGCATTCCATGAGACAAATCTGGGGTATCTCAGGTCATGCTCAGATCTGCAAGCCCAGTAGTGACATCAGGAGGCTGTTGTCTGTGTGAGAGATAGTTGAGGCACCTAGTATCTCTGCTAGGTTTCCATCCATCAGAAGTGAGCAAAGAGATGCAGATGTGCCTTGCACTGGTGGGCAAACTGCCTATTGTCTATGTGTGCTTCTCTCTTGATGCTCTGATTGAAGTTGGCATCCCTCTGGTATCTTCAAAGAGTGCAACAACTGAGGAGTGCTGGTCATACCCTCCCAGGCAGAACATACTCAGTTCCACTGTCCAGAAGATAACCATCAGGGCCATCTGTGGAAAAGTCACCAATCTGTTTCTAATGTTGCTGCCAACGAGGGGAGATGTAGTTTAGGATGGGAGGATGCTAGTATATAACATGTATGTGTAAGGTGCGGTGAGCACAGGATGGGGTTTCCATGGGTGACATTTGTTCTTTCATCAATGCTGTATATTGTTTATGCGTAACCATTTTATGTTTCATTCCTTGATTCATGTTTTTAATCATAAGTCCAAACAAGATTTTCTTTCATTATCCTAAATGTCCTTCACGTTTTCCATAGGTGCAGGCTTCTCAATGCCTCATGATATATGGCAGGAGTAGCAAACTTTATTACAGAGGTTGTGTGGGGAAATTGGGGTCATGACATTGTATTGTAAGAAATGTGTGCGAAGAATACCACATTTCCTTCCAAATGAGATGGAAGGAAAGCCTCAGCAGTCTAACTGCTAAGGAGCATTGAATCAATGCCTCCTTGGTGTCCCTGCTTCCTTGAAGGTTCATCATGTCTGTTGTATATTAATATTGATTCTTGGTAGCTGCACTAAGCAGTGTGCATTAAGATATTCATGTATTCACCAGAAGTTACATCACAGGTCACTAGCATGGGAAATTGCCAGAGTGAAAAAGCAGCCATGTAGTGAATACCACCCTATAAATAAAGCTTTGTTATTCTTGACTTTCTGTCAATTTTCAAATAAAAAACAATGTCTGCCTTCTTTTCCTCACCTTGTGTCGGCCCAGCCTGCTCATCAGATCCATTTGTAGTCTTCCTCCAAGGAGATGCTTTGGTATCCTGCAGTTGATCTATCCTTGTCAGTGCCAGGTTGTACAGAGTGCAGCAGACAAAAACAAAAAAATGACACTTTCTCTTGGGAGGATGTTGCAGGTCACCTCTGGAATTGTTCAGGCTGTGGAATCTCACCTTCAGTTGCCTTGTTGTCCTCTCAATCATCACCCATTTGGAGCCATGACACAGCATATTCCTCTATTTTGCCTCTGTCCTATGGTGTCAGAGTGGCATCATGAGCGAGTATCCTTTTGTCACCCTGCAGCTAACCATCCAGCTGAGCTGGAGTCATGAAAAGCCTTGGCACCTGTGAGTTTCTCAGAAGGGATGCATCATGGGAATTGCTTTGGTACTCCACACATGAAGATACTGGGTCATACACTGTCTACATGTTCATGGATTGGTACCCCTTATTCACAAAGGCACCCAGCTGATCTGCTGGAGCCTTGATGGCCACATAAGTTCAGTCTATAGCACCCTGAATGCAGGGGAACATAGCAATAGCTTGCTTAACTTGGCTGGTTTGGTCCATATGGTAATGAATGAATGTCTGGAGTGAACAGTGACTATCAATACAGTGTTAGTTACGTGTTCGCAGCTATCAACAACAGATTGGAGCACTCCATACAGATCCTGTTCGAGGCTCTGGTATGATTTGGATGCATAAAAATTGAAGGCTTGTGACCTCCAGAACAACTGGAATTGGATACCCAACATTTGGATCTCTGAATCGCCCAAGCAATATAAAATTCCAGTCAGTTGCCCTGTTAATTGCCTTAACTTGCTGCTTAATTGTTGGCACAGAAATATTACGTGAATATGAGGAAGCGTGCCCAATATCGTCTTGTGCAATTTCACCTGCTACCAGGTTGTCCGTACATCTGAAAAATTCTGCCTCACGTCTCGGTTGCCCCTCTCAATCCCAATCAATGTTGATCTTTTAACCCTAAGATCTGTTTGCTCATCAATGTGAGATTTAACCATTTCCTCCTTTTTTAAATACCTGCTACAACTCTTCCCTGTGTATTGTAGTGCTTTCCAGCAGTAGAGTCAGTCTACCTCCTCTATTGACAATGGAGAGACTATCTTGCGTGTCTTAATCAAAAAGTGATGAAACAGTGTATAAAGTTGACTTTGAGTTGACACACTTAAATGTTGTAATAAAATGCAGTGATTTCAAGAAAATGCTTCATTTGTAATTAATTTGGTTTCTGATTAAGTTCATTTCCTACCTTGTCTCACTTCTCTGAATGACAGGAGATCGAAAATGCCAATATCATTTCTTCTTAAAATCCTGAATCTGAACTTCTCTTTTCCTATGTAGAATTACAGTTAAGTATAAACTGAAGAAGATTGGGATGGGATTTCCCAGATGATAGAGTTCCTTGCCCCACTAAAATTGATGGGATAAACTTCCTCGCAGATTTGGTGGGGGAATAAGGGAGAGGAGGGGGTGGGTGTGGTGCTGGTGGAGTCCCCTGATTAGGAGAAGGGACTAGTTGTGGAAGTGCAAATTGCATTTCCATTCCTGCCTGAGCAGGTTTACCTGTCAGGCTTCCTTCCTCTTCCATTGAGCCTCTGTCAACCTGAGAATTGCACCTGGGTGGGAACTGGACCTAATGTGGCCAATAACCAGTCACCCTGCCTGCTCTTGGGTGGGCAGGTGGGTGGTGGCAAAGGCACCTTGTAAATTCCTCAGGCCCTCACAATTATAAATTCACTGATGGACTTGGAGAAGCTGCCTTTTAAGTATATCTTGGGAGTGGGGCAGGAAATGTTGGAGTCTGGAATTTATGTTGCGTGTTCTTTAGGATGGAGCAATGGGGCACATCAGGTGGAGAGGAAATATGTGGATTGTTCTTACACATTGTTAATGATTCTTCATGTTTCTTTAATATAAAATATTATCCTGTAATCTACCATGACAAGTCTGTACTGTTGTATGGGCTATTTTTATATCTCTCGTCAGCAGTGACTATATATGTGCGAGTAAAATAAGATTCTTTGAGAATGGGAGAAGTGTAGAGAAAGATACTGCAGTCCAAATCTATTAAACATCACAACTCCAGTTTTCAGATTAAACTTTAGAACCATGAAACATCTTCATCCGAGAATATTTTAATTTCAATTCTTGGCTACCATCAGCTACTTAGTCAGAGCTCTAAATTGTTTCTGACAAAATTAACTGCTGCAGGAGCTCTCTTACGCCAATGTTGTGACTGCTGCTTATTTAACTGCATGACCGTCAGATGTTATTTGAAACTGACACGTCTCCTGTGGAGTTGCTCGCAGGTTTCTATCGATTAGGATCCCATTTCAATCTTTGGTTGATTGGGCAACCAACATGTCTGTCACATTTGTTTATCACGTATGAAGCTAGGTTAGATATTTCAGCAGGTCGAAAGGATAGTTGTTTTATGATCGTCTTGAGTTTAAAAGTTATCACATGGTGGAAACTATTATGGGTAAATTAAAATAATGGAAATTCCTTATCCGCTTATTCTTTCTTCCCAATCTGTCCCCTGTTTTTTTTCAGCAGATACAGATTTATGTTGTTCCAATATGATTTAGGACTCATGTACATTACTGTTCAGACTGGCACACCACTCCAGTGCAGCACAGTCTGTGTCGTCTGCAGCACGTGGAAAGATCTGAGAAATATTTCTGATGTTATTCCTGAATTTTGATAGTTTGATCATTTTGAACCTCTGGGAACCAAAAGACAGAACAGAGATCTGTGAATAAAACTGTGACCTTATTGGAGTGTTCCCTGCTAAACCATAATTGCCCTTCTCCCCTCAGTATTATTGTCAGGGTGCCCTTGGTGAAGCATGGAGCTGGCTTCCTGACTGCCAACCTCCTGGGCTTGACTATGAGTAAGTGCTGTGGAGCCATTTAAATGCACTTGATTAAAGTGCTCAGATGTCCACGGGACAGCAAACTGGATGCTACGTCCCAGAGGTGTAGTATTTTTTGCACGTGAGGAAACTTTTTTCAAAGTGCCTAAAAATTGCTGTCCAGATCATACTGCCAAGGCCAGAAGAACTTGCACCAGTTTTTGCACAAAAGTGGCACTTAGTCACATTTTGAGAAAACTTCACCCTCTGGCAGCATCCAATCTATTGTCTTAACTTGTACTCCAGAACTGGCTGCAGCTTTCGCCAAGATGTTCCAGCATAGCTAGGACACAGGCATCTACCCAGTAATGTGGAAAATTACCGAGATGTGTGCTGCCTACAAAATATAGGTCAAATTAAGTCCAACCAATTACCCCATCAGTTTATCACCAGGGGCAATGGTGGCACTTAGTCATCAACAACTTGCCCACACCATTCAGTTCGGGTTGTACCAGGGTCACTCAACTCCAAACCTCATTGTAGGTTCAAGCATGGACAATCAGGCTGAATTCAACAGGTGATCTGAGAGGCGTAGCCCTGTATTAGTGCTGCAGCAGCATAATTGCTCCTAATTCTAGAATATTTGCTTTAGTTTGGACTAATGCTGTTCTGTTGTTTTTAGTGATTTCCCCTGGGGTTTTACAGAGTAAGGCTTGATTAGATTGATCGAGAAGGCCCATATCGCTCTCAGCTCAGCCTCACTCCTGCTCCTCCCATGTGAGCCCCAGGATTGTCTCCTCATTTAAAGTCCAAATCCTTAGTTCAGCCATTCCACTGCCTGCCTTTTCTCACTCTCTGATTGTGGGCTACCTTCTTCTGCAGGGACACTGAGAGATAATGTGACGTGGAGACGTGGTGGATCAGAGGTCGATGGCAACTAGCATCTGTGGATACTGTGTGTAAATAGAAAGAGGAGCATGGTGGCACAGTGATTGGCATTGCTGCCTCGCTAGTCAAGGACCTGAGTTTGATTTTGGCCTTGGGTGACCATATGGAGTTTGCATTTTCTCCGTGTTTGTATGGGTTTCTTCTGGGTGCTCTGGTTTCCTCCCACAGTCCAAAGATGTGCAGGTTAGATGGATTAGCCATGGTAAATGTGGGGTCATGGTAAATAAGGGTCATGGGAATAAGGTGGGCTCTTTTGGAGAGTTGATGCAATTTTGAATGGCGAAATGTGACACATCACTGGGGTTGTGATAAGTGTTTTGATGGTCTTCTATCTCTCATGGTCAGGGTTAATTGGACAGGCTATGTCCATCTTGCGGCCATTGGATCCTCAATGACAGACAGTGGGTTCTGGAACTTATGCAGACACAGTCCCTCTCGATCCCGTGCAGCCAAGTATTTATCCTTGAACCATGAATTATCACCTCTATTTTCAACTTTGAGAAAGTGGGTAGTTGATTTTTCTTTTAAAACGTTGCTTAAGGGTGAGAGCACAGTTATTTTCTACATGAGGGATAAGCAAGATTAATAGGCACTGTTCTTACTCAGGCTGCATCATCTTGAGATTTTATTGCTATCAGCCCTTTACACTTTACATTCCTGGACTCCACTTTTTTTAAATAATTGTCCTCCACCGTACCCTTTTGTACAGGGTTGTGTATGCAGACCATGGCACTTACTCTCCAAACTAGGTTGTCTCAACAATGTTTTGTGCGTATAGTGAGATGTCCAATGCCTTTAAAGTAACCAGTGGCGAAAAGCAAGGAAGTGTCATGGCTCCCTGACTCTTCAATCTATTTATTGCTGCAATGCTTTAGGAAGATATGCCTGCAGACATCAACCTTGGTTCCAATCAAGGAAGCTTTTCAATCTTTCCAGACTACATGCCTCCACCAAAATTACAGAGGAATATTCAGAGAGCTGCAGTGTTTAGATTGCTGTACACATAAGGAAGACATCCAGACTATGACAAACAACTTATCCAGTTCCAAAAATATTGGATTCCAAATGTATGTCTCAGGACTGAGGTTTTGTTTCAGCCAGTGTCAATACATACTATCAAGCACTAAACATAACCTTTGATTGCATTCGCCCCCAGGTCATGGAAAAATTCTCGTATTTCAGCAGTGCACATCTTGGGAGTGCCATTATTGATGAAGATATCAATGTACCCATTCAGAAAACAAGTTCTGCTCATGGCCGACTTCAATGTGTCTGGAAATAGCATAACAAGCTGAAGGCTAAAATCAAACTCTGCTGGGCCCATGTCCTTACCACCTTTCTGTTTGGTTCAAAATTCTGGGTCTGCCAATGGTGCTATATTAAAACTCTGGAATACTTTCACCAAGGACACTTGATGCTCAACATGAGAATTTGATGGCAGAATTAAATTTACAAGCAACAAGGTCCTTCATCATGCTGACCTTAACAGGATGGAGATCACTGCACAAAATTCAGCTCAGACAGGCAGGCTATATCTCCAGTATGGAGATATCAGCACAAGGCAAACAAGATCAGGGCAGTCAGATATAAATGATACTCTAATAAAGAGCATTGCAAACTTCTGCATTGCAGACCCTCTTTCTGGGGAAAGCTGCAACCAAACAGGCCACATGGAACCCAGCACTGAAATTTTGTTCAGAGTACTTTAGGAGCCAGCATTGCCAAATTTTTCAAGAGAGTGGTGATGTGGGGCCTTTGTTACTGGACTAGTAATCCAGAGACCTGAATTTGAATCCCACCATCACAGATGGTAAAATTTGATCTTCATGATGCCCAAGAAGCCATTGTCAATTGTTATTGAAAGCTTCCTGGTTAACTATAGTCTTTAGGGAAGGAAATCTGCCATCCTTACCTGGTCTAG
The DNA here is from genome assembly GCA_024679065.1 of Sphyrna mokarran. Classification (NCBI taxonomy): domain Eukaryota; kingdom Metazoa; phylum Chordata; class Chondrichthyes; order Carcharhiniformes; family Carcharhinidae; genus Sphyrna; species Sphyrna mokarran. The sequence continues at coordinate 131,600,379 of JAGIQG010000001.1, forward strand.
CCTACATGTGACTCATGACCCACAGTAGTGTAGTTGACTCTTAACTGCTTCTTGGAATGCCCTAGAAAACTATTCAGTTCAAGGGGAATTAAGGATGGGTGATAAATGCTGGCTTGACCACATCCACACCCCGTAAGTGATTTTTTTTTAAAACTTGCAACATGCCCAGACAAAGGTCAGAAGTGTGTAAGTGCAGGAGATCTCTCAACTAGCAGCAAAGGCATGAGCTGTTTTCTGAAAGTCAGTGTCAATCTTGCACTGTCATGAGAGGACCCACAGAAGATCATGAAGTCACGCAGCTTGGACATATTCAAACACCATGTAACCATTAAAGCCATAATGGTACGTGGACATTCAGCAAACAGCAAATGGGAAATAATGTTAAAAGTTTGGGGGACACAGTGTAGTTGAAGAGTTCTTATTAGTCAGGGATAAGCAAGTGCTTGATTGGAGAGGCATCTTCATAGAGTGCAAATAAAATGATGCCATAGCAAAAGACCATTGCATAAAGCCTGCCTGCTGTAGTACATGGAGGTTTGGAAACTATGTAAAACCCCTCAGTTGTATGTTTGACATGAAATTAATATTTTAAATGTAAGCCATTGTTGTAATGAGGCATATTGGCATACTGTATTGAAAAAAAATTCAATTTTATGTAAAACCAACTTTGAGCTGTTATGTAATGTATATTATGTATATTTTATGAAATAATGAATAAGATGGCCTCAAAAGTGGCAATTTATGTTGGAATGGAAGCTTTAGGGAGCAAAACAGTGATGGAGCACTAGTGAATGATAACAATTGAGTTGAGGAAATTTTTGAGGTAGAGAGCAATGGAATGATGGAGGGATTTGAAATTGAGAATGAAAATTGACATGAGAGGCCTATGAAACTTGATAAGGATGGGAATGATGGAAATAGACTTTAATGTAAGTGAGAATACCTGTTACAACATCTGGATGTCTAGGAATGTTAGAAGCAGTAAATCAGTAAGGTGAATACTGGGAAATTCAGCTGCTAAGTGGTAGAGCCATGAAGTTGAAAACCCTCAGGGTTTCACATTGATTGACAAGGGCAACAATCAACAATGGTTTCATGGCCACCATTATTGAGACTACCTTTTCAATTCCATATTATTAATTGATCTGCAGTGGTGGAATTTGAACCCATGTCTCCAGAGCATTAACCGAGTCTTTTGGATTACAAGTCCAATGACTACGTAGGTTACTATGCTACTGTCTCTCTTTTCTGTAAAAGCAATCATTTTTGCCATTGTTTATTTCAGTAAAGGCACAGGTTATGACCCCCTTCCCCCATTTGAACATGTCATATATTTAGTCTAAAACAGAATTGCCCTAGTTCTCATGCATACTGTTGCATAGAATCCTCAAGCACAATACCCAAAAGTTAAAAACTAATGCCACCATAGTCCCAGATTATCTTAGGTTGCTCTCCCCTTGAAGGTGGGGTAAGAGTTGATTGGTGATGATTTAACTTGAGAATCACCATATCTCAGGAAAGCAGCAAGATTGAGAAGGCTGTGCCCTGATGATTAATCCTCAACACCATGTACAAAGAGAAAATTAAAGGGAATGGATTTTATTGGATGGTTGCTGCATATATATACCTGGATTAATGTCTTTGCTTCTTCTTGGTGTTATTCTAAGGTATATGTTGTCTTCATTATTAAATGATAATAGTGGAAGGACCAACAATTGGTGCTGAGAGCTCTGACCCTTTTTAGATGGTGATAGTTGGATCTCCTTGATGCATGTGTTCCTGCAACAGGTGGAGGCATAGACTACTGATGTATGCCAATTTTCTGATAGCTCCTCAATTTGTTGATGAAATGGCTCAAATGATTTGTAAGTGGTCCCCTTCAAAGAGCAGTGCTTTGGGAGTCCTTTCCTACTGTTCCCTTGATGATAAACCTCTTTTGGTGTCCCCACAATGTTCACGAGTGCTCTAGATTGTCTCTGATCTGGGTGAAGCCGGGTGTCAGCACATTATCCAAACAATGACAAAGCATATCAAAGTTGGCAGTGACAATGACGGTAATATGTTCAAATTGCCTCAGAGGCAATTATCATGGTGAGTGTCAGAGAACTTTGTACCATGTTTGTTCACTCACAACTTGGAGAGCCATACCAGAATGCCTTCATGGTACAATTTGTTTTGATAACTGAACTTATGTCTTCGGTGTTTTGCTGCAAATTCTACCGCAGTTTCTGCAAACTGCTTTTAGTTGGCTTACAGGAAATTCTGTAAACCTTCAGTGTTCCCACGTAAACTCCTTTCTGAAGGCAGATTCTGTAGAACATCAGTTTTTGTAGTTTCAGATCTCTCTCATTAATAAACATGCTATGTTACTGTTATCACCTTTAGTGTGAGTGATTTGTGAAAAGCTGGTGCTGCATGCAGCTTCTGTAGAAATAAGGGTGACGTGGGGGATGATTTTCACTGAATACTTGAAGTGTTAAAGAGTCTCTGGGGTGACCAACTTGGTGTCTTAAGCTACGACATCAGTTTAGCCCATGTTTAGCTGAAGATGTAATCTTGGTAAAAGCCTGCATTAGGAACAAGCACATGAAGACTCTGTAAACATTTACAATATTTTCTGCGCTCATTAAAGCGGGTGCTCGGTATTTAGTACAGTGAAGACATGTCTTATCGCCCCCTCCTAGCATTGACTAGCAAACTCAGCATTGGAGCTGATTTCAAGTGCTACTTAGAGATACTCGTCAGTTCATGTTCTTTGTTACTGGAGCTGTAAAGAAGACTCCAGAACACATTTAGATATTTTTTAGAGCACTTTGTCAAGATTTTACGAACACTTGACCAACCTTTTTGCTGAAAATCTCTAAGGACTGTACTTAAAAGAATGAATACTCCATTGCTGCACTGTGTTGGACACCTTATAAGAGTCAGCAGGAGAGTAGGAGCACTTAACATTTTGCTGTGTTCCCCTTTACTCTGAATGAAGAATGGGACAAGGATATGGGTTAGAACATTACTTTCTACAGGAAAGAGGTAACAGGAGAGCAACGTACTCTGCATATGGGATATGAAGACCTCCAGTGCTGAATCTAAGAACCTGTGCATATTCTCCTTCAGTCCCTGAGCCATTCTGCAATGTGTTGTTATGTGCTAGACGCATCTTTCGTAAAATTAGTAAAAAAGGAGCTCTAATATATTGCTACAAAAATTGTTGAATCAGCACTTGATGCTAGTCTTGTGGGTTTCTTATTTAGCTCTAACAGCAAGCTTAAGTTGCAGTAACAATTAGCTACAATGTGTGCGAAAATAGAAAGAGATGAGTATGATGAGCACTTCACTCATTTAGCGTCTGCTTTCGCCCATAGGCCGAAATAACCCCCCTATGATATGTAGCTACCCAAGGAAAATGCAGTGTGACATCTTTGCAGCAAATTGTCAGTTATGTTAGGGTCATATATTGTATAATAGAACCAAGTGCACTTGTATATTAAAGTACATAAAGTGCATATGCTTACTTTTGCATTTCTTCTGTTGAAACAGATCTTCTCTTCCATTTTCTTGGTCCCTCGTGGGCAAATTTTTTAGTTTTAGAAGGGACTGTCATTTTGTCCTGATCTGCTTTGGTGTACTGCTATCGTCAAGATCTCTGAGTTACCAATGCAAATTTGGGCTACTGTTTTCCCATTCCAGCTCCTGCAGGGAACAATGCTGTGAACTTCCCTTTAAGAGTCAGCAGCAGTCCTTTAAGACCTTCATATTGGCTCAGTCTTCTTTGTCGACAGCTTACCAACCTGGAGGCTGTACTCTACACATTTCCTATATGCAGAAAACACGTTTAAAAAAGGGAAAGGATAAAAGTTGAAAATCTCTCGAAGCCAGTGTGGGCGTGCAGATATGATTCTTAATGACTCAGTCAACTGAACTTGTACTCATCCTTTTCAACTGGAGCAAAGGCTGAAGAGTGTAGAGCTGGCTTTTTCAGTGCATATTCCAGAAAAACTTGTAACATATGAAACAGATTACCATGTCAAAATCCACCAAACACTCTGTCACAAAATAAAGCATAGAGCAGATATTAATCTCACATTTATTTGAATCATTACTGATATAAAGATATGCAGGTAATCTATTTTCAGGTATTTCAAATGAAATTCTGTTAATATGTTGCATTTCTTATAGAATACTGAAGCCCCACAGGGAGATTTAGATGTTCAGTTATTGGAAAGAACAAATGAAGGGGAAATTAATCAAGAAAGGGATGAGGTTGATCAAAGTGTGAGTATTTGACAAATAGCAGCAATAGATTTTAAATAGTGAACACTTTTGCAAAGTTCAAAGTGTTGATCCTTCCTTTTCCTCATTATTGAACCAATGTGCTCATGACTATATAAATACTAATATTATCCATCAAAAAATCTGCACAGATACAAATGGCCTGTGAGGGAAAGGTAGAAACATATCTGTGAAAAATAACCGTATCTCTGCAAAGAGGAGGAACCTCTGCGACAGAAGGAAATCTCTGTGAAAGGAACCTAGTGTCAGTGAAGGATTATTCCGGTTGAAGGGAATGAATGTTTGTGATGGGAATGAGCACCATTACTAAGGCAACTTGTTTTGAACCCAGTAACATTACCTAACGCTTCCAACATTTGTCTTCTTTGGCAAGATCGTGGACCTTATCCATTTCCTTTATCTCACTCAGCTTTTAGGCTTTTCCTCCCAGAGCTATTGTAGGATTCCCTTTCCCTTACCTTGCATCACTAAAAAAATTAGGAAAGAGCAAATATGAGGCAAACTAGTGAGAAACAAAGCATCAGACAATAACAGCTTTTTGTAAGTATATAAAAAGGAAGAGAGAGGTCAAAGAAAACATTGGCCTATTTGAGAATTAAACTGGGGAAATATGTATGGGAAATAGGAAAAGACAGTGGAATTAAATTGATACTTTGCACCAGTGTTCAGTATACAGGATACCTGTTGTTTGGGAGACACATCTTCCCAACCCATGGATGTACCTGCCCATGTCGCAGATGCAGCTACAACATTTTTTTGGGCGGCACAGTAGCACAGTGGTTAACACTGCTGCTTCACAGCTCCAGGGATCTGGGTTCAATTCCTGGCTCAGGTCACTGTCTGTGTGGAATTCGCCCATTCTCCTCATGTCTGGGTGGATTTCCTCTGGGTATCCTGTTTCCTCCCACAGTCCAAAGATGTGTGGATTAGGTTGATTGGGCCATGCTAAAAAATTGCCCTTTAGTGTTCTGAGATGCGTAGGTTAGAGGGATTAGTGGGTAAATATGTAGGGATATGGGTGTAGGCTCTGGGTGGGATTGTGATTGGTGCAGAGTTGATGGGCCGAAGGGCCTCTTTCTGCACTGTAGATTCTATTCTACAATGATTCTACAACATCTTACGTTTTTTGTAAGAGTTTCTACATAATAAAGCATCTCAAGGCATGCAAGAGTGTTATGTGGCTCTGAGCCGTAAACAATTTTTAGGGAAGTTGACCAAAAGGTTGGTTAAAGAGATGGGATTTTGCAAATGCTCTAAGAAAATAATGAGAGATGGAGATGTTTAGGGAGGAAATTCCAGAGCTTCGAGTTTGACAGCTGAAAATCTGGCTACCAGTAGTGGAGCACTTATCAGAGATATACAAGAGGCCAGAATCCATCAATAAGCACATCTGTTTCTACCTCTGTAGCAGCATCCAACTCTCACTCTGCTCAGCTCACCTGTGTTGAAACTCTCATTCATACCTCACTTACTATTCTAGTATACTACTGGCTAATCTGTTTTCTACTTTCCACAGGTTGAGGTCAGTTACATTCTATTTACTGTGTTATAACTCGAACTGTCAAATTCATCTGAGGAGTACCTACCTTGAATTGACTCCCAGTTAAACCTTGAATTTAAAACTCTTACTCTCATCTGACCATAACCTTTCTGTTCAGTACCCTGAAAACCTCTTCCAGGAGTGTTTCTGAATATTTAAGCCAATAGGTGATGAAGGTATGGATGAACATTTCTGCAATGTATGAGCTAAGACAGGGGTGGGGTGGGGTTGGGCAATGTTATTGGGCTCAAAACAAGTTGTCTTAATAATGGTGCTCATTCCCATTGTAAACATTCATTCCCTTAAACTAGAATAACTCTTCACCGATACTAGCTTCCTTTCACAGAGATTTCCTTCTTTTGCCGAAGATCCTCCCCTTCGCAAAGACTCCTCCGCTTCGCAGAGATACAGCTATTTTTCACAGATATGTTTCTACCTTTCACAGAGATGATCCTTCCCCTCACAGGCCATTTGTATCTGTGCAGACTTTTTGGTAGAACAATCCAAGATTAATCCCACTGCTCTCCCCATGGTCCTGTTTCTTCATCTGCTTCAAATATTTATTCAGTTTTCCCTCAGATAATGTGATGGTTGCTATCTGAACAGATGGCAAGGCATTCCATGCTCCAACAACTCTCTCTATACAAGGGGATTTTTCTACACCTTCTCCTCACACTCTCAGTGGCAGTTTTAAATTGATGATCTCTCTTGTCAGTGAATCCCTAATGCTTCTGACATTTCTTCTTCTTTGACAAAACCGTGGACCTTGTCCATTTTCTTTACCTCACTTCAGCTCTCACTCTTTTCCTCTCAGAACTAGAGTAGGATTCCCTTTCCCTCGCCTTCAACCGCTAAAAAAATTAGGAAGTATGATGCAAACTAATGAAAAACAAAGCATCAGACAATGAGTTTTTTTGTAAGTGTATTAAAAAGGAAAGAGAGGTAAAAGAAAACATTGGCCCATTTGAGAATTAAATTGGGGAATTATGTAAGGGGAACAGAAAATGGCAGTGGAGTTAAATTGATACTTTGCATCAGTGTTCACTATACAGGATACTACAAATATTTCAGAAATAGTAAAATACATATGGGGAAGAATTTAACCCCCGAAAACTGATGGGTTTTTCAGTGTGGGGGAGATGCCTCTCCGCTGAAGAGCTGGAGGCGCTTCTCTTTGGTAGTCTGGATCGGTGTGTTTTGCAACTTGCATAAATTTAAATGATTAAAAGTTGGAGAATCCCATCTGAGAGGCACTGCTAATGCCAGTAGAAAAGATTGTGGTTTTTCCGTTGGTGGCAGCATTTAGCATGCAGTTGAGAGAATTGTGCCTAGGTTTTTAAGCATTGTGGGTAGGGAAATGGGTAAGTAGAAAAAGTAAAAGAGAAGGTATGTGATAAAGTGAATGGCAGGAGAGGTTAAATAGCAGAAGAGACGATGAGGCAAAGGGAAAAGCAATGGTAATGGGACAAGTCAAGAAACAAAAGATAAGATCAGAGGAGTTTTAAATAAGAATCGTAATAGCAACAACAGGAGCTAATGCTGATTGATGTCAATTTCCTCTCCCTGTTAACTTAACATGGTCCATATTGATTCTTCTCGTCCTCACCTTCTTTATCTTCATTCCTGGGAACATCGAGCAATGTCCATTGACTCTCGCAGGTGACAACACATCTCTCTTCCTGCTTCCTGTAAGGACTCTATTCTCACTGTTTTTTCTTCCCCATTGGATCTATTCATCCATGCCAATGCTTCCGACATTTTCTCTTCTTTGGCAAGACTGTGGACCTTGTCCATTTCCTTTTCCTCACCTTCCACCACTAAAAAGAATTGAGAAAGAGCAAATATGAGGCAAACAAGTGAGAAACAAAGCATAGATAATAAAACCTTTTCATAAGGATATTAAAAGGAGGTAAAAGAAAACATTGGCCATTTGAGAATTAAATTGGGAAAGTAAGTATGGGGAATAGGAAATGGCAGTGGAATTAAACTAATACTTTACATCAGTATTCATTATACAGGATACTACAATCATCGCTTGTGGTAAAAAAATACGGGGAAGGAATTAAATATAGTCACCATCCGCAGAAAAGTAGTTTTAGGCAAACTAATAAAAAGCTGACAAGTCCCATGCACTTACTGGTTTATAGCCCAGGACCTTAAAGGTGATAACTGCAGGGATGATGGATGCACTGGTAGTCATTTCCCAAATATCCTTGGATTTTGGAACTGTGCCACAAGAATGGAAAGCTGCCAATGTGGTACTCTTGTTCAAATAGAACAGACAAAATGCGGGAATTTATAGATTAGTTAGTTTAACTTTAGTTATTGGAAAAAATGCTGGAATTGATTATTAATGATTTTTGTTACTATTAATATGTTATTAAGTAGTGCATTTGGAAAATCATAATCTGATCAAGCAGAGTCAACATGGTTTCATGAAGAGGAAATCATGTGATAAATTTACTAGAATTATTTGAGGAGGTATCACTATCCCACCCAGGCCCTATCCCAACATATTTACACTACTAGACCCCTGACACTAAGGGGCAATTTGTCATGGCCAGTTAACCTAACCCGCACATCTTTGGACTGTGGGAAGAAACCAGAGTATCCAGAGGAAACCCACGCAGACACAGGGAGAATGTGCAAACTCCACACAGATTGAGACCGGAGTTGAACCCGGGTCCTTGGCATTGTGAAGCAGTAGTGTTAACCACTGTGCCACCATGTTGCTCTAGTGTTATGTCATTTATCCTTTTCCTCTCTCCTGTGATCCTACACATTTTTAGTACACAATCTCCAGGTTATAGAGACTACACCCTATTGCTCACCTTCTTGGTGAATTCAGTACATGCCTGTTTGATTCAAGAGGCTGTACTTTTCCTCTCATCCTTTGGGAAAGACTGCTGTATCACAAATCCCCCAGCAGAACCTCCTGATAAGAGTGAGACACCGGGGTTGCCCTTCCCAGGACTCTGCTCCAGTTGTGGGGTTGCTGCACCTTCAGGAATCCATGGTAAGTTGTACTTTTCTGACAAATGCCTGGTTCCTTTAATTGAAATCCCTCCTTTGACAAATTTGGCGCAATATTTCTCCCTTTTTAATTGGCTAGGAACTGGGAAGTGGGATGCTAATGTCGTGGTTAAATTAAAGAACTTTGGTAAAGACACTCTAGGTGGGATTCTCTGATCTCATTTGTTCCCATCCCGTTGCCGGTCAGCCTAAAATCCATTCACCGCAATGGCACCGAAGAATCTCAGTTGCTGATAAGGTTGGAGTTTCCGGATTCTAACAGCTCCTGATCCTTTACAAGTATTGAAATTTTGCAAGGGGCTAAAATGTGAAGATTTTGCTTGTTGACTCTGTTTCTGTCTCAAAAGAAGCGACTGGAGCCGCTGAATAGTTTCAATATTTACTGTTTTTCCTTTACGCCTTCTCTAGTGAGAATAAATAACCTTGACAGCTCAAACACCCATTACCATAATTTCCCATTCCTTTCAGCTTCCTGGGTAAATTAATGAAATGCTTGTCTCCTTTCTATACTTAAATAGTTATATCACACAAGCTTTTCTACAACTGTGGCCTTAACATTCATTGCACAAGTAACTCTTTCATAAAATCTAAAATGTTGGAAATTTTCATGCTGTTTTTGTCTATCGAATCTCTTTCTGTTCATAATTTTAATTGTCTAAAAAGCCTTTGTGTGATTCCTATTGACTGCCTTAGAAAAGACAATGATCTTCTATATTCCCTTTATCTATTCAGTTGATCACTTCCTTAAAAGACTCTTTGCAAGTTTGCTGAATGTGAAACTTGTGAACCCGAGAAAATGATTTGTACATTGAGGCTTCATCATGGCATCTCAAGAATAATATTATGCAGATCAGTACGATTAATTGAATTGTAAATTCAACTTTAAAGCAAATCAATGCATTACTCTTATGGCCAAATATTTGTTTTTAGAAATGATTAGTTGAAATTGGTGAATATTAAATGCTTCCATTAAAGAAGTACTTATTTGTTCATGAGGAAGATTTCATTAGAAAGTTGGATAAAAGAGTTAATCGTATATAGTTTTAATTTTATTCTGAGTTTTACTAAAGAATGCGTTTTTTTTGGTCTACGTATCTATATTTGTAACAATTACCAATCTTGCTATTTTGAAGGGCAGGGAAAAAGATCATAAATATTCTGTTGAAGAAGTTAAAACATTGCAGACTTCTGATCGTATTTGTACTGATGAAAATGTAGTATATCCTTCAATTGATACACTAAGATGTAAGTACACATTTGAAACATTTTTTGTTCCAATTAGATATGGGGAAAAGTATAACTTGTTTAAGTAGAAGAAAATACTAGTCTAATGAAGCAGTCCACAATTAGTTCTGTTGAAGCAGCAAAGGTAATGCAAAATATTAATTCTGTCTGAAAAAGTAACTTCAAAACAGTAACATTTAAGGTAACCACTAATTATAATAATTATTCTCACAGGTTTCTTTACTAAAACATGACAATGCCCCCATCATTACTGTCCATGCCAACCTATCTTCCCTCCCTATTGCCCATGATTGACACAATAATGTCTAATTTGCTGAGGCCAAATAATCTTTCCCCAAAACAGTAAATAATAATGGTTATTTACTGAGAGCAATTGCTTCCTCCTGTTTCCTGATTTAAATATCCTTCATTCAACATCAGTTAAAATCAGAAACTTACAGTGCCCAACCTTCATCAGTTCACTAAGTGGTTACTGCAAAAGCTTTTCCTGAGTGGATTTTCTGTAAGAAGTCTCACAACACCAGGTTAAAGTCAAACTGGCTTATTTGGTAGCACAAGCCACTAGCTTTCGGACTGCTGCCCTTTCGTCAGGTATTAACTTACCTGATGAAGGGGCAAAGTTCCGAAAGCTAGTAGCTTGTGCTACCAAATAAATCTATTGGACTTTAATCTAGTGTTGTGAGACTTCTTACTGTGTTTACCCCAGTCCAATGCTGGAATCTCCACATCATGGGATTTTCTGGTCATAGGGTAGGTGGGACTTAACATTTCCATCTAAGGTCAATGGACTTTCACTGGTCCATCAAATTATCTATCTTTCTGCAAGATTCCTAGCATGGACATTAGGATTTCATGTCCTAAATCATGGACATGGTTTAGATCCATGTTTTTGAGAAATAAGTTCCCTCCATGCCATAACATATTAATGCTCCACTTTTATCTCTTGAAAACAAAGACATTTGCTCCGATAGTGATAAATGGGATATTTTTGAAGAACTTACCTTCTAGGTTTTTGTTTAATATAGTTAGGAATGGAATAGTAAAATAAATACCATTTGTAAAGAAATAAGGTAAATAACACTGCAAATTACTTACCTTTTCAAGAATTTGGCCTGAATGGATTGTATACTGCTTTTATACTGCATCTTCTGGACTTCACAGAAATCTGCAATGTGTATTTGGAAAAAGTCATTTTTTTCCAAACAGTATGGTTTAACTTTTCAGATTCTCCAAATTTTCCACCTGCTGTATTGATGGGTAATCCCTCTGTCCTTTCTGGTGGAGAATATCATTCTGTACTTGCTTTTTGGTTCTGATTTGTCAATCTCGGTGCAACGATTACCTTTGCCCATCATCATGCTGTGAGGCTTTAGTGGAGGATAGGATTCTAAAGCTTGTCCCTAAGCAGCATTTAGCACAACAGGAGTTGTGAGAGCAAAAATAAATTTCTATTCTCATTTCAGATAAAATCTCAATAGCTGGTTTTGTGTAACTTGGGTACAGAAATAATTGCATTTTACAAAATGCATTTTACAAAACACATTTTATCTATATGATGAGTTGCACTGAATGCTTCATTTTTCTCTCTCCAGAAGTTTTCTCACTACATTCATATCTTTGCACATTACAGCCCAGGGCAATATAAAATAATTTCAACAAGGTCCTACTTTAGGAAGTGTAATTTATGGATGTCAACTTAAACCAAATGGGACTACAATATCAGTCTTTTATAGAACATAGAACATAGAACATAGAACAATACAGCACAGAACAGGCCCTTCGGCCTTCGATGTTGTGCCGACCAAAATAAAAAGCAATGCCCCTCCTAACTAAACCATTCCCTTCTCATCCATATACTTATCAAATAACCTCTTAAACGCCACCAAACTTGGCGCATCTACAACAGCTGCAGGCAGGGCATTCCACTCCCTAATCACTCTTTGAGTAAAGAACCTACCTCTGATATCAGTCCTATAACTCATACCCCTTAATTTAAAGTTGTGTCCCCTCGTGCTAGCTTTTGCCATCCTAGGAAAAAGGCTATCACTGTCCACCCTATCCAAACCTCTAATTATCTTATATGTTTCAATAAGATCCCCCCTTAGCCGCCTCCTTTCTAACGAAAACAACCTCAAATCCTTCAACCTCTCTGCATAGGACCTGCCCTCCATACCAGGCAACATCCTAGTAAACCTCCTCTGTACCCTCTCCAATGCCTCCACATCTTTCTTATAATGTGGCGACCAGAACTGCACACAATACTCCAAGTGCGGCCGCACTAGAGTTTTGTACAGCTGCAACATGACGCTGCGGCTCCTAAATTCAAGCCCCCTACCAATAAAAGCTAAGACTCCATAAGCCTTCTTAACAACTTTATCCACTTGACTGCCTACTTTCAGGGATCTATTGACACATACACCAAGATCCTTCTGTTCCTCAACACTATTAAGAGCCCTACCATTAGACCTATACTCTACACATTTATTGTTCCTGCCAAAGTGCATTACCTCACACTTTTCCACATTAAACTCCATTTGCCACCTCTCGGCCCAGCTCTGCAACTTGTCCAAGTCACTCTGTAAACTAAACCACCCCTCTTCACTATCTACCACACCACCAACTTTAGTATCATCTGCAAATTTACTGATCCATCCCCCAATACCCTCATCCAGATCATTTATAAAAATTACAAACAGCAGGGGCCCCAAAACAGACCCCTGAGGCACACCACTCGTCACCGAACTCCACGATGAAACTCTCCCATCAACCACCACCCTCTGTCTTCTATCTGCCAGCCAATTTCTAATCCAATTAGCTAAATCACCCTCTATTCCACACATCTGCATTTTCTGTAGAAGTCTTCCATGGGCCACCTTAGCAAAAGCCTTACTAAAGTCCATATATACTACATCAACCGCCTTACCCCCATCCACCTCTCTGGTCACTTTCTCAAAAAACTCAATGAGGTTAGTAAGGCATGACCTACCCTTCACGAAACCATGCTGACTATCCCCAATCAATTCATTTCTCTCTAAATAACTATAAATCCTATCCCTAATAATTCTATCCAATACCTTGCCCACCACAGAAGTAAGACTCACTGGCCTATAATTCCCAGGAAGGTCTCTCTTCCCCTTCTTAAACAATGGGACCACATTCGCCATCCTCCAGTCCTCCGGAACCACACCCGTAACCAACGAGGAACTGAAGATCAGAGCCAGAGGCTCTGCAATCTCCTCTCTTGCCTCCCAGAGAATCCTAGGTTAAATCCCGTCCGGCCCAGGGGACTTATCCAACTTCAAACCCTCGAGAATTTCTAACACATCCTCCCTATCTACTACAATACTCCCCAATTTGCAACCCTGTACCTCAGTGCTCTCCACAGCTACATTTCCAGCATTTTATTAGTCCTTATTTTCAAAAACTTAGTTAACCTTGGAAATAAAGTTGCGTGTTTCCTTTGAATAGAGTATTTGCAAGGTTTTTTTTAATGGAAGCCTCATGTTCACAAAATTATCAGAACAGTTTTCAGCATTTAGTTCTTCAGTATAGATTTTTCTCAAACAAGTATTTGTTTTAGTATCTTAGGGCCCAGTCATGTTTTTGTTTCTCCTTCATGTTTCTTCCCTCCAGTGTTAACTTATGTTAGGCTGCAGAGCAAAAGCAGGGAAGGCTTCCTGTGTATCTTGATGAGGGGACTATTCTCTAAGTGCAAGTGAGGACCATGAGAGTCAGCATGATGACCATGGCAACCAGTCCTGATTCTATCCTCACTGAGGCGCAGATGAACACTTTCCAATAGGGCCTGTCAAATAGCATGAATCTTGTTCAATTTTTTCCTATTTTAGAGGACTCAGCAAAAAAGAGGAGAGGCAAGATGCATAGAAAACTGGGAGAAACGAGAGCCTGTGCCCGTGACTCATCAATCTTATTTATAATACTCCTTATATTAAAATACATGAATTCAAAGCTTTGCTTATATCCTCAATATACTTCCTAAATACTTCTATATTATTGAATCGTATTGTATGATGTTAATACTCCCCAAGATGACAAATGAAATAGGCACAGTGCACAGACTTTGAACATGGTTTGTATAGGTAGAGGAGCAGGGAACCAGGCTGTCAAGGACAGTTGGGTGGCCTCCGTCAAGAAACAAAATTCCAATTGGCTAGGGAAACATGATTATTTGATTCGGGACTCAGGTAGAGCAGAACCCTATACATAGGAGAGTACAGGAGAGGAAAGAGTAACAGAAAGACTGTGGAGTCTAAACGGAACACTGGATATATCACCAAAGATGGAGCTACCTGGAGATGACTGAGAAACAGTGCCAGAGGAGATTGCTGCTCTTAGGGTAGGTGGTCATAGACCCCAAAATAGATCTGGCTCTTGTTTCTTCATCCTGTGGTGAAACTTCACTGAAAAAAGGAAGATTTGTGAAAGCACAGGACATCTGAGGTACTGAATTAACACTTTGCATTGATCTTAACAAGCAAGAAGATGGTTAATATTGCAATAGAGGAGAAATAATTTGAAATATTGGGAAGAATAAAAATAGAAAGGAACAACTAAATATGTTGGACACCACTCCAAGCTAACAAGCCACTTGATCCAGAGCAATGTTGACTCAAGGATGGCTTAATAGTTAAACATAATGGGTTTGGATAGAACAAGAAGGGAAAAACTGTGTTTTCTCTAACCAATGGACCGAGAACCAAACGTTATAGTTTTAAAATAATTGGCAAAAGAACAAGAGGGAACATGAGGAACTTTTTTAATCAAGTAGAAGGTTGTTAACAGATGACAATGCACTACCCAAAAGGATGGTGGAAGGAGATTCCATAGAAAATGTTATGTTTGAGGAAGATTAAGCTACAAGATTATGAAGATAAATGGGGGTGTGAAACTAAATTGTACACATAAATTGGATAAAGAACTGGCATAGTTAGGAGGGACTTAATAGCCTCTCTCTATGCTGTATGATTCATTTGAATCTGTTGAGTTCATTTGTAGTCTCACCATACTTGGCTGAAATCTTCTAATGTGCCACAGAATATGGATCAAATCTGGAACCCTTCTCTCTCCTCCTCCACCCCCCTCCCATCTCTCCATGGTGTATTTACTAGCTGAAGCACTGAATAAAGTATGTTTTAAAAGTTCTGTCAAATTAAACGTTACCTCTTGCATGGTTTTCAACTACCTAAATATTACCCTGAGTATATACAGTTCACTTTAATGTCATTGTGTAACAGAGTTAGAATGGATAAATGAATAAATGTATTACTATGAGAACTGAGTGAAAATGACATCACCCTTTCACCTGCCTATTTTGCTTTTTATTAAAATAATCCTGTCTTTTATGGAACATCCATGTCCATTCTTAACACCTCATAACAGTCTACCTGAGAACAAGGAGAATTGCTTTTATTTTTTACTTCTTACTGTGCTTCACAGCCAAACTGTCTGAACAGAAGAAACAACTTGTAATACCTGCAAAATCTACAAGGCCGAAAACCTCTCCAGAATCAAGATCTGTAATTATCTATCTTCATATCTAGCATATCATTTATAATATTTGAAACATTTTGGAATGGTCATGTACTTCCTATTTACATCACACTTTTTATGGCATAGGATTGTTACATTTTGTTACATTATAGTGTGTGTCAGTCTATTTCCATCACACTTTTGTTGTAGTCCTTGAATTTTATGGTTAATTTCAATGGTGTTTATTAATTGTGTTATTTGGCCGTCCTCTCGAATCTCCAAGCTAGGTGGTTCTATGGGAATATTGCATTACTTTTAATTAGCTGGAACTCAGCATTTGATTCAATTCTCCTAAATTCACTGGATCTGTGCACTATTTTAGCTCTTTGCTCTGTCTCCTAGTATTTAAGATGCCTGCTCCTTGTTGATTTCAGCTACTCTCACTTAGTTGCTGCACTCAAATTTGGGGCTGGAAGCTACTGACAGCAGAGTTCATCCCGCTGTATTTTTGCTACTCACCATTTCCTTCAATTATGTTAGTGTGACTAACCATTACAGATGATTGGAGAAATGCCAGAACATGGAGGATTGGAACGGTACAACATCTTTGTATAAGATAAAAGTAATAAGCTGAAGGTTTAAAACTCTCAAACTCTTGGATGCAGAGACAAAAGATTATTTTCACTGACTTTCAGTGGGCAATACCAGAGGAGATCAGCTAGTAAATTAAAGATAAATGTAAGATTCCACACTTGGATAGATAGACAGTATGCTTTATTACTAGTGCAAAATAACCAGATGTTGTGTGTTGTATGCTTCCAGGCAGAAATCTAAAATGGGTAAGCATTTTCCAATTAGCAAAATCTCCAGATCAAATAATAATTGATCTCTAAATGACCTGAGAATCTCTTTGTTTAATCAGGTTTTCTAACCTTAAAGAGATGACTTTAGTTATGTGGGAATTTTAGTGTCATAGAGTCATTTAAATTGAAAATCTATGATTGTTCTCTGAGGAAAGTTATTGGAAGTGTTCAAAATTATGAATTGTTTTGATAGTGAATAAGACGAAAGTATTTCCACTGGTGGGAGGCTGATAACCAGAGGGCACTGGTATAAGAGAATTAGAAGAGAGCTGATGAAGAGCATGGATGTGATTCTCCTGTCTGCTCCCTGCTGGCATTAGCATTTGTCAGGCAGGATTCTCTCACCCTAATCACTTAAATCTATGCTTGCTGCAAAACACACTGGCCTTCTGGCTTTACAGAGATTGGGGCACTTTTTTTTGAAGGTGCTGAGAGACAGACCCCTCCTAAAACACCAACTCCCCAATAGATATGGTGACCCATGATGGGGAGAGCATACTCAACCCTTCAGAACATAGGGCACTCCTTCACCATTGAATGAATGGATGATTCCACTCTCCCCACACCACACAGCCAAGAGGGTGACATCCAGTCCCTCCCTCCCCCACCAACAGATGTGCAGGTTTCATGGATTGATCATGCTGAATTACCCCATAGTTCCCCAAGGTTGTAGGTTAGGGGAATTTGCAGGATAAACGTGTGGGGTTGTGGGATAAGGCTGGGTAATGGGCCCGCGCAAGGTACTCTGTCAGAGAGTTCATGCAGACTTGATGGTCTGAATAAGCCCCTTCTCTACTATAATGAATTTATGATTCTGAGATGGGGTTCCTTCAAGGCCCACTCGTTGGCATTGTCAACATTGCACTACCCCTGGCAACCTGGAAGTGGTACTTGACCTGGCGACTTGGAATCCAAAGGGGAACAGAGAGGTATGTGTAGGATGCATATGTACTTTTGTTGCTGCCTACCTTAAGAGGGAGAGGGACCTGGATGTGGTGTGGGCTCAAGCTGGGGGAAGGGGTTGACCTCAGACTCTTTCCTGGGTGGGATAAGATGGCTGGGTTGCCCCTTACAGCTCTGGAAAAAAGTGGGGATCATGCTTGGCATGGTGCTCCCAAGTGGATTTCATTTCACAATCTTCATTCCTATCTGCCTACTGTAAAACCTTTGAAGTGCACTGGTCACTTTAAATATTCGTACTCCACGGACATCTGCAAGCATTCAAAATCACAGCAACTGACAGGAAATGTCAGTTTCAGTGGAGGGGGGGATTCCTTTTTGTAGCTTGAATGAGCTGCAGGTGCAGACTGGCCACTTTAACCTGCTCTGATTGACAGTGGCACAGCAGATCAGACAGTTCATTATAGATGCAATTCAGTAAACCTCAAGGACCTCCTCATTCCATGAGTCCTGCTCACTCAGCCTCTTTCATTTAACACTGCATTTTTTCCAGGTCACTGAGCATCCTTGGCAAGTTCAAAAGCCTCAAACTTTGTTATCCCTTCAATTTCATGCTCCATTACCTTTAACTAGCCTTTGATTGACAGGTTAGATCAGTTACCCACTCATTTGCTTTTCCTTTCTCTCATGGTTGAATGCATCTCAAGTGTCTGTCTTTTGTTCCTAACCGCAATGTTTATAAACATGCTACATTTGATTGACATTTTGAATGGATTGCCCACTAGCCATGAGGTTTCAGTTCCTCTTCTAAGCACAAATTTTAGAAAGTACTTAAGGTGCATTGAATTGAGAAGAGAAAGTTTAAAAAAAAAGCTCTTGGCTAGTGGGAAATTGATCCAACCTGTTGGTCAAAGCAGATGGTATTCTTCAATGGGGTCCCCCAACGGACCTGGAGAGAAGGAGATTGACCTTGGGACTCTCCCCCCAGGATTGTAGTTTCATGGTTGGTATGCTCCTTCTAGCCCTGGGAAAAGTCTCTCTTAGCATGGTGATTTCAGACACCATTCTGGTACAGATATTCAATATTTTCTCTGCTCTTTTAAACCTCAGAAATGTCCTGGTCATGTTGGGCATGCTGCCCTCCCGGATACACTGCATGCTCCCCACAACTGGCATCGTGCCTCCCCTCCACAGCATCCTTCTAAAATCCCCTGCCCCCTGCCCCCTGGGTGCCCTGCCCCCCTGAGTGCCCTGCCCTCTCCGAACGCCCTACCCAACCCCTCTGACTGCCCTGCCCCCTGGATGCCCTGCCCCCCATGACTGCCCTGCCCTCCCAAGTGCCCTGTCCTCCCCCACGCACCCAGCACACCTCCCCCCCCACCCCCCCAAACCTCCTGTCACTTCCCCCACCATCCCGAGAATATTAATTGCTAGCCTTAATGCAGAAAAGCAGTAATACTGTGTTTAGGAAGACTGAAATATTGCAAGAAAAATATTTTAATATCTATACTTGGTGGTTGATATGTAATTCTAATTGCAACTTTTTGTTGAAGGAATTTATACATGTTTTGTAAAAAACTTGCATATTAATGCCATTACACGTTACATCCTTAGTTGATCAGGTTTGTGAAGAAGATTATCACAGTACGCATGATATATATAGTTTTAAATGGATTGGAGATAATTAATGGTGAAAGTAAGTGAGTTGATAAAACTAATATTTACTAAGATGAAACTCAAGAAATCGATGCCAAAATACTTTAATGAGATACTTTGACAACAGCATGAAAATAGAACGTATCTGCATGTTTTCTTTGTCAGAACAACACTTTGCCAGCATGCGTGATGATAGTCAAGATTGTAAATGCGTGTCTATAACACCAACACTTTTTTGTCCTCATAAAATTTGCCAGAATAGATGCAGATAGTTTCAGCTAATGAAACCTGCTTTAACTGTCACACAGCAAATAAACTTATCCTTCCCAACCACACACACATTCACCTACATAAAGACATTAACATATGCCAGGTATATTCTACTATTAAAATATTCTGTCAATAGTGATAATGATCAATCTGGAAGAGTAAATTAATAAGATTACTGAAGACTTCATAGATAATAGAATTGTTGCAAACATTATTCAATTCACCACAGACAAGATTCCTCATTTAAAAATGAACAGCTGAGCTGTAGAAAAATCCTGGAGAATCCATGACTTACTTCTGGTCTATGATGTCAGCTAGAGCAATGAAGAAGTGTTGCACTGTGTTGGACATTAGTTGTATAGTGAGGGGAAAATTACTGACACTCTTTCTTCTGTTTCCTGTCAAGTTGAAATTGTGCTTGCTTAATTGACAGGCACAATCTGGCAAGGTTGTGGTTGAATAGCAGACTAACACACTTGGAAGACTCTCTGGTGAATATTTGGTGCCTCAATAATAATGTACCAGTGGGGATTTCTGGCACCTGTGAAATCATATCCTGTGTTCCCTGAAATAATATTTACCATTTAATTGCATAAGAAGTTCAAAATAATGGCAAAAATCCACACTTAGCAACAACCCCTGGCCCCAACCTTCCACCTTTCAGTTAAACAATCTTCTCACAGGCCTCTCGTCATTCAGGGTCTCAGGCTGGATAATAAACCAGATCAGGTATTAAACTTGGAGGTAGGTGAGCACTTTGTTGATAGTGACCACAATTCCATTATATTTACCTTAGTGATGAAAAGTGATAGGTATCTACCAAAGGGCAGAAGTTATAGCTGGGGGAAAGGTAATTATGAGGCTATTAGGCGAGATTTAGGATACATAGGTTGGAGTAGGAAATTGCAGGGGCTGGGAACAACTGAAATGTGGAACTTGTTCAAGTAGCCGGTACTGTGAGTCCTTGATAAATATGTACCTGTCAGGCAGGGAGGAAATGGTCGAGCAATGGAACTGTGCTGTACTAAGGAAGTTGAATCTCTGGTGAAGAGGAAGAAGGAGGCTTATGTCAAGATGAGAAATGAAGGCTCTGTTAGGGCACTG
Source organism: Sphyrna mokarran (assembly GCA_024679065.1). Taxonomy (NCBI): domain Eukaryota; kingdom Metazoa; phylum Chordata; class Chondrichthyes; order Carcharhiniformes; family Carcharhinidae; genus Sphyrna; species Sphyrna mokarran. Next base: position 131,620,770 of record JAGIQG010000001.1, read on the forward strand.
GAGAGTTACAAATTAGCCAGGAAGGATCTAAAGAGAGAATTAAGAAGAGCTAGAAGATGACATGAGAAGATTTTGGCAGGTAGGATCAAGGAGAACCCTAAAACTTTCTATACGTATGTCAAGAATAAAAGTTTGGTTAGGGCAAGTTTAGGGACAGTAGGGGGAAGTGGAGCCCGATGAGATAGGAGAGGCACTAAATAAATATTTTTAGTCAGTATTTACGCAGGACAAAGTCAATGTAGTCGAGGAGAATACTGAGATACAGGCTTTTAGACTAGACGGGGTTGAGGTACATAAGGAGGTGGTGTTAGCAATTCTTGAGAGTATGAAAATAGATAAGTCCCCTGGGCCAGATGGGATTTACCCTAGGATTCTCTGGGAGCTAGGGAGGAGATTACAGAGTCTTTGGCTTTGATCTTCATGTCATCATTGGCTACAGCTATAGTGCTGGAAGACTGGAGGATAGCAAATCTTGTCCCCTCGTTCAAGAAGGGGAGCAGAGACCATTCTGGTAATTATAAACTGGTGAGCCTTACTTCTGTTGTGTGCAAAGTTTTGGAAAAAATTATAAGAGATAGGATTTATAATCATCTAGAGAGAAATAAATTGATTAGGGATAGTCAACACGGTTTTGTGAAGGGTAGGTCGTGTCTCACAAACCAAAGAGGTGGATAAGGGTAAGGCAATTGATGTGGTGTATATGGATTTTAGCAAAGCGTTTGATAAGGCTCCCCATGGTAGGCTACTGCAGCAAATGCAGATGCATCAGACTGAGGGTGATTTAGCAGTTTGGATCAGGAATTGGCTAGTTGATAGAAGACAGAGGGTGGTGGTTGATGGGAAATATTCAACCTTGAGTTCAGTTACAAGTGATGTGCCTCAGGGATCTGTTTTGGGGCCACTGCTGTTTGTCATTTTTATAAATGACCTAAATGAGTGTGTAGAAGGATGGGTTAGTAAATTTGCTGACGACACCAAAGTCGGAGGAGTTGTAGACAGTGCGGATGGATGTTACAGTTTGCAGAGGGACATAGATAAGCTGCAGAGCTGGGTTGAGAGGTGGCAAATGGAGTTTAATGTGGAAAAGTGTGAGGTGATTCACTTTGGAAGGAGTAACAGGATTGCAGAGTACTGGGCTAATGGAAAGACTCTTGGTAGTGTGGATGAGCAGAGAGATCTCGGTGTCCATGTGCATAGATCCCTGAAAGTTGGCACCCAGGTTGATAGGGTTGTTAAGAAGGATACGGTGTGTTAGCTTTTATTGGTAGAGGGATTGAATTTCAGAGCCGTGAGATTATGTTGCAACTGTACAAAACTCTGGTGCGGCTGCACTTGGAGTATTGTGTATAATTCTGGTCGCCGCATTATAAGAAAGATGTGGAAGCATTGGAAAGGGTGCAGAGGAGGTTTACCAGGATATTGCTTGGTATGCTGGGAAGGTCTTATGAGGAAAGACTGAGGGACTTGAGGTTATTTTCGTTAGAGAGAAGGTTAAGAGGTGATCTAATTGAGGCGTACAAGATGATCAGAGGGTTAGATAGGGTAGACAAAGCCTTTTTCCTCGAATGGTGATGGCTAACACGAAGGAACATAGCTTTAAATTGAGGGGTGGTAATTATAGGACGGATGTCAATGGTAGGTTCTTTACCCAGAGGGTAGTAAGAGCGTGGAATGCCCTGCCTGCAACAGTTGTGGACTCGCCAACTTTAAGGTCATTCAAGTCGTCAGTGGATAGGCATATGAATAACATTGGACTAGTTTAGATTAGAGGGTCAGCAGATTTGTTCCACTGGTCAGCGCAACATCGAGGGCCGAAGGGCATGTACTGCACTGTAATGTTCTATGTTCAGGCTTGTCTTTGTCTTTCTTCCAATTCTACGAACATTCAGCTGAATTTTATATCTTGTACTTCACAGCCTGTTGCATGTGGGGAACCTGAATGTTCCTCAGCAATGCCACTATCTCCACATGTCTTGTCCCCACACCTGTGTGATTTTCCAAGCCCTGAAAATGCACATCTTCAATGTGTCTCCCTGTATTACACATCAGTCATTTAATTGGGATGGAACTTTGACAGTTCAATTTCTACTTAATGTCCCTAGTAAACACATTTTTGAGGCAATCTTGCAGGTGAAATGCTATTTTGTTGCTGTTCCTTTACAGTTGAGTTGTCCCTGAAGGCATGATGGGCAACAGCATCTGGACATGATTGTTACAATGAGACCATGGCACCATTTCTGTCGAGCCTTAGCCTTAGAGCTCAGATGTGCACCTAAAGCATGTTGCCAATCATGCAGCTTGAAACCCCAGGCTACTTTGGATCTGAAAAAAAGCTTCTCAGCACATATGTGTTCCAACTCGAATTTCACTTAAACATCCTAAAATTGGAGCTGGATTCCATTTGTACATCTCAATTGAATGCAATAATATTGAATTTCTCCCCATTTTTGTTGCCTGTGAAAAATCAGTTGAAGCTGCCTTGGTTAAGTGATTTCATCATTGAGTTGCCATCCTGGTTAGCAGGTTTCCAGGCACTACTGATTGACAGTTCCCACAAAACATTGACAAATGGGATTTTTTAGATGAACTGATCTTGCTCAGAATATTCATTTTGTCAGGGGCCTGACCGTTTCCTGTTCTAACGAGCATTAATTCACAGAAAATGGAACTGATGCCAATCACTGGGAGGAAGTCCTGCTTTGGGGAATTGTTGTCCAATCTAATTGGCTGGCAGTTCTCCGGTCATTCCAGGAACAGTGCTGCATTGGCTGAAAGAGGCATTGCAGTTAGCTGCCTAACACTTAATACTAGGACCCAGAAGATAAGCGGCAGGGGTAAAGGGTGGAAGGGGAGGTTGTGACGTCCGGTGGGGTTGTGGGGGGTCACAATAGAGGTGATTGGCATCTCGGGGAATAGGTCGGGGAGATGGGGAAGGTGGACTGGAGGTCACTGGGCCTTAAGCTGAGAATGCCCAAAATCAGACAGGGGCTTCTGATGGAGGCACAGTCCCTCTCCCCGATCAAGATCAAACTTAATTTCAGCTCTCCCACCCCTGATCTATCATCAGCCAGCCAACCTAAAAATTGAGGTGTGGCTGGAAAAGCCATTAAGTGCCCACTTAATGACCTTAAAAGGGACAAAGACGGGCCTCCTCCTCCCAGGCTCTGCTACTTGGCATAAAATCGCAACCAGGTTGGGATAGTGCAATCCCTGGAGGGAATCCCATGCTTGCAATTTTACAGTCCTTCCATCCATCCCATCACACCAGGTGAAGGAAGCTAAATTGAGCCCACTGCCATTAAATGTTGATGTTTAGGCACTCCATTCTCATAGTGTTCTAATGTTTGAAAAATTCATAGTATGTGCATGTCTGAATTTTAATTTGCATCTTCAGTGATTCAGAGCTCCTCTCTGACAGTGTGAAGTGGATAGTAAGTTGGAAACCTTTTGTTCAGGGTTGAAGGTTGTGGGTACTTCTCCGTACTTCGATCATTCTCTACTTGATTTCCAGACGTCAGTTATGCAATTGTATTGCTAAGTTTATCAAAATTTATAGTAAAACATTTTAAATCTAAATGTAAAATGTATATATTTATTCATTCCACTTATCATATAGAAATAGAACTCCCCTGATCCACAGCAAATGGTTGAATCGCGTAGGTCAATTTTGCTTCTAAAAATAAAGGGCAAGATTTTCCAGTGCGTTGCCCCAATACCAGAAAATCCCACCCAAGATCAAGAGACCTTTCCTTGGCCTGTCCCTCTCTCACTATGATTCCCGTGGCAGACTGAAAGGGAAAATTTGCCACAAAATTTGTGATTAAATAAATGTTTCCACTCTGAATTCACATTTTATCCTCTCTTACTGTCAGTAGTGATCTTAACTATTGTCTACATGCACAAGTTAAAAGTTAGCATTTATTTCCGTGTTTTTCGATGTTAAAACTGATTAACTTGTTAATATACAGTCCCAGAATATTTCTTCCAAAATAACATTTTGCTTATTTTTCAATAAATTTTAACTTCCAAAAGTCACTGATGCTATCTTTTGCAACATGTTTGGTTTATTTTAACTTACCATAACATGGTAGTAGAATTGGAATTTAGTAACTTGCATAACATTATTAAAATGTTAAAATCAGTTGTTAGAAATGACAAATTAAAGTTGTACCAAAAAGGAGCTTCCTGTCCTTGTCAGCACTAGTGTGAGATTAACACACCATTATCCCATATTTTCAGCTGAGCAAAGGAAATAATGTTATGTTGACAGGAAGTGCATGCCATTCACAAATCATTTAACATCATAGAGATATTATTTATTCCAATTTAGTCTAATTGATGTTAGTTAGATTGAAATAGCAACATAGAACTGATATCCCTGAATGGCAAATGTTAGAATTTACATAAGGACAAAATTCATTTTGTTTCGGAAAACAAAGTCTCTGTTGCATTTTACCAGCTCACAAAACAATACAAGGCTGATGTTCACCAACACAAAGAGAATTTTAGATCATTCCTTGAGAGAAGCTTTAATCCTCAAGAATCGTCACAACAGAAATGTTCACAGGCTGAAAATGTTGACAGAAAAGGTAAAATATAGCTTTGGGGTCCTGTAATTTCATCGATGAAGGAGTTCAGTTTTGTATTCAAATATTACTTTATAATTATGATTAAAGATCATTTTACATTTTCATATACATATTCCGGACATGTACAAAGCACATCAGTGAATGAGCATTATGATTGCCGCTTTGTACACAAACACGGATGTGGGTTTGCAGCTGCACCGCACCACCCAGCGAGTTGCAGTATGCCTCAACTTTTTGAGGACAACTGTGTGAATGAAGTATCACTTTGTTATATAGTTACTTACGTGAGCCAACTAAAATGTTCTCTTTGGTAACTTTACCACATGGGGTGATACTGTTTTACTTTGTACTATAGGCTGCAATGTGATGTGATGGTAATGGAGCATTATAAATAGACTCGGTAAGAATAAAGAAACAAGCTCAGCTTCCCACTTTTGATCAGTTTGATGACCTGGTGGAAAGTGTGATTGTGCTGTGGTGGTCCAGAATTTCCAGCAGACTTGTACCATCGTTATCACCCTTCAGCTAGAATACACAACAGCGGCTTCAATTTATAGTGCCCTAAAGACCAACTAAGGGCACTTTGCAAAGAGAGATAATCAAAACAGAGGGTACTGATTACAGGAGAAAAAAAAATCAAAATTTTGAGGGGATTTGTGATGACCAAAGTAAGCTGTGTAGACAGTCAGATTGCATTTGTAGGAGTAGGTTATGCCTGGTTTTTCAGCTGGTTGATGATTAGTGTGCTCCAGGTAGTCCTCTTCTTCTTCTTTGATGTTGATGAGAGACCATCTGGTATGTTACCATTGGCTACAGACCCTTCATGTGGAATTCCAAAATCAACCTTAATGTTTTTCTCTTGTATTATAACAGAATATGTTTGAAAAAGTCTAAGTAAATGCATTCCTCAAAAATGGATGAATGAATGAGCTGTTTCACGTTAAAAACTGATTAACCTGTTAATACACAGTCCCAGAATATTTCTTCCAAAAAAACATTTTGCTTATTTTTCAATAAATTTTAACTTTCAAAAGTCACTGATGCTATCTTTTGCAACATGTTTGGTTTATTTTAACTTACCATAACTTGGTAGTAGAATTGGAATTTAGTAATTTCCATAACATTGTTAAAATATTAAAATCAGTTGTTAGAAATGACAAATTAAAGTTGTACCGAAAAGGATTTGATGGAGAGCTGAGAATAGAACATAGAACATAGAACAATACAGCACAAACAGGCCCTTCGGCCCACGAGTTGCGCCGATCACATCTACCAATCCACAGACCTATCTATAAACCCCTATCCTATTCTTTTCCATATACTCATCCAGAAGTCTCTTAAAAGTCCCCAGTGAGTTTGCCTCAACAACCTCCGACGGCAGTCGGTTCCATTCACTCACCACCCTCTGAGTGAAAAACCTACCCTGACATCTCCTTTGTATTTGCTTCCCTGCACCTTAAATCTGTGTCCTCTCGTAGTGACCATTTCAGCTCGGGGAAATAGTCTCTGAGAGTCCACCATATCTATTCCTCTCAACATTTTATAAACCTCTATCAGGTCGCCTCTCAACCTACATCGCTCCAGTGAGAAGAGTCCCAGCTCCCTCAACCTATCTTCATAAGGCCTGCCTCCAATCCAGGCAGCATCCTTGTAAATCTCCTCTGAACTCTCTCAATAGCCTCTACATCCTTCCTATAATGAGGCGACCAGAACTGCGCATAATACTCCAACTGGGGTCTGACAAGAGTCTTATAGAGCTGCATCATTACCTCCTGACTCCTAAACTCTATTCCTTGATTAATGAAGGCCAGTACACCGTACGCCTTCCTGACCACTTCCTCCACCTGCGATCCGATTTAAGAGTCCTATGGACCCGGACCCCAAGATCCTTCTGCTTTACAACACAGCTAAGACTCCTACCCCTTATATTGTACTCCTTCATCCCATTATTCCTGCCAAAACGGACCACTACACATTCATCTGCGTTGAAGTCCGTCTGCCATTTCTCCGCCCAGTCTTGCATCCTGTCTATGTCCCCGCTGCAACTTTTGACATCCCTCCAGACCATCCACAACACCACCAATCTTTGTATCATCGGCGAACTTGCTAACCCATCCCTCCACTTCCTCATCCAGGTCATTTATGAAAATGACAAACAGCAGGGGTCCCAGAACAGATCCCTGGGGCACTCCACTGGTTACCTACCTCCATGCAGAACAAGACCCATCCACAACCACTCTCTGCCTTCTGCTGGCAAGCCATTCTGGATCCACGAGGCCAAAGCCCCTTGGATCCCATGCCCTCTCACCTTCTCCAGAAGCCTTGCATGGGGGACCTTATCAAACGCCTTACTAAAGTCCATGTACACTACGTCCACCACCCTTCCTTCGTCAATGTGTTCAGTCACATTTTCGAAGAACTCAACTATGCTCATAAGGCATGACCTGCCCTTGACAAAACCATGCTGACTATTTCTAATCAGTCCAAACTTCTCCAAATGTTCATATATCTTAACCCTCAGAAGCCTCTCCATCAGCTCACCAACCACTGAAGTCAAACTCACCAGTCGGTAATTTCCTGGACTATCCCTGTTCCCTTTCTTAAAGATAGGAACCACATCCGCAATCCTCCAGAACCTCTCCCGTTTCCATGGACGACGCAAAGATCATCGCCAGGGGCTCTGCAACCACTTCCCTCACCTCCCACAATAACCTGGGGTATATCCCATCCAGTCCCGGTGACTTGTCTAACTTGATAGAATTTAACAGGTCTAACACATCCTCTTTCCTAACATCCACGTACTCAATCTTTTCTGTATGCCGCAAACCTGCAGTGCAATCTCCCAGTTCACTTTCCACAGTGAATACCGAGGCAAAGTACTCGTTAAGCACCTCTGCCATTTCTTCCGGATTCACACAGACTTTTCCCCCTACACCTTTTATAGGCCCTATCCCTTCTCTTCTCAACCTTTTACTTTTCACATATTTGTAGAAGGCCTTGGGGTTCTCCTTAATCTGCCCTGCCAAGGCCTTCTCATGACTCCTTCTGGCTCTTCTAATTTCAAATAGCAATGTTAGATTATGGCAGCAAGTACCTATCCAACTTCATTTGTCATAAACTAATCCAGTGGATTAGATCTTGTCAATTACCAATTAATTTGTAGCACAAAAAAATAGTTCTACACATCTGCTCGCTGTCACATGTAGTGGTTCCCTGTTTGTGGGCTCACATGCAAAATTATTGGGTGAGGCAATATGTCACCCGAGGAACCACTTCTGCAGGGTCTGACGATTTGCCCAAACAATATAAATGCATCTCTTCCTATAGCTTTGAGTGCAGGGATAATGGGTGGACATAAAAAGCCTTAGTTGCAGTCTGCTCAACATGCTATCCCTTCTCCAAAAAAGAAAAATACAGACAGATATTCTTTGAAATACATACTCCAGTGCAATCATTTACGTTGTGAAGAAAAGCAATGGCTCAAGATTTGCTCACATGTATTAGGCCAGCAAAGAGAAAATGATCCTTTAAATGTCTTACCAACATTCACCGAAGTCTCCTTTACCACTGCCCTTCCTGGCTGCCCCTTTTGATGGACATATATGAGTCAATGATAAGACATAAGAATTATTTAGTCTTATTTTAATAATTCAACTTGTAAACTAGTTCAGTCATCTAAATCATTAAGGGAACTGAGGTATTGCTTTTAGCTATGCATCTGTAATCCTCAACTTTTTTTGCAGAATTAGCTTTCCAACAGTTTAGATTTATTGGGTATATAAATCCAAGAATGTGAGGGGCTGCACGGTGGCACAGTGGTTAGCACTGCTGTCTCACAGCGCCAGGGACCTGTGTTTGATTCATGGTTTGGGTGATTGTCTGTGTGGAGTTTGCACTTTCTCCCTGTGTTTATGGGGGTTTCCTGCATGTGCTCCGGTTTCCTCCCACAGCCTGAAAGACACGCTAGTTAGATGCATTGGCCATGCTAAATTCTCCTTCAGCATACCCGAACTTGTGCCAGACTGTGGTGACCAGGGGAATTTCACAGTAACTTCTTGTAGTGTTGATGTAAACCTACTTGTGACAATAATAAATAAAGTTTAAAAAAATATATATATTAAAAAAACGGAGCAGGCCATAGGACCTGTTGAACCTATTGCAACATTCAATACAGTCATGGCTGATCTATGGCTTCAACTTCATTTTCTCAGCTGTTCCACTTAGTTTTAAATATATTTAAATATATTGGAGCATCTACAGTCCTCTGTGGTAGAGAATTCCAAAAACCTTTTCAGTGAAGAAACATCCTTCATCTCAGCCCTAAGTGATCAACTCCTTACCCTGTCTCTACCACCTATGTTCTAGTTTTCCCAGCCAAAGTTAATACCTCACAGTATCTACCCTGTTAAGCCTCTTTAAAATCTTCTATAATTCCATGAAAGGACCTCTCATTTTTGTAAATGCCAGATAATAAAGATACAGTTTACTGAGCCTTTCATCATAGGGCAACCCTCTTATCCAGACATCAATCTACTGAACTTTCTCTCTGCTACCTCCGCCATGCATGTATGTTTTTCCTTCATTCTGGAGACGAAATTCTATACATCATTTCAGCTGTGGTCTTGGCAAAACACGATACAATTTTGGCAAGACTTCTGCACTCCAATTAAAAACCAACGTGCCATTTATCTAGCTAATTGCTTGCTGTACCCTGCATGCTTTCTATGTTACTTGTGCAAGCACACAAGTGCCCCTGAACATCAATATTTAAAAAAAACTTCATTATTTTTAAAGTTACAAAGGCACTGTGCGAGTGAACTGGGCAAACCAGAATCCATCTCCTTGCTTGCTCCAAGAAGCAAATTCAAACTCAATCCAATTCATGGTCCCCACAAGAAAGACAAGCTGAAAAAAAATCCACTTGGGTTTGTTCTGATGCTTGATCTTAGCCAAAAGGCTCTCAATGTCAACATTTAAAGTTTTACAATCTGCGTTCTAACCTTATGATTTAATTGAATAGCCTTCCAGTTCCCCAAATTATACTCCACCTGCCAGATTGTTGCTCATTCCCCTGTGTATATCACATTGCATATCTCAATAGTTAACATAACCAAAAATTATCAGTTAATGTTCAAGCACAGCTTGTTTCTAATAAATGATTTCAATATATTAAAAAATGTAATATGCATTTTATGTAGGTGCTCTAAATTTACGTGATGTATTAAGTGCAACCAATGCCATCAGTAAGCAAATTGAACTAACAAGAATGAAAAGAGCACAGAGGTAAGTGCAAAATTTTTTCAACATTTATAGCAACTCTGTGACAAGGTTATGAACAGAAAGGCCCTTTTCTTCACAGTACTGAACCCTCCGTAATGCAGTATTTGTTTTTTCATACTTCAGTGCAACATAAATACATAAGAAATATATGCTATATAAAATATATGTCTTGGATTTTGAACATTTATCAGATTTTAAAATGAAAATGGTTAAACAAAAATAGTTGAAAAAACATCAGATTAGCGATTCATTTCTTTAGCTCAACTGTTCTATTTCTGTTTTTAAGCGTATCACCTTCTCAGTCTCGAACCGTATTAAAAGTTAAGACAGAAAGCCCGCCACAAAGTGCTCTACCTCATTCTCCTAAAGGTAAGAAAAAATATTTTCAGTGTATTGAGTCCGTTCCCAAAGGCTGATATAAATAGGAGTGAGGAAGTTGGAACATGGCATAGCTGCAGTTAAAAGATCACAAGACAAATATAGATGAGTTTTTGAACATATTAGCAAAGAAAGTTGTCCCCACTGTAGCAACCGGTTGTTTGTTAAATGTTTCATTATTTATCCCCAGCATACGGCAATCCATGTGTGAAGAACCTCTTATTATCAATTCTAAATATGCTTTTGATAAGGTTGAACCTATAGGAGCTTTGTCTTTGCCATACAATCTCTTCCATAAGATCTAGCCTCTCCTCTAGCCTCTCTTTCTGGCTATCTGTGATGAGAAAGAAGTCAAATATTGCCATTCTGATCTTGCCAAAGGGTTTTTGGGAAGTTGTTTTTCTGGGTTTCTTGACTTCAGAGCAACTACCCTTTGCCATTGGTGCTGAACCTAGATCTGCTGGCTTGGGTTTCTCTTTTCTTGCCAGGTGCAGCTATCTCCCTAACATTTGTCCTAAAACCATTCGAGTGGTGGTTGTTCTCCCTCCCTCAGGCTGATTCGGGAACTGTTCTATTTTCAATACTCGTTTTCTGAATCCTTTCACTCTCCTATGTTATTAGTAGCAAATGTAACTGATTCACTTCAAATATCTCAGAATTGTTAAAGTCAGTCAATGTACATACACCAATTCCATTTCAGATTTGAAGCTCTTTGTCCCATTTTTGTTATTTGCATGGTCAACATGTCAAACAAAGAATGGACATGCAAATAGTGGGCAACTACAAGGATAAGTGGGGCTGCTTCACAAAGAAAAAGGAGCAGAATGTGGCAGCATTAAGAAATTATTAGGATTGACACATTATCAGCAAAGTTAAATGGTTGATAAACTCATTTAAATAGCTGCATCATTTAATTTTCCCCTGATTTTCACCTCTGCTGTTTCAAAATGTGTTATATATTAGTGTACTTGCTCTTTGATGCCTAAGCCTATTCATTCTTCATCTGTGAGCCTTTACTTCGAATGTTGATAACCTCGTCCTTTCAGTTTGTTCACAAGCAATGCTAGCTTCCAACTAGGATTTCAACTTTCCAGGACTGTCTTTACATTGTCAGGAATAAACATTAATCTAGACAGTGCTGTAAGGAATTTGGGGAGAAATCATACAAATCTTAAAATATTTGTGTATGTTTTTTGTCTAAAGGCATTGGAATTGGGATCGTAGGGGGGCGTGGGATGGTGGGGGGCAACTTGCATTAGTAATGGGTTGCTTGACTGCCAAAGAAGGAAAGAACTGGAATAAATTGATACATCAGAATGTATAGAATACATTTGAGGGAGTTGGGGTTTGAGGGGGAAAGAGGAGGGGAAACACTGATGGTCAGCTAATTGTAAGGAAGGATAAAAGGCATGAGATAAATGTGGAGTATCAGCATTTTCTGTGGTGCAAGTACAGGAGCAAATGAGTGGGAATGGTGTTGAGCGAAGTTTTATACAGGGAAAACCCTGGTCCTGTGTTACAAGAAGTTTGGGATTTTCATGAGAAGGGAGCTTCAAGTAAACAGATTGGGGAATCCCACTGCCCTGAACTTCTGACTCCATAACCTTGCCATAATATCATCTTTTGTGATGCTGCATTCAATGGTCTTCTGGAAAAAATTGATCAATCCCTTTTAATTTCACTGTCCCACAGTGTTCTCCTGGCCAATCTCCTACTCTCCACTATCTGTAAAGTTCAGACTGTCCAGAGACTCCTGTCTGTATTTCATTTGGCATTGAATCTCACTTCATTATTTCTGTGTTTGCTTACTTACACTTCCCAATCCCCAAGACCTCAATTTTAAAATTCTAGTCCTCACCTTTTGCTATTTCCAGCCATATAATCCTGCAAGAGCTCTGCATGACTCCAACTCTTAGTACTTGTGCCCCACTGTTGTCCACTGTACCTTTGGCCACTTAGGCCACAGGAAAATAGAAAATAGGAGCAGGATTAGGCCAGTTGGTGCTTTGGGCTGGCTCCCCACTTCCACTAAGATCATGGTTGATCATCCAATCAACAAGCTGTTCTTACTTTCCCAACCTAACTCTTTTTGAATTTCCGAAATAAAATTCATCTCTTTGACAAAGCTTTCAGTCTTCCTAATTTCTTCTTCTCAGCTTTGACTTACATCAAAATTACATTTCTTGGTATGTTTTCCTACATTTAAGGTGTTATGTAAAGGAAAGATGTTATGAAACCTACAGATCTTATAGTACACCGTGAAAATCTGTTTTCATTGATTCAGCAACTGAATATGTTAAGTTGTTTAAAATTGTACATATTTTGAAATGTGGAAGTTTTATCTCATTTCCATATTTAATCTTTTTAAAAATTATTACAAATCAAAATGTCACATTAGCATGGACTCTTTCAAAGAGAAATCTCGCGGATTTAATAGGCTTACATCGAGGCCCTGCAGAGGTACAATCAATGATGGTGCGAGGCACTAAGATGAGTTGCTGAAGTGACTTTGATTCTTCAATATCAGTGTGCTTGCTGTGTCTTTGATCTGTCAGCTTCATCCATGTATTGAGGACAACAATGAATTGCAATGCAGTGAGAAATATTAAAAGAAATAAAAAGATCAAACTTGTTTCATTGCCTTTCTAAGGGTTTTACTAAGTGCTCATCATATCTTTGGAGTGATGTGACTCATTACTTCAAAACATTGTTCCCGAAATTGTTGCAAGCATGCAGTTCCTGGCATCAGCTATTATTACCATGTAAAAACCCCAGCAACTTGCTGCCAAGAAGAGGTAGGACATGAGTTCCAATCCATCAGGAATTACTGGAAAATTTGCACTATTCTGGCATTAGGTCTGCCAAAACTAATAGAATTATCATTGCACTATGAGCCTTGCCATGGTGTGTTATGACTTTATTTGATTTGCACTATTAATACACATTAGCCAGGATTATCTGGCCTCTCTATAGTTTCTTCTCGGTGGCGGGAGGCAACATGCCATTGGCTAGTGGTGGGATCCTCTCGTGCTACCTCAATCAATGGGATTTTCCATTTAGCATGTGGCAGAGATGTGCCGTCAGCAGGACCAGAAGATCCCATTGGCATGAAGAGCCAGAAGATTGTGAATTTCACCATTATTTTTTGGGCTGGTACATTATATCATAATGACCCTGCTAATGGTTCAATTTCTGGTTCTGACATCTCATACAACTTCGGAAACCCAAAATTAGAACAATGAAATTGTGAAATTTTACTCCTTTTGACAATAACAGGTTCCTATTTTTTAAAAAAAATTATTTACTTTCCTATCACTTTTTATCTCTCTCTTTCCTTCCAATTCTAATTTGACCTCAATTCATCCTATCTCCTTCTGTGGCATTACTTCATAAGAACATTAGTCTAGGAACACGAATAGACAATGTGGTTTTTCAAGACTGCTCTGCCATTCAATAAGATCATAGCTCATCTTTTCATGGACTTAGCTCCACTTACCTGCTACTCACATAACCCTTAATTCCTTTACTGTTCAAAAATTTATCTATCCTTGCCTTTAAATTTCCTTATCTTTACATTTCTTTACTCTGTTAAATATATTATTGAATCTGTTCTCCACAAGGTTCCAGATGTCCCGTTGACCTCACTGTGTGTTATTGATTCACTGTGGTATTATTTCCCAGAGCTTTCAGTACAAAAATAATATTCCCTGAAGGATGATGTAAAAGAAAATCTAACTTATGGCATTTCTTACTTATACCACTCTAACTTATACCATTTCAGCAATTTCTTGGCTTTTGCTATCATTATGGATAAATCGATCACAATACATTTTAATGATTAAAACTTTTCAAATAGCTATCATGTGGGACACTTTAAGAAGTATATTTTATAACAAACATTTTGATAAAATGCATAACTATGATCTCTCAGGAGTACATTGGATATCATTCTCCTAGTTCTAATGTTATCTACACTCAAAGTTATTGATTAAATGTTAGAGCCAATGGAATTATTTGAAAACATACAGAACTTTTAAGTGTGCTGGCAAACATTCAACCCGCATGATTGAAACAGATTAATTGGTCCTTCTTAATACAATCTCTTGGACCTCATGCACAAACATTGATTATTCACAAAAATAATTGTGACTTTATTTCAAAATGTATTTTATTGAATTTGATGCTCTCAGGATATCTCTAGAAATATGGTAAGGTGCTTTTCACATGTAAGTTTTTTTTTCCATTTCTAATCATCCCATATCATTTGTAGGATTAATAGGCCAATAAAAGGGAACGTTTTTAAGGGGATTTATGTTATTACATTGCAGTTTTTGTTATTCCTGTGATCACAACAGCATTGGAAACATTTGAAATAATCCTTGTATGATGTAATAATGTTTATTGAGGCAGGTTTTCTGTAAAGCTGCAATGCCTACTGGTGTGTCATGGGGCCGGATTTTCTGTTGCCATTTGACTGCATCCCTGAGTTATTTCCTGGAATCATTATCCTTCCAGAATCAATCATCTGAGTAAAAGTAACCTTTTACAATGTTAATCTTTTCCCACTGACAGTCCTTATTGAAGTTGGGTGCAAGAAAAACACTAGCATTGTCCAGGGTTGTTAAAGCACAGTTGACAAAAACAATCATATGATGGCTACGCTGTCATTTGCATCATGTGATTGGAGGGCTTCCATGGAAACATCCAACATTTGCCGATGTCAGATAATGACATTTTATTGGTTCTGTGTCTCAGCTTTCTTTGGGAATAGATATATCTACCTCTGTAAATTTCCTAGCAGATTGATGTTGGTGTGTAGGGCCAGTTGGTGTGCACACATCATCTTTCATGGAGCATAACGTACTTGATCATCCACCATTGATTCTGTTCTTTCAAATATTTCAACTAGGGAGATCCCATTTGTGAACCTAAAAAATGGTGCAGTTTAATAAAAAGGAAATGTAGTGTAATGGCAGTCTTTCTTGACCCTGCTTACTGTTGAGTGCATGCAAATTGTTATTAATGATTTAGTCAAATCATATGCTCCATTTTTGCCTTTGGCACTCATAATCAAACCACTAAATTAAACTGAAGTCCAGGTTTGTTTGATTCGTTATTGAAGGCAGAAGAGAATTTTAATGGACTCAATATTACTGTAGGAAACATTTCTTCCCTTCTTTCTGTTTTATATCTGCTGTTTCTGACAATTTTGTCATTCACATTTGTTTCTGGTCCATCATTCTCCCTCCCTTACTATTGCGATTCTTTGATGGTATCTTTGCTTTTTGAAAAGAAGAGGAACAATACGGGGTCAAGCTGGTAATGTTGCACTATACGGTCATGGTGCACACCCTTAAATAAGGGTATGCAGGCAGAGGCACTAACTGCATTGCGCCTTTCTTTTTGAAAGAATGTAGAAGATGTACAGTTCACTTACACCATTCACATTACGTTATTAGTGGCTGTTAAGTTCATCATTGTCCATCATGTGTAAAATAAGTTAAACCAATATGCACAGATGTATGAAACAAATCACCGACGCATTGTTCTCCAGAGGTAGCTATTTTGTCAGTGGGAGCAATGAGTGACCACGTGATCAAACACTACAATTTTACTGCATGATAGGAATCCTAGGTTACACTCCTATGCCCTTAAGTGCACATTTCATCAATTATTATCTGCATGTTAATGGAAAAGGATTACATTCTTACAATGTGCAGCTTATTTGTGCGCAGCAGCACACCACCAACCAACTGCTCACTTCCCTGGCAACTACCCTAAGGCCTTTAATTTAAAACAGTCCACGAGAAAAACTGGCTTTGTGTGTATATTCGAAAATCAAGATTTTACTCTGCACTGTGTATTTTCTTGAGATCTTGTTTGAATGCTTTAATAACATTATTCATAAGCCAGAATCATTATTGACTACGCTATAAGCATGTTGAACCTGCATTTCAGATGTCTGGACTGACCTGGAGAAATCCTGCTATATACCAGCAAGAGTCTAAAGAATTACTTTGATGTACTCCACCTAGCATAACTAGACCTTATGCCAGATCTCCTTATTTGGGGCTGGTGGATGATGGTCCCAAAAAAGCAAGGTTATCAGCAAGAAGTTTCCTCTTTAATATATTAAAGATAACCAATTGCCAGCTGCAAGAGACGTTCATGACAGTATGATACGGAATATTGCCTCTTGATTATTGTACTGGACTGTTGTTTGAAAAGCCATGTCTACATTTTTCTAATCCAGTTGTACATACATAATTATATGTCCTTCCCTGAATGCATCAATTCAATTACGTCCAATCATCTACTTTATTTAAAAAAACATATAAACGTGACTAAGAAGAAAAGTCTAAAACTTCTGAGCGATCACTGCTATACCGGAAGGTCTCATCGACTTGATGATGCTGTGTATTTCTTGTGGGATCTTCTGATGTGCCCTTTTTAACCACACTAGCTGCTGGATGGTAAGTTTAAAGATCCAGTCTTTGAATGTGACTGAACAGATGGATGACTGGGTTGGTTGTGAGGGTTGGGTTGTGGTCCGATTGTGGGGTAGTCAAGCCTGATTGGGAGTATAGGATAGTGGGGTAGTAGTCTGGTCTGCTGAATGAAGTAGTCAGGTCAGGGGGCAATTGGGTGTTCAGGTGGGAATCGGGTTGCTTCAGGGGTAGTTGGGTGACTGGGTCAGGGATTAGTCGAAGGGTCAGGAGGGTAATTGGGGTGATCAGTTATAAAGTTAACCAGGTTGGTCTTTCAAACAGTTCCTGGGTAACCAATTAGGTAAATATTGTAGAACGGTCTGAAGCCTCAAGTCTTCCTCAAGTTGGAGATATTTGTATATGGTCCCAGGGAGCAGAGAAATTACCTATTAGAAGTTTAAATTTTCCATGCAGTTTCTGCATCATTCCATGCAGCAGGACTTCCACAGGATCCCATTGTGCATCTTCAGTCATACTTCTGGTCTCATATAATCCAGAGACCAAAGCATTTGGATCAATGTCCCCTACCCAGCAACTTTAATGCTTCTTTAATTTTCATCAAATCCACATCATTTGTGGGTACCTGGTGTTTTTCAACTTTGTGCTTCCCCTTCGTGGCAATACGTGACGTAAATGCACTTAAATTTAACCTCGTGCTTTTCCTATGTGCTGCCTGAGTTGTACGGTCAATAAGTTAGGTGGTAGAATTCTGAATTTTTGGGAACTCAGCAGCAACAGGGTACTGAGATGAACCTGTCAAAAGTTTGTGCATTGCAAGTCCAGCATGCCTTGGTTCCATGTACGTACCTTAGTTGGTGTTGGTCGGATATCCTGAATATTTTGTTAATCCTGAAAGAAAGATAGCAACAGCATGCTTACGTGTTTCTGTCATGCCTCAGTAGTGGACATTCTCTAATATATATTAATCTATAGGGAAATGGAGCAGACAATAGCAATAAGATTTGTGAGCCAATTTGAGAAATTTTTCTGTATCTCAATTGTTTGGAGGTTTGAAGAATTGGCTCTTTTCTAATTTGATACTCAAAACTCTATGATGCATGACTATTCATGAAGAAAACACACAATGCTGTAATGTGTTGTAGTGTGAAGGGCTCCACTGCAGATGTGTTGATAGCTGTTTTGTCCTCTGGAATGAACTCTAGCTTCGTACTGCAAATAAATGTTTTGGATAATGGACAGTAACTACTTATGAACCATTACCTTCAATGGTTTGATTATTTGATATAGTATCCAGTCTTGATTTGAAGCTTGGCACTTATTCTTTTATATGCAGTATCTTTGGGAGTTGAAATCCAAGATTATTTAGCAAAAGGACAATTTATTCTGATTTTCAGCAACATATCCTATCTGAAAGTTTTGATGTCATTTTTTGTATTCGAATACACCCAAAAATGGTCATCAATATAATAAATTAGCATATCTTTATCAAAGTAACCCATCACATCAAAAAAATCCATCCACAATGCCGTAATGGCAGAACAACATGAAGCACAACTGGTCTCCGAAAGCACGCAGCTGGCAAGTAAACTCCCAGGGAACTTAGGTGAATGCAGAGCTCGGAGGAGAGGGTCATGCCCAGGCAGTACTGTGATGCCAGCTTGATCCGTAGTAGTGCCAGGGATGCAGCATGGTGAACTGGTTTGCTTTCTGTGCACTGTGCCTAAAAATGGTGCTGCAGATCATTGAGTGTCTAAGTTGATGGCAAGATGTTTGATTCAGAGGCCACCTGCCAATCAAACATTGTGGGACCTGTGACTTTAACTTTTTTTTCCCCAAAAATGCTGCACCATATGGAGGAGAAAGTCACCATTGCTATTGGTGACTTCAATTACATTTTTCTCACCTAAGGGTTGGCCTTCGCTGATATTAGGAAAAATTCCAGCTATAAAATCAATTTAGGTGAAAATAAGAAACAGCAAGGGATAGAAAAACATTACAGGCATTGTTTATAGGCTACCAAACAACATTGGTAATGTAAATCACAATTTAAAGAGGAAATTCAAAGTGCATGTAACATGAGTAATACAGTAATCATAGGTGTTTTCAGTCTACATATGGAGCAAATAATCCCAATTATTACTAATGTTGTAGAGGATGAATTCTAGGAACGTATGCAAGATGGTTTTCTAGCATGTTACATTGAGGAACCAACTAGGAAATGTATTATTTAGATTTAGTATTATGCAATGAAAAGGACTAATTAATTATCTTGTAAAGATAAGATATAAGAAAGAGTGATCATGATATTGAATTAGATGTTAAATTTGGAAATGGTGCATTTCAATCAGAGATTAAGGTCTTAAATCTAAAAAAAGAAAACTAAAAAGGTACAAGGAGTAAATTAGTTTAGGTAGATTGGGAGTCGGTTAAATGCTGTGATAGTAGACAGGTAATGCCTAACACTTAAAGGGCTCGCAGAAAGTTTGCAATGAAAAGTCATTCCTTTAATGAAAAAAATCCATCAAGTGTTCTAACCTTGGCCACTGAAAGAAATCCAGGATTGGGTAAAGAATGGGAAAATAGAATCTGCAAAAAAACATAAACATAGACTGTAAGATCTTCTATAAGTATGTAAAAAGGAAAGTAAAAAACTAAGTGTTGGCTCATTATAAGCTGAGTTAGTAAGGGCAGCAGAATGGCTCAGTGGTTAGCACTGCTGCCTCACTGTGCCAGGGACCTGCGTTCAATTCCCAGCTTGGGTGACTGTGCGGAGGTTGCGTGTTTTCCCAGTGTCTGTGCGTTTCATAGAACATAGAACATAGAACATAGAACGATACAGCACAGAACAGGCCCTTCGGCCTTCGATGTTGTGCTGACCAAAATAAAAAGCAATGCCCCTCCTAACTAAACCATTCCCTTCTCTTCCATATACTTATCAACTAACCTCTTAAACGCCACCAAACTTGGCGCATCTACAACAGCTGCAGGCAGGGCATTCCACTCCCTAATCACTCTTTGAGTAAAGAACCTACCTCTGATATCCGTCCTATAACTCATACCCCTTAATTTAAAGCTGTGTCCCCTCGTGCTAGCTTTCTCCATCCTAGGAAAAAGGCTATCACTGTCCACCCTATCTAAACCTCTAATCATCTTATATGCTTCAATAAGATCCCCTCTTAGCCGCCTCCTTTCTAACGAAAACAACCTCAAATCCTTCAACCTCTCTTCATAGGACCTGCCCTCCATACCAGGCAACATCCTGGTAAACCTCCTCTGTACCCTCTCCAATGCCTCCACATCTTTCTTATAATGTGGGGACCAGAACTGCACACAATACTCCAAGTGCGGCCGCACTAGAGTTTTGTACAGCTGCAACATGATGCTGCGGCTCCTAAATTCAATCCCCCTACCAATAAAAGCTAAGACTCCATAAGCCTTCTTAACAACTTTATCCACTTGACTGCCTACTTTCAGGGATCTATTGACACATACACCAAGATCCTTCTGTTCCTCAACACTATTAAGAGCCCTACCATTAGCCCTATACTCTACACATTTATTGTTCCTGCCAAAGTGCATTACCTCACACTTTTCCACATTAAACTCCATTTGCCACCTCTCGGCCCAGCTCTGCAACTTGTCCAAGTCACTCTGTAAACTAAAACACCCCTCTTCACTATCTACCACTCCACCAACTTTAGTATCATCTGCAAATTTACTGATCCATCCCTCAATACCCTCATCCAGATCATTTATAAAAATTACAAACAGCAGGGGCCCCAAAACAGACCCCTGAGGCACACCACTCGTCACCGAACTCCACGATGAATATCTCCCATCAACCACCACCCTCTGTCTTCTATCTGCCAGCCAATTCCTAATCCAATTAGCTAAATCACCCTCTATTCCACACATCTGCATTTTCTGTTTCCTCCGGATGCTCTGGTTTTCTCCAAAAGATATGCTGTATGAAGGAATTGGCTATGCTAAATTCTCCCTCAGTGAACCCAAACAGGCACTGGAGTCTGGTGACTAGGAGGTTTTAACTTCAGTACAGTATTAATGTAAGCCTACCTGTGGCACTAATAAATAAACCTATGAGAATTTATAATGGAATATAAGGACATAACAGATAAACAAATACTTTGGAGATGATTTTCCACAAATTTGGCACCAGTGTTGAAGTAGGTTGTTGAAGTTGAAGTGTTGGAAGCAGTGTTGAAGTTGAAGCAGGTGCAAAATCGTGCAAGAATTGGGAAATGAGGTTCTTGCCAGTGAGATCTTGTTTCACAAATTTCCCACCCCTCACCTATGATATAATGAGGTTTCCTGCCCTTTAGATTTTAATTATATTGCATGTTATTTAAAGAACCTCCCCATCACCATATCTCTTCACTGAATACTCAAACATCGCTGATGTGATAAAGATGGGAACCAGCTGAGGAGATGCTGCCTGGGGCATCAAGATATGAATAGTGCCTGAGTGGTGAAGAACATGCCCTGGCACATGTTGGCATTTTCAGATTGGCACAGGCTTCCTGTTAGCTTGTGCAGACTTGGCATTGCCAACCTGTTCAAGGGGTAGTGCTGGAGCGGGGCCTCTGGGAAGTCCAGTTGGGGAGAGAAGAGGGAGGGGAGAAGAGGGCTGTGTCCTTAGAAGTGGCTTGGGGGCATCTGGCAGTGAGGACGGAGTCCTGGCATTGAGGGGGAGAGTGTGGAGGGGAGGGAGAGCCCCAGATAATTGTGGATTGGATGGAGAGCACCCAATATCTTTGTGGTGATGGCAAGGGATGGGGAAGCGGCAGAAGGTTAACCTCAGTGCTGACTGGTGCACCTTTTACAGATGGCATTCCAATCTCTGTGGAACCAGCCTTGCTGGCTCTATTGGCCTTGCCCCATCAGACTGCCTGGCATGAACCACGCACAATTTTTTTGTGTCAGAGCGGTTTTCAGTCATGCCTGACACTCCGACAGATTATGGGAAAATTCTACCATCTGTGATTGTCTTCTTGAAGGAATATACTAAAAACCACTCAAAAATAGAGGCAAGTCAAAGGATCCATATCAATGAGGAACTGCAAGATATCGATATTATTAAAAAAGAAAACTGGATAAATTAATGGGACTCAGAGTGGACCAATCCCCTGACCTGATGATTTACACTCCGTGTGCTAAGAGAGGTGGCAGAGAGATAGTGGATGCATTGGTAGTCAACTTTAAAAATTCTATCAACTCTGGAATTCTTATTGCAGATTGGAGGTGACAAATGTAACCTCACTATTTAAGAAAAGAGGGGGAGAGAAAATGGGAGATTGCAGACCTGTTAGCCTGATGTAACTGGTCGGGTAAATGCTAGAACCTGTACTAAAGGATGAGATAACAGCACATCGAGAAAATAATGGTTGACTTGGGCAGAATTTTCTGGCTTTGGATGAGCATGATCAATGGGACTGTGAGCTGATGTGAAATCCACTTCCACCCGCAATCGGCTTCTCCAGACAGTTTCACACTGGCTGGCCAATTGACTGCTGTCTAGACTGAAAGGCATGCTGGCACAGGCTCAATACTGCCAGCAGAGGTGGGAAGAAGGTGGGTGACAGGACATATAAGGGCCATGATGGTTTAAATTGAACTCTGAATGCTGGACATTGCGCTCAAGAGTCTTGAGGAGCTGCTTTGAAACTTGCAGTTTGGGACACTTCACTTGAGTGAGAGTGCTGCTACTGTCTCCAGAATGTCATCGTTGTCTATCCCCACCCTCTCCCCTTTATGTTATTCTGAGTCACTGTATCCCTCCCCATTTCAATTAATTTTCAACAACACTTGTATATTAAGTGATTTTTCATGACATGAGGCATTACTTGTATTTGTACAGAAATCACGAAAGTAGGTCACCTATCCCTAAACTCCATTTTGTTATGTTTTGCTGTTTTAAAAATAACGTGTCCATCCTTTTCATAACTTTGCAAAAACTCTGGTAACCCTGGTAATGGAGGTGGGGGATCATGGCATCCAATTCTGTTTCCATTGGGAAAATCCAATCCTTTATCTGTTTAAGACCAGGGTCTTATATCACTTTTTAAATTATTTTATCAACTTATCTTGTCACCTTCAAAAATTTTTGTACGTAAACCACTGGGCATCTCTGTTCTTATGCCAGTGTATCCAATGGCTTTTGCTAGCAAATAAATCTGTAATAAACCAGGACATTAACCTGATGTTGTGAGACTTCTTACTGAATGTATCCAACCCCAGAGACTTGTCAAACCAGAATCACGTTTCACTTTGCCAATATTGGTTATTTTTAAAGCCATGCATTGCTCTCATCAGAAATACTGTGATGATTACTTGTTTGGTTCTGTAAATGATCAGCTTATTTCAAAATACTGCTTAGCTTCAGGTGATAAATTAGTTATGCATAACATCTATTAGGAGTAATCTACTGATACTCTAGGAGGTGCTGTCTATCTTGAATTTTATGCATGGTTGGCAGCTTTTTATTTGATTTTCAAAAATGCTTATTTGATTTAAATTTTTCCTGTGAAACTCAAAAGGAGCTGGAAAGGATATATTGGACATCCTTCTGTCAATTCTGTAGGTGCCATCAAGGCTCTCACTGAGATTAACAAAATCCCACGTACACACTATGTTGAGGCCACTGCTGTGGATCTAGGTTAGCAAAGGGTAATGTCATCTGGTATTTCTGTACTGAGAAGGAGTAAATAAAGTTTTGTAAACTACTGTGCCCTGCTGTACTGTCACTAGCTACTGATTGTTATTTGTAACAAAGCTGCTGTTTATAACCTATGCTATTTATCTCTCCAGGTTCAATGGCATGTTTGTTTTCTAAACTTATATATGCTCATGAAAAATTGCTAATATGGGTTCCTATTGTATCCCTGGGCTCCCAATATTACCAGCTACTCTTAGTCTGGCCATGCTCTAGTCCATAGAGAGTGACATTGAAGAGACATTAAAGATAGTGGAAAGATCTGCTAACCATAACAAGTGTTACAGTTTGAATCTTATTCAATGTTAAACTTTGTTTTCAATTTATTTGCCTAATTAACAACTAATTTAAATCCTTCTACAAATCTTTATCTATACCTTTTGAACTAGAGCAACTAAATATCAGGAGTGGGGAGAACGGAGGGGTGAAGTAACCTGTAAGGATAGAAGAAGAAGCTACAAAGAGATATTAAATAGGTTCAATGAGTGAATAAGAACATGACAGGCAGAATATATGTGTGGAGTTATATAGCATAATTTAAAATGTTGAGTGACTGGGAAATATTGGTATTCAAAGGTACCTGTGTATCTTGTACATGAATCACGAAGTTAGAATGCTGGTAAGCAAATAAATAGCAAAACGGCATTATAGTCTTTATTTTAAAATATTTTTAGAAAAGTAAGGAAATGTTGGTGTAATTTTATAGGATCATGTGAGATCACGTTTGAACTCCCGTGTTCAGTGAATTGTTAATTTCAGTACTGCGTATTTACAGAATGAATAATATACTTGTCTTAGAGGCAATACAACATAAGTTTATTCGTACTTAATTGTGGAACAGGAGAATTGTCGAAGGAGGAAGAGATTGAGTGGAATAGCCTATATTGTTTTAGAAAAATTAGGTAATCTTACTAAAACAAAGTTATTAGGAGTTTGATGGGGTAAATGCTGGGAGGATGTATACCCTAACTAGAGCTTCTAGAACGAGGGGTAATTGTCTCAAAATTAGGGATTGGCTGTTAACTGAGAGTGAAGAAACTTTTTCACTTAAAGCGTAAATAAATACATCTGAAATAAATGTAGAAAATGCTTGAAAATTTTCAGCAGGCCAGGTTATGGAAGGAGAACTGTTCTGAAAGGTTACTGTCCTGAAAAATTGGGCTAGATTTTCAATTTTCCATGTCGGTGAAGTTGGGTGTGGATGTGTTTTGAAAATATAAATCTTGGAGGGTGTATCAGTCTTCCAAAGCCACTGGGATGCATTGGAATGTTCAATGGGAGGATGTGAGTACTGCGGGTGGGGGAGGGGGGTGTGGGAAGACAGATAGGATGCTGGCAACCCACACACTGCCATTAACTTAATGATCAGCTCATTGCATGTTTACAGGTTGGGGAGGTATAGAATCAAATGTTCAGAATGAATAACAGGAAGAATGAATGGTCTGAGACATAGGTGTGCATAGCTGTTGGGAGAACAGAGGAAACTATTATTTATTATGGCTGCTGATTTAAAATCTTACAGAAAACAATTTAGTTGAACTGAGATGCTCGTGCGGTGATGCAGATTGGTCATTGTTTCAGCTGAATAGTCTACTTACCTCATGAGAAAACGTTTTGACACTTAGAGGCTACAGGTCCTTTAATCTTCAGTCTGCTCCATTGATGTATGCAACAGCAAGCTCAGTCATGGCTGCTGCCAGCCTTTGACCTCCAGAACTAGTTGTGGACTCCAGGCAGCTTCCAGTTTTACTGATTTGAAATCAATGTTACTTTGGTACAACTGGAGATTTTGCATTTCAAAATTGTTGAGTTACTGACGCTAACATAGCTTGGAGTTGGGATCTGGAAGTGATCCAGATGTTGGATTCCTGAAGATCCAGCTGGTAACTCTTGACAAATGCTGCTTGACCTGAGTATTTCCAAGGTATTCCACAGCCTACTATAAAAGGAAAGCAGATAATGTAAAAATATCATCTTAGGTGTAAGAGGCAACAAAGAAATAAAAAAAAATGAATTGCTATTATTGTGACAATTTGATTATTGTCACATGTATAAGTATGCAGTGAGACTATTGTTTCTTGCATGCTGAACAGACAAAGCATACCATTCATAGAGAAGAAAACAAAAGAGTTCAGAATGTAGTGTTACAGTCATAGCTAGGGTGTAGAGAAAGATCAACTTAATGTAAGATCGGTCCATTCAAAAGTCTTATGGCAGCAGGGAAGAAACCATTCTTGAGTCAGTTGGCACGTGAACTCAGACTTTTGTATCTTTTTCACAATAGAAGCAAGTGGAAGAGAGAATATCCAGGGTGCATGGGGTCTTAAAATTATGCTGGCTGCTTTGCTGAGACTGTGGGAAGTGTAGACAGTGTCAATGGATGAGAGGCGGGATGATCTACCGAAAAAAGAAGTCAGGGAAAGGGAAGGAATTGAAAATTCACAGGTTCAGGTCTGTTATTAAAACAGTAAATGGTAGCAAAACATTAAATTCATTAGTTCCAAAAATAAAAACAAGCCAAGCACCATGTCAGTTGACCCACTCTCTCACTAGTGCCGTGGTGTGGGAGTTATAGAGTGGAATTTTGTGACCCAACTTCAATTGGAAATTCCCACCCAAGGTCAATAGAACTTTCAATGGTCTGTCAAATTCCTGTGGCGGGTGGGCCAGGAAGATTTACCCTGATGAGATTCCATGCAGAAATTCTCATTAAAGTCACTGTGTTAAGCTATAGCATAAACATCCCAAACCTTCCCAAAGGCTTTTTGCTCAATCTGAGTGAGTGACGTGAACATCTAAAATATTATAAGTATATGGGAATGAAGGCTGGAGGTGGCAGATGTCATTTTAATCAATAAATCTGCTAGAATTGTCTGATTTACCACCAATGGAAGCTACATGTTAAGCCTGCATTTTCAAATCTCTTACATTTGTGATCATTGCCATATCATTGAACTCTTTGCAGAGCTGTGAATGTTTCTTTTTAATTTGAATTTGCCACAGAGGAGTGTGTGATATTTTGAGCTTAACTTGTCTATGACTACCTGGTTACCTTGATCCATTGAAACTGACAGAAATAGCAGTACGGTGATCAGTAATTCACTGTAAACTGCTTCCTCTTCACTGCTTTAACTTCATTAGAATTGTGTGGGAACCACATTTAAATATATAAATAAGATGTTCACTGAAGCTATGGCAGCAGAGCAGGGGCAGTTTCAAGAAAATTCATGATCAATGTGTTTCTTTAGGGCCAGATTTTTCCGTCAAGATATTGATGCCACTTTGTGCTGTGGTTTCATGGCTGTGTTAGCCATGGGCATAATTCCCACAATGGCTGCTAAATCACCAGAGATACCAAAGATGCACTTCTTGATGGCGACATTTTATTTTGCGATTTTACCAGCCCTCCCCGATCACATGAACAAGTTCCCACTCAGGAAGGTTGCAAGCCTGATTTGCATGTATTATCATGTCGTTACCAGGTATCAGGGTGCATCATCCATCCAACTGGCATGATGTCATGTTGACACAAATCACTACTATTCTTAAAAAAAAACAGGGATCTATCTCCATGACTTTTGAGATCGAGATTGGAGGCATGCATGCATTTCACACTATCTACAACGTGGGAACAATCGGGGCCAAGAAGGGGCCAAGTTGTCAGGGCTCTGTAATCGACCTTGTAAGGGTCAGTAAGGTTGCAGGGGTCATGGAGGCTCTATGAGATCGGGGGGCTCTGAGGGCGGTGGGCATGGGGGGTTGTGGGACTCTTGTTCTTTGTTTTGCAGCCAGTCTGGCCAACTGGAGTGGGTGCATGCCCTCATGACAATGCTTGTTGGAGCCCTCTTCTGGAGGGTCTGTTTACTGCTGCTGAGGATTTACTATCCAGCAATGTTTATTATGGATGGCTGACAGCTATGAGCTCCCTGATGGCTGCTGCTTAAGTTGCCAGGGTGCCTGTTAGCACAGCCATATACTAAAGCAAGAACAAAATATTCCCAGTTAGTGAGCTGAGATTTATGCTTGTGACACTGACCATCAAAAGGTAACCCTTTGCGCCAGCAGCTCTCCACAACTATATAACAAAGGCTGAGCCTCAGCTTTCAGTGACATCAGAGACAAAATCCAAGGGGTTCAGCACTCCCCAGAACACCCAATTCTTACATTGGCAGTCCCATTGAGTTCTACCTCCTCTTCCCAAGGTCTACCTCACTTCCAAATATGAATTATGGTGTGACCAGGAAACCCAAGACCTTTGTGAAAGAGCTTTCTGTGATCCCATGCACATGGGCAGGTGGGCTTATCATGACATGGTTCCAGGAGGTCCAGGATTAGGAAAGAGACTTGGGTGACCTCTCTGGAATGGCGCCTCCTATGCACTATGGAGGGAGTGCGGGGAGGTGGCTCATGAGAGCTAACATCTTAGGGAGCTGGTGATGGAGAGTTCCCTAATACGAACTGCCAATTCAGTGCAGGAGGGTGATAATGACTTGCAGTGAGGCAAGGTAATGGTGAGCTGCCTTCTTGAATTGCTGCAATCCTTGAGGTATAGATAGACCCACAGTGCTGTTAAGGAGGGAATTTCAGGATTTTTATTCAATGTCATTGAAGAAATGATGATATATTTCCAGGAATGACAATATATTTCCAAGATGAAATGGTGAATGACTTGGAGGGAAACTTTCAAGTGTCTGGACCCAGACATTTACTGCTCTTGTCCTTCTAAATGGTAATGGTTGTCGGTTGGAAGCTGTTGGGTTTGGAGGATGCTACCTAAGGAACCTTAGTGAATTCCTGTGGTGCGTCTTGTAGATGGTACATGTGGCTACTACTGTTCATCGGGTGGTGGATTGAATGAGGATGGTTCTCACTTTATTGAGTATTGTCAGAGCTGCATTCAGCTAGGCAAGTGGAGTATATTCCACCACACTTTTCATTTGTGCCTTGTAAATTGTAGACAGGCTTTGAGGAATCAGAAGGTGCGTTGCATGCTGGAAGATTTCTAGCCTTTGATCTGCTCTTGTAGCCACGGAATTTATGGCTAATCCAATTCAGTTTTTGATCAGTTGTAACTCTTAGGATATTGACAGTTGGAGATTCAGCATTGGTAATGTCATTGAATGTCAAGGATGATGGTTAGACCCCCTCTTGATGGAGATGAGCATTGCTGGGCATTTAGGGTGGTATGATGGCAGTGGTTAGCATTGCTGCCTCACAGAGCTAGGGACCTGGGTTTGATTCTGGTCTTGGCTGATTGTCTGTCTGTGTAAAGTTTGCATGTTCTCTGTGTCTGCGTGGGTTTTCTCCAGGTGCTCTGATTCTTTTTCCCACTGTCCGAGGATGTGCAGGTTAGGTCAATTGACCATACTAAACTGCCCCTTGGTGTCCCGATATGTGTAGATTAGTTGGGTTAGCCATGGTGAATGTATAGTGTGATAGGGTGGAGGAAAGGACCTGTCTAATATACTCTGTCAGAGAGTCAGTGTAGACTGAATGGGCTAAATGGCCTCCTCCTGCACTGTTGGGATTCTATAAGAATGTTACTTACCACTTGTCAACCCAACTCTCCACATTATCTGTTGCATTTGGGCATGGACTGCCTCAGTATCTGAGGAGTTACAAATGGTGCTGAATATTGTGCAGTCACTTGTGAATATCCCTATATCTGATCTAATGATGGAAGGAAGATCATTGATGATGCAGCTGTAGATATTTTGGCCTAGAACACTACCCTGAGGAATTCCTGCAGTGCTGACCTGCAGCTAAGGTGACTGACTTCCAGGCACCACAACCATCTTCCTTTGTGCCAAGTATGGTTCCAATCAGTGGAGAGTTTTCCCCCGATTCCCATTGATTACAATTTTGCTAGGGTTCCTTGATGCCACACTTGGTAAATTGCTGACTAGATGTCAAGGGCAGATACTCTCACCTCACCTCTGGAGTTCAGTTAATAAAGCATACAGCATCCTAGGTTCTATTAGTGTGGGCATAAGTATAAAGGAAGTTATGTTAAATTTGTACAGAATATTGGAAAATTCCATCTAGTGCTAATTCCACAGTTTAGGAGAGATGTATAGGTGTATCGTTAGAGTTCAGAAAATATTCTCAAGAATGAGGATGAGGAACTTCAGTCACATTGATAGTTTGGGGAAGAGAAGGGTGAGAGATAGTTTGACAGAATTATTCAAAATCAGAATGGGTCTGGACAAAGCAGGGTAAAACAGTTCTTCCTGGCGGAAGATTTGAGAATGAGAGCAATTTTAAGGTTATTGGCAAAAGAAGAAATGAAGGTAGGAGGAAAATTTTCATAGAACAAGTGGTTAAGATCTGGAATGCACTGGCTTGAGACTGTTGAAGACAGATTAAATTGAAGCTTTAAAATGAGAATTGGGTTGTTATCTGAAAAAGCAGAATGTAAGGGTTGCAGAGAGATAGGGTATGTTTCTTTTGAGGACTGGTGCAGACATAATGGACTGAATGGCCTTATAGTTGAACAATTCTGTGATTACAACCACATCAGAATTGAAGTAGATAAAGCAGAGAATGCTATTAGTTACACAAGTTACACAAGTTACACAAAACTCAGCAGCGGGTATATGAAAGACGGCATTCTGATATGCAATATTGCACTGGAGATTTTAATTTGGGGAAAAGGAACCCAACTTATTATTTGATCTAGTGGCATAATTAATTATGATAAATATAAATTTCTATAACAACTTCAGTGCAATTTCACAGTGTGCTGCTTTTTGGAATGATGGTAGGTTTTGTTAGTTAAAATGAAGCCTAAATTAAGCTGTTAGTGCCTTTGGTAATCTAGAAGATGCTTCATGAATTCTTGAAAAACCATATAATCTTCATAAATATAGCAAGGTGGGCCTTTGATTTTAGACTTGTAAGTGGTGTTTGGACTCCATTCCACTCTCTTTTATCTAAATCCAAAGCCATAAAGTGGCTTCTAAGTAATATTTTCCATTTTCCAAAAATAACATTCGTTGCACAGAGTTCTTATTGGGCAGTATTTCTTTACCTTGTGGATGTTAAAATTGTGGGTATGGGGTGGTGCAGGGATAAGTGGTGCTATTTCAGTCACTTATATGCCCCTTGCATGTCAGGGATTATAATTTGGCTTACACTTCAGTGTTCAATTAAGAGAGGGGCTGAATGTTGGCTTCTGAGGTATGAGCTTGAGCTGGGAAATTTCCTGATCTGCCCACTTGCTTCAGTCAAAAGTGTCTTAAAGCACAAACATTTTCACTTTAAGGAGCGGGTACAGAATAAAGTCAGGAGTGCCAACCACAGAAATAGATGCTAGCAAGACAGCAGTATGGACGAGTACCAATGCAGACTTGTTAGAAGGTCCACCTGGCTCACAGACATTTTGGTTCCAGTTGCTTTTGAAAAAAATTGGGCTGCCCAGTCATTTTCCCTCATGAGCCTTCATCTCCTCAACTACCCCCTCCCCCATGACACCAGCATCCAAAATTTCAATTCAATACTAACTCACCCATGATCCACCATTGACAGACCTCGTATGAGCCATGTGAGATGAAAAACAGTAAGAAGTCTCACATCACCAGATTAAAATCCAATAGGTTTATTTGGTAGCAAAACCTGTTGGACGCTAATCTGGCGTTGTGAGACTTCTTACTGTGTTTATCCCACTCCAACACCGGCATCTCCAGATCAGGATGAAAAACAACAGACTTCTGAAAATCTAATACAGCTCTCACTATTTAGACTTGAAAGTCAAAATACTCCCATCTGAGAAAGTGTCAGAAATTTTGAACTTTTCAAGGGGCTAATCTCTTATAAAAGCAAATTCATGTTCATGCATCCAATCTTTCAATAGCCTCTTTAATCTGTAAATAAAACTGAACTCAGAACCGTCTGCTGAGATAATTATAGTTTTGAAATTAGGCCAAGCATTCATAATGAGTAGCTTATGTAAAAGTGTCAACAAAGAACTACATTGCAATTCTTGAGCAGATACTGCATCAACTGATCTATCAGTCAAAGCACCAGCAAAGGTTTTTTTTAACAATCACAAATACTTATAGCTAGTTGATTTTACAAATTCAAGGGGGAAGATGGAATTTAAAAAAATTCCAGATCATGACAGTTAAGCAGACCTTATGGACTCTTCAAAAGCATACACATCTACTCCATAAATTCATGATTCCCATGCTGTGAGCTAAAGCCCTTGCAACAGCCAAGATGTAGTCAACACTAAATTAAAATGACCCTGCTGAGTTTAGGTTTCCCTCCTGTCTGATTTAGGCCCCATTTTTTTTCCCTACTGGCAAAATGTGTTCCATTGGAAATGGGGATGAGAATTCATCATCAGATCCCATCTGCCATTTTTAAGGTTGGCGGAGTCAGCCGTGGATGTCTTCCAAAAAGTTGCAGAGTGGACAATATGATACCTATTTTCCTAAAAAAAGATGCTCATCAGCTGGGTAATTATAGGTCCATTAATTTAACATATGAGATCCTTTAATTAAAGACAACGAGCCTCGGCTTGGAGTTTCCTGAGCTGTCACTCTCAGCTTAGAAACTGAGCTGGTTGTTTGCTTCAGCATGTGTTTGTACCCAGAGCTTGCAGTCTATTTCTCACAAATGATTTAAAACATATGCAGTCACATATTTGTGCATGATCTTCACCATTTTCCTGAGGGTTATATTAATCTCCCATCAGAGCTGAGACACAAGATGGGGAGATTCCCTGTGGAATTTCAAGGTAGAAGGCTTTTAAAGTGAAGCAAATTGAAGAGTGGAGTTGATTAACTACTTGCGTCATAATACAAGAGTTTCTCTGATATTTTTGGGCCAAAATTTGCATTATAAATTATGGTCACACCTGTTTGATGACTTGGCACTTAGTGCAACTTTTAACAAAGTTTTCTGGCACAGTTCACAATTCTTGCTATAATTCTCACTACAACATGATTCTTGGCTGCTTCCTGCAAAGAGTGTTGTAGCAGTGGTCTACTGCAATCCATCCACAACCATCTGTTGTATGTAACACTGATATTGTACTTAACAAGATATCAAAACTTTTGGAATTAATATTGGTGAATAGTGCAATATGCTGGCGTTCCAACATGTTGCACTGTGGAGTGGCTCAACAAACCTTCCTAGCCATATCCTACCCAAGCTGAGTTACTAATTAAAGCTGTGTTTCTTTTGGAAGGTGTTAAGTAATGGTCTGATATTTCCCTGCAGGCATAGTGGAAAAATCTATTTTTTGAGCAGGGGAGAGAAAGTAATTTATTGTGTTGTTTCTCTGGAGGATCCAGAGAAGAACCTCCTTTGAATTTCAAAGCAATAGAAGTTTACAAGGAGGCTGTTTTGCTCATTGTCTCTGGCCGATATTCGCCATGCATCCAAACTTTTCTTAGTAATGTGTCAATCTTTGCTTCAAATATTTGCTTTAATATCCCTTAAAAGAAAGGTGCAATGATGTCTATTTAAACCATTCTCCTGAGCAAAGCATTTCATGTTCCAGCAATCTTCTGCATTTTCCTAGCCTCCCTTACAATATGGTATTAAGTGAAAAGGCCAACTTAAATTCATAAAGCAAACACATGACATTCCACGTAGAGAGCAGAAATTTCATTCTTGTTTATTTACTGAACGTTGAAAAGGATGTGGCCAAATATTGGACTAATATGTTAACCAGTTCCTCTAGCACAATTGGCAGAACTTAAGCAAAAATAAATATTTGACTCAAGATCAGACTGAACATAAAAGCAAGTAAAGCCCTTAGTTCTTAGAATAATCTGTATTATGGGACATTTGTAATTACTTATATTTATTTGATAAAGTTGCAGTACTCTGTTAAGCACTTTTATAGTATTTGGAAATCTCTGCACACGTAATATTTCATTAACTTCAAAAGCTTAAAGTGGTGAACCAGTGCATGGTAGCAAATGCAAGGGGACTTTGCAGAAAGCAGAAGTTATTCCTTTAGTTTTAGAGATGCGTTCCATCAAAACATACTGCACATCATTACTGCCACTGAATTTAGAGATTAAATTCCGCTGATTTTAAAAAGGTCCAGCAGAGACAGAGGAAAAAAATGTTTTCACAAACAAGTAATTAAGACAATTTATTATAATATTTGGTTGGTAGATTTTAATTGCCAGCATGCTTTCAGTGGGGACTCACACTGGCAAGTTAAATTGCTGTTCGTCTATGACAGAATGTAACTTGGTCTGTTATAATGACAGGGCAGCATTTAAACCCCATTGACTGGCTTCACACCCAGGCCATGTAAAGAGCTTGAAGTGTTCGCAACTTACATGATCCCAAGGCCTCCTGCTGAAATAAGAGAAGTGGCATGATTAGGTTCTGGAAATGCCTGATGTTTGGGAATGGTGGGATGGTAAGGAATATCATGAGTTGTGGCAGGTGTGACTCTTTACTTGGGCCTCAATGTTCATTCTGACTCGGTACTATAATGGACTCTAGATAATAGGAGAATGTACAGAAATATTTGTTTTTTCAATGGAATTCAGTGAAGTACCTCATAAGAAAGAGTTTATTAAACAGCCACTGGGCTCATAAGATGAGGGAAGTATGGTTTCATGGATTGAGGGTTTGTTAATGAACAGAAAGCAGTGGGTAAGAATAACCTAATTTTTGGCGTGGCCAGCAGTAACTAGCTGGGTGCAACAATGCTTGTGCCTCAGCTAGTTTCAATTAATGTCAATGAATTAGATTGGAGAAGATGGTATAATTTATCTGAATTTGATTTTACAAATCTAGATGAGAAAATAAGAAGTGGTTTAATAAAAGTTGCAAAATGATGTCAGCAAGTTAAGTGATTGAGCAAGGTGGAATATAATTTGAAGAAGTGTTAAATTATCCATTTTCCTAGAAAGAATAGAAAGACAGAATATTTTTCAAAAAGTGAAAGACTGGAAATGTTTTCTGAGTGTCCTTGTACATGCAAGTACAGCAAGGAATTTGAAGAGCTAGTGATATGTTAGCCTTTATTGAAAAGGGGTTGGCATATAAGAAGAAAGGAATCTTATTGCAATAATACAGAAGTTTGGTGAGGTCATACTTGGAGAATGGTGTATAGCTTTGCTAGTCTTACATAGAGAAGGATATATTTACCTGAGACGGAGCGCAAGGTAAACTTACTAGAATGAATCTTAAGATGAGGTAATTGTGCAGTGAATGGATTAGGCCCTGTATGCTTTGAAATTTCGAAGAATATGAGATAAGCTCATTGAAACATATAAATTTTTTTAAGAGGTTAGATGTTGGGAGAGTAGTATTCTGATCAGAAAGTGTAGAGATATCATGATAGGGATGGTGCAGTGGTTAGCACTGCTATGTCACAGCACTAGGGACCTGGATTCAATTCCCAGCTTGGGTCACTGTCTTTTTGGAGTTTGCACATTATCTGCATGTTTGTGTGGGTTTCTTCCAGGTGTTCTGGCTTCTTCCGAAAGATGTATTGGTTATTGACCATGCTAAATTCTCCCTCACTGTACCCAAACAGGCATCAGAATATGACTTCTAGGAATTTTCACAGTAACTTCATTGCAGTGTTAATGTAAGCCTACTTGTGACTAATTAAATGAACTTTAACTTTATAAGGGATGAACTATTTTGGATTGAGATGAGGAAAAGCTTTTCTTCACCAAGAATGTTTTGGATTATTGGAATTTCCTATCGGTTATTGAATATCCTCAGAATGAGACTGACAGATTTTTGGTTACTAAGGGAATCAAGAAGTATGGGAAGAGGGTGGGAAAGTGGATTTGATGAGGAAGTGTAGCCATAATTTTGTTGATGGTGGATCAGGCTCAAGGGGCTGTGTACTTTGGTTTAAAGGATGGTAGAAGTGTGAAACTCTCTTCCACTAATATCAGTAATAATTTTTAACCTCAGATTTTGCTAACCAGTTATTGTAAACAATGTGTTGATGAAATTAGGGTACAGATGATCTATGTCTTCGTTGAATAGTGAGTGGTATAGGCTTGAGGAGTTAAATGGTCTACTCCTGTTTTATATGCCAATGAGAGCCAAAGCAGTTTGTTAGGATAGAGGCCAACAATTTCCATTGCATCGCTGGCTGATGACACCTTTTCAGCATTTTAGCCAGAATTTGAAGAAAGGTTTAGTAAGGCTGCTGGCCCAATCAATATCTTAATGGAACTGACCATTAAAATTTTCTGTTGCCCTTTCCAGTATCAAGAAGCCCTCAAATGTAGTCTGGCAAGAGTTTGCATGGTTATAATTATTTCCTGCATTCTTTATAGTTTAAACATTTTTGATTGAGCCTTCAAGTGGTGAAGATGAGGAAGAAGTAGCAGTGAGACAGATTCCCTGCTCAAGACAGATGTACTTATGTAAGAGAAGAGGTGAGCCCAGACACTTGACTGATAGCATATGTGCCATCAGACTGAAAATAATCATCAACTTCTTCCAGCAAAGAGGGTATCCTCCATCTGTATTACCTGTTAAACCCAGAAATCGATATGTTTGTTTCATCTTGTCATTTTATAATGCTCTATTGGTGCTGCTACTTATCAATGTAACTACCCTTTCTGGCTTTTCACACTTCACCCTAACCTTTTCTACAACATTCTACTTCATGCTGGCACGTGGTATAGTTGTGACTGGGAAGATAATCTCAGTGAAACTAGTATCTTTATGGGATATATCTACATATTCTTTGCAACTCACTAGTTCTGAAAACAGTCTCATTTTGATGAATGTTGTGCATCAGAGCAGGCCATGGAATCCCAAAAAGTTTCAAAAGATCAGAGCCAAGATGCTCATACATCCATCTTTGGAAGAGGTCATTGTTAGTATTTCAGCAGGGACGTCTGCTCTTAGTGCCCCTTCTTAGTATTTTAGATCACTGTTAATTTTCTCGATTGCCACAGTTATTGGAGTCCCTAATTTATCAAAGTGTTACTGGCTGCATCATATAAGAGTAGATTGTCTCTACCACGTGGGACAGTGTATGAGAGGCATTGACCAATTAACAGCCACTTAAGGACCTCATCCACCTACACCGAGTACATTACATTCAGTAAGCTGGCCATTTTAGCTCTGGTGGCTGTTGAGCAATGAAAGGCGATCTACTTTGGGGCCCTGAGCCAATGCAAGGCATCCCATCAGCCTTCAATTCGCCAACAGCACTCTAAGGGTCCCAAATTGTTGTGCAGCAGCCATCATAATCATGAGCATGCATTTCCTCTGCAACTTTTGAACCAATGGAGGGGGAGCAAGTGGTGACAGGAATGCTTTGTAAATTTCAACCACCAATCTACATTGCTCGATTCTTTAAAGGCTGGGCTCCCAAGATTTTAGTTCATGAGCTCCTCAGTTGAAAATAGCAGCCACATTAGCAATGTAGTATGTTTGTTAAAAGTGGGGAGCAAAAGCTATATTTCTGATCCCTTCCCTTTGACAAAGAGGGAAATATGTGACAAAACAGAAATTTCAAACACAAATATATTGGAAAAGTTTCAGCATGAGAATTACCTAATGCATTTTTGTTTGAAATGAACAGACATCAGTTCAACAATTACATTCAGTTTGATTGTAACCATTTCAACCCCTCCTCCCCAACCCCAATCCATGAGGTTTCAAGATAATATTAGTCATGCACTTCAGATCAGTCAAGCAAAAGTTAAGTAAGATTCAAGACTATCAAATAGCTGTCATTTATCTTATCAGTACTAGTCACTCATGAAGACATTGCATAATAAATTGATGGTAGTTGATACCCATC
The DNA here is from genome assembly GCA_024679065.1 of Sphyrna mokarran. NCBI lineage: Eukaryota > Metazoa > Chordata > Chondrichthyes > Carcharhiniformes > Carcharhinidae > Sphyrna > Sphyrna mokarran. Next base: position 131,657,958 of record JAGIQG010000001.1, read on the forward strand.
AGTTCCTTTCCTTAGAGTATATGGAAACATTACTTCAAAGACTTAACTGAACAGCTACATGATCAATGATATCTAGAATAGTATGTAGATTCAAGCATTTTGCAAGGTTAATAACACGGTTGACAGTGACAAACTACATAAAATTTTGATTGTCTTTCATTCCACATCAATCCTAATCCAATACTTCCTGGATAACGACTGTTTGCAAAAAACTGCTATCTTGTCCTTCTAACTATTTGGATAGTTTAAAGTGGACAGGAAAACCATATTTATAGCATTTAATCTAACATGCTTTTTTAATTCATTCATGGGACATGGATAGTGCTAGCAAGCCTAACATTTATTGTCTATCCCTAACGACTCTTGAGAAGGTTGTGGTCAACTGTCTTTTCGAGCCATAGTGGTCACTGTCATTTTTTAAGATTCATTTATGGGCTATGGGTGTCACAGGCTAGACCAGCATTTATCGTCCATTCCTTGCATGACATGAGGAGGTTCTGAGGAACAAAGAGACCTTGGTGTGTTTGTCCACAGAACTTTGAAGGCAGAAGGCCATTTTGGAAAACAGACGAAAAAGACAGATGGAACACTTGTTAAGGATCAGTTAAGGCATAGATCACAAAAGCAGGGAGGAGTTGTAGAGAACTTTGTTGAGGCCACAGCTGGAGTTCACTATTATGTAGGTCGGATCACCACATTTCAGGAAGGATGTGATTGTATAAGAGTGGGGCAGAGGAGAGAATATTGGACAAACATTTAAGTTATGAAGAGAGGTTACATAGACTTAGATTATTTTCATTGGAGCATAGAAGACTGAGGAGTAACTTCCAGACTATGACTACCCTCCCTTACCCAACTGCCAAGGTGGCTTTGACATTTGCTGCTTACTGGCAGCATGTAAATGAGCTTGGAGCTTCATTATTGATAGATGGCAACTGAGTTCCACAAGCTTTTCATATGCTGAGTATCTTAAATTAAAATATCCCTGAATGAATGAATTAACAGTCAGTGTTCACTTTGATAGTCAATGAATAATTAAAAATACCTTTGTGCACCTTATATATATTAAATGTACACCAGTATTTAAAATGATAAAGTATAAATAAGACCTAATAGTAACTTTAAAGCTGTCATTAAATTTTTGGATTAGGAGCTTTATGGTGAAGCTTTTAAATCTTTTAGTTTTGTAATCTCTACCATTTTTTTCTATTTGATTGCTTGGTGGTACAGAATTTGAATATTGCTGAGAAAAGACACATGCTGTTGAACTTTTCACCTTGCATTCATCAGGATAGATGCAAAAATACCAAAAGGGAGCAGCAATTTATACTGCATGAAAAAAAGATGCTGATTATTGACAAGTTGACTAATTGGTAGAGGTGTTGCCATGAAGAGTATACCAGGGTACAACTGTTCCCCCATGCTTTTATTTATTTCAAAAAAGGTGCAATGCTTGGATATGTTCCTTTTGCCTGAATGTGAATATATGCGGCTTCTAGTATATGTAAATAAGTCACAATTTGAGCCCAATTGATAATCTTAAATTGGGTGTTAGGGTAACTATTGTTTAGTAAATGCTGTTCAATCATGGAATCACATCTAATGCTAGACATTCAGCTCTGAGTTTTGTAAGCACAGACTGGTTGAGTACAATCAGTACTCCGCCTATTGCAAATAGGCAAAGGAATTTGTTTTTTGATATAATCCATCAGATTTGGAACTTATAACCTATGTACTCGTGAATATGCGCAATACAAAGCAAGCAGTGATCTGAATGGCCTGCAGAACAGCTTTGATGCGCCCTATGTTGGTGTCAAGCTTGCAAGAAACACAAATGGATGGGGCATATTTACAAGATTGCTGATTAGACCAATTTTAGAGCACGTGAAACTGTAGGAATCCCAACAAGTGAATCGATCATTGAAAGAAAGCTTGCAGATAGTAGTGGAGAACCCGTTAGCAGATTTCTCCACCGGCATATTGAGAAAGGGAAGCTCATGGACTGCTCCATTTCAGAGGTGAATTTGAGCGTGTGATGGAATACGTTAAAGGACATTCCTTTTTTAGCCTTTATCTATAAATTAATGGTAGTATATTATGCACCCAAGCTGATATGGGGACAGGTATTGGGACTCTCATTACAATGAATATTAAATCATCACTTTCTTCAGGAAGATGATGATTTTGGTGCACTGGGATTGTGAAGGGTGAAAGATAAAACAGAATACCTAAATGTAAAAGAAGAAATGAAATATCATGTAGCTGTGTCAGAGGCACAATAAATTTGCTTGATAAACTTCCTTTGATAACCTTACTTGCAACAGATGAAATAAGAATGTAAAGAAACAGGAACAGATGTAGGTAATTCAACCACACTGATACATTTGCTATTCAGGAAAATGATGGCTGATCTTCTGCCTCAGCTCTAGCTTCCCATACTATCTGTACTCTCAATTCCCTCAGTATCCAAAAATCTACCTATGTTTGGTTTGAACTTACTTAATGACCAAGCATCCATATCTCTTTGTGGTAGAGAATTAACATCTCTTTGGGTAAAGAAAGTTTTTCTCACTTCAGTCCTAAATAGCCAATCCCTTATTCTGATCTATAACCCCAAGTTCCGGACTCTTCAGCAAGATCGATCATCTACCTTCTAAAAACTTAATACTTAATTAGATTGTCTCTTATTCTTTTAAATTTCTGCAAGTATAGGCCCATTCTACTAGCTGTCTCCTCATGAGCTCTTTCATTCCATGAATTAATGAAATTAACCTTTGTTACACTCATCCAAGGTAGGTTTCTCTTTTCTTTGGTAGGGTAACAATAACTGTACATGGTATCCCAGTTTTGGTCCCTCACATGTTTACTCTTGTATTCCAAGTGCTTTGCCATAAAGATTATTAAATAATGCTGTCAATACAACTCATATAGAGAGCTACAACTGAGACAGGCGGAAGTGAGGAGATTCTGAGCCTGAGGAATGCGGAGTTTTTCACTATTGACTTTTGCAACTGAACAAAGGCAATGTTCCAACAATATAGTGAATTTACTTCACAAAAAAAAATCATGTGAAACCAATGCCAGATATATTAGAAGTTCACTCAATGTATTAATCCTTGAGATTCGATGCTCTTGCACACATTCAGGGAATAAAACCCTGTCAGAGATGGCTCCCATTACTAAAAGTGGCCCAAACAACAGCAAAGCAATGCTACCTCCATAAGTTTGGTCATTAAGAGTATTGTTGATTCCTTAAAGGCATGCTTTCTTTACCTAGGCAGATCAGGCATGCACAATTGTAGCCTGGTGTGTCAGAATTGTGCTTTGAAAAAAATGTGGATTTTGACATTGCCTGCTTGAAGGCTTGAATTCTATTGGAAGCAGAACTACATAGATGAGACATTCACAATGACCTAAATACAACAGATTCCACATTTTCTGCTTAGTCATACATCAGAAAATATCTCATCACTGACGTTGGTCTTGGCTGTGTAACACCATTGACACCACAGTCTTACCACCTTCTCTCCCATTTTTGAAGTAAGGGATATTTCCTTATATCACTTCCTATCTTCAACACAACATCTCAACCATCCTTCTTCCTACATGACCTTGCCAATAATCTCACTAGATTCAATAACTCATCAAATGAAAGCATCATTCCGTCTGTTTCTACGCTCTTTTATTAATAGACTGAGATGCCAGTGCACAGGAAAGATAGTTCAGAAAAAAATAATGTGCTTTTCTTGGTTTCCTGCACATACTTTGCATCTATTCCTGTGCTTCTGTTAAGCATATATTGAGAGGCTACATCATGAGGGATGATTGTTTAAATCAAACTGAAAAAAAGCCTTTCTCTCATGAAAGCTTCACTAAAACAACTTTCTTTTCTCATGATTCTCTTTTTTTTTGTCCCACAAAATCTGAATTGAGTGTAAAATAGTAAGCTTTGCAGTCTATACATATATCTGAGCAGAAATGTTAACCCCAGTCAATTGAAACATTTAGATATCTTGTAGGTCAATATTTTCATGCTACTCATAAACGTTAATAAAAGTGTATTGGCTACATCCATAAATTAACCAGAAATGGGGTTAAAGGTTGGAAAATCCACATCTTTGTTTAAACGTATAGAGAGGGACTTTAAACAGTCAATCTGGGGTATTTCAAATTCGCAAATTCATGAAGCTGCCACCAGTTGGATGAAAGAAGAAGCATTCTGCTCCTTAACATTAACATGCCTGATAAATCAAAATAAAAAGGAAAAGTGCTTTGAAAGTTAGGTTTCTAGTACTCACCTGAATGCTGTCATCAATGATATTGGTTGTGAGACCCATAACCTGAGACCACTTGGCGTATCAGTTCCAAGTTATAAAGAAACAATTGAAAATAATTTGTTGATTCTTGAAATTACATGCTATTACATGAAATTACATTGTTTAGAATTTTCTGTGAGTGAAGGATTGGCTCCTAATGCCCCTTCTGATTGATGTGTACATTTGTTATGTACCTTAAAGGACATCAAGGGCAAGTGTTTGCTTAACAGGCATTAGGTGACCAAATTCACAGCAGAAAGCTCTGTTGCATCACAAAAGTACATACATTGCTTGCATGTGATGTCATAAGTTCACAAGAGTTACAAATGAGGAAGGTCAGTCAGCCCATACTATTCTTCCCAGAAAGTCTTATAAAGTTCTAAATATATCAACATCCAATTGATTTTAAAAGGTTCTGGGCTTTTCATCTCCACCAATCTTCCATGAATTTTTGTGATTCCTTCTAAATTTATCCTTTGCTAGTTTGCACCCATTCTTGCTGTTTGTTAAAGTAATTTTCTGAATTTACCTTTTTCCATTCAATAGTTTGTGTAAGATCACCTTACAGTATTTCCTTTTGAGGCTTTAATCTAACTCTAAAAGGAAGCTGATACTATTGGATTGGCCATCTGCTTTATATCCCACCCAGTAAAATCAGGCAGAGTCTAAAAGGTGAAGTATAAAATGACTGAGTGAATCTGATTCCATTGGTTTTCCCTTCAAATCTAGTCACTATTTATCAAGGAGTAAAGTTTTCCTTTGAATTCATTTTGGGAATTGGGCACATAATATTCTCAAAAATGTGCTGGGTAGGTTAGAGTTAAGGTTTCAACATGCAATTCAAGATTGCATATTGAAGTTTTCAATATGCAATCTTCCATGAACCAGGAAGGTTGAGGAAAATAACAGAATGTAATTGTTTCTTTGTATTTTATTTTGAAAGGTGCAATGTGATATACCGTTTTAAATAAAGTTGAAACTAAGTTTATCATCAAAAATCTGTTGAGTCCACCTATTGATAACCTAATTAAAAATCAATGAAAATTACTTTAAAAAAAATGAAAGATTTAGTAGTTCCATTGATGTAGACTAGTCAGTTACCGAATAGTGCCATGATTGCTACACTTTATAAGATGTTTATGTTTCAAACTCTATCTCTTACATTAAACAGAATATCTTGGAATGTGGGGTGGTGTGAAGTTATAATGAATTCTGCCTGGTGACAGACCCATGCGATCTGGTTGCCATGGGGATGGACTCATGTCAAGCCATGTTAAAATTAAGATGCCAGATGTAACATTTGGACACACAAGAGAAAGCAGCTGTTCATGCTACTTAAGATTTATAAAATCTGAGGCCAGCAGACTGAAGGTTGTTATGCCAAACAGAAGGAAAGAAGTGTTTTTGAGTTAATCACCCTGCAAACTTCTGGTGAGAACAAAACTCTTGCTTAAAGGAACAAGCTCACTGTGAAGAATTGAAGGCCAAAGAATCACCAAAGGATCCCTTGTTGCGAGAAGTCCATTCACATATATTCTGAAGATTAAAGGATTTAAAAGGACTCCGGAAGATGCATCCTTGTGTAGCATGAAGAGAGTCCACTACAACCAGGAGACATTTAGGATTCTTAATACAATTCTATATTACTAAGAAGGTGCTGTAAGGTACAAACATAATGTGGGATTTTGGCTGTATTAAGAAGTTTGGTGAATGCCTTGTCTGTAGCTTAGTGGATGAATTTCATCCTAAGTAATGTTGATTTTAGTTTGTTTACAGTAAAAATCATAAAACTCAAAATCTGGTGTGATTTCTTTATGCTGATCGCTATGAAACACCTAATAGCGCCTCTGCATCAAAGGAAATGAGTCATAAACAATTATTGGTGGGAATTTCTCAATTTCACTCTGTGGGCATGACCATTTTGGTGGGTGGGGTCAGATTTGGATGAATTGAGCCTTAAAGAACTGAGCAAAGAAAAACAGAAAACATGAACATGTGTTTTTGGATGTAATTCACACATCATTACAATTTCCCAAACTTCTGTGCAGTTTCAGCTAGTTCTTCTTGGGTTGTGCTGATGCTCAAACGTAATCATGAGGAAACTTCATCACAAAAGTCCACATTCTCGTAACATGCTTATTTTGATATGTATGTTGTAAATTGGCTTTCAAACTGTTTGAACAATCACTGTTTGCTTTGTTTAGTTAAACATGAGGTAATGGCCCAGAATTTACTGTAGCTGGTCAATGAACAGTGTCCACCATTCATTAGAGTTACCCTTGTCCATTTAAATTCAAAGAGATTTGGCACTGGAAGTGTAAGGGAAGAAATGCTGTGGGGGTGGGAGAGGAATTCAAATCGACATCATTAACTAATTTGAAGATTGTGGAATGGTTAGCACAGATTCTGAAATGCAAGTTAGTAATTTAAATTTCAAGTAAGAAATACCAATAAGTAGAGCGAAAGAGAAAAAAATCAAGAAAAAATAAAAGAAAAACATTAAAATGTAATTGAAAGAAAATTTCAAACAGCTATTAAAGCAATGATGGTCCACAATTGTCATAGTTAAGTTTCAGTGCTATGAAAATTGTTTCATAACAAATTACGCATGTGTTATTAAAAAAAGGTTACAGACTGAAATGGGAAAGCCAAGCTTCTTTTGCATATATCTTAAAAGTGCAGAAATTTCATGTGGTTTATTGTATGCAAACAATGAAGGTCACAATGAGATGAAACATTTTTGCAAAGCTAATGAGCCCGTCAGAGGCTGGGAATTCTGTGGTGAATAACTCACTTCCTGACTCCCTGAAGCCTGTCCACCATCACAGGTCACAAGTCAGAAATGTAATAGTACTCTTCTCTGTTGGATGAGTGCAGCTGAAACAGCACTCAGGATGTTTAATGCCATTCCACAAAAAGCAGCCCAATTGATTGGTCCCCCATTCACCATTTTAAACTTTCACCCCCTCCTCCAATAATGTACAATGGCAGCAGTGAGCACCATCTACAGGATGCATTGCAGAAATTTAACAAAGCTTTTTTGACAGCATCTACCAAATGTGTGATATCTACCACCGAAGAGGACTAGGGCAGATGATGCATGAGATATCACCACCTGCAAGTTTCCTCCAAGGCATACATCACCTTGAATTGGAACTGTATTGCTGTTCCTTCAGTTTCACTGGATTAAAATCCTGGAACTCCCTTCTGAACAGCATTATGCATGTACGTGTACCACATGGGTTGGTAGCAGTACAAGGAGGTTGCTCGCCACCATTTTCTAAAGGGCAAGCCAATGACACTGACATCCTGTGCACAAGTGAAAGCAAAGGTGGAACAGCATATTGCGGATAGCAGCTTGCAGATTTTTGCATTTAATTACTCACCTATCCTTGCTGGAACTTTCTGTATACTTTGCACATTAGTAACAAAGAGTTCCTTAAGCCTCATTATAATTTTGGCACGGAAACCTGGGCCAAATTAATTCATTATTTTGTATCTGATTGCCAGTAATGGAAAAGTCCAATTAGTCATGAGAAAGGTTCATAAGTCGTTGGATTTTTTTCTGTATTGAGTTATCAATGGGTATATCATTTTCACAGGAAAAAGTAAAGGGGGTGAATCACTTGTGTTTTCTCCTAGAATGTTTTGGAGTATGTTCCAGCCTTCATTATTGCATTCTTTTTCTTACATTCATTCTTCATCTAATTAGCCATTGAAGTTGTGTAGGTGGATAGTCTTCATCCAGGCTCTTGGGAAGGCCAGTGATAACCCTTTTTCACTGTCTGCCTCCACTTGGTACCACATAATGAAGCTCATGTTAGGAGATGAGAGGCATGACTCCTGACCCTGTGTATCTTTTCATGCCACTGAGTGTTATATCCTAACATTCATCAGTGGCCTGGTGAGTGGTAACACAGCAAAACTGTATCACATAATTGCAGGTGTAATGTCCACTATGTTCCTTCAACTGAAATCAATTTGTTTTTGTGTGTAACCAAAACAGGTGTACAATGATGTAGATTTCAATATTAAAAGTGTAAACAGTACAAAGGCTGCTGTTGACATACACCTTTTAGTAACACAAATTAATGAACATTATCTGTTTCCAATAGGAGGAAAGGTTTATCATGATTGGAGAGGCCGTATATCACAAGATTCCCATGGAACTTATTCCATTGTAGTGATGGACCCAGCTTCCCAAACAGCGTGGTCTAAAACGAAGGTTTCAAAAGCTAAAAAACAGATATCGAAACCACGGAGCAATGTGAAAAAAGCTCTCGACTCCATCGTACAGCGAAAGGACAACATAGACCAGAGGGTATGAGAGAATTGCTTGTAGATGAGTCATACTGTTGTTAAGGTTGGGTATGGTTATCTCAGACTATTTTATTTTATAAATTATAATAGCATGACAGAATCACTGAATTTTTTAAACCAAGTTTTTTAGGCAGAAATTACAAAGTTCATGATATTTTCTTTTTGAAGAGACAGAAACATATTTGTTTTTATTATCACTAAGATTATCAAGTAATTCCCATCCTCTAAAATCTTAAATCATTAGTAACCACAAGTTGTGTAGAATAGTCATAGAATTATAGAAATTTATGGCACAGAAGGAGGCCATTTGCTTCATCATGTCTATGCTGACCCTAAAATATCCAACTCTTGCTTCATAAATTATGCACTTTAAGTGCATCTCCAAAATTTAATTTGAAGAAAAGGGTGGGTTCTGCTTCAATTATTCTTGCAGACAATGAGTTCCAGATCACAACCACCCCCTGGATAGGGCGGCACAATGGTTAGCACTGCTGTGTCACGTGACATGGACCTGGATATGATTTCTGGCTTAGGTCACTGTGTGGAGTTGCACGTTCTCCCATGTCTGCATGGGTTTCCTCCAGGTGCTCCAGTTTCCTCCCACAGTTTGAAAAGCATGCTGATTAAGTGCATTGGCCATGCTGAATTCTCCCTGAATGTGGTGACTAGGGGATTTTTACAGTAATTTCATTGCAGTGTTAATTGCAAGCCTACTTGTGACTAATAAATAATCTTTAACTTTTAACTTTAGATGTAAAATTTCTCCTCCTTTAAGGGGTCAGCCATTCAGGACTGAGATGAGGAAGAACTTCTTCACTCAGAGCATTGTGAACCTGTAGAATTCTCTACCGCAGAAAGCTGTTGAGGCCAATTCATTAGCTCTATTCAAAGGGAACTGGACATGGCCCTTGCAGCTAAAGGGATCAAGGAGAGAAAGTGAGTGTAGGCTATTGAACTTACATGATCAGCCATGATCATATTGAATGATGTTATAAGCTTTAAATGCTGAATGGCTTATTTCTGCACCGATGTTTTTTACTTTCCTCTAAAACCTGTACCAATTATTTGGGCCCTGATGAAGAGTCATCTACACTCAAAACATCGTCTTCTTCTCTCTCCACAGATGCTGTCAGACCTACTGAGATTTTCCAGCATTTTCTGCTTTTGTTTCATATTCCAACATCAGCAATAATTCGTTTAAATTAATACCTCTTGGAAATTGACCTCTCTGCTAAGGGAAATCAGTCCTTCCAACCAATCCTCTATCCAATCCAACATCCTACCCCCAACTCCCTGCACCCTAACCTTCTGCAGCAATCTTTTGTGAGGCAATTATCAAATGCCTTTTGGAAATTCAAAAACACTACATCCACCGGTTCCCTTCTATCTACTGCACTACTCACTTCCTCAGAGAACTGTCAAGCACGACTTCCTCTTAACAAATCATAGCCAAAATTCTCAATTCCTGACCACATTTTTATAATCTCCTCTGTACCTTCTCTCATGTAGCCAGTTTAATCCTGGTGATCAGTACTGTGTGCAGTATTCTAGCTGTGGCCTAACTAATGTTTTTTAGTTCTAGTGAGTGGAATCTCCCATTCTGAAGACAAAGTGAGAAATTTTCCGGATCTTTGGCAACAGAGGGTGCAAGTCACCAAAATTATCATTGATGTTGGCAAGTCCAGAATGTTTTAACACTTTGGGAATTATAACTCCCAAAACCTCATACTGCTAATTATTTCCAGGAAACAGCAGAGGGAGGCTTTCCTGAAAAAAAGATGTGGGAAAATGCTCCTTTGGAATGTCCAGAAAATCAGAGGTAATTTCATTTATGTGACCTTCAAGCAACACATTGTGACAATTTGATTATTAGTTCAGAACACCATATATCAATACGTAAGTGTTTGTATACATGGGTATCTAAAGGGATCTGTTGAAAAATTACCTTTATTTTGTTTCCATCAGTTGTGGATATTTTATAAAGGCCTGAGTTCTTCAGTGACTCAAACTTCTCCAACTGTCCACATCCAAGTTGTGTTGCAATGGGCATTGATTGAATGCAAGTGAGACTTCTGGGCCTTACTTGGGAGGAAGTCCCACCTTTGAAAGCTGTCATTGGGATCTTGGGAGAGAGGCTGCAGGGGAGGCCTGGAGATCATTGGATCTTAAAAGGAATTTGCCCAACTTTAGGGGCCTTCTGATGGATACATCCGGTCCCATTTTCAAATCCCACCTGAGATGTAACTTAATTGCATTTCGGGCTTTCCGTATGGAAGTTCAATCTTTCTGCCAGTCTAATAGGCAGGAAACAGCCCCTAAAAGGGCCTAATTTTGAGCAGGGGCAGGCTTCCTGTACAAGGCTTTGCCCACCTTTGGTTCAATTGGGAATGAACCCAGAGGAAATCCCATCCCTTCGACTTCATGTTTCCCCCCCATCCCCTCCCCTCCTGAAACCTGCCAGGAGGGAGCAAAAAATGCTACCCAAGATACCTGCCTTCTAATATACTTTGGTTTCTTTTAACTTTTGCTTGATACTTAAGAGCGCAGCATAATATTATGCTATTGCAGTGATAAATCAGAGGCTGGAACTGTTCATTCTCTCATGGGATGTGCCCTTCATTGGCTAGGCCAGCATTTGTTGGCCATTCCAAATTGATCTTGAGAAAGTGATGGTGAATTGCTTTCTTGTACCATTGCTGTTGATTTTGACCCAATGGCAGTGAAGGAATGGCAAAGACACAATATCAGGTCAGGGTAATATGTAACTTTGAGAAGAACTTGCAGATGTTGATGTTTCCATGAATCTGCTGAAATGTACTGGCAGATACATGAGAACATTACGATAAGTTCAACCACAGCAGCTGGAAATCTAAATTCAATTAATAAATAAATCTGAATTTTCTTTTACATGTTCGTGAAATTTAGCCATCACTGGCAAGAGCAGCATTAATTGAGGATCCTTAATTTCTCTTGGAAAGGTGGTGGGAGTCGCCCTTTGAACTGCTGCAGTCCATGATGGTATATGTACACCCATAGTGATGTATCTCTTAGTTAGGGTGCTATATGACTTAGAAGGGAACATGCTGTTTCTGTTGTCCTTTTTGATAGAAGCTGTGTATTAGGAAGGGGTTGTCAAAGGAGCCTTGCTGAGTTGCTAGACTGCATCATGTTATTGGTGCCATGTTTTGCCATTGTTGAGTGGAGTGAATATTTAAGGTGGTGAATGGTATGCTAATTAATCAGGTTGTTTTATCACAGAGGAGAATGATGAGCTTCTCAAATTGTATTAGAACTAATTCATCGAGGGAGGCTGGGTAATTTTTTATCACAGGAAAATACTTGATGTCCTGGAAACTACCACCTTAAATTTTAAAACCGGTAAAACCAAGGTGCAAAAGCAAGCAAAAAGGAGGCAGTAACCACCAACCAGAAGAGTGGATAAAAAGAGGACCAGGAGGCAGTAACACCCTAGGTATGTTACCCAATTTAGTCTGTGGCTCTAAGAGCAGAATGGCCATGTTCTGAGTGAAATCAAAATCTCACATTGCAGGAACAGGTAAGTGATTATTTGGTGAATATTTTGCTTGTTTGTCTTCAAAACTCACCACTGAGATGTTTTTACTAATTCTAGTAAGTTTTACTAATAGTAACAGTAAAAGTTGTAGGAAGTAGCAGTGTTCGTTAATTATAGATTGGTTAAGAAAATGAATTAATTAACACATAATAAAGGTGCAGGGCAAGTAATAGATTGTGACTGCAGAATGTAGAGCTCCTGGTACTGGAATAATTCTAGGCAAACACATCTACAGGAAGTATCTGTGTCTTGAGAAGCTTCAACTCAGAGTCAGTGAGCTGGAGGCCAAGCTGTAGATACTGCAAAGCATTGGGGGGATGTTATAAGGACACGTTGTACCAGGAGGCTGTCACAACCCTTAAGACAGGCTCTTCTGATTTGATCAATTTGTTGATGATACAAATATGGTTAGGAAAGTAAGTTGTGAAGAGAACATAATGACACTATGAAGGAACATAGTATTGGCAGGTGGAGTATAATGTGGAAGATCGAACTTCCATTTTGGCAGGAAGAATAGGAAAGCAGCATATTATTTAAATGGATAGATATTTCAGAACTCTGAGGTACAGAGGGATCTAGGTGTCCTGGTACATGAATCACAGAAAGTTAGTGTGCAGGTACACAGAGTATTAGGAAGGCAAATAGAATGTTGTGGCCTATTGTAAGTGGAATAGTGCAGTTCATTGGTAAGGCCACATATAGGATACAGTGTATAGTTTTGGTCTCCTGATTTAAGAAAGAATACAAATGGGTTTGATGCACTTCAGAGAAGGGTTGGGATGATGGGGTGGGGGTTGGAAGTTACGTTATGAGAAAAGGTTGGATAAGCTGGGCCTTTGGCTATTAGGAGTTTAAAAGGTTGAGAGGTGATCTGATTGAAACATATAAGATCCTGAGGAGGCTTAATAGGGTGAATGCTGAAAGGATACTTCCCCCTGTGGGATAGACTGGAATGGGGGAACACAGGTTAAAAGGAAGGATCTCCCATTTAAGACAGAGATGAGAAGAAATGTTTTTTCTTAGAAGTTTCTGAATCTTTGGAACTCTCTTTCCTGGAGAGCAATGGAGGCAACGTGATTGAATATTTTAAAGGATAGATTCTTGACTAATTGTGAATATAATGCTGTTGGGGTTCAGCAGAGTTGAGGCCACAATCAGATCAGCCAATATCTTATTGAATGGCAATACAAACTTGAGGGGGCTAAGTAACATATCTCTGCTCTTAATTTGTATGGTTGTGTAAAGGTAAAAGCATCATCTCATGACACAGCTGAATCAGTGCCACTAGATAAATGAGTATAGAGAAAGGATTTTTTTTGGCGTAGAGTCAAAAATATAACTAGATGAATGGACGTTGTAGAATAAGTTGATCTTGTCTCACTCCTACCACAGCTCTGCAAGTACATGAGGAAGACATTTACCTGGCTGTGCAGAGTTGACAAAGTCACCTTATTCATATTGTGCATTTAGTATAGTATGTTGCTGTAGCATCATGTAGGGAGATGTACAGTGTGCATATTCTACATTGCAACACATGCCCCTTTTTAACATCTTCATAGAAAACTGGATATAATTTGTTTCAACTTAATAGTGATGATTAATCATGCTTGAGCGAAAGATTAAAAAAAATTGTAAATTATCGACATAAAACCATCAGAAGGAATAGGGAAAGAGAAGCAGATAAATCTTGCTTAATCTCTCACGGCAGCCTGAGTGGCTGCTCAGGAGTCAAAGGCAATCAGTGTGTGGAGGGGAGGAGGGGATGGAGGCAGAAATAATTTGGAATGGGGTTGATGGCAGTGGAGAGAGATTTCATCGTCAATCCTAAAGAAACACTCTTGCTCCCTCCTAGCAGCAAGGAAACGTGAAGTAAAAATTCAACATTTACCTCCTGAACCTTTTGCCCATGGTCCCCTTCCAGATATGGTTGATCTTCCAGGAATACTATCACTGATTCCTACACTGATCTTATACTAAAAGGGCTGAGTGAGTCCCAATGATGTTACAGTGCTGTGATCCGCGTTATTGAAATCAGGACCCTGCTGCCTTTCTGTACACCCGTGTGCTGGCTCAAAGGGGCAGGTTAATATTCAGTTCTGTCAGGAAAGCAGCAGGATTGGAAGGAGTAAACTATTCCTCTGCCCCTGACTCCTGTCAAATTTCTGCAATAGAGTTAAAAATGGAACTTGTTTTTCATTCTTTATGACTCCATTTGTTTACTCTTTCACTTCTTCGTTCAGTCCATCACACAGAAACAAAATGCAGCATAAGATGCTACCATATTTGATCTTGTACAATTCTATTTTAAGGGATGTCTCACAATTAACATTTTCAAAATATATGCTTCTGCTGCCCTTGTCTCTATTGATTAGGAGGAGGTGACCTGAGTCCAAAGCCTTAACTGAGCTCTTGACAGCAGCGTGTTTGTGTCACCTATTCCTTTTTGATTTGATTTGATTTATTATTGTCACATATATTGATATGGAGTAAAAAGTATTGTTTTTTTGTGCCCCATACAAAGCATATCATTCATAGAGAAGGAAAGGAGAGAGTGTAGAATGTAATGTTACAGTCATAGCTAGAGTGTACAGAAAGATCAACTGAATATGAGATAGGTCCATTCAAAAGTCTGACGGCAGCAGGGAAGAATCTGTACTTGAATCGATTGATGCGTAACCTCAGACTTTTGTATCTTTTTCCCGATGGTAGAAGGTAGAAGAGTGAATGTTTGGGATGCTTGGGGTCCTTGATTATGTTGGCTGCTTTTCCAAGACAGCAGGAAGTACATTAGAATGATAGAATCATAGAAACCCTACAGTACAGAAAAAGGCCATTTGATCTGCACTGACCATAATCCCATCCAGGCCCTAACCCTATATCCCTACATATTTTACCCACTAATCCCTCTAACCTACGCATCTCAGGACACTAAGGGGCAATTTTACATTGACAAGCACCAGCACAGATAGATCTGTTTTCTGCGGAAGTCAGTTAATGAATTAAATATAGAGTATTAGTGAAGAAGAGAAAGCTCAGGTGGATTTAGAAAACCCTCGACATGCTAGTAAATCTTCAGCTAGCGTGGCCATTGGTTTGTCAATTTATTTTCAACTGCCTGATTCAGCTGATGAGTATTATATCTCACATCCTTTTTATCTTTGCTCTGTAAATCCTTTCTCCAAAAGTATATTATTGATTAATGTTATGATGTAGAAATGCCAGCATTGGACTGGGGTAAACACAGTAAGAAGTCTGACAACACCAGTTTAAATCCAACCAATTTATTTGATAGTAAACTCGCAAGCTTTCGACTCTATGGCCTTCGTCAGGCGTTATGGGCATATCAGGGGGTCTACCACTGTGATTAAATATGTACTCCCAACTCATTTTGGTGAACAATGGGAATGCAGAGGGAATCTTATTGGCAACAGCAAATTAAGTGGTTGCTATTGGGACCTCTGTGCTGGCAACTGCAGTTCTGTGATAGAGGTAGCAGGGGAAAGGAGAAAGTATCTTCATACTGATGCATCCTCAGAAGGCTAGTGAAAATTTTTTGTTAATGTACTGGGACCAGGCAGACATGGCCCACTGAATGGATGAGTAAACCCTCCAGTGTCTGGGCACAGCCCTGGGAGTTGCCACAGCGACTGGGGATTTGGGCGTAAGGGTGTGCTTCCATTGGATAGGAATTTCAATAGGAAATGTTACCTCAACACATCTGGCAGACTCCCAATGTTGTGGGATTGTAAAATGGCGATTAATAGATTGGTTAATTGGATTAATTGGCTGCTTCCTTCTGATTGGCAGGCCTTGGAGTCTCTGCTGCCCCACCTTGGAAGTACTCTGCAGCAGATGATGTGGGGCTTCCCTCATGCTGCCTTTTGTCATCATTTTACCAAATTGCCATCTCTCAGTCCATCTTGGGGAGGCTTAATGAAATCCTGGCCTTTGCTTTGAATACTCCGAGTATTGAGTTTAAAGTACTTTATGGATTTATTTGCTTGCTGCTTCTGAGCCCCTTCAGATATATGAGTCTCTATTGATTTGCTTGATGCTTTCTTAATGTTCTTTGTCAAACTCTCAGTTCCCAAGTCTTCAAGTAAATTGTACCCCTCATGAATAGTTTACCATCTTTGAAAATGTTCCATGTGTTGTTTGCAAAGATATATTTCTTCTTTCTGCATAACACTTTCAGCCAATTGTTGAACTAAAGTATCTCTCTATTCTTCTCTAAAACCTGATTGGATCAAAGACTACGACCCTGACATTCATATTCAATCAAACTGCAACAGATTTTTTTATAAGTGAACAGATTTGTTGTTAATGATATTTTTATTACCAATAATAAGTCAATAATAGTTGCCTAATCCCACTTTTCCATCATTCGGCCCTCGTACATGGTGCAAGCTACAAATAGTATGACTGTGGACCCACATGCAGTGGCCCCATTCCCTTCCATGCATCTCCACACTCTTCTTCCACATTTGTATTTTCAGATAGCCAAAAGCTGCCACCTGGCTGGTCATGACAGCCTCAAGGTGAAGGGCCGCACCAGACCTCCAATGAAGGAATACTCATACCCAAAAGGAAGATCTTCTGGGCATGATCACATACCAGCTGAACAACATGGACCTTGTGATTATGGAACATCTCCCAGTTCGCAAATGTGAAGTAACACATTTTGGAAGATCCAATGCATGTCGGAATTATACAATAAATGGTAGAACCTTTAGGAATATTGACAGGCAGAGAGATCTGCTTGTACATGTCCACTGATCATACTGGCAACGCAAGTGGATGAGGTAGTCAAGAAGGCATGCTTGGCTTCATCGGTTGAGTATAAAAATTAGCAGGTCATGCTGCAGCTGTACAGAACCTTAGTTAGGTCTCATTTGGAATATTGTGTACAATTCTCGTAGCTACACTATTAGAAGGATGTGGATGCTTTGAAGAGGGTACAGAAGTGATTTACCAGGAGGTTGCTGGGATAGAGGATATTTGCTATAGGGAGAAGTTGGAAAAACTCAATTTCTTCTCAATGGAACAACAGAGGTTGATGGGCAACTTGGTAGATGTTTACAAGATTGAGTGGCATAGATAGAGTGGATGGTCAGATGCACTTTCCTTGTGTAGAAAAGTCACATACTAGGGGACATGAGTTTAAGATACATGGGGAAAAGTTCAGAGGAGATTTGCAAGGCAAGTTTTTTGACGGAGAGGGTGGTGGAAATCTGGAATGCAATGCCTGGGGGGGTGGTAGGAGCAGGTACAATAGCAGCATTTAACGGGCAACTAGATGACACGTGAAAGAGATGGGAATGGAAAGATGTGGATTCCGTAAATGCTTATGGTTTTAGGTTAGGCAGGTAACATGATCAGCGCAGGCTTGGAGGGCTGACGGGTACGTTCCTGTGTTGCACTGTTCTTTGTTAACATTTGGGTTCTTAGAGACAAAATTAATTTCACCCTACGGCACAGGAATCCCACATCACAATTATCCACATTATCTCTCTTTCTGCCTCTCTTTGGCCAGAGCAAAGATTATGAAGCTTTTTGTCCTTCTAAACAGAGGAGACAATGGAGTAGTGTTAATGTTACTGGGCTAGTAATACAGAGGTCCAGGCAAATCTTCAAGTCCAAAGGTTCAAATTCCAGAAGCTAGTGGAATTTGTAATCAATCATTAAAATATCTAGAATTTGAAGCTATTCTCAGTAATGGTGATCATGAAATTACCATTGATTGTTGCACACTAAACCACAATCAACATTCTTGGGGGTTACCATCAATGAGAAACTGAACTGGACTAGCCATTTAAGTATTGTGTCTACTACAGCAGCTCTGAGCTAGGAATCCTGCAGTGAGTAACTCATCTCCTGACTGCGCAAAGCCTGGCCACAGGCACAAAGAGTGTGATGAAATACTCTCCACTTGCCTGGATGAGTGCGGCTCCAACAATACTCAAAATGCTTAACATCATCCAGGACAAAGCAGCTCATTTGATTGGCACTCCATCCACAAACATTTACTCCCTCCACCATTGATGCAAGGTAATAGCAGCAGTGTGTACTAGTTACAAGATGCTCATCAAGGCTCCTTAGTCAGCACCTTCCAAGACCATGACTGCTACCATCTAGAAAGACAAGGGCAGCAAATGCATGGGAACACTTGTCCAAAGTTGCATGGGACAGGTGTATTGGCCATGCATGGGGTTATGGCGATTGGGCCTGGGTGGGATTGTGAATGGTGCAGATTCAATGAGCCAAATGGTCATTTTCTGCACTATGGGGATTCCATGATCACCTAGAAGTGCCTCCAAGCCTCACACCATTCTGACTTGGAAATACATCACGGTTCCTTCACTGTCATTGGGTCAAAATGCTGGAACTCATTCCCTAATAGCATTGTGGGTGTACCGACACTACATGGACTGCACTGTTTCAACATGGCAGCTCTCACCTCCTTTTCATTGGCAATTAAAGATGGGAAATAAATGCTGGCCTAGCCAGTGAAGCCCAGATCCTATGAAGGAATAAAAAATTGTTCTTTCTTTCAACAAACAATAAACTCTGTGTATCAATATATATACTTTCCAGTATGTACAAATGTGCCACACTGAGAGCAACTGATAATCTTAAATTAATTATCTGTGTAATTCTAATCACATTGATGATTATTCAGCAAATGTTATTCAATTGCAGAATCACACATATTGTTGGATGCTATTTTGTAAGCACAGGCTGATTGAGTATGGCTGGAACATGTTGTTTGATAATAATCTCCAATCTTTGGAATATATGGCCCTAGCATGTACCTAGCATCACACTGATTTGAAATTCATATACCATGTTACTTATTTCTGTGATGGGCAGAACGTCATTTTGGCTGGAAAGCAGCATCTTATTAGTGGTGAATAATTCTTGTGTTGCTGCGACACTGTCTATGTGATTACATTTTTGAGATACAGTGATCTTCCAGTGTAATCTAAGGTGGACTGGGCACTTTTTAGAGCCAAAGGTGATGACCATAGGTCCGTTCAGTATTCTCCACAAATAGGATGCTCTCGTGAAGTTAAAAGGATTTTCTTCTATCACATAAATGCATAAAGTGGTATATGAATTTCAGTGCCAATGCAATGCTAGATATGTTAGTTGTACATCCTAAAAACTAATGGATTATATCAAACAGCTTCATTATGGACGAAGTGCAGACCATATCTAAACAGCCCATACTTGCAAAAGTCAAAATACAGTGTCCAATTTGCTAAAAGTTATGCTGACAACAAGTAAGATTGGCAGTCAGGCTCACCATTTGATGCATTTGCTTGCACTGGAAGATACATATATTAATACATAGGGCCTTGTCCTTTGCAGACAGAAAGAACATGTATACACGTTGCGCCTATCTCTGTTTTAGCTAAACAAAATAAGTGACAGTGACTTGTTGCTTCATTCCTCAGGGAATGCCTTGACAAATCTGATTCAAGTTGCCTGGTTTAAGTTTCAAATGGTGTTTGGCAATTATTTATAAGTCATCAACTGGAGCATTCTCCATGGCAATGCTTCAGCCAATCAGAATCCACTTGCCAACCAATCAGCATTTTGGTTTTCTCCTGGTAACTGGGGTATTTTTGCAATGTGTCCTCATAAGGACAATATGAAAAACTTCAACAAATCTCTATTTTCAGCAATACTAAATAAGAAATAACGCAAGGGAAAGGCAAATTGGATGGTGGTAGAGAAGTAAGAGTCAGAAAGGAAAAGTATGAAAATACTTTTAAATTTTGTATATTTAAAAGTGTCTTAAGAATTTATTACATATGCACATGTTTAAATATTTCCCCTTCTGGGCTGATGCCATTGACTGGTATTACATTAACACTTATCTTGTAATTAAAGGAGATGGGGGGAAGAGGGAGACATTGAGCGGAGGCAAATGCATTGACTAGCAAGTTATGTTAATTTGAATCCACAGCATTTATCTTCTTTGCATAAACTGGCCATTATACACTTTAGTAACGTGTATTGTGAATTTGCCATTATTTTGCCAACAAAATTTGGAACACAGTAATATTTCAACCTTGTTTTATTTTACATAATTGCAACCAAACAAACTAATGCGGGTGAATAAAACCATTCCCCCAACAAATTTGAGTCTTTTAATTAATATTTGAGATTTCTGTATTTTATCTTCTTTCCTGTTAATGTAAAAATATCTTTGTAGTTCACAGAGAACAGATCCTGGACACAATGGGTTACATCCTTCGTTGTCTTTTGACAAAGTTCAACAAGAGGTTAACAGATACTGCTTGGAAAAAGGCTCAGCAAATTCTCCAGTTTCAACCATTGACCAAGCTCAAGATGCAGACATACCAATGAAACAGAAACATTCTGATAGCGCAGACAAATATAAAAATGGGTCTAAAATGGATGATCAATCTCTTAACAATTTCAAAAAGAATGAAAGCATTTCTACCAAAGTGCCAGACCAATCTGAAGATGTAGCTAAAGCAAACAGCAAACAGATCATTGGTTTTGAAACTTCATTGGATAGCCAGAGTTTGATTTCTCCAAGCAGTGACAGGGATAAGAAACATAAACTTAACAAAAGATTTAAAGTTGGAGCACAGTCTAATGGACATGCTCTGTCAGTAGTGACAACTATAAATAAGGAAAAGCAAAATAATATTATGGAGAAGATAGATAAGAAAGCAATATGTAGTTTCTCTATACAAAAAGAAGAAAATATTTTTCTGTTTAGTCATGATGATTTCACCCATTTACAACCACAATCATTTAAAGAATATGTTCTAGAGGCTTCCTACGATGAAGATTACTTTATGGAACAATATCCAATGAAGACTGATCAAGATCAGCAAAAGCATTCCTCGGTGCTTGAACTAATTGATTTATGTGAATGTAAAACGTCCACTTTTGATTATAAACAAACAATGCAGACTATTGAACTGAGAGTTTTCGGTCATGGTCTCGAGCTACAAGATTCTTCAAGAGTGAAAAAATATCCTAAATTAGCACTAGATATCGTAAAACATCCAGTACTGTCAACCCAGCCTAAGAAAATGGAGGGTTTCCAAACAATCAAACCCACCAAAGAAGGACGACCAATTGCCTTGCCCTTTCAGCCTAAAGATACAGTAAGGACTAATACTCTGTCGATTAGTAAAATGCTATGTCTCCTCATTGTAAGATCAAAAGTTGATGTTTTAGCAGAACTGTTTATTTCTAAATCATTTTTTCTTAATTGTAAACTTAATGCATAATGCTTTCAAATTGTAGTGTAAAGGGCAAATATTAACCTAATTTTAGGTGAAAAAGGAGGCATTCCAGGTTTGCCAAATTTGAAAATTTTCTTTATAATTCAAATTATTGCAATATTTGTTTGCTCATTACATATTGTTAGTTTTGATCTAATTAGAGAAATTTCAAGTGGAATTTTCCCCTCTGGAGACTAAGTGCCATGGCAGGTGGATTTCATGGCATTTTTCCTGCTGGGCAGTGAGGTGGAAAACAGTGGCTGATTTAGAGCATAAGAACTAGGAGCAGGAGCAGGCCATCTGGCCCCTCAAGCCTGCCCTGCCATTCAATAAAATCATGGCTGATCTTTTCATGGACTCAGCTCCACTTACCTGCCCACTCACCATAACCCTTAATTCCTTTACTATTTAAAAATGTATCTATTCTTGCCTTAAAAACAGTCAGTGAGGTAGCTTAACTGCTTCACTGGGCAGGGAATTCCTCAGATTCATAACCATTTTTGTGAAGAAGTTTTTCCTCAATTTAGTCTTAAATCTGCTTCCCCTTATTTTGAGGCTATGTCCTTAGTTCTAGTTTCACTCACCAGTGGAAACAACTTCCCTGCTTCTATTTTATTGATTCCCTTCATAATCTTATATGTTTCTATAACATCTCCCTTCATTCTTCTGAATTCCAGTGAGTATAGCCCCAGTCTCCTCAGCCTCTCCTCATAAGCCAAACCTCTCAACTCTGTAATCAACTTAGTGAATTTCCTCTGCACCCCCTCCAGTGCCAATATATCCTTTCTCAAGCAAAGAGACCAAAACTGTACACAGTACTCAAGTGTGGCCTCACCAGCACTTACACTAACTTCATAACTTCGCTGTTTTTAAAGTGAGCATTTCACGCTCAGAAGCTGATTAACACGCATTGACAAGTCATATGGCGGAGTGGGCACTGATCTGTAAGCTCCTCCATCACATAATTGAGTCAAAGATCCAGGCACCATATTTTAAATGTCAGCCAAACACATTACTGTCAGAAGACCAGCCTCAAAGGTAGTGACAGATTACAGTTCAGACACTCGGCATCCTCCATGTCTTCTAACAAGGGATTCTTCCTTTGAATTGTTAGGCTGTGGAAGGTGCAACAGACCATAATTATATGGGACATCCTCTGTGGAGATTACTGCAGAGTCCCACCTGAGTGGTTGAAATGTCAGAAGTGCATCTTCAGGATGCCAATGGTCTTCCGGTGGATGAATTATATTAACTTATGTGCCATGTGGTGTCTCTCCTTGTTTGAACAGGTACCCATATCACAAAGCAGCCAGCCCAGTATTTGCTGAGGCCTTTTAATATTTAAGGGAGTGACTCAGGATAAGTCTTGGGAATTCCCAGCATAGCTGGTATAACCATGTATGGAGTTTCTGGTAATCGCATAACAGCAGAATATTCAGAGAGTGGAATCCTTTCCTGTTTAAAATAATCTGGGCTGTTGCCATGGAGGTCTCAAAGCCACATATATGCATTCGTTTGCACACTGAACTCTAGAGAAAGCAGGAGGTCTCTGAGCCAGTCTTTTTGGTGTGCTCTGATCAAAATCTTTCATCATTCAACCATTCTTCTGGACAGCTGAGAGCTTTGCACCCATATGAAAGTGGGTGGGGTGGGGGGGGGTGGGTGGGAGCTGGTGGCGGTGGGAGGGTGCGGTGCTGAAATGCACTGGTGAAAGCAGCTTCTGAGCACTTGAGCACCATTATACTAGACCACCATGATGCACCAGTGAACTGGGAGATTTCCTTCCCGTCCCCCCACTCCCCCACACCCAGTTCATTGTGACATAATCCCCCCTCACACAGACACAAGATGCCAAGAATTGGGACATCTGGGTCCCTTGATGGACTGACATACTTCCCCAGTCCATCATTACCCTCTTCATTATCCATCCCTGTACGACCCTTCTCCTTGACCCCCCCCCCTTCCCCCCATGCATGGACATCCATCATAGCTCCACTGTTACACCCCCTTGGCACTACCCCTGCACAGAATGCTCAACTGGCACTGCCCATGTGCCCAGTGGGCAGTGCGAAACAGGCATTGTTTGGCCAGGCCCGTGCCACCCACGAACTTCAATGACCTCCGATCCTCTCAGCTTGGCCATGGCACCTAGTCTCAGTGGAGATTTGTGCTGGTATTATGTCATGCTGGAGTGGTGGAGGGCTGGAGGGATTTTTTACATCTCGCACTGTTTTCACAACTTGCTGTGCCAATTGACATTTGCAGCAGGCTGACAAGATCGTATCTCATATAATGATAAAGCCCTATTGTAGAGGGCATCTATTACCAATCTCATCATTTGGGGACTCTGAGATGCCACATATATTCCCTGGAATAATCCAATGGCAAGAAAATGGAGTAAGGTGGTGATTTTCAGGGGCCTTTGACAGTGTATTTCCTCTGACAGCATGAGATATTAGATCCTCCTGCTGAATGTGGCAGATACGATCCACCAAATCTCATGACCGATGAGCAAGGTATTGTCTGTTGTTCATCTTCAGTTAGGACCATTGGTCACACAAGTCACCTCTATTGAATAGGACTAACCTCCTCATCCTCTAGATCTTGATGGGTATCTCCTGGACTGAGGATATCGGACCAGTCCTCTTCTCGAGGCTGTCATAGGCAGCATTAGGTCCTTCTCCTCAATCACCTAATGACTTCCCCAAAGCCTGTCCATCAAGTACAATGCACAAGTCAAGAATATGATGGATTACTGTCAACATGGCTGGATGAGTTTAAAGTTTAATCATTAGTGTTACAAGTAGGCTTGCATTAACATTGTAATGAAGATACGGTGAAAATCCTCTGGTCACCACATTCCGGCACCTGTTCAGGTGCACTGAAGGAGAATTTAGCATGGCCAATGCCCCTAACCAGTAGCTGCGACAACATTAAGAATCTCAATATCATCCAGGACAAAGCAGCCAGTTTGATTGCTACAACATCTAGCATCTTGAACATGCACTCTCTACCACCAATGTCTAGTGGCAACAGTGTGTGCCATCTACAAGATGCACTGTGACAACTCACTGTGGTTCCTTCAACAGCAATTTTTAAACTCGTGACCTCTATCATCTAGAAGGACAAAGGCAGCAGATGCAAGTCCTCCTCCAAGCCACACACCACCCTGACTTGGAACTATATGAACATTTTTTCACTGTCACTGGGTCAAAATTCTGGAATTCCCTCCCTAAGCACACCATAGATGTACCTACACAACATTGATTGCAGTGGTTCAAGAAGGTGGTCAGCACTACCCTCTTAAGGGCAGCTAGGGATGGGCAATATAAATGCTGAGGTAACCAGTGACACCCATGTCCAATGAAATCATTTTAAAAGAACACTGCAAGTGACAATGCTAATCTTTTAAGCTATAGAATAGTATAGAGTGACACAGAGGGCAACCTCCTCCCAGGTGTTTCAGGAAAATCGACTTTGATTCCAGTAGCTATCAAAGGCAAGGTTGTTTGTTGAGTTACGCTGCCAATTGTCTACAAACAAGTATCTGCATCCTTCCCTATCATGTTTGCCTGACACTTTTTAGTCTGCTACCCGATTATCTTAGCAAAAGCTGATGATAATGTCTTGAGCTTTTTTTAAAGTATATTTATTGTTCACACATAAGGCTTATATTACATTGCAATGATGTTACTGTAAGCTCTCCAAAAGCATTTCAATTCTGACTCCTGTTTTAATTGTCCCCATGACTTGCACATAATTTTTCTCTCCAACCATATGTTAGATGAGCTTTTCCGGCTGTGCACACCCCAAGGCCAGAAGTTCCCACCTGAGGTCAACAGGCCTTGAAATGATCTACCAAATTTTCTGTGTTGCTTGCTACATTTCCCACAGTGTCTCTGGGTCAATCTGGTGCTGTGCTAATTATAATAGGAAATGAGCATTGTACTTTTTGAGTGAGATTTGCTCCAATTCTGAATGTATAACAACATTAAACTGAAAACAAAAATCAGTCCCAGTGTGTGAAAAATGATTAAATTCCTCCATGTGCTGTAATTTTGCATAACAGGTCACAAAGACATGTGAATGACTGATTTTTGTCTTCTGTAATGGAGATTGATATTGTGGAATATTTTCAGATCCAAAAGATGCAATTAGTGCTGTTTGTCTTGCATCACCACTATAACCAGCAAGCAATGCAGTGAATTCAGTGTATTAGTTGCTATTCTACTAATTATCACTGCACAGTTAAATGAGAAAAGTCACATTCAGATTAATACATAGTTCAATTATTCTTCAGTAAATTTTCTTAGGAAGGATTGCTTTATGGCTATTGCAGGAGAAAAATGTTCCTTCACTTTTTTGATAACTGCTGCTATGATTTCTATGTTATGTTTACATTGTAGGATGAAATTGCAAAAGCCTTTAAACGTCAGAAGGACATTAATGCTGCTGTGAATATCCATCAGCTCTTCTCAGGTTTAGTCAATCAGGAAAATACCTTGGAGTTTCTAGCAAGACAGAGTATAAAGAATCTGAAAACATGGGAGAAACGTTTGAAATGGGAGATGTATGCTCTGATTAGATAAGTTTAAATAAGTTAAATAAGTGGATGTTACTGTGTTATTTTATATCAAACATATGCACAGAAGGTTTTGCTGATATTATTCCAGCAGATTACTAGAAAGACAGCCTTTTGAGGAAGAAAAATTTCTCCTGCAACATTCCAAATCGATATTTTACTATCAGTAGGCTTAACTGGTTGACATTCTCTGCCTGAGATTGGTCTCACATGAAACAGAAAAATCAAGAAACATTCTGACTGAGTCATACTTCGGAAATGTTGGCAAATGGGGTTATGTACCCCATTTAAGACTATTTTAACATTTGCCATGACATTACCATATTAAAATGTCCACCTCTTCTAAGGCTAATGCTCTAATATCATTTTCACTGTTGATCTTATAACCTATGTGCTGTAACTTTGTGGTGGTGTATTATTGTTTTGGCTTTTGTTTTCTGTTCCATAATGTTTAGAAAGTGCATACAATGGGAACCCAAGTTTCACTTTCTTTTGTAAGCACAAATTGGAGAGGCAATGATTATGATACAATAGTTACCAACCTGAGTTCTTAAGAGGGGCAGAAGATTAGAAATCATATATATTATTCAGTCAAAACTGAAGAATTGAGAGAGAGTGAAGGAGGAAGTGAATGCTGAGGGGAGAGAATCATAGGTTAAGTGAATTTTGTTGGTTAAATGAGCCTGTTCTCCTATACAATATGTAGTTCTGTTGTTAGTGGTGGGAAAGCTGACTGCTTATTTGAAGTCCTACTCAGATTGCATTGGGCAAGCTTTGGATAAGAAAATAATCAAAGTTTTTGTTTAGAAGTTTCATATTCTCCTTAAAAGCTTCAATGCCCAAGCTCTATTTTTTTACAGCAGAAGCAAATAAAATGTCATAAATCCTGAAATACAGAGACGCCTGGCAATCTAAGTTGAGAAATGGAGAAAGATAATGTTTTAAAAAACATCCTTTGTTAAAATTGCCGTAATTTTATTTGACTGGAAAATATTTTTTAATATTACAAGAGTGGAGTCAGTATTCTAATTTAGTTAGATTAATTTATTGTCATTATTAGCAGACAAATTGATTAAGTGAGTTCATGCCTTTAATTAAATAACAGAGTAAAGATGGTGACAACGAAGGTGCTAAACTTTGCTTTGCTGAAATCTTACTGATCGCGAAGTGAATTTTTTAACAAGTCATTTTCAGACAGGAACTGTGGAAAATCAGGGGGGTAATGTAACCAACTACAAAAAGTTGCAGACTTATCCTGTGCATATCCAAAAATAGACCGATTAAATAAATATATAAAGGAGAAAGTAAGCAGCAAAGTATTTCATATAGAAGGAATAACATATAATTTACATTTTTTTTGTTTGTAATACTTACAATAGAGGGTTACAAGAACGTAACACATTCAATAAGATGAATCAATTGTTGCTAACAAAATAAGTTAAAGATTGAATTAGATCAAAGGAAAGTGGCTTAAAAAGTAGCTAAAAAAAAGTAGCAGTCCAAGGATTGAGAGCAGTTTAGTATCCAGCAAGGAAAACTAAGAAACTGATAAGAAAAAAAGAATCTGAATAAAAGCTAACAAGAAACATGAAGATGGACACTAAAATCTTCCTTATGTGAAAAAAAGATTAGTAGAGACAAATGTGGATCCATTGCAGGCAGAGACAGGAAATTTATAATAGGAAATAGGGAACGGTGAAGAAATGAAACAAGTATTTTGTGTCTATTTTCATGGAGGAGTATACAGAAAATCTCCCAGAAATTCTAGATAATCAAGGGATTTATGAAAATGAGGAACTGAACAAAATTGGTATTAATAAAGAGGTAGTACTTGAAAAATTAATTGGACTGAAAGCGGATGAATCATCTGAGTCTGATAAATTACATACCAGAGCATAGAAGGAGTTACTATAGAGGTAGTGGATGCAGAGTTCTGCAGATTCTGGAACGATTCTCAAAAACAGAAAGGACCTCTGTTATTTAAAAAGGGAAGGAGAGAGAAAACAGAGAACCGTGGACTGGTTAGTTGGACGTAAGATTAAAGAAAATATTAGAATCTATTGTAAAGGATTAGAAAGTTAGAGAATATTGATTTGTTTGGGCAGAATCAACAAGGATGTATGGATGGAAAATCATGTTTGATAAACCTGTTGGAATTTTTTGAGAATGTTACCTGTAGCATTGATAAACAAGAATAAGGGGATGTGATGTATTTGGATTTTCAGAAGGCTTTTGATAAGATCCCACACAGCTTAGCGAGCAATTAGAGTACATGGATTGAGGGTGATATAATGGGATGGATTGAGAATTGTTAACAGATAGAAAACAGAGAGTAGGAATAAAAGAGTCATTCTGAGATTTGCAGGCTGTGACTAGAAGGTACCACAATGGTCAGTGCTGGGACCACAGCTGTTCATAATCTATATAAATGATTTGGATGTGATGACCAAATGTAATATTTTCAGATTTGCTAATGACAGAAAACAAGTGGAATGCAAATTGTGAGAAGGATGCAAGGAGGCTTTGAGGGATCAATCTAAGTGAGTGGGCAAAAATATGGCAGATGGAATATGATATGAATAAATATGTGGTTATCCATTTTGGTAGAAAGAACAGAAGAACAGAATATTTCTTAAGTGTTGAAAGGTTCAAAAGGACATAAGAACATAAGAAATCAGAGCAGGAGTAGGCCATCTAGCCCCTTGAGCCTGCTCCACCATTCAGTAAGATCATGGCTAATCTGATACTGGTTCAGTTCCACTTAGCCACCTGCCCCCCATAACCCTTTATTCCCTTATTGGTTAAAAATCTATCTATCTGTGACTTAAACACATTTAACGAGGTAGCCTCCACTGCTTCAGTGGGCAGAGAATTCCAAAGATTCATTACTCTCTGGGAGAAGAAGTTCCTCCTCAACTCTGTTCTAAATTGACTCTCCCTTATTTTGACACTGCGCCCTCCAGTTCTTATTTCCTTTCTAAATGGAAATAATCTCTCTGTTTCTACCCTGTCTAACTCCTTTATTATCTTACATGTCTCTATAAGATCTTCCCTCAACCTTCTAAACTCCAACGAGTACAGGTCCAGTCTATTCAATTTCTCCTCATGAGATAACCCCCTCATCTCCAGGGGGTTGGTGAACCTTCTCTGCATTCTCTCCAAAGCCAATATGTCCTTTCGCAAATAAGGGGACCAAAATTGCACACAGTACTCTAGTTGTGGCCTCACCAGTACCTTGTGCAACTGCAGCAAGATCTCCCTGCTTTTATACTCCATCCCTCTCATGATAAAGGACAACATTCCATTTGCCTTCTTAATCACTTGCTGCATCTACAGCTTGAGTTTTTGCAATTCATGCACAAGGACCCCCAGGTCCCCCTGCACAGTAGCATATCGTAATTTTTCACCATTTAAATCATAGTCCATTTTAGTATTATTCCTTCCAAAGTGGATAACCTCACACTTGCCAATGTCATTCTCCATCTGCCAGATCCTTGCCAATCACTTAGCCTATCCAAATCTTTCTGCAACCTTTTTGTGTCCTCTATGCAATTTGCTTTCCCATTCATCTTTGTGTCATCTGCAAACTTTGTTACCCTACACTTGATCCCCTCCTCCAGATCGTCTATGTATATGGTAAACAGTTGAGGCGCCAGCACTGATCCCTGTGGCATGCTACTAGTCACCAACTGCCAACAGAAAAGCACCCATTTATTCCAACTCTCTGCTTTCTGTTAGATAGCTAATCTTCAATCAACACTAACACTTTACCCCCAACTCCATGTACCCTAATCTTCTGCAGCAACCTTTAGTGAGGAACCTTATCGAACACCTTCTGGAAATCTAAAAACACCACATCCATCTCTGTCAACCGCACTTGTTACACCTTCATAAAAATCCAGTAAATTCATCAAACATGACTTTCCCTTCATGAATCCATGCTACGTCTGCTTGATTGAACCATTCTTTTCCTGGTGTCCTGCTATTTCTTCCTTAATGATGGATTCCAGCATTTTCCCAATTATGGATATTAAACTAAAAGGACCTGGATGTCCTTGTTTACAAGTCACGAAAAGCTGACATGCAGATGCAGTAAGCAATTAGGAAGGCAAATGATATGTTAGTCTTTATTGCAAGAGGATTTGAGTATAAGAGTAATGATCTCTTGCTGCATTATATTGAAACCACACTTGGATAGTGGGCAGAATTGACTGTGCAACCTGCTCCCTGTTTCGTGATGGCAGCTTGTGGCCTGCCATTTGCTGGCAGGGAGGTTTTCCCACCATTGTCAATGGGATTTCCAGTTGAATGTACCCTTCGCTGCTGTAAAACCTGCAGCAGGTGTGTGCTGTCAGCGGGACTGGAAAATTCCAGTGGTGTGAACAGCTGGAAAATTCCGGCCTTGTGTCTAGTTCGGGTTTCCTTATCCAAGGAAGGATGTATTTGAATTACAATGAATACAAGAGCGAATCACCAGACTATTGCCTGGGATGGACAGATTGTCTTATGAGAAGAGATTGAGGAAACTGGGCCTGTTTTCTCTAAAATTCTGAAAAATAAGTGGTCATGTCATCGAATCTTGAATTCTTACAGGGAATGACAAGGTAGATATGGAGAAGATATGGCTCCTGGCTGATGAGATGGGATAGAATCCTTACAGTGCAGAAGAGGCCATTTGGCCCTTCAAGTCTGCACCCACTCCTCCATCCCTGTAACCCCACATATTTACCATGGTTAATTCATTTAAGTTGCAGATCTTGGGACATTAAGGGCAAGTTAACATGTCCAATCTACTTAACTTGCACATCTTTGGATTGTGGGAGGAAAGCCAGAGCACCTGGAGGAAACCCATGTAGACGAGGGACAAACATGCAAACTCCATACAGTAACCCAAGGCCGGAACTGAACCAGGGTCCACGGAGCTGTGAGGCAATAGGGCGAAACACTGTTCTACCCCTAAAGGACAAAGTCTTAGAATAAGGAGAAAATAATTTAAGATTGAGATAAGGAGGAATTTCTTCACTTAGTAGAATCTTTATCCCAGAGGGTTTTGAAACTAAATTATTGAACACGTTCAAGGCAGAAATTGATAGATTTCTGGATAATAATGATATCCAGGGATATTGGGAAGGTGTGGAAATGGTGAGATGAGGTAAATGTTCAGCCAGCTTAAGTCTGCTCTGATGTTACCACGATAGTGAATTCCTTTAAACAAATTTTAAACAATGTAATCCAATCACAGAGTTCACCAAATTATTAACTGATAAGATATAGGTAAGGCCAGCATTTATTGACCATCCCTAATTGCACTTGGGAAAGGGGTAGTCTTGAGCCACCTTCTTGAATGTGGTTTGCTAAGTAATTTCAGAAGACAGCTGTTAGTCAATCACACTGCTTTGGATCGGGATTTATATTTAACTAGATGGGAGCACAGATTTCCAGTTCTAAAGGATATACATAAACTAGAAGGTCTTTCACAACAATCCAGTAGCTTTGTGGTCATTATCACTGATAATATCCAATGTTTATGAATTTCATCTGATACCCTTTGAACTTCAAGGAGGTTGTGATCATAATTTTATTGACAGGCATCTATCTTCCCAATGTTTATGTAAAATATAATTTGAAAGAGAAGAGAACAAAACAGAATGAAATTGAGGAATGTTCAAAGGATATGAGTAGGAAAGGTACAGGGAGGAGGGGATTGGGACAAGAGTGGGAAAAATTTGTCAAGGGAATGAGGTCCACAGGGTGAGCGGGGTATTTTTTCTTTATTCATTTGTGGGATGTGAGCATCATTGGCAAGGCCAACATTTATTGGCCACCCCTAATTATTCTTGGGAAAGTGATAGTGCCCAGCCTTCTTGGACCACTTTAGTCCATGTAAGTAGTTACACATGGGTTGGGATAGATAGCTCAAAGCATCTATCATGAGGTTTTAATCTCTTTACCTAGAGAAGATTATACTTTCCTTAGAGGGTCAAGACCATCCCTTTCCCAAGTACAATACAGATTTACTAGACTGATTTGTAGGGTAAGGTGCTTTTTGTGCCTGGAGACATTAAGTAGAGTATACCGATAGGGATGAATTTTCTGTCTTTTTTGGGCCAAATTTTTGTTTCAGGTGGGAAAAGCAAAGGGCTGCCTTGCCAGGTTTTCCTGCCAAATTTTGCAGTGCATCTTGTAGGTAGTCCACACAGCTGGTACTATTCATAGAGAGTAGAAGGAGTGAATGTTAGTGAATAGCATGCCAATCAAGGGGGCTGCTTTGTCCTGGATGGTGCCAAGCTTCTTAAATATTGTTGGAACTGCACTCATCCATGTAAATGGCATGTACTCTATCACACTCCTGACTTGTGCCTTGTAGATGGTAGACAGATTTTGGAGAGTCAGAAACTGATTTACTTGCCACAGATTATTGGCCTCTGACTTGCTCTTGTAGCCACAGTATTTAACTAGCTCGTCCAGTTCAGCCTCTATGATAACCCTAATATGTTAATTGAGGGGGATTCGGCAACTGAATTGCCATTGAATGTCAAGGGGGGATGGTTTGATTCTCTCATTAGTGATGGTCATTGTCTATAAACATTTTAACACCTGATAGGATTGATCACTTAGAGGGAATCCAGATCTAAAGCCCTAATTGTTCCCATGCTTGAATGCCGAATATCCCAATCTCCTTCTGCAAAAGCCAAACTTTCTAACTTTGCCCTGCTCAACAATGGCTATCTCTGACCTCCAGCACTTGATGTAGCTGGTCTTTCTTGACCTCTTCCTGCACAATGGTGGCCATTCATAATTTCTGCTTACTGGGTAGCCTAGTTTCAAGATCTTCCAGTTGATGGCAGTCCTTTTCAGTTCCTCGCAGTCAACATCACACTCCTAGCAATCACTCCCAAAGGCAGAGACAGAGGACTTGGTGCATTGCATTAGGAAGATATAAGGCAAAATGTGGGGCTAAGACAGGGGCAGAACTTCACCTTGTACACCCTGCAAGGTTTGAAGAAAATATTGGCCACACACTCCACCATTAGCAAACAGAACTCTCCTTATATGAGGAAAGCAAGAAAGGAGGTAAAGAATTTGACATGTCCTATTTACTCATTGACTGCTGTTGGTCCGGTAATGTCTAAAGCAGCCAATTGAAGAATGCTTGGTCTGAGATTGCTGTTGTTGCAGCATTGTGTTGGAAAATATATGCTTGAGCCATTTCCAACACCACACCCCTCCCCCCCCAGCACTATCCCCAACCATCCACACCATGTTCCCAGTGTTTTACACCTTGTGCACTGTCTGGGCCAGAAGGCCTGTTTCTGAGCTGTAATTTTCTACAGTTCTATGGTTCTTCCAGGCCCTGCACAAGAGTAATTGTAGCAACAAGGCCTATATGTACATAAGGTGAAGCTTGTTAAGCATGAGAGAGAAAAGATATTTTAGTATGGTTAGATGACAAAAAGTTGGAGACATATACATGGGTGAAGATGCTTGTTTTTGTGCTGCAAATATATGTTATCTTTGTAATAAATGAAATATCAAAACATTTTCAATCATTATGTCAACAAAGTCTAAATTCTTAGCTCTGTGATTGCAATTTTCCAAGCTGTATTCTCCCTGGTTACCACATCAGT
The DNA here is from genome assembly GCA_024679065.1 of Sphyrna mokarran. Classification (NCBI taxonomy): domain Eukaryota; kingdom Metazoa; phylum Chordata; class Chondrichthyes; order Carcharhiniformes; family Carcharhinidae; genus Sphyrna; species Sphyrna mokarran. The sequence goes on from JAGIQG010000001.1 coordinate 131,691,650, forward strand.
GTCATTTGTTAAATCCATTTGTGTCTATTTTGTGTTTTTTCCTTTAGGCAGCTGCAAATACACAGAATTAGACTCATGAACATTTATAACCGACCACTAAATGAGGAAATGATGGCATGGCAAAAGGTTCTGCTCAAGAAGACGATGCAGCACAAAGCTAATAGAAGGAGGATGTTCCGCTTATACCAAAGACGGTAAACAAATTAACACTTGTCTTATGTCTTACATTTCCTGAATTTTTTGTTTCTGAATTTCCTTTCATGCTGCATACTATACTTTGGTTAGGAGATAATTCTTCCTCCACTTGCACTCCCCCAACCAAACTGGACATGCCCAAGTGTGGCTTTTGTGCCAAATATGATTCCAACCGAGGGAATCTTCCCCTGATTCTTATTGACTCCAGTTTTGCTGGAGCTCCTGATACCATACTTAGTCACATGCTGCCTTGATGGGGTATTAATTGAGCTGATTCTTGTGTGCAGGACACATCTGGCCAACTTTTCACTTTGCACAGAAAGTGGTCCTCTGACCCATCATATCTGTGCTGGCCATTAAGCACCAATCTATTCAAATCCCATTTTCCTGTAATTGGTTTGTAGCCTTGTATGCAATGGTGCTCCAAGTGATCATCTAAATGCTTCTTAAATGTTATGAGGATTTCTGCCTGTATCACATTTTGGCAGTGAGTTCCAGATTCCCACCATTCCCTGTGTGCAATCTATGCCCCCTAGTTATTGACCCCTCTACAAAATTTTCTTCCTATCACCACTGTAATTTTGTACAACTCAATCAGGCCCTAAAGAGAACAACCCCAGCCTATATACCTCTCTTCGTAGCTGAAACTCTCCAGTACAGGCAACATTCTGGTGAAACATTCTGCACCCTTTCTAGTGCAATCACATCCATCCTATAATGTGGCGACCAGACCTGCACAGAATACTCTAGCTGTAGCCTGATGAGCCTTTTATACAGCTCCATCATTACCTCCCTGCAGACAAGTATTTCATATGCCTTTTTAACTACCTGTCAACCAGTCCTACTGCCTTTAGGGACCAAGAAGACAAACAACAGTAAAATGGAGTAATAAGAACACTGCTGTATGGTGACATGCCTCCTTGTGAGCAAGAAGTTATCAGGGATCATATGACCCATTGGGCCAATTGCAGAGAGGCAATTGCTTGACAGTTGGGAATGACAGTTGGAGTCCAGGAGTAGTTGATTTTACAAGCTTTCTTATCATTGTCCTATGTACATAGATGTTTTGTCCCAAATAAGCCTCTGATTTCTTTGTCTGCTTTGTTCACCAATTTCTTGCAGTCATTACATAGGGCGTCAGGTAAAGCAGAATTATTTTCTGTCATCTGCTATAAGTCAGGAGAACTGTCCTTGAGTTAGTCTTTTAGGAAACACTACTACAACAACTTGAGTGCTAAAATGTCTTTAATTGGGAAATTGAATTCTGAAGCAGAAGAGCAGAACAGCTGTGGAGCTTCTTTGATTACTTTTTAGAGCTAATGAAATCAGGGAGGAGGGGATGAAAAACAAAAGATAATGCTTCTAAAAATGCCTGTGGAGCACAGATGCATCACCAAATTCACAATCTGACTTCTCCAGTCACCTCAGATAAAAAAAAACATTCAAACAATTGGTAGAATTGGTCAAAGAGCAATTTAACCCAAACCATTGGTGACAATGCAGTGATATAAATTTATTTCTAGCCCAGGGGAGATGTTAGCAACCTTCACGGCACGGTTAATGCAATTAACTGAACAAAGTAAGTTTGGATTCACACTCAAGATGTTAATCGGGAGGTTGGTTTGTGGTGTGAATAACTTCACCACACAAAAACAAATTAGTAGCAGATACAGAACTTACCTTGACTAGAGCATTAGAGATTGCTCAGGCTACAGAAAGTATAAAGAATGTACATTAGAGTAACAAAACTAGGCAAGGTCAACCAACTTTGGCGGGAAACCCTAGTGAGTTGTGGTGTCACAGATGAGAGTGTCGAAAACCGTGAGTCAGAGAGCAAGACAGAGGACAGAGATACAGACAGTCCATTCTGCAGACTAATAATGCTAGTGGTGCAGGGGAGAGCACTCCAGCGAGGCGTCAATATAAAGATGCAACTTATTTTACCTGTAACAGCGGGGGTATATTAGGATTAAATGCAGAATTTAACAAAGCCTACCAAGGACCAACAAAAAAAATACAATTCTAATGCATAGTTTAGAAACTGATTCTGAAGAATAATCTGAAGTTTGCAGAGTTTACTAAGCAAGTTAACCCCAGTTGTAGTTGTATTAACGGTGAACAGTTGACCATAGAAAATGGAGGTGGATACAGGAGCCTCAGACACTATCATAGGAGAGCAGAGAAATCGGTATTTATAAGGTTGTTTCCCTAAAATTTTGAAGCGCAACAGTCAGGCTGGCTATGAACACTGGAGAAGCCTTGAAGGACTCAGTACCACAGTCGCACCAGTAACTTGCCAACATCAGTTACCCCAGTTACCAATCATTGTGGTCACGAGCCAAAGGCCACGTCTCATGGGCCAAGATTGCCTCTGTTAGATCCAATTGAATTGTCTGGAGATTTTCAGTATTACTGAAGGCAATTTTCATGGAAGAAGTATTTCAGAACGAATTGAGAAAAATACAGGGTTTCAAGGCAAAGATCTATGCTGATCCAGAGTCAACACCCAAGTTCTACAAAGCTTGTCCAGTGCCCTATGCTTTAAATGAAAAGTAGAAGCTGAGCTCAAGCGACTGGAATACTTAGGAATAATTAAGCCTGTGCAGTTTTACAAATGGGCTTCCCCCATCGTCCCTGTTGTTAAGCTGGACTGGACTGGACTGGATTGTCGGATATGTGAGGGTTATAAGCTATTAATTAGGCAGCAAAACTGAATTGGTACCCTATACTGAAAATCGAAGATCAGGTTAACTCGTAAAAACTTGACAAATTTGATTTGATTTATTATTGTCACCTATTAATACATAGTGGAAAATATCGTTTCTTGCATGCTATACAGACAAAACGTACTGTACATTGAGAAGGAAATCAGAGAGTGCAGATATAATGTTACGGTCTTAAGAGTCACACTTCTCAGCAGATAGAGTTGGATAAGACACCTAGGCAATTTGTAACAATCAAAACCCACAAATGTTTATATCAATATACACAACTGCTGTTCAGATTATATTTGACATACACGATATTTCAATGTGCTATGGAAAGCTTATTACAGGAGCTGCCCAAAGTAGTTGGTTATTTAGATGATGTACTAATTACAAGAGTTTATGAAGTAGAACAGTTGGCAAATTTAGAGAAAATGCTGAAATGATTAAAAGAAGCAGGGGTAAGACTCAAGTGAGAAAAATGTACATTCCAAGCCCACAAAGTAACATTTCGGATTCAGAGTCAATGTTCAAAGACTGCATTCCATTGAGGGGAAGATTAAAGCAATACAGGTAGCACCAGCCCCCTGAAATGTATCAGAACTTGAAATCATTCTTGGGGATTGTGAATAATTATGAATAATTTATGCCCAACTTATCACATAGCTGGCTCTCTTACAATATTTCTTGGGAAGTACCAAAGTGGCATTGGAGTGAACATCAAAAAGAAGCTAAAATATGAGCTAAAATAACCTTGCAGTCCTCAAGCCTGTTCGTCTAAAGATCCTTGAAAAAAATATACTGACTTGTGTTGCCTCGCTATATGAATAGGAGCAGTATTAACGTAGAACATAGAACACTACAGCACAAACTGGCCCTTTGGCCCACAAGTTGTGCCAGTCATACCCATACCTACTAGGCCATAGAACTATCTGTAACTCCCAATCCCAGTTAATCCCATGTATTCATCCAGAAGTCTTTTAAAAGATCCCAGCGAGTTTGCCTCCACCACCACGGACGGCAACCGATTCCATTCACTCACCACTCTCTGAGTGAAAAACTTACCCCTAACATCTCTTCTGTACTTGCTGCCCAGCACCTTAAACTTGTATCCTCTCGTAGCGACCATTTCAGCACTGGAAATAGCCTCCGAGAATCCACTCTATCTATTCCTCACAACATTTTATAAACCTCTATCAGGTCGCCTCTCAACCTTCGTCTCTCCAGGGAGAAGACACTTAGCTCCCTCAACCTATCTTCATAGGGCATGCCTTCCAATCCAGGCAACATCCTTGTAAATCTCCTCTGCACCGTCTCATTAGCTTCCATACCCTTCCTGTACTGAGGCGACCAGAACTGCATACGGAACTCCAAGTGGAACCTGACAAGGGTCTTATAAAGTTGCAGCAAGTCCCACAGACTTGAAGATGATTTATTAAGACCTATTGCTTTCACTTCCAGAACACTGGAGGTCTACTCTCATAAAGGAAGGCTTGGCTATTATTAATGGGATGAACAAGTTTCTTCAGTATATTTATGGATAAATTACCAACTGTAAATTATTTTTAGGATTGTTCAGAGAGTACAAAGCCGTTCCCCCATCGTTTCAGTGAGAGTCCAAAATTGGGCCTTGCTGCTGTTGGCATATGACTAAATGCTCCACATAGGCAGTGTGCATGCTTTAAGCTGCCTTTCTTTGCCATTAAGTATTCCAATGCCACAAGTGCCTCAAGAAATTGTGTTCACTCTTAACTTTCTGGACCCAAAAGGACCCCATTTTGTCTTGAGTCAAATGACTGGTCTTTCTTGGTTGGCAACAAGACAAGTCCAAAAAATTTTAACCTTTTCAAATCAGAAAGGATGAACTAAGTTGGGAAGATGCAATACTGTTGTGCTGAGTCAGGGTAGTCATTTTTGCTCCTGCTTGGCCAAAACTATTACAAGAATTGCACTGTGCACATCCCTGTATATTGAAAATTAAAATGTTAGCTGGAGTTATGTGTGGCTGCCTTGAAGACTTTATTAGACACTGCAACCAATGCCAAGTACTGCAAAGTTTACTGCCCTCGACTCTTCTGTACCCATGGGAATGGCCGGTTTGACCGTGGATGTGACTTGATGTTGGTTTTGTAGGTCTTTTCTTAGGCAGCATGTTTCTCTTCATTCAAAATGGATGGGCATTCAGAGGTGAAAACAGCCACAATTGATAAACTTTGGGAGACATTCACCACACATTGGATGCCTGAATGCTGGTCTCTGACAATGGGACTGCGTTAACAAGCAAATAATTTCAACACTTCCTGCAATGGGATTCTGCATGTTAGAACAATTCCCCACCACCCAGCCTCAAATGGGTTAGCTGGAAAAGGCATCCAGACATTTAGATCTGCCGTAAAAAAAATCAGTCCTCCTCGCCCATTTTTTACTAATGTATGGAACAGCCACTATGGAGTTATCCTTTTGAATTGCTCATGGGAAGATGTCTTCGGACAAGACGTGATCTAAATTTCCAAATTTGATGGGGAGGCTGGAGAATGTACAGTAGATATCATGACTCCATCAAGGTTGAGAGGACTTTTCAGGTAAAACATTTGGTATGTCAGAAAATCTGGTCTAAATTGAGTCCCTGGGATGAGTGTGACCAAGGCAGGCCCACTGTCATATGTGGTTGATATAAGGGAGAAGAGAATGACGAAGCATGTGGACTATTTGAGGAGAAGCGAAGCATGCACAGTACAAAGTGAGCACTCTGTCCTTGCTACACCTCAGTAGCAAGTGTGGTTGCAGCGATTGAAGTGGAACTGAATCCAGTAACCCTGAGGAGGGGCCGAGTAATATTCTGTTGGGAATTGGTGAGATTATCAGCATGAGTGCTCTTGTTCAAACTGGAAGCCTTCCTGCTCTCGTTTCAGATGAAACAGCACCAACTGATGAACTACCTGTTAAAGAATTATGGTGCTCTCAACAAATTAGAAAATCTTCAGATACACTTACTTGTTGAAAGACTGTGTTACATCCCCTCGCTTCTTTTACTGTGTAATATTGTAAGTTGTTTTGTTGTTATTGTAAAACATTGTTTAAAGTTTATTTATTAGTGTCATGAGTAGGCTGACATCAACACTACAATGAAGTTACTGTGAAAATCCCTTAGTCTCCATACTCGGGCACCTGCTTGGGGTACACTGAGGGAGAATTTAGCATGGCCAGTGCATCTAATTTAACATGTCTTTTGTGGAAACCCATGCAGATATGGGGAAAATGTGCAGACTTTGCACAGTGACCCAAGTGGGAATTGAACCCTAGTCATTGGCGCTGTGAGGCAACAGTGCTAACCACTGTGCCACCATGCAGGGGAAGGGATTTGATTTGATTTATTATTATTACGCGTATTAGTAGAAGTGAAAAGTATGACTTCCCCACCGATATAATGAAGTACATGTGAATTATTGCTGCATCTGGTTGCTGATGCTGAAACTCCTCCTTCTTCTGCCTCATGCCACCATTTTCAATTGGAGTGAAGGTTTGAATGTTGACAGCAGCTGCCCCAGTTCTTATTTTCTGCTTTTTCTTGCTCACGAATATGTCTAGCAAGAGAAGTGGGAATGATTTTAGTTTGTGGCCCCTGAAAGGGTTATGTGGATGTGTGAGGCAGTTTCAGATAGTCTGCATATTGAAAGGGAGAAGTAGCAAGTTTGAGGAAGAGGGGGAGGTGGTTGTGTAAAAGGAGGTGGCTCCTGTGTGAAGTGAGAAAGCAGTTAGTGGAAGAGTGAAATGCTTTGCAATAGTGACCGGTTAACAGCAGTTCTGAGTACAGCAGCAGGTGTTAAGTATGTGATTGTAAATAGAAAAAAAGATGTTACATGTGTCAGTGCGTTTGGAGGAGGGGAGAATTGGAAGTTCTGGGACGGTATGTGGGATTTAAAGGCTTCATTTAGAGAAAACGACAGCTGAAGAAAGCAGTCTCATCTTTTCCCTCTGGGTTTGATCTTTGAGTGAAAGATGGCACAGTTCAGGAGCTTGGAATTATGCTGCGGAAATTCACATAGCCGCCTCCTTCCAGGCTGATTGGCTGAGTGGTCAGGTTGCTTGACATTGAAAGATTTGTGGAGATCTTTCCTAACTTTGTCATGCTACACAAAAACCCCCAAAGAATGTATGATAATTGTTATTCTTTTGAAAAAAATCTTTGAAAATTACAGCAAAGAAATAGTAGCAATTATAAAAATAAATAATGTGCCTATATGTAACTAATTATTTATTAATTAGTCAGAAGTAGGCTTACATAAACACCAATTTAGTTACTGAGAAAATCCCCTAGTTACCACACACCAGTGCCTGTTCGGGTTCACTGAGGGAGAATTTAGCTGGGCCAATGCACATAACCAGCATGTCTTCCGGACTGTGGGAGAAACCGTAGCACCCAGAGGAAACCCATGCAGACATGAGGAGAATATGCAGACTCTGCACAGACAGTGACCTAAGCCAAGTTTGAAGCCGGGTCCTTGGTGCTGTGCAGTGCCTCTTCTGGTCACTGCACAAAATGGACCTGGAGAGCTGTCGGCCAATCAGATTACTCTTCCTCGGGAGGAACTCAAGAATCCCCACTGAATTGAGGAACAAAAGTCTCACCTTCGGCCACTTGATGATTATTAGAGTGTAATTAGCATCAAGACTGCTAGATCTGTGGAGATGTTTTCCTGAAAATTTAGGCCTGTGTTTCTGAAGTCATGATGTGGAGATGCCGGCGTTGGATGGGATAGGCACAGAAAGTAGTCTCACAACACCCGATTAAAACAAAGGGTTATGTGGATGTTTATTTGGTTTATTTGGTAGCACCAAATTTGGTAAGTCACCTGATGAAGGGGCAGCACTCTGAAAGTTTGTGCTACCAAATAAACCTGTTGGACTTTAACATAGTGTTGTGAGACTATTTACTATGCTTCTGAAGTGGGATTTGAATCCACAACTAGATGACTAAGAGACCTGAGTACTACCAGTTAACCAAGACTGACACCTTTTAAAAGATGCAAGATCACTTTAAATTTAAATCTTAGTTGCCTTATGGTGTGTCCACCTATACAGCCATTTGTGCTGAAAACAAGAAGACATTCCTGCATTAAAATTCAAACTAAAACTTGCTGTTTAAAATCGTTTGTCTGTCTTACCACAAGATCAGGCAGATATTCTAATATCTCCATCCACAACTGTCTGCTGAATATGAAAATTGACTCTATTACATATTAAATAAACCATTTCTGTCTTCAAAACTTTGTCCATCTGGCAAAAAGGTAATATTTTTGAACAAATCAAACCACTATTTCATAATGACATTTTTTGCAAAAAGAATACTATTTGCTTTCCATATTATGAAGTGTTGTGAATCTTTGAACAGTGTACTTTCTGTCTGACAGTGGAGGAAAAATTAAAATGGCAGATAGAAAGTTTCTTTAGAACAGAAGAAAATGAAGGCTAAATTTTGCATATAGAATTTCTAAGTTAAGATTAATTGGATTCTTTGCCAAATAATTTTATGTTATACTGTTGTTAATAGCAGTTTTTAGTGATGCTGCTGTCTGTGTTCCTTTCTCTCACCATCTGTCTGTGAATGCTAATTTCTCACCTCAATAATTTAAAAATGCACCGTTAGTTTGGGTAATTTTTTTCTTTCAAAACTTAGTATGGAATGAATGTTTTACTTTTTTCCAAACTTGATGCAGGTCTCTGTATGAGATTTGAAAGGATTAATTTTATGGATTTGCACATTTGTTGCTAGAGTTGTCAACTCTTCAGATTTGTCCTGGAGTCTATAAGGATTGTAGAGTAATTGTTATAGGACACTGCTGGCTGCCACAGTCAAGGGAAAGCATCATAATGAGAAATATTAGGCTGAGTTTTACTTTTTTTCAAGGGATCTGGAAAAAGCAATGTAGCATCTATTGGCTGCTGGCTTTTCCCACCCAATTTTAAACACTTTGGGGGAAAAAATGATCCAGGAAATGTTCCAAGATGTCACACTAAGGGGGTTTGCTCCAATAGATCTGTCCCACCAGTAACCATGATGTTCCAGAGTCAGGGCAGTGGGGCATCTCTTTTAAAGAGTATCCTGATATATAAAAATAAAAATAGAAGAAGAATGGACTTCACAAAAGTAGAAAATCTCCCCCCTACTACCATGAAATCATCCCTTGCCCCACCAACACAAAATATCTCCCCCAACAAAACGTAGCCTGATGAGTATTTATAAAGATACCAGCAAAGCCTGATGGTTAAAAAAAGGTTAAATCTGTATCAGCAAAGAAGAGGATGTGGAGTGAAAACAGGCACGGCTGAGTAGACAATGGTTATTGCTATGCATTGAGAGACAGTGATTGAACACAGACCCTTATGTATTGTGATCTTGAGGGAAATATGATATCCTGACAGGAACAAGACTCTCTAAGCATTTGTGACCAAAAAGACAATGACTGATTAGTGTCTATCCTGTGTGTATGTTATTGAAAGCACATGAGTGCCAGCAGGATCTCTGTAAAAAGGAAAACAAAAGAATTTTTGGGGCAGTAACCTAGGACCAACCGCCACAGAAGTAATAAGGCCCTAACTCCGGGATGTGGAGATATCAGAATTAGCCCATTAGAAGGAAGTCAAGTTCCTTGCCTCACTATGGGTAGTATCAAAGTCCATGTCATGAGTTTGAATATTTTTGTGAAGCTTTTGATATCTTTTGGATACTTTGTGTAATGAAGTGGGTCAGAGGTTAGATACTTTGTGTCTAGTGAAGAAAGGCAGAGGTTGAGTACTTCATTTACAACAAAATTTAACAATGGAGTTTTAATATTTTTGTGGTAACTTGCTAAGGTACGATAAATGAGATTGTTTTTGATAATTAGAGATTCTGAGTGTCATTGTTTCTATTATCAATTGCCAAATATGCCAAAGGCAAAATACATGGATATAGACCCTCGCTCCCCAGCACTGTCTCTTGCTAGGATACTGCCCAGGCATGACCCTTTCCCTCTGGGGGCTGTAGTTATTTGTTTGCCCCAGCAAATTTGGTTTGCCAGTTTCCTATTTTTAAAAATCTGTTGTAATCCCTGTTGACAATTTGTTACGTCACGGGGATGAACTTTCTTGTGCGGTGGTATGCTATACTGGAAGGTGCTGCGAATTAGATTTAAATGGTGGGAAGCCTGTCACATTACTAGCTGCTTTTATTACGAATTTGAGCACATGATCTGTCCCCAGTCTCACAGAAGAAAGTTTACTTGGTTAGCATTGCATAGTTTCAGTTAAGACTGACAAGGATATAAGACTTGATAAGGGGGAATGAATATAAACAAAAAGTGAGTTTAAAGTTTCAGGTTAAAAATGGCATTTATAATAATCATTGATTCCTACATGGTGGGAGAGAGTTGGTGTAGGGGAGTGGCTATTTCAATTGTTTGCTGTATTTTTGGTAGATAATTAACAGAAACTCCAAAGGTACAGCATGAATACTGATTCCCCATTGGGTTACAGTAGATCACAGAATTGTTATGGTGCAGAAGGAGGCCATTCAGTCCATCATGTAAGCACAACTCTCCAAAAGTGTTTTGACTTTGTAGCCATTGCCTTGCCTTTTCCCTGTAGCCCTGCTCATTTTCTTATTTAAATAGTTGGCTAATGTCCTCCTCAATGTCTTGAGTCAACTTGTTTCTTTTGAGATTAGGAAAACTTTTGCAGAAATTCTACCTTGTAGAATGTCATAACAGAGGAGGAGGCCATTTAAAAGACCTAACCATTTAATGAAATTCCAACAAATCTTTGCCAGGGATTTTAAAATGTTTTTCAATGACCTAACTATTTCCCTTTGAAACTTGACAGGTGAAGTTTGACTTTGATGGTAGCGCAGGGCTTGCAGTAGAATTGGCTGCTAAGTTTATGAACTGCTTGAATTTCTTTTCCATTGACAATTGATAAAATCAATCTGGTTTTAAAAAATAAATCATTTGACAGTTTTATTAGAGGAATTTTTGGGTACATAATTAGTTTTGGAGATAAAGGAAAGCCAGTAATGTGGTATACTTGGATTTCCAAAAGGCATTCAGTAAGGTGCCCTACAGAAGGGTAATACACAAGAACCTTATGACATTGAGAGTAATTAGAATAGATAGAGGATTGGTTATCTGATGGGCAACAAAGAGTGAGAATAAACAGTTTCAAGTTGGCCGATTGTCTGAAAGTGCTAGGATCTCAACTTTTTACACTTTATGTTAATAATTTAGAAAACATGACAGATAGTAATGTATTCTAGTTTGCTAATGATGCAGAGTTAAGTTGGAATGTAAGTTGTGAGGAGAACACAAAGAGGCTGCAAAGAAATTAAGACAGATGAAGTGCATGAATGGATAACAAGGTGGCAGATGGAATGCAGAAGTATGTGTTTCATCATGTGTTTGGGGTCTAGATGGGATTAATGTTTGTCTATTTTCTTGAAGTAACCAAAATTGTAGTTTGTCAAAACCATTATTTATTTACACTCTATGGACATCTTAGGATTTCTCTCTCCTCCAGACCTCTGTTCCTTGATCATGTGACATATCAGAATTATATCAGAATCAGATCATAAGAATAGAAAAGCAGAACATGAAGTTTGTGAACATTGGTTGTACTTCTACAAAAGCAAAGGAAGTTAGTGCATGGGCACTGCATTAAGAATATTGGATATTGAGCTCTGTTGCAAAAGGATTGAGGTACAAGAATGAAATGTAGATATAAATGTGATCGGCGCAACTCGTGGGCCGAAGGGTGTGTTTGTGCTGTATTGTTCTATGTTCTATGTTCTATGTCTTGCTACAAGTGATCTTTGGTGAGACCATACCTGGATTTTCATTGTTCAGGAAAAGGCCCTTGCTTTGCAGATAGGTTCACTTGATTGGTTCCTGGGATGACAGGGTTGAAATATAATGAGAGGCTGAGTAAATTAGACCTATTATTGCCTGCAATTTAATAAAATGAGAGGTGACTTAGTTGAAACATATAAGATTCTAAAGGGGTTTGACAAGTACAGAAGCTGTTTCTTTGCATGGGGAACCTAAGAGAGTGGCACAGTCTCAGTAATAGGGATCAATTAGGATTCAAATAAGGAAAAATTCTTTACTTCTACGATATGAATTATGGAGTTTCCTACCCCAGATGGTTGCAGATGCTCTATTACTGAATATACTTAATGCTGAGATAGACAGATTTTCAGTTTCTCAGGGAATTCTCAGGTTTAACAAAATGGAGTTGATTGTATTGAATGGTGAAGTCAGCACAAAGGGCTCAAGGTGTACTCCTGCTTCTGTTTCTTGGGCTTTATGCCCTTATATTCTTATTACTTAGAAAAGTAATTGAATCATTTTGCGAAGCAATAATTAAGCTGTCCCTCTCATTATTGTTTTGGAAACTCCTTTAATCTCTAACAATTTGTAAAAGGGGTAGTTTTTCAAGAACAGATCTTTTAAGAACAGAGCAGACATCAAGCAAGTTCATTGTGTTTTGGAAAGTGAAATAGTGGTTGAGCAGCCAAACAGAAAACTAAGTTTAAGTTTATTTATTAATGTCACAAGTGGACTTACATTAACACTGCAATGAAGTTACTGAGAAAATCCCCTAGTCGCCACATTTCAATGCCTGTTTACATTCACTGAGGGAGAATTTAGCATAGCCAGTGCACCTAACCGGCAAGCCTTTTGGACTTTGGGAGGAAACCAGAGCCAGAGCACCTGGAGGCAACTCATGCAGATATGGAGAGAATGTGCAAACTTCACACTGACAGTGACCAAAGCTGGGAATTGAACCCAGGTCTCTGGCACTGTGAGACTGCAGTGCTAACCACTGTATCACTGCCCATATTGTTTGGCTGCTCAACCACTATTCCACTTTCCAGAACACAATTAACTTGCTTGATGTCTGCTCTGTTCTTAAAAGACTATCGATCTATTCTTGAAAAACTGCCCCTTTTACAAATTGATAGAGATTAAAGGAGTTTCCAAAGCAATAGTGAGAGGGGCAGCTTAATTAATGCCTCACTAAACAATTCAATCACTTTTCTAAGTCAATAAGAATATAAGGGCATAAAGCCCAAGAAACAGAAGCAGAAGTAAACCTTGAACCCCTTGTGCTGACTTCACCATTCAATACAATCAGCTCCATTTTTCCTTGCAGGACATGATGCAATGAGATTGTTATGTTAAAAACAAAATACTGTGGATGTTGAAATCTGAGGCAAAAACAGAAAATGTTGGTAAATCTTGGCAGATCTCACAACATCTTTGGAGAGAGAGCAGAGCTAATGTTTCAAGTTTGAATCAATCTTCATCAGACTTCAAAAAAACTGGAAATATGATTAGATTTATTCTGTCGTTGGAGCCGTGGGGGAGTGATTGGGGATGGGGTGTCGCAGTGAAGCAATAAGGACTGGATAGAGGGCCAGCAATGGTGGAGGTTAGGGAAAAATTGTCAAAGATGGTGATGATCATGGTTAAGCAGGGTACTGATAGCACATAGATCAGAATTTGTTACTGGTAGAACAAAGTTAAACACGATGTCAAAAGACAACCTGGAAAAGGAAACAAACAGATTGCTGTGGTGGGGTGGTGGGGGGAGGGGGAGAGGAGATGGTGATAAAGGATAAGAGGATGGAAGCGGCATAAAATAAAGGGATGGAAAAATGAATCAATGGAAGAAATCAAAATAAATGGATAGAAATAAAAATGGTGTGAAGATGGAAGAGAGAGTTCATAGTCTGAAGTTGTTGAACTCAACGTTAGGTCTGGAAAGCTGTTAAGTGTCCAATGGAAGATGAGGTGCTGTTCCTCCAGATTGTGTTGGGCTTCACTGGATCATTGCAACAGGCCAGAGATGGACATGTGGACATGAGAACAGGATGGTGTGTTAAAATGCCAAATGACAGGGACGCCTATGTCATACTTACATATGGGCCAAAGACGTTCTTCAAAATGATCATCCAGTCTGTGTTTAGTCTCTACATTGTAGAGTAGATCACATCAGGAGCAGTGAATGCAATTGACCAAATAAAAGGAAGTGCATGTGAAGTGCTGCTCTATCTGTAAAGAGCAATTAGATGGTGAGCAGGGGAAGAGGTAAAGGAGAAGCTGTTGCACTTTCTGTATTGCATGGGAAGGTGATGTGGGAAGAGGGTGAGGTGTTGGGTGTGATGGAGGAGTGGACCACAGTGTTCTGGGGAAATGGTCTCTGTGGAATATTAACAGGGAAAGTGAGGGGAAGATGTATTTGGTGTTGGCATCATGCTGGAGGATGATCCTTTAAATGTGGAGATTGGGCAGGTGAAAAATGAGGGCAAGGGGGACCTTATCCTGGCTCTGGAAGGGAGAAAAACAATGAAAGTAGAGGCATGGATGATGGATTGAATGCAATTGAGAGCCCTGTCAACTGCAGTGGGTGGGAAACTACAATTAATGAAGAAGGCAGATATGTCAATAGCACCATTTTGGAAAGTGGCTTCATTGGAACAGACCCAAAGGAACTGGAGCGTGTAAGACACTCTTACATTCTGATGCAGATGGAGGATGAGAAAGTAGGGTCCCGAGCCTGTGTCTTCTGTTTGAACAGAGGGGAGTATGATAACAGAGAGAGAGTGGAACTGGCGAATGTAGATTGGGGGCACAGATTGTTTGGTAGGACAGCTGAGGAACAGTGGAGGATTTTTAAGATCTTTTTTGGTACTCAGCAGAAATATATTCTGATGGTAAAGAAGGACTGTAAGAGAAGGGATAACCAGCTGTGGTTATTGAAGGAAATAAAGAAGAGTACTAAATTAAAAGTTGGTGCGTTCAGAGTGGCTAAAAATAGTGGGCGATTAGAAGATTGGAAAGATTTAAAAAACAATAAAGAATGACTAAGAAGGTGATAAAAGAAGGAAAATTAGAGCATGAAGCTAAACTAGCTCTAAATATAAAAAATGACAATAAAAGTTTTTACAAATATATAAAGAAGAGACTGGCCAGAGTGAATGTTGGACCCTTGGAGGACGAGAGAGGTGATTTAGTGGTGGGCGATGAGAAAATGGCTGAGGCTTTAAATAAGTTTTTTGTATCAGTCTTCACAGAGGAGGACACAAATAGTTTGCCAGATATTAAAGATAGAAGGATGGCAGGAGATGAGGTCCTTAATGTGATTACTGTCACTAGAGAGGTAGTACTGAAGATAGACAAGTCCCCAGGACCGGATGGAATGCATCCCAGTGTTCTGAAAGAAATGGCAGAAGTGATAGTGGATACCTTAGTAATTATTTATCAAAATTCGCTGGACTCCGGGGAAGTGCTGGAAGATTAGAAAATGGCTAATGTTACACTGCTGTTTTAAAAAGATAGCAGACAAAAGGCAGAGAATTATAGGCCGGTTAGTTTAGCACCTGTAGTTGGAAAAATGCTAGAATCCGTCATCAAAGAAGAAATAGCGTGGCACCTAGAAAAGAATGGTTTGATCAAGCAGATGCAGCACGAATTCGTTAAGGGGAAGTCATGTTTAGCAAATTTATTGGATTTCTATTAGGATGTGACTAGTGCGGTAGACAGAGGGGAACCGGTCGATGTGATGTTTTTAGATTTCCAAAACGCGTTTGATAAGGTGCCTCACAAAAGGTTGCTGCAGAAGATTAGGTGCACGGAGTTGGGGGTAAGGTGTTAGCGTGGTTAGAGGATTGGTTGACTAATAGGAAGCAGAGAGTTGGAATCAATGGGTGTATTCTGGTTGACAGTTAGTGACTAGTGGAGTGCCACAGGGATTGGTGCTGGGGCCTCAACTGTTTACTATTTACATAGATGATCTGGAGGAGGGGGCTGAGTGTAGGATAATGAAATTTGCTGATGACACGAAGGTGAGTGGAAAAGCAAATTGCGTGGAAGGTGTAGAAAGTCTGCAGAGAGATCTGGATAGGCTGAGTGAATGGGCAAGGACCTGGCAGATGGAGTACAATGTTAGCAAGTGTGAAGTTATCCACTTTGGTAGAAATAATAATAGGAGGGATTATTATTTAAAAGACAAAAAGCTGCAGCATGCTACAGTGCAGAGGGACCTGGGGCTCCTTGTGCACAAATTGCAAAAACCCAATCTGCAGGTACAGCAGGTAATCATTTTGGAATGTTTATAGCGAGGGGGATAGAATATAAAAGCAGGGAGGTCTTGCTGCAACTGTACAGGATAGTGGTGAGCCGCAGCTGGAGTACTGTGTATAGTTTTGGAGACCGCATTTGCGGAAGGATATATTGGCCTTGGAGGGAGTACAGAGTAGGTTCACCAGGCTGACACCGGAGATGAGGGGGTTAGCCCATGAAGAGAGATTGAATAAGCTGGGTCTATACTCGTTCGAGTTTAGAAGGCTGAGGAGGAATCTTATAGAGACATATAAGGTAATGAAGGGGATGGATAGGGTAGGAATAGAGAGGTTCTTCCCATTTAGAAAGGATAGCAGGACTAGAGGGCACAGCCTCAAAATAAGGAGGGGCAGTTTAGATCAGAGTTGAAGAGGAACTTCTTCACGCAAAGGGTGGTGAATCTCTGGAATTCTCATACCCATTGAAGTAATGGAGGCTACCTGGCTGATATATTTAAGTCATGGATAGATAGTTTTCTGATAGAAAAGGAAATTAAGGGTTTTTGGGAGAAAGCAGGAAAGAGGAACTGATCCACTTCAGATCAGCCGTGATCTTATTGAATGGTGGGGCAGACTCCAAGGGCTAGATCGCCTCCTCTGCTCCTAGAACATAGAACATAGAACATAGAACAATACCGCACAGAACAGGCCCTTCGGCCTTCGATGTTGTGCCGACCAAAATAAAAAGCAATGCCCCTCCTAACTAAACCATTCCCTTCTCATCCATATACTTATCAACTAAGATCTATTTCTTAAAAATCCTATTTCTTATATTCTTAAGACACTGTAGTCAAGGTAGCTGTGGAAGTTGGTGGGCTTGTATTAGGGTAGGAAGAAAGAAGTTCTGAAGGGCAGGAACGGGCAGACATGATATCCCTACAAGGAGTGTCCTTTTTGTGGATTTTAGGAAGGATGTGGAAATAGGCTGCCTTAGTTTGGGAGACGACAAGGTTGGATGTTGTGGAGGGATGCTCCCTACAAATAGTGAGGTTAGTGACTGTCCTGGAAATTCTTGCTTGATGTGCAGTGATGGGGTCACATTCCAGGGGAGGTAGAAGGAAGCATCTGAGAGTTGGCTCCTGGTGACAGACTGCCGACTAGTATCCATTACAAGGTAGAAGTCAGTACGCAAGACAACAATAGCCTCACCTTTGTCGGCATGTTTGACAACATAGTCAAGGTTGGACCTGAGAGAGTGAAATGTTGCAAGTTCAGAAGAAAACTGGTTAGAGTGGATGAGAAGACAGAGAAACTGAGATGGTAATTGTTATAGCAAAGGTTCTCAATGAAGAGATCATGAGAAGGTATGAGGCCGAAGGGAGATCTCCAGATGGAGGGAGAAAGCTGGAGGCAGGTGAAAGGGGAGCAGGGGGAGGATGCCTGCCCAAAGAAGTGAGCACGGAGATAAAGGTGGTAGAAGAAGAGTTCAGCATCATACTGAAACCAAAATTCATTATTTAGATCATTGTATGTATGTAAAATGTTCCAATTAAACTAAGAAACTCTGATCATAGCTATTGGTCGTTATATTTGATTTTTGTTATGGAATAAGCTCAAATGTTGCAGAAGTGTAGAGACTCCAGGCTTTATCCAAAATACTGTCAGAGTTCTGAATTCTGGCATCCTGGCTCCATATCCAGTACAAAACTTTGTTGCTGGGGGTGGCAGGGAATAGCACTGGAATGGATTTCACATATACATGTTCCGCAGAACCCAGCAGGGCAGTTAAAGTGCAACTGACAGCAATCAGAAGCGATTTTCACCAGTGCTGTTGCCAGATCCTGATTTGTAACTCATGACTTTGTGCAAAATGGTCTGTAATATTTCTGAAGAACATAAAAAAATTTAATACGGTGTCGCAGAAAGGTCATCTTTACAAAGACAAATGTGTAGCTGACACTGAAGAGAAATGGAGGATGAGGCCTGTAGCTTTGAAAGGGGATATCTTTTTGGCTTCATGAACCGGGTATAAAACATAGAAACTAGAAATAGGAGTAGGCCATTCAGCCCTTCGAGCCTGCTTCACATTCATTTAATCGAATTCAATATCCTGAATTCCCTTCTTCCCATATTTGTTGATACCTTTAGCCCCTTGAAATTAGACAATGCTTTGACTTCAACTACATTCTGTGGTAGTGAATTCCACAAATTCACCACCCTCTGGGTGAATAAGTTTCTCCTCACCTCAATTTACCCCTTATCCTCAAAACTATGACCCTTGGTTCTGTATTCTCCCACTATCAGGAACATTCTTTCTGAATCTACCCTGTCTAATCCTGTTAGAATTTAAAAAGTTTCTATGAGATGCCCTCATACTCTTCGAAACCTCAGTGAATATAATCCTAACTGGCTTAGTCTCTTCTCATATGACAGACCTGCCATCCCAGGAATCAGCTTGGTAAATCTTTGCAATACTCCCTCTACAGCAAGGACATCCTTTCTCAGATAAGGATACCAAAACTGCACACAATACTCCAGGTGTGGCCTCACCAACGCTCTATATAATTGCAGCAAAATATCCCTATACCTATGCAAAAAAATGTGTTGCTAAGAAAACCAACATATGACTTGCCTTGTTTACTGCCTGCAATACCTGTGCACTTACTTTCAGTGACTGATGCTCAAGGACTCATTGAATATCTACCTCTTTCAATTCATACCCATTGAAGTAATAATCTGTCTTCCTATTATTGCTACCAAAATAGATAACCTCACATTTATCCATGTTTTACTGCATCTGCTATGCAGATACCCACACATTCAGCCTGTCTAAATCATTGGATTGAAGCTGAAACATCTCTGCATCCTCCTCACAGCACACCCTCCCACCCAATTTTGTATCATCTGCAAATCTGGAGATAATACATTCAGTACCCTCTTCCGAATCATTAATACATAATGTGAACAGTTGGGGTCCTAGCACAGACCCCTGTGAAACCTCACTAGTCACTTACTGTCAATCAGAAAAATATCCATTTATGCCAATTCTTTGCTTCCTGTCTGCTGACCAGCTTTTTATCCATCTCAAGACATTACCTGCAATCCCATTTGTTTAACTTTACATAGTATTCTGTTACGTGGGACCTTGTCAAAAGTCTTCTGAAAGTCTAAATAAACCACATCAACTGGTTCTCCTACTAGTTACATTCTCAAAAAATTCCAATAGCTTTGTCAAGCATGATTTCCCTTTTATAAATCCATACTGACTTTGTATGATTATACCACTGACTTTCAAATGCCGAATTATGAAATCAGTCACAATAAACTCTAGCAACTTCCCCAATACCTACATTAGGCTCACTGGTCTATAGTTCCCTGTTTTCTCTTTACCTCCCTTTTTGAATAGTGGGTTTACATTACCTACCCTCCAATCTGTAGGAATAATTCCGGATTCCAAATGTGCAGATGTGAGAATGGATAGGCTCAGTAAGGGGGAAAGTGCTCAGAATGCCAAACAAGTTGCTGAAATGGGCATGGCACATTTTGGCTATAGAGGCACATGAGTGGGTGGAACATGTAGCCAGAGGCAAGGGAGCAGGCAATGCAGCATGTATCATGCAGGAGGAGGAGAACCAAAAGGTATTCTCCAAAGGTCAGGATATATCATCCTCAGTGATCATATCTGGTCATGACAGAAATTCAGTGTAGAAAAAGGCTTGGGGTATTTTAATAAATTATTGCAGGAGGATATGCCATGGTGCAGCAAGATCTCGCATCACAGTTTGTAAGAAACATATACCCTGCCACTTGCAGTCAAGGCTCTGTAAATATGTGTTTTTAGTGTTGGAGAGGATACAAATGCAGAAATTCAGCTCAGCGTCTAATGGGAAATTATATTTAGTTAGTCTTCAAAAATGCATAATCCATACCGATTATAAGGAACGGAAGCAAAAATGTATACTATTTGCATTGTGTTGCACAATGACAATAGTTTTATTTTTCAAGGTATTCAGACTGGAGTCTCATTGCTGAGATTTATGTTTATTTCAGTGTGAACTTTGTTAAACGTTTTATTATGTAAAATGCCTGGCAAATAGAATTTATTATGTTGTGTCCAATCTTATTCCAAGTATTGATTTACATAATACAAATTTTTAAATGGACTTGAAGTGCATTCTATCCTTCAATCTATCACCACTTTCCCTTGACAATTTTAAAAAAATACTGCCATTGAAAAGCAATCTAGAATAATATCTGATTCAAAGTTGGTTTGAAGCTTTATCGCTACATTTTAATATTTTGATTAGGATGCAAAACTTATGGATGTGGGTCCGGAATCGCTGTGGCTCCATGATCTATGAATTGAAACAAGATAGGCCTGAGTGATGAGTAAATTATAAGATGATGGTTGTCTTGTGAGGAAAAGATGAACTGGTCAGGCTTGTATTCATATCAAAACATATAAAATTCTAAGGGGACTTGACAGGGTGGATGCTGGGAGAATGTTTCCCTTGTGGGGAGTTTAGGACCAGAGGACACAGCTTTAATATAAGGGGTCTCACATTTAAGACACCGGAGGAGTGTTTTTCTATCAGAGGACCTTAGACTTTGGAATTCTCTTCCCTAGAGAGGAGTGAAGATTTGAGTTATTGAATATATCCAAGGTTAAGTTAGATAGATTTTTGATCACAAGCAGTCAATGATTGTGGGGATGAGGAAAGCAGAGATAAGACCACAGTTCATTTTAGCAATGATCTTACTGAATGGTGTAGCAGGTCCAGGGGCTAATCCTGCTCCAATTTTTTATTGTCTTACTAAGGATGAAGAGGTATTTTAGAATTATGTTCTGATACATTTGTGGATAAGGGGGAAAATTTTTGAAACCTCCCTTCCATAAGGATTGGTCGATGGAGGTATTTTTAGTTGTAGCTTGCAGAAAATGTGCAAAATATCAATCATTCTCAGGCCTAGATTTTAATGCATTTCAACCTGTTCCTTGTAATTTTCATTTTCTAAGTATAACTGTCTGATTGATGTTCATTCCACAGTGCCCAGTACCAATTAAATAATTCTGCAAAGAAATGGATGTCTTGTGCAGTAACTGGAACCAGCATTATTGCATTCACAAGATACTTTTATATTAATCCCAGTTGAGTGTTTAACTTTTCTGGTAGTTCATCTGAGCTACAGATCTTAGTAATTTTAAACAGTTTTAAACTTACTTTGCAGCAATCTGCACAAGACCTACTCTTCAGGAGGTGACATCAGATATGCTGCCAATGTGTACCAGTATAAAAGGACCAAATGTCCCACTGAGATCGTAACAGTAGCACTGTCTATGAGAATGAGGTATTTTCATAAATGACCTGGATGAAGAAGTGGAGGGATGGGTTAGCAAGTTTGCCGACGATACAAAGATCAGTGGTGATGTGGATGGTCTGGAGGGATGTCAAAAGTTGCAGCGGGACATAGACAGGATGCAAGACTGGGCGGAGAAGTGGCAGATGGACTTCAATGAAGATAAATGTGTAGTGGTCCATTTTGGCAGGAATAATGGGATGAAGAAGTACAATATAAGGGGTAGGAGTCTTAGCTGTGTTGTAGAGCAGAAGAATCTCGGGGTCCGGGTCCATAGGACTCTTAAATCGGCCTCACAGGTGGAGGAAGTGGTCAAGAAGGCGTACGGTGTGCTGACCTTCATTAATCGAGGAATAGAATTTAAGAGGTAATGATGCAGCTCTATAAGACTCTTGTCAGACCCCAGTTGGAGTATTGTGTGCAGTTCTGGGCGCCTCATTATAGGAAGGATGTCGAGGCTATTGAGAGGGTTCAGTGGAGATTTACAAGGATGCTGCCTGGATTGGGAGGCAGGCCTTATGAAGATAGGTTGAGGGAGCTGGGACTCTTCTCACTGGAGAGACATAGGTTGAGAGGCGACCTGATAGAGATTTATAAAATGTTGAGAGGAATAGATAGGGTGGACTCTCAGAGACTATTTCCCCGAGCTGAAATGGTCACTACGAGAGGACACAGATTTAAGGTGCAGGGAAGCAAATACAAAGGAGATGTCAGGGGTAGGTTTTTCACTCAGAGGGTGGTGAGTGAATGGAACTGACTGCCGTCGGAGGTTGTTGAGGCAAACTCACTGGGGTCTTTTAAGAGACTTCTGGATGAGTATATGGAAAAGAATAGGATAGGGGGTTATAGATAGGTCTGTGGATTGGTAGATGTGATCGGCGCAACTCGTGGGCCGAAGGGCCTGTTTGTGCTGTATTGTTCTATGTTCTATGTTCTATTTCAAATAATAACCCTGTGAGCCAATTCACTGGCCTAGGATTAAAATCAACTCAAGTCTGCCTTATTTCCACTTGTAAGTTTAAAATGAATAAATGGAATATATCAAAAGATTTGTCAGCAAATGAGATCTTTCCTTTAAGATAACTCAATAGTGCCAGATTTATCTCTGCAGCCACTTTTGGCCTAACTATAAACAGGTGATGTCCTTGCTGCTGGAATAAACTCTGAGCTATATTTATCTCAATATATCAGGCATATGAAATTTTCTAGACTTTAATTTTGAGTGTAACATTTTTGCAGCCTGTGGGAGTTCAATACCTTGCATGTTAAAAGACTAAAGTTCATCAGACCACATAAGGAAATTTCAGTCGCTCTTCATCCTAAGAGGAAAGGACCAAGTATTTATGAAAAGAAAATGGCAGCTATCTTTATTCAGAAGTTTATCCGGGGCTGGCTTGAACGTAACAGATACAACAGAATTAAAATCAAGGTGAGTGTTCTATCTTCAGAGCAACCTTTAGTTCTACAGTTGTATTTACTAATTATTGATAAGTTGTATTTTTTTGCCATTGAATAATTCATTAATGCTGCATGTGAAAAAAAATTGTGCACTTACTTGGCACTCCAATGAGGAATAACAATTACAAGCAGAACTTCACATGAATACAATCAACCAAAGGAGGACATAATAGGAGTGATTAACTCCTGTGGTAGTTCTGACATACATGATATTGGCACATTGATCCATATAGCTAACAACTGATCCATGTGTTGTAACACACTAGCTCAACTTCAGTTTGTATTGTATAGGAGATCAGGCCAGTTTGAACCAATACGTTTGTAGGAACCCACTTTACATTAGTGATACAGCCACGCACCAAAACTTTGTTTCCTTGTTGAAACAAGTGTCTTTGAGAATTATCTGTCTTTTTAAGATTTGTGATTTAAGATTCTGCATTGTCATGTGTTGTGAAAGCCACCTTGGAGAACAATTACCCGAAGATCAGAGGGTGAATGCACATGTTTGCTGAAGTGTTTCCCAACAGGAAGAGAACACTCCTGCCTGGTGATTATCGAGTGGTGTTCATTCATCCGTTGTCATAGCATCTGCATGATCTCTCCAATATATCATGTCTCAGGACATCTTTTCCTACAGCATATCGGGTAGACAACATTGGCCGAATCACAAGAATATGTATCGTATACCTGGTGGATGGTGTTCTCATGCGAGATAATGACATCCGTGTCGATGATCTGTCATGTCTTGCAAAGGTTGCTGTGGCAGAGTTGTGTGGTGTTGTAGCCACTGTTTCCCCGAAGGTTGGGTAGTTTACTGTGGACAATGGTCTGTCTGAAGGCAAGAATGCGAGTGGGGGGATGGCCTTAGCGAGATGTTCGTCTTCATCGATGACACGTTGAAGACTCTGGAGAAGATGTCATAGCTTATCCACTTCTAGGGAAGTTCCAGAGTACTCTGTCCACCATATCCACGTTTGTCTTCTGAGGAGGTCGGTGCGGTTTTTCGCTGTGGCATGTCGGAACTGTCGATCGATGAGTCAAGCACATATTTTATTCTTATGAGGGTGTCTTTCAGTGTCTGTAGGTGTCTGTTGTGATCCTCCTCATCTGAGCAGATCCTGTGTATACGGAGGGTTTGTCTGTAGGGGATGGCTTCTTTAACGTGTTGAGGGTGGAAGCTGGAGAGTGGAGCCACACTATCTGTAACCCCCACGACTTGCCTGGCAGGCCTAACTATCCTGGCAGGAGATTATAACAACTCTTTAACCGTGTTAACCCACTCACATTGTCTGTTCCTTTTGAGACTTGATTACGTGTAAAAACTGGCATTTCAATCATTATCTTGTAAATTGAGTTTGTTTCTATATATGCCCTGTTTTGTGAACGCAACTCCTCACTCACCTGAAGAAGGACCGAATCTCCAAAAGTTTGTGCTACTAAATAAAACTGGTGTTGTGAGACTTCTTAGTGCACACTCACAGACTCAGCCTAATTCTGTAAGACATGGTCTCCTCTCTGCCAAGCTATTGAATTCCAGAACAAGTTGCATGTATATAAGTGCTAACCCTTGCTCATCCACAATGGCTAACTGTCTTGCAGCCAACATAATTTGAGTTGAAATCTACAGAGGTTATGCTAACATTATATAATATCCTGTTCAGATTGCAGCTGAAGGACCCCCTCATACTGTCCTGGTTATCACGACATAACAGCCATTTAGACTCAGAAAGCAGTCCAAAAGAAAGGAATAAAGCTGCTCTCCAGTGACAAAGGAACCGGGCAGTCAGCTTGAATGTTGAAAATTGATGCCTCAGAGAGAACTTCTCATGGTATATACGATGCTTAACCGGATACAGACATGAAACTTAGAATAGTACTTCCTGAAGAGGAAGGTTCCCATGAAGCAGCACAAATTCCCTGTGAGACAAAGGCTGTCAATCCCAATAGGATCTTATTGGAATGCAGCACCCAGCCACCTCAGGATTCCTGCTACTCAGGAGCACCTGAGAAAAGCAACTTTAAGACCATACACATCTTACATGTATATCAAGAGGAAGTGCAGTGATAGACACAAAACAGTGGGGGTTTCATTAAAATTATAGATGTGTTGTGCATGCAGATTTTGTTTTTGGCCATTTTTTCCATAAGGTCAAATTGAGCTGTGTGAGTAAATGCACAAATACAAGTTTCAGTAGACAATGGCACACTTCTGGCAGAAAAATATACACAGGATTGTTCATGCAGTTGCTAGATGTAGTAGAAAAGACAAGGTTCCCTATATCAAACTGACATGAATGTCTTGTTGGCAATAAATTATCCTATGTATTCTGTGCAAGCTGGTGCTTTGGCTTCTCTTGCTAGTCTCAGTAAAGTTTTACAACACCAATTTTAAATCCAACCAATTTATTTGATAGTAAATTCGCGAGCTTTCGACTCTATGGCCTTCATCAGGCAAATGCAGTGTTCTGGTCTGCAATAGCACTCATATCAACACAGACAGTCGCAGATTGCTGATTAGAATGCGAATCCTTACATCTAACCTGCTATTCAAGTGTTAAAGTGGCTAACAATGTGTGTGAAGGGAATCCTGAGCATTGGTTAGAGAATTGTGTATTTTCTCCAGACAGCACAGTAAGTGAGGTTTTTTGCTAACCCAGGCAAGTTACGGGGGTTACAGATAGTGTGTCATGAAGCCAAGATCCCTATTAAGACCGTCCTCATGTGTGCGGAACTTGGCTATCAGTCTCTGCTCAGCGACTCTGCGCTGTCGTGTGTCACGAAGGCCCCCTTGAAGAACATTTACCCACAGGTCGGAGGCCGAATGCCCATGACTGCTGAAGTGTTCGCCCACAGGAAGGGAACTGTTTTGCCTGGTGATTGTTGAGCGATGCTCATTCATCCGCTGTCGTAGTGTCTGCATGGTCTCCCCAATGTACCATGCTTCGGGACATCCTTTCTTGCAACGTATTAGGTAGACAACGTTGGCCGAGTTGCAAGAGTATGTACCGTGTACCTGGTGAATGGTGTCCTCACGTTTGATGATGTCGTCCATGTCTATGATCTGGCATGTCTTGCAGAGGTTGCTGTGGCAGGGTTGTGTGGTATTGTGGTCACTGTTCTCCTGAAGGTTGGGTAGTTTGCTGCGAACAATGATCTGTTTGAGGTTGTGTGGTTGTCTGAAAGCAAGAAGTGGGGGGGTGGGGATGGCCCTAGCGAGATGTTCATCGTCATCAATAATATGTTGAAGACTCCGGAGAAGATGTCGTAGCTTCTCCACTCCGGGAAAGTACTGGACAACAAAGGGTACTCTGTCCACCGTGTCCCGTGTTTGTCTTCTGAGGAGGTCACTGTGGTTTATCGTTGTGGCACGTCGGAACTGTCGATCGATGAGTCTTGCTAGTGCCATTGCTGCCCTATCCACCAAGATTCTTAAGACCAAAGGTGAATTATATTGCAGGAAATTCCGAACCATTTGGAGCAAATGTTCAACATGCTAAGGTCTTGGGTTATAACTTTGAACAAGAGCACACATCTGGATGGCTATGCATGTAATCATTGCTTAATTTGAACTTGGAAATCCTGCCATGTCTCATTGCATTGTCACCAGTTGTCCATGGGGAAAAATAGGATTTTGACAGCACCATTAATGTTGAATCTTTAAATTTTCAAGGTGCTTAGCAATTCTAGGTATCTAGGAGAAGTAGATGTGAAAATTAATCAGCATAAATGACAAAGAAATGAAAGCAAATGAGGTATAAGATGTTACTATATTATTATAGCTTTCTTTTGCTACAACTGCCCAAAAATGATAAATATTTCCTTCCAGTCATTGGAAATGAAAGCAGAATTGGAGGGAATGATAAACTAGATGATAATTTACCATCTAGATTTGTCCTTCCAATATCACCATTATGATTTGTTCTCTTATCTGCTTTTACGAACCTGACAACATTGACAGCAATCAATGGAAAATCTCAACTTAAAGATTTTCTGACTGGTGTTAACATAATTTGAAATATTGATTCAAATTTTCTGGCTATTCATGTCAACGGAATTCTTTGGTCCTGCCAGTAGCACATCCCCGCCTGTGAGCTTCCCAGCAGAGCAGGGTGTCTTCAATGGGAAATCCCATTAAATAGTGGCAGATCCAGAAAAACTAGCTGCCAATGAATGTGGAGTTCCACTAGAGTTAGACAAAAATCGTCGACGATCAACGAAAGACTTGAATAACGCACTCAGTGAGTGTTAAAATTGCGCCACGGGAATGTAGGGCTGAAGGGCCTGTTTCCTGTGCTGTGCTGTTCTTTGTTTTTTGTTCTTTGAATGGCATGCTGCCTTCCATTGCTAAGAGACACATTGCTTGGAGACTGGAGAATCACGCGCGTTATGTACAGAACTGAATACTTACTGAGCGTGATTACAATATCCAATTTAGCCAATTACTGGAGATGTATCCAAGTTCCAGATTATGTGGCAGTCATCATTACTCTGAAACTGATAGCAGCTTCTCATGTGCAATTAAAGATAGAAAGCTAGGAAATTTAAAAAGATAGACAGTCTACATCTGAACCAGAGTGAGACTAGCATCCTTGCAGGTTGGTTTGCTCATGCTGTTGGAAGGAGTTTAAGTTAATTTGGCAAGGGGAGGGGACAGAAACTGTTAGAAGAATAAGAGCACAGCGTAATACAACAAAACAATCAAGTCAAGGGGAAGTACAGCTCTATCAATGGCTAACACCTTAACTCCAGATGCAATGCCTCTTCCTCTTTTACTCTCTCCCCAACTTTCCTATAAATTCTATATCCTGGAATGTTGAGTTGCGAATCCTGACCCTCCCTCAACCACGTCCCTGTGATTGCTACTGTATCCAATTCCATGTGTTATTCCTCACCCTCAACTCATCTGTTTCAATGAGCAATGAAACCTTCGCCATTTAACTTGCTTGATGACATCAATACTTTTGGATGCTAAAGGTCTCCTCTGGATGAAATTAATGTTGAGGAAATTAAAATTCACATCACAGAGTTTGAGAGATCTTTATGGCACCTCGCTGCTCCCTACAAAATTTAAATAAATATGTGATTGATGGAGTACTTCAGAAGGCTTACTAAAGAATTGGTTTCTTCTGGAGTGCAAAGAACCTCTCTCTAGACCACTAGCATGATTGATTATAACTACATGGAGAGATAAATGTGCCATCAGGTACCAAATGTGATGTTATTATTCAAGAAAGGGGTAAAGGATAGTCCAATTGTGGCAGGCCAGTGCTAGGTAAAGCTTTGGAACAACAGGTGCTCGGAGAGGTTTAATTAAGGAGAGCCAGCACAAATGTGTAGAAGGCAGATTATGCTTGATTAATCTAATTGATTTTTTTGATGAAGCAACAGAGAAAAATGTGGTAGATGTTGTCTATATGGATTTTAAGAAAGTGCTTAACAAGACCCCACATAAAAGGCTGATGAGAAAAATTGAGGGTTATGGAATGGAAAGATCAGTGTCCAATTGGATAAAATATTAGTTTAAGATCAGAAAGTAGCAAGCCATGGTAGATGGTTGTTTTTAGGACTGGAGCCTGATAGAGAGTAGTGTTCTATGCTAGGACCATTGTTTTTTTGCTGTACGTAAATGACCTGAATGTTGAAAAATGGAATAAAATTTCAAAATTTCGCACAATGTAATTTTAAAGGAGTGGCAAGCAGTGAAGATGACTCCAAATGCCATGTATGCAGATGAATGCGTGTCTTAAAGAGGTGGTACTTGTTGAGGGAGGGTTTTAGATTCCTGGATCACTGGTACTTTTTCTAGGCAAGCTGGGACCTATACAAGCAGAATGGGCTACAGCTGAAACAAAGTGAGACGAACATCCTTGCAGACATTTTGCTAGTGCTGTTGGGAACAGTTTAAAGTAATTTGGTAGTGGGAGAGAACACATAGTGTTAAAAGAATAAGGGAACAGCATAATATAGTAAAACAATCAATTAAGCTGTATTAAGTTTCAAGGAATAATGCAAGACTGAATGGCCTCTACTTTAATGCCAGGAGTATTGCAGGTAAAACTGATGAGTTATGGGTATAGATTGACACATGGAATTATGATATAGTAGCCATCACAGAGACATAGTTGGGAGACGGGCAAGATTGGCAGCTCAACATTCCAGAATATAGAATTGACAAGTGAGATGGAGAGGGAATAAAAGAGGAGGAGGCATTGCATTATTAGTTAAGGAGCGAGATATTGCAGTATGAAAAGGTGGTATCTTGAAGTGGGCATTGAAAGACGTTGTGTGGGTAGAGCTTAGGAATAAAAAAGGAGCAGCCACAATGCTAGGTGTTTATTATAGACATACAGAAAGTCAATGGGAAATTGAGAAGCAAATATGTGCACAGTTCACAGAGGTTTGTAAAAACAATAACAACAGGGTAACTATGTTAGGTGTTTTTAACTTCCTCAGCATTAATGGGTATGTCATAATGGACATAATTACGAGCTTTGATGAAGTGGATTTCTTGAAATGTTTAAGGAGAAAATTGGTGCAGTGCAGAAGGACCTGGATGTCTTTGTATACAAATCAGAAAAATAAACATTCAGTTACAGAAAGTAATTATGAAGTCAAACCAAATGTTGGCCTTTATTGCAAGATGAATGGAGTATAAGGGTAGGGACATCTTGAATATGGCAGTGATAAGTCTGCACTTTCTTACTTCAGGAGGAACATACTTGCAACTGGAAGCAGTTCAACAAAGATTCATTAGGCTGATTACATTGGGATGAAGGAGTTGTCTTATGAGAAAAGGCTGAGCTGATTGTATTCATTCGAGTTTAAAAGAATAAAAAGTAATTTATTGAAACGTAGCACTCTGAAGGTGTTTGACAGTTTAGATGCAGGATTCATGGAGGAATCTAGAATAAAGAGGCATAGTTTCAAAATGAAGCATCTCCCATTTAAGATGAAGATAAATTTCTACTCTGAGAGTTGTTTCTGTTGATATTACAGTTCCTGGTGAGTAGTGGAGGCTAGTTCATTGAATATCTTCAAAGCTCAGGTAGACAGATTATTGATTGGCAAAGACAAGCAGAAAAGGCCACATCAGGTCAGCCATGGACTTATTGACAGGTGATGTAATTTGATGGGGTGAATGGCTTCTCTATTCCTTTTACTTATGTTTTTCCTGGTGGTTCATTGCAATTTATACCACACATAACTGAGTCCCTTCTTGAGGCTGCTGATGATTACTGAACTACCTTCCAATAAGACCATCTCCTATTCTGGGATTAGATGAATTCACCTCTGTTTTAGACATGTCAACATATTGCACTCTCTGCTGAGTAGATTATAGCTTCCATATTGGAGTGCTGTTTTTGATCTGCTCCAATAGTGCAGTGCCTATTCCATTATCCAAAGATACAAAGCCCTTTGTTCGCTGTCCATTCAGCTGTTTTAATTTGCTTCAGTGCCTCAACCTACCCAAAGCTGAGAATAAGTGAAAACCCAGTGTAAATGAAAATGGAAAACTATAAGATAATTTTACAAAATGTAAGAACTTAAAGGTCTTAAGGACCTCAACATCAGTGATCTGAAAAAAAAGCCAACACTGCTCAAGATATAAAATAAGAACCCTTATCTTGGATTACTTCCAAATGTACAACTGACCAAGAAATACTTTTGTTTTGGTTAGAACAAGTATTTTGAGAAACATTGTAAGTAAGTTTACTTGTCCGATTTCATTCACAAAACATAAAATTCTAAATTCAGAAGATTAAATGTTTATAAAGTATTGAATTAATAAATATTTATTCTTAATCAAAATGCATACTTTTTGTTATAAAATTACTTTATATTATTTTGTGATTTATTTCTCCAAAAAAATCAATTACCAGTTATATAAACAGTGTAATGCCATATTAAAATTATTTATCAATTTACATCTTAATCTGCGTTCTTCACAGTTCCTTTTACGCAATAAAATGTTTCAGTTTGTTAAAAACAAAATAATCTCCTGGAGAATGCAAGCTGTTTTCTTACTAAGGGAAATGCAGCAGGAATGCAAATGTAGGCATGTATTCCAGGGACCAAACTACATACTAAAGCTGGAAAAGAATAGTCTTGAAGTATGATTATTACTGTTAAAATTTCAAAGAGCCACAGTGTATTAGCACACATTTGTTGACATGGTCTGCCCAGTTTTGGACTGTTAATTAGAAATGGTACAGGGTCATACCACAGTGTATCCCCTACCAATTTTAATGTTCACTCAAATTTCTGCTGTTCTTATCAGTGAAAGCACCAGTCATATTTGGAAAGAAATATGTAAATAGGATATTAGTTGTAAGCTGATACAACATTTCCAATCATTCCTAGCTCATTTTCAGTAAATATTATTCCTTCCAGTAAAAATATTCAGTCCAGGTTGCTAAGTACTGCCTCAAAGACAAGGACAGGGCTTTTTAGTTCAAATCTTTTCAATGTAATATTTTGTTTCAGTGCCACATGCCATGTCATTTACCTGCAGAGCCATTTCAGAGAAAGAACAATGGGTTTCCAATATGGATTGTCCTCCAGCTTGGAATGGGAGGAGATAGGTGATCTGTAGAGGTCAGGCTGATAAAGCTGCATAGTCATCTACTGCTAATTGGCTCAGACCAGATTCCACTGGCAGAGATACAGTTACCTGTATTTGATTGAGAAACACATCTTACAAAGAATTCACTTTATAAAAAATTCTGTCATAGGAAGCAAGCCAGCAGTTCATTAAATCATAAACATATTAGTTATATAAACTGTTATATATAAATTATATACAAATAATATATAGAACCATTCTGCCAAGTCACATAGGATCATCCACAAAACTTGCAGCTTCCTATATGCACATTAGTGACAAGCATTTACCATTGAAGTCACAAACTCCCAGTTCAACTTCAAACAGTTTCCAGCATTTCCTGTATGTGTGGACATATTAGTTGTTCTGGAGTTCCCAAAGGCCTGAGATTGCATTGAGTTTGACCCAGCTGCCCTGTCATATTGGATAACTGTTATTTTGAACAGATTTATTTTTGACTTCTAAGGCAATTTAGCTGACAACAATTCATGAAGGCAGTTACCTTGGACATTGTATTGGAGTTAACCTTGAAAATATATACAAAGATCATAATGTGAGATTAACTCCTGGCCATTGTTTGTAATGCAGGCAAGATATCAAATTTGTGCTGCCTATTCATTTCCATGATTGCTGTATACAATCAGCGCTTCCTGTGCATACACGGCAAGGACTCAATGTTGCAAGTGCTAAGACTAATTAAAGGCATCTTGCACTGCTTAAAGGGGAAGTGCATTATGACTGCAAGAGGTGCTGGAAGTGGAAATCCAACATATGGAAAACTTACACCAAGGTTTTCAGATACTTCCACTTCCCTGGAGTTCTTGATGGAAGAAATGTTCTGCATCTTCAGAAGTTCAGGAGTTCCTGCAGACTTATGTTCAGGAGGCAATGAAAAAATATGGAGGAGGAGTATAGCTGCAAAAACCAGGATGCAATGCAGGAAGAAGTTTAACAATCTCACACACATTTTCATGGTCAATGGATTTAACTTCAAATGAAATTTACCAACATCAGCACTGCTGCTCAACTCGTTACACCCTGTATACAGTTTCTGTAATCAAAATTCCATTCATATGCTTTAGCTTACTCTGACACAGTTAACACTATTACAAGGCCCATCTCACTGATATCTCATAGCTTGCAAATGCTAATAGCTATTCAACAATGACAACCACATCACCCAAAACCAAGCAAAGGCATCTACATAGGTTCAGCAGAAAATAACAAGGGTGATTAGTTAAATATTATATGAAGTATTAGATGTTTTGTTGCATAAAGTTGGGCTGGAAAAGTTGATTTATGATAGTTTTTATTCCGGGATTGTGCCCAAGAAAATGGGCACAATGTGATTGTCTATAACTGAATAATTGTAAGCATTGGGACTTTTGTACAATTGTATTGACATAGGAACATAAGAGAGGAGCAGACCCTTGAGTCTTTTCTGCAGATGATGGCTGATTGTTTACCTAAACACTATTTCGGTATGTTATACACATATTGCTTGATGTCATTAGTGTTCAGGAATCTCTGGGGAATTCCAAAGATTGATTCCACCTCCCTCCCCCCACCCCCGCTCCCCCACCCCCCACTGAGTGAAGAACCCCCTCCCTGTCTCAGTTCTAAATGTCTTGCCCTTTATTCTGAGACTGTCCACTGATTCTAGGCACCCCCCAGCCATGACAAGGAGACTCACGCCCTTTGAAATTCAATGCCTCCCAGTCACTCTCAAATTAAGAAATACTCTGCACCTCCATTCTTCTTCCTAAAGTGGATAATCTCACACTTGTTAACATTATATTTCATCTGCCATGTTCTTGTCCACTCACTAGGCTGTCTGAATCCCCTTGAAGCCTTTCTGCATCATTGTTCTTGCCTACTTTTGTGTCATCTGCTTACTTGGAAGTATTATATTTGATCCCCAAATCATTAATATAGATTCTGAACACATGGGGCTAAGCATTGATCCATGCGGTACCCCTAGCGTCACAGTCTGCCAATCTGAGATAACCTGTTTATTCTTCCTCTTTGATTCCTGTCCTTTAACCAATCCTCAATCCATGCCAGTTTAGTATCTCATCCCATGTGCTCTAATTTTCTCAAAAATCGCTTGGGTGGGACTTTATTGAAAGTCCTCTGAAAGTAAAAATATATCACCTCCACAAGTTCCACCTTGTCTATTCTGCTAGTTACATCTTCAAAAAAATCCCAACAGGTTTGTGAAACATGATTTCCCTTAAACAAATCTGTGTTGACTCTGCCCAATCTGATCATTATTTTCTATCTGTCCAGTTTCTTAAAATGTTTTTATTCATTCATGGGACATGGGCATCACTGATTGCCAGCATTTGTTGCTTATCCCTAGTTGCCTTTGAAATGACTGGCTTGCTGGGTCATTTCAGAGGACAGTCGAGAGACAACCTACCCTGCTGTGGCTCTGGAGCCACATGTCGGCCTGACTATGTAAGGACGGCAGATTTCCTTCTCTAAAGGACGTTAGTGAACCAGATGGGTTTTACCAACAATTGATAATTGTTTTGTGGTCGTTGGTAGATTTTTAATTCCAGATATTTTTTACTGAATTCAAATTCCATCATCTGCTAGGGCAGGATTCGAATCCAGAACATTAGCTGAGTTTCTGGATTAATAGTCGAGTGATAATGCCACTCGGCCATCGCCTTCCCTATTATATACATGTTATCACATTCTTTATAATAGATTCTAGTATATTCCTATCACTGCCTTCAGGCTAACAGCTCAGGAGTTCTCCATCTTCCTCTTTTCTTAAATCGTGAGCTTACATTGTAACCTTCCAGTCTGCAAGCACTGTTATAGAATCTGTAAAATTTTGGAAGACGATCACCAATTGATGCACCTCTTTTAACATTTGTCATAGTTAAGGATCCTCCAGGAAAGTGTGGTCATTGTATGATAGAATTCAAAATTCAATCTGAGTGTAAGAAATTGGAGTCCCACATTTGCATTTTGGATTTAAACATAGTTATGAGGACAGATGTGACTCTAGCGGATGAAGTAGGTGGGCTAAAAGATAGACAGTTCATGAGCAGTGGCAATTGTTTAAGGAGACATTCAATTCCTCCCAATAAAATGTAGTCCAGAGAGCAAGAAAGATTGTAAGAGGAGAAAAAAAATCCATAGTTAAGCAGGAAATTAAAGGCAACATAAAGACAAAAACTAAAGCATATCATATTGCAAAGACCAGACGCAGGCTGGAAGATTGGGAATCTTTTAAATATCAACAAAGGGTTGCTAAAAAAGTAATAAAAAGAGCTAAGGTAACTTATGAAAATTAGAAAACTCGCACAAAATATAAAAAAGATCACAAAAGCTTCTGTGGGTATATAAAAGAAAACAGCCAAAGTCACTGTTGGTCCCTTGAAAAATGAGACCGGGGTGTTAATCTTGGGGAACACAGAAATGGTGAGGTGTTAAATCAATATTTTGCCTCGGTCTTCATGGTGGAGGACACCAGTACCATCCCAATAGTAACAGGTTATGCAGGGATAATAGAAAGGAAGGAACTTGGAATAATTATCATCAATAGAAAATAATACAAAGAACAGTACAGCACAGGAACAGGTCCTTTGACCTACCAAATCTGTGTCAACACAGATACCTCTCTAATCTAATATTTTCTTGCCTTTATGTGGTCTACATCCCTCTATTCCCTGCCCATTAATGTATCTATCCAGATGCCTCTTGAATGTTGTTATAGAATCTGCTTCCACCACCTCCTCCAGCAGTGTGTTCCAGGCATTCACTACCCTTGGTATGAAAAACTTGCCTCTTACGTCTCTTTAAAATTTTTCTCTTTTCGCTTTCAACCTATGCCCCCAAGTAATTGACCTTCGACCCCAGGAAAAAGACTTTGACTATCCATTCTACCCAAGCCTGTCATAATCTAATAACTTCTTTCAGGTCCCCCGTTCATCCTCCAATGCTGCAATGAAAGCAATCCAAGTTTGTTCAAACTTTCTTCATAGTCCACATCCTCCAAAGCAGGCAATGCCCTGATAAATCTCTTCTGCACCTTTTCCAGTGCATTAACATTCTTCCTGTAGTTTGGGGACGAGAACTGTGTACAATATTCCAAATGTGACTGAACCAAAATCTTATATAGCCACAACGTGATTTTCCAATCCCTATATTAAATGCCCTGACCTTTGAAGGTCAACATACCATATGCCTCCCTGATCACCTTGTCCACCTGAGTTGCCACCTTCAGGGAACTGTAGATTTATATGCCCAGATCCCTCTACATGCTAATATTTCTAATGGCTCTATCATTTACTGTGTACTTTCCTTCTGCAGTAGATTTCCAAATCGCATCAACTCATATTTGTCTTGGTTAAATTCTATCTGCCATCTTTCAGCCCAGGTCTGCAGCCAATTCATATCCTGCTGTATCCTCTGACAATCCTCCTTGCTATTACAACTCCCCCAATTTTTATATTATCTGCAAATTTAGTAATCAGACCACCTACATTTAGAAAAGTAGCCTTCTTTGCTACTCTCTGCTTTCTATGCCCAAGCCAGTTTTGTATCCATCTTACCAGTTTACCAGGAATCCATATAACTTCACCTTTTCTAAAAGCCTGCCATGGGCAACCTTACTGAAGGCTTTACCATGTATACAACACTGCCCAAGTCTGGTGAATTGTTTTTGTCACTTTCTCAAAGAACTCAATCAAGTTTGTGAGATACGACCTCCCATTCACAAAACCATACTGTCTATCATTAATAAGCCTATTCTCTTCCAGATGTGAATACATCCTGTTCTGAAGAATCTTCTTCAGTAATTTCCCCATCACTGATGTCAGGCTCACAGGCCTATAATTCCCGGATTGTCTCTTCTGCCACTCGTAAACAGAGAAATAATTTTAGCTGCTGTCCAATCCTCTGTCATCCCACCTGTGGCTAAAGAGGATACAAAGATTTTGGCCAAGGACTAAGCAATTTCTTCCCTTGCCTCTCTCAGTGTTCCGGGATAGACCCTAACTGGCCCATGGGAACTTGTCCAGCTTAATGTTTTTCAAAACCTCCAATACCTCTTTCCTTTTTCTCTTAACATGTCCTAGGATGTCAACATCCTCCTTTCTACATTCACCATCCACCATATCTTCTCCTTTGTGAATACTGGTGCAAAGTATTTGTTAAGGATCTCGCCCACTTTATCTGGCTCCATACACATTCCTTCCACTGTCCTTGAGTGGACCTACCCTTTCCTTAGCTCCCCTCTTCCTCTGTTATGTATGCAAAAAAGGCCCTAGGATTCTCCTTAATAGTGTGTGCCAATCATGGCCCCTTTTTGCCCTCCTAAGTGCCTGTTTAGGCTCTTTCCATTTATCTTTGTATTCCTCAAAAGCCTTATACATTTTCAATTTCCTGAAATTCCTGAAATTTATGTGTGCTGCCTCCTTTTTTTTCACTAAGCTCCCAATCTTTAATCATCCAGGCTTCCCAAATCTTGCCATTTTTACTCAAAAATCTATTGGAGATCTATTAGAGATTGAATAGACCAGGTCTGTACTCGTTAGAATTTAGAAGGCTGAGGGGAATCTTACAGAGACTTACAAGATAATGAAGGGGTAAGGTAGGGAGATTCTTCCTGCTTAGAAAGCATAGCAGAACTAGAGGGCACAGGTTCAAAATAAGGGGGGGGGAGGGGGGTGATGGAATGCAGTTTAGATCGGAGTTGAGGAGGAATTCTTCACTCAAAGGGTGGTGAGTGTCTAGAATTTTCTGCCCATTAAAGTGGTGGAGGCTACCTCGCTGAATATATTTAAGCCACAGGTAGATTTCTAACAGATAAGGGAATTAAAGGTTATGCGGAGAAACAGGAAAGTAGAATTGATCCACTTCAGATCAGTCATGATCTTGCTGAGTGGGGGCAAGTTTGAAGGGCTAGATGGCCTACTCTTGCTCCTATTTCTTATGTCCTTATGTTCTTATGTTCCATTGGGATTGAAGCAGACTAGTCTCCAGGACTGATGGGTGTTAAAGGAAGTTGCAGCAGAATAGTGGATTCATTGCTTATAATATTCTGAAATTCTCTGGATGCGAGAAAGATTCCAGTTGATTGAAAAAATGCTAACGAAACATTCTTGTACAAAAAGGAAGGGAGGCAGAAAATAGGAAACTTATAGACAGATAGTTTAACATCTGTTATTGAGAAACTATTAGAATCCATTATTAAGGAAGTAACAGAAGGCCAAAGGGCCTTTTCCTGTACTGTACTTTTCTTTGTTCTAATAACAGGATATTTGGAAAGTCTAAATATTATCCGTCACAGTCAGCATGATGTTATGAAGGGTTTATCGTGTTT
Source organism: Sphyrna mokarran (assembly GCA_024679065.1). NCBI lineage: Eukaryota > Metazoa > Chordata > Chondrichthyes > Carcharhiniformes > Carcharhinidae > Sphyrna > Sphyrna mokarran. The sequence goes on from JAGIQG010000001.1 coordinate 131,729,407, forward strand.
GACTAATTTGCGAGGATTCTTCAAAGATGTAAGAAGCCAAGTGGCTAATGGGGATCCTGTAGATGTATATATGGACTTCAGGAAGGTATTTGGTAAGGTATTGCACTGAAAGTTTAGGGGTCATTTATTAGTTTAGATAGAAGATTAGCAGAAGGCAGAGAGTTGAGGTAAATGTGCCTTTTCCTGGTGAGGTACAGGGATCAGTCCTCATGCCCCAGCTATTTACAATCCATGTTAATAATTTGGATACAGGGATAGAAGTTACTATGGCCAAATTTTCAGAAACTAAAATAAAATTTACAAATAGATATAGATGGGTTACGTGAATCAGCCAACACCTGGCAAATGGAGGATAAGTGTAAGCATATTAATTTTGGTCGGAAAAATGGAAAGCAACTTATCATCTAAATGGAGAGAGATTTTGGGGTGTTTGGTACTGAGAGATCTAAGTGTCGTCCTCTTTGAGTCGCAGAAAACTGGTGTGCAGGTAGAGCAGGCAATAAGGAAAACAAATGGAATTTTGGCATTTATAGCTAAAGGAATTGAGTAAGTAAGTATGCATTGCACCTGGAGTATTTTACACAGTTTTAGTTCTCTTATTTGAGGAAGCCTGTAGTGGCATTGAAGGCAGTTCAGAGAAGGTTCAATTCCAGAAGTGAGGGGTTTGTCTTATAGAGATTAGCAATTTATGCCCATGCTTTCTAGAGTTTAGAAGAATGAGTAGAAATCTAATTGAGGTATGTGAGATGATAAGAGGTATTAACAAAGTAGTAGAATGGATACTTCCTCTTATAGGACAAGTGGTCATAGTTTTAGGATAAAGGGTAACAGATTTAATAATAATGGGAAGAAACTACTTCTCTCAAAGGATCGTGAATCTGTGAAATTCACAACTCCAGAGCGTGATGCCCATTGAGTAAATTTAAGGAGGATTTTTAATTAGAAATTAGTTAAAGAATTATGGAGAACATGCAGAAGGGTGGAGTTGAGGCTGAGACAAGATCAGCTATTATTGTATTGAATGGCAGAACAGGCTCAAAGGGCTGAATTACCTACTCCTGGCCTAATTCTTATGTTCTTATACTATGGTAGTGCCATTCTTGTCCACCTTTGAGGCTGCATGTCTGGTTGAAAAAAGTGACAGAGTTCCAAAAGTCTCCTTTGTGAAAAACAGTTGCCATACTTGTTTAGGTGGAAATGAGAGCACTTCCAGCCACAAGCAATGTCAATCCTCAAATGCAGCATCACTCCTTTCAAACTTCAGCAATAACTTCTCAAAGTATCTTGTATTTCTGCAAAGACAAAAAGGGCAAGTTGTTGAAAATGTCTGTAAATAGTATTGGTGAGGGATCCTTCATACTGCCTTCATCATTACTAGATGGCAAGGCCCAAAATGGTCACAATAGTAGCATCCAATCAGTATTAGGCATCACGTTGCTATCTGTTTTTCTGATTCTTTCTTCTGACACACATACTAATACCCGGTCAAGATATTTTTGGCATGAGCCACACTGAGTGAGTGGATGCTGCACAGTACCATTTTGTGTATTCTTCTTAATTTATCCTTTCATGGGATGTGGGTGTCACTGGCTTGGCCAGCATTTATTTCTCATCCCTAATTGCCCAGGAGAAGAAGGTGGTGGAGTACTGCTGCGGTCTGTGTGGTTTAGATAGACCCACAGTGAGAGAAAGTGTTCCAGGAATTTTAACCCAGTGCCAGTGAAGGAATGATGAAATAGCTGCAAATCTGGATGCTGTGTGGTATTCCAATGGCCTTGTCCTTCTGGGTGATAGAGCTTGTGGGTTTGGTAGGTATTCTCAAAGAACCTTTGAGTTGCTGCAGTACGTGTTGTAGATAGAATACACTGCTGGCACTGTTGGTGGTGAAGGATGTGGATGGGGTACGAGTTAAATAAACTGTTTTGTTCTGGATGATGTTGAGCTTCTTAAGTGTTGATGGAAGCACATTCAACCAGGAAAATGGCAAGTATTCTACCAAGCCCCTGACTTTGTACTTTGTAGCTGGTAGACAGGTTTTAAGGAATCAAAAAGGAATCACAGAATTCTCAGCTTCTGACCTGCTCTTGTAGCCATAACATTTATATGGTTAGTCCAATTCAATATCTGATCAGTTATGGAAGATTCAACTATGGTAATGCTGTGTGAATGTCAAGGGGAGATGGTTAGATTCTCTCTTGTTGGAAGGAGATGGTCATTGCCTGACACATAAAGAATCACAGAATCCAAAGTGCAGAAGGAGGCCATTTGGCCCACTGAGTGTACCGACCACAATCCCTCCCAGGCCCCATCCCAACAACCCTATGCATTTACCCTATAGTCTCCCTAACACTAAGATGCAATTTAGCGTGGCCAATCCACCTAACCCACACATCTTTAGACTGTAGGAAGAAACCGGAGCACCTGGAGGAAACACACGCAGACATAGGGAGAATGTGCAAACTCCACACAGACAGTGACCCAAGCCGGGAATCGAACCAGGTCCCTGGCACTGCGAGGTAGCAGTGCTAACCACTGTGCCATCATGCTGCCCTGTGGTGTATATATAGTTTGAAAGCTACTTGCCATTGATCAGATCAAGCCTGAATGTTGTCTAGGGCTTGCTGCATACAAAGATAGATTGCTGCAGTATTTGAGGAGTCACAAACATCTGAAACATCTCCATTTCTGGCCTATGATGCAGGGAGGGTCATTGATGAAGCAGCTGATGGTGATTGGGTCTGGGACACTACCCTGATTCCTGCAGCAATGTCTTAGTACTGAGATGATTGACTTCCAACAAACACTGCCATCTTCCTTTATGCTATGCATATGGCTCCAATAAGTAGAGAATTTTCTCCATGATTCCCATTGACTTCAGTTTTACTTGGGTTCCTTGATGCCACACTTGGTCAAATTCTGCCTCGAGTTGATAAGAGTTGTTTTAAATCTTAACTCATTTACATAGTACCTTTCAGAGACCCAGTTTAGCAACTATATCCTTCAGGACTTGATACCAAAATTATACCAATAGATCCTAAAATGCTAGTGCTAGGAATCCCTATTTTGTAACCTGAATTTTTCCCATGCAGCCTGATATCTGTTGATGCAGGTTTATGGCAGAGAGCTCCTCCAAACACTATTTACATTAATTTGCATCTCTCGTGGATGCTCATTAAAATACTTACCACCAGAATACCATCAGGCCTTTCAATCTTGCATCACGCCAACAGGAAATCACATCACTCTCAAACAGGAGTCACAGTTTGCAGACATTGCTACTGTGAAATGGAAAGGAGTCACAGATGACAGGGCCAGCCTGAGGGCTATGTAGACCCCAATCTGAAGTCAGAGAAAGGAGACAGTCTCCTGCAAAGACCGGTGGCCATGCAACAGGAGGAAACATTGTAGTCTTGATTCATCCAAATTGCAGAGAGGGGAAAGGCTGTGTGTTTCAAAGGAAAAATGCAGAGCTTGGTGAGCCGGGCTGTCCAACAATTATTGTAACTGAGCATGCTGGGGTCCATATTGGGCTGAATAGGGAATGGTGATGGTCTCAGGGGGCATTTGCAGCCTATAGATAGGGAACATATAGGGCAGGGGATGTGGATAATTGATAACAATGGTTCACATAATCTCCAAATGGGATAGGGAAAGGGCCACATGAGGCATGGATACTTGCAGGTGATTGGCTTGGGGTAGATTGGAGGGCAGGTCAATGGTCACTAGCACAACAACAGGATAGTGGGGAAGCTGGAGAATAACTGGTTGTGTCTCTATGGCACATTGAGGTTCCAGGTAAATCAGAGACACATGGACAGTGAGGTGGGGATTGGGGTAGTCGGGAGGGTGGGGTGGTGATTCAACACCACTATCTTGACAGTCATGTGAAATGGGTCTTCCAAAATCAAAAGTAAGATCGCTTCTGTCTGGGAGGGTAATGGAGTGTGGGAGGATCATGAAACTGGCCTCTGGGCTCCTTCTGGCAATGCATACTCATTTGTTGGTGCCACTACAGTGCACAGGGTCCACAGGATAATAACACAGGACTTAGTCCTTTGCCCAGGAAGCAAGAGCAAGCCAGATTTCTTTCTTCTCACTTTTAAAGGATTGGAGCTCAATAAGCTCATGCCTAATTTTTAAAAGCAGAAGATGGCAATGTAGCCTTGGGGAGTGAAGAATATCGACAAGAGGGCACAACTGCATCAATTCTGCCATCCTATCAGTGAAGGGGTGTCACATGTTAACAATTAACACCATTCACCAGTAGCTAAATAAATTCCATTCATTCACCATGAGCAAACAAACACTCATTGTTATGCCAAGTCAATGAGTGGAGTTCAGAACCACATTAGTTCAATTATCAAATTCATAAGTTCTGAGCCCGCACTGGGCTTCAGATGTAACATCAATAGTACCCATATATGTGCTGGAATCCCATGGGTAAGATAGCATGAGGAACAAAGCGATCGAAGGTGATAAAGCTTAGCTGTTCAACTTCTTCCATAGCTATCTTGAACACTTGTACTCAGCACCCTTAAATCATTCTGGTCTTCAATATCTCTTTTCAGAGAAGAGATTGAAGTGGTAATGGACCCCGTGATTCAAGGAGCTTTTCTACAAATCCTCATTTTATACAGCAGGTGAAGGAGGGAAAGGATTCTGTGTGCACAGCTCCAGCAAGAGGCACTGCATGTGAGACAAGGCCAGGGTCGGCATCAATAGAAGGCTAAGAAGTAGAGACCTCTGTGGAGATTACTGGCAGTACCAAGGATTTGTCATCCATGAGTCTTAACAGCTTTATTCAAATGAGTGAGAGGCAGTGCAGGAAAAGGCTGTGATTGTCTGGAGATCATCCTTAACATATCTGTCACTTGCTCTGAGAAGACCTGATGCTGCATGAGTTTGGAGACATCACCCTGCCCATGGCCATAAATGTGATGGAATCACTCAATTTGTTTGCCTCTACATCTTTCCACAGAGTAACTGGGGACCTGTGCAGTATTTCACAGTCAGCAATACATTCGTGTATTCAGGAGGTGACCAATGCCCTTTGAAGGAAAGTCCGTCATTATGCAAACTTTGCTCTGCACAAGGATTCAAACTCAGAAATGCATATCCATCACAGCTCTTTCTGGGAGCAAATCATTGCACTCTTGACTATACTGACTCTCTGGCCAAACATTTGTCTGATTTCAAGAATAAATCAGAGATAGCTCTTGGTGCTGAAGGGATCGAAGGATATGGGAGGAAGGGGAGAAGCAAGATAGTGAATTTGATGAGCAGCCTTGATCAAAATGAATGATGGAGCAGGCTTGAAGGATGGAATGGCCTATTCCTGTTTCTGGTTTCTATATTTCTATTCATACTCAGTTATAGTGAGAGGTCAAGTCACCACAGGAGCAATTCTGGTTCTTGCTGGCAAGCTCTGCAACAGCCTCCTCGAACTTGGTGAGGCCAATGAGATCTGCCATCTTTGCCCACTCTCTCCTGGTAGGGGCTTGCTTTGTTTGTTGTGCACATGTTTGGCCTGTATAGGGACAAAAGACAGACGTGTTGAGAAGGGATGGAGCAGAGGTTGGGTGAAATGCATGTCCTCTATGTATGGAAGGCTCTCCCCAGAACGAACAGAGATTTAAGTTGGAGTGATTGATTGTGCAAGATCCATAAAGAGAGTAAGTCTTTGAGTAGATGATGCCATGCTGAGAACTTGATAGTGGAGGAAGTTGAGAGGATTTATTTTGGTGGAGTGGATGAGATCGTTCATTTGCTTCCTGCACTGGAATATCCGGCTTTGTGGCCAGGTGATAGCCACACTGACATCCTGGTTAATGGCCTTCCAGGCCGGAGAGGTGTGCCTCGTGTTCTTCTTTCTATCTCTGGGATAGAAGACATGCTGGTGGGCCTGCAATCCTTGAATAAAGGCCCCTGGTGTTGAAAACCCGTGCTGCCTTCTAGCTGCTAGCCTTTTCCTTTTGGGTTGTGAATATGTTGGAAGGTCTAGTCAGGACAGGGGGGCTGGAGAGAGCGATATGTGTGCTGCACTCTCACACAAATCAGCTGAAAGCAGGAGGAAAAATCAGCTGCTGACCTGCCAGAATAGTCAAAGGGGTGCTCATCTGTGAAGAATTATTAAGTTCCAAACAAGAAAATCTGGCATGGGATCCTGCTGTTCTGGTCAGCTGACATGCCATCAGAGCTGCAATTCTGCACTTTGTTTCAAAACAGGAGAATTCTGCCCCCATATTTTCTCTCCTGATTTAAAGTCTTCAAAGCAATCTGCCAAGTTTGGTTATTGTCCGTTTCTGGATCAGAATTTGTAAATAAGGACAGCTAAGGGTAGCCCACCTTTAATGCAATCAGATTCTCTGCATTGAAATCAACAATGGTTTCCACTTGTATTCATTGTCCAATGTAGAAGGGTGCTGGACCAGAACTCCAAGTACATTAGGGAGCCAGACTAGACCCTAGGTTTTTCTCTTTGGCATAAATGTGAGGATAGGATGTTTCTCTCCGGGACTGACTTTAATTATATAGTTTAAACAAAAGTCTAACAAATGAATTTTAGCAGTATTTACAAATGAAAGGAAGCAACTTCATTTTCGAGCTTATGACTGTTCCAGTTCCAAATAAGTTCCAAAAGATCAATTACATGTGAATTTCAGCTTCAGAATACACTGCCTGGAATTCATCTCCTTTAGACAACAACTCACAGAAAATATTGATCAATTTAAAAATTGATATAAAGACAAGATGGCTAATTGTAACTTCACAGTGCAGAGCTGGCCAGCAGAATTGTTGAGCTTGTGATATCATCTTTTTTATAGAAACCATAGAATCCCTACAGTGCAGAAAGAGGCCATCTGGCCCATCGAGCCTGCACCAACCACAATCCCACCCAGACCCTACCCCAATATCCCTACATATTTACTTGCTAATCTCTCTGACTCATGCATCACAGGACACCGTTTTACATACTAAGGTGCAATTTTAGCATAGCCAATCAACCTAACCTGCACAAGTTTGGACTGTGGGAGGAAACCAGAGCACCCAGAGGAAACCTACGCAGACTCTACACAAACTCTACACAGACAATGACCCAAGCTGGGAATCGAACCCAGGTCCCTGGAGCTGTGAAGTAGCAGTGCTAACCACTGTGCTGCCATGCCACGATAAAATCTACCACAATAAAAATGTCCCAAAAAGGCTTGAACCAACCCAAATGTTACATTTCAGTGGAAGCTCTACTGGAAAGCAGATACAAATACAAAGCCATACTGATGGAGGGACAAAGTCTACAGGCTATGTATAATTCATCCACCATTGACACTGTAGCCACTCCAAGCAACCCTGGAAACAATGTGGGTGTGCAGCCTCATACATACACCTAGGAATTGCCCAGTCTTTAATAGTGTGCCAGGAGCTCGGCACCAGAAGATACTGCAAGTGCCATACAGAAAATAATGGTCAAACAAATGGTTTGACAGCATGAGAAGCCACAACCAAAACCCAAACAAATACAACATTTCAAGCAATTGAGAGTGCATAACAAATAGTGCCAAGATAAAATCCACAAAATATCAACTGAAGCAATACAGTCAGATGGTTAGGATGCTCAAAAAAATTAATACATACAGTGAACAGATGTTCAGCGCGGTAAACATTGAGGAACGTAATTGGCACACCGGTAACAACAGAAATCTTCACCATTATCCAGGATGTATGCCCACAAATACAGAGCCAACGTAATAAATATGTAAAATGGGATATTGGCACAGATGCAAATGCTCTTCCATTTCATACACTGAAATGTATGTTCCAACAACAATGGAAAATGGTGATTTGACCATCCAGCAGTAAACTCACTACATACAGTGACTTGGATATTCAACTCCAGGGATCCATTATACTCAGTGTGAATACAAAATTCACCCTGGTCACCCCTGATGTTATGTATTGTGGATTCCAGAGGACAAGTGATTACGGACCTAATAGCATGCAAGGTCCTGCCCTTGGCTGCCATCCCTGTTTATTTTCAAGACAATGGCAAGGACCACAGACCACAGAAACTGTCCTTGTACTGAGAGAACACCCAAATCTGCAATGTAGATCATCAGCCATCAGGCCATATGATGCAATTTAAACCAAATATGTTTACTTATTTCAAAAGTGCACATTTTATCAATGTGGAATGAATGTGGAATTATTATTCAGCAATGAATACAGACACATCAACTAGACATCACTTGTTGATAGTTCCAGGAGTACATGCTGCATTATTTGTAAATAATGTATACATCCTCCTGGGAATATTGACAGAAAGGTAAGAGATGCCCATGACTAATATGTAGGCAATAAATTAAACAACCTAAACACTGGACAGAAAGTGTGAGTTCAGCATCCAACAGATGGCATCTGAAATTGTCAGTATATGCTCAGAAACAAGTACAAACATTAAAGACCCTGATAAAACAAATGTCAAATCAAAACAACAGCACAACCAGAAACACTGAGGGACTCCGTTGTGACTAGAACATGGTCAAAAATGCAACGCAAGCAAAGCATCCCTACTCAGCGTTTGAAAGTTTATAGCAAATTCCAGCAAAGATCACCAGAACTGAAGCTGGATGGTTAAGCAAACTGCTGATCCCTTTCAATGTCTTGTAAATTTATGACTCCGTACATGTTAAATTACAGACACAACAGCAAAAACATTTGGCCATTCTCACTGGTGGGATCTTCCGATTCCACCAATGGTAACCCGCCCCCACTCCACAAATCTTGGCTGGACTGGAAGATCCCTGCCACCAGCAAATGATGGACTACCTCCACAAAGCACATTGCAAAGACCCACCCAATATTATTTTCTTTGCTGTCATGTCAATGGTTTGATTTTTTTAAAGTTAAACCTTTTGTTTAGGGAAAAAGCCTGACTCATTCACACTTTTCCTCCCACTCTGCCCCAGTCACTCATATCCTCCAGTTCCACTCATATTCCCACTCATACCCTCCATCCCTACTCACTCCTGTCAGCCACCTCTCACTCATACACATCATCCCTCCTTCACTCTTTCATACCCTCTTATTCAGACTCACTCACCCCTCCTCCTCCACCCTCCTGAATTTCTCTTTATTACCCAGATTTGGGAGAGTTTGATCCCTTTTCCCATTCTAGGCCTATTCCCTCTCTTGACCCCTTGTCACTCTCAACCTTTATCTTGCTCTCAGTTTCATTCCCATTCTTAACCCTGGCCCCTGTCCTCAGCCCCCAGGGGAGAGGGATAAACCAGCACTGTGCCTGGCACTTTTAGCATTACTCTCGACACAGATTGGCATTGCCCCCCGAACAGGTTTGCACTGTCCTCTGAAATATCAACCTCTGTCAGTGGGCAGTTCTATGGGCAGTGCCAAATTGGCAGTGCCTAGGGTGGGCCCTCTGGGGAACATCATGGGAAGTTTGTTGGAGGGAAGGGCTGATGTCTGTGGTGAGGAAAGTGCTCCAATACCTTCATGGTGGTGAGGAGAAGAATGTGGGGAGAATGGGGCAAAGAGAGTCCCTTTTACCTCTGTATTAGGGGTGGGATGGAGCACATGTCGGTGCTTGTTCATGTGAGTGGATAGGAGTTTATTTTCAGCAGGGATGGTGATTTGATCTCTGTGGAGCCAGTTTTGGAAGGCTCTGTTAGGCTCTGCCCTGTCATAGTGATGATACAAAACACAGCACTAGATTCTCTATGCACTGAGTGCCAGAATATTAGGTTTGAAAACTCGGCTGTGCATCTGGAGAGATGCTCATCTGTTTTCAGTCAGAACTGACACTGACACATTTTGGTAAAATTCTGTTGACAGCAGGAGCAACACCATTGTGACTGCCCAGTGCAGGAAGGCCCTTGATGTAAAAATTCTAAGGTGGCCAAAAAAATAGCATTTTAGCTTGCAGCAATTAAAACTCTAGGTAAAACAGAGTAATCATTTATTAAAGCATTTCACTTATTACCTGACCAGGCTATTTTCCAGCAAATAGCATTAAACAATGTAAGTGCATGATTTTTGCACTGACCTTTTGATTTCAAAGGAGGAATCTATCAGATCTTTCTGAAGCAACTGGTGCACTCCAGAGAGATTGAGACTTTTAACTGAAGATCCCTGGAAAAAGGGCATACTGTCAAGGCTCTTTACCTTGCACTCTCCAGCATTATGATTCAACTGAAATAAATAGGCATTTGGAAGGACAGAACTAATTATCACTGAAAAAGAGACACTTGTCGAAGCTTTTCATCTTGTACTCATCAAGATAGATTTGCAAGAATATCAAATAAAGTGAATAACAATTTTACACATGGCCCCATTGAAATTTGGTATTCTTTCAAACCTGTCCTAATGACTGCAAAATGAAAAGTTTTGAGTGCTTGTTTCTTTTTCAGTGATAGTGAAGTTCTGTCCTACCACGTGACCATTTGTGACAGCATTATATCTCAAACAGGCACAAAACGCTTCGGGAGGGAACTTACCAGTCCCGCCCACCACAGGAATCGTAGTGGGTGGGGAGTGGTCCGTGCAAAGGTCTATTGATCTCAGGCAGGAATTTCTAGATTTGGGGTGAGCACGGCTGGAAAATCCTGCTCTGTAATTGCAAGTAGTTCCAAATCTTACCAAGGCAGGAGCTCTGCACAGGCTCCACATAGCTTCACACCAGACTGGAAAGAGCAGTGCATTTCCGGACCACAAGGGCAGAACCGGGGAAGAACTTCTTGCAAGTTTGGTTCTGCACAGGCTGAGCTGTGATCCTAATTGCTGTTTATCTGCTGCAATTATATTAGTTATTTTAATCATTCACAGTATAACTAGGCTACTTTTAACAAAAAAACTAATGATACAGAACATGTACTTGTAAATTAACTCCAAGTGCTTATCTGTTTTAGTATATTTTTCCCTTTGTGGAATGTAATGAGACATTATAAATGACAGGTATAGAAAAATTGGGAGAATGACTTACACAATATACTGTATTTGTACTTAACATTTGAAGTATTAAGAAATTCAATATTTGCTGCAATAACGTTGAAAAAAGATTGTTGAATGTGTGTCCCCATACATATGCATCAATTATGTCTGTAACGTTTATGCTTAGATCTGTTGGTGAAATCAGCCTTGTGTCCTAAATATTCATTAGTTAATTTCAGTACAATTAGTGAGATTCTGGACTCTATCGTCCAGGCTCACTTGTCCTCACCTCGAAAAAATGAAAGCTCCCCACCAGAACTTTTAGACATAATTCTGCATTCACCAGTGTTCAACTGGCATCACATATGCTCATTTGTGATCATCCATGTTCAAAGGTGACCATTTATCCATCATTTTACATCCAAGTAATCAAATAGCAAATGAAGATTTTCATCGACAAGTTCCCACTGGCAGAGTCAAGGGGATGGGGCCTAAAGGGAGGGATGGGACCTGAAGGAGCGAGGCCATAAGGAGGTGGGCCCCTGAAGGGGAGGCAATAGGGAGCTCCCTAGGGTGGGATATACTGCATCGACAGAGCAGTGTGTGATTAGCTGGGGTGGCGATTATCCGGGGGAGAATCATGGGATAATTGGCTGGAATAGTGATCAGGGTGCAGGGTGAGGGATGGGTGTCAGGAAGGGGATGGGGGAAATGACTTTTATCCCAATACTGTGTACATACTGTATAATATATGCACTCGCTATGCGCTTTGTACATATTGTACACAGTGCACAGGGAGATCGGAGTACTTGTGCAATGGCACGCCACAGCTCAATGGCTGGATTTCTGTTGTTAATAGAGCTTGCCCGCTCCCCCTGCAGGCAAGAATCATGTATTGTCTCTATTTTCCTAAGTGCCATTTGATTATATCTGATTATTTTTGATTATATTTGATTATTAATCGCCACCCCAGCTAATCACACACTGCTCTGTCGATGCAGTATATCCCACCCTAGGGAGCTCGTCCAAAAAAATGAACCCGATTCTCTTCTGTTTTCACACTTGTTCAGCACTTTGAATATTTTCGATAAGACGCCCTGAAAGAATTTGGCCCCATGAACAAACTTTATGGTAGTTTTTCATGTCAGTTGAATGCTTCTGAGTCATTTGAAGGTAATCATTTGCAAACAGTGTTTGAGTTTAGTTTGATTTTATTTAAAGCCAGTTGATCACCAATGATGTCAACTGACTGCTATTTGATTACTTGGATGTAAAATGATGGATAAATGATCATCTTTGAACATGGATGATCACAAATGAGCATATGTGATACCTGTTGATCACTGGTGAATGCAGAATTATGTCTAAATATTCTAGTGGGGAGCTTTCATTTTTTTGATTAATTTTGACGTTAAAACAGAGAATGTGCTTCAACAATACACTACGGCTCTTGTTTTGTGACAGAATAGTTAACAGGAAGCTAATGATGTAAAATTTAAAATCTGTTTAATTACAGGCCCTAGAACATGGATCATCCCTTAAAGTAGTCGTAAAAAAGTATCGCAATATGATGATGCGCCTGCGAAGGTTATATAATGCTCCCAAGAAATCAATATCATTTGTATTTTCGGAATTCGAAGAATGGCTTGAAAACAAAAAAGGTAAGAAGGTTACCAACATAAGTATAAGCAAGTTGAGATTTTATCTTAATATGATACATGTATGTTTATCAATTATTGTGAATTATATTTTAAAATTGCAAGTGCCTTCTGGATGATAGTGGATTGCCAACCTCATTCTATACAGAGAAATCCAGGGTTCCAAGAATAGAATTCACTAAAATCTAATGAACAGATCCATCTCCTCTGTCAGATACCAAGCTCTGAGACTGCATTTGAAATCATGGACTTCCATTAGATTGGTCCGTGACTATGCTGACACACTGTAGTGATTTGTCATTAGCTTCTGCAGTGTGGCTGACCAGGAAGCTCTCCTATTTTTAACATCTGCCATTAGCTATACTGGAAGGATTTACAGGCTGATATTCAATCTGCTTGGCCACATTATGGACCACATTGTTATATTTGGTGACCATCAAATCCTGAAGCAGGTTTAGAATCCAGAACTCCTGGCTGAAAGGTAAGCATGTTACCACTGCACCATAAAACCTCAGCGGACAGATATAAAAACATTTTCTAAAAGCAGGTAATGGCCTTTACCTTAAAGAGGTTGGAATACAAAGCTCTGGAACTTATGTTAAAACTGTACAGAGCTCTGACGAGACCCACTTTGGAGCACTGCATTCAGCTTCTGTGCTTTGAGTGGATATGGCACATATTTACCAAAATGAAACCATGGTTAAAAGGTTGAATTGTGAGGATAGATTGTATAATTGAGCTTTTGTTCCCTTGAGTGCAGAAGATTAAGGTGTTAATTGAGATGTTTAAGGTGAACAGAGGGGTTAATTGGGTTGATGGAGACTATTTCTTCTGGTCTCAGAGTAGCTGAACCTGCAGGACATTATTTAAAATTAGAATCAGGCTACTCAGGGTGAAGTTAAACAATATCATAGAACCATAAAATCCCTCAGTGCAGAAAGAGGCCATTTGGCCCATCGAGTCTGCACAGACTCTCCACAGAACATCATACCTCGGCCCATCTTCTCAGCTCTATTCCTGTAACCCCATGCAGTCATCTTAGCTAATCCATTTAACCTACACACGTTAGGACCCTAAGGGACAATTTAACATCACCAAACCACTTAAATTGCCCATTTTTGGACTAGAATCATAGAAATCATAGAAACCCTACAGGGCACAAGGAGGCCATTTGGCCTATCAAGTCTGCAACCACAATCCCACTCAGGCCCTACCCCCTCATCCCTACACATTTTCCCACTAATCTCTTTAACCTACACATCTCAGAACACAAAGGGACAATTTTACCATGGTCAATCAACCTAACACACGCATCTTTGGACTGTGGAGAAAACCAAAGCACCCAGAGGAAACCCATGCAGACATGAGGAGAATGTGCAAATTCCACACAGACAGTGACCCAAGCAGGGAATCGAACTCAGGTCCCTGGATCTGTGAAGCAGTAGTGCTAACCACTGTGCTACCATGTCACTGACTGCGAGAAGATCATCCTGAGGAAACTCATGCAGACATAGGGAGAACATGCAAGCTCCATACACAGAATCACAAGGCCAGAATCAAATCCTATACCCTGGGGCTGTGTGACAGCAGTGCTAACCATTGTGCCACCGCACTTCTTCACACATATCATAGTAGAAACCTGTAACTTACTTCTCCCCCAAAACATCATTGAGGCCAGGTCAAATGAAAATATCAAACCTGAGAGTGATGGATTTTTGTTAATGTTTAAGGGTTATGGAATCAAGACAAGATAGATAAAAATCCACTATTGTGTAATAAAATGGCAGAACAGGCTTAAGGGACTGAATGGCCTATTCTTGTTCATATTCCCAAATTCCCAAGTTCTGTAGTTGCCAGAAGAAGTGTGATCTTGAGTTTACACCCTGTTAATGAACATTTAATGATTCATCAGAAATGTTTCACTTTGCTGTTTTGGCAGGGAAATTTGCCCATGTAATAAACATATCATTGTTGTCTTAAAGAACAGAGAAGGGAATTGCAAACTTGTATGTTAAATACATGTACAATATAATTTCATTAAGCAAGATATGGAAAGGTAACCTGGTAGAAAAATATTCAGCATTAAGGGCATCCATCAGGAAAGTAAATGATAAATCCTGCATATGTTGAAACAAAAATAAAAAGTGCAGATGTTAGTAAATAAAAACAAATAATATTGGATGCAGAACTGACTGTTCAGCATCTAATTAACCTTTATCATTTTCTTTGTTTTAATTCTTAAATTAAAATAATCACAATGATGGCATGACCATTAGTGGAATGTTTTAACACATTTGTTACCCAATAACGGTAAAATTATTCCAGAACAGATGTTTAATAAAACTCCTAATTTGCCCCAAATCACATGGGCTACATTAATCTCAAATTGCATTGCCCACATCAGCCATTTTAACATTTTTAAAAAAGAAATGTCAGTTTCACTACAAATCATTGTCTAAGAAAGTATCTAAGATATAGATTGAGACAAACTAAACTAATTTTCCTTAGTTATCCAATATAAAAAATTAAGTTCCTTACAGCTTTTAATGAGTTTGAATTTGTAGTTAATGGGTTTGCAGTCATTATTTATTGACCTTATTCTGTTATTTTGAAGTGCATAGTTTATGCAGATGGAAGATGTGCAGATAGAATTGTCATTTTTTTCTCTTCCTTTCAATCTCTCAATTTTTAATATTAAAATAATAGCACAAAATTAGTAAATAAATAAAAACTGCTAGTGTTTGGCATTGCTATTAAAGTGGTCTGCTTTGTGACATGTCTAGCATTTGGTATTCTTAAACACATATTATTAAAACACATCCTGCTACATTCTTTAATTTTTTGGTATTTAATTTCCCAGCCTCCATGAAGTAGGTTTTCCTGTGGTCAACTTCCTGTTCCATTTCAGTTAGAAACATGGCATGGGTGCAGCATGGCATGAGGTTACTTAGCCCATTGAATCCATGTTAGTTCTCTGCATGAGAAATTGAGTTGGTCCTATACTTCTGTCTTTTTGCCATAGCCTGTTAAGCTTATTTTATTTGGGTGCTTATCAATTTCCGTTTGAAAACCATAATTGAATCTTCCTCCATCATCCTGTCAGGGAGAACATTTCGGATCTTAATTACCTGCCATATAAAAGAACTTTTCTCTCATGGTACCTTTGGTTCTATTGCCAGTAACCTTAAATATGAGTCTCTGATTCTCAATCCTTCCAGCAGCAGCAAAAGTTTTTCACTACCTACTTCGAGACTCATAATTTTGAGCACCCTTATAACATGTCATATAACCTTCTCTAAAGACAGAAACCCCAACTTCTTCAGCCTGTTCTTCAGATGAAATCCTTCATCAATTAACCTAATAGAAAAACTTCCTAGTTGTGGAGAGTGAGCCTACCTATTTAAATGCAGAACAGTTCCTCTCCTTTCTATCACCATCCAAATAACTACTGAGAAGACCTTCATTTATTAACCTTTTGCCTGTAATGGGTTTAAATGATGGCTAAAATTGATAACAAGAATGACAAGAAGAAATTGTGAGTAAAAACAGAAAATGTAGCCAGTGCATAACAAGTTGATCGATTCCTGAAAGCCATTGATTGATTTGTTATGCATTTGTAATATTATCAAGTTTTAAAACAAATCTTGTAGAAGCTTTTTGATCCCCTGTAGTTAACTTACTGATCAAATGTATCATTTTCTACCAAAATGTTTTGTGACCTTGTGTGTTAAGGTGCTTTGTGAAAATCTTTCAACTTCACCAGAAGCACAAAATTTGTCTCTTTTTGTTTGATCACAGAATATGAAGATGTATTTAGAAAGAGACAGTTTGCAAATGTGATTCATAAGAATGAATTACCAGGTTTCTTCCAGGATTGTGACAACTATCCTTCCGTCTTTGCGATTCATAAATCTTGGGCTTTAATTAGTAGTGGTATGTAAAATTCTTCTGGACTATTCCTCAATCTATAATAAGGTAAAGTAAAAAAACATTTTTAAGTCTCAGTCTGCAGAATTTACAAACAAGTCTGACCTTATGAAATTTGGATGCCAAGTTATCTATCTCCTAATACGGGATGACATGTTTTATCAGTGACTCTACAACATGTTGTTGATCTTTACATGTTTTGTTTGCCACAGAGTGATAGACACAGCTACTGGTACAGGACAAGTATGATGTTGAAAGGGGACGTGGAAGTTGGAATTCCATCCAAAGCACTCTCAATCTCAGTAGAGGTGTCCCCACCCACACTACCAATTTAAAAATCTACCTGCATTGCTGCTCATACCCATCTCTAGTTTCCTTGGCAGTATTTGAGCAATGACGACCCACCAGCTTAAGTACAATTTGGGGCTAAATTAAAAAAAAACAATTGAAACATAATTCATCATGTCTTTTAAGGACTTCAAATGCATGTACTAATCATTGAAATACACCTCCAATAAACTTGGATATGGACATGTTGGAGCCAGCTGATATCCTGGTTCTAAAAATTGAATATTTTTAATCCCAACTACTCCCAACCGATCAGTTCTTGAGGGTTACAATTCCATTCACAGAGTAATTGAGGAAGATTCTCTGTGAAACTTCAAAATGGTCACATGGAGATCGGCTGACATTAAAAATATGTGGCTTGAGATGTTGAAAGCTCATACTCAGCTAATTCCCAAGAAGAGACAAAAGTTAAGATCCTAATTGCGTTTTTCTAAAACATATTGACAAAAGATGTGCTGCACACATGCCTATTTTGTAGAGTTGACCGGCCTAAGCAGTCATCCTTAAAGGGGCCATTCTAAATGCAGTCTACACGAGACACGAGAAGACTTTGGCTGATAGGATCAAGGAGAATCCTAAAACTTTCTTTAGATATGTTAAGGATAGAAGATAGGTTAGGGCAAGATTAGGGCCAGTCAGAGACAGCAGTGGGAAGTTGTGCGTGGAGCCTGAAGAGATTGGAGAGGCACCGAACAAATATTTCTCTTCGGTATTAAGAACATAGAACATAGAACATTACAGCGCAGTACAGGCCCTTCGGCCCTCGATATTGCGCCGGCCAGTAGACCCTCTAACCTAAACTATTCCAATATCATCCATATGCCTATCCACTGACCATTTGAATGCCCCCAAAGTAGGTGAGTCCACAATTGCTGCAGGCAGGGCATTCCATGCCCTCACCACCCTCTATGTAAAGAACCTGCCTCTGACATCCATCCTATAACTACCACCTCTTAATTTAAAGTTATGTCTCCTCATGTTGGTCATCACCATCCGAGGAAAAAGGCTCTCACTATCCACCCTATCCAGTCCTTTGATCATCTTATACGTCTCAATTAGGTCACCACGTAACCTTCTTCTCTCTAATGAAAATAACCTCAGGTCCCTCAGCCTTTCCTCATAAGGCCTTCCCACCCTACCAGGCCACATCCTGGTAAACCTCCTCTGCACCCTTTCCAATGCTTCCACATCTTTCTTATAATGCGGCGACCAGAACTGTACGCAATACTCCAAGTGCGGCCGCACAAGAGTTTTGTACAGTTGTAACATAACCTCACGGCTCCTAAATTCAATCCCTCTACCAATAAAAGCTAACACACCATACGCCTTCTTAACAACTTTATCAATCTGGGTGCCAACTTTCAAAGAGCTATGTACTTGTATCCCATGATCCCTCCGCTCGACAACACTATTAAGGGTCCTTCCATTAGCCCTATATTTCATATGCCTGTTATTCCTACCAAAGTGAATCACCTCACACTTATCCGTATTGAATTCCATTTGCCACCTCACGGCCCAGCTCTGCAACCTAGCTATGTCCCTCTGCAAACTGTAACATCCATCCTCGCTGTCTACAACTCCCCCAACTTTGGTATCATCAGCAAATTTACTAATCCAACCCTCTACACCCTCATCTAGGTCATTTATAAAAATGACAAACAGCAGTGGCCCCAAAATAGATCCTTGAGGTACACCACTTGTAACTGCACTCCAACTGCTAAATCACCTTCAATCCCATGCATCTGCACTTTCTGCAGTAGCCTACCATGGGGAACCTTATCGAACGCTTTGCTAAAATCCATATACACTACATCAACTGCCTTACCCTTATCTATCTCTTTGGTCACCTCCTCAAAAAACTCAATAAGGTTTGTGAGGCACGACCTACCCTTCACAAAACCGTGCTGATTATCCCTAATCAATTTATTTCTCTCGAGATGCTTATAAATCCTATCCCTTATAATTCTTTCCAAGATTTTGCCCACAACAGAAGTCAGGCTCACCGGTCTATAATTTCCAGGATGGTCCCTACTCCCCTTTTTGAACAAAGGGACAACATTTGCCATCCTCCATTCTTCCGGCACTATACCTGTAGCCAACGACGACATGAAGATCAAAGCCAAAGGCTCTGCAATCTCCTCTCTAGCCTCCCAGAGAATCCTAGGGTAAATCCCATCTGGCCCAGGGGACTTATCAATTTTCATACCCTGAAGATTCGCTAACACCTCCTCCTTATGAACCTCAATCCTGCCCAGTCTACAACCTGGTATCGCAGTATTCTCCCCGACAACATTGTCTTTCTCCTGCGTGAATACTGACAAAAAATACTCATTCAGTGTTTCTCCTATCTCCTCAGGCTCCACGCACAACTTCCCACTGCTATCTCTGACTGGCCCTAATCTTGCCTAACCAATCTTTTATTATTTATATACCTGTAAAAAGCTTTAGGATTCTCCTTAATCCTATCCGCCAAAGTCTTCTCGTGTCCTCTTCTAGCTCTTCCCAACTCCCTGTTTAGCTCCTTCCTGGCTAATTTATAGCTCTCCAGTGCCCTAACTGAGCCTTCACGTCTCATCATTATATAAGCCTCCTTCTTTCTCTTCACCAGAGATTCAACTTCCCTAATACACCATGGTTCCCTCACTTGACCACTTCCTCCCTGCCTGGCATGTACATATTCAATAAGGACATGCAGAAGCTGTTCCTTAAATATGCTCCACATTTCAGATGTCCCCAGCCCCTGCAATTTCCTGGTCCACCCTATGCATCCTAAATCTCTCCTAATAGCCTCATAATTACCTTTCCCCCAGCTATAACTACTGTTATTCGGTATGTGCCCATCCCTTTCCATCGCTAAGGTAAACGTAACCGAATTGTGGTCACTATCACCAAAGTGCTCACCCACCTCCAAGTCTAACACCTGGTGTGGTTCATTACCCAGTACCAAATCCAATATAGTCTCACCTCTTGTTGGCCTATCTACATACTGAGTCATGAAACCTTCCTGCACACATTGAACAAAAACTGACTCCTCTAACGTACTTGAACTACAGCTTTTCCAATCGATATTAGAAAAGTTAAAGTCCCCCATTACAACTACCGTGTTACTTTCACACCTATCCAGGATCAACTTTGCAATTCCTTCCTCTACTTCTCTGGAACTTTTTGGAGGCCTATAAAAAACTCCCAACAGTGTGACCTCTCCTTTCTTGTTTCTAATCTCAGCCCACACTACCTCAGCAGACAAGTCCACATCAAACGTCTCGCAGGGAGATGTAAATGTAGTTGTGGAGAACACTGGGATACATGGTTGCAAACATGGAAAGTATTGAAGTAGATGAGGAGGATGTGCTAGATATTCTTGAGGGTTTGAAGTTAGATAAATCCCCTGGGCCAGACGGGATTTACCCTAGGATTCTCTGGGAGGCAAGAGAGGCAATTGCAGAGCCTCTGGCTCTGATCTTCAGGTCCTCGTTGGTTACGGGTGTGGTTCCAGAGGACTGGAGGATAGCGAATTTGGTCCCATTGTTCAAGAAGGGGAAGAGAGACCTTCCAGGGAATTATAGGCCAGTGAGTCTTACTTCTGTTGTGTGCAAGGTATTGGAGAGAATTATTAGGGATAGGATTTATAGTTATTTAGAGAGAAATGAATTGATTGGGGATAGTCAGCATGGTTTTGTGAAAGGTAGGTCGTGCCTTACTAACCTTATTGAGTTTTTTGAAAAAGTGACCAAAGAGGTGGATGGGGTAAGGCAGTTGATGTGGTATATATGGACTTTAGTAAGGCGTTCGATAAGGTGGCCCATGGAAGGCTTCTGCAGAAAATGCAGATGTATGGGATAGATGGTGATTTAGCTAATTGGATTAGGAATTGGCTAGCAGATAGAAGACAGATGGTGGTGGTTGATGGGAGATATTCATCGTGGAGTTCGGTGACAAGTGGTGTACCTCAGGGATCTGTTTTGGGGCCCCTGCTGTTTGTAATTTTTATAAATGATCTGAATGAGGGTATTGAGGGATGGATTAGTAAATTTGCAGATGACACTAAAGTCGGTGGAGTGGTAGATAGTGAAGAGGGGTGTTATAGTTTGCAGAGAGACTTGGACAAGTTGCAGAGCTGGGCCGAGAGGTGGCAAATGGAGTTTAATGCAGAAAAGTGTGAGGTAATTCACTTTGGCAGGAATAACAAATGTGTCGAGTATAGGGCTAATGGTAGGACTCTTAATAGTGTTGAAGAACAGAGGGATCTTGGTGTATATGTGCATAGATCCCTGAAAGTTGGCAAACAAGTCGATAAGGTTGTTAAGAAGGCATATGGAGTCTTAGCTTTTTATTGGTAGGGGGATTGAATTTCGGAGCCGCAACGTCATGTTGCAACTGTACAAAACTCTAGTGCGGCCGCACTTGGAGTATTGTGTACAGTTCTGGTCCGCACATTATAAGAAAGATGTGGAGGCATTGGAGAGGGTACAGAGGAGGTTTACCAGGATGTTGCCTGGTATGGAGGGCAGGTCTTATGAAGAGCGGCTGAGGGATTTGAGGTTGTTTTCGTTAGAAAGAAGGCGGCTAAGAGGAGACCTTATTGAAATATACAAGATGATTAGAGGTTTAGATAGGGTGGACAGTGATAGCCTTTTTCCTAGGATGGAGAAAGCTAGCACGAGGGGACACAGCTTTAAATTAAGGGGTGGTGGTTATAGACGGATGTCAGAGGTAGGTTCTTTACCCAGAGGGTGGTAAGGGTATGGAATGCCCTGCCTGCGGCAGTTGTAGTTGCGCCAAGTTTGGTGGCATTTAAGAGGTTAGTAGATAAGTTTATGGATGAAAAGGGAATGGTTTAAGCTAGAAGGTCATTGCTTTTTCTTAATTCGGCGCAACATCGAAGGCCGAAGGGCCTGTTCTGCGCTGTAATGTTCTATGTTCTAAAATGATTTGCCAGTTATATTTTTGTGAAACCAGGAAGATTGGAATTGCGTATCTTTGCTGCATGAAAGTACTGGAGGTCGCAACCCACCCAACATTGATGCCCAATGTGTTACACT
This sequence comes from Sphyrna mokarran, assembly GCA_024679065.1. Classification (NCBI taxonomy): domain Eukaryota; kingdom Metazoa; phylum Chordata; class Chondrichthyes; order Carcharhiniformes; family Carcharhinidae; genus Sphyrna; species Sphyrna mokarran. Next base: position 131,751,323 of record JAGIQG010000001.1, read on the forward strand.
CATACCTCCTTCCCAAAACCTGTTGACAGGTCACCTCAGTAAGAATTTTTGAAGAAGAATTGCACTGGGATGTTAGTTTGGTGCTAACTCTATTCAAGTGAGCATCAGGCCCGAAGTGCCTCTGAACTCATTGCTTTTGGAGTGGCTGAATGCCCAGCCTGCTCTACTGCTTGACAAAGCAAAGATTGAAACCTGTCTGGAGATTTCAATCACTACCGTGATCTCCACCTTTGCACCGCCAGAAGCTTTCTGAAATTTCAGGGTTATTCCTTTGTTAAAGATAATCCACTATAAGGTACTGGCACCTGAAAATAATGTTAACATGAACACAAGAACACTAATGTCATTATGATTCTAATCTAGCCACTGCACACCCTGCGCATTACGTGCTGGGAATGTTAATTATTTATTTTGCTTCATATCCTAAAGAGGTACTATTACACTGGGCCCATATTTTGTTTGGGCGTGCAAATAAAAAGTAATGGTTTAATTGATTCCATTTCCTACAAATGTTTAGCTCTAAGAGGCATTCAGTTTGAAGTTGAATGGTCGTCATGGTGGTGCATGATTAGTACAGCTGCCTTACAGATATAGGAATCTGGACTGGATTTTCAGCCCGAGTCACTGTCTGTGTGGAGTCTGCACATTCTCACCATGTCTGCCTGACATTCCTCAAGTGTTCCAGTTTCCTCCCACAGTCTGAAAGATGAACTGGTTAGGTGCATTGCCCATGTTAAATTCTCCCTCAGTGTACACAAACAAGCACCAGAATGTAGCGACTCAGAGATTTTCACAGTAACTTGATTGCAGTGTTAATGTAAGCCTACTTGTGACACTAATAAATAAATAAATATAGAATTGGGCAAATGATTGTTAGAGATTTCTTCAAAATTTTGAAAAATGAATTCAATGATTTTCTTTGCACTTTTATTTAAATACACTCTGCACATAGAAAATGTGTGTATGGAGCCATGCTAACAAGATAATTGGATGCTCCTTTCCCTTCATAAAGTGTTGGAAATTGTTCATCTGATGCAAGAATAAAATCCTGACGATGCTGGAACTCAGAAATAAAAAGAGAAAATTGTAGAAATGCACTATACTGTGGATAAATGTGAGGTTTCCCATTTTGGTAGCAATAATAAGACAGATTATTACTTGAATGGGTGTATATTGAGAGAGGTGGATACTCAACAAGACCTTGGGAGTCCTTGTGCATCAGTCGCTGCAAGTAAGTGTGCAGGTACAGTAGCAATAAAGAAGGCAAACGGATTTGAGTATAGGGATAGGAATGTTTTGCTGCAATTGTATAGAGCGTTGGTGAGGCCACATCTGGAGTATAGTATGCAGTTTTGGCATCCTTAGCTAAGGAAGAAAGTCTTTGATATAGAGGGAGTACAGCGAAGGTTTACCAGGCTGATTCCTGGGACGGCAAGTCTGTCGCATGACAAGAGATTAAGTTGATTCAGATTATATTCACTGGAGTTTAGAAAAGTGAGAGGGGATCTCGTAGAAACATTTAAAATTCTAACAGGATTAGACAGGGTAGATTCAGAAAGAATGTTCCCAGTGGTGGGGGAGTCCAGAACTAGAAGTCATAGTTTGAAGGTAAATTTAATACAGAATCCACTCCCTGTCTTCACTTGTTGCTGGTGTTTCACCATGTGAGATGAACAAGTGAATCCTTTCCATTACTGGGAACAGGTGAATGGCCTCTCAGCATTGTGAACCCACTGATGTACACTAAGGTTGCCCAAATGCATGAAATTCTTTCCGCAAGAAGTGCAGCTGAATTGTTTCTCCCTAATGTGTACTCACTGGTGTGATACTGGATTAGAGGAATTAATAAATTCTTCCCCACACATGGAGCAAGTGAATGACCTTTTCCTGCTGTGAACTTTTTAGAACAGGGGTGAGGAGAAATTTCCACCCAGAGGGTGGAATTTACTGCCACAGAATGTAGTTGTGGCCATAATGTCATCTGATTTCAAGAAGAGATTTGATTCTTTGGAAGATAGCTTGGCTCTGTCTGATGCCTTAATTCAACTGCCACTTAAAGCCCATTTGCAGATTACATGGTTGGAGATGCTGAGTGAGCAAAGCTAGTCTTTTCAATCATACCTGACAGCTCTTGAGAAAAATGCTGTGTGGCATCAGGAGAATTGCTAAATTAAATGTAAACATTTCATCAAAGATGCTTTAAAGGTGTTTCCCCAAAGTCATCTGTGAATAATGTATTTATATTTATGTACGTATATTGTATCCTTGGAGAGCTTTCAAAAATTCATTTATGGGATGTGAGCGTCACCAGCTGGGCCATCATTTATTGCCCATGCCTCATTACCTTTGAACCGAGTGGCCATTTCAGAAGGCATCTTAAAAGCCAACTACATTGCTGTGGATCTTGAGGCACATGTAGGCCAGTCCAGGTAAGGACAGAATATTTCCTTCCCTGAAGGACATTAGTGAAACAGATGGGGTTTTTTTTAATCACAATTGATAAAGGTCATCATTAGACTTTTACTTCCAGGTTTTATTGGAATCACATTCAGATGTCACCGTTTGCCATGATTGGATTTGAACATTACTACTCTGAACATTACTCTGAATTACTACTCCAGTGATAATATTAATATTGCCTCTCCATAAGTTGATTAATTTAATTCAAAAATAACCCAGCAGAAAGCCTTTTTACTTAAAAAAGGAAAAAGTTAGTTTATTTCACGGTATTGTTTTGGACACTACCTAAGAAAATATAAAGTTACTAACATGCACACAAACACAAAGATTATTCACAAGTAATAATGCAATGGTGCTTTATAAATTTGAATCAAAGTTTAGTCCATATTCAGTGCAGGCTTGGTGCGTTTTGAATTTGAGATGGTGGATTGTCTAAAGTGAAGGTCTTGAGATTGTAGAGATGCCTCTGCAGCTGTGATGTGGAAGATTCTTTAAATTAGTAGGTGGCGTTAGGTTTACACGAAGGAGAGAATGATCTTTTTGACCTGCAGGCATGACACGTTTAGCTTCCGAGTTACTTTACAGTAGGCCAGTAGCTGTTTTTAGATTTCTTTCTGTTAGTTAAATCTTCTTTAAAAAGTCTCACGACACCAGGTTTATTTGGTAGCACAAGCTTTTGGAACACTGCCCTTTCATCAGGTGAGTAGGAGTTGTGTTCACAAACAGGGCATATAAAGACACAATTTACAAGATAATGGTTGGAATACGAGTCTTTACAAGTAATCAAGTCTTAAAAGTACAAACAATGTGATTGGAGAGAGGATTAAGCACAAGTTAAAGAGATGTGTATTGTCTCCAGCCAGGACAGTTAGTGAGATTTGGTAAGTCCAGGCAAGTCATGGGGGTTACAGACAGTGTGACATCACCGGTATCTGCACATCATAAATCTTCTTTGACGTGGTTGTTGCTGGAATCTGTTTTTAGTTAGCTTGCTGCCAGCCCACTGCCTTGAAAATGTTCAAGGATCACGTTCCATGTAATGTAAGTAAGTGGTAGTCCCATTTTGTAATTGGAAGTCTCCTTACCTCATGTAGTGGATCATGGTTGTCCATCTTTCAGTGGCTTACAAGTTTGTGTCTTGTGTTTAGAAGAAAAGCTATCAAGTCTACAAGTTCCTGTTTACTTTTTTGGAACAATCATTGAATTTCAAATGCATACATCTGAGGATGTTTCAATTTTGTCTGGCTGAAGGGGATCCTGCCCGAATCCAGAAGGAGAAAGCTTCTGACCCTCAGAAACCACTTAAAAAAGTATTTACACTCAGTCCAAGGTTTATAAAATGTCTCCTCCAGAACAGTTTTACTAAAAATAACAACAGCCTTCAAAATGTAGTCATGCAATGGATGAGATAAATGTTGGAACTTGTTTTCGCTTTTTATAATTTTTTCTTAAAAATTTAGCCCGATCAGCTCCACTTTAATTTCAGTTCAGTTTAATAAACATTTGTGCATGACACCACACCATCCAAGTACAATGCTGAAAAGTCTGCAAATATTTAATCCAAAATCCGTTGCATGAACTGTGTACGAATTTCTCCATTTCAGAAGGAGTATTTTAATGTTTTGTGAACTAATTTGCAGAGCCAATGCCGACGTGATGGGCCAAAAAGTTTCCTTTTATGTCATAACAGTTCTGTAATTCTGCAATTCTTCTCTTTATTGTTTTCATGATATTTCTCATTGAATCTGTTTTTGCTCTTCCTTGTAAATAGCTATATTAATTTTGGCCTGAATATGGCTAGACAGTGTAGTATTAAGAGCAATTCAAAGTAGACAGTAGAATCACAAATAAATTTCCAATTCAGAAACAGGTATTTTGGACCAGTCAACCTCATATTTTGCATCTCTAATCTCACATTCCTTGTCATTCCCAGTATTTTCTGATGTTTGTTTTCCCTCAAGCAATTTCCAAATTCCCCTTTTAAACATTGAGATGGATTATCCTTTGGGCAACATGGTGGTACAATTGTTAGCATTGCTGCTTCACAGCTCCAGGACCCAGGTTTAATTCCGGCCTTGGGTGTCTATCTATGTGGAACTTGCACATTCTTCCCACGTTTCCTCCCGCAGTCCAAAGATGTGCAGATTAGGTGGATCAGACATGCTAAATTGCTCCTTAATGTCCCTAGTCATGTAGATTAGATAGATTAGCTGGGTAGATGTGTGGGGTTACAGGGATAGGGCAGGGGAGAGAGCCTGGGTAAGGTAGTCTGTCAGGGAGTCAATGCAGACTTGATGGGCTAAATGGCCTCTTCTGCACTCAAGGAATTCCATGAATAGTGGTGTACTAAGAGTCTCAAGTGGTTACTGAAGCAAGTGGTTGGTGCTCACAGCGTACATATGGAGTATTCTGCATAATGGTGACTGCTTTTTCTGCTGCCAACACAATTGATTAAGTTTAAGACAAAACTTCAAGCAGTTGTCCTTTTGCCTTATCTTACTGCTTGCCTTTCTTCAGGAGGTTGTCAGAATGTTGAAGAATATAAGGAAGAGATTTCTTCCTTACATTCTTCCTTCTACTTCCATCAGGAGTTTGTTACTGTTTTGTCTTTTGCTCTTCATATCTTGGCCTTTCTTTTGCAAATACTGTTTCCCTCTTCGATCTTCCTGTCCATGATCTGACCACATGCTTTGATCTGTTGTTAGTCTTTTCACCTTATTAATATTTCTTTTATCAGTTTATGCCCGTTGTATTTTCTTAATGTTGGATATAATGACAAAGAACTTTGTGACAGAGATTTATTCTTCAAGATTCCAATGTTTATCAAGTGCAAAGCCACAATATTCATGATATGAAGGAAGAAAATTGTGCTTTTTCACATCAGCTATTTTAAACTGAAATGCGATGGATCTATGAAAATCAAGTCAATTAGAAAAAGTATTCTAAAGTTGGATAATATATGCTAATACATGCTAATGACGCGTGTGAGCATTTTTTAAGCTTTTGCAGCTGAAATGCACGAAAACTAATAGTCAAAATATCGTGGGCGGAGGGAAGGAAAAGGTGTTATCTGAACTTCAAAGTGGAGAAAATTTACACTGTGTAAGCAACAACAAGCATAACAACTGAGAAACCAAATGTGTAATAATATAACCAACAAGCAGCAAGAAAAGAGGTGTGATCTAAAAAACGTCATTCAGCTGCAGGGTGACCATTTCTGTGTAATGTGCCAATGGTATTTTCACACAAAAAAGCAAACAAGTCTCCGAACTAACTAATCAATTGAAAAATTACAAGTCTAACTCCATTATTTAAGGAGAAAGAGAGAAACCTGGGAATAATAATTTACTAAGTCTAACTTCTACTGTGGGGAAGTTATTGGAATCTATAATGAAGAAGAAAAGAACTGAGCACTTTGACAAATCTGAACTGTTTCGAGAGATCCAACATGGATTGGTTAAGGGTAGGCCATGTCTAACAAACCTTATTGATTGAGGAACTAATTCAAATAGTTGACAGGGTGTAGTTTATGTGGACTTCTAGAAGATATTAACTAAAGTTTAAGAGGCTATGAACTATAAATAAAGTTAATGGCATTGAAGACAAATTAATTGATCAGGTTAAGGAATCAATCAAGTGGTAGAGGGAGAGTATGGATAATAAGAATTTACCCGGATGACTGGTGATGTGTCACAAAGAGACACGTTGGAGCCCCAGTTATTCACTACATTTATTCAGGACTTATATAACACAGTTAGAAGCCATATATCCAATAAATTTAAAAAAAAATTGTTCACACAATGTGGGCACCATTGGCTCAGTCAATATTTATTGCCCATCCCTAACTGCCCTTGAGAAGATGGTGATGTGCTGCCTTCTTAAACCACACTGCAGTTCATGCAATGTAGGTACACCCATAGTGTCCTGGGGAAGGGAGTTCCAGTATTTTGACCCAGCAACTGAAAGAACAGTTCCAAATCTGGATGGTGTGTGATTTGCAGCTGGTCTTATGCCTGCTGTCCTTGTGCTTCTCAGTGGTAGATGTTGCAAGTTGCCATCGTGGGTTGGTTGCTGCAATATATCTTGCAGATGATGCACTGTGTGTTGGGGGTGGAGGGAGTGAATGTGTAAGATGATGGAAGGAGTTCCAATCCAACAAGCTGCTTTGTGCTGGATAGTGTTGTACTTATTGGGTATTTTGGAGCTGCACTGATCCAAGCAAGTGGAGAGTATTAAAAGAACAAAGAACAAAACAGTACGGGAAACAGACCCTTCGGCCCAACGAGCCCGCGCCGCCACCCTGATGTTCCCACCTCTACCCGTGATCCCTGTCCATTTGGATTAAAAACCAAATTTTATTCAATTTAGGGAGAATTTGTTTCGCTGATTAGCCTAAGAGCACATCTTTGGGATGTGGGAGGAAACCGGAGCAGCCGGAGAAAACCCACGCAAGCACTGGGAGAATGCACAAACTCCCACAGACACAGGCCCAAATCCATGTATCTGCACAGCACAGCGATAGTCACTGAGCTGTCGTGTTGCCCATCAAATGATCCAGGTCAAGCATACACTAACAACATGAAGCACTAGGATACTCTTGAAAAAAAATCCAAGAGCATCCCTCTCACGACCCATTGCGTGTATGCTCCTCGTTAGACAACAAGGTGGACCAAAGCACCTGTAGGATAAAAACAAGTACATCAATATCATCATCTATTTACACACTTCCCAGGGACTCCCAAGGCTCATGGTCCCTATTTTAAATCAGTTTTCTATACCCCTCCATTCCCATTCTGTTCATGTGCCCATCTAAGTATTTCTTAAATAACTCCAGAGCACCTGCCTCCACCACTTTACTTGGCAGCGCATTCCATACCCCCACAACCCTCTGTGTGAAAAAACTCCCTCTAGCATCCAAATTATACCTTACCCCCCTCACCCAAAGCCCGTGACCCCTCATGCCATTCAAGTCCATCCTAGGAAAAAGTTTAACCCCGTTTATTCTATCTATACCCCTCATAATGTTGTGCACCTCTATTAGATCTCCTTTAAGTCTACGTCTTTCTAAGGAAAACAGTCCTAATTTGCCTAACCTTTCCTTGTAACTAAGACCTTCCATACCAGGCAGCATCCTGGTAAACCTCCTCTGCACTCTCTCCAGAGTCTCCACGTCCTTCCGGTAGTAGGGCGACCAGAACTGGACGCAGTATTCCAGATGTCAGAAGTAGGTTCTTTACCCAGAGGCTGGTAAGGGTATGGAATGCCTTGCCTGCATCAGTTGTAGATGCACCAAGTTTGGTGGCGTTTAAGAGGTTAGTAGATAAGTTTATGGATGAAAGGGGAATGGTTTAGGTTAGAGGGTCACTGCTTGTTCCTAATTGGTCGGCGCAACATCGAAGGCTGAAGGGCCTGTTCTGTACTGTAATGTTCTATAATCTATGTTCTAAATGAGGTCTAACCAGCATTTTATACAACTGCAACATTAAAGGCCAGCTCTTGTACTCTATACCCCTTCCTATAAAGGCTAACATACTATATGCTTTCTTCACAACCTTCTCCACTTGCTCTGCCACCTTCAGAGACTTGTTCACCTGCACCCTCAGGTCCCTCTGCGTTTCTATACTCTTAATAGGTCTACCCTTTATCGTATACCTCCCCCCTACACTCTTTCTCCCGAAATGCATCACCTCACATTTATCAGGATTGAATTCCATCTGCCATCTGTCTGCCCAAGCTACCAGCCTATCTATGTCCTGCTGCATCGCTGACAATGCTCCTCACTATCCGCAAGTCCAGCCATCTTTGTATCGTCTGCAAACTTGCTGATTACTATTCTATCATAGTTCTTGACTTGTGCCGTATAAATTTTTGTCAGGTTTTGGGTTACTTTCCATAGAATTCCCATCCTCTTACCTGTCTTGTAGCCATACTATTTATCTGGCTAAGTTAATTCAATTTCTAGTTAATGGTAAACTCCAGGTTGTTGACAGAGTGGGGTTTCAGCGATTGTACTACAATTGAATGATATGGGGAGATGACTAGAGTATCTCTTGTTGCAGGTGGTCATTTCCTGGCTCCTGTGTGGCATGAATGTTATTTGCCATTTATCACAGCCAAGCCTGGATATTGTCCAGGTTTTGCTATGTGAGAACGGGGACTGATTCAGTGGCTGATACTTTACTCCCATTCAACAAGTGGGATCTTACAGTTCCATTGCTGATGCAACCATGCTCCTCCCTCCCCAGGTTTCCTGGCAGCAAGGGGTGAGTTCATGGGAAACCCCTAGTGAGTGTGTGCCACTTCCCATCATTGCGAAACACACGCAGAGGGGGAGAAAATTCTCACACACAATTTGAGGAATTGCAAATGGTGCTGGACATGTGCAATCATCAACAAACATCCCGATTTCTGATCCTATAGCGAAGGGATGGTAATTGGTGAAATAGCTGAAGAATGATGGGCCTAGGACACTACTCTGAGGAGTTCCAGCAGTGACGTCCTAATGTGATGATACAAAAACTGGTGATATAGCAAATGATGCAGATGGATATATTAAAAGTAAAGTTTATTTATTAGTTACAAGTAAGGCTTACATTAAGACTTCAATTAAGTTATTACAAAATTCCTTCAGTCACCTGTTTGTGTCAATGCACCTCATTAGCATGTTTTTCAAACTGTGGGAGGAACCGGAGCACCCGGAGAAAACCAACACAGACAGAAGGAGAACATGTAAACTCCATACAGACAATGATCCAAGCCAGGAATTGAACCCTGGTCTCTGGTGCTGTGAGGAAACGGTGCTAACCACTGTGCCACTGTGCTGCCTGCAATGTTACAGTAACAGTGATTAAGTGAGTGAGCAAAATTGTAACAGATGTGTTCCAACACAGATAAATATGGTTATTTTACATGTTTTTTTTTAAATAATGCAAATGAGAAACAGTGATTCAAAGGAATTTTGGGTAAAAAAATTAGACTTGATAGATGGCAGCATCATTTTTTGGAAGGTGGGAAGTGCTGTTAGGCTCCAAAATGGTTTTCAAGATATGCATGCATGCTTGTGATTGAAGCACACTAGCCATCATCTTGGTGAAGATGTCAGCAAACACATACTCAAAGTCTTGCTAAAAACTTCAGACAAAGCATGCCACCTTTCAGTATACAATTCTGGATTGATGTCAGTTCTGCCACTTTGGAGCTCCATGCTCTCTCTTAATCTCCTGACTGAAAGCATATTAACCAGCAGGAAGGATTCCATCTATCTCCTCCCACATTCCACCAGCCTTATTTAACTGGATAGTTGTTGGTTCGTTTGACTGTTGCTACATTCATAAATAATGTTGATGTTTTTCATAGTTGTTTTGATACTATACGTAGAGCAGTGAAGCAAGTGCTGAAGTACTTTTTGCAGATTTCAAGATAGGCTTTTGCATAAACCACTGGCTCTCATACATGTGTCTAAATAGATTTTTATGTTGGAAATAGAAGCAGGCCTCCGCAAATGAGCAGAAGCTACGCAGAGTAGGGCAGGTTTCTAGAAGAGAGAGAAGGGTGGTTGAGGGAGCCATCTCAGTGGGATACTTTATTTGCCCAGGATGTTCAGGGAGAATATTTCTACTTGAACCTTAGTAAGGAACTACGTTTGAGACTAAAGATCCTCAATGAAATCTGTGCAACATTATAGCCACAACTCCAATCTCAGAGCAAGGCAATAGCTGTAACTCTGTAAGTAACCATGGCTTTGTGGCTTATGTATTTTATATGTAGTTTCAAGAAGTACTAGCAAAACCGAAGTCATTAGGAATCAGGGGAAATCTCTCTATTGGTTAAAGTCAGACCTAGTACAATCAATAAAGCAAATTTAACAGTTCTTAGAATCATTGAATCCCCACAATGAAAAAGGAGGGCATTTGGCCCAAAGTATCTGTACCGATTCTCTGACAGAGTATCCTACCCAGGCTCTATTCCCATAATCCCGCATATTTACGCTGCTAATGCTCCTAACTGACACATTTTGGGGCACTATATGCCAATTTAGTAAGGCCAATCCACCAAACCTGCATTCTTTGGACTGTGAGAAGAACCCAAAGCACCCAGAGGAAACCCAGGCAGATACAGGGAGAATGTGCAAACTCCACACAGACAGTCACCCAAGGCTGGAATTGAACCAGAGCCCCTGGTGCAATGAGGCAGCAGTGCAAACCTCTGTGCTACTGTGCCACCCAATTCTCTCCAATTATCAAATCAGAACCTGCTGTTGAGAAAATTAGCTGATGAGACTGGACTCTTATTCAGGATTGCAGAATAAGATCATCCATTTCTAGTGAAAAAGTTCTTACATTTGTCCTCATTATTGCTTGATTGACATCTTTAAGTGCTTATAATAAGCTGTGCTTTCTGCGATTTATTTTGTCAATTTTTTTTTGAGCATTTCCATGTATGCCATTGGCACTGTATAATTCATTGATTTTGTATGTAATGTACTGGGTGAATCGGTATAGAATGGCATGAGGAATGCAAGAGATCAAGGAATGATAAGCAGGGGCATGGTATAGGCTATGGGGAATTACAAAATCAAAGGTAGAGAGGGTAGTCAGCTTAATGTTGAGGATATTCAACTTGTTTTAACAATTCGGGTCCAGATAAAGAGTGGCATAAAGATACGTTACCTGAATGCATGAAGCATTCGAAACAAAGTGAATGAGTTGATGGCACAACTCAGCACAAATAAGTATGATCTAGTGGCCATTACAGAAATGTGGTTACAGGGTGACCGGACTGGGAACTGAATATCCAGAGGTATCAGAAATTTAGGAACGATAGACAGGAAGAAAGAGAAGGTGGGGTAGCTCTGTTAATAAAGGATAATATCAGGATGGTCGTGAGAAAAGATACAGGCTCTAAGGAGCAAAATGTGGAATCGTTGTGGGTAGAGATAAGGAATAGTAAGGGAAGAAAGTCACTGGTGGGCATGGTCTGTAAGCCCCCAGATAATAACTTTGAGGTGGGGAGGGCTATTAACAGGCAAATAATGGATGCGTGCAAAAACAGAACGGCAATAACCATGGGGGATTTTAACCTGCATATTGATTAGTTGACACAAATTGGATGCGGTGGACTTGAGGAAGAGTTCTTGGAATGCTGTCGTAATAGTTTCCTTGAACATATGTTACAGAACCTAGAGGGAATGAATTATCTTAGATCTATATTGTATAACGAGACAGGTAGAATTAAGGATTTTCTTGTGAGGGATCCTCTTGGGATGAGTAATCACAATATGGTTGAATTTCTGATACAGATGGAAGGTGAAAAAGTAGAGTCCGAAACCAGTGTCCTCTGCTTGAACAGAGGGGAATACGATAGGATGAGAGCAGAACTGGCTAATGTAGACTGGGGGTGCAGACTGGTTGGTTGGACAGCTGAGGAACAGTGGAGGATTTTTAAGGAGTTTTTTTCAGTACTCAACAAAAATATATTCTGGTGATAAAGAAAGAATGTAAGAAAAGGGATAACAGCCATGGATAACAAGGAAATAAAGAAGAGTATTAAATTAAAAACCAATGTCTACAGAGTAGCCAAAAATAGTGGGGAATTAGAAGATTGGGAAAGCTTTAAAAAAAACTAAGAATGACTAAGAAAGTGATAAAGAAAGGAAAGGTAGTTTATGAAGCTAAACTAGCTCAAAATATAAAAAATAATAGTAAAAGTTTTTACTAATATATGAAAAGGAAGAGAGTGGTTGGACTGAATGTTGAACCTTTGGAAAATGAGAGGGGGGATTTAATAGTGGGAAACAAGGAAATGGCTGAGACTTTAAATAAGTTTTTTGTGTCGGTCTTCACGGTGGAGGACACAAATAGTTCACCAAATATTAACAAACGAGGATTGGTGGGAGGTGAGGTCCTTAATACAATTACTGTTACTAAAAAGGTAGGGCTTGGTAGACTAATGGGACTGAAGGTCCCAGGCCTGGATGGAATGCATCCCAGGGTACAGAAGGAAATAGCAGAAGTAATAGCAGATGCATTAGTAGTTACTTATCAAAATTCACTGGACTCTGGGAAAGTGCTGGCTGATTGGAAAACAGCTACTGTTACACCGCTGTTTAAAAAAGGAAGTAGACAAAAGATGGGTAACTACAGGCTGGTTAACTTAACATCCGTAGTTGGGAAAATGTTGGGATCTATATTAAAGAAGAAATAGCAGGACACCTAGAAAGGAATTGTTCAGTCGAGCGGATACAACATGGATTCATGAAGGGGAAATCATGTTTGACAAATTAACTGGATTTTTATGAAGATGTGCCTAGTGCGATTGATAGAGGGGAACTGGTGGATGTGGTGTTTTTAGATTTCCAGAAGGCGTTCGATAAGGTGCCTCACAAAAGGTTGCTGCAGAAGATTAGGGTACATAGAATTGGGGGCAAAGAGTTAGCGTGGATTAAGGATTGGCTATCTAACAGGAAGCAGAGAGTTGGAATAAATGGGTACTTTTCTGGTTGGCAGTTGGTAACTAATGGTGTGCCACAGGGATCGTGCTGGGGCCTCAACTATTTGCCACATATAAAGATAATCTGGAGGAGGGGACTGAGTGTAGGGTAACAAAGTTTGCTGATGACACGAAGATGAGTGGGAAAGTGAGTTGCGTGGAAGACACAGAAAGTCTACAGAGAGATTTGGATAGGCTGAGTGAGTGGGTGAGGATCTGGGAGATGGAATATAATGTTGACAATTATGAGGTTATCCACTTTGGAAGAAATAATAGTAAAATGGAATATTATTTAAACGGTAATAAATTGCAACATGCTACTGTGCAGAGGGACCTGGGGGTCCTTGTACATGAATTGCAAAACTCAGTCTGCAGGTGCAGCAGGTGATCAAGAAGGTGAATGGAATATTGGCCTTTATCATGAGGGGGCTATAATATAGAAGCAAGAAGATCTTGCTGCAACTGTACAAGGCACTGGTGAGGCCACAACTAGAATACTGTGTGTAATTTTGGTCTCCTTATTTGCAAAAGGATATATTGGCCTTGGAGGGAGTACAGAAAAGGTTCACCGGTTGATACTGGAAATGAGTGGGTTAGCTTATGAGAAGACGTTGAGTAGATTGGGCCTGTATTCATTGGAGTTTAGAAGTCTGAAGGGTAATCTTATTGAGACATATAAGATAATGAAGGGGCTGGGGAATAGAATAGAGGTAGAGAGATTCTTTCCACTTAGAAAGGAAACCAGAACTAGAGAGCACAGCCTCAAAATAAGGGGAGGGGGGGGTCAGTTTAGAACGGAGTTGAAAAGGAATTTCTTCTCTCAGAGGGCACTAATCTCTGGAATTTTCTGCCCATTGAAGTGGTGGAGGATACCTTGTTGAATATGTTTAAATCACAGGTAGATAGATTTCTGATCAACAAGGGAATTAAGGGTTATGGGGAGCAAGCGGGTAAGTGGAACTGATCCACTTCAGGTCAGCCATAATCTAATTGAATGGCGGGGCAGGCTCGATGGCCTACTCCTGCTCCTATTTTTTATGTTCTGACTATGTTCTTACATTCTTATTGGGTGTAATCAGGGTGGGTGGATGGAGTGGCACGTACTGGTATGGGAGGGAGATGGGTGATATGACTAAGACATTTTGAACCTGCCTTTCAAAAGTCACTGAATCCGAACAGTGGTTCATGACTCTTCTGAGGGTATGTGAACAATTAGCCAGGAATACTGTGGAGGGCTAGGAGATGCTTATTCTTGCAATGGAGCCAGTTGGGTTGGCAGTACAGAGTTTGGGTTCGTGACCCACACCCTTATACTGGACAACAACAGTTGGGGTGCCGCGAATGGGTTGGGTTTCCTGAAATCAGGGTCTGTCCACCATTTTTAAAGGCTTCGGCGTCATTTTGAAAATCTGGTCCATGGTCCTCTTTTGATCAGAATTAGGTGAATAAAACAGCCTCAGATAATAGCAAAGTTGAGGCTGGCCATGAATATGAGTGGGAGAACATTTATGAAGAAAGAATTTTAAAGAAAGTAATGAATTCAGAGGAGAGCGGGCAATAAAATTATGGACAATGACAAAAACCATCAATGAGCTGGGATTTCTGAATCAAGAAGCTGAGGGAGGGTAGATGTCTCAATAAATAATGAGCTGAGATTTGATAATAAAGAATAAGGAATTTAAAGGAGAGAAAAGAGATTTGGAACTGGTGACATGCTTTTAGTAGTGAAAGGATCAGGAAGAGAAAGACTATAGTGTAATTTGGTGATGAGAACTGCCCTTATTGTTTATGACATGATGTGGAGCTGATTGGGGAAGGCATAATAAGAAGTCTTCCAACACCAACTTAAAGTTCAACAGGTTTATTTCATATCATGAGCTTTCAGAACGCTGCTCCTTTATTTGGTGAATAATCTAATGAAGCAGCAGCATTCTGAAAGCTTGTGATACTAATTAAATCTGTTGGACTTTAACCTGGTGTTTATGATAGACTCACGGAGGAGAAGACATCTGAGAGGATAAATTCCCTCATCACCTAAGATGGCTCCTTTGCTAACGATTTGAGACATTCTAATGGACTCAATCAGATGGAACTAAGGTTTCGTTATTCGGAAGGCATCTCTTGATTTGATTCTGTTCCATTAAGGAAGTCAGCTTGGGCCAAATTACAAAGGATGAAGATCTTACAGAGCTTTGACATTGAAAGATCCTTTGATTTCAGTCATGTGCTATTTATATAGATAGAAAGTGAAATCCCTCCTGTGAATTGATTGGATATTCTTGGATTGAGCCCTGGATCTTTCTCAATGTTGCCTTGCTGTGATTCCAAAGAGAATGGAATTGACTGCACTCAGATAAAAGGTGACAGTCACCTGAAATTTGCTTGTCTATAATCCTCCTAAGGTGAGGTTACAGGGATCCGTGGTAGAAACTGAAGTGGTGCAATACCATAATTGTTGAGGAATGGGTGGTCACTTTCATAGTCACTGAGAGAGAAGTTTTATGTAGATCATTATCTTCTTGCAGAACTTAATGCTTAAAAACTTCAAGTTCTTTAGCACACAGACTCCTCACACAAAGTGATTCTGCTAGTTCTGTGTCAGCAGAGTTCATTATCAATACAAATCCCAGAAACTTATAGCTTTGATGTCAGTGGCTGTCACTTTGATACAGCAAATAAAAGAGACAATGCAACTAATATTGTGCATTTAAACTTTCAAAAAGCATTTGATACAATATTAGACTTATTAAATGCTCATGGGATAAAAGGGGCAGTTGTAATATGGATGCAAAATTGATTCAGCTACAAAACAAAGTTGTAGTGAATAACTGTTTTTCAAAATGGAGAGTGATATACAGTGGAGTTCACTACACTTCCATTCTGCAATTATTGCAGTTTCTCTAATACATTAATAATGTGGACCTGAGGTTGGTTATAAGGCACGATTTTGAAATTTGCAGATGACACAAAAGGAGAAGTGTGAAAAAACAGTGCAAAAGTTGTTTGAAAGTGTATTCTTTCATGAAGAATGGGTGTCTCTGGTGACTCCAGCATTTATTGTCCATCCCTTTATGTGACCATAGAATCACAAAATCCCTACAGTGCAGAAGGAGGCCATTCAGCCCATCAAATCCACACAACAACAATCCCACCTATCTCCATCACCCCACATATTAATTCCCTTGGCACTAAGGGCAATTTAACATGGCCATTCAATCTAACGTGCACATCTTTGGACTTGATGATGGTGAGAAGTCTTCTTGAACCATTGCAGCACCTAAGTGTTAGGCAAGTGGTTCCAAGATTTTTACCCAATGACAGTGAAAGAACAGTGATATAGTTCCAAGTCAGGATGATGTCTGACTTGGAGGGGAACTAGCAGATGGTGGTGTTCTAATAATAGATTTCAAAAGAATAGAGGCCGGAGGAATAAACAAATACATGACAAGTGATATTTAACAAAGAAAGGTGTGAGAAACATATTTTGGGTAGCATGATTGAGAGAAGACAATACGAGCCAAATTGTAAAATTTTAAAGTGGGTTCATGAGAAGACAGACTTGGAGGTATTTGTGCAAAAACAGGTTACTGAAGCAGTTGGTAAAACTAGACATTACAAACAGGGATACTGGAGCACAATATTCAGGAAATTATGTTAAACTTACATAAAACTAGTTTGGACCCAGCTGGAGGATTGTGTTCAATTCTAAGCATCACACTTTAATAATGAATTGAAGGTTTGGAGAATGTACAGGAGAGATTTTTTTTAAAATGATTTCAGGAATGAATTATTAGATTTACATGAATAGACCTGAGAAGCTAGGGTTCTCTGCCTTAGAATAGAGAAGATGAAGAGGATATTCGAAATAGATATTTAAAATCATGTTTGTTAGGATTTGGAATGTGCTTCTTGCTAGGGGGGAGGATCCAAATGCATTCATAGTTTTTTATTTGATGAAATTTCTAGCATAAGTTTGATGGGTGAAAGGCTTCCTTTCATGCTTCAACATGTTATGATTCCATGAAACTGGTGGGAACTTGGTGGGTGGATAGTGCAGAGTGTGGAAAAGCACGTGAGAATTATAACAGGGCATTATAAAGGCACACAGTGTAGAAGGCAGCCTTATGAACCTTCAGAAAGCCAGCAAGGCATTGATTCAGTACTCCTCCTGATGCTCTGCCAAGGCTTGGCTTACATCTCAGTCTAAGGGCACCACCTTCTTCATATACATTTCTGGAAAGACAATACCATGACCCGCAGTGTCACATCACAACCTCAGTAATTATGGTTGCTGTCACTGTCATTTATTATAAGGCACTGATGAAGCCTGTATTTATGGAAAACATGAACACAATACGTACTTACGTATTTAGCAAATTGGCAAACAAGGAACAGAACATAAAATTGTTGGCACAGTTACACAGAAACAAACCATTACTTTGATGAAATGAGCAAAATGATGAAAATCCATAATGCATTCACAGTGCCTTAACTTACACTTGCAACTGCTATGTCTTGGCCCCCTTTGCTGGAAATGGCACTGGAGGCAGATTGCTGACTGCTGTTTTGTCAGCACTGAAGACCTTGGCAGTCATGCTGTGTCTATTGAGGCTTGAGCAAGTTCTGGCTGGGAGGGTACGACTGGCACCATTGCTGGACACTCGTCAGTCATCGTGGGCTCTGAAAATGCCATGTCTGGAGTGCTACTACAGAAACACACAGACGGCAGGCAGTTTGTCTACAAGTGTGAGACACTTCTGGATGTCTGTCTTCTCCAATGAGGGGCAGGCACTCAGCAGAAAGACTAAGTGCCTTATCCATCCCTCACAATGGGTGTGGGCTTGTAGGTCTGAACATGATATTTGGAACTTCTAATTCCACCCCTGCAGCTGCCTGTCCATGGGAGTGGTCACTGTCTCAATACAGGAGGCTGAGCCTTCGGTCATCAAGGTCAACGTAATGCTGAAGCTCCACATGGGTTCCTTTGTGATAGAGACCATGGCAATGTAGACCCTTTAGGATTTCTGCTAGATCATCCTATAGAAACAAAGAAACTAGAAGTTGGAGTAGGCCATTCGACCTTTTGAGCCTGCTTTGCATTCATCTTGATCATGGCTGATCTTCAAGTTCAATATCCTGATTGTCCCCTTCCTCCCATATCCCTTGATCCCTTTAGCCTCAAGAACTATATCTAATTTCTCCTTGAAATCCAACAATGTTTTGGTCCCAACTATTTTTTGTAATAGTGAATTCCACACATTCACCACCCTCTGGCTGAAGAAATTTCTCCTCACCTCACTATGACCCCTTGTTCTGGACTCCCCAATCATTGTGAACAGCTGAATATCCGGAATTTGACATCTGATGGACACTTGTCACCAGCTTCTAACTCAACAAGGTCCTAGTCTCAGCAGTCATCCCCTGTGATAGCTGGCAAACTGGCATTCTGAGCGCTGTCTGTCTCTGTTGGACTGAGGTAAAAACAATACGAATTCTCACAATACTAGGTTAAAGTCCAACAAGTTTATTTGATAGTAACTCACCTCATGAAGGGTCTAACCCTGAAAACTAGTGGGTTTACTATCAAATAAACTTGTTGGACTTTAACCTGGCATTATGAGATTTCTTACTATACTTCCCACAGTGCACAAACATCTGAGCTGACAAACCAAAGACCACTGACTTTCTTGTGTCTGAGCTGGTGCCTGTCAGCAAGAGAGTGTGTGATGTGGATTGATCTGTATGTGGCTCCTCCTCTGGTATTAGTGGAGGGTCTTCTGGGTACTGCCTACTTCTGGAGGATGGCACATCTGAGATGAGGAAGAAAATAAATCAATGGAATCAGTCATCACACAGAAGATATGCATTGAGGTTGGCAGATGAGATTGTGGACAGCAGCATTTTGGTGGCATCATCATTTCTGGATCACTGGGGACTCTTGCTTAGAACTTCTCATCCGATATGAGAAATCCTAAATTGTTTGCACCCTGCACCTGTCTCACTTCTGTAGACCATCCTTCAAGATTTTGGTCCCTCCATCACTTGATGACCTTGGTGCCAGTCTCAAAGTTGTTAAGGATGAGTGAGTGGGTTGGGCACCCCACCACCTATTCGTGTGTGCTCCATGGATGATGGCTACTGTTATCCTGTATGGACAAAAGTCCATTCTTAGTCCACTACTACCTGTAACACCATACCAGCCTTACACTCCCACTCATGCCCATCCCCACTCCTAAGAATCCTTAGGAACTCCTTCAGGTAGCCAGGTAGCTGTCTCAGCCACATTTAAATCTTCCACATGGTCCACTTGGACCTGGTGCTCTCCCCTGCTAGCAGCCCTTCGCCAATTTCAGAGTGCGTTTTACATTGGCTGCCATATAATTGCAGTTGTCTTACATTCACAGCTAGAAACGGGTGTCAAGTTTTCCTCAGTCCAACTGATAGTGTGTGCACATTTCAGGCCAAGATGTTTTGTTTGTTAATAGCAGCATTATTAATAGGAACCGCACATTAGTTCATTATTATGCACCTTTTGGTTAAAATGGATATGGGCCATATGTTTGTTTGAATGAAACGTTTAAATTAAAAGAAACTGACTCTGTTAATAGGACCCACGGGCATCTTGCAATTCCAGATGTGAAACTGAAGTAAACTAGCCAAAAGCCTTTGCTTATTATCAACCATGAACAATTAGTGAAAGCAAGTGCCATTAGTTGACCGCAAGCATATTCTCCTGAGCTTTTTATTAAGCATCTAGCTGGCTATATAATTCCATTGCTTCAGATGCCTGACATCTCGTTGATGAGATACAGAATGCTTTGCTTTAGTAGTCAGAATTATGTAGAGTCTACAAGAGTGCTCTGCATATTCATCTGTGTTTTTCAGTAGTCCCAGGATGATTATTATATATTTGATTTACATAATTCACAATTCCAGTAATTAATCAGCTTGAATGCCAGATCATGTTCAGCAGCCCCTTGCTATGGGAGAGAATGTCTCTTGTGATTTTTCTTTTCATTAGCTGATCTCCATTCTGAATGATATTTTAGTATATCATGCTACATGCTGATTCCTGAGGTGCATGCACCTGTTACAGAATTTTGTGTTCTAATCTTCTTTTGCAAAGTTTAGGTTTTATTAATTTTACATAATCTCCAATTTGGGGAACAATTGTCATAAAATTTACTTTCTACTACTGCATGTAGCTGCATCATAGATAATATATTAATGTGTGCAGCTGCATGATATATGATTTATTGATGCATGGAGTTGCATGATAAGTTAGACATTCGATTTATATGCCGAATGTCTTCATATATCTTGATATGTCTTTCTCTCTTGTCAATGAATGTGTTGTTAAAGCAGAGTCTGGGGAATTTTGCACCAATGATTAGAAAGCTAGCTCTCTTTGAACATATGCTGCTCATGAATTTCTAGCTTTTGGTTGGAAAACTGTAATCACTGGTCACCTGAACTTTTCATTGATTTCACACTAGAATTTTTTCTAGATTAGCAGCAAATTTAATTCTCTTCTGAGAAAAGCAAGATTATTTCAAGGTTAACAAAATCAGGTGGGAAAGACTGGCTTATCTTGCTGTATTATGGAATATAAGATTGTTATGATTTGTTGATGTGAGGTTAATACGCACAGATTCAGGAGAACAGTCACACTGCTCATCATGTTTTACCAACTCTGAATGTTTTCCTGGAAGTTTCATCACATGACCTCGCACCTCCATACCCCTGCTATTCATTTCCAGACAGGTTGATCTTTGTGATTCCATGCCCCATTGTTCTCCTAATGGTTGGTCAACATGTCCATTCTCACGGTGCCTCACCCACACTTATCAATTGGAAAGCAAGACGACTCTTCATTATCCAACTGGAGAATTTATTACTGTTAATCAGACAGTCTTTTTCTTCATTTCAAAACATTTATAACAAATAAACAAAGACATTCAAAGACAATTAATAAAATGAAAAACTTTTCAATGCTCCTATGGTTGACAGTAATGTCCCACAGATTAATCTTCAGTTTATGGAGACTATAAACCATTCCAGTAGTATTAGAACATAGAACATAGAACATTACAGTGCAGTACAGGCCCTTTGGCCCTCGATGTTGCGCCGATCAATGGAAGCAATTTTATGACCCTCTATCCTAAACTATTCCAATACTATCCATATGTCTATCCACTGACCATTTGAACACCATTAAACTTGACAAGTCCACAACTGCTGCAGGCAGGTCATTCCACGCCCTTTCTACCCTCTGAATAAAGAACCCACTCCTAACATTCGTCCTATAACTACCACCCCTTAATTTAAAGCTATGTCCCCTCGTGTTATCCATCTCCATCCGAGGAAGAAGGCTCTCACTATCCACCCTATCTAACCCTCTGATCATCTTATATGTCTCAATTAAGTCACCTCTTAGCCTTCTTCTCTCTAATGAAAGAAACTTCAAGTCCCTTAGCCTTTCCTCATAAGACCTACCCATCATACCAGGCAACATCCTGGAAAACCTCCTCTGTACTCTTTCCAATGCCTCCACATCTTTCTTATAATGTGGCGACCAAAACTGTACACAATACTCCAGGTGCGTCGCATCAGAGTTTTTTACAGTTGCAACATGACATCTCGGCTCTGAAATTCAATCCCTCTACCAATAAATGCTAACACGCTATACGCCTTCTTAACAACCTTACCAACTTGAGTACCAACTTTCAGGGATCTATGCACCTATACACCGAGATCTCTCTGTTCATCTACACTACTAAGAGTCCTACCATTAGCTCTATATTCTACACACATATTACTATTACCAAAGTGAATCACCTCACACTTTTCCACATTAAACTCCATTTGCCACTTCTTGGCCCAGCTCTGCAACTTATCTATGTCCCTCTGCAAACTATAATATCCATCCTCACTGTCTACAGCTCTTCCGACTTTGGTGTCGTCAGCAAATTTACTAACCCATCCCTCTACACCCTCATCCAGGTCATTTATGAAAATAACAAACAATAGTGGCCCCAAAACAGATCCCTGAGGTACACCACTAGTAATTAAACTCCAGGTTGAATATATCCCATCAACCACCATCCTCTGTCTTCTATCAGCAACCATATATCCATCTGAAGTAGAGTTTGGAGGCCCAGATAATCTTGCATTCTGATTTTATTTAAGTCTGGTTGATGCAGGTCACTGATTATGGTAGAGCTGGAAATTTGCTGCTCCTCCATTGAACTAGTTGCTATTGCAAATCTCCATAAGGAGCAGGAGATGGTTCAGCCCCTCGAGCCTGATCTGCCATTCAATACGATCATGGCTGATCTCATCTTACTTTCCATTGACAATAGCCCATTGTCAATTTGGGCTTAAATGAAAGGAGGAACAGTTCTTTTTGATATTGTTGGCCTTTTATAAATTGTTGATGTTGCTTGGTCCTTTATAGTGACAATGAGGTGTGAAGAGGAAGGTTTGATCATTAATGCCATTAAATGGTGGTTGAAAGAACCCTGGTGAGATGTGGGCAGGAAGCACTGATGCACTGGGAATGTTGGGAATTGTTCAGATGAAGCTCTTTTCAATGCGCAACTTTCTGTCAGCTGTTGTGAGTGGTTGTTCATTCCTTCAACACTCTTCTTCCTCACTAGGTGATTCCAAAGGTTGAATCTTTGGAGGAAAATGTAATGGGACATTATGTTGATGATCACAAGTTTGGATGTTCGATCTGGGGTCTACGGTAAACTCCTCACAAACAACTGAGGTAGTGGAACCTATGCTTAAGAAGGACAGTTGCCTGCTTAGTCAGAAGTCTGGATCCATAGCTGTATTTATAACACTCCTCTGGTTCTGTGCTCAGATTTCAGGCAGGAAAAGAGAGCAACGTACATAGTATATACCATACCTTTAGCAGTAGCCCAAAACCCAATGGCCTGGGTGGAAGAGAGGCTGTTTTGAGGAGACAGAAGATGAAGGAATCGTGACTATCAGCAGGAAACTAGACACATGTTGATTTGAGGTACTGTCTATCATTGCGTACCATCTCATATTAAAGAACCAGACATATATATTTGGGTCTTGAAATGTAGCAAGACACAATGTGAATACAGCCTATTATTGCTTGTATTTGTGTAAAATTTGACTTCTGGCTCCCCATTCTGCTCCATTTTCTGACAGGTATGAGAAGGATAGACCAGGATTAAAAGTTCTTGTTATAAATTTAAAAAGGTTGAAGATTGCTTTAGGAGCTGATCACATGATTTGATGGTGATATCATTTAGGTATTTCCACAGGCTGCTGTTTTACTTTCAGTTTGTATTCTGTGCAGTGCAGAGAACTTTTTAAATAAAATCTGTGTGTGTTAGTTTGAATCTATGTGTGCTAATCACATTCTTTTATTTTTGTTAAAACTCACCACCCCTTACATTGTTAGGATGTTACAGAAAGAAAATTGATGGTGAGTCAGTATTTTGTTTTATCAAATACATTGAGAAAAGATCCTAAGTAGAAGAAAGAAGAGATTTTGTGTCCTCACACTTTGAATATTAGAAGGCTAAGGAGAAGCAACAACAGGATTAAACATTGAAAAACCAAGTAGGGATAAAAGCTCTCTGTGATTCTAAAAGAGTGGATTTTTCTGATCAGAAAGGGGTGAAATTTCAGGCAATATTTGGCATATTTGAAGAGTGATGCCACTTAAAATAAAAGATACATCAACTTAGTCGTCTGCAGATCAAAAAAAAGAGTATTGTGAAGGCAGGAAAGAATACTCAAGTCACTAGTGCCTGCTTGAGCAATGGCATGTTAATTAGAATCTATGGAGCCTTTCAATGAACAAAATGAATCATGAGTTCCTATGCAGAGCAGTTTCAGTACTATATATAAGTGAATGAAATTGAAAATAAGTTGTTTGTATGAGTTTTTCTCAGTATAATAGGAATTAAAACTTACCATTTGGTTCAAAACTTGGTTCATCCAGCAAAGCCAGAAACCAAAACTTACAATGACATTACAAAGATCGTTGAAAAGCATTACTCTCCAAAGGCACAAATCATCAAGGAACGGTTCAGGTTCCACTGAGGAAATTAACTGGAAGGTGAAAACATTGCTGTTTGTGGCAATCTTAAAAAGATTGGCACAACATTGTGAGTTTGGTGAGTCATTAGAAGATACTGTTTGTGATTGACAAGTATGTTGTCTCCAAAATGAGGCTATTCAAAGAAGATTGCTTTATAGAAGACAGCAATCGAAATCACAGCGTCGATGAAATTGACTGCTAAAAGGCGTCATAATTTGGTGCAGGATTAAAGATTCATAATTTGGAACTGCCCATAAGGAGTCAAAACATCAACAACCATGTCATAGATGTGACAAGATGTGCCATTCAGCAAATGAACACTGGAGCAAGGATAGTCAATGCAAGAATTGTGGCAAAATGGGTCACATTTGCAAAAGCTTGTTGGGCTAGACCAGGTTCCCATGAGAAGAATATTCAGAAGAAGGGTTTGGATATCTTCAAGAAGAACAAGTTGCATTCTACAAAAAGAATTTACAGCATGGAAAAAAAAATTACAACTGTGAAGAAGAGAATATCCTGAAATATGATAAAGAGCTCTAACTGAATGCCTTGTTTTTACATCATGAATTACATATATTCTGGGCGATTCCGAAGTTAAATAGATAACTTATTTGGATGGAAGTTAATACTCATGCTGCTGTGTCTTTAATTCCTGAGACTACTTACTAACAAAAGTTAAAGCATTTTACTTTAAAACCAGCTGATGTGATTTTAGATGGGAAGTTGGTTGAGGTTGCTGCATATGAGGAGGCTCCTGAAACATACCCATTCTCCATGATGGGGGAGCCCAGCTCATCTGTGCAAAAGACGAGGTTGAGGAATGCTGAATGGATGATCCACCTCAGCCTCCTCCTGAAGTTTCCAGCAATGTAGATGACAGTCTTGAGACAGTTTACTTCATTCCATGTGATATCAAGAAATGGCTGCAGGTATTAGATACAGCAAAATCTATCGATCCTGATAAAATGCTGGCTGTAGTACTGAAGCTCTAAAATTAGTCACAACCCTAGGTAAGCTGTTCCAAGGCTTAATTCCAAGGCTACAATTCAACATTTTAGAAAACTATCAAATTTATGTTCTGTTTGCAAAAAGCCATAAAAATTTAATTTGACAAAATGCCGCCGCATCAATCTACTCGCAGCTCATCAGCAAGGTGATTGAATTTGACAGGACTACCAACCCACACTTGTTCAGCAACAACTTGTACACTGTTGCTGTGTTTGGGATCTGCCAAAGTTACTCAGCAAGATGTCTGACCATGCCAGGTTTAAGTCCAACCAATCTACTTAATAGTAAACTCACAAGCTTTCGAGGTTTCGCTGTTCGTTCGCAATTGATTGACACTGCATCCACCACCTTCAACATTCACCCCCTATACCTCTGATGTACAATAGCAGCTGTGTATACCATTTACAGGATACACTGCAGCAACACACCAGAGATTCCACAGCTTCAAACCCACAACCTCTACCATTTGGAAGGGGAAGGACAGCATATAGATGGGAATACCACTCCTTTTTAAGTCACCAACTATCCTAACTTGGAACTTTATTCTTTCAATGTTGTTGATTCAAAATTCTGGAGCTTCATCACTATTAGGATAGTGGTATATTCACACCAGACAAACTGCTATGGCTCAGGAAGCTGGCTCACCACCACATTC
This sequence comes from Sphyrna mokarran, assembly GCA_024679065.1. Classification (NCBI taxonomy): domain Eukaryota; kingdom Metazoa; phylum Chordata; class Chondrichthyes; order Carcharhiniformes; family Carcharhinidae; genus Sphyrna; species Sphyrna mokarran. Next base: position 131,777,020 of record JAGIQG010000001.1, read on the forward strand.
CCGAAGGGAACGATGGATGAGCAATAAATGCTGGCCATCAACACTTGCATGAATGAATGAATAAAAAAAAAACCATATATTGCAATCTCTATAAAGAACAACTTGCATTGATAATTATTACATCTGAATGCTTCATACATATTTCATAATCTTTAAATGCCCTGTAATTAAATGCATTGATATCCTATATTAAACAAATTATCTGTTCATTTATATCTTTATTCCCAGTCTTATAGAATGTAAATTGGACCATCAAATGAAATAAGAAAGAGTATAGTAACAAAGGTTCTGTTTGACCACTAAGTGTCACTATTGGGCAGTAGGAATACACTTGAGTTCATAGGAAACATTAAGTCCACTGATGGTTGTGCTTAATGGCGCTAAACTCAGGTAGAATAGTTGGTATAACACTTTTCTGTAGCCAATTCATAGCATATTTATTCCAGAAGCTATCACGGTTACTTCCTGTACTGCCTTTAGAGACAAATGAAGATATGTATGGCTGTTCCAACCATTTAGAATGCATTCCAAATAAGAAAGAAAAATTGCAGTCACATGAAGTGTGTTTTATTCATTAAACAATAACAACTCAAACACATCCTAAAGTTGGTGCTTTATGTTACTTTGTTGATTTTATGCAAGCAAAAACTACTTTTGGTTATGCACAATTGTTTCAATGCTTTGAGACATTTTTATGCAATTCCTTCACCAGTGATGGCCAGTAGATAATAAGGATATCAGGCTTTCATGAATTCTATGAATGACCAGTCTTCTTGTCAACTATAAATAAAAAATACAAATATATGTTGGAAGATGTAACTTGTTACTTAGTTGCATCTCTTCAGTTAACAGTGAACTATACTTGGATAGAGCACAGCTGCTGATAGTTAAGCTGCTATTCCTGGAATTTTCCATTCTTGAATTCTGAGGACATTTTCTTGAAAAAAGATTTAGATACAATTGGATTTGCAGTTCCTTCTATCTGATTTAGATGCAGTGGGCGAGTTTAGTAATGAATCAGGAACCTGGGAGCTTCAGCAACATACTTATCAATGGGTTTTTACCTAAACATTTCACTTCTGGGCTTCCTGACTGATTTGAATGAGTGGCCATGAAAATGAGCCACAGTAGTCTATATCAGCTGAAACCTTGGTCATACAAATTGAAATATAATGGAAATCTTTGGACAGAGCTAGAAATTACAGGATTAGAGATACAATGAAACAAAACATCACTACACTTCAGAGTTGCATCTCTGGACATGATGCTGTAGGTTGCAAGTTGTTTCCCAAAGAGAAGAAACCTATCTCTGAAAACAAGTTCAGATATCATTTTACCAGAGTAGACTGGGAGCAAACACTTTCAGGTAAATCTGTGACAGATCACTGGGACATATTCAACAAAGAAATAGGGAGAGGACAGGGCCAACATGTTGGAAGTGGCAGAAAAATGAACATCAGGATTGTGATTGCACGGTCCAAGATACAGCACTGTTTAATGATGAATGAGAGCAGAAAGGGTGAATGACTTGGCACATCCAACTATTTCCTGTCCTGCATCTAATCCCAAACACCTCAATTTTACCCTCTTAAGCCTTCTGCACATCATACCAATGCACACTTCAAATGGACAATTTATCTCTGCTAGTGATCTCCTCACATGTGTCTAACAAGCCATCACTGACATTCTCCCGCACTGTCACAGGTTTCTCACATTGGCATCCACAAATATTGTCATCAATCTTCTCAACAGATTCTCATACTTGGATATCCACTTCTTGTAGGATAAGTAATTACAGAACACCTGGGAGAGAAAGAGGATGAGAGGCGGCTTTACAGTCATCCCTACCACAGGGGAGGAGGTGCGAGAGATAATTTGGGTCTCAGCTTGCTTGACCATTGAAGATAGTCCCAGCTCCCTGGTGAAAGAATTAAATCTCACATAGCCACATAGCACAGAGCACTCACTTGTTTTGATATCAGCAGCCACTGAAAAATGATATTGTGCACAATAATGATTTAGTGCCCTCTTACTATGACAGCTCTAATTTACGTCTTTCATTTCCCACAGGCCCTTTGTACATCCCTCAGGAGACAGTTTGTGTGGGAGGCAAAGGCTAAGAGGAAGCCACCATCACAGAAGTCATACACTGTTCACCAGCTTAAATACACGTACCTCAATGAGAATGCTAATACAGGGAGTTGGGTTGTGACGTGGTCTATCACACATCACTATGAACAGGAGCCGGTAGCAGAGGCAGGGACAAAAGTTGAGAATTGCCAAGATAAAAGTGCAGGACCTGTCAAGTCCTGTTCAGCTGGACACAAATGCTGAATCTCAGGCATTATCATCACAATCCTGAAAGTTCAGTCATCCTTTAAAACCACACTGCACATGATTAGAGAGAAACTAAATGAATCTGCCTGCATCATGATTGTCATGATATCTCAAGTCTTTGAATTCTTGTCTACATGCCTGTAAAAAAATAGGCATCTTCATGGAGTTCTCCACCTCTTCATGTAGCAGGGAAGTGCAGCATCATTGGAGGGAAAATGGTGAAAAGGGAAACAGAAATGGGAACTTTGCTTAAGGTGTTGCCACTTCTGACCCCTGGCTATCCCAATCCCCAGCATTAAAAACCTCATGTGTTGCTTCCTATCTGGATAGTTTAGACTGTTCCTGCACATTTACCACTGGTGATGTCATTGGTAGGCCCCTTCTGCCTCTAGAACTTAGACATTATCCAACATTATCTAACTCATCAGAGCAGGTCTGTGAGCAGTCTGCCTCTGGCCCTGCTGAAGTGTACGGTCAGTATCACATAGAAGTAGTAGGAAGAGGAAGACAAAGGATTTGTACTTGCACAAGCATATTCATTTTGGTGTTTAGTATCACATTACAATGATGCATTGGTTTCAAATGTATGCTCCATACATTTTTTCTGCTCCATTGTTTTCTAATGTTTATTCTTGATGGCTTCCTGCCTAATTGCCTTTTCACTTGTGAAAAGTGGTAAAACAAGATTAAGATGAGTAATAAGCATCTGTGAAAGCTATGGATTGTTGATTATGGGATTATGTTGTGATAGAGGGTGGGGGGGGGGGGGGGGGGGGGGGCTTGTCAAATGAGTTCAGAATCTATGTGCCAGGTGGCTGTATTGCTCAATTCATTGTAGCCTGCCTGTTTCAGGCAAACCAAACAATGCATGTAGCTAATGGTTCGCAACATGCTCCTTCTTCTTCTGAAGATACTGTGCTCAACACCTTCCTTTTCCTGCAACTTTAGCCCTTGCTGCTGCAAAGCACAATTGACCACTATCAATCTGAAACCCTGGCTGGTGATCTCAGATCAGTCAAGGTATTAGAATCACATTTTCAGCATTCCAATTGCTTGCATCATCACAGCTTTGCTGGTCAGCTGACTTCTGCTAAATCTTTCCTGGCTGTCATTATCATAGTAAGAAGTCTCACAACACCAGGTTAAAGTTCAACCAGTTTATTTGATAGCATGCTTTCGGGATTTGCCCCTTTGTCAGGTGAGTGGAAAGTTCAGGTCTCAAACAGAGCATATAAAAGTCACCCACAGTTTATAGAATACTGATTAGAATGCAAGTCTTTTCAGCTAACCTGTTTTAAAGTTTTAAAGATGCAGACAATGTGAGTGGAGATAGCATCAGCCACAGGCTAAAGAGATGTGTATTGTTTCCAGACAGGACAGTAAGTGAGATTTTACAAGCTCAGGCAAGTTCATTGGGTTTACAGATAGTGCAACATGAACCCAAGTCCTCATGTGTGCAGAACTTGGCTATCAGTCTCTGCTCAGTGACTCTGCGCTGTCATGTGTCGTGAAGGCCATCTTGGAGAATGCTCACCTGAAAATCAGAGGCCGAATGTCCGCAACCGCTGAAGTGTTCACCAACGGGAAGGGAACAGTCTTTCTTGGTGATTGTCGAGCGATGTTCATTCATCCATTGTCTTAGAGTCTGCATGATCTCCCCAATGTCCCATGTTTTGGAACATCCTTTCCTGCAGCACATTAGGTAGACAACATTGGCTGAGTTGCAAAAGTATGTGCTGTGTACCTGGTGGATGGTGTTCTCACATGAGGTAATGTCATCCATGTTGATGTCTTGCAGAGGTTGCTGTGGCAAGGTTGTGTGGTGTTGTGGTCACTGTTCTCCTGAAGGCTGGATAATTTGCTGCAAACAATTGTCTGTTTGAAGTTGTGAGGTTGTTTGAAGGCAAGAAGTAGGGATGTGGGGATAGTCCTGGTGAGATGTTCGTCTTCATCAATGACACGTTGAAGACTCCGGAGAAGATGTCATTGCTTCTCCACTTTGGGGAAGTACTGGATGATGAAGGGTACTCTATACATCATGTTCTGTGTTTGCCTTCTGAGGAGTCAGTGCAGTTTTTCACTGTGGTGCGTCGGAACTGTCGATCGATGAGTCAAGCATCAAATCCTCTTCTTATGAGGGCATCTTTTAGCGTCTGGAGGTGTCTGTCACGATCCTCCTCATCTAAGCAGATCCTGCATATACGGAGAACTTGTCCATAGGACTCACATTCTAATCAGTATTGTATAAGCTGTGTGTGCCTTTTTTGTGGTCTGTTAGAGACCAGAACCCTCCACTCACCTGACAAAGGGGCAAGCCCCGAAAGCTTGTGGGTTTACTGTCAAATAAACTGTTTGGACTTTAACCTGGAGTTGTGAGACTTCTTACTGTGTTTATTCCAGTCTATCGCTGGCATCTCCACATTATGTCATTATCCTCACAGTGTTGTCAGAGTGTAACTCTTGTCTTCATTCACTAACTCTGCTTTGAGGTGTGAATATCTCAGAGGGTCTTGACTGACACAATGAATACATCATGGCAGCTCCTTGGGTATTTTGCGCAGACAGGCAGGATAATCTTAGTTTGGATTGTAGATGAGTACAACATCAATGAAGGAGAAGCCCTTTGTGGTTGATGGAGTCTCTGGATGAACTTAGGATGCCTTAATTAGCATGTATATGTAGTTGGCTCTTTGGACCTGTGAGAATGCAGCCCAAGTATAAATGCTGAGTATCAGTTCACTCTGATCTCATCAGTTGAGAAATGAATATCAGTGCCAGCCCTACTAAACATGGCATCAGCCGCCAATAAGTTGCACTTGTGGAAGGGAGTGAAGAGGAGGAGAGGAAAAGGTATGTGGAAAGGAGGGGAAAGGAGGAAAGAGAGGATTAAGGGATATTTGGAGAAGCGAGTAAGGAGTTTGGGGAGGGGAATAGGGATGTGGTGGATGGGAGGTGAGAGATAGGAGAGAGAAAAATTAAGTCAGAGTCTTGGGGAAAGTGACCCTAATATAATACACAATTAGCTGGGACTGAAGAAACTTTTGATTGAATGTATAGCCACATTTTGTTGTGATCACTGCAGGACAGTAACTGATCGCAATGATAACAGTGATAACTACAATTTGACATTGCAAGTGTGTTGTGCATGAAAATGATAGCTAAGTGGTCACATCTGTGCGAAAATGAAATTGAATGATAGCCAGCAGTTTGCTTGTTAGTGCAAGTGATACCAAATGATAACAAATTTGTAATTGCTTTTGTAGGCAATTGATGGCAAAATAATTTTGATTGAGAGCAATTCATGTCAAATGAAAGCTGTTGAAAGTAAATGATGTCAAATGATATGAAAAAAATTACGAAGGAGGACCAGGGATGCTACTCACTGTGCCACAAGACCTCCTAATTAGCAGTTTGTAGATGTGATCGGCGCAACTCGTGGGCCGAAGGGCCTGTTTGTGCTGTATTGTTCTATATTCTATGTTTTCATATGTATAAATATCTAACCTCCTGTCACTGGATTCCCTCTGACTTTCCAACATACCAACAATGTATGCCTTTTTAATTTGTTTTCCCTTGTAATCCCATCTCCCTTGTCAGGGTAAAGATTCCCCCATTTTGATTAGGGATATGGGTGTTTTTAACTACATTTATTGACAAAGAAAATGCAACATGTTCTGCAGTCTCCTTTCGTCATTATAATTTTGATTACATTTTCACAGGACACCTTTATTTCATGAATGTGGACCTCCACTTGCTGGGGTACAGCCTCAACTAAAATTGTACCTGGAACAATATCCACCAAAGTTGGATTGTTGTAAGAAAGGAGAAACTGGCTATAATGATACAGATTTGGATAGCAGTCAAGGTTATTGTAACATTTAAAATTAATGGGAGATATGGAACATTAATCCCTCAGGGAGTGGCTGGCAGTGAACCTCTCGGTGAGTCATTCCTCCCTCTCTCACCCAGTAATGATAGAATAGATTCAATTCTAGCAGATTCAATGTTGTGCCAGTCCATCGATATTTAACTTTTACCATGACAGCAGTATTACGAGGTTTAGAATTTGCAGCCTGCTGCTCTTCAGTTCTGTGACCTCGTTTATAAAAACTCGGAAACCTGGAGTCTGAATCAAAGATCAGGGTCACAATTCTCCCATCCAGTTGGGCTGGGAGATTCTGGTGTCAGACAATTTGCAGGATTCAAGTGCCGATACGCATCCCACTTACATCACCCACCACTGAATTTCTGGTGGTGTCTGCTCTATGCTGAAAATCAGTGTATGTGTGTGTGTGTGTGTGTGTGTGTGTGGGGGGGGGGGGGGGGTGGTGGCGGAGGTGTCAAGACATTTAAATACAATTAGTGGACTTGGGACTGAAGTCTCTGGACCCACTAGCATCTCCCAACTCCCAACAGAGCTTTTCGTTCCAGTGGGGATTACAGTAGCTTCCATCTTTCAGGAAACTAGCGGCCCAACCTGACTGGAGTGAAGAGGTGTGGGGGGGAGGCAGTCAGGGCCCCAGAGGGTTGAGTGGCCAGAAGTGCTCCCTGGGCATTGGTAGTGCCAGGGGTGGAGCAGTGCCAAGGGGGTGGGATTGATGTGGACGGAGCCCAGAGGGCAGAAACAGGGGTAGGACCTAGGGGACAATTGGTGGGGATTGGTTGGGGGTCCCATTGCCACTCGCGTATCAACCAGGGAGGTTGGGGGTCAGCCTGCTGAAGGGGGGTTCAGCACTTCGGAGGAACAGGGTTACTGTTAGTGGGGGAAATCGGTGGAGGATGGGGCTGGAGATTGCAGCGGGCCAGGAGTAGGGGGATGTAGTGGTCAAGGCAGCGACTTGGGGAGGGGATATCAAAGACTTGTAATGCAAAGGTACCGGAGCTGACCAGCAATCAGGAAGCCGGCAGCGTGGGGCTATGGTGCATGCACTGGTCTCAGCACTGACAGATCAGTCCATGCGCAATGGCCTGCTTAGCATGTTGATTTCAGCCTTTCCAGTAGGGATAGGCTCTGACCTCTAAAAATAATAATATTCATACTGGTGACCTCTACAATGCACAGAAAGTGGGAGATTCCTCTCTGAATTATTCCAGTTTTCATGCAAAATCAATCTTTGGAATTTTTTGGAAGAATTCTGGCTGGATCTTTGAAAGTTTACAGGATTGACAGAATGATCGTTACCAATTATGCAACTGTACTTTGCAACATAATCTTGCACGCGGGCTATATTTGGCATGTTTTTACAAGGGATAAGTGTGGAATTGCTAATAATGAAAATGCTGCGAAGATCCTAATAAGGATGATAAGCAATCTCAGCAACTTATATTTCTGCTAAGCAGGTAAGAAGGGAGATGGTAGAGGGAACCGTATTGGGAGTTCCAGAGCACTATAATATACAAGTTGGTTGTGTATATATTCACCTAAATTTTGCAAATTATTATTGAATGTGATTTCAATATCCTGTCAAACAATATTCCAGATAATAAAACAAAGTCTTATTTCCCCCCAGCCTTTTTTGCCAATTATTTTAAATCTGTGTCCTCTGACCCTCCTGCTGTGGATACAGTTTTTCTCTATCTGTTCTGTTATAATCCTTTTAAATGTGAACACCTCGATTAAATCTCCTTTAACATTCCTTACTTGAAGGAAAATAAACACTATTTGTTTTGTCTCCCAACATAATTCCCTCATCCCTGCACCAGCCTGGTAGAACTCTTCAACACTCTCTCCAAGAAATCCATATCCATCCTAAAATGTGCAATGAACACAATGAGCAGGATTAGTTCCTGGTTTTGATCCCAATCCAGTCCCATATAGGCAGCAAACGTGCATTACAATCTCAAGATGGAATGACTAGAATTGACTTTGATGAAGAGTCATCCAGACTCAAACTCATTGCAGTGATTTTGAGCCTGCACTCTATCTGCATGCCCACTCAAAATCTGGAAAGTGCAATTAGCACCAGCAAGTTTCCAATTTCCAACCTTCCTGGCCCTTCGCTGACAGAGTGGCCATAAATATATACAAAAAGCTCATTTTACTACATTACCATATCATTAGTGAGCCGTCTTTTTGGGATTCCCCCTTACTGATACTCAGCCAGAGTGATGTCACACCGGTGCCATTTACAGCAGCTCCACATAAGTGTGAACCCAACACCTTCACTTCTGAGGGGGTGTTCAGAGTTGAGCACTCAGGCAATGAGCACCTTCAGGGGTGTTCACTGCACAGGGAGCACCAGAGAGGACCCAGATAAATTACACTCAGTGCCAAGATGGGGTTTCCAGAATTGCCAGGATCCATAGCTGAGGTTGAGATCGCTTGCTGACTTCCACACCTAGTTGCCTGAGGAGACCTTGGTGGGCATCCCCTCGTGGGCCAGGACCCTCAGGCAGCATGGATATTTGACTGCTTCCCTTCTCGGTGTCAGGGGCTAGAGATGTGCTGTTCACAAGGTGGGCGGGGGGGCTAGTATCAGATGGGCTGGAGAAAAGGGTCCCTTTACTGGAAGGTAAGGGGATATACTCCTCTTCCATTTGCATTCCCAGGAGCGCCTGTGCTGCTCCATGGGATGGAGGGGCAGTTGGAGTAACATCCAGAAGCCCCTCCATCCTCTGGTGCAGACATACATGGATTCCACCCAGTGCCTGCACTATGCCCTTCAGACATGGAGGTCATGTGCTGAGCCATGATGCAGACATCTTCTGCCATGGAGTGAACATCCTGCACCAAGGTATCGCACTGTGGATGCCACCCTTGCAGCGTTAACTCTGTGTGATGCAGTGATGGCACCATCTCCTTGGAGAGAATGGAATGGGACTCTTCCAGTCTGCTATGCACTTTGAGGAGGGCTGCTGTCCCTTCCTGATGCTCATGACTCTGCCTTTGCAGCTCCAGCAGCTGTGGGACAAATTGGTTCAGGGACACATCATCAGCAGAATTCTGGGCTCCAGCAACCCTCCGAGTGCCAAGGGACGTTCCTGTCTCTGCCTGCTGTGGATTGTCAGCTGTGAGATGCCCACCAGTGACTGACTCAAAAGCCTGTCTATCTAGTGATCCCATCAAGGTGTGAGTATCTGTGTTCGTGAAGGGTGTAGGTGACAGGTGTGATGCTTCTTTAATGGTGGGGTTAGAGAAGAGTTTCTCTGCACTGCTGGAGTTCGGTGGGTCCAGGATGGTGTAGCCTGTTTTGCCAGCTGGCCTACAAGTGAAGTGATATGTCATTAGTGTGTTTCAGGGGAAACAGAGGGAATAATAATTACTCTCCTGAGACTTGAGGAATGACAACATACACATTGAGAATTCTTGTATTTTTTTGCTGCCTCCTCCCTGGTTTTCCTCCCTGGCCAGTTCAACGGCTCGCTCCTCAGAACAAATGAGAATTCGGAGCTTAGGCATGACTCTAATTGGCTGTGCCCGTTCACGGATGTGGTTACGTTTCTCCAGCAATAACACAAAAAGAGAGTATAAGTGGAGTGTTGACATTTATGATGATGTTGATAGTGGGCATGGAGCTTGGGTGGGAGCTGGACTGTGAGGAGCACAGCAGCTACTGGGGGGACATGGTGATATTGCAGGGATACCTGGTTCCAGTGATGGCAATGGCCAACTTAGCTGAGAAAGTGAGAGGTTTGCGAGGGGTCCAATGGGACCCTGGAAGTGGTTCAGTTACCCTGGCTGAACGAAGAAGATAGAACATAGAACATAGAACATTACAGCACAGAACAGGCCCTTCGGCCTTCGATGTTGCGCCGACCAATATAAAAAGCAATGCCCCTCCAAACTAAACCATTCCCTTCTCTTCCATATACTTATCAACTAACCTCTTAAACGCCACCAAACTTGGCGCATCTACAACTGCTGCAGGCAGGGCATTCCACTCCCGAACCACCCTTTGGGTAAAGAACCTGCCTCTGATATCCGTCCTATAACTATCACCCCTTAATTTAAAGCTGTGTCCCCTCGTGCTAGTTTTCTCCATCCTAGGAAAAAGGCTATCACTGTCCACCCTATCTAAACCTCTAATCATCTTATACATTCACCTTCTTCCAACACTGCTGCCCCGTCTTCTTCTGAAGCGCGCTTACATTGACCAGATCTGCCACTGCATCCTGGAAGGGCATTTCTTCAAGTGGGGATAGAGTGTGCCCTACCTCTACTCTATTCCATCCAGCATCCTTGTGAAGGCCACCTCTGGGAAAATATGATGTGGGCTTCTTGAATGTCATCCCTTGCAGTTGTTGTGGAATGAGTGCTGTGGAGCCATTTATTTAGAGCTCCACATTGCCTGCAGCAGATTGCCTGCACGGTGCGGATGAATCAGATGGAACATGCTGCAAGTGCATCGCAATACTCATGGGTGTATAACGTATTATTAATGAGGCATAAGATTCAATCCAAAAACACACAGGAACCATCAGCAGGAAACATTATTTTGTGCAACATATTAGCTCCATTCTTTCTCCACAGATGTTGTCAGATCTGTTGCTATTTTCCAGCATTTTCTGATTTTGTTGGCTGAGAGATGTAACCGACAAAGATGGTTACTGAAAGGAGGCAAAGTTCCCAAAAAATGGAAGAAGGATAGAACAGGTAGAAGTGAGAATTAATGGAGTTCTCCTGTGTCAGTAGAGGACTCACCCCCATTTTTCCTGGTGCCTTATCAGAAGTGCTCCTGGAGATGGTACAGAAAATCCTGTTCCCTGTCAAGAACAAAAGAGAGCCTGCAGGTCCACCTAGACTAGAAATGGCTAATGAGTTCAGCAGCAGAGAAGTGATGAGGAAGAACTGGTGCACTGTTGGAAATGCTTCCAAGACCTTCTCAGGTTTGGAAAAATGAGTTCAAAGGTTGATACAAAGATCAGCAGAAGAGTGCCAAAGAAGGGCATTTCTGACAGCACGTAGATGTCTCCTGAACCTTTGCGTGCTGCAAACGTGGATTACTCCTAAGCATGAATCAGAACCCAAGTGATGTTGATTCAAAGGTTGGAGTGCAGCTGCAACATGTTAAGTAATTGAAATGCTGTTACTGCTGGTTCCTTCACTGACCAACTGACTATCAGGGATAAAATGTGATAGCAGAAAATGGCTGACTAAAAGAGAAGATTGGAAAATAAGATTCTTTTCAAATAGGAAACGACAATCCTTCTATCCTAATGGCTATAATTGAAAATGGTAGAAAGTAAATGTAAATCGTCAGGGTATGATTATCCTTCAATGGAAGATTGAAGAGGATATATGGACATCGATTATGTTCTAGCAGTGAGGAAGTCAGATATGCCTTGGCATTGTTACTTCCTAACAAAAGTAAAATCAGAAGCAGGGTATTTGGGTTTAGTGATTACACCACATTGAGATCACTAAAAGAGAATGGTGATCTAATTCAAAACTGCTGGAGTAAGCCACCTTGTTGGCAGTGATGTAGTCTTGTGTGAAATACCATTGCTGTTGTGTAAGCCTTCCATGAAAAAGACACAAATAAAACTAAACATGGAATATGTTAAGAAAATTGCTTTTGAAAACTTTGCAATTTACTCAATTAGGGCATTATTACATACCCCCTACACTACCTTATATTTCTAATTAGATTGTTAGAAAATTAGTGGTGATATCAGATTCTAAGAATCTGAGAGAAAAGAAGAAAATTACACAACTTTCTCACCATTCTTTTCAAAAATTAAAATTTCTTCTAAGGAAGGTACAATTGAGAAGTATATGAGGCTCGTGGAAGAGACTAATGCAAAGTATGAATTGTGTAAAAAAAAATCAGAGAACATCTGCATCCTGTTGTAATGCTTTCGTTGGCATGTGACTTTAACAAAGATTTATAGATATGGGACAAAGTCAGAATATCTTCATTCTACACTTTAAACATGCAACCAGGTTTAGGCTTTCTACAATTATACATGGCAAGGACAAAAGGGTGATTATAGACCATGTCATGGAGAGTTGAATACAGACTATACTTGAGGCACAAGCTAAGTTCTTAATTGATATTGGAGGAGAATTTGCTAATGATGAGTTTAGAGGCATATGTGAAAATGTGAATTTTATGATCATGCATACCACAATTAAAAATTCTTTCATCCAGGGATTCTGATAGAAATCAAACGATGATTAATAAAATGTTGTATAAAATCTTATCAGCCAACCAAACTGAAAGTTGACAACTGCACTGGCTTAGATGGCTTGTAGAAATAATTCACTTCAGATGGTTAATGCGCATAGTCTTCATCAGTTGGTCTATGAGAGCATTCCTAAATTACTCTCTATGTGAATCTAATGTCCTCCCACTGTAAAAGGTAATACAATTATTTCCATTTTCCTTGTACATGTTTGAATGCTTTAATTACAAGGAGAAGGGTTTTCATCAAGGCTAAGGTTGCAGAAAGAATTCTGAGAATTCTGAGGCATCTTATCGGACAATCTGAAGTGGATTCAATCCGGAACACTTGGTGTAGTATAGAAAGGGTTATAGGGAATGGGAACACCTTTCTAAGGTGGTAGGTTGTGCTGGTAGGAGAGTAGATATTCAACATGACAACCAGATTGTTGAGATTCACTCCGCATGGTTCCTTGGGATTGATAGCTTAATCTCAGAATCGTGGCAGATGATTGAAGGCAATGACGTGATAGAGTAGGCAATGGCCTAGCGGTATTAATACTAGACTATTAATATAGAAACTCAGCGAATGTTCTGGGGACTTGGATTCAAAACCTGCCATGGCAAATGGTGGAATTTGAATTCAGTGAAAAATATCTGGAATTAAGAATCTATTGACAACCGTGTTGATTGTTGTAAAAACCCATCTGATTCGTTAATGTCCTTTGGGAAAGGAAATCTGCTGTCCTTACCTGGTCTGGCCTACATGTGACTCCAGAGCCACAGCAATGTGGTTGACTCTCAACTGCCTTCAGGCAACTAGGAATGGGCAATAAATGCTGGCCAGCCTTTAAGACCCATGTCCCATGAATGAACAAAAAAAAATTTAAATCTTTTGTGTTTTGTTTCATTGCACAGCATCAGGACAATGCTGTGCAATGAAAGATTAGGTTTTTTCAGGGACACTCCTAGGTTGCCTCCATATTCTGCAGCCTGGAGGAGTCCAGGTCTATACCGCATTTGTAAGGTTATAGCTTCTTTTTGATTATTTGAGAGGGCAACTCCTCAGTATTTGGTTGCACTTTAGCTCCACATTCCTGATATTTGGCTACCAAATGCAGAGAAGAACAGGCAGATTGGAGGGCCTCTTCGGTAGCTGATCATGGGCCTTGCCAAGGTAACCATAAGGAGGTCCCAGCAGTAGGTGTCCTTAGACCCAATTTTCTGCCTCTCTTTCATTGTTATTTCTGCATTTGGGTATTCTGAGAGAGGGAGCATGTGGTGTTGTTGGTATACTTAAGGTTTTTTGTGTCTGCAATATGGGGAGAAAAGAGTTTCTCTCTCATAAGAAAATGTGCAGCTGCAAAATAATGCTTACATTTGGTAATGTTTTAATGGTCAGTGACTGAAACTTGATAGGTAGGTCATGGATTGCATCCTGCTTTGGCTTACTAAAGAGGTCATGACAACCCTGTCATTACAAAAACTATTTTTAAATTTATATTGATATTTGGTAATAAATATCAAGTTTTGTTTTCCATTGTTATTTCATCAGATTTGGTACAAAGATTTCCAACGAACTGATGCTAACCTCGCATACATGCCTTTGATTACCTGACTGGTAGAAAGTTTCACACAGCATAACATGACGTCCCCTGTGCAGGTTTCATAGTTCTGTATTTGTCATTAGCGAAAATTGAAAATATTATTGATATGCTGTTGAATATTCTCATTTTGAATTAAAGTGATTCTGTGATGGATTTAATATGCCCTTTTACTCTATTCCTATTTCACCTTTCCATTGATTCTCTCCTAGTTCTCCCCGTACCTTCTTGTGGTCATGTAAGAACAGCTCCTGTTCACTTGATCCCAATTATCCCAAAATTCTTGACCATCCAACTTGCTTTCCTGACCTTCATTATTGGCTGGCATTGTAAACCAAACCTTTTCGTCAAGTATTTCTGGCTCCCATTCAATACCACTGTTACACATCACTATCTTTAAATGTGTTGTTACTTTCCAAATATATGCCTAATTTTCCTGCAACATTTGAACCTTTCTGATCATTTTCCACCCCTAATATGGCACTGAAACATCCAAAATTATGTCCTCTATGATTGTTGTATTGTATCCCTTGACCTTCTCAACCTCTTTTCAGCCTTTGGACATGGTCATCCAACCGCCCTCTTCCAGTTGAATGGGATCACCTTACTTGATCCTTACTTTTCCAATCATTGACAGCATTTCCAGCTGTGAACTTTCTTCCTCCTCTGACAATGGAGGTTCACATGGATCTTATTTGTCCCTCATCTACATCTTGGATCCTTGGTGAAATCATTTGAAAACATAGTGTTAGGTTCCATCTTTTTATTAATGGCATCCAGCTCTACCAATTCAGTGTAGGATAAGACCCCTGGTTCAGATGTATTACATCTATATACTTTAAAAGGACCAAGTGAAGAGATAGCAAAGACTATTACACGTAACTAATAATTCATTAAAAGGTGCAGTGCCGGAGCACTGAGAGTAGTTAATGCTATATCTATAGTTAAAAATGAAGTTGGAACATGTCCAGGATACTATAGTCCATTCTGGTTACGAGTGGTAATAAAAAGTATCCTCACCAGGAGAGAAAAACAATAGAAACCAAAAGCAAAATAATAGTCAGCATGGATCTTAAAATGATAAGTCTTCTTGCTCAAGATCATTGAATTATTTGAAGAGTTAACAGAGAGTGAAAAAAAAGTATTGTAGAAGATGTAATATATCTAAATTTCCAAAATTCCTTTGATAAAGAAGTGTTAAACTCAATGCTTGTGGAGACTAAGAACAAGTTGTAGAATGGATACAATTATGAAACGGAAGTATAGATTGGGAGTAAAGAGGGGCAGATCAGGAGTAATAACTAGCTATTGAGAGTGACAGAGGTGGGAAGCGGGGGTCAGAAAGAATCTCTGCTGTGATGTTGAAATTTATGTTAAAACTTTCAACATTTTCTGGAATTTTCTGACCCTAGTGTGATAGGTTCCGCCCCAGCAGATGCAGTGAATTGGCTAAAAGTCCACTGACTTTTGAATCCGCCAGTGGAAGCAACTGTAAAATCTTGCCCTTTGGAATCAGAAACAAATGATGGGGAGCTCGTTTCATAGACAAGCAAATGTGGTTTGGCTGTGTGCAGGGATTGAAATCGCCTAAAGTTTGTGTTGGAAGGGGATCCCAAGTCACCTCACCCTCTTCCAAGTTTCATATGGGCAAGTTTAAAAGCAAAAGGGGAATCGTTTTGCAGTCGTTGGATAAGGCATTTAAATATTCTAATAGCAAATGAAGTACTGTTTTCACCAAGGATTCCAACTTTAGCAGCCAGG
This sequence comes from Sphyrna mokarran, assembly GCA_024679065.1. NCBI lineage: Eukaryota > Metazoa > Chordata > Chondrichthyes > Carcharhiniformes > Carcharhinidae > Sphyrna > Sphyrna mokarran. Next base: position 131,792,825 of record JAGIQG010000001.1, read on the forward strand.
TACCTATTTACTAAACTGTCAACCAGGCAATTGCGCAGCAATGAATATTTCTTCAGTGAAACTTACAGGCTGGGAAACCTTTGATCAGTGAAGCTGAAGGGCTGCAGCTGTGACCGGCTGTGAGGCTTCTGCCTGCAGCATTTCCTCTCAGAGAGTGCTTTTGATGCATGATAGTGATCACCAACTTGCTGGAAGTCAGTTCACATATCTTGCACGTCACTCACTTCCAGCTGCACTTCCCTGCTTCCGGCCTTCACCACAACACGGGAGCAGCTTTTGTAGCTCTACTTTGCATCTCTGATGAAGAACAAGAGAGATGGCAATGCCAACACAAATAGCACCACCAGCAGTAGGAGCAACACCAGAAGCAACGTCAACTGCTTTCTTCTCAGTCACATGTCACTCCACAGAACAGAGGGTATGAACAGAGAGAGATTTGGCTCAAAGGAGGTGAGATGTCCAGCACAGGATCTCTAGCCCAAGAATCAGTTTTCTCAACATGTTAGCACACTGCCTCATGAGGCTTAGGGTTTCATGTCAGATTGTACTGATAATCATCACCTTCTGGAACAAGACCTCCTTCCCAAATGACCAAGTGGGTATATATTGCCTGTGATTGTCAAGATGGCAGACAATGGAGGACCATTCTCTCCACATCAGAGGCCAGAAATTCATTAACATGATCTGGCACAGGAGTACTTAAAAATAAATTAGGCTGCAAGTCCAACTTGCAGCCTAATTACTCACTATCGGGACTCACAGAGGCTTGTTTCAATACTGTAGACTGTCATATGGAATAACATCTGCATCTCTGTTCCAGAGGTCCATGGATCAAATTCTGTGTGGGCTAAATGGTGCACAGTGTTATCTAGATGATATTCTAACCACATGTTCAAGTGAACAGGAGCACTTGAAAAGCTTGGAATTTACATTGGAATGTCTGCAAGAGCATAATCTCTGAGTGAATCAGGGAAAATATGACTTTTTCAATACATCCATGAGTTAGTTGGTCATATCATCAGTAAAGATGGCTTGCTTAAGAAACCAAAAACAAAAGATAGCAATTTTAGAGGCACTAAATCCTCAAAATGTGACGCAACTGAGAATATTTTTAGGATTGATCAACTATAATAATATTGTTCCAAATTTAGCAATACTATTGAAATCATTGCACAATTTGCTATGTGTCAAACAGGGATGGCACTGTTCAGAAGAATGTGAAAAAGGTAAAAGAAACCTTGGGGAAGACAGAGTTCTTGGTCCAATTCAAGCCCAAATTGAAGTTACAACTTGCTTGCGATGCATTGCCCTCTGGGGTAGGGGCAGTTCTCTCACTCATAATGCTCTTAGAAGTAGAGCGAGTGATTGCCTTTGCTTCATGAACACTCAGTGGCACAGTAACAAATTATACTCAACTAGAAAAAGCTTTAAGTATTATATTTGGAATAAAAAGATTTCATCACTACCTCTATAGGCGTCATTTTACACTTTTAACAGACCATCCTCCCTTGATGACAATCTTCAGGCCATATAAAGGCATACCTTTTTTAGCAGCTAATCAGTTACACAGATGGTCATTGATATTATTGACACACATCTATGATACTAAATATCATCAATCAGAGCAATGTGCAAATGCTGATGCATGTCAAGATTTCCATTACGAATCAAGTAAGAATCTGAAGAAAATTTTGTTAATGTGCTATATTTCTCACAAGTGGACAGCATATTTGCGATTTTATTTCAGGTTCAGAGACACACAAGAACTAATCCAGTGATGGAAATGGTTATCGATACGATTCTAAAAGGAACAATGACATAAGGACATCAAAAAAAACCCTAAATCTATAGTCTTACATCACCAAGACTTGAGTTGACAGTCTAGAGTGAAGTTTTAGAATAGGGAATCCAAGTGATTATTCCTCCAGTTTGTATGGAAGAGTCCTTGAACAGAAAGGACATCAAGGTATGGTAAAAATGGAAGAACTGGCATGTAGTTATCTTTGGTGGCCAGGATTAGATATAAAAATTGAAGAGTAAGAGGAGCAATGTCAGTCCTGTACAAAACAAAGAATATTTCACTGCTACAATACTTACATATATGGGAATGGTCAAAATAGCCATGGCAGAGGGTACAAATGGATTACCTTGGTCCAATGGAAGTATTAACAGATGCACATTCTAACTGGCTGGAAATATTGATCATGAAATCCATTGCAACAGAACAGACCATTGAAAAGTTGGATGAAATATTTGCTATATTTGGTAGACCTGAACAAATCATAAGTGACAATGGGACACAATTTACTTAAAGGAGTTTGAATGGAAACGGTACTCAGCGCATCAAATCAGCACCGCACCACCAAACAATCAGCAATGAATTGGCCAAATGATTTGTATAATCACTAAAACATTGGCTAAAAGCATCAAAGAATCAAGGGATTTTGTCAAGGTGAGTATATAAATTCTTCTCATCCTACAGGAATACTGCACAGTGACACAGAATTCAATGCTGCTTTTAAAAAGGAAGCTTAAAACAAGGTTTGACCTTTTGATACTATCTAAAACTTCAGAAATTATCAAACACATCAAAAAGCAGAAGACAACACAACTCTAAAAAGAGAGTATTTACTCAAGGAGAATGAGTACTGGCAAGAAGCTACACTACCAATGAAAAATGGATATCTGCTGTTATTTTAGCAAAAACAGGTCCAATATCTGACATCGTACAGACAGATAAGATAATTTGGCGACGTCATACTGATAAAATATTAGCCTCAAGAAGTGTAATGACTGCAATTTCACCAGAAGTATTTACATCAGGAATGTTAAATAGTGATAGATCTGAATAGGAGCTAACCATAGAGACAAATTCAGATGCTGCTCCTGCAGTATCTTCAACACCAATGGAAACTGACATGGAAATAGTTTCACATGAAGAATTAGCAACAGAAGAAAATGAGGACATTTCAAAGGTTCTCCAGTTGGCAAATTCCAGAGCATTGAATACAACACAAAAGAAAGACATCCACCTGGCATGCTTCATTCTGCATTCAACCAGTGTTGACTGTCCTGGCGTAATGGTGGAAGAAATTGTAGTCCATGAACTTACCAATTGTCATTGAATACAATTCTGCTGCTGCTGATGGTCCATAGTGTTTATATTTGAGTTACTGGATCAGTTTTGAATTTATTTAGCACAGTGGTAGTGCCAATCAGCGTGTTGGAGGATATCCTCAGTGTGAAGATGGAACTTCTTCTTAGAAGAACTGTGCAATGATTATTTCCACCAAATCTTATTGAATAGATGCATCTGTGACAGATATGACATTGTGACATTGGTGAGGATGTGGTCAAGCAGGATTTTGCCTCCTTTTAGTTCTCTTACCCCTTAGCCTCTCTTTATTTCTCTCTGCCTCAGCTATAATCTGGCAGATATATCCTTCAAGATTTCGTCAGTTTGACCAATCGTGGTGTCACACACCTGGCTATCCTCAGGACATTTTTCAAGTGGTGTTCAAATTGCAGACCTCAGCCAACTTCATACATTATTTTGGAATGAGGTATCTATCTGGTTTCCCAGCCTAATTTACCATCAGCTTATTGTCACCACTAATATATAGTCTCATCTGATTTAACTACTAGCACAATAGATGCAGCTCACTCTGCAAATTATACGGGTTTGATGATGCCCAAGTCCTTCATTCATTTTAGCTCCATTCTACATTATCTACAAATGCATAAAGCACAGTTCTTGCTCTAAAAAATCTATGTGAGACTTCCAGTTCTACATGTATCCTAACTTACAATCCTTTAATGTTTCCAAGTTTCTCTTGGAATACTATCTAATGACCTCACACAGTTCTCCTTTTTGTTCCTTAAGTACTTCCAACTTAGTATCCAACATCCAAGCATGCCCCATTAAGCTTAGTCCTTGGCCCAGCATGACTATCAGTGGCAGCTATGCCAACTACTATCTGTGACTCACAAGGGTTGTACATGGTCCTACTACCATTATAACTTTTTTGATATTCATAATAAGTTTGAGGATGACACACTGGCACAGTGATCAGCACTACTGCCCCACAGTACCAGGGGTTCCAGGTTTGATTTCAGTCATGTGTTTGGAGTTTACACATTCTTCCAGCATCTGTGTGGGTTTCCTCTGGGTTGTCTGGTTTCTCCCACAACTCAAAGATGTGCAGGTTAGGTGGCTTGGTGATGGTAAATTGCTTCGTAGTATTCAAAGATAGGGAGGTTAGGTGGATTAACCATGAAAAATGTACGGGGTTACAGGAATTGGGTGGAGGGGAGATCGTGGGTGGCATGCTCTTTCAAAGAGACAGTAAAGACCTGATGGGCGAAATGGCCTCTTTCTGCACTATAGGAATTCTATAGATTTTATGTAGGGGTTCTATGGATGTTCAACTTCAGTGGTTGAATGCCTTTAAGACTCTGGTAGGCCCTCTTGCTTAATACAGTAGCCAGTGCTCAGGTGTCTACTTCCACCTTTTGTGACCAGCCATTTACTTGCGACTCCATGATGAGGCTACTTTGCCCACTTCTACTTGTTAATAACATAAAGTTTCATTCGCCTCTGGACAATCCCCCATACAATGCACCGGGGCTGGATTATTTATTCTACTGGGCTGGCACTGCGTGTTTTTATACTTGTGCCTTACATGACTTTTCTTCCACATCCAAAGCAATCTGCTTCTCCAAATCTACGCACTTCTGGGGAGTGGCCTCTCCCACAGAGAAAACACTCACTACTTGATCTTGATCCTGCGTCCTTGCTTTTGGCACCATTACTATTCTTGTTTCCCATCATCACTAGTGAACCTTGACGTTTTGTTCATTTTGTAACTCTTGGACGCCCTCCTTAGCGTTCCCTGTCATTGTCACCATTTCTATCACCTTTTTTTTAATCTTTCTTACTTTTTTTTTCTCTGGGTTACTAAAAAGGGGCAAGCATGGGTGTGAGGCCAGCATGTTGTTGCCAGTGTAACATGTGAGAGGTCTTGGAGGCTCCTGGTCTCCCAGATGTCCATACCTGTGATCGCTGTGTGGAGCTGCAATCCCTACGGGACCAGGTAAAAGAACTGAAAATGCAGCTTGAAGACCTTCGACTCATTAGGGAGAATGAGGAGATTATTGATAGGAGCTACAGAGAAGTAGTCACACCAGGGCAAAGGGAAGGGAGAGTACACCGGTGGATGTCCCCCTTCAAAATAAGTAGTCTTGCCTGAGTACTACTGTGGGGGACAGCTCATCCAAGGGAGGCAGCGGTGGCCAGCTCCCTGGAGCTGAACAAAAACAAAAACCTAAAAAACAGAGCAAAAAGGCAGTGCTTTTAGGGGACTCCCTAGTGAGGGGGGCGGACAGGCGTTTTTGAGGACGCAGACGGGAGTTGCGGATGGTGGTATGTCTCCCTGGAGCTGGGATTCGGGATGTCTCTGGACGCGTCCCAGACATCCTGAAAGGGGAGGGTGAGAAACTGGAAGTTGTAGTACATATAGGTACTACTGACATAGGCAGGAAGAGGGAAGTGGACATGAAAAGGGATTATAGGGAACTGGGTAGGCAGCTGAGAAAGAGGAAAGCGAAGGTAGTAACCTCAGGATTGCTGCCTGTGCCTCGGGAGAATGAGAGCAGGAATAGTATGAGGTGGAGGTTGAATAAGTGGCTGAGGGACTGGAGCAGGGGGCAGGGATTCTGGTTCCTGGATCATTGGGACCTCTTTAGGGGCAGGTGTGACCTGTACAGCAAAGATGGGTGGCACCTGAATCCCAGGGGGACTAATATCTTGGCGGGAAGACTGGCTGGGGCTACTGGGGGACTTTAAACTAGAAAGGTTAGGGGGAGGGAATAGTGATGTGGAGACTGGGAGCAAGGAAGTTAGCTCCCAGGTAGGGAAGGACTCTAGGCAGGATGAGAGGCAGGTTAGACGAGTGGGGGAGAAGGGAAATGTCCAGTCTGAGGGGCTGAGGTGTGTCTATTTTAATGCCAGGAGTGTAGTAAATAAGGTGGATGAACTTAGGGCGTGGATTGCTGCTTGGGATTGTGATGTGGTGGCCATTACAGAGACTTGGATGTCTCAGGGACAGGACTGGGTACTACAGGTCCCGGGATTCAGATCCTTCAGGAAGGACAGGGAGGGAGGCAAAAGAGGTGGTGGAGTGGCACTGTTGATCAGGGACAGTGTCATGGCTGCAGAGAAGGTGGATACCGAGGAGGGAATGTCTACGGAGTCTCTGTGGGTGGAAGTTAGGAATAGCAAAGGGTCGGTGACGTTGCTGGGTGTATTCTATAGGCCGCCCAATAGTGACAGGGAAGTTGAGGTGCAGATAGGGAAACAGATACTGGAGAGATGTAGAAATAACAGAGTTGTTGTGATGGGAGACTTCAATTTCCCAAACATCGACTGGAATATCCCAAGGGTAAGGGGTTTGGATGGGGAGGAGTTTGTTAGGTGTGTTCAGGAGGGTTTCCTGACACAGCACGTGGACAAGCCTACGAGAGGAGAGGCTGTACTGGACCTGGTACTAGCTAATGAACCAGGACAGGTGATGGATCTCTCGGTAGGAGAGCATCTTGGGGATGGAGATCATAATTCTATCTCCTTCACCCTTGCATTGGAAAAGGATAGGATCAGGCAGGCTAGGAAGGTGTTTGTCTGGAATAAGGGGAAATATGAAGACATCAGGCAGATGTTGGGGCGAATAAACTGGAAGGAGGTGTTCTTGGGGAAAAGCACAGAGAGGTGGCAGATATTCAAGGAATGCTTGTCTGGAGCTCTGCACGACAACGTTCCGGTGAGACAAGGAGGTTTTGGTACGTCAAGGGAACCGTGGTGCACGAAGGCTGTGGTGAACCTAGTCAGGAAGAAAAGAAAGGTGTATAAAAGGTTCAAAGAGCTAGGAGATGTTGTGGATCTAGAGAAGTATAAGGCTTATAGAAGAGAGCTTAAAAAGGAAATTAGAAGAGCCAGAAGGGGTCAAGAGAAGGCCTTGGCTGGTAGGATTAAGGAAAATCCCAAGGCCTTCTACAAATATGTGAATAGTAAAAGGATGAGAAGAGAAGGGATAGGACCTATAAAAGGTGAAGGGGGAAAAGTCTGTATGGAACTGGAAGAAATGGCAGAGGTGCTTAATGAGTACTTTGCCTCAGTATTCACGGTGGAAAGTGATCTGGGAGGATGCACTACAAGTTTGCGGCAGACTGAAAAGATTGAGTATGTAGATATTAAGGAAGCGGATGTGTTAGAACTTTTAAATGCTATCAAGATAGACAAGTCTCCGGGACCAGATGGGATGTACCCCAGGTTATTGTGGGAGGTGAGGGATGTCATTGCAGAGCCCCTGGCGATGATCTTTGCGTCGTCGATGGAGACGGGAGAGGTTCCGGAGGATTGGAGGATTGCGGATGTGGTCCCTATTTTCAAGAAAGGGAACAGGGATAGTCCTGGAAATTACCGACCGGTGAGTCTGACCTCAGTGGTTGGTAAGCTGATGGAGAGGCTTCTGAGGGACAAGATTTACGAGCATTTGGAGAAGTTTAGGTTGATTAGAAATAGTCAGCATGGTTTTGTAAAAGGCAGGTCGTGCCTTACGAGCTTAATTGAGTTCTTCGAAAATGTGACTGAACACATTGACGAAGGAAGAGCAGTGGACGTGGTGTACATGGACTTCAGCAAGGCATTTGACAAGGTCCCACATGCAAGACTTCTTGAGAAGGTGAGAGGCCATGGGATCCAAGGGGCTTTGGCCCTGTGGATCCAGAACTGGCTTGCCTGCAGAAGGCAGAGGGTGGTTGTGGATGGCTCTTTTTCTGCATGGAGGTCGGTCACCAGTGGAGTGCCCCAGGGATCTGTTCTAGGACCCTTGCTGTTTGTCATTTTCATAAATGACCTGGATGAGGAAGTGGAGGGATGGGTGAGTAAGTTCGCCGATGACACGAAGGTCGGTGGTGTTGTGGATGGTCTGGAGGGATGTCAAAAGTTGCAGCAGGACATCGACAGGATGCAAGAATGGGCGGAGAAGTGGCAGATGGACTTCAACGCGGATAAATGTGTTGTGGTCCATTTTGGCAGATCCAACGGGATGAATGAGTACACTATCAAAGGTAGGAGTCTTAGCTGTGTGGAAGAGCAGAGGGATCTTGGGGTCCGGGTCCATAAGACTCTCAAATCGGCCTCCCAGGTGGAGGATGTGGTTAAGAAAGCTTACGGTGTACTGGCCTTCATTCATCGAGGGATTGAGTTCAGGAGTCAGGAGGTAATGCTGCAGCTTTATAGGTCCCTTGTCAGACCACACTTGGAGTACTGTGCGCAGTTCTGGTCGCCTCACTATAGGAAGGACGTGGAAGCTATTGAAAGGGTGCAGAGGAGATTTACAAGGATGTTGCCTGGATTGGGAGGCATGCCTTATGAAGACAGGTTGAGGGAGCTGGGACTGTTCTCCCTGGAGAGACGAAGGTTGAGAGGCGACCTGATAGAGGTTTACAAGATGTTGAGAGGAATAGATAGGGTGGACTCTCAGAGACTATTTCCCAGGGCTGAAATGGTCGTGACGAGAGGGCACAGATTTAAGGTGCAGGGAAGCAAGTACAGAGGGGATGCTAGGGGAAAGTTTTTCACTCAGAGGGTGGTGAGTGAATGGAATCGGCTGCCGTCGGTGGTGGTCGAGGCGAACTCGCTGGGGTCTTTTAAAAGACTTCTGGATGAGTATATGGGATCCAATGGGATTGGGGGTTATAGATAGGTCTATGGCTGGGTAGGTTTTGATGTGTTCGGCACAACTTGTGGGCCGCAGGGCCTGTTTGTGCTGTAGTGTTCTATGTTCTATGTTCTTAAAAGTCAACACAAATTCGACCAAGTTTCCTCTGTGTAGCTGCATAATTTACTTGGTATGTGAATTGATCCCGTAACATGTTGTTTAGCGCTGATCCGAAGTTGCAATGCTCTGCAACCTGCTTTAGGAATCTTTCTGAAGAGTTAAACTTTTCTGATAACACTTCCAGATCTAGGATCTATTCTGGCTGCAAAAGCCCACGCTTTGCAATGAAGTCCCTGGGCTTGTTCCCCATTGGGCAATTGGGCCACATGACTCTCCCAATATAGACCCCTTAAGGGTGCCAGCTACCACAGTGGGAGTTGTTTATAAGGCCACCTAGCAATAGTTACACTGGAAGCAACATACATCAACAGATAATGGGGACTTAAAAGAAAGTAACTATAATATCAGTTAGTACTGCTGCCTCACAGCGCCAGGGACCCAGGTTCAATTTTAGCCCTGGGTCACTGTTTGGAGTTTTCATGTTCTCTCCGTGTCTGTGTGGGTTTCCTCTAGGTATTCCAGCTTCCTCCCACGCTCCAAAGTGGATTGGCTATGCTAAATTGCCTGTTAGAGTCAGGGGATTAGTGAGGTAAATAGGTAGAGTATTGGGGATAGGGCTTGGGTGGAATTGTTGTTGGTGCAGGCTTCTGAACAGGAGGGATTCTATGAAATTCTATGCTGACCAAAAATGTTGTTTTTAATTAAGAAGGCAAGATTAGAATATGAGAATAAACTAGCAAAAATATAAAGAACAAATTAACAGCAGTTTTTTTCAAGGATATAAAAAGGAAGAGTAAACATTGATCCCTTAAACAAGAGTGGGGAATTAATAATTGAAAAGAAGGAAATGGTGGAGACTTTGACCAAATGTTTTATTTTAGTCTCCATGGTGGAAAAATCATTTCAATAGTAGCAGAAAATCAATGAGCAAAAGGGAGAGAGGAACTTAAAACAATAACTATCACTAGAAGAAAAACTAGTGGGATTAAATCCCACTAATGGGACTAAAAATTGACAAATACCTGGATCTAATGGCCTGTGTCTTAAGGTCTTAAAGGAGCTGACAGCAGAGATAGGGTTTGTCACAGTGGGACTAGAAGGGGAGTCAGGAGTTACCAAGCACCCAAGTTGTAAGGGTATGCACTGGGCATATGTTCCAGGTGAAGTCACATGATGGGAGGAGATAGAAAATGTCTCTGTATCCACCTCTTCCATCACTTGACTCAAATTTCGATTAGGGTTGGCTATAATAGGCTTGCCTCTGCAAGCAGAGAGAATTGGTGCCATTGAGAAAAGTGATCATTGATTTCTAGGACCTTCTGGAAAGTTTTTACATGAATGGCAGCCTCCACCACCTTTTCTCCCCCACCCCGTGACACCTTCTATCTGGTGATTACCCCATCATTTCCCCTTTCACTGCATGGTTATTTTCTTAAACCCCTATCATGCACACCCTGTGTTTCATGTTTAAGATAGAAATTAGAAGGAATTTCTTCTCTGAGGGTTGTCAATCTTTAAAATTCTCTACTCCAGAAAGCAGTGCAAACTGGGTCATTGAATATATTTGAAGTTGATGTTTGATCTACTAATGAGTCAAAGACAAAAGTGGAGTCAATCAGATCAGTCATGATCTTATTGGATGGCAGGTCAGGCTTGAGAGGCTGATTGGCTATTCCTGCTCTTATTTCTCATGCTTGTATGTTCTCAAGAGTAGATAGATAGGAATTAAGGGATATGCCCAAGTCTCATAAACATAGAGAGAAATTCTGCTTCCCAACCTGCGCAAGTACACAGAATAAATTGTTGGTTTATTTTAAATTGGTGAAAATAATAATGTAATCATGAGACTGTTTTTAGATTGAAAGATCCAAATCTTCTGGTGTATAGATCATTGGAGAATGGACATAATTTGATGATGAGCATCAGAACTGATGCACACACATGCTGAAATTGCCCGGCAAATTTAAACTTTCAATGGGCTGATTTCCATTGCTTGGGACCCTGCATGAACATTCCCTCATTGAGCTCAGTGCCAGGTTTGCAACACTTACCTGTATATTCATCCTGGAAATGTTAAGCTACCTAATACCTGGTCTCACCCATTGAGTTAGCCAGAGTAACTGAACTGAGCATCAGAACTGACCCTTGCTATCACTCCAACCCAACTACTCTCCTATCCGACCAGCCTACCCCACCACCCCCACTACACAATGACTCCCCAACCTGACCCAACAGTCTCTGCAACCCAACTCAACTCATTCATTCACTCACTTAACACACATACAACTCACCCATTTCAGCTAGTCATTCATTCAACCACTTGCCCATTCCCCTTGATTCCATTTACCTTTTCACCCAGTCATCCATTCAACACTCACCTACTCACTCATTTATCCATTCATCACTCACTCTCACTCACTCGCTTGTCTGTCCACTTGTCCTCCGTCTTCCCAATGGATGATTGCTGGGGCCAGTAGTTCAAACTGAAAAATAGCAAAAGGGTTGGGTCACAGAGATCTTTGTGGGTAACGTCAGTGTGTGCAGCATTGACACTAATTGGATGATCTGAGCCAATGTGTTTTAATTAAAATTTAGACAGAAAATTAATGTGGGCCATAGGCTGAAATCCTTCAATTATCAGGCAGCACTGGTATTTTCAAATTCTTTTGAATTTGAATCGTGTTGCATAAGTGTGCTATTTCAGCTGTAAATTATACCATTTTCCAGGTATCATCAGAGGTCTGTGTGACTTGTTCTTTAAACACATTTTTAAAAATTAAATTAGATAAATGCAGTGTTTGTTGTTTGACAGCAAAATGTGTCTCTGCAACATCGAGAAAAATAGTTACTACCATGAATAGAATAGAAACGCTGCTGCTCTGGTAACATGCCAATGTTTGTGTGAGTTTCTATTGTGAGTCTTGTTGGGTTTATGCCCCACTTGTCTGGATCAGCAACGGCTGTGGATTCACCTGCAATTCTTAGTATTTGCATCAGTTGTGTAGAGAAAAGCTGTATAAATTTTTAACAACATCCACCACATAAAATAAACAAAAAACATGGAAGCTGAAAATGCTGGTGTTTTCTTGCTGCTGATTGATTGTTTTCCATCTGCATGTTTCCTGATTTGAGTTCAGCGAAAAAATCTTTGAAGTAAAAAAAACTCTTCTCATGATTATGTAACCATGCTTTTGTTATTATAAGACAAAGTGGTAGAAATAGTCTGCTCCACCATTGAATGAAATCATGACCAATCTGATCTGACAATCATCAATTCCACTTTCCCACCTTATCCCCATAACTCTTCATCCCCTGACTGAGTAAAAATCTTATCAGACTTGAGCCTACTTAATGACCCAATCTCTACAATTTTCTGCAGCAAAGAATTCCACAGATTTACTACCCTTTGGGAGAAGAAATTCCTTTGCATCTGTCTTAAATGGGCAATGCTTACACTGAGATTATTCTCCCTGGCCCCAGACTCTCCCAGCATCTACACTGTCAAGCCTCCTGAAAGTCCTATATGTTTCAATACAGCTACCTCTCATTCTTCTAAAGTCCAGTGAGTACACACCCAATTTACTCAACCTCGCCTCGTAAGACTATCCCTCCAAACCTAGTGAACCTTCTCTAGACAGCATACCAATGCTAGGTGTCTTGTATAGTTTTAGCAAGACTTCCCTATTTTTATATTCCATTCCCTTTGAAACAAAGACCAACATTATATTTATCTTCCCTTTTACCTGTTGAAATTGCATGCTAACTTTTTGTGAATTATACATAAAGACCCTCAAATCCCTGTGCGTTCCAGTCTTCTGCAGTCTTTCTCTGTTTACAAAATGTTCAGCTCCTTTATTTCCCTACCAAAATGCAAAACATTTCCCTATATTGTATTTCATCTGCCACATTTTTATCCACTCACATAACCTATCTATAGCCCTCTGTAGATCATTCGTATCATCCTCACTATTTGGTTTCCCACCTATTTTTGTGTCATTTGCAAACTTGGCAATTAAATTTGTAATTGCATTTGTAATTATATTGTTGTATTTATTTTATTTATTGGCTCCCCATTTTATATACAAATACCTTTTTGCTGTTGCTCCTTCTCCCAATTGATGAGATATATTGAAGTAATGTCCTTTATTTTCAAGGGGGCATTCCATCTCAGCCAGTAATGTCTCTTTAAAATATCACTTGGAAATGAAGTTTGTGAGTAATGAACTATTTTCATAAATGTCTGCCATTGTTGGTCGACCAGTTTTCCTATTAAACTCCTTTCCCTGTCTCTTCCCCTTTTGCCCCTGGATTATTTAGTATTTTTGAAATGCTATTCATGTCTTCCACCATGAAGACTGTTGTAAAATATTATTTTTAACTCCTGCCACTTCCTGCTTCTCCCTTATTATTTCCCCAGTTTTACTCTTTAAGGGGCTTTTTGGTCTGTCTCTTCATTTTTCGTACTTAAAGAATCTCTTACTGTTTGTTTTTATGTTATTTGCTAGTTTACCCTCATGGTTTATCTTCTCCCCTTTATCACTTTTTTGATTGTTTTTTAAAACTTTCTCAATCCTCTTGACTTACCACTAATCTTTTCTTCTTTTTTCTTTCAGTTTACTACTGTCCTTGGTTTCCTTGGTTTACCATGGTTGATTTATGCCATCCTAGAATCCTTCTTTCTCACTGGGATAGTGAGTCATGAATTATGGATATGAGAAGGAAAATATCAATTTTTGCACAGCTGTTCTTATAGTTTAAGTATGAGTCATGACTTGACTCACTGAGGACACCTTTTTACATTAAAGTACCTTTTGCTGTTGCTCCTTTCCTCAATTCCATGAGATATATCCATGAGATATATCAAATAATGTCCTTTATTTTCAAGGGGGCATTCTACCTCAGCAACTATTGTCCCTTTCAAATATTACCTGGAACACAAACTTTGTGAGTAATGAACTATTTCCGTAAATCTCTGCCATTGCTGGTCTTTTCTGTTAAACTCTTTTCCTAGTCCATTCCAATCAACTCTGCTCTCATTCCTTGTTATTATCCTTATTTGAGTTTAGCATTAGGTGGCTCTGTGTGAAATTTATTTTCACTCCTATGAAGAGCCTTGGGACTTTTACTGTTAATAATATATAGGCATCATGTATGTAGAAGTTTATTACATTCAGTAGTCACTCAACCATAACTGTGGCACAGTGGTTAGCACTGCTGCCTCACAATGTCAAGGATCCAGGTTGGATAATGGCCTTGTGTATCTGCATGAAGTTTGCATGTTCTCCCTATGTGTGCGGGTTTCCTCCAAGTGCTTCGATTTATTCTCATAGAGCAAATATGCGTGAGTTAGGTTGAATAACCAAGCTAAATTGCCCCTTAATATCAAGGGGAATAGCAGGGTAAATGTGTGGGGGTTATGGGGATATTACCTGCTAGGATTGTTCTGGGATTGATGAATGGTCTCCTTCTGCACTGCAGGATTCTATGATGATCCTGTTCATGTAGATTTATCCTATTTATTTATTTACAAATGCAGAGTGAAATATTGCAGTAATATATGTTCAAATGATATCAGCCAGGTTTCTGCACTTTCCATAAATCCAGCAAAAAGCTAATGTGAATGTTTTGTATCCACTGGACTTTCTCTAGTTGGCTTCTGCTGAATTGTTTGGGGCCACTGGCAAAATGTGGACAATATTAAGCAGGGTCTTGGTGGGGTTCAGCCTGCATAATGAGCTCACCTTGATGGCAACAGAGTTGGCACTGGATTGAGGTGATTTCTTGTGAGCTGTGGCCAGCTTGCTCTCTAATTCCATCTTTTACTCTTGTTCTAAGCTTCTAAAACTCTATTCTAATTTTTATAAACATATTAAGTTGACCTTTTTCTACCCCCAGCTGTGACCGTAGTACTATATTCTGCACCCTTTCCTTTCTGCCTCTATAAATGGTATGCTTTGTATTTTAGTCTACAAGAAACAATACTTTTGACAGTATACAATACATGTGACAATAATAAATCAAATCAAAGAAATGGCTGCTCCAGGCCTTACGCATATTGGTTATGGTCCAGGAAACAAACTCCCATTGCCCCACTGACCCACATGGCTATATATACCTACTTCCAAATAAAAGAAATGGTTGCTGGAATTTTACTGCCTTGCCTGCCCAAAGCTTGTTAAGATTCCACTCGAGGCTGTTGGAGCATGTCATTCTGCGAGCCACTTTTGTTCCAGTTCCAGGACAGGTATGGTGATAAAATTCCGATGTGTTATTGTGTGCTGGAGTATTTTGCTGGCTGCTTATTCCACTGAAGCGTTCAGTGAGAAAATTCTGAATCTGAGTTCATCTAAGGACACATCACATATTGATGCCAGTAAATTTGCAATGAACTGTTAAGTCAGTTAAATTGAGCACAGAGACACATAAAAGCTCCTCAGGAAATTGCTTGGCTTTTTAATTCTAAATTAATGTTTTCAAGGGTCTGTAGAGAAGTTTTGGTTCTAGTATTCAGATTGGTTGGAGCATACTATATGATGAAGAAGTTATTAAGTCACAGATTCTAAAATATAATTTCATAAATATAACAAAAGGGCAGTCAGCCAATAGAAAATTAATGCGCTCTCCAATTATAGATAAGCTTATTTACTTTTCATCTTATTAAAATAGTGATGCACACTGTGGCAGGAGAGCTTTAAAATCACACTTCATTTTTATCATTTGCTTGCCATAGCTTCTGAATAAAAGAGTATTTGAGGCTGATTTTCTTTGACTAAACCCCATCAGTGTGAAATCTTAAAGATATATTTCTTAGCCAAACAATTTGAATGTTTTATTTATTATTGTTTTTGACCCATTGCCAGAATTATTTGAAATGTGCACTACATGAGCAAGAAAGCAATTTCATTAGTGGAAATAGAAATAAAACTAATCACATCATTGATAATAATGATTCTTTAATTCTCGGCCAGGCAGTGAACCACATAACCATGGTAAATGTCAATGTTCCTCACCACAACTGTGGATCTTGTTTTATTCTTGGAAATGGTTAAGTGTTAAATGCAAAAAGCCTGTTTTACCTATTAGGCCGTTGATGCAAAGGATTTCTTGTTCTAACTATCCTTAGCTTAAAAAATTTCCCCAAACCTATCAACTCACTCTTATTGATAATTTTAATTTGATTATCCCTGCAGGTTCAAATGTCTTCTCTGGTAATGGTGAAAGGAAAATAATAATTAACACCGTGCATTCCTTAAACCAGTTTGAAACTGAGGACAGAAACAATTAATGCTCCTTTTTTATGAACAATTGCTAACCCATATTTGGTATCCAACAACCATTTATTGCAATTTAGGGGGTGATTTTCTCATCCTGCCGTGCTAAAAAAATTAGTGTGCCAGACTAGGGAAATCACGTGTCAGCCAATTTGTGGGATTTCTACAAGCATTTGCAATGCGATTGCGCCTCCCAGGCCTGTATTTCTGGCAGCATTTGTGCAATGCTGGAAATCGCCAGGAGGTGGGGCAGATATGAAAATCCAATTTTAAATTCAATTTAAATATATTTAACGGACTGGGGACTGAATTCGTTGGGTCTGATTGCATCTCCATTCTCCCGCCCAGTACAATTTTCAACCAGTGGCGTTCACATTTGCTCATCGCATTCTGGGAACTAGCAACACAAACCCGCTGGAGTGAAGGGGGGCAATCAGGACCCCCCAGTGGGTCAGGCGGTGGGGGATGGTGCCCCCTTGGCCATGGGAAATCTTCTCTGCACACTTTCCAGAGTTATCACATCCCTCCTATAATGTTGATTCCAGAACTGCACACAAGACTCTAGCTGTGGCATATCCAATATTTTACATAGCTCCAGCATAACCTCTCTGCTTTTAAACTCTATGCCCTGGCTGATAAAGGCAAATATACCATATGCCTTCTTAAGCATTTTACCCATCTGCCCTTAGTGGACAGGTGTACATGCCTTCTGGTCCTTGGTGCTTCCCAAGGTTCTGCCATTCATCACGTATTCCCTTGTGTCGTTTGTCCCGCTCAAATGCATCATCTCAACTACTCCGGATTGAATTCCTTTTGCCACTGATAAGCCCATCAGACAGCTTATCTATATCCTCCTGCAATCCAAGGCTGTCTCTCTCATTATTTATCACTTCACCAATTTTTGCATCATCTGCAAAGTTACTGATCAACTCTCCTACATTAAGGTCTAAATAATTTATGTAAACTACGTCAGCAAAACAGATCCCTGCGGTGCCCCACCAGACTCGGTGTTCCAGTCAGAAAAACACCTCTCCACCGTCACCCTCTACTTCCTGTCACTCAGCCAATGCTGGATTCAATTTGCCAAATTTCCTTTGATACCATGGACTCTTACCTCCACTATCAGTCTCCCGTGTGGGACCTTATCAAACATCTTCCTGAGGTCCAAGTAGATCACATCAAATGCATTTTTCTCATCGACACACCTGGTCACCTTTTTGAAAAATGTAATCAAGTTGTCTGTCAAGACCTTCCCTGAACTAAACCATACTGACTGTTCTTGATTAACTGCTGCCCTTTCTAAATACAGATTAATTCTTTTTTTAAAAAATTGCTTCCAATAGCTTCCCCAACACTGAAGTTAGATTGACTGGCCTGTAATTTCCTGGTTTACCCTTTCCGCTCTTCTTGTACCATATTGATTGTCTTCCAGTCCTCCAGCACCTCTCCTGTGGCCAGAGAGGAATTGAAAACTATTGCCAGCTCTCTTGCTATTTCCTCCCTTGCCTCATTCAACAGCCTGGGATACATTACATCCAGCCCTGAAGATTTGCAGACTTTTAAGCCTGTCAGACCACTCAGAATCTCCTCTCTATCTCTGTTATTCTCTTTTAATTGCATCACAATCCTTCTTTCTAATCTCCATACCCATATCATCTCTTTCACTTGTGAACACTGATACAAAATATTCACTTGGCATCCTACCTATGTTCTTGGGCTCCACACACACATTATCAGTGTGGTTCTTAATGAGGCCTATTCTTTCCCTAGTTATCTTCTTACACTTAATGTGCTTTTAAACTAACTTACAATCATCTTTTATTTTACCTGCCAGCCTCCTTTTGCCCTCCTAAATAGAACATAGAACATAGAACAATACAGCACAAACAGGCCCTTTGGCCCACGTGTTGCGCCGATCACATCTACCAATCCACAGACCTATCTATAACCCCCTATCCTATTCTTTTCTATATACTCAACCAGAAGTCTCTTAAAAGACCCCAGTGAGTTTGCCTCAACAACCTCCGATGGCAGTCGGTTCCATTCACTCACCACCCTCTGAGTGAAAAACCTACCCCTGATATCTCCTTTGTATTTGCTTCCCTGCACCTTAAATCTGTGTCCTCTCGTAGTGACCATTTCAGCTCGGGGAAATAGTCTCTGAGAGTCCACCCTATCTATTCCTCTCAACATTTTATAAACCTCTATCAGGTCGCCTCTCAACCTACGTCTCTCCAGTGAGAAGAGTCCCAGCTCCCTCAACCTATCTTCATAAGGCCTGTCTCCCAATCCAGGCAGCATCCTTGTAAATCTCCTCTGAACCCTCTTAATAGCCTTTACATCCTTCCTATAATGAGGCGACCAGAACTGCGCACGATACTCCAACTGGGGTCTGACAAGAGTCTTATAGCGCTGCATCATTACCTCCTGACTCCTAAACTCTATTCCTCGATTAATGAAGGCCAGTACACCGTATGCCTTCTTGACCACTTCCTCCACCTGTGAGGCCGATTTAAGAGTCCTATGGACCTGGACCCCGAGATCCTTCTGCTCTACAATACAGCTAAGACTTCTTCATCTCATTATTCCTGCCAAAATGGACCACTACACATTTATCTGCGTTGAAGTCCACCTGCCACTTCTCCGCCCAGTCTTGCATCCTGTCTATGTCCCGCTGCAACTTTTGGCATCCCTCCAGACCATCCACAACACCACCGACCTTTGTATCGTCGGCGAACTTGCTAACCCATCCCTCCATTTCCTCATCCAGGTCATTTATGAAAATGACAAACAGCAGGGGTCCCAGAACAGATCCCTGGGGCACTCCACTGGTTACCGACCTCCATGCAGAACAAGACCCATCCACAACCACTCTCTGCCTTCTGCCAGCAAGCCAGTTCTGGATCCACGAGGCCAAAGCCCCTTGGATCCCATGCCCTCTCACCTTCTCCAGAAGCCTTGCATGTGGGACCTTATCAAACGCCTTACTAAAGTCCATGTACACTACGTCCACCACCCTTCCTTCGTCAATGTGTTCAGTCACATTTTCGAAGAACTCAACTAGGCTCGTAAGGCATGACCTGCCCTTGACAAAACCATGCTGACTATTTCTAATCAGTTCAAACTTCTCCAAATGTTCCTATATCTTATCCCTCAGAAGCCTCTCTAACAGCTTACCAACCACTGAAGTCAAACTCACCGGTCGGTAATTTCCTGAACTATCCCTGTTCACTTTCTTAAAGATAGGAACCACATCCGCAATCCTCCAATCCTCCGGAACCTCTCCCGTTTCCATGGACGACGCAAAGATCATCGCCAGGGCTCTGCAACCACTTCCCTCACCTCCCACAATAACCTGGGGTACATCCCATCCGGTCCCGGCGACTTGTCTATCTTGATAGAATTTAACAGGTCTAACACATCCTCTTTCCTAACATCCACATACTCAATCTTTTCCGTATGCCGCAAACCTGCAGTGCAATCTCCCAGTTCACTTTCCACCGTGAATACCGAGGCAAAGTACTCGTTAAGCACCTCTGTCATTTCTTCCGGATTCACACAGACTTTTCCCCCTTCACCTTTTATAGGCCCTATCCCTTCTCTTCTCATCCTTTTACTTTTCACATATTTGTAGAAGGCCTTGGGATTCTCCTTAATCTTACCTGCCAAGGCCTTCTCATGACCCCTTCTGGCTCTCCTAATTTCCTTTTTAAGTTCCCTTCTACACACCTTATACTCCTCTAGATCCCTAACATCCCCTAGCTCTCTGAACCTTTTATATCCCATTTTTTTCTTCCTAACTAGGTTCACCACTACCTTCGTGCACCACGGTTCCCACGTCCTACCAGAACCTCCTTGACTCCTCGGAACGTTGTCTTGCAGTGCCCTAGACAAACATTCCTTGAAAAACCGCCATTTTCCTTCTGTACTCTTCCCCAAGAACACCTCCTTCCAGTTTATGCGTCCAATTACCTGCCTAATGTTTTCATATTTCCCCTTACTCCAGACATACACCTTCCTAGCCTGTCTGATCCTATCTCTTTCCATCTCTATCGTGAAAGAGATAGAATTATGATCTCCATTCCCAAGATTCACCTACCGTGAGATCCGACACCTGCCCTGGCTCATTAGCAAGCACCAGGTCAAGTACAGCCTCTCCTCTCGTAGACTTTTCCACGTACTGTGTCAGGAAACCTTCCTGAACACACCTAACAAACTCCACACCATCCAAACCCCTTACCCTTGGGATATTCCAGTCGATGTTTGGGAAATTGAAATTTCCCATCACGACAACCCTGTTATTTCTACATCTGTCTAGGATCTGTTTCCCTATCTGCACCTCAAGTTCCCTGCCGCTGTTGGGCGGCCTATAGAATACACCCAGCAAAGTTATCGAGCCTTTGCTGTTCCTAACTTCCACCCACAGAGACTCCGTAGACAATCCCTCCCCGTCTTCCACCTTCTCTACAGCCATGACACTGTCCCTGATCAACAGTGCCACACCACCTCCTCTTTTGCCCCCAACCCTGTCCCTCCTGAAGCACCTGAATCCCGGCACCTGAAGTACCCAGTCCTGTCCCTGAGACAACCAAGTCTCTGTAATGGCCACCACATCACACTCCCAAGCAGCAATCCACGCCCTAAGCTCATCTACCTTATTTACTACACTCCTGGCATTAAAATAGACACACCTCAGCCCCTCAGTCAGGATATTTCCCTTTTCCACCACCTGCCTAACCCCCCTCTCAGAGTGCCTACAGTCCTTCCCTACCTGGGAACTAACCTCCTTATTCACCGTCCCATCGGTATTCCCACCCCCCAGCTTTTCTAGTTTAAAGACTCCCCAGTAGCCCTAGCTAGCCTACCTGCCAAGATATTAGTCCCCCTCGGGTTCATGTGCCACCCGTCCTTACTGTACAGGTCACACCTGCCCCTATAGAGGTCCCAATGATCTATGAACCTGAATCCCTGCCCCCTGCTCCAGTCCCTCAGCCATGCATTCATCCTCCACCTCAATTGATTCCTGATCTCATTCTCCCGAGGCGCAGGCAGCAATCCTGAAATTACTGCCTTCGCTTTTCTCTTCCTCAGCTTCCTACCCAGTTCTCTATAATCCCTTTTGATGACTGCCTCCCTCTTCTTGCCTATGTCTGCAGTACCTACATGCACTACAACTTCAGGCATCCAGAAACATCCCAGATCCCAGCTCCAGGAAGACAAACCACCATCCGCGACTCTCTCCTGCGTCCACAAAAACGCCTGTCTGAACCCCTCATAGTGGAATCCCCTATTAGTATCGCCTTGCCTCTCTCTTCCTTAGATTTTTTGCGTACTGGTTCAGGTTTAGAGAGCAGGCCACTGCTGGCTCCCTCAGACGAGTTGTCCCCCCCCAGTAGTACTCAAGCAGAAGTACTTATTATGAAGGGGGACACCCTCTGGTGTGCTCTCCATCACCCGAGTTTTCCGCTTCCTGATAGTCACCCACGCGCCTTCTTCTCGTTGCCCTGGTGTGACCACCTGCTGATAACTCCTGTCGATTATCTCCTCGTTCTCTCTAATGAGACGAAGATCCTCAAGCTGCATCTCCAGTTCCTTAACCTTATCCCTTAGGAACTGCAGCTCTACACACCTAGCACAGGTATGGATGTCTGGGAGTCCAGTAGCCTCCAAGACCTCCCACATCTGGCACTGGGAACAACATGCCGGCCTCACACCCATTATTTGCCCTCCTCTAGAAACACAGAGGAAAAAGTAATAAAAACTTATAACTTACGCTACCTCACCCTTTATGCTTAGGTCCTGTAATTCCTTTTTAAGTTCCCTCTTGCACAATCTATACACCTCTAGGGCTTTTGCTGTTTTGAGCCATCGATATCTGCCATAACCCTCTCTTTTTCTCTTCATCCAATGGTGTATATCCCTTATATCCAGAGTCAATTGATTTAGTTTCTTTATTTAAACATATTGGGCTTGTAGTCTCCCTATTTCCTTCTTGAATATGTCCCACTAATCTCACAGATTTACCTAAAAGTGTTTGCTCCCAATCTACTCTGGCAAAATAACATCTGATCTTATATTAAAATTGGCCTTTGGCAAATTTAAAACTTTGATTTCAAGCCCAACCTTACCCTTTTCTAGAAGAATCTTGACTCTCATGGAGTTATGCTCACTGTTTGGAAAATGCTCCCCCAGTATATTTCAACCACTTTGTACCTAAAATTAAGTCCAGGACCACTCCTTCTCTTGTAGGATGTTCAACATACTGAATGCATTTCAGCCATTCTGCTTCCTCTAAACATTTCACAATAAGATTACCCCAGTTAATGTTGAGGAGGTTGAAATCTCCCATTATTACTATCCTATTACTTCTCCACTTCTCTAAAATTTGCTTGCATATCTACTCTTCTATTTTCCTCGAATTATTAGGGACCCTATAAGAACACTTCCAGCAATGTACTTGCTTCTTTTTTGGTTTTTAAGTTCTACTCTTATGGCTTCATTTGAAGAGCTTTGAAGGAAGATGTCATCCCTCCTTACTGCTGTAATTGATTCCCTGATCAATATTACGACACCCCCTCCTCTTTTACCGCTTACCCTGTCTTGCTGAAGATCCTATATTCTGGAATATTGAGCTCTTTCAACCATGTTAAATATCATCCAACCTTTCCAAACTCCCTTCTGCCTTAACTGACATATAACTTCTATAACTTCACTTTTTTTCTCTTCTAATTTTGGCTATGTATGTCCCCCTGCTGAACTTTCTCTCAGGATCCCACACCCCTTGACAAGTTGGTTTAAATCATCTCAGCAGCATTAGCAAACAAGGACGCTAGTTCCATATTGGTTTGGTAACATCAATACTGTGGAGATGCTAGCGTTGGACTGGGGTAAACACAGTAAGAAGTCTCACAACACCAGATTAAAGTCCAACAGGTTTATTTGGGAGAAACAATCACTGGCTTTAACCTGGTGTCATGACTCTTCTTACAGCATCAATACTAGCAGGGCTGGCTGAGTCCTAAAGGATATAGTCACTAGACTATGTCTATGTGGTGGGGGAACAAAAAGGGAAAAATGTACACATTCGCACCCTCACCAACCTTCCATATTGCAATTGTATTTGTCCATGATTATATCAGTAGGAGTGACAACCGCACAATCCTGGTGAAGGCAAAGTTCCCTAAGTTCCCTCTTCACATTGAAGATATTATCTATCGTTTTGAGTGGCACAACCACCATGCTAAGTGGGATACATTTCAGACAGATCTAGCAACTCACAACTGGGAATCCATGAGACATCAGCAGTAGAATTGTGTTCTACCACAGTCTGTAACCACATGGCTTAGCATATTCACCACCCTATCTTTACCAGCAAGCCAGGGGATCAAAATTGGTTCATGCTGAGTGCAGGAGGACATGCCAGGAGCAGCAGTAGGCATATCTAAAAGTTAGCTGTCAACCTGATGAAGCTATGAGATGGCTCAACTTTCTTCAGCTGCTTCAGTAATTAACTTCCTTTGATCATAAGATCAGAAGTAGGAATATCTGGTATTGATTGCATAATGTTTAGCATCATTCAAGACTTCTCAGAAACTGAAGAGTTCATGACGAATGGCAGATGGAGTTTAATTTAGACAAATGTGAGGTGATGCATTTTAGTAGATTGAACCAGGGTAGGACTTACTCAGTTAATGGTAGGGCATTGGGGAGAGTTACAGAACAAAGAGATCTAGGAGTACATGTTCATAGTTCCTTGGAAGTGGAGTCACAAGTGAACAGAGTGGTGAAGAAAGCATTCGGTATGTTTGGTTTCAGCGGTCAGAACATTGAATAGAGGAGTTGGGATGTCTTGTTGAAGTTGTACAAGATATTGGTAAGGCCACACTTGGAATACTGTGTGCAATTCTAGTCATCCTATTATAGAAAGGATATTATTAAACTAGAAAGAGTGCAGAAAAGATTTAATAGGATGCTACTGGGACTTCATGGATTAAGTTATAAGGAGAGGCTGAATAGACTCGAACGTTTTCCTCTGGAGCGTAGGAAGCTGAGAGGTGATCTTATAGAAGTCTATAAAATAATGAGGGGCACAGATCAGCTAGATACTCAATATCTTTTCCCCAAGGTAGGCGAGTCTAAAACTAGAGGGTATAAGTTTAAGGTGAGAGGGAAAAGATACAAAAGTGTCCAGGGGGCAATTTTTTCACACAGAGAGTGGTGAGTGCCAGAGGCTGTGAGTACCACAGGCTGCCAGAGATAGTGGTAGAGGCAGGTAAAATTTTGTGTTTTCAAAAGCATTCAGTGAGTTACTTGGGTATAGAGGGATAGAACATAGAACATAGAACAATACAGCACAGAACAGGCCCTTCGGCCTTCGATGTTGTGCCGACCAAAATAAAAAGCAATGCCCCTCCTAACTAAACCATTCCCTTATCATCCATATACTTATCAACTAACCTCTTAAACGCCACCAAACTTGGCGCATCTACAACAGCTGCAGGCAGGGCATTCCACTCCCTAATCACTCTTTGAGAAAGGAACCTACCTCTGATATCCGTCCTATAACTCATACCCCTTAATTTAAAGCTGTGTCCCCTCGTGCTAGCTTTCTCCATCCTAGAAAAAGGCTATCACTGTCCACCCTATCTAAACCTCTAATCATCTTATATGCTTCAATAAGATCCCCTCTTAGCCGCCTCCTTTCTAACGAAAACAACCTCAAATCCTGCAACCTCTCTTCATAGGACCTGCCCTCCATACCAGGCAACATCCTGGTAAACCTCCTCTGTACCCTCTCCAAGGCCTCCACATCTTTCTTATAATGTGGCGACCAGAACTGCACACAATACTCCAAGTGCGGCCGCACTAGAGTTTTGTACAGCTGCAACATGATGCTGCGGCTCCTAAATTCAATCCACCTACCAATAAAAGCTAAGACTCCATAAGCCTTCTTAACAACTTTATCCACTTGACTGCCTACTTTCAGGGATCTATTGACACATACAACAAGATCCTTCTGTTCCTCAACACTATTAAGAGCCCTACCATTCGCCCTATACTCTACACATTTATTGTTCCTGCCAAAGTGCATTACCTCACACTTTTCCACATTAAACTCCATTTGCCACCTCTCGGCCAGCTCTGCAACTTGTCCAAGTCTCTCTGCAAACTATAACACCCCTCTTCACTATCTACCACTCCTCCGACTTTGGTGTCATCCGCAAATTTACTAATCCATCCTTCAATACCCTCATCCAGATCATTATAAAAATTACAAACAGCAGGGGCCCCAAAATAGACCCCTGAGGTACACCACTTGTCACCGAACTCCACGATGAATATCTCCCATCAACCACCACCCTCTGTCTTCTATCTGCTAGCCAATTCCTAACCCAATTAGCTAAATCACCTCTATCCCATACATCTGCATTTTCTGCAGAAGTCTTCCATGGGCCACCTTATCAAACGCCTTACTAAAGTCCATATATACCACATCAACCGCCTTACCCCCATCCACCTCTTTGGTCACTTTTTCAAAAACCTCAATGAGGTTAGTAAGGCACGACCTACCCTTCACAAAACCATGCTGACTATCCCCAATCAATTCATTTCTCTCTAAATAACTATAAACCCTATCCCTAATAATTCTCTCCAATACCTTGCCCACAACAGAAGTAAGACTCACTGGCCTATAATTCCCAGGAAGGTCTCTCTTCCCCTTCTTAAACAATGGACCACATTCGCTATCCTCCAGTCCCCCGGAACCACACCCGTAACCAACGAGGACCTGAAGATCAGAGCCAGAGGCTCTGCAATCTCCTCTCTTGCCTCCCAGAGAATCCTAGGGTAAATCCCGTCCGGCCCAGGGGACATGGGATCTGGGCCAAATGTGGGCAATTGGGATTAGCTTAGGGGTTTTAAAAAAAAGGGCAGGATGGACAAGTTGGGCCGAAGGGCTTGTTTCCATGCTGTAAACCTTTATGACTCTATGTCCAAATGCAACAAAGTCTGAACAATATCCAGGCTTGGGCCAACAAATGTCAAGTAACACTGGTGCCATACAAGTGCTAGGCATGTTCATCTCCAGCAAGAGAGAATCCAACCATCTCCCCTTGACATTCAGTGGAATTATTATCTATGAATCCTCCACTATCAGCATCCTGAGGATTATCATTGACTGAAACTGAACTAGACTAACTATATAAATAAAGTGGTTACAAGAGTAGGTCAGAGACTATGGCACGTAACTCACCTCATGATTCCCAATGCCTGTCCACTATCTACAAGGCTCCCAACTCAGGAATGTGATGGAATACTCTGCACTTACCTGGATAAGTGCAGCTCTAACAATAGTCAAGAAGCTTGACACCATCAAGACAAAGCAGCCAACTTGATTGGCACATCATCCACAAACATTCAATCCCTCCACCACACATTGCACTGCAGAAACTCACCAAGGCTCCTTCCAAACCCGTCATTTCTATTATCTAGAAGAACAAGGCCAGCGTACACATATTGAGTCTCCAACACCTGGCAGTTCCTGACCAAGCCACTCAACATCCTAATATATCACTGTTCCTTCACTGCCACTGGGACAACTCCTAGAACTCATCCTAACAGCACTGTAGTGTATTTAACCACATGGATTTCAGCAGTTCAAGAAGGCAGCTAACCACCACCTTCTCAAAGGAAATTAGGGATGGACTATAAATGCTGAGAAGTCAGAGACTCCAACACTGAACAAGTGAATGTTAAAAATAGTATCTAGTGTCTTCAGCTGTAACTTGACATCACATGGAATTAAATTGGCTGAATGAACTGGCATCTGTGACGCCTCCCCAGTAGGAGAGTGAGGTGGTCATCCACACAACATTTCTTGCCGAAGATTATTGCAAATACCTCAATTAGCTGTTGCAGAGCTGCAGGTCTTTGATCTGATCCATTGGTTGTGGAGTTGCTTAGCTCTATCTATCACATGCTGCCACTGTTTGGCGTGTAAGTAGTTCTTTGTTTTAGCTTCACCAGGTTGACACTTCAGTATTAGGCATGGCTGGTGCTGCTGTCCTGCACTCCTCATTGCAACAGGGTTGAACCCCAGCTGGATTGTAATGGTAGAGAAATATGCTGGAGCATGAAGTTACAAATAATAGTTGGATACAATTCATTTCCAGCTGAAAGCCCACAGTGTCTCATGGATGCTCAGCTGTGAGTTGCTCGATCTGTTCTGAATTAATCCCATTTATCGTGATCTAATGCCACAAAAAACAATGTTCCAGATTGTATTTCCTTTTGGGGTGAACTTCTAAATCCCACAAAGAAGACACGCTATGCTGTAAAGTAACCTGAAACTGAATGACGTGCTTGTAATTTCTGTTCGTCAAAGGAGGAGCAATTTAAGCATAATGAAATAGATAGCTCTGAATTTCCTGCTGAGATCTTCCAGCATTTTCTGTTTTTATGCTGGAATTTCCTCAGTTTTGTTTAGCATAATCAAAAACTGTTAGAATGAATGAATGAACAAGGCAATGGATTTGTCTTCACCCCATTTAAACCTAACCATTTATGGAGCATCTGTCCACCTACAGAACTGTAGACCTTTATAACAGAAGAAGAAAGCTCTGTCTGTACTGGATGTTTACTGCAGCAATTCAAAATTAATCCACTGTCTTCTTCCTTTAGCCCCGTATCTTTCTCTACTTTAAGTGTTAACCTAATTTTCCCTCAGAAATACAATGCTTTGTCCTGCAACTCATTGTGACAAAGGACTTCTCTCTAATTACCTCTGCTGAAATAAATTTTCCCTAATTTATTAGCTCACTCTTATCGATAATTTTAATCTGATTGTTCCCCAATCACTGGCTCTCCAACTACATGAAATAGTCTTTCCATACTTTATCAAATTCCTTTACAATTAAAAAAAATTCCATTCTTGTGGTACAGAATCATATTCAAAGACTAGTCAGTAAAAGCAGTCTCCCATTCCTGAAAAAGTCATTGGTTCACTTTTCTGCAAATTGTTCATCCCTTTTGAACATATCTCACATCCAATAGCCTAGATTTAGTGGAGCACATTATTCATATCCACCCATCATACACCTGGCTAAGTGGTCCCTTCCAGATAGCTGTCCCACAGCCACTAAATGACAAATTTGTTGTTAATTGATTTAAGGCAGGACCCGGCCTCTAAAAGTGCTGCCTGCCTCTCAGAGAGGGGATGGGAAATGGGTTTGGGCAAGGAAAAGGGGATGCAAACCTTGGGATGGGGGAAGACCTCAAGTATCTTCTTTTTTCTTTATATTTGTTGCCTATCCCTAATTTACAAAACTATTGGGATAAAATTAGTGAGTTAACAATACAAGTAGAGACAAAGGAGCATGAATTATTGGCAATTATTGAGATATGGTTACAAAGAGACCAGGTCTGGGAATTAAGTATCCAATGGTACTCAGTAGTTTGGAAGGGTAGATAAAAAGGAAAAGGAGATAGTGTTGTTTTACTAGTGAACGAAGGAATCTATAGTGAAAAATGATATGAGCACTGGAGATCAAAATGTGAAATCAGTCTGAGTAGAAATAAGAAATAGCAAAGGAAAAAAGTCACTGGTGGGTGTAATTTACAGGTCCTCAAACAGTAATGGCGTGGCCTTATAGAAGCTTATGGAATAATGAGGGGCATTGATCAGCTAGATAGCTAATATCTTTTCTCAAAGATAGGGAAGTTGAAAACTAGAAGGCATAGGTTTAAGGTGAGAGGAGAGACAAATGAAAAGGTCCAGAGGGACAATTTTTTCACACACAGCGTAGCGAATGTCAAGAATAAGCTGCCAGAGATAATAGTAGAGGTAGGTACAATTTAAAAAAGTGTTTAGATATTTACATGGGTAAGATGGGTATAGAGGAATATGGGCCAAATGTGGGCAAATGGGATTAACTTAGGAGTTTAAAAAAAGGGTGGCATGGACAAGTTGGGCCGAAGGACCTGTTTCCTTGCTATAAACCTCTGAGTCTATGACTCTAGTTCCATAGTGGAGCACAATATAAATCAGGAAATATTGAGGGCTTGGAAGAAAGATATAATAAACATGGGTGATTTTAACATGCACATAGACTGGATTAAACAAATTAGCAAGGGTAGCCTCAAAGGAGAGTTCATTTAATGTATTAGAGATTGGTTCCACAACATATTGCTCCAAGAAACAGAGAGCAGGCAATTCTGGATTTTTGTATTATGTAATGAGCAGGAATTAATTATTGGGATTGAAAACAAACAAGTTCCCAGGGCCTGATGGCCTATATCGTAGGATCTTAAAGGAAATCACAGTGGACGTAGCGAATCCATTGTTATAATATTCCACAATTCCCTGGATGTGGGTGAAGTTCCAGAGGATTAGAAAAATGCTAATGTAACACCCTTTTTCAAAAGGGAGGGAGGTAGAAAGCAGGTAACTATAGGCTTACTCGTTTAATATCTGACATTGGGAAATTGTTAGAACCCATTATTAAGAAAGTAATAACAGGACATTTGTAAAGTTAAAACATCATCCATCAGAGTCAGCGAGGTTTTATGGAGGGTAAATCATATTTGACTAAAGTTCTTCAAAGATGTAACAAGCCAAATGAATAATGAGGATCCTATAGATATAGTTTATCTGGACTTCAGGAAGGCATTTGATAAGATGCTGCACCGAAGCTTAATACACAAGGTAAGATCACATGGGATTAAGGATAATTTATTAGCTTGGTTAGAAGACTGGCTAACTGACAGAGGGAGGGAGACAGGATAAATGGATCTTATCCTGGTTGGCAAGATATAATTAGTGGGGTGCCACAGGATTCGGTCCTCGAGTCCAACTATTACAATCGATAGTAATGATATAGATACAAGAATAGAAGATATAATAGCTAAATTTTCAGAAGACACGAAATCAGTAGGACAGTAAATTTCAATGAGAATATAAAAAATTTACATCTGGATATGGATAGGTGAGTGGGCCAACATTTGGCAGGTGGAGTTCAATGTGAATAAGTGTGAAGTTATCCATTTTGGTCAGGAAAATGGAAAGGCAATTTATTACCTAAATGGAGAGGCACTTTGGGATGCTTCAGTGCAGAGAGATCTGGGGTGTCTTCATGTGTGAAAGCTGGTACACAGATACAGCAGGTAATATAAAAACAAATCGAATTTTGGCATTTATAGCTAAAGAAATAGACTATGAAGGTAAGGAAGTATTGCTGAAACTATACCAAGCATTGGTGAGACCTCACAAGCAGTACTATGTACAGTTTTGATCCCTTTATTTGAAGAAGGATGTAATGGTATTAGAGGCAATTCAGAGGAAGTTCAGTGGATTGATTCCAGAGAAATTTTAAATTGGGCCAAGGCCAATTTTGATGGTATCAGGCAGGAACTTCTAAAAATTAACTGGGAGATCTGTGGGAAGGCAAAAGGATGTCTGGTAAGTGGCACACTTTCTAAAGTGTGTTAACCAGGGCTCAGGGTAAATACATTCCTCTTAGAGTGAAGGGCAAGACTGGCAGAAATAAGGAACCTTGGATGACTTGGGATATTGAGGCCCTGGTTAAGCAGAAGAAGGAGGCACATGACATGCATAGGCAGCTGGGATCAAGTGAAAACCCTTGAAGAGTATAGAGGGTGTAGGAGAAGAGTTAAGAGAGAAGTCAGGAGGGCAAAAAGGGGACACAAGATTGTTTTGGCAGATAAGGCAAAGGAGAATCCAAAGAGTTTCTACAAATAAATAAAGGGCAAAACAGTAACAAAGGAGAGAGTTACAAGAGAGAGAGTAGGGCATCTTAAGGATCAACAAAGTCATCTATATACAGATCCACAAGAGGTGGGTGAGATTCTAAATGAATATTTCTCATCAGTATTTGCTGTTGAGAAAAGCATGGATGTTAGGGAACTTGGGGAAATAAATAGTGATGTTATAGGAGTGTACATATTACAGAGAAAGAGGTGCTGAAGTCTTAAAGTGCATCAAGGTAGATAAATCCCGGGACCTAATGAAGTGCATGGTAGGATATTGTGGGAGGTTAAGGAGGAAATTGTGGGTACTCCAGCTGAGATATTTGAATCATCGATAGTCACGGGTGAGGTGCTTGAAGATTGGAGAGTGGCAAATGTTGTACTTTTGTTTAAAGCAGGGAAAAGCCTGGGAACTACAGGCCAATGAGTTCACATCTGCGGTGGAAAATCGTTGGAAGGTATTTTGAGAGACAAGATCTACAGGCATGTAGAGACACAAGGACTGAATAGGGATAGTTAGCATGGTTTTGAGAGTGGAAAATCATGCCTCACAAATTTAAAGAACAAAGAACAAAACAGCACGAGAAACATGTCCTTCGGCCCAACGAGCCCGCGCCGCCATCCCGATGTTCCCATCTCTACCCGTGATCCCTGTCTATGTTTATAGATCTATGGATTAAAAACCAAATTTGAGACAATTTAGGGAGAATTTGTTTTGCCGATTAGCCTAAGAGCACATCTTTGGGATGTGGGAGGAAACCAGAGCACCCAGAGAAAACCATGCAAGCACGGGGAGAATGTGCAAACTCCCACAGACACAGGCCCAAATCCATGTATCTGCACAGCACAGCGATAGTCACTGAACTGTCGTGTTGCCCATCAGATGGTCCAGGTCAAGCATACACTAATGACGCTAGGATACTCTCAAAAAAAAATCCAAGAGCAGCCCTCTCATGACCCATCGTGTGTATGTCCCTTGTTAGGCAACAAGGTGGACCAAAGCACCTGTAGGATAAAAACAAGTACATCAATATCATCATCTATTTACACATTTCCCAGGGACTCCCAAGGCTCATGATCCCTATTTTAAATCAGTTTTCTATACCCCTCCATTCCCATTCTGTTCATGTGCCCATCTAAGAATTTCTTTAATAACTCCAGAGTGCCTAAGCCGGTGACCCCTCGTGCTATTTGAATCCATCCTAGGAAAAAGCTTAACCCTGTTTACTCTATCTATACCCCTCATAATCTTGTACAAATTTGATTAAATTTTTTGAAGGAGTAACCAAAAAAGTAGATGAGGGCAGCGCAGTTGATGCTGTCTACCTGGACTTTGATAAGGTACCACAAAGTAGGTTGTTGTATCAGGTTTCATCTCACAGGATCCAGGGCGAGGTATCTAAATGGATACAAAATTGGTTTCTTGACAGAAGCCAGAGGGTGGTTGTAGAGGGTTGTTTTTCAAACTGGAGGCCTGTGACCAGCGATGTGCTTCAGGGATCAGAGCTGTTATTTGTCATTTATATTAATGATTGAATGAGAATATAAGAAGCATGGTTAGTAGATTTGCAGACAACACTAAGATTGGTGGCATTGTGGACAGTGAATAAAGTTAGCTCCAATTGCAATGAGATTTTGATCTATAGGGCCAGTGGGCTGACGAATGGCAGGTGGAGTTTAATTTAGACAAATATGAGATGATGCATTTTGGTAGATTGAATCAGGGCAGGACTTACTCAATTAACGATAGAACGTTAGGGAAAGTTACAGAACAAAGAGATCTAGGGTTACATGTTCATAGCTCCTTGAAAGTGGAGTCATAGGTGGACAGAGTGGTGAAGAAAGCATTCGGCATACTTGGTTTCGTCAATCAGGACATTGAATACAGAAGGTAGGATGTCTTGTTGAAGTCGTACAAGATATTGGTAAGGCCACACTTGGAATACTGTGTGCAACTCTGGTCACCCTATTATAGAAAGGATATTATTAAACTAGAAAGAGTGCAGAAAAATTTAGTAGGATGCTACAAGGACTTGATGGATTGAGTTATAAGGAGAGGCTGGATAGACTGGGACTCTTTTTTCTGGAGCATAGGAGGCTGAGGAGTGACTTTATAGATGTCCATAAAATACTGAGGTGCAATCTATATCTTTTCCCAAAGATAGGGGAGTGTAAAAATAGAGGGCATAGGTTTAAGGTGAGAAGGGAGAGATACAAAAGTGTCCAGAGGGGCAATCTTTTCACACAGGGTGATGAGTGTCTGGAACAAGCTGCCAGAAATAGTGATAGAGGCTGGTACAATTTGGTCTTTTTAAAAAAACATTTAGATAGTTATATGGGTATGATGGGCATAGATATGGGCCAAATGTAGGCAATTGGGATTAGCTTAGGGGTTTTAAAAAAAGGGTGGCATGGACAAGTTGGGCCAAAGGGCCTGTTTCCATGCTGTAAACCTCTATTATTCTGAGAGGTTTGTCTTATGGAGAGAAATTGCATCAATGAAAGCTAATGGGTGTCTAACTGCTTTCTTCTCTCATCAATCCCAGTTAATTGGAAGAAGCCATTTGGTTCTTTGCTTGGTTGTTTTATGGGAAGGAGGGAGCTTTATGGAACATGATCCTGTCCCTTTTCATTTGTGCACCAGTATTATCAGCATCCTGCACTGATCCTTTCAGGTAGAAAAAAGAGGAAAACTGGAATTGGGCAAAAGAAAATAGAAACCAGATATTTAAAAAAAAGTTGCTCAGATAAATCTCTGTCTCTGTCTCATGGCAATGGAACTGCTGTTTGTTTAGTTAAAGTTGATTAAAAAGTTATTTTGTTTTATATTTTCCTTTTTTAGAATTCAATGGCAGGCTGCCTGAACATTTAAAAAAGCAGCAAATATTAGAATTGGCATTTACATTGTATCCACCCAGTGGAGCCAGGCTGGGTTTTCGGTCCTATTCAACATGGTTAAGGCCAGTCGTGGAAGGAAAAGAAGGACAGAAATATATATGTAAGTGAAAAAACTCTCTAATTTTATCAACCAGAGCTGCTTTATAACCAGCTTTAAGTGTACCAAGTTTCCAGTCAAAAGAATTCCAGTCAATTTGTTTCCAGAGAAGCAGTTGGAATGATGATTCAGTGAAGGGAGCTAGTAGGTAAGAGGGATTTTTAATTTAGTCTTTTCAGAGTTTTTTTTCTCCAAGCCTGGAGTGTAAAACCAGAAGTAGGCCCCAGTGAGACCTGGGAAGATTTTTTTTTGCCCAATAAATTTGAACGGGAAGGAAACCCGAGACTCTACATTTCTAAAGTCTCCAACCGTCCCCCCTCCTCTAACCTAAAAAAAAACACTTGGAGTGAGAGCAAATAAGCTTTCTTCTTTCTTTTTTTTTGCTTTATCTTCTAACCTATGGGGGTGAGGGAATCAGGCAAGATCTTTCTTTTTATCTAGAGGGAATGGCAGTGAAATGCAGTGCAATGTTCCTGCTGCAGGATGTTTGAGGTGAGGGATGCTGTTAGTGTCCCTGCTGATTTCACCTATGGGAAATGCACCCATCTCCAGCTCCTCAAAACCCGCGTTAGGCAACTGGAGTTGGAGTTGGATGAACCTCGGATCATTCGGGAGGCAGAGATGATCACAGATTAAAGCTTCAGGGATTTGGATGCTCCGAAGAATGAAAATAGATGGTGAGGGGGCTGGGAGGAAGCAGCCAGTGTGGGGATCCCCTGTGGTTGTTCCCCTCAGCAATAAGTATACCACGTTGGATACTGTTGAGGGGAAAGATCTACCAGTGATAAGCCAGAGTGACTGGATCTCCAACATTGAGTCCTTCCCTGTGCCTCAGAAGAAAATGGGAGAGAGCAAGAGGGCATAGTAATTAGGGACGCGATGGTTAGAGGGACAGATAGGAGGTTCTGCAGCAGTAAAAGAAACTCATGGATGGTATGTTGCCTCCCAGGTGCAAGAGTCCATGATGTCTCGGACCTTGTTTTCAGGATCCTTAAGGATGAGGGGGGGGGTCATTCGCAGGTCGTGGTGCACATTGATACCAAAGACGTAGGTAGGAAAAGGGATGGAGATTTAAAACAGGAATTTAGGGAGCTAGGATGGAAGTTAAGAGCCAGGACAAAGCAGGTTGTCATCTCTGGTTTATTGCCGGTGCTATGTGCTAGTGAGTTGAGGAACAGGGAGAGAGTGCAGATTAACATGTGGCTGCAGGGATGGTGTAGGACAGAGGGTTCATTTACTTGGGTAATCGGAGTACATTCTGGGGAAGGTGGGACCTGTACAAACAGGACTGTTTGCACCTGAACCAAAGCGGTAGTAATATGCTGGGAGGGAAATTTGCCACAGCTCTTTGGAGGGGTTTAAACTAACTTGTCAGGGGAATGGGAAAATGAGCTGTAGTCCAAAAGCCTGTGTTGAGAGTCGTGAGGTACTGAGGAAGATATCAAGGTTACAGGAGTGTACAGACAGAGAGGATGGTGGGTTGGAGTATATCTACTTCAATGCAAGGAGCATCAGGAATAAGGTAGGTCAACGGGTGGCAGGGTAGCACAGTGGTTAGCACTGCTGCTTCACAACTCCAGGGACCTGGGTTCAATTCCTGGGCAGCTATCTGTGTGGAGTTTGTACATTCTCCTCGTGTCTGCCTGGTTTCCTCCAGGTGTTCCAGTTTTCTCCCACAGTCCAAACATGTGCAGGTTAGGTTGATTGGCTAAAAATTGCCTCTTACTGCTCTGAGATGCATAGGTTAGAGGGATTAGCGGGTAAATTTATAGATTATGGAAATAGGGCCTGGGTGGGATTGTGGTTGGTGCAGACTCGATGGGACAGATGGCCTTTTTCTGCACTGTAGGGTTTCTATGACAGATTTTCAACTTGGAGGATGGTACTTGGGACTATGATGTTATGGCCATTACGGAGACATGGTTAGAACAGGGACAGGATTGGTTGTTGGCAGTTCTGAGGTATAGATGTTTTAGTAAGAGTAGGGAAAGTGGTAAAAGAGATGGAGGAGTAGCATTGTTAATCAAGGATAGTTTAACGGCTGCTGAAAGGCATTTCAAGGGTGATCTGTCAACTGAAGTTAGAAATAGGAAAGGAAAGTTGTTAGGCGTTTTCTATAGGCCCCTAAATAATAACAGAGATGTGGAGGAGGAAATGACAAAGCAGATTATGGATCGGTTTGGAGGTCACAGGGTAGTTATCATTGGTTGACATTAACTTTCCAAATATTGATTGGAACCTTTATAGGTCGAATAGTTTGGATGGGGCACTTTTGGTACAGTGCGTGCAGGAGAATTTCAAAGAACAAAGAACAAAACAGCATTGGAAACAGACCCCTCGGCCCAACGAGCCCACGCCACCACCCCGATGTTCCCACTTCTACCCGCGATCCCTGTCCATGTTTATAGATCTATGGATTAAAAACCAAATTTGAGACAATTTAGGGAGAATTTGTTTTTGCCAATTAGCCTAAGAGCACATCTTTGGGATGTGGGAGGAAACCGGAGCTCCTGGAGAAAACCCACGCAAGCACGGGGAGAATGCGCAAACTCCCAAAGACACAGGCCCAAATCCATGTATCTGCACAGCACAGCGATAGTCACTGAGCTGTCGTGTTGCCCATCAGATGGTCCAGGTCAAGCATACACTAACAACGTGAAGCAGTAGGATACTCTCGAAAAAGATCCAAGAGCAGTCCTCTCACGATCCATCGCGTGTATGCCCCTCGTTAGACAACAAGGTGGACCAAAGCACCTGTAGGATAAAAACAAGTACATCAATATCATCATCTATTTACACACTTCCCAGGGACTCCCAAGGCTCATGATCCCTATTTTAAATCAGTTTCTATACCCCTCCATTCCCATTCTGTTCATGTGCCCATCTAAGTATTTCTTAAATAACTCCAGAGAACCTGCCTCCACCACTTTACTTGGCAGCGCATTCCATACCCCCACCACCCTCTGTGTGAAAAAACTCCCTCGAGCATCCAAATTATACCTTATCCCCCTCACCCTAAGCCCGTGACCCCTCGTGCTATTTGAGTCCATCCTAGGAAAAAGCTTAACCCTGTTTACTCTATCTATCCCTTCAAAATCTTGTACACCTCTATCAGATCTCCTCTAAGTCTACGTCTTTCTAAGGAAAACAGTCCCAATTTGCCTAATCTCTCCTCGTAACTCAGACCTTCCATACCAGGCAGCATCCTGGTAAACCTCCTCTGCACTGTCTCCAGAGTCTCCACGTCCTTCCGGTAGTAAGGCGACCAGAACTGGACGCAGTATTCCAAATGAGGTCTAACCAGCGTTTTATACAACTGCAACATTAAAGGCCAGCTCTTGTACTCAATACCCCTTCCTATAAAGGCTAGTATACTATATGCTTTCTTCACAACCTTCTCCACTTGCTCTGCCATCTTCAGAGACTTGGTCACCTGCACCCCCAGGTCCCTCTGCGTTTCTATACTCTTAATAGGTCTACCCTTTATCATATACCTCCCCACTACATTCTTTCTCCCAAAATGCATTACCTCACATTTATCAGGATTGAATTCCATCTGCCATCTGTCTGCCCAAGCTACCAGCCTATCTATGTCCTGCTGCATCACCTGACAATGCTCCTCACTATCCGCAAGTCCAGCCACCTTTGTATCGGCTGCAAACTTGCTGATCACTCCACTTACTCCCTCTTCCAAGTCATTTATATGTATTACAAATAGAAGAGGCCCCAGTACCGAGCCCTGCGACACACCACTAGTGACCGACCTCCAGCTAGAGAAACACCCTTACACTATTACTCTCTGTCTCCTATTACCAAGCCAGTTAATTATCCATCTAGCTACCTGTCCTTGTATCTCATTTGCCTTGACCTTCTCGACTAACTTCCCATGAGGGACTTTGTCAAATTTCCTGACACAATATGTGGATAAGCCAACAAGAGATGGGGCCACATTGGACTTGGTACTGGGTAATGAATTGTGCCAAGTGTTAGATTTGTTTGTGCGAGAGCACTTTGGAGATAGTGACCACAATTTGGTGTCCTTCATTATTGCAATGGAGAGGGATAGGGTCACAAAGCAGGGCAAGGTATATAATTGGGACAGGGGTAATTTATGATGCAATTAGGCAAGAATTAGGAAGCATAAGATGGGAACAGAAACTGTTAGGTATGGACACAAACAAAAAGTAGAGCTTTTTCAAGGAGCAAGTATTGCATGTCCTTGATAGATATGTCCCTGGCAGGCAGGGAGGAAATGGCCGACTGAGGGAACCATGGTTCACAAAAGAGGTTGAATGTCTTATCAAGAGGAAAAAGGAAGTGTATGTAAGAATGAAAAAACAAGGCTCAGTTGGATCACTTGAGGGTTACAAGGTATCTAGGGATGAATTAAAGAAAGAGCTTACGTGAGCTAAGAGGGGGAATAGTTGGCGAGTTGGATAAAGGAAAACCCCAAGTCTTTTACTCTTATGTGAGAAATAAAAGAATGACCAGGGTGAGGTTAGGGCCAATCAAGGATAGTAGTGGGGACTTGTGCATGGAGTCAGAAGAGATAGGTGAGGCATTAAATGAATGCTTTTCTTCAGTGTTCACTAAGGAGAGGGGCCATATTTTTGAGGAAGAGACTATTTCCTCGGGTGGATGTAGCTGTTACTAGGGACCATAACTATAAGGTTCATGGTGGGAGATATAGGAGGGATGTCCAAGGTAGATGCTTCACTCAGAGAGTGGTTGGAGTGTGAAATTGACTGCCTGCTGTGATCGTGGAGTCGGACACTTTAGGAATTTTCAAGCGGTTATTGGATAGGCGCATGGAACACACCAGAATGATAGGGAGTGGGACAGCTTGATCTTGGATTTGGACGTAGCTCGGCACAACATTGAGGGCCGAAGGGCCTGTAGTGTGCTGTATTGTTCTATGTTTCTACATTTCTGAAGGTGATGACATTCATTTGGCATTTGCAATGTCACTATGGAAGACATTTCCAAAATAAAATAAAAAATAATGAGTTAGGCCAATAATATAAAACTCTTAAAAATTAAAAGAGAAAATTCATACAAGGCAAAGAAAAAGTTTTCATTCTGATTTTTGGACCACTGCATGAACATGAGGTGCAAGAACTGAATCTCACCATACAGAAAAGTAAGGCTCCATTAGATTGCCTAGCTACTGATACAGAATGGAAGAGTTAATATTGCTGGAGGAATCACCCAAATTAAATCACAGATGGCCTATAGAGGTCATAGAGATTTGTAGCATGGAAACAAGCCCTTTGGCCTAACTTGTCCATGCTGCCTTTTTGTTAAATCTTTAAGCTAATCCCAATTGCCCGCACTTGGCTATCCCTCTATACCCATCGTAGCCATGTATCTGTCTAAATGCTTTTTAAAAGACAAGGTTCTGAGTCAAGGGCAGCACTGCAGTCTACAACACACACCCCTCTCATTGACTTTAAAATGGCCCTTTGCAAAGTGGAACCAAATACTTGAGAACCAAAATTAATCAAAAGATTGCAGAGTCAGTGCCTGAAAGGTAAGTACTGAAAAGTACTTTTTGCCAAAACAACTTCCCTAAGTAAGGGAAAGCAATTTTATAAACAGCAAATGCCACTGTCACTGATGGTGCATCACTGCGGTTTTCAGCTACTGTTGCTTCGAATGTAATCAAACACTTTTCTTTGGTGCCATTTTGGAGTGAGTACAATCAGCTCAAGTGATATTATGTCAGGCCTGGCACAAAGTGAAATTTATGTGGAAGTCACGATGATAGGCACAGATACTAGCTGCATTCTATCTGCAAGATTAAACTGGAAAGACTAAATTAAACAATTTATAGCAGAGACTTTCTGTACTCTCCACTTGCCTGCCAGAGACTTTCTGTACTCTCCACTTGCATGCTGATACATTGGTTAGCATTGCTGTCTCTCACCATGCCCAGGCTCAATTCCAGTGACTGTGTTAAGTTTGCATATTCTTCCTGTGTCTGCGTGGGTTTCCTCCACTGTTCTGGTTTTCTTCCACAATCCAAATATGTTCAGGTTAAGTGGATTGGCCATGCTAAATTGTCCCTTAGTGTCCTATGGTATATAGACTAGCCATAGTAAAAGTGCGCAGTTAGAGAGATGGGGTAGGGAGGTGAGCTGGATGCTGTTTCAGAGATTTGGTGCAGACTCGGTGAGCCAAATGGCCTCCTTCTGCACTGTAGGGATTCTATAATTATGTCAGCTATGTCATTGCAGTTGGGTTTAATTCATTTTTGCTCCAGAAGGAGGAGTGCAGAACACTTCCTGATACGCTGTCAGCTTGATTCAGTTGGCAATAGTCCTGCCTCCATTTGAAAAGTTTGAGTAAGAATCCATCAAAAAGATGCAATTTTGGCTGATACTTGAATGTAGTACTGTGAATGCCATGTTTTGGAGCTGCTGTTCTTAGGTAGTAGGTTAAAGCAAGGCCCCAACTGGCTGTTCAAATTAATGACAGTGGATGAGAAATTGACATCTGGAACACATTTTTTTTTTACTCACTACAAGGTCTCTGAAAGTTTAAAAACTGCATCATAATCCACAAGTAATGGAATGTGCTTCCTTTCCACATTAGTAAACAGCTTTACACATGTGCACCTCATGACCCTGGCAACATATCGAACAGACAAGTCATTACTCAATCAGTGCGCCATTTTCATGTTCCATGTTGCAATCTGCTCCCTGTTTTGACATCACACAACTGGAAGACAACCTTCAACAGCACAAAGGGACTCCCTTACCAGTTCTTTTTAAAAAGAATCAAAAACCGCTTACAGATGAGTTTCTGGATGTTTTGTTTCCTGGCTGTTGATGCAATTCTACGTGTTTTGGGGAGCTGTAACGTAATTATCTGAAGCATTAGAAGTTTACAAGGCAAATGAGGAGAGGACCTGGAGGGTAGGGCAAGTTGTTTGAAGAGGGAGGAGTGAAAATAGCAAAAGACCATATCAGCAGACTGCCTTTAGGGAGAAATTCTCTGACCTGACTCTCAGCTATAATTAATGCTTAAGATGCCTATGCTTCACAAAAGCAGTTTTGACTGAACTCTTCCAACTGCTACAGCTACAACAGCGTGAGGGCTGCAATGCCAATAGCTATCATTATTGGATAGTTTCCAGTGCATGCGAGCTGTGAGTTATGGATGCAAGAATTTCAACAATGCTAAGTGTGTATGGGTAGAGCAAGGTTGAGTTGATCCTAATTGATAGGGATTATTGCCAGGTGAGAAACGAGGATGTGGTGAATTGAGCAGTGTCTGAAGCTGACAGTGCATTCAAAAAGCCATGAATGTGACAGATCAGTTGTGATCTTATAATGAATGGTGGAATAGGCACAAGAGGCTGAATGGCCTATTTCAGTTCCTGTTTATTCTTACGTTCATATGGACAACATTGTTGATCTTCTGCAAAATATTTTTGAAAATATTCTTAGCACCTCACGCAGTTTCAATGCACCTCCCCTTAATGAATTGCAAGCAGCTTTAAGGAGTACTAAGCAATGGTGTCAAAGAGCATAGCTAAAGCCAAAATTTGTCTCCAATATCAAAAATGTTGCAAATTCTGGAACAACTTCCACCTGAACCCTGCTAGAACCAGCGTTTTGGCAGTCATATCACAGAAACTGTAGGGAGGAATTAAAGCAAAATAGTTGGTGAGGGTTCTTGTCGGGGAAGGTTTGGAAAGTTAAAGAGAAAAGTCAAGGCCGTAGTAAATGTGGCAGGGAGAGTCAGAGCTTATAGACCTATATGTGTACCAAAAAATAAGGACAGGGATTTTCATAGTGTGTTATACATAGCTCATAAAAACAGATAATAAAATCTCCTACAAAAATATGAAAAGGAAAGAGTAGCTAAAGTGACCATTAATGTCTTACAGGGCAAGACCACAGAATTAATCATGGGAAACAACAAATCCCAATCTCCAACTTCCTACAGGGAGATTAAAATTACTCCTAAAAGGCAGACTAATGATACCCACTTGGTGGCCACAGAGTACTCCTTGACTGAGCAGACTATTGGCATGTTGAATATATAATTCAGATATCTGGACGAATCCTGATATGCTGCACCCTACGCAACCTAGCACTCCCTGTCGGGATGGAGATGGAGGAGCTGTACATCTCCTCCAAAAAGGCGGACAGCAAAAGGAATGACAATGAAGTGAGAAAGAGGATGATGACATCCTACAGAAAGAGGCCACTGTTGAGTAAGATGCAGCAGACATGCCTGTGAAACACTCATAATGACAATGTTCCAGGGTAATGAAGGAGAAGACTAGCTCATATGAGCCCATTTCACTTGTCTGTTGGATGTAGGGTGAACATTAACACCTTCTTTGTAATCCCCAACACCTCAATGAAGGGCATCAATCTCAGAAATGAGTAGTCACAGTCTTGCATCACGATGGCTTCACCGTTGGAAGGCTAGAGAGGCTATGCAGCATGTGGCCATTCTGTAATAGCACAGGAATTCCTCATGTGAGGCAAGTAGAAATGGTGCTGTCATTTCAAGCTTAGTGCCAACATTTCATTATCAATGGCAACTTCCAGGAGACAGAAGTACAATTGCAAGACTCAATGCACTCATGACAGTATGCCTGGATTCTTGCAAGTTGCAAGATACCTCAAGGAGAAAAGTGATCAGTTGCTGGTTCTTGCTTGACTATCTGAGGACTGATCTAAATCCAAACAGTCGCATTTCACCAAGTACTATTTCTCAGGCGTGAATAATTTTCAGGCCTCACCCAAATACTGAGACCCCAGGCTGACACCACTCTTCAGTACGCTGTGAACAGTCACTCTGTAGTGGGGGAGCAAGCCTGCACAGTAGGTTATCTTTGTGTGCACAGAGAGGGCTTCAG
Organism: Sphyrna mokarran; assembly: GCA_024679065.1. Classification (NCBI taxonomy): domain Eukaryota; kingdom Metazoa; phylum Chordata; class Chondrichthyes; order Carcharhiniformes; family Carcharhinidae; genus Sphyrna; species Sphyrna mokarran. Next base: position 131,835,569 of record JAGIQG010000001.1, read on the forward strand.
CAGGACCATTGTCTAATCACTGATAATTACTCAGTCTTGGTCGGAAGCTGTCACCATCAGAGAACTATGTCGACTGCCCTTATGAGAGCTAGATAGGGGTTGTCAGCTCAGGTTAGCCAGACCTTCAGATTTCAAAGTAATAGGCATTCTGAGGCTTGGCATGCATTTAGAATATTGCATAGTCATGGCCATCAAGCAGATATTTCAAATGTCACCAAGTGAATGCAGATGTAGAGTAAGAATTTTTATAAGGATGATGTTTAGTCGTAATCATTGTTTTGAGTTAAAACTGCAGGTGACAGAAGAAGTTGAATCCCAGACAATTTGTTAAACTATAATCCACACCCAAACCTGACAGTAATCGCATGGATTACTGATCTATGCTGTCCTGCTCAATCTTAGCTTAGTCAGTCACCTTTATGTTCACAGATGCAATAAAGCCAGTTCCTATATCAACGTGGTGATTGGACAATGCATTTGTAAACCTTGCATTGCAGGATTATCTAATACAGCCTTGGACAGTTATTTATTATTCTGTATTAGCTGCAATTAATTCTATGCTCTATATATGTTATACGTTTTGATGCAACCCACCGAAGAACAGGAATTAATTCAAATTCACTGAAACTAAACATTTTGCTTGACTCAATACATTAAGCGCCAATATTCATACAAACCAATAACAGTTGCCATACTTTAACTCATTTAACTCTAATCTTCTAACTCTAATATCTATTCTAAGTTTTTAATTGAAAATAAATACTGTCCAATTTGGGCAAACTGGCCAGATCTGCTCTCTGATGTAAATCTTCCCTTATGATCTCTTTGTCTTGTCTGAAGATGTTCCCCAGCGTACGCTTGCCAAAGAGAGTCTGGAGTTTTCTCTGAAAACAAAGGTCCAAACACATCTCTTTATCCTAAACTAACACATATTTTTCCAGTAAGTTCTCCAGCATTCAGCCAATAATATCAACAGAAACTGATCACAGTGTTCAATTATATCCAACGGAGTTACTTGTTAAACAACTCCTAAATGTTTATACAAAGTAGCATGTAAATTACACCATATATGGTAACAATGGCTACGGGTGTCCAGCGCAACTCAAACAACTATCCTTATTTGGTCAACACAGGAAGTACCAGGTCACAGCTCATTGGGCAGCTCACACATGACTCATTGCAGCCTTTCCAACCTACATCTGTGTTTAATTATAACTTGACTAAAATTCCCAGCATGCTTAACTCCCATCACCATTGTCCTCACAGTTGATATTGCCATTGTTGTTGCCATCTGGCCGTCATATATACACATGTACAAAGTTTATACAATGACTGAATACCAATGACAATATTGTGCTTTCAGAATTTCTTATTTTTTCTTAACCTACCAGTATGTCTCAGCGCATTCCCAACAGCAGCAGTAGAGGTGATGGCAACCTGCCAATCACAGTGCCCCATTGTCTGAGATTACTTTGACATGCTTCTTCTGGACAGCAAACCTGCAAGTTCCTGGCTTGCTAAGAGTGCCACACTCCAGTCAGGTTTGTTCTCTCAACCTGACCTTTTGGAGTGCATGGAGTCACAGGCATAAGAGAATTGGAGTGTTTGGAATGTCCTGGGGGGATGACCCCTCCTCCTGTGGCTTACTGTCCTGTCTGGAGACAATACACATCTCTTTAACCTATGCCTAATGCTGTCTCCACTGACATTATCTGCATCTTTAAGATTTGAATGGCAGATTAGCTGTAAAGATTTGCATTCTAATCAGTAATCTGTAAACTATGTGTGACTTTATATGCCCTTCTCTGATCAGAATCTTCCACACACCTGATGAAGGAACACCATTTCCGAAGGCTTGTGGAATTACTATCAAATAAACTGGTTGGACTTTAACCTGGTGTTGTGAGACTTCTTACTGTGTTTACCCCAGTCCAACGCTGGCATCTCTACATCATCACTCACATTCTCCAGAAGTAGCCATTGCCTATTGCATGCACCCTCACTGGCTTATTGGGAGAACTTGCCTTCTGCACAGCACAGAATCTATCTTGCCAATCAGATCTGCTAGTTGGGTGATGGGTAAGTGGCCTCAAATCTAGTATTCCCTCTCCAGTCTGGCATCTCTCCCTCTGGTGGGCGATTTTATCTGATGTAACAAGTGGATGTGCTGTGAGCAGAATGGGTAAAAGAGCAGATTATAAACAAGTCGAAGGGTCATTTGGATTCAAAATAGTGATAACTCCAATGAGTTCCATAGGGAATCTCTAATTGATTTCCTTGTGGGACCTATTGAATATGAGTTCTCTTTGTAACAGGCAATGATCCGCCCAGGTGGGATTTGTCACCTGAACTCTTTACAAGGCGAACACCAGGAAAGATTTGCAGAAGTGCTGTCCTTGTTGGGACTTATGTATGTAAGCCACGGAGTAGTGGCTTTACTTTATGTTTAACAATAAGTATTGTTCCTTTCCAGTTGAGCTTCCTGAGTTATTACAGAAACATTAACTTTATTCCCCTTCACAGATGCTGCCAGATCTTGCTGAATTTATCCAGTATTTTCTCTATTTATTTATTATAAGTGCGCAGGCCTGCTATAGGTGCTGTGTGTTTTCCTCCGTAAAGACTGGAAACACGGCTTGTGCAGGATGTTACAGGATGTAAACTTGTCTTGAGTTTAAAGTTTATTTAGTGTCACAAATAGGCTTACATTAATGAAGTTACAGTGAACATTCCCAAGTCACCATATTCTGGTGCTTGTTTGGGTACATGAAGAGGGGAATTTAACATGGCAAATGCATCTAACCAGCATGTCTTTCGGACTGTAGGAGGAATCCGGAGCACTTGGGAGGAAACCCACACAGACATGCAGACTCTGCATGGACAGTGACCCAAGCTGAGAGTTGAACCTGGGTCCCTGGCATTGTGAGGCAGTAATGCTAACCACTGTGCCACCATGAAACAACAGTGGTGGTGTTCTTTCTGCTGGTAGTGTGTATAATCCCTTGAATTGTAATCCTTGAGATGCTTGATGCCGTTATGAGGAGACATCACTCATCCTCTCCCTGCATCTCACAGCAATCCTCATTTAGGATCCATAAGCATTTGATCTCTTTGGTGACCTCCTGTCAGGCCAGAATGGTGAGTTTGGTGAATGAATGGTTTCCATTATGAAGGCAGAGGAATTTCTGCCGGTCTTGGATTATCTGGAGGAGTCTCTCCAGCAAACTGTTGCTAACTATGGGGGCAGGGGGCTTGTTTCTTCTGAGGGCCATTACTCAGCACAAGTCCTGAGTTGCAGAGAGTGAACCTATGTGTGGATGCCAGTTAAATAAGATGGCTGGGCCTTGGAGACTATGAGATGACGGTTGGGTGGATGAATCCTAGCCTGCCCTGCCACAAGATTTGATGAACTCCTTGTTGATGTATAAATAAAAGAGCAGATTATAAGCAAGTAGAAGGGTCATTTGGATTCAAGAGGATGATAACTCTAATAAGTTGCTTGGGGAATCTTTAATTGATCTCCTTTTGGGGCTTGTTGAATACGAGTTCTCTTTGTAACAGGCAATGATCTGCCATAAAAACTTGTCCAGTTACATAGCAGAAATCAGGTTGACTTTCCCACCCACCACTGCACTTAATCTCCAGAACAGAATAGGTGTTATCACATTGTTGTTTATGAAATTTTCTGTATGCACATTAGCTGCCACATTTCCTATTTTACAATAATGATTACACTTCAGAATTCCTCTGTTGGCTGTCAAGCACCTGAAATGTGTTAGTTGTGAAAAGTGAAAATAAATTTAAGTCTTTTATTTTTATTCTGTGTTTTTGGTACTGTTTTTTAAATTGACTTATTGAAAGGAATTTTACTTCATAGCGTAATATTTTTGTTGTTTGTGTATGATATTCAAAACTGTAATTTATACATGCAAGAGGTATTTACACTACTGTTGAACAACAAGTCCAAAAGATTGATTTTGGCACAAAAATTAGGCATTTTGACCTAGAAGTTTCTTCCAAACTGAAACAACCCTGGGTGGGAAACAACCCTGGGTGCAGGATGGTGCAGTGGAAGAAGCTGAGGCCTGGGAATTCCAGCTGTGTATGCGGAAGAGAATTCACAGCCAGGTTCTGTCAGGATGTAGGAGCAGCAAACTTCCATCCACTTTATCCATGATAACTGATGTCTTAATGAGGGGGATAAAAGCAAATTATTGCAAATGCTGGAATCTGATACCTAAAGAGAAAATGTTGGAAAATCTCAGCAGATCTGGCAGCATCTGTAAGGAGAGGAAAGAGTTGACATTTTGAGTCCAGCTGAGCCTTTGACAGACTAATAGTTGCTGTTAATGTAATTGCTATGGCTCCTCATACCAGAAAGTATCTAAGGCTGTGTCTCTTGCTGTCCTTCAAACTCTGCTTGTTATTTGTTCAGGCATTGAAAGGAGTGGTCAGAGGAATCAGCTATGCTCCTAGCCAGATATGACAACATCATGTAAACCGTGTACAGCCACATGAGTGGTCACAGATCAGAGAGAAAACAGAAGTTCCTGTAAATTCCAAGACATGCTGACTTCCATTTAGTTCAACCAGTGCTGAGATTGGAAGGACTTTTTTTTTTCCAATCTCTCAGCGTCTCAATGAATTACTGTCTGTGTATCCATGTGGGAGGCACAAACTGGTCTGTGAATACATTGTGTTTAGAAAGGCCACATTCAGATATAGTTGGAACTACATCTAGGCCACACTCCAATCCAGAAAGTACCTGGATGCTACCACTTCGGGCAGCAGTGAATACCATGAGTGCCCCCCAGTAGGTGCTGCCTAAGGCTTGCCACAGAAGGATTACCACAAACAGGCAGGATTAATGAAGGTGAGAGTTCCAAACCTCAGTGAGGTAGTAGACCAAAATTTAAAATAGTATGAGTCAGAGGCCTAACAGGAGGAATAGTCCCCTTTACTGAGTTCTCTAGCACCCTAAGAGCATTAGCAAGAATTTCTCAACTGCATAAGAATTACTACCAGACCTTTCCTGCTGCTCCACGGGGCTAATAGAATCAGTTATGGAGATCAGGGTCAGAATTCTCCAACCTCGCCCGTGGCTGGAATTATCCAGTCGTAAAGCTGTGAACGGAAATTTGGCTAGGTGGCAACGATAGCGAGACTGAGAATTTCGGGCTGGTCTATATCAGAAGGTTTTCCTAGCCCTGCTTCAGTGCCATAATTTACATCTGGCAGATGGATAATGGGTAGAGAGTTAACATGGAGACTGTCCTATTGGAGTGGGAGCAGGAAAACTGGAATCAGCTGGAGCATGATGGTTGGCCTCTTCAGCTAAGTTTCTCACTTTTTCCACTCAAGTTAGTTGTGTCCAATATGGCACTAGTTACCAAGTGAGTCAATGGAAGGACTTTATATTGCTATATGGATGGAATTTTCCAGCCATTCACACCAGTGGGATTTTCTGATCCTGTTCCAATGAATGGAGATTTGGCTCAGTGCCAAATTTTCCATCCTTGCATGCAATGGCGCACAGATGAAAGGCTGGAAAATTCCAGCCTACATTCCAATTATCAGGGCTCCAATATATATGTTAAACATAGAACATAGAACAATACAGCACAAACAGGCCCTTCGGCCCACGAGTTGCGCCGATCACATCTACCAATCCACAGACCTATCTATAACCCCCTATCCTATTCTTTTCTATATACTCATCCAGAAGTCTCTTAAAAGACCCCAGTGAGTTTGCCTCAACAACCTCCAACGGCAGTCGGTTCCATTCACTCACTACCCTCTGAGTGAAAAACCTACCCTTGACATCTCCTTTGTATTTGCTTCCCTGCACCTTAAATCTGTGTCCTCTCGTAGTGACCATTTCAGCTCGGTGAAATAGTCTCTGAGAGTCCACCCTATCTATTCCTCTCAACATTTTATAAACCTCTATCAGGTCGCCTCTCAACCTACGTCTCTCCAGTGAGAAGAGTCACAGCTCCCTCAACCTATCTTCATAAGGCCTGCCTCCCAATCCAGGCAGCATCCTTGTAAATCTCCTCTGAACTCTCTCAATAGCCTCTACATCCTTCCTATAATGAGGCGACTAGAACTGCGCACGATACTCCAACTGGGGTCTGACAAGAGTTTTATAGACCTGCATCATTACCTCCTGACTCCTAAACTCTATTCCTCGATTAATGAAAGCCAGTACATCGTACGCCTTCTTGACCACTTCCTCCACCTGCGAGGCCGATTTAAGAGTCCTATGGACCCAGTCCCCGAGATCCTTCTGCTCTACAACAAGCTGAGACTCCTACCCCTTATATTGTACTCCTTCATCCCATTATTCCTGCCAAAATGGACCACTACACATTTATCCACGTTGAAGTCCATCTGCCACTTCTCTGCCCAGTCTTGCATCCTGTCTATGTCCTGCTGCAACTTTTGGCGTCCCTCCAGACCATCCACGACACCACCGACCTTTGTATCGTCGGCGAACTTGCTAACCCATCCCTCCACTTCCTCGTCCAGGTCATTTATGAAAATGACAAACAATAGGGGTCCCAGAACAGATCCTGGGGCACTCCACTGGTTACCGACCTCCATGCAGAACAAGACCCATCCACAACCACTCTCTGCCTTCTGCCGGCAAGCCAGTTCTGGATCCACAAGGCCAAAGCCCCTTGGATCCCATACCCTCTCACCTTCTCCAGAAGCCTTGCATGTGGGACCTTATCAAACGCCTTACTAAAGTCCATGTACACTACATTCACCGCCCTTCCTTCGTCAATGTGTTCAGTCACATTTTCGAAGAACTCAACTAGGCTCGTAAGGCATGACCTTCCCTTGACAAAACCATGCTGACTATTTCTAATTAGTCCAAACTTCTCCAAATGTTCATATATCTTATCCCTCAGAAGCCTCTCCGTCAGCTTACCAACCACTGAAGTCAAACTCACCGGTCGGTAATTTCCTGGACTATCCCTGTTCCCTTTCTTAAAGATAGGAACCACATCCGCAATCCTCCAATCCTCCAGAACCTCTCCCGTTTCCATGGATGACGCAAATATCATCGCCAGGGGCTCTGCAACCACTTCCCTCACCTCCCACAATAACCTGGGGTACATCCCATCCGGTCCTGGCGACTTGTCTATCTTGATAGAATTTAACAGGTCTAACACATCCTCTTTCCTAACATCCACATACTCAATCTTTTCCGTATGCCGCAAACCTGCAGTGCAATCTCCCAGTTCACTTTCCACCGTGAATACCGAGGCAAAGTACTCGTTAAGCACCTCTGCCATTTCTTCCGGATTCACACAGACTTTTCCCCCTTCACCTTTTATAGGCCCTATCCCTTCTCTTCTCATCCTTTTACTTTTCACATATTTGTAGAAGGCCTTGGGATTCTCCTTAATCTTACCTGCCAAGGCCTTCTCATGACCCCTTCTGGCTCTCCTAATTTCCTTTTTAAGTTCCCTTCTACACACCTTATACTCCTCTAGATCCCTAACATCCCCTAGCTCTCTGAACCTTTTATATACCATTTTTTTCTTCCTAACTAGGTTCACCACTACCTTCGTGCACCATGGTTCCCGCGTCCTACCAGAACCTCCTTGACTCCTCGGAACGTTGTCTTGCAGTGCCCCAGACAAACATTCCTTGAAAAACCACCACTTTCCTTCTGTACTCTTCCCCAAGAACACCTCCTTCCAGTTTATGCGTCCAATTACCTGCCTAATGTTTTCATATTTCCCCTTACTCCAGACATACACCTTCCTAGCCTGCCTGATCCTATCTCTTTCCATCTCTATCGTGAAAGAGATAGAATTATGATCTCCAGTCCCAAGATGCTCACCTACTGTGAGATCCGACACCTGCCCTGTCTCATTAGCAAGCACCAGGTCAAGTACAGCCTCTCGTCTCGTAGGCTTTTCCACGTACTGTGTCAGGAAACCTTCCTGAACACACCTAACAAACTCCACACCATCCAAACCCCTTACCCTTGGGATATTCCAGTCGATGTTTGGGAAATTGAAATCTCCCATCACGACAACCCTGTTATTTCTACATCTGTCTAGGATCTGTTTCCCTATCTGCACCTCAAGTTCCCTGCCGCTGTTGGGCAGCCTATAGAATACACCCAGCAAAGTTATCGAGCCTTTGCTGTTCCTAACTTCCACCCACAGAGACTCCGTAGACAATCCCTCCCTGTCTTCCACCTTCTCTACAGCCATGACACTGTCCCTGATCCACAGAGCCACACCACCTCCTCTTTTGCCCCCAACTCTATCCTTCCTGAAGCACCTGAATCCCGGCACCTGAAGTACCCAGTCCTGTCCCTGAGACAACCAAGTCTCTGTAATGGCCACCACATCACACTCCCAAGCAGCAATCCACGCCCTAAGCTCATCTACCTTATGCAACCACTTCCCTCACCTCCCACAATAACCTGGGGTACATTGTATATATGTTAAGTCCACACTATGTTCTGTTGTAGAGATCCACATTCTACTTACTGGGTCTAGGTATTGTGGTAGCATCAGGAAGGTATTTTCTGGATTGAAGGGTGCTCTTGAGTGTCTGATAGTTCCAGGTATCTCTGCATGGGAAAAGATTTGGCCACATCCATTCTAATACATTCAAGAGCATTCCAATAATGGACTGAGAGAATTTTTGGTTGGAACTTAAATATAAAAGAAATATTTTTGTTGCCTTTATTATGCCGATTTTCTGCATGTGCCCTGCTGATGGAATGTATTATCCACCCTGATTGACAAAGCTCATTTAGAAAATTTGTCCTTGAAAGTTTTCCTTATATTTATAAGGATAGCTATGACTGATTCACTAAACTCCAAAGTGCAAATTGTTAAAATTTATCCCCCTATATTGATATATGTGAACTTTAAAATAAATTAAAAATGATGTTTTTTTTTTAATACCTGCTTTAATTTTTCTCATTTTTACTTTGTAAATATGAGTACTGGCTTTCAAGGAAATCTAGCAAATTATGTCTTACCTTTTTCCCTCATTTTCTGTAATTGTCAAGAACAAGTCATCAAATTGATGTAAAATATATCAAATGGCTGCTCTAGTTTATAAAAATAATCCACATGAATGTGATGTTGTGTAAAATAAGCTTCAGGTTAAATATTTTGTTTTAAATAATAGTTTGATGTGCTGTTTATTCAATAGGTAATTACCGTTTGATTGAGATCACTGTTCTCAGTGCTGTAGACTGTTTCCTGAAGAGCTCTTTATCTCAAATTGCTTTTGCATCTCAGATTCTTTCTCAGCAGATTAACATAAGACTGCGAGCTATGTTTTGTTTATATTTCTTTACAAAGGTGCCTTCATTGGAAAAAAATCCCATTAACTTCCTGTCAACTTTATGTTTTTAATTGTAATTTTCCTCAGGATATAACAAAACACTTAAATAGCAATTTAGTTAGCAAGAGGCTGAAGCAGCCTGGAGTACATGGCTGCATTTGCTAGGTACTTGCCAACAGCTGTATTATATACTATAGCTTGTGTTTAATTGAAATTCAATGGAGAATAGGACCTTTATTTTTCATTCACTCCACAGCACAGCACAGAGAAAAAAACCTTTAGGGCTATCATGTATGCGCCAACTTTTCAAAGGAGCTGTCAATTAATTCCACTCCCTTGCTCTTTCCCCATAGCCCTGCAGTTTTCGCTCTTTTAAAAATACATGGCCAATGCTTTTTCAGTTTTGATTTTTGGTTTTTGCATTCGGTCTGGTCATTTTTTTATGCTGCCAGTATTTTACATGTTTATCAGGGGGACATCAAATTGAACTGATTGTTTTTTATTAATTCAGGCAAGGTGGGGCAGGAATGAGTGCTGTGGCACTAGGAGATGGTCAGCCATCTGGCCTTCCATGGAGTATTAGGCCTGAAAAATTTTAACTCTTGGGGTTTATTAACATTTCACTGTTGGCAATCTAGAGTCAAATTATTAGGGGTTAAACTGGAGATTGGAATTCATCAAAACAACCTTAAAGTCATTAAATTTGATGCGATGGGGGCCAGTGGTTTCAATCAGTGATTATACAGGAAGCTTTGAGGGGCCAGAAAAGCTCCTTCAAGCAATGTTTAAAAACAAATAAAAACTCTTTCCTGAATCTGTGGTTATGCTGGTCTCTGCTTTTGCTGATGGCTTGAAGCCTGTGCAGGACTGAATTAGGCCTGACATTCAGTCAGCATAGCCTCTCAATACGGTGAATGGGACAGACTTTAATATTGAAATTAATGTCTACTTCTCTTAGAAACTTAACTATTTTGCCACAGTTTGTGATTAATGTGAATTTTTAGTAATTTCAAATAAAATTAAGCAACCTGCAGATTTTGCAACACTTCTCTAATTAAATTATGCATTCATCAGTTTAATATTGGCAAACAGCCAATATTAAAGCCTTAATTTTAACTTTAAAAGGCAATCATGCAAAACGAGAACAAGTTCAGAGTCCTGGGACAGGATATTTCCTGTGGGCTTCAGCACTCCTCCATCAGAGGTCTGGCTCCTGCAGATGCACGGATGTTGTGGCGCCAGTGGGTAGCTTGCAGAACAGCCTCTGCTTGAGTCTCCCTGCCTGCTGCGCTACAAAAATAGCATAGCAGGATGGGAGAATTCCCACCCGCCATATATCTCATTCATTCTAAATTTATGCCGAGTTGTTTTATCCCCTGCAAGTTTATTTCTTGGAAGCTCTCAACTAATTTGATTTTGAAATCATTGACCATCTCCTCCACTTCCTTACCTTCAAGAGCTTTGGGCACCCGCTCTGTTCTTCTCTGTATGTCCTGCATCTTATCCCAAACCATAGATCTGTGTTTCCTAGTCATTGTTTGATCAACTAATGGGGAAGTTTTATTTGACTATCTTGTCTCAACCTATCAAAATTTTGTATACCTCTATAAAATTTACTATCAATTTCCTTTGCTCCAAGGTGAACAACCTCAGTTTCTTCAACTTAACCTTGTTCCTTCATCCCTGGGACAATTCTGGGAAATCTCCTTTCCACCTTCTCAAGTAGCTGCACATCTGTGCTAAAGTATAGCGATCAGAACATGACAGTCTGCTCCAGTTGTGGCCAACCAGTACTTTAGAAAGATTCAGCATAACTTTGCGGCTTTTGGATATCTCTATTTATTAAATCTAAGATCCTGTAAGCTTTCTGAATACTCTCGCGATACATCCTGCCACCTTCTAAGTTCCCCGTGAGGCCCTGTAAACCATTTTTGTGATAAGAGCCTGTTCAAGTTTCCATCAATTTAAATTAATGGGTCAGAAAATCTTGGGGAACTTTATAAGTGAAAGTAGTTCACTATTCAAACGAATTGAATCTAATTCACTGTTGGTACTTAATAGGAAATGTATGTAACTAGTTGATGGTTTAAGTAATACTATGAGTAGAGAAACATGACACTGTAAAAGTGTAAGCTCTTTATTTTTACTTTTTATTTTAGTGTCTCGTCACAAAATCTTACAGACAACTGATATCAATCTTGCTGGAGAGTTAGTGGCAAAGTCAATGTCTAAAAGGAACCTGAACATGACTTCGATGAAGGAAAAACCTTCCACATTTTAAAATGCAATCAATGCATTGGATGTTTACGTGAGTTTTGATTCAGCTACCCACATGAAGTTTATCAGGAAAATGTCTGTTTCATTTCATGAGGATGCAAAGCCAGAAGCAATATTATTGAAGCAAGAAAAAAGAACTTACCTGTAAGACTTGTGGACTTAAATGGCAAAGAATCAGAACTGCTTTGAAGGTTATAATCAAGATGCTTTCTAAACTGAGAACAATTATGTGAAATATTAAATACTCTATTTTCCCTTTCTATGGCTGCTGAAGCATTGAGCATTTTTAAAATATTTAAAGGAAAAGATATGTTTACCAAGTTTAATACAAATATTAAAAAATTGAAGGCACCTTGGTTTAAGAGAATTCAGCAATGGTTCCCATAAGCTAGAGATTAAAGTTATTGTTACCCATTTCACCTCTGCTCTCCAAGTAGAAATGTGTTTGAATCAAGCATGGATTAATGTTAATGTTACCAGCAGCCACTTGTGCCAATTCATTAATCTTTTGAGCACTCACCAGAAGGAGAGAAATAGGCAAAGCAGCATTGGTCAGCCACTCATGCTATGTCAGCAGGAGGACTTTTCTTGTAAGTTAAACACAACCAATCCCTTATATAAACAAGCAATCAATTGCTAACAGAGCTGTTGTTTCTCTGTGCTGGTAAGTCAAGGGAAAGCAGAGAATTTGATAGGCAGCTCTCCCATGGGCAGCATGATGGCAGTGTGGCTAGCACTACTGCCTCACAGTGCCAGGGACCCAGATTTGATTCCCAGTTTGGGTGACTGTGTGGAGTTTGTATGTTCTCCCCGTCTCTGTGTGGATTTCTTTCAGATGCTCTGGTTTCCTCCCACACTCCAAAGATGTGCAGTGTAGGGGGATTTGCATCTTAGTGTCCACAGATTTGTAGGTTCAGGAGATTAACCATGATAAATAAACAGAATTTTAGGGATGGTGGGTGGGCCTGGCTAAAATGTTCTTCTGAGAGTCACTGCAGACTCAATGGGCTGATTGGCCTCATTCTGCACTGTAGGAATTCTATGGTAATTTCCCTCCATTAATGACTCTCTGAACAGAGCACATTTATCTATCCTTGCCTTAAAAACATTCAATGAGTTAGCCTCAATGGTTTCACTGTGTAGGGAATTCCACAGATTCACAACCCTTTGTGTGAAGAAGTTCTTCCTCAACTTAGTCCTAAATCTGTTATGTCCCCTAGTTCTAGTTTCTCCCACCAGTGGAAACAACTTCCTTGCTTCTATCTTATCTATTCCCTTCATAATCATATATGTTTCTATAAGATCTCCCCTCATTCTTCTGAATTCCAATGAGTATAGCCCCAATCGACTCAGTCTCTCCTCATAAGTCAACCCCCTCAACTCTAGAATCAACCTAGTGAATCTCCTCTGCACCCCCTCCCGTGCCAATATATTTTTTCTCAAGTAAGGAGACAAAAACTGTACACAATACTCCAGGTGTGACCTCACTAGAACCTTATATAGCTGCAACATAACCTCACTGTTTTTAAACCACCCCAGAGTCCAGCAAATTTTGATAAATTGCCACGAGTGCATTTGCTATTTCTCTCGCCATCTTTTTAGTACCCTGAGATTCATTCCATCAGGAGCAAGAGACTTGTCTACCTTTAGCCTCATTAACTTGCCCAACATTACCTCTTTCGTGATAATAGTTCCTAATCCTCACCTGCCATAGCCTTCCCGTCATCAATTTTTGGCATGTTATTTGCGTCTTCCACTGTGAAGACTAGCACAAAATACCTGTTTAATGCCTCAACCATTTTCTCATTTCCAGTTATTACATCCCCTTCTCATCCTCTAAAGGGCCAATGTTTACTTTAGCCACTCTTTTTCATTTTATATATTTGTAGAAATCTTTGCTATGTGTTTTTATATTGTGAACTAGTTTACTCTCATAATTCATCTTACTTTTCTTTACAGCTTTTTTCGTGGCTTTTTGCTGACTTTTAAAGATCTTGCAATCCTCTAGTTCCCACTAACCTTTGCCACTTTGTATGCATTTTCTTTCGATTTGATACCTCCTTTATTTTCTTAGATATCCATGGCTGATTATCTCTTTTTCTAAAGACTGTCCTTATCACTGGTATATACTTTTGCTGAGCACTGTGAAAGATTGCTTTGAAAGTCCTCCACTGTTCCTCAATTGTCTCACCATAAAGATTTTGCTCCCAGTCTACCTTAGCCAACTTGTCCCTTAACCTTTTGTAGTCATCTTTGTTTAAGCACAAGACACTGGTACTGGAATTTTACCTTCTCATGCTCCATCTATATTTTAAATTCAACCATACTGTGGTCATGAATGAGCAGAGGCAACTCAAAGAGCTGCTTAAAGAGGGAGGCTGAGAAGGGGTCACAAAAGGAAATAACATTTATATAGATAGGAACAACAGTAACATCTCACAGTTCACTGTTCATCATCAGGGAGGTCACAGCAGCAATCTACATAAGGAGAGGGAACCTTAGCCTCTTCCCCATGAGGAGAAAAGAGAAGGATGAAAAGACTCTGAGATTTGCCAAGACACCAGGGTACCATCAACTGTGCACAGGCCTTCACATGATATCATAATCACAAGGGCTACCATTTTTTGTACATGCAGTCGGCATGTGACCACAGAAAGAATTTAATCTGTGAATGCCCATTATCCTGACAGTACCCATGCTGCTTTTAACCTGCTTCAGTGTGCAATAATTATCATCTTGAGACTTCCAAAATGCATCAGAGAATGGCTCAGTGACAATAATTACTCCCTTTACACATGACTGATCATCACCACTGCCATCACAGAACACGAGAAAGCCTTCAGTGAGAGCCATAGAATCCCTATGCAACATCATCATCATCTAGCAAGGCACCTAAATCCTGAAGCAGAGTTTTGTTGTTTGGATTACTCTCAGCGCTCATCTCTATAGGCCATACTGAAGATGGTCTCCATGTTTGTAATCATGGCCTGTGAGCTACAAAATATTACCTTCTGAAGTCCAACTGTTGATTTGGAAGGCTGAGCCACAGAGTCATAGAGTTTTAAAGCACAGAAGGAGGTCCTTTGGTCCAATGTGTTTGCATCTGCCATCAAGTACCTAGCTATTCCAATCCCATTTTCTAGTAAATGGTCTAATGCCTTATATTCTAAGGCACTTCAAGTACTCATCTAAATGTTTCTTAAATGTTGTGAAGATTCATGCTTCTACTACCCTTTCAGTGAGTTCCAGATCCTTACCACCTTCTTGGTGAAAATGTTTTTCCTCAGATCCCCTCAAAATCTTTTGCCCCTTACCTTAAATCTATGCTCCTAGTTATTCACCCTCTACTAAAGGGAAAAGTTTCCCTCATAACTATCCTACCTGTATTTCTCATAATTTTGTACATCCCCCCTCAAATTTCTCTGCCGTAAGGAAAATAACTCCAACCTAATCAGGCTCTCTTCGTAGCTGAAACGCTCCAGCCCAGACAACATCCGGGTTGTCTGGGATCCAGGTCCATAAGTCTCTTAAATCTGCCCCGCAAGTGGAGTATGTGTTCAAGAAGGCATATGGTGTACTGGCCTTCATTAATAGAGGAACTGAGTTTAGGAGTCGGGAGGTAATAATGCAACTTTGTAAGACCCTTGTCAGACCCCACATGGAGTATTGTGTGCAGTTTTGGTCGCCTCACTATAGGAAAGATGTAGAAGCTATTGAGAGGGTGCAGAGGAGATTTACAAGGATGTTGCTAGATTGGGGGGCATGTCTTATGTAGATAGGTTGAGAGAGCTAGGTCTCTTTTCCCTGGAGAGACGAAGGTTGAGAGGCGACCTGATAGAAGATTTTAAGATGTTGAGAGGAATAAATAGAGTGGATTCTCAGAGGCTATTTCCCAGGGCTGAAGTGGTCGCTACGAGAGGACACAGGTTTAAGGTGCTGGGGGGCAAGTACAGAGGAGATGTTAGAGGTAAGTTTTTCACTCAGAGGGTGGTGAGTGAATGGAATCGGTTGCCATCAGTGGTGGTAGAGGCGAACTCGCTGGGGTTTTTTAAGAGACTTCTGGATGAGTATATGGGATGTAATGGGATTGGGAGTTACAGATAGTTCTATGGCCTGGTAAGTATAGATATGATCGGCACAACTTGTGGGCCGAAGGGCCTGTTTGTGCTGTAGTGTTCTATGCTCTATGTTCTATCCTGGTGAATCTCCTCTGCAACTCCTCTAGTGCAATCACATCCTTTTTAGTATGTGGCAAACAGAACTGAACACACTAGTCTACTGTAACCTAACGAATGTTTTATACATCTCCATCATAACCTCTCTGCTTTTATACTTTATGCCTTGGCTAATAAAGGCAAATATGCCCATATGCTTTCTTTGCCATCATATCTACCTGTTCTGCTGCTTTCAGAGATCTTTGGACATATACCCTAAAGTCCCTCTGATGCTCTGTAATTCCTAACATCCTATTGTTTATTCTGAATTCCCTTGCCTCCTAAAATGCATTATCTCAGAAACAAGAGCACATCCACCACATTGCCAATGGTTGGAGCATAAGCAGTGGCAACCTGCAGCTTTGTTCTAGTTAAAGAGAACTTTCCCACCCATCATGGAGCCACCTACTCCAACCATGCATCCATATCAAAAACCTCATCACAGAGTTCCCTGAGCGAACATCATTTATTAAAAACCAAGAGCAGTGTTATTTAACAACACATCATAATCCAAAAAACAGAAATATTCACCTTTGTGCATCCCTATAATGCCTGGTCTCATGCTTCCACATGATGTTGTCCCAATGGCTACTGCCCAATTGCTGCAAGGCTGCAAACTTTCACTGGGGGAGACTATAAGTGACCTTTCGAGGCTGATCTTGGGCAGCTCTGGCCTTTGAAAGCCTGTTTTCTTACTGCATCATTTAAGACTGGGTGCCAGCAGTCTGGACTGGCTGGCTGAAAAGCAAAAGTTGAAGTTGTAAGATTTAAAGTTGAGTTTGGGAGTTACAAAATTGGGACTGAAGCCATGATTTAAAAGTAGTTTAATAAGAAGCAACAGATAAAATGTAATAATAAGCTGAGTAGACAGAAAAGGCATACAACCTGTAACTGATGAGAGTGAGTTACTGATCCTGGAAAAGACTGCTGAGAGAGTGTCCTGACTACAGTGGGTGCTGTTGGATGAAGGGAGTGTTAAATGTGGAGGCAGGGTGGTGTAATGGGTTGAGATGTGAAATGCAGATGTATTCACTCATCTTGACCCCCATGTGATGCCATTAAAACGTTTTTGGTATTGCTGCCATGTTTTGGGTATGACACTTTGGGTATTACCCACCTTTATCATCATCTCTCAGTTCCTGCTGTAGTTTTGGCTCAAAGGCTTTTCATTCCCTGGAAGAAACATGGCATTCCCTGGTCTCCAGTGTGCCTTGTTTAACCAATGCCTCTTGAGCAACGTCACCTTTTTTATTCAGTCATGGAACATTGGCGTTGCCAGCTGGCTTGCATTTATTACCCATGCCTAGTTGCCCTAGGGCAGGTGGAGAGTCAACCACATTGCTGTGATCCTGGAGTCACATGTAGGCCAGACCAGGTAAGGACAGCAGACTTCCTTCCCTAAAGAGCTTTAGTGAACTAGATGGATTTTTCCAACCATCGATAATGTTTTCATGGTCACGAGTAGATTGTTTTTTTATTGAATTTACATTCCACCATTTGCTGTTGCCGGATTCGAAACCAGGTCCCCAGAACATTAGCTGAATTTTTGGATTAGTAGTCCAGTGGTAATACCACCAGGCCCATTACCTCCCCTGAAGCAGAAAGTCCTTTCCCTGGTATGGTGCATCATTCTCCTTGACCTGAGTATTCCACAATAGTTTTCAGCATCTTGCAGTCCAGTTATGATGTTGGCCTTTTCCAGCGACTGCCTTTTTAAAAACGGAAGCCTGTTGGAACCATGTGGTTTCCTCACAACTCTATTTGCCTCCTTGCAGTTTGTAGAGGTCACCTACAACATGATAGAAAGCAGTTTATTGTGGAAGTCATTCAGAGGGTTACAATATGATCACAAAAATGAAGTAAGTGCATCAATTTTACAAACTGGCCATGCGGCCTAGGCAGGCTATGAATTATAAACACTGCACCAAAAAAACATGGGATACCAATTTCTAGATCTTGAGGTTGTGCTTGATCAAAGCCATTATAGAAGAGGAGGTTAGAGAAATATTTTGATGAGCTTATTCTTCCCAGAACTGAAACAATCGGAACATTTAATATGCCTCCAGGTAGGTAGAATTCTTAGGATATCTAGGCTGACTTTTCATTGTTAAACCTAACTGACAGAAGCTATTCTAAGTATATGCAGTAGTGAAAGAAGCCTGTCAGTACACAGGGTGGGGACACAGCCTCATTTCTGGTGGTTTATTTCGTACATATCTGATCCCTTTCCTAATTAAAGGTATACTGATCCCTCCTGCTGAAATAGAAGTGCGCAGGAGGAACAAAGGATTTGTGGCCTGAGAATTTTCACAAAGCTGGGCAAAAACAAGGGAAATGATATAACATACCACAACTGGTGGGAAACTAAAGCAATCAGATTGGCCACTCCTTATGCACATTATGATTTTTCTTTGCCACAGAAAATAGAATAGGATGTGCTGTAATATGGATGGATGATCTGATTGCATTTTCCTTCCAATTGAGTTAGGTTACAATTTCTATTTGACAGTGGACTTGATCACACCATTGTGGAATCTGTAGGGGAACAAAATCTACAAAACTCTATTGAAATATTGAGATAAATTTAGCACATTCATGTTAACTGATTTTCTCATTGGCAATCTCTTGCATAGAACTTGATGACTGTTATCAATATCTGGTGTGTTCAAATTTTCCTTGCTGCCTGTTGAGCAATCTCAGAATCTTGGTTTTATAGGAGTTGACTCACATTGCCCTATTCCTCTGCAGTGTTGTTTAGGAATATTGCCATACTGTCACCTCATAATCAGGAATGAATATTCTATTCTTTCACTTATATCTTTTCAATCTCCCCAGTGGTGAATCAAGCTGACACCGTGAGAAAACGTTTGTTTGAATTGTCAAACTGCAGTAAATCAAGCAGAGTAAAAGTTATGAGCAAATTTACTGACTTGAATCATTGGAAGTATAGAATATTAGTATTTCACATCATGAAAAAAAGCCATTTGATCCATCATATAAACACAGACCAACATGTAGCCATCCAGCTTAATCCCACATTATGACCCTTGATTCATAGTTTTGTAGGTTACACCATTTCAAGTGCATATCTAAGTATTTGTTTAAAGGTGAGGAGGTTTCTGTCTCTCATAGTGTCTTTCATGATTTTTATTTACATTGCAGTAATGTTTGCAGAAAGCTGTTTTTCAGCATCTGACTTTTTCGGGAAAGAGTTAGGGTATAGACAGCTGAAGTCAAAGCTACCAGTGATGGAATGGTAAAAACTGCGGTTGCCAGAATCGGAAACATGCAGAGATCTTGAAGGCTTGCAGGGCTAGAGAAGGAGGTGAAGCATGGAGGAATTTGAAAGCAAGGATAAAAGCATTAAACTTGAGTTGTTACTGGACTAAGAGTCAATGTTGATCAGTGAGCACAGGAATGATAAATGAATGGGACTTGGTGTGAATTATGACCTGGGAACAGAATTTTGGATAGCCTCAGGTTTGTGTCAGGTGAAAAATGAGAGGCTAGCCAAGGTAGTATTGGAATGGCAAAAGCAAGGATGATGATTCATTAGCACATGAATGATGAAGGAATGGAATTGGACAATGTTAGGAGGTGGAAATATGTGGTCTTGGTAATACGCAAATCAACAGAATGATGAAGGACTTCACTTGATTATACTCTTTCAAACAGAGAAGGTGAAGGGGAAACATTATTATAAAAGTTCAAAGTTATGGATTTCAGTTGAATTAATAAGAAGAAATTCTTTCATCTCTGGTAAGAAGGTCTGGGAGACACACATTTGAGAAAATTAAACCGGGGAAGATGAAAACTTTTGGTGCAGCCTTATGCATTGCCTTAAACAGTGATGGAATCAGACTCAATAGTAACTTTCAAAAGGAATTGGACATGTACAAGAAAAGGAGACAGTTGCAGAGAAAAAGAGTGGGGATTGCAACTATTTGGATAACTCATTCAAAGAAGCATTTGGAGATGCTTCCACATGTTACCTTGTGATTACTATTACATTTTCCTAAAACTGATGATTCTAACACCATTGTTATTTCCCTAAGATGGACTGATACAGGTCACTGAGTTACTGGCCATTTAAGTATTGCGGTCATGGGTTTCTTGAGATGATTCCTTGGGGTGACATAGAAGAGAAATATATTGTAATGCTGACTGCAAAACTTCAAGCAATGTTTAGCTTTATATAAAGAATGTTTCTCTTGGTGGAGGCTTTGATCAAGATATCTGTGAAATTCTCAAAGGCATTGTGGAAAAATAGCAAAACACAAATGTATGAATGCGGCAAGTGGAACTGTTCCAGTCAGTATCATACTTTATAGTGTAAATACAAAAACAAAAAGAAAAGAGCAACTTTCTCTTGAGTTCTGGTGTGTCACAGTAAACTTTTTATACTATTGCAAATTGGTTACTTAAAGAGCCAGTCCAACTGATGATTTTTGTAAATGCATGCTCATTTTCTTCTATGTCACTGTGCTGTGCTATCTTTTCAGAGTGCAGTCTTTGTTGGCTATTACACAAGTGAAACATCAAAACCACAGCAGTAGACACAGCTGCACACTTAGGCACTTGAATAAAGTGCTGATCTCAAGGGCATTTTGACATGACTCAATTTGTCTCATAGTCCCCTTTCCTGCCAATGCTCTTTTTAATATCTGCTTGCAGGACAATATTGTACATAACAGGACACAACATTTGCCTTTAATCCATATGAGAAGAAGAGCATTAAGATTAAAGGAATGAAGACAAGAGAAGGGAAGAGGAATTTGGAGGTCATTTCCAGAAACTTGGCCATGCTGTTTTTGTTTAATTTTTACTCCTGTCAGTGTTGTCAAGAGGTTCTGTCAGTAAATATAGGAATGCATCATCAATATTTCTTCTGGGATGAGGTAAATTATGGTTGTTAGGGAGAAATGAGAACCAATAAGAACATTAATTATCCCTGGGAATAATGGAGAGAAAGTTTTATTTGATATTGATATTGAAATTGAACACTTATGAAGAGAAATATGTTGGTAGCAACAGATTACGGTTGGAATTTTACCAGTTTGCTCCACCAGTGATGGGTGCGGCAAACAGATAAAATCATGTGAGAGCTGAGAAATCAAGATCAGACCCGATTTCTTGTCTCTCATGATCTTACAAGCACTGGATTTCCGGCGAGGCCAGCCTTTGCTAGAAATGCACAACAGGCTGAATAACTTATTTAAATATATTTTAATGATGATTTACATGGCATTAGCAAGCCCGGCACTGAATCATCTTGGGCTTGCTTGACTTAATGGCCTTTGTGGGAGAGATTGCCTGGTGAGGAAAGCACCTGCTACCCATGCACGGGGAACAGTCGTGTTGGCCTTGCCAGTAAAACTGGCAAGGATGGCAAGGCTTCTGAATCTGAACCCAGGAGCCCGGGCACCTGAAAAGGAAAGAACAGGTAGGAGTCCAGCTTGGGATGGCAGAGGTTAGGACTCTGCTGGTCTCCTGACTAATCATTCTCAGAGTCACTGGAGTTGCAAAGGCAGAATCACAAACACCAGGAAAGCCTGACAGCATCCTTCCTCAGAGTGCAAGGTCAACTGGAGGAGTCTCATCACCTTCTGTCCGAGGAGATGTTCACAGTAAGAAGTCTAACAACACCAGGAGGAGATGTTGCCATCAGTCCTATGCAATGAAGTCAACACTGCAAGGATGGCGTTGCAGTGCAGATCTTGGGATAGGGATGCACTCCATGGCATGGGATGTCCCAGTCCATGATTCAGGACATGCCTCCATGTCTGAGGGCAAGGGGCTGGACTTCAACTGCATGGTGTAAACACTGGTGGAAATCCACGAGTGTCAGTGCCAGAGGACGGCAAGGCTTCTGAATTTAAACCCAGGAGCCCCGAGCACTCGAAAGGGAAAGAACAGGTAGGAGTCCAGTTTGGACCCTTCCACCCGGAGACTCTGGGGATTTCCAGCCTATGTGACATCTCATTCCTGTGAGCAACACACCTCTATCCCCAAACACCGAAGAGGGAAGCCCTGCAACACCCATGCTGCCGTAAGCAGATCTGGACCCTGAAGTTCCAGGACCCCAAAGAGGTTTCCATCAAGGTCATCTCTAGCAAGTGGGTGTGGAAGTCAGCAGGTCACCTCAACCTCAGCTGTAGATCCTGGGGATACACCTCGATACAACAGGAGGTCAGGAAGATTACAAAATGAAGGGCACCTAGTGGGCACAGATGAATTTAGGCACCTCTATTAACAATCACTTTGTTCACCCATATAGATCCTCCACCCTGTCATTTCATGGTGCCTTGCTCTGCAAACTCCCGTGCACACTCGATGCTCCATCCCTGTGGAGTTTGAGGATGACAGAGCTATGTGTCTCCCCTCTCTCACACTGATGAAACAGCCATTTTTTGCAGTTGTTAGCATGGGCCGTCCAGTGCTATCACTCCTGCCAACCATTGAAGGTTCACCTCCCCTTTCCCTCCCAACATCAATGCTCAGGCCTCTGATGTCTGTAGTTAGAAAGATATCCAGGGCTGAAAATGTGAGAGTCTGTCCATCTCACCAGTAAATGGAGAAAAACATTGGAACCCCAAGCCTCGGAGAAGGTAATAGCAGCAGAGCAACATGATGGCACAATGGTTAGAACTGCTGCCTCACAGGGCCAGGGAATCAAGTTTCATTCCCAGCTTGGCTCCCTGTCTGTTTAGAGTTTGCATTTATTCCCTTATGTGCATGGACTTCTTCCAGATGCTCTGGTTTTTATCCCACAGGTCAAAGATGTGTGGGCCTGACAAAGACACAGAGTGTCGAAAGCTCGCAAATTTACTATCAAATAAATCAGTTGGATTTAAAATTGGTGTTGCTAAATTCTTACTGAGTTCTTAGGTGGATTGGCCATGTTAAATTGCCCTTTAGCGTCAGGAAGTCTAACTAGGGTAAATGCATGGGGTTATGGAGATAGGGCCTGGATGGCATTGTGGTTGGTACAGTTTCAAACACTGAATGGCCTCCTTCTGCACTGTATGGTTCTGTGTGTCAGATTACTCTGTTCAGTGACAAGTCACGCTCAGCTCTCTGTCAGGCATTTAAGAGGAGCATCACTCTGTCTTACTGTAAATCATCATCATTCTCCTGCAGCATTAGCCAATTGCTTTAGTGCTATGCCCATGAACATAGACCCCATCACAATGATCTCCCACAGGCACCACAGTAATGAGAAAACTCACAACCCCATGATGGGAGAGGTCTTCATATCCTAGTCCTGGTTTTCTCAAACGGAGAGACTAAGAGGGACTCCTTAGCCCTGTTCCCCATACGGAACTTGGCCATTGCCTGATGTCCTTCCTCTTCTTCTCCGTGGGTTGCCCCTTGTGACCTTCTCAACCACCTCCTCACCCAAGGAGATATGGTGCTTCTCCATCTTCTTGTCGAATTGCTCTCCCCGCTGCAGTGCCGGGTTGTGAAGATGGCAGCATACCACAATGATGCACAACACCCGATGAGGGCTGAATTAGTGGCCTCCCCTCACCAAACAGCCCAGGCACTGAAGCCACATCTTGAGCAGGCCAATTGCCGTCTCTCCAGTGCTGATGTCCTTCAAAAATGGCCGAGATTTGTGTGTGCTTAAGACATAATAAAGAGCTAAAGAATGAGTTGAGTTGAGGAGAGCTAAAAGGGGACACGAGAAGACTTTGGCTGATAGGATCAAGGAGAATCCTAAAGCTTTCTTTAGATATGTTAAGAATAGAAGATTGGTTAGGGCAAGATTAGGGCTAGTCATAGACAGCAGTGGGAAGTTGTGCGTGGAGCTTGAAGAGATTGGAGAGGCACTGAACAAATATTTCTCTTCGGTATTCACGCAGGGAGATGTAAATGTAGTTATGGAGAACACTGGGATACAGGGTTGCAAACTGGAAAGTACTGAAGTAGATAAGGAGGATGTGCTAGATATTCTTGAGGGTTTGAAGTTAGATAAGTCCCCTGGGCTGGACGGGATTTACCCTAGGATTCTCTGGGAGGCGAGAGAGGCGATTGCAGAGCCTCTGGCTCTGATCTTCAGGTCGTCGTTGGTTACGGGTATAGTGCCGGAAGACTGGAGGATAGCGAATGTGGTCCCATTGTTCAAGAAGGGGAAGAGAGACCTTCCAGGGAATTATAGGCCAGTGAGTCTTACTTCTGTTGTGGGCAAAGTATTGGAGAGAATTATTAGGGATAGGATTTATAGTTATTTAGAGAGAAATGAATTGATTGGGGATAGTCAGCATGGTTTTGTGAAGGGTAGGTCGTGCCTTACTAACCTTATTGAGTTTTTTGAAAAAGTGACCAAAGAGGTGGATGGGGGTAAGGCAGTTGATGTGGTATATATGGACTTTAGTAAGGCGTTCGATAAGGTGGCCCATGGAAGGCTTCTGCAGAAAATGCAGATGTATGGGATAGAGGGTGATTTAGCTAATTGGATTAGGAAGTGGCTAGCAGATAGAAGACAGAGGGTGGTGGTTGATGGGAGATATTCATCGTGGAGTTCGGTGACAAGTGGTGTACCTCAGGGGTCTGTTTTGGGGCCCCTGCTGTTTGTAATTTTTATAAATGATCTGGATGAGGGTATTGAAGGATGGATTAGTAAATTTGCAGATGACACTAAAGTCGGTGGAGTGGTAGATAGTGAAGAGGGGTGTTATAGTTTGCAGAGAGACTTGGACAAGTTGCAGAGCTGGGCCGAGAGGTGGCAAATGGAGTTTAATGTGGAAAAGTGTGAGGTAATTCACTTTGGCAGGAATAATAAATGTGTAGAGTATAGGGCTAATGGTAGGACTCTTAATAGTGTTGATGAACAGAGGGATCTTGGTGTATATGTGCATAGATCCCTGAAAGTTGGCAGTCAAGTCGATAAGGTTGTTAAGAAGGCATACGGAGTCTTAGCTTTTATTGGTAGGGGGATTGAATTTCGGAGCCGCAACGTCATGTTGCAACTGTACAAAACTCTAGTGCGCCGCACTTGGAGTATTGTGTGCAGTTCTGGTCCCCACATTATAAGAAAGATGTGGAGGCATTGGAGAGGGTACAGAGGAGGTTTACCAGGATGTTGCCTGGTATGGAAGGCAGGTCTTATGAGGAGAGGCTGAGGGATTTGAGGTTGTTTTCGTTAGAAAGAAGGCGGCTAAGAGGAGACCTTATTGAAACATATAAGATGATTAGAGGTTTAGATAGGGTGGACAGTGATAGCCTTTTTCCTAGGATGGAGAAAGCTAGCACGAGGGGACATAGCTTTAAATTAAGGGGTGGTGGTTATAGGACGGATGTCAGAGGTAGGTTCTTTACCCAGAGGGTGGTAAGGGTATGGAATGCCCTGCCTGCTGCAGTTGTAGATGCGCCAAGTTTGGTGGCGTTTAAGAGGTTAGTAGATAAGTTTATGGATGAAAAGGGAATGGTTTAGGTTAGAGGGTCATTGCTTTTTCCTAATTGGTCGGCGCAACATCGAAGGCCGAAGGGCCTGTTCTGCGCTGTAATGTTCAATGTTCTATGTTCTATAATAGGCACACACCTGCATGATACATATCACATAGTCATAGATGATCTGGACATTGAGGGAATGGTATCTATTAGGGTTCATAAATGGCCACCATGTTGTCATGAAGAGCACAGAGTCATGTAGATACGCTCGCTAACACCTTGCACCTGGGACATGTCTGTAATGCAAATGAAGGCCATGGCCCTGACGTCCTGATCCAAGTTACATGTAGATCCACTCATATAGCACATCTATGACCTCTCACATGCACGGCTGACTGAGAGATGCCAGGGTGCAGGTCACGCCTGCAGTCCAGAAACAAGCCACTGGTTTGTTCAGAGCAGCAGTAATTTACAAGGCCACAGGCCATGAGTGATCTCCCAGAACATGTGGTGACAACTCTTGCATCGCAGGACAAATGCAATTTTCTCCGATACTGGACTTCTGACATTTGGAGATGGGAAGTTCTACGCTGGAATACCCAAGGCCAGTAGTGTCTCCCTGCTTCTGGAAGATCAGCAGATCCTGTCTGTCCTTGTCTGCTGGGCGCTGGTCCTGACTACATGCAGCTGCATGTCAATCACAAATCACAAATTAGCCAGCCAGCTTTGCTGGCTCCATGATGCTCTTGAATCAAAAACTGAAAAGAAGAGAATGTCAAAGTGAGCAATGAGGAGTCCTGATGTTGCTTTGACCCACAGATCTCTCAGGATCTGGGGTATCCATCTAGGCACATTGCCCTATGTGAGCACCTTTCCAATGACTCTCTCTCCCTCCCTGTCACACAATAGCCTCTTCACCACAGTTACCCTCTTAACTCCACCTGAATGATACACCTTGACCCTTGATAACCTCTGCAGATCATCTGACTCCTCTGAGGGTGAGGAATGCGATGCTGCCACCCGTCATTTCCTGAATAGGATGACTGATGAGCGACTTCACCATGATGACTTGGGGGGGGGGGGCACATCTTTTCAGCTCTCTATTATGGAAACATGTGTATTTGCCTTGGAGTTCAATGCCTGGGGACTTGGCTTCCAGGGGGTTAATAGTTGGGCACCAATCAATGGCACTTTCATTGTGATGTCCCAGCTATTATGTTTAGGGGTTGTGAGTCATAAATAAAATGAAAAAGGTTGTGGTTTGCACGCACAGATTTGAAATAACAACAACAGATTTATTGTGGGAACTGTTGCCTGTACAAAGTGAAACACAAACAAGCCTGAAAGAGGAATCTGTGAAACACCCCAATGACAACATCATCAATCATGTGACCAGCTCTTAAAGCAATCATGAAAGTGAATAAAATATATAACATCTATGCATTGCAATGCTGAGTAAATTGGCATCATTGACTCATCAAAGAAGGGCCAGGGAGTTGATTAGGCAACTGGCTTCCCCTTGTGGCAAGTGAGGCATACGCAATGCTTGTGAAGACTGCAATTTGGAGTTAACCTCATCTTTAGAAGGCACCTTCATTCCCCCAGCTATAATGGGCTGCAGATTAAACAAACCTTCCAACTTCACAGCCAGCCAGACATTAATCCCTGACAGCTTGGTCTCCATAACCAGTGGCCTTGAACTTCCAGCTCTCAGGCTTCAAAGTGCAGCCTGAATGTAGGGGGCTGTTTTGACTGAGTTGTTCAACCCTCATGGCTGGAAACTACCCTTGTCCCAGTCCTCCATTCTGCCCTTGTGGAGCCTGGCTTCTCAAGGACCCCACGCAGAGATTTCACAGTCACTCTTATGCCGATCCTGTGGATTTACCTGCTCACACCCATTTTCAGCTGCCACTTTAGAAGGGCATTTCCCCAGTTGTTATACTGCCACCACCCACCAGGTAACACAAAGGAAGTGCTGCCTGCAAACCAGCTACCAGATCCCTTTAAACCTGAGGGCTCTCAGCCATGAAGGGCTGCTAAGGCTTGCCAGCGACTCCACTCCCGTGAAATGCAGAGACTGAATATCACCTTCCCCGACCTTGAGTTGTATTATCTGGGTCCTCCGCGTCCCCTTGATGCCCATCTGCAGTTGGCACCTGGAAAATGATGGCCACCTGAGCTCTCACTTCCGATATCACCTTTAGAGTTGAAGTCTTGTTTTTATAGAACTGTTGTAAATTGTGCAGTTAGCTGATAAATATTCGGTGAGAGGGAGGTCCTGGTGGGAAGGCTTGCTGATAAAATGCTAATGTATTTAAATCATCTTACATGATGGAATTTTGGTTATGTCACCAGCAAGGGACCTGGGAAATCAAAAAACATAATCTCACCGACGGGGATCGTGTTTCCTGATTTGCCCCATATTTTGCTCCTGTGACATCATTCTCATCGATGGCTAACATGGACTGAAAATCACCCCCTTGAAATGAAAGGTTCCAGCAATTACATTCGGTCTGATGACTGCATTTGTCTGAACTGTTTTTTTTTTGCCAATTCTTATTTTTAATCATTTCATGATGTGTCTGCAGTGACAGGACCAGGAAGATTGGCTAACCTTAGTTGCCCATGAGAAGTCCTGTGATAGTGAGTTGCCTTTGTATGCTGGCTGTGTGCTGAACATATTTCTACAGAGCTCTTAGGCAGGAATCCCAAGGTTTTGACTCAACAATAACAAAAGATATGAATCCTCAGGGAACTTGCCGGTGATGAAGGGCAATTCTCCCAACCTGCTGTGCTAATAAATTAGGGGTGGGTGCCCCATGGGCATTGGCATCTTGGCAGTGCCAGCCTGGGCTCCTGGCACTGCACAAATGGCAAAGTGCCAATGCCCACAGGGCACCTTGGCACTGCCCATTAAGCAAAGGGCAGTGTCAAAGGGCAATACATATGGGGACATCAGCTAGTGACCTGCTCAGCGCACTGATTTCAGCCTCTCGAGTGGCAATAGGCCCTGCTTCCTGAAATATAATGAAATTCACGCTGATGGTCTGTGCATTGCACAGAGTGTAGGAGATTCTTCTCTGAACTCCCACTGAAAAACCCCGTGTGAATTGTCCCAGTTCTCATGCAAATTCGACACAATATTTTTTGGGTGAATTCTGGTCATGTTCTCATTCACTTGCTGCCCCTGTACTTCTGGAGCTCATAGGTTCCAACAGGTTGCAAGAATTAGCAGATTGGCTTGTCATGCGATTTTTGTCATGGATCTTATCTTTTTCTTCAGTTTTTTTTGTTGTGTTTAACCTTGTGTCCCTTTGCCCAGCAAGATTGTGACAGATGATATAGGCAACTATATTATAGAACTTCCCCAAGCACTGGGATTACTAATGAGAAGGCCTCAAATGTGTTCCACCATGGTGGATGAATAGGCCACATTGTGGCATGTGCAATGGCGTCATGAGCTAGGGCTCAAGAGCACATTTTTGGCTCTCAAATCATTGCTCTGTCCTCTCCTTGCCTTGTCAAGTAAGAATGGTACCACCGCAGGATGAATGAGTCATGGGAGCTTCAAAAAGTGCATATTTAAAGTTCTGATTCTATTCCTATATTCTGCCTTTACAAGCAGCCTAATCCCCCTTCCCACCCCTAACCTCAGGAGTCTTAAGGGCCAATTTACAGGCAACCTAAAGCAGCTATCCCCACAACCCTCCACCCCTGGCAATTGTGGGATCCTGTGACCTGCGATTCAGCGCTGCCAATCCGTCCCACTGCCTAGACCAATCAAGGACCCTTCCTCCCCCACTGATCACAGACCCGCTACCCTTCATTTACCGATCCCTGTAGAATGGCAGTGGGTCCCTCCTCTTTAGTACTGTCCAATGGGCCCAAGTGCCAGGGTGGCACCACCCAAGGGACATCCTCCTTGTCCTCAGCCTCCCTGGGGGGCCCCTTGGCTTCTGGCGAGGCCATAGAGGGAGGCGTGCCTGGATGATTGAGGGCTAGGTTCACAAAACAGGTGTAAAACAGCATTAAGACAGATTTAGATACATTAACCTGTCACTGCCCATCTCCGGCGAGAGACTGACTGCACATGAAATACGGCGCTTGTAAGAAGGTTGGAAAAACTGGCACCAATCACGCTAAACGCTTTACACCCCACTTTACCACTGCATTCACCCAAAAACCAATGCAACATGATGAGAAAGTCACCCTCCCATCCCCTCCAATCTTGGTTCAGATATTCCTGATAAGGTCCTCTTGGACTGTAAAACAGGTTGGTCCAGTGAAAGGAGTCCGTCCTGACAGCTCCATCTCGTCGGTTTCAGTGGCCTTGTATGTTTCAGCAGAGCTTTCAATCCTTACGAAATTGTCTGGGAACTTCCAGAGTCAGCAGAGATTCAATATATCAGGTTCCGGTATCTAAGTTGCTAACTATTTTCAGAAACTCATGAGCAAATTCAAGATCTGTCTGATTCAGTCTTCTTGTCTCAGTTGGAAGTGACTTGTGACAAGCAACATTCCACAAATGAGTTTGTTCAGCTTTACTATTTTACCGACCTCCACCCTCTGGCTGTTTTGCTGAAGTTCATGCCTTGAAAACTGGCATTATCTTAAAGGTCACATTTTTAAAATATAAATCATATTGTAATCCTATCTATGGAAGCGTGGTCCAAAATCCTGAAATTTGACATTGTTGCACTATAGACTTTATCCTGCTAATGGAGACATATTGAAATTCCCTGGTCCAGCCAAACTAATATTTGGATTCAAATTGAGAACTATAGATTACAGTACGTAACAGGGACTTCTTCATTTGCCTGCAAGCCTAAAACATAAAGCATCGACAGCTAAAGGCAGAGTCAGCCTGGAACAGCTCTCTAAGTCTTGGGCAGAATTTAGTGTTGGCTTGTTTTAAGAAACTTTAAGTCAGCATAGGCATAGATCAGAGATCTATCTGATTGTCAAACTAAGTGTGTGCATCCAAATACAACACTAAGTGTACAATCTCATCTATCTAGCATGTCTCTCATATTTGTCTTCCTTCAAACTTTGCAGAGAGGCATAAAAATAAAATAATGCATACAAGCTCTTGAAGACCTACTGCTGAAAAAACACATGTAAAATGCATTCTAGTTTTAAGTTCTCACACAGATGTCCTGACAAGTTTTAAAATCTTGTTTCGTGCAATAAGACAAATCAGTACAGAAACAATCTGTTGCTATGAGATACAACAATAACAAGAATGCAGTTTTAGGAAAAGGACAAAATTACATGTAAAAGCAGGCCTCCATGGAAACGTCCATTTCTTATTGACTGCTGATTCCAATTGTCCACTTTATTACAGGAGCACCAATTTTTCAAACACATTTGAAAGATAATAAAACTTGCATTAGGCTGCATTTTGCAAAGTGCTTTTTTTTGCATTCTGATGCTTTTTGCACATTTGTTTCTTTTACTTTGCTGTATTAACGTTTAAAATAAGAAAAATGGAAACAATTCTTGAAGCACCTAAGAAGGTTTGGGTGGGCAATGTCAACTCTACTGCTGCAGGCTAGGGAAAAGCTGAAGCAGTTCATAAAGAGGCATCATATACTGATGTAATATTTTACTGAAATATAGGCTGCCTTTTATTGGTGCATACAAGGTGTATCATGCTCTTAAGCTTTGAACTACAGCATGTTGATGTGGGGTCAGCAATCTAATATGATTCTATAAGTCTCTGGTAATACAGAGGGAAATGGGTGCCAAAATTGGAAATCCACCTGCCATTATGAAAATTAAATTGAGCCATTGAGCCTGTTAAGGAAATGGTTGACTTTACATTTCTCATTCCATTTATCAATAGGTTATTGGGGTGATTTACACCAGGTATGAGGAGGTGGCACAAGACTAAAAAGAGCTGCAAATAGAACCATGGCAGCAAGAAGTTGCAAAGTCCACTGGTAAATGTGAATGTTATTATGCTTTATTTATTCATTGTTTTAGCTACCATGACAAATAAGGAGAGTGAGAAGAAAGGGGAAGACAAACAAAAAGTCGTCTTGTTTTTTGGTAAGCACACCCCAGACTTAAAACATTATTAGAAACTCAACTTCTTCTGATACCAAGTCCTTTGATCAATTAGTGGCACTAGTGAAAGTGCATTAGAACTCCAGGATCTCTATTATATTGCAATAGTTCAAATTCAATTCAGTCACTAGGGACGCGGGCGAGTGAATTTCTGCATTTGTAGCGAGAATTTGTCAAATGACTGGACACTGAATTCAACTTATCTTTGAATGACAAGTTACGTGATCATTTGGTTTGTGGTGTTAATAATCTGAATATCCAAAGGAAATTATTAGCAGGAACAAAATATATCCTTGGATAAAGCAACAGAATTAGTGCAAGCCACCAAAGGTTCTGAAAAGAGTGCCTTTGATCGACGGTAAGTGTAGGAAGGCAAGGTGAATCAGCTTATGGAGGGAACAGTGACGAGATGAGCTTAAGTGGTAAGGAGAAATGATGTTGAACAGAGAACACTGGAGCAGGATCATGAACAGAAGCAAAAGTAATAGAGGGCCATCAGCCCAGGCATTTTGATGAGTTTACAGATGTGGAAGAAATCACCCTCAGAATAACCCTCAGATTGCAAGGGTTTTGTTGCATTGGCTGCAATTGGAAAGGCATGGTGCTGAGCTAGAAAGAGTTTTTTAAAAAGCATACCTTGTCTCCAGAACATATAGAGGAAGATTCTGAGGAAGAATCCAAGTTATGTAAGGTAAACATGGTCAAGTTCAACTAGACATCTCCAATAGAGATAGTCTTGATGGTGAATGAAAGAATGTTGGGTATGGAGGTCGACACAGATGCTTCTGCCATTGTGCTGGGGAAACAGATCTATAAATACCTGTGAGAAAGAGGGTTAAGCAGTATGTTTGCTAAATTAGCAACTTGTACGGCGGAATCCCTAAAGATATTATGTTCCAGAATGGCACTGATGTCATATCAATACCAGTTGACTCAATTCCCCATGATTATTGATAGAGGTAATAGGCTAAATTCCATGGGGCAGAATTGGCTACGAAAGATAAAGCTAAATTGGCTGGAATTTTTTAAAGTAATAGGGCTTTCAAAGAGATTCTGCACAAGTATGAAAATATATTTTAGAACGAGCTGGGCTGGAACTAGAGGTTCAAGGCCAAAAGCTATGTGAATCCCAAATCCACGCCATACCTCTAATCAGAAAGTCAAGACTGAACTGCAACATTATGAGAAATTGGGAATTATAATAATAGTACAGATCTCCAAATGGGTGGCCTGCATTGTTCCCATTAAAAAACCAAATCATACCATCAGGATCTACTGTGATCATAAACTCACCATAAACCAGATAGCCCAATTCAACAAATTTCCAATACCTAAATAAAAGATCTTCATGCAAAGCTGGCAGGGGGCCTCGTGGCCCCAAAACTCAATTTGAGCCAAGCTTATTTACAATTCCAACTAAACAAAGATCCCTGAAAATATGCAATGATCCAATACAAGGAGTTTGTGCAGCAGATATAGAATCTACTGCAAGGAATTTCAAAAGTCATGATGTACTTGGATGACACCTTGTGACGCGGACTTGATGTGGAGATGCAGGTGTTGGACTGGGGTAAGCACAGAAAGAAGTCTTACAACAGTAGGTTAAAGTTCAACTTGTTTATATGGTAGCAGAAGCTTTCGGAGCACTGCCCCTTCATCAGGTGAGTGGGAGCTGTGTTCTCAAAACAGGGCATATATAGACACAAACTCAATTTACAAGATAATGATTGGAATGCAAATCTTTACAGGTAATCAAGTCTTAAAGGTACAGACAATATGAGTGGAGAGAGGGCCAAGCACAAGTTAAAAAGTTGTGTATTGTCTCCAGCCAGGATAATTAGTGAGATTTTGCAAGCCCAGGCAAGTCATGGGGGTTACAAATAGTGTGACATGAATACAAGCTCCCGGTTGAGGCCGTCCTTATGTGCGGAACTTTGCTATCAGTTTCTGTTCAGTGGTTCTGCATTGTGTATCATGAAGGCTGCCTTGGAGAACACTTACCTGAAGATCAGAGGCTGAGTGCCCGTGACCGCTGAAGTGTTCCCTGACCAGAAGGAAATATTCCTGCTTGCTGATTGTCATGCAGTGTTCATTTATCCATTGTCGTAGCATCTACGTGGTCTCCCCAATGTACCATGTCTTGGGACATCCTTTCCTGCAGCATATCAGGAAAACAACATTGGCCGAGTCGCAAGAGAATGTACAGTGTACCTGGTGGATAGTGTTCTCATGTGATATTATGGCATCTGTGTCGATGATCCAGCATTTCCTGCAGAGGTTGCTATGGTAGGGTTGTGTGTTGTCGAGGTCACGGTTCTCCTGAGGGTTAGGTAGTTTTCTGTGTAATGTTCTGTTTAAGGTTGTGCGGTTGTTTGAAGGCAAGAAGTGGGGGTGTGGGGATGACCTTGGTGAGATGTTTGTCTTCATCGATGACATGTTGAAGGCTTCGGACAAGATGTTGTAGCTTGTCTGCTCCAGGGAAGTACTGGACGACAAAGGGTACTCTGTCCACTGTATTCTGTGTTTGTCTTCTGAGGAGGTCAGTGCGGTTTGATAACCTGTAAAGATTTGCATCCCAATCATTATTTTGTAAATTGAGTTTGTGTCTATATATGCCCTGTTTGTGAGCACAACTCCCACTCACCTGATGAAGGGACAGTGATCTGAAATCTTGTGCTGCCAAGTAAATCTGTTGGACTTTAACCTAGTGTTGTAAGACTTCTTACGATGCGAACTTTACAGGAAGAACATTTGGCCAACCTGGAGGAAGTCCTTAAAAGGTTTAGAGATACAGGAATAAGACTAAAAAGCAAAAAGTGCACCTTTCAGGCTACTGAAGTTACGTATTTGGGGGTTGAAGTTGATGCCAAAGGTCCAAATCCCTTAGAAAATAAGGTAAAAGCAATCATAGAGGTTCCTGCGCCAAGAAATGTTGTGGAATTAAAATCACTTCTAGGTATGACTAGTTATTACTGCTGATTTATATCAAACTTAGCAGCAACATTGGTGCTTTTGCACCATCTCCTTAGAAAATATCAGCACTGGCACAGAAAAGACCAGCAACAACAGGTCTTTGAACTGGTCAAACTGACTTTACAATCATCCAATTTACTAGATCACTTTGACCCAGACAACAGATTATCTTAACATATGATACCAAACCCAATGGGATTGATGCTGTCCTCTCACACAAATTTGGCACCGATCAAACTATTACTTTTATTTCCCAGATGTTAACTGATGTAGAAAGAAGATATTTGTAGTTTGAGAAAGAGGGCTTGGCAATACTTTCTAGGGTGAAAACATTTCACCAATACATTTAAGGCCGCCATTTTGCTGAAATCACCAATCACAAACCATTATTGGACTTATCCTGTATGGACAAATTGACTTCACCCACTGCTTTGGCCAGAGTGCAGAGGAGAATCCTGCTTTTGGCTGCTGACAGTTAGTTACGTTTTTCAGCATCATCCAGGGACTCAGATTTCCAAAGCCGACATTGTGAATTGGTTAGTGCTCCCTCAGACTGTGGTTCTGCCTTTGGTGTCACAGAATTTTTTTTCCAGATTTGGTTGGGAAGGGAGGCAAATTATGAAAAAGAAATATCTTGACTCAAACAGAGGCAACAGATCCTTCAGACAAAAGATCTCACTTTCATTCAAAACTTTGGGGGTGGACCAACATGCTATCTGTTAGAGTGGTAGCAAGGTCTCACCTGTATCTTACTTGCC
The DNA here is from genome assembly GCA_024679065.1 of Sphyrna mokarran. NCBI lineage: Eukaryota > Metazoa > Chordata > Chondrichthyes > Carcharhiniformes > Carcharhinidae > Sphyrna > Sphyrna mokarran. Next base: position 131,870,580 of record JAGIQG010000001.1, read on the forward strand.
CATACAAGGGCAAGATGTGCAAAAACATATGGAACACATAAGAAGTGAGGTTGCAGCCCTGACAAGAAAACAAGTGGATCCAGTGGTTACTTTTTTTTAAAATTTTATTCCATTCTTAAAGTTCCATTCTGAAAGCCAATACTCAGAGTGGACCAGACAAATCCAAATCCATTCCTTGTTTGCTTCAAAATGACATTCAAAATCTAATTGAATCCAATTCATGGTCAAGAGACAAGCAAGATACAAGCTGACAAGATAAGACATTGCAGCCCATCCTGGGCTTGATTTGACACTTGATTTTCCATTATCAGAGTTTGGGATGATGGAACCAGTTGTGTCAGAAGAGGCCCAGCTTCCTACTTCAGAGGGAACTGAAGATGATGTTTGTGCCAACACCTCATTGGAGACCAATAGACAACGATCTGTGGCCAGCGACATCCCCACCTCAGTAATGGCAGAACCCACCAGAAAACTGAGGTGTTCATTGAGATCAGTCAATCACCTGTTCCAATGTTTCTATTGTCCTTGTCCTTCAAGATGGTAGAAACTGTAGGTTTGGAAGGTACAACTGAAGGTGCCTTGGTGAGGTATTGCAGCACATCTTGTAGATGGTACACACTGCTGCCACTGTGCATTAGTGGTGGAGTGTGGATGAGATGCCAATCAAGTAGTTGCTTTGCCCTGGATGGTGTTGAGCCATTTGAGTGTGCTGAGGCTACACTCATCCAGAGAAATGAAGAATTTTACATCATATTCCTGACTTATGCCTTGTAGATGATGAAGCAGCTTTAGGGAGTCAGGAAGTTAATTACTTACCACAGAATTCCCAGCCTCTAATCTGTTGCTCTTTGAACGTTGGCACCCAGGTTGATAAAGTTGTTAAGAAGGCGTACAGTGTGTTAGCTTTTATTGGTAGAGGGATTGAATTTAGGAGCCGTGAGGTTATGTTACAACTGTACAAAACTCTGGTGCGGCCGCACTTGGAGTATTGCGTACAGTTCTGGTCGCTGCATCATAAGAAAGATGTGGAAGCATTAGAAAGGGTGCAAAGGAGGTTTACCAGGATGTTGCCTGGTATGGTGGGAAGGCCTTATGAGGAAAGGCTGAGGGACCTGAGGTTATTTTCATTGGAGAGAAGAAGGTTACGCAGTGACCTACTTGAGGCGTATAAGACGATCAAGGGATTGGATAGGGTGGATAGTGAGAGCCTTTTTCCTCGGATGGTGATGACCAACACGAGGGGACATAACTTTAAATTAAGAGGTGGTAGTTATAGGACGGATGTCAGAGGCAGGTTCTTCACACAGAGGGTGGTGAGGGCGTGGAATGCCCTGCCTGCAGCAGTTGTGGACTCGCCTACTTTGGGGGCATTCAAATGTTCGGTGGATAGGCATATGGATGATATTGGAATAGTTTAGGTTAGAGGGTCCACTGGCCGGCGCAACATCGAGGGCCGAAGGGCCTGTACTGCGCTGTAATGTTCTATGTTCTATGTTGCAGTCACAGAGTTATATGGCTAGTCCAATTGAGTTTCTGGTTGATGGTAAATGTCAAGATGTTGATAGCGTGCGATTCAGTGATGATAATTTAATGTCATGGGGCGATGTTTAGATTCTGTCATGTTGCAGGTGGTCAGTGACTGGCACTTCAGTGACTTGAATATGACTTGCCATTTGTCAGCCCAAGTCTAAATATTGTCCAGGTTTTGATGCATTTGTATATGGAGTGTTTCAGTATCTGAGGAATCACAAACAATGATGATCATTATGCAATCATCATTAAACTTCCCCATTTCTGGCCTCCTGATAGAAGGAAAGTCATTGATGAAGCAACTGAGGTGTTTGGGCTTGGGACACTATCCTGAGGAACTCCTGCAGTGATTTCCTGGAACTGAGATTATTAACCTCAAACCACCACAACAATCTTCCTTTGTAGCAGATGTGATTCTAACCAGGGAGAGTATTTCCCCTGATTCCCATTGACTTCAGTTTTGCTCGAGCTCCTTGATGTCATACTCAGTCAAATGCTGCCTTGATGTCAATGGAAGTCATTCGCACCTCACCTCTGGAATGCAACTTTTCTGTTCATGTTTGAATCAAAGCTTTAATCAGGTCACGAACTGGCAGAACCTAAACTGAGCAACAGTGAGCACATTGATGGTATCTCTTGTCACCCTGTTGCTGACGAGGCAGCAGTTTGCCTGATTGGATTTGTCCTGCTTTTTGTGGACAGGACATACCAGGACAATTTTCCACATTGTTCAGGTAGATGTTAGTGTTGTAGTTGTACTGGGACTGTTGGCTAGGGGTGCAGCTAGTTCAGGAGTTCCTGTCTTCAGAACTATTGCTGGAATGTTGTCAGGGTTTGTAGACTTTCAGTATCCAATGCTTTAAGCCATTTCTTCATATCAAGTGGGGTGAATTAAATTGTCTGAATACTAGATCATACATTCTACAGTCCTGGCTGAATCCTTGCAAATACTTTAATTTTTATGCAAATATGCTGGGCTCACTCAATATTAATAATGGGGATATTTGTGGAGTTTCCTCCTCCAGTGAGTTGTTTGTCATGACAGAATGTGGCAGGACTGCAGAGCGTAGGTCTGATCTATTGGTTGTAGGAATACACTATCCATCACTGTCCATTACTAACTATTTCTGCTGCTTGTCATGCAAATAGTCCTGTGTTCACTAGGTTGATATCTATCTTTTAGGTATAGCACACAACGTCATTCAGAACTCATTCTGTGTCCTAGCCATCCTCAGTGATATTCAAAATGGAGAAATATGGATTCATCAGCTGAGGGGGATGGTTGGGGTGATAGTGATAATCAGCAAGAGGTGTTCTTGCATATGATTGACCTGATACCAGGAGATTTCATAGGGTGCAGAATTGATGCGTGGAACTCACAGAGAAATTCCTTTCTGACTGCATATTACTGTGCCATTGATACCCCTGGTGGGCCTTTCCTGCTGATGGGACAGGGCATATCCAGAGATAATGCAGGTGGAGAAGGGAGTCAAGAAGGCATATGGCGTGCTTGCCTTCATTGGCTGGGGTATTGAGTTTAAAAATTGGCAAGTTATGTTGCAGCTTTATAGAACCTTAGTTAGGCTCCACTTAGAATAGTATTCAATATTAGTCGCCACACTACCAGAAGGATGTGGAGACTTTGGAGCAGGTACAGGAAAGATTTACCAGGATGTTGCCTGGTATGGAGGACATTAGCTATGAGGAAAGGTTGGAAAAACTTGGTCTGTTCTCGCTGGAGCGATGGAGGTTGAAGGGAGACCTGATAGAAGTCTACAAGATTATGAGAGGCATGAAAAGAGTGGATAGTCAGAAGCTTTTTCCAGAGTGGAAAAGTCAATTATTATGGGGCATAGGTTTAAGATGTGAGGAGCAAGATTTAAAGGAGATACACAAGGCAGATGTTTTACACAGAGAGTAGTGGATGCCTGTAATTCGTTGCGGGGGAGGTGATAGAAGCGGATAAGTAGTAACTTTTAAGGGGCGTCTTAACAAGTACACGAATAAGATGGGAGTAGACGCATATGGTCCCCAGAAGGGTAGGGGGTTTTAGTTAAGTCGGGCAGCATGTTCAGTGGAGGCTTGGAGGGCTGAAGGGCCTGTTCCTGTGCTGTAATTTTCTTTGTTCTTTATAGTAATGATAAGGCATCATCCTCTGAGTAAGACTTTGTCAGGCTATTTCTTGACTAGTTTGTGGGACAACTGTCTCAATTTGGACACAAACCTAGCTGAATTTGATAAGGAGGACTTTGCAGCACCACCAGTTTTATTCTTTCTGTAGACTTCATTGCTGTCTGGCACAAATGATGAACATGCTAGGCCATCTCAAGTGTAAGCTGCATTGCTGTGAGTATAGAGTCAGACCAGGTAAGGACAGAAGATTTCTTTCACTAAGGGGCATCAGATTGGTTTCTTTGACAATGGTTTCACAATTACCAAAACTAACTTTTTTAAAAAATACAGATGTATTCATTGAATTGGGATTCCACCAGTGGGATTTGAACTCATGTTTCAAAGGCTTTAGCCTGGGCCTCTGGATTATTAGTCCAGGCACATTCCCACTATGTCACCAGCTATGCCAACAGTTACATGAGATTGGCCAATAGAAAACTCAAGGGACATCTCAGAATGGCTGGTTGGTTATGGATTAATGCAGCCAATGGGTTAAAGGCAAAAGGTGAAAGCAAAATCTGAGCAATGTTGGAAATCTGATAAGACAAAATGCTGGAAACACTCAACAGGTCAGGCAGCATCCATGGAAAGAGAAACAGAATTAATTTTGCAAAATGTGGTCCTTTCATTAGAATTGACAAAGGTTAGAGACATAACAGGTTTTAAGAAAGTGAAGCGAAGGAAAAGAAAGGGGAAGAAAAACTAAAGAGTCTAGGATGGAAAGTAGGACTTAAAAAAATTAATGATACTGTAAGACAAAGGAGATTGACCCAGAAACATCATCCATGGTAGTCATTACAGTCTTCTAAGGAAGCATCCTTTCTGGGAATGTTAAAAAGCAAGGCAATAAGGCTTTTGTTTTCCAAACTTAACAGCTAAAGAATGTCTAACATGCACGACAAGTGAAAATGCCTCCTGATTTATACATACCAGGAATGGTCTTCCAAATGACATGTGAATGATTATTCATGAGGATATTAAAAACATGATTTATAAAGAATGTCTTTGACCTATCACATCTGGGGTATTCTTTATTGATAGTTTAAAACTGTGTTTAAGACTGGGAATAACTTTTATTTTCAAAAACTCATCAATGGAGAAGATGAACATTAAATATGAACATATGAAGATGAATATTAAAATTAAACAGTTTAATTTGAACTGCATCATGTTAGCCGGCAATTCCCTGTATCTTAAGCTGATGCTCCGTGGTTTTTACAGTGGTGGATCAACGGTTATACCGCTGCAAGAAAGAGAATTGCTGGATCAGAAGAGTGGAGCACTCCTCCACTGAAATAAACTTGTGTCGAATTTGAGACACCTTCCCTAATTCAGTGAAATAAGTGATTTTGATTAATCGCTGGCAAATCAGTCATTTCTACTGATTCTTTCATATGATGTGGGTATTGCTAGCTAGGCCTCGTTAGGATTGTTTGTGACTTCCTCAAAGCCTGCCCATCACCTTCAAGGCACAAGTCAGGAATGTGATGGAAAATTCCCTACTTGCCTGGATGAAAGCAGCACAAGGAACACACTCATTCTCCCACACACATCTCCAGCTACTCTGTGGGTCATGTCCTCATCATCTCGCTGGTCCACTCACCATCCATATATGCCAGGTATCCTTATCTGCCCTGGCATACATCTTGCTTACACTCTCACTATTTGTATTCATACAGCAAAAGCTGACACACAACAAGAGGGGGAGATCCCAGATGGACAGACGGATACCAAAACTCAAAGTCCTCACAAACTCGAAGACCGAGCTATCCAGCTGGCCGGGGGGGGGGGGGGGGTGGCGTTGATCGCTCCTGTGCTGATGGTGCGGCTAGTGGCGATAAATCAAATGAAGCTCCAGCACTGCAAAATCCATCAGACAACAATGCTATGAGTCATGTCTCTTGTTTCTAAAGACTCCTGCCATGTACTAATGATCTCTCACTTCTTTCACAGGTACATTTGGGAAGTAGCCCAAATAATCCACCAGCCAGATCCTCGATTCCAGGTCCGACATCAGCGAAAAGGAGGGATTCACAGACATTGATATCAGAAAACCATTACAGTGCTCATCCACATTCTCCACAACTACACAGACACACCTCAGTGTCTACTCTAGTCTGTCTACCATGTGTCTGAGGTGAATGTGCTGACACTCCAACAGCTCTTGCAGTTCACATAGTCCACTGCTTGATACCATGGAGATCAGTTGTGATCAGTTCCCTAGACATGCATAATCTTCAGTCATGCTGATTCCCAGACACCTGTAGGTTTGTAAGGCACCGTCTGTGGGTCCTGGTAAAGTGGCAAAACCATTTCTGAGATAATCCCCGGTCTTAATTTGTGCTTTCTCGAAACAGTTGTTGACCTAGTCACCATGCTCCAGTGCCCGTTCGAGTGAGATTCCTGTGGATGTATAATGGGTTTGTGAGTGTGAGTTGAGAGATATGAAGAGTGACTTACCCTGGCAGAATGGAGGAGTTAATTCATCCTTTTCCTGTACTGGATGGCTGTCCTCTTTTGCAAAGTATTGGCACTTACAACCACTATCACCGCCTCCCCTGCTGGGTTGGTGACTTCGCTGGCTAGAATACGTGGTAGAGTATATCATAACCGCCTCTACTCTATCCAGTAATCTCTCTAGGGAGGAGTCCCAAAACTGAGTGGCAAATTTCTTGTCAGTCATCACTTCTTGCCACTTGGTGTTTGCTATGACGCCTTTAAATGTGACGGCCTGGTGATTGCAGCCCTGAGGTGATGGGGAGGGGGGGAAATCAGAGCCACCCTGCCAAGGATACAACGTGAAATCCATGGATAAAAATGCTTGATACTATGTGCCGCACTACATGGCAGGAAAAGACACCTTGCTGTCAGCAAGCTGAATAATACTATTCCTCACCCGCTATTGGCTTCTGCCAATTTCCAGGAAAATCACCTAAAGGCAGCAAAGATTTGGAAGAGCTTTGGTTTATAGAAGCTTGATGTGGGATGCCAACAATGAATGCGTTAGGGAAATCAAATATAGAGCTAACAAAGATATGAATGAAAGTTTCAGTAAGAAATGAGATAGAGGTGGAATCAAGTGATGTTACAGAGATGGAAAAAGGTGGTGTAATGATACATTTCAGAGGCTTTATTTGTGAACAACAAAGGATTCATTTACAAGGATCTACAAGAACAGCAGTATGTCCGCTGCTAATTCTGGAATGCCTCTGCATTAGGAGAACACTTCCCACTGGGAGGGGGATCTCCTCCCACTGACTCCTGATTGGTCATGATGTACAGATGCCGGCGTTGGATTGGGGTGGTAAGAACTCAGTAACAATTTAGCAACACCAATTTATAATCCAACCGATTTATTTGATAGTAAAAAAGCGAGCTTTCGACTCTGTGTCTTCGTCAGGCAAATGCAGTGTTCTGGTCTGCAGTAGCACACATCAGCACAGACAGTCAGAGATTGCTGATTAGAATGCGAATCCTTACATCTAACCTGCTATTCAAGTGTTTAAGTGGCTAACAATGTGTGTGAAGGGAATCCTGAGCATTGGTTAGAGAATTGTGTATTTTCTCCAGACAGCACAATAAGTGAGGTTTTTTGCTAACCCAGGCAAGTTACGGGGGTTACAGATAGTGTGTCATGAAGCCAAGATCCCTGTTAAGACCGTCCTCATGTGTGCGGAGCTTGGCCAAGCACATTGTTCGCCACTTTAACACTTGAATAGCAGGTTAGATGTAAGGATTCGCATTCTAATCAGCAATCTCTGACTGTCTGTGCTGATGTGTGCTATTGCAGAACAGAACACTGCATTTGCCTGACGAAGACACAGAGTCGAAAGCTCGCTTTTTTACTATCAAATAAATCGGTTGGATTATAAATTGATGTTGCTAAATTGTTACTGAGTTCCTGATTGGTCACCCAGCTAGGTAACCCTTATTCTACCACGTTGCCCTGATAAGGATAGAATTTATGATGGAGTCAGAGGCTTATCTCAGGGGCAAATATGACACCAAGGTTGCAAACACTCTGTTTCAGTCTCCAATAGTTGCCAGGAAGAGGAATTGTGTTGATACCTACTGTTCAGGAACAGAACTTGTAATAGAAACTGAAAACAATAGCTTCAGTCTTTCTAATATTTAATTGAGAACATTTCTGCTTATCTAATGCTGGTTATTTGTGAAACAGTCTGATTATTTAGCAACAGTGAAGGATTAAAGAGTGGCGGTTGTGAGTTAGAACTGGGTGTCTTTGGTGTACATGCACTGTGGACCCTATTTTATCATTTTGACTCTCAGTGCTGGGCAGACTTGAAGCTGGGAATGTTTCAGATCTGACTTTTAGACCTGTTTCCAGGCCCCCCTCCAACCCCCCATACACACTGTGCCAACAAAAATATCCTTGATACCAAATCGCGCTGCGTAAGTCTTCGGGCGGGGCTTAATGCGCCCCAAAACCCTGGAGCTCTGATTGGTGCCTCGAATTGTGTGTATGCAATAAAAATTATACAGTCTCCCTGCCACACCCTTTCTGGGGGTAATGCCTCCTCCTGGCCCCTACAGACATTGCTCCACTTCCATACATTAATGACCCCCTTACTCCCCACCCCCCACCACCAGACTAATTGCGGGCCTCTCCCTTTCCCCCACAGTGATCTCAGGCAGAAAAATTCACCCCCCTTCCTCCACCCTACAGCTATCAGGCAGAGTGAACCCCTCACCCCTACCCCAGACTCTCCTGCACAAGGCGCCCGTTTCCTCCTGAACTTGATGACTGTATGATATCTCCTTCTTTCTCTCCTGTCCCCAACCATTGAGGCATTGATCCACCACTCCCCTCCTCAAGTTCTCACTTGCCTTCCCCTCAATGCTAACAAACTGCATGTAAGACGTCGGCTGAGAGGGGATCTATTAGAGGTATATAAGATTATAAGGGGTATAGATAGAGTAAATGGTGGTAAGCTTTTTCCACCATTAGAAATGGATAGAACGAGGGGTCATGGCCTTAGGGTGAGGGGGACTATGTATAAGACGAATATTAGAGGGCAGTTTTTCACTCAAAGGGTGGTGGGGGTGTGGAATGCACTGCCGAGTAAGGTGGTGGGAGCAGGCACGCTGGGGTTGTTTAAGGGTCTCTTGGGCAGCCACATGAGCGGTCTGCAGATAGAGGGATATAGCAGGACTGTCTAAATATCTTATTTGTTTCCACAGGCAATTTGGTCCACCTTGTTGACCAACAAGGTGCATGCATTCAGCAGGTCGTGCGAGGGCTGCTCTTGGATGTTGCTTCAGGAGTGGCCTAGTGCTTCAAGTCGTCAGTGTATGCTTAAACTGGACCATCTGATGGGCAACATGACAGCTCAGAGACTATCGCTGTTGCTGTGCAGATATATAGAATTGGGCCTGTGTCTGAAGGAGTTTGCGCGTTCTCCCTGTGGTTGCGTGGATTTTTTCCAGGTGCTCTGGTTTCCTCCCACATCCCAAAAATGTGCTCTTAGGCTGATTGGGTAACAAATTGTCCCTATATTGGTCCCTATATGGGAATCTCCCACAATAGGCATAGCCTAAAGTCATGGATATGTCATTAGGACGTTAGGACGGCGGCGCGGGCTCGTTGGGCCGAAGGGCCTGTTTCCCGTGCTGTGTTGCTCTTTGTTCTAAATCCTGTATTGTTCTACGCATTTATTTCATTCTACTGCATGATGTTTTATCCTTGCAAGGTGATAGAAAATGTTGGCATTGGTCAAAATTATTTGCCTGATTTTGGAACCCAGCACTTTCATCAATGATCACAGGATTAAATGGAGCACTGAAGAAAACTCGTTGGCATGTTTTGCCAAACTACCTGCAGCTGATCTATCCTAACAAGGGGCAGCTCCATTAAAACACAAGAATGGACAGGCAGACATTGTTGCACAAAATGAGACACGAACAGCCCCTGATTTTCTGATGGCGATCTCAGGAGGCTGCTGGATGCAGCAGAGATGAGGTGAGACACTCACTTCCCCCCAGGAGATGCTGACCTGGGTAGCTGATGGCAATGCAGCCTGGGAACAGACACCATCATCTCGGTCAGTGCCAGGGCAGTGTCCCCCCCCACCACCCCCGAACTGAGAAGCAGTGCCAGAAAAAAGTTAGTGACCTCATCCGTGCAACAAGAGTGAGTGTTTAACCCCATCTTGCATCTCCCCCTATACCCGACTCCAGATCCCCCAGCACCCAGCATATTTCCAATCTCTGACCCTTAAGCACCTCCTTCCTTTCCCCCCCAAGAGCCCCACTGTGCTTGCCCTCTAAGGGCAACACCTGATACTCTGCAGAAGTCACCCCATCACTTCTTTCATTGCTCCTTTTGTCTCCACAGGAGATGACCGACCATAACACCTGTGAGAGGCTGAAGTCAGAGATCGGCGAGCCAGACCCCGGAAACCTCGTCCCCTTTGAGGAGTGGGCGCTGGAGCTCTCAGGGGAAGGGAAGGTCCAGGCTGACAGCACCAGCATGGTGGGGCTGCCATCAAGACGTGTGCACTTGTCATTCCTCCACTGACTTTGAGGCAACTTCTCGGTGGCTTGAATTTGGGGTCTGAGGAGCAAGGTTTAAAGGAGATGTACGAGGCATGTTTATTTGCACAGAGAAGTGGTGGGTGATGGAACTCTCTCCTGGGAGAAGGTTGTGGATGCAGATACAAGAATGACCTTTAAGGGGCGTCTTTACACCTATATGAATGAGATGGGAAGAGAGGTATATACTCCCTGGAAAGGTAGGGGGTTACAAATCAGGTTGGCAGCCTGGTTGCTGGAGGCTTGGAGGACTGAAGGGCCTGTGATGTAATTTTCTTGATGCTTTGTTCTGTGGAGAAATGTGAATCACATGAATCCTGGATCCCTCTCCCTTACCTTGTGAACTGTGTTGCAAGATCGCATCTGAATGCCATGGGGGCTTCTCGACTCCCAAGCCGAGACTACAGCTCCCATCCATTCTATTACAGACAGCTCGCATGAGTCCTCGAAGGATATGAGTGAAGAGACCTTTGAGGGTGTCTCCATTTTGGCGTCAGCTACCGCTTTGCAGTTCACCATCCCAGATTCTGACATGTCGCTGAGTCCAGTTAGTGGTGAGGCTTCTGGGTCACTCTCTGGTGAGCACAACACATCTGCTGATGCACATCGGCTGGAGGAGGGAATGTCTGAGGCCTCCGGAGGCAAGTACTCAATTAGCCCCAGGCTACACACTGGGCCTCTGTGATCACTTCTCCCTAAGCTGCTGGAGAGGCAGCAAGAGAGCCAGGGAATGCAAGAGGGACTGATAACCACACTGGACTGACTGCAAGGCTGTTGGGAGGGGTCTCAAAGCTTTCAGGTGGACCAGCTATTGCCTGTCTTGCATCCTTCCAGTCAACACTGCAAGGTGGCCTCTGCAGTGGAAAGCCTGGGTCAGGAGATCCTCACCATGAATGACTGGCTCCAAGTGATGGCCGAGTCACAGCAGGGTACAACAGAATCCCAAAGGGCTGTGGCTGTATCACAGTGGGCCACTGCTGAGGGACTGAATGGGATTCTCGGTTTTGCAGCCCAAGGCTAAGAGACTTAGGAACTTGCAGGAGACCCAGCAGGACCACGCTGAGACAAAGTAGGCTATGGCAGCAATCCTTGAAAACATGGTCCAGTTGCAGTGGGTCATGGCTGAGGGGTTGCAGAGTGTGGCAGTCTCAGAGGGTACTTTCTGTGGCCATTGGCAAATAACTCCTGACTCAAGTGACCATTGCAGAGAGCTCAACCACCATTGGTAGGACACAGCTAGTTCTCCAGGACAGGCAGTGCCAGATGGTGCCGGAGCTTCTGGAGCTCGCTGCAGATGCATCACTGTCCCATGGAGTCACCCAGGGACTCAGAGGAACCCCAAGGGAGGAGGAAAGGCTTAAGCCCATGCTAGGGTCTTCCAGCCAGGAGGCTGTGGCTATGATTATACCTTCTGATTTCCCCCCTGCTCCTGACACCAAGGCATCTCAGAGGCAGCAGGATGTATCATGGAAACATCCCAGACACTTTGAAGCAGGCCAAAGCCCTCAAGGTCCAGAGCCTCCAGAGAACACCTCCCAAATGCATTACAGGCAACAGGGCAAGGTAGGCAGCTGGTCCCCTGCACCTCCGATGTACATTCTGGGGATACACTAGTGGTAGGCCATATAAGGTTAGGAAGTTGTAGTTGCACTGAGATGGCATGGGTGAAGGGTTGCACTAGTTAGAAAGATATTTAAGCTCCTTAATGTTTCCTGTTCACAAGTTTTTAACATTAGAACATCTGATTTAAAAACCTTTATTGCAATTAAATGTTTTTTCACTATCCATCAGTGACTAATTTATCTCAAATTTGTCTCAAATAGGAATCGTCTTCTGTTGATGATTGCCGCAGGGATATTTCATGTTGATGTCAGTTTGGGAGGCCTCTCAGCACTGTGTCACTGAAGAAAGGAAGTCAATTGTTCCCCAGACTCAGGAGCAATTCCCTCCCATTCCCCACCCCACCCACCCCAGGGCCCTGTATAGGGGTTTCAGATCCCTTACCCACTACGCAGAGTGGGCCCAGGTGCCAGCATACATGCGGAGCTCAGGTGGGTGTCAAACTAGTTTGTATCAGTTTGCATCATAATGGTGCTTAATGGGTTGACATCACCCTCCTGCCTGCCAAAAAAACTCACTAATACAGAGTAGCCAGGCCCATCACTCTGGTGTGACAATATTGCAGAAGATAGAAGGAATTTTGAAGGGGAGCAATGGTGGGGTTGGAACCCAAGACACAAACCCCCAAGCGACTGAACTGCCTGGTGATCAGAGCCTCCCTATCTGAGCTCGCATACCTTATTTGAGCTGCCAGCTCTCCAGTGCCTGGTTTGTGTTCCTCGGCGAGCTCTTCCTCTTCTTCCTCTTCCTCCTCTTCCTGCTGCTCAGCCTCCTCCTGAGCAATGCTCGACTGGTCAGCTTCCACATCCTTCTCCTCCTCCTCCAATAGATCACTTTTCTGCAAAACCAGGTTGTGCAGGGAACAGCACTTGACCACAATGCGGGAAGAGATCACTGGATTGTATTGGAGGGCCCTGCTAGAGCAGGCCAGGCACCAGAATCTTATTTTAAGGAGCCCAATGCATCTCTCCACTATTGCGCAGGTGGTTACAGGGACCTCCCACATAGGGATCTTCACCCACAAGCCATCCATAAGAACTTAAGAAATAGGAACAGGAGTAAGCCATTTGGCCCTTCGAGCCTGCCCCACCATTCAATAAGATCATGGCTGATCTGAAGTTGATCAGTTCCACTTTCCCGCTATCTCCACATAATCCTTAATTCCTTGTCTATCAGAAATCTATCTACCCGTGACTTAAATATATTTAGCGAGGTAGCCTCCATCATTTCAATGGGCAGAGAATTCCAGAGGTTCACCACCCCTTGAGTAAAGAAGTTCCTTCTCAACTCCATTCTAAACTCCACCCCCCCACTTATTTTGAGGCTGTCCCCTCTAGTTCTGCTATCTTTTCTAAACAGGAAGAATCTCTCTACCTCTACCCTATCCATCCCCTTCATTATCTTATACGTCTCTATAAGATCCCCCCCTCAGCCTTCTAAACTCCAATGAGTACAGACCCAGTATATTCAATCTCTCCTCATAGGCTAACTCCCTCATCTCTGGTATCGGCCTAGTGAACCTTCTCTGCACTCCCTCCAACGCCAATATATCCTTCCACAAATGTTGTGACCAAAACTGCACATAGTATTCCAGTTGTGGCCTCACCAGTGCCCTGTACAGTTGCAACAAGACCTCCCTGCTTTTATATTCTATTCCCCTCGCTATAAAGGCCAACATTGATCACCTGCTGCGCCTGCAGACTGGGTTTTTGTGATTCGTGCACAAGGACCTTCAGGTCCCTCTGCACTGTGGTATGCTGCAGCTTTTCGCCTTTTAAATAATAATCTCTCCTGCTATTATTTCTACCAAAGTGGATAACCTCACATTTGCTAACATTATACTCCATCTGCGAGGTCTTCGCCCACTCACTCAGCATATCCAGATCTCTCTGCAAACTTTCCGCACCATCCACGCAATTTGCTTTTCCACTCATCTTCGTGTCATCAGCAAATGTCATTACCCTACGCTCAGCCTCCTCCTCCAGATCATCTATGTAAGTGGTAAACAGTTGATGTCCCAGCACCGATCCTGTGACACTCCACTAGTCACCAACTACCAACCAGAATAGCAGCCATTGATTCCAACTTTCTGCTTCCTGTTAGACAACCAATCCTCTATCCACACTAACACCTTACCCCAACTCCATGCACCCTAACCTTTTGCAGCAACTTTTTGTGAGGCACGTTATCAAACGGCTTTTGGATATCTAAAAACACCACATTCACCGGTTCCCCTCTGTCTACCGCATTAGTCACATCCTCATAGAAATCCAATAAATTTGTTAAACGCGACTTCCCCTTCACAAATCCATGCTGTGTCTGCCTGATCAAACCATTCTTTTCTAGGTGTTTTGCTATTTCTTCTTTGGTGACAGATTCTAGCATTTTTCCAACTACCGACGTTAAACTAACTGGCCAATAATTCTCTGCCTTTTGTCTGCTACCTTTTTTAAACAGTGGCATAACATTAGCCGTTTTCCAATCTTCTGCCTCGCAGTCTGGGGTCGTCCTCAAATGCAGGAGCTCCTCAGAGCTCCTGACAATGACATTTTCGTGCACACTGCCTGGTTGTCTCACACAGACATGCATAATGTTCATGTTAGGGTTGGACACGAGTTGAACATTTAGGGAGTGGAACCCCTTTCTGTTGATGAATTTCCACAGATTTTGTTGAGGGAGCCTTGAGGACAACGTGTTTGCAGTTGATGGCCCCCTGTACATTAGGCATGGCTGCAAACCCCACAGACCGGGCTTCCTGATTTGTGCTGTCCAGTTTGAATTTGATGTACTGCCCCGCCCAGGCATATAGGGTTTCTGCGACCTGCTTAATACAGGTGTACACAGGTGATTGGGAGATGCCACAGATATCTAGGTCTCTGGAAGGAGCCAGTCACATAAAAGTTTAGAGCGGCCATCAATTTGACTGCTTCCCCCTGCTTTGACATGCCAGGTCCTTCCACAGGAGACACAGGTGTTGCACTCTCTCCTTTTGGAGGCTGAGCCATCAGCAGCATGTGGTGTCCAACATCTGTTCAAATGACACTTATGCATGGAACTACCGGAGTCTACTGCTCCCTCCTTCTCCTGCCACTCTCCCTTTGGGTGAATAGCGGCCATCTCCTGCCTCTGGTGGTCACCTCCCTCTACTCTGCAAGTGGTAAGGCCTGGGGCCTCCCATGCCAGCAATTCTTCCTCCAGCTCCTCCTCCTCAACTCCAACAGCAACCAAAAGAACTGCAAGATTGATTGGTCACATCGCAAAAGCCATCCCATCTCTTTGAAAGTTGAGGAGGGTGGGGATGGAGAGGAACACATGTAGAGGTTAAGGAACGCTGCTTGCTTCTAGCACATCAAAGTCACTAACCATACCCCCCCCCCCCCCCCCCCCCTAATTACTCCAGCCACATGCTCCCGACAATCACAGTACTCCCAATTCCCAGCCACATGCTCCCCTCAAACACAGCCCGCAATTCCCCAGCCACACGCTCCCCTCAAACACAGCCCCCCAATTCCCCAACCACATGCTCCCTCAAACACAGCCCCCAAGTCCCCCGCCACACGCTCCCCTCAAACACAGCTCCCCAATTCCCCCAGCCACATGCTCCTGACAATCGCAGTCCCCCCAATTCCCCCAGCCACATGCTCCCCTCAAACACAGCCCCTAATTCCCCAGCCACATGCCCCCTCAAACAAGCCCCAATTCCCCCAGCCACATGCTCCTACAATCACAGTCCCCCCTAAAATTCCCCAGACATGCTCCCCACAATCACAGTCCCCCCTAAAATTCCCCCAGCCACATGCTCCTCACAATCATAGCCCCCCCAATTCCCCCAGCCACATGCTCCTCACAATCACAGTCCCCCCATTCCCCCAGCCACATGCTCCCCACAATCACAGCTCCTGGCAAAGTTGAGAGGCTGTAGCAGTGCAATTTGCAATGGCTTTTTGCAAATTCTTCAGCTGGAAGTGAGCTGAGTGTACTAGGACCCAGCAGCACCACAAGACCTGAGGTGGTGATGCAAATCAGACATGAGAGATCCTGCAGAGTAACAGCCCCCCCCCCGCCACCACACACTCACAGAGCCACCACTGATTAGAGAAAGAAAATGGTCGCAATGAAAATGTAACAGTCAGCAGCAGAGAGCTGTTGGACGCTACACACTTACCTCCTCACTAACTCTCACTGATGGAGCGCCCGAATTGGACTTATGTCCAATTGAAGGTCATTTAGCAGTTTGGATTAGGAATTGGCTAGCTGATAGAAGACAGAGGGTGGTGGTTGATGGGAAATATTCAACCTGGAGTGCAGTTACAAGTGGTGTACCTCAAGGATCTGTTTTAGGGCCACTGCTGTTTGTCATTTTTATAAATGACCTAGATGAGGGTGTAGAGGGTTGGATTAGTAAATTTGCTGACGATACCAAAGTGGGGGGAGTTGTAGACAGCGAGGATGGATGTTACAGTTTGCAGAGGGACATAGATAGGTTGCAGAGCTGGGCCGTGAGGTGGCAAATGGAATTCAATACGGATAAGTGTGAGGTGATTCACTTTGGTAGGAATAACAGGCATATGAAATATAGGGCTAATGGAAGGACCCTTAATAGTGTTGTCGAGCAGAGGGATCTTGGGGTACAAGTACATAGCTCTTTGAGAGTTGGCACCCAGGTTGATAAAGTTGTTAAGAAGGCGTACGGTGTGTTAGCTTTTATTGGTAGAGGGATTGAATTTAGGAGCCGTGAGGTTATGTTACAACTGTACAAAACTCTGGTGCGGCCGCACTTGGAGTATTGCGTACAGTTCTGGTCGCCCCATTATAAGAAAGATGTGGAAGCATTGGAAAGGGTGTAGAGGAGGTTTACCAGGATGTTGCCTGGTATGGTGGGAAGGCCTTATGAGGAAAGGCTGAGGGACCTGAGGTTATTTTCATTAGAGAGAAGAAGGTTACGCAGTGACCTAATTGAGGCGTATAAGACGATCAAGGGATTGGATAGGGTGGATAGTGAGAGCCTTTTTCCTCGGATGGTGATGACCAACACGAGGGGAGATAACTTTAAATTAAGAGATGGTAGTTATAGGACGGATGTCAGAGGCAGGTTCTTTACACAGAGGGTGGTGAGAGCGTGGAATGCCCTGCCTGCAGCAGTTGTGGAGTCGCCTACTTTGGGGGCATTCAAATGTTCGGTGGATAGGCATATGGATGATATTGGAATAGTTTAGGTTAGAGGGTCCACTGGCCGGCGCAACATCGAGGGCCGAAGGGCCTGTACTGCGCTGTAATGTTCTATGTTCTATGTTCTATGTGGAGCATGTCTGTTTCACACCAATTCTGGATTGGTGAACTTGGTGATAAATGGAGGAGTCTGCTAAAGTTGGGCATGCAGTCCATTAATTCAATTTAAATTCTTTCAAACGCATTTAAATGACCGTTGCGCCCGTTTCAGGTGCAGTCCCTATCACATCCATTTCTGGGCCTTGATAAAGAGGAACCGGCACAGAGACAGGTACAGATCCCACTACTCGCCCCATGCCTGACTTTACCAATTTTTCACATCTGGAAATGGGAGCAACTTAAAATCAGGTCCTGTATTTTTTGCCCCTCAGGCACACACACCCAGCAGACCCGAAAACAGGCATGAAATATGCTTCAGGCCACTGTGGCCCTGGAAAATAATTTCACACTAGCTGGCCAGTGAATGTACAGCAACTGTGAAAAATCGCTGTGTAAGGTTTAACACTGCTGGGGAGGATGGGAAGAGGGCTGGCACGAAGAAAAGGGAGATTGTTGAATGGTATTTCAAAGTGCTTCCTTAGGGAGACAACCGCTGTCGAACTGTCTCAGGGAGCTGCAGACATATAAAATAAATAGCAACAAGTAGCATAGTCTAGGCAGCACCCAAACACAATTCTTAATTTTATTTCAGCCCTTAACCTTCATCCCATGCTGGATTGAGTTTGCAGCTTAAACATAAAGGCTGCCTTGTCTACCAGCCTAGCCACAAACCATAAAGGCAGATAGATGGTCCACATAAAAATACAGTCAATTGGCCCCTTTGTGGGCTAAACTTTCTGCTTGAATGCTCGTAGGTACATGTTAGAGTCAGAAGCATGCTCACCAACTGTAATATCACATGAGTTACACAACGATGTCGGGTTCAATGTCTTCACACAGTTTTACATGCTTTCAGAACAGACAAACACCTGACTTTGCATGTAAAATTCTAGCCAAGGCAAGAATAACTGAGGACAGGTTGTCCTCTTAAAGATGCCTTGCTGCACTGCAGGAATACTGCCATTACTGCACTGAGGATTACAGTGCTGCTCCTGACTTAGGAAAGTTGTCTTAGGAAGAGGAATTTGGTGAGATTCTTGAAGAGGCTGCAGCATCTGAACTCTGCTCACAGAATTCCCTGTTGTAGTTATCCCAGAACTGAGAGGTCATTCCTGCCTGACCTTCCAAGGATAAAGCCACTGAAGTGAGAGTATAACAACTCATTCAGAAATTGATGTGCTTCATGGAGATGTTAAGGATTGCAACAAGGGTATTAGGGTATGGAGGGCACTCGTGAAAAAGGCTTCTATGAGTTAGGCATCATCTGACACGGTATGGCATCTTCCTCCGGAATCTCAGCTTCCTCACCCTCATCAAGCTCAGCCCTCTCGACATCCCCTCATTGGAGGAGACATGCAGCAATTCGATCTCTTGTCCTAGCAAGATATCCCTGTTTGCAGGGCCAAGCTGTATAGAGCGTAGCAAACCACAAAGATGCAGCAGTCCCTCTGGGGACAGTTGCATCCTGTTTCTTCAGCATGTCAATGGCCTGCTAAATCAATGAGCATGTTACAGAATGGGTAGCAATGTACATCTCCTCTGAAGCACTTCATGACACCAAAAAGGCATCATCAGCCACATCTTTTGAGGGTAACCTTTGTCATTGAGTAGCCCATACTGGATATACTGAAGGCCCTCAAAGATTTGTGGCACCTATGAGTTAATCAATATGTGTGAATTAAGAACAAAGAAAGAACAAAGAACAAAACAGCGTGGGAAACAGGCCCTTCGGCCCAACGAGCCCACGCCACCACACCGATGTTCCCACCTCTACCCGCGATCCCTGTCTATGTTGTGGGACGTTCTAGGATACATTGCATATACCTGCATTATATGCATCTGGTGGTTGCAGACCAGTTGCACACTGAGAATGCAATCTTTTTCCAGTTGACAATGTGTAGTGGCAACTTCCAGGGGCTTCTTCAAGTCATATTTGTACAATCGATGGCAGCAGTGGAAATTGAGAGATTGCTTAAAATCCCAATGCTCTGCCTTCCTGTCCGGCATCATCCGGAGGGAATTGGACATAATTGTGTAACTTGCAAAATAGGGCATCTGCAACTCCTCAAATGCATTTGTGAACAGATCCTTCAGAAATTCCACAGAGGTCCCCAGCACAGCCCAGGAGTGAACCACTCACAAAGTTCAAAATGGCTGTCACTTTGAGAAGTCATGTAACCCCCATGACTTGCCTGGGTTAGCAAAAAACCTCACTTACTGTGCTGTCTGGAGACAAAACACATCTCTTTAACCAGTGCTCAGTCCTCCATCCACTCGCATTGTTAGCCACTTTAAGGCTTGAATAGCAGGTTAGGTGTAAAGATTTGCATTCTAATCAGCAATCTGCAAACAGTCTGTGCTGAAATATGTGCTGTTTGAGACCAGAACACCTCATTCACCTGATGAAGAGCAGAGCTTGTGAGTTTACTATCAAATAAATCAGTTGGACTTAAACCTGATGTTGTCAGACTTCTGACTTTGAGAATCACCAGCAATGGATGGTCTCCCAATCCCTGCTATATCAACTCCTCCAGGAGAATGTGGCAGATCTGGACAGTGATAGCCTTTTTCCTAGGATGGAGAAAGCTAGCACGAGGGGACACAGCTTTAAATTAAGGGGTGATAGTTATAGGACGGATATCAGAGGTAGGTTCTTTACCCAAAGGGTGGTTCGGGAGTGGAATGCCCTGCCTGCAGCAGTTGTAGATGCGCCAAGTTTGGTGGCGTTTAAGAGGTTAGTTGATAAGTATATGGAAGAGAAGGGAATGGTTTAGTTTGGAGGGGCATTGCTTTTTATATTGGTCGGCGCAACATCGAAGGCCGAAGGGCCTGTTCTGTGCTGTAATGTTCTATGTTCTATGTTCTATGTGAGATATCTCATGCCTAGATAGTTTGTGATGCAGAATGACCTCCAACTGCACAGGTTTAATTCCTGTACTGACTGAGGTTATTCATGAAGACTCCACCTTCTCAACGTTGCCCCTCATCTGAGGTGTGGTGATCCTCAGATTAAATCACTAGCAGTCAGTGCCCCTGAGGTAGAGAGTAGCCAATGGTCATCTTGGACTGTGAAGATCTTTTTTTAGACATGCCAAGACATCGACAGTCTGGCCTGTTGTACATTTGGAAGTATAAGAGATGTCTTCAGGTTCTTGAGGAGGTGCATGTTTACCAGGGTAAGGTTCTTCTCTTTGCCCAGCCTGACAGTTGGATACCTCTTCAATTGATGCACAAGTGCAGTAGTCGACTTCTCCCGCAAGGCCTGAGAGCCCTCCCCTTGCAACTTTCTCATAGCTTGTTTTTCAACCACGTCATTAGATTAACTTGAAAAATGATGGTGCTGAGGTTTTACTCCCAGATCAACTCCCTTCCCCATTGTGCCCCCAGTGACAGTCAATATCTCTTCCATTGTGCTGGAAGAGCACTATGTTCAGGCTTCTCTCCTTCCAAGCATTCTCCTTTCTCCCCTTTTTGTTGTTGATCCCAACATGATAGTTATTGATATCTCTGTTCTCCTAACTGACCCATTTAATACAGATCAGAGAATCATAGAATCCTACAGTGCAGAAAGGGGCCCTGTGGCCCATCGGGTCTGCACCAACCACAATCCCACCCAGACCCTACACCCATATCCCTACATATTTTACCCACTAATTCCTCTAACCTACGCATCCTGGGACACTAAGGGGCAATTTTAGCTTGGCCAATTAACCTAACCTCTTGATGTCCCATGTAGATCTGACCTGTCCCCATCTTTAGGCCCACTGTACTGTTACTTACCAAGATCCCCACCTCAGACCATCAAATGCTCCCTACTCTTCACCTCTTGACTCTTATATTACCTATTCCCCATATACAGGCTGCAGATGCCTCCCCTAACTATGATTGTACCATCTGCAACCCATTATCTAGTCACCAATCTCCAGGACATATGCAAGGGCCTGAACACTCCCTTTGCACCATGGTGGACATGACTGACACAATAATGACAGCTCCTCTCCCTTCCTGGACTGCGATGAGGACGGGTGTGCCAAGTGCTGCCCTCTAAGTTGTGGCACTGACTGTTTTTTAACCCCAAATAATCTTCACCCCCATCCCTCCACCTTGTGCTCTCTTCTCTAGTCCTTCCACTCTTCCCTACACCCAGTCACATATCTGTGTTAGTCTTGTCCAAGGCTCCATCACGACACCCCTCCATGACACCCTTCATGTCTAGTCAAGCCATTCACTCTGCTTAACTCCTCCTCCCATTCAAGTATTTGCTTTCAACCTCCCTTTCACCACTCACCCCACTCCCCACTGGTCTCACATGAGTAGTCTCAGTACTGAACCTTCCTTGCCTCTACATTGCCTGAGCAGCCTTGACACTGACATGATTCAGAGCAGCAATAATTACAGTACAGTGAAAGTAGATGAGCACTATGCACACATACCCTGAGGTCACGAGTGAAGAGCAGTAGGCCAAGTGCAAGTTATTTCCTTGTGATCATGATTAATGGTGGTGTAATTAGCCTGTGTGATCATTTAATCTGGAATGAGGATTAATTGCAGCAAGGGTATATCTTGGTGCGGAAGGTATGAGTGGCCAAGAGAGTGGGTGGGAGCATGAGGTGGTATGTTGGCATGGATAAAGGATGAGGAGTGTATGTGGAAGTGTGAGGTGTGGGGGATGAGGGCTAGAAGTTCTGTTCTTTGATTTGCTGAAACCAAGCCTGAGAGCACTAAGGCAAGCACCCGTATTGCTGCCTCTGAACTCTTTCCAGGGGAAAGGGGGCCTGGCTCCTATTAACATCCTGCCTTTGCCAGTACTTTCTCCTGAGGTAGGTGGACTAAGCCAGGAAATTTCCCAATCTGTACTCCTTGCATCTCAGATGAGGATCCAGCCCAACGGCTAACGTTTGTGCAATGAGCACAAAGAGGTTAAGCTTTCTCAACAGGACCCAGCACCAATGCCTGCTGAGGTTATTGAACCTCTTGAGCAACTAATCCAGACTTGAGGAAACATATTCCTGCTGCTCACTTCCTCAATCATTTCTATCCACACCAGTTTGGTCTGGGCAACTGGTTGCACTCAGAAGAACCTCCAGGAAATAGTGAGAGAACTGGAGGCACCTGTCTTCTTATGTCTCCATTCCCTTCCTGGTTGTTAAAGCCCCAGGAAGCAATATAGAATTTGGCCATTCTCAAACTTGCAGGGTCGCTTCAACTAAAAATCCTCTCGTTGACAGATGGGAGCTGCCATCGTCATGCTCACACTGTCATTGGTTGGGAAACATGGATACAAGTTGCTAATGACTATGATAATACTATGACTGGGTTAAAGGGCCTTGGTGATGTTTCTCCAACAAACATGTTTCCAAAAATTGCCAGCCCACACCCTTCCACCTTTGTTATTTTGAAATTCCACCCTTATCAGGGGCGTAACATCAGAAACTGACCTTTTAAATGTGTACAAATTCCAGTGAGATAGACTGCAGATGGACTGAAGGCTTCCGTGTATGAGCACAATAACATAGCAGCATGACTGGTGGTTGGGGTTTTTTTTTATTACAAGGGATTTAAGAGTTTTCACTGATGTTTTGGAAAGTGCATTCCACAAATCCTTCTGTTTATAATTAAGGTCTATGGTTTATGGATACTGAATAAGTTATTACAGGATTGTCTAGGAATTTTCAGTTGGTTTGGATACTCACTTATCAATTTGTGGATGGATACAACATAGCAGCGGTTATAATACCAAACGGAAAGTACACAACCTAGTTAATGTGGTTTCCACTGACCCAAAAATGGATGTACAGATGATGAGCATGGGCAGAAAGCGGCTCAGCAGGGCACTCTGTCAAGTTTGTACCCAAATATAGATCTGCCAGCTACCCTCTCTCAGAATATAATGCTGGTATTTTCTAAACAAAGTGGAGGAATGCAAATGAGGGCAAGAGGCCATCTCTATTATTTTAATCATTTGCTCTAATATATGCTGGTGGGAACAGATGTAATTTGAACGAAGGATTTTTAAGGGCACCAACTTCTCTTTCATTGAGGTGATATATTGTTAAGAGGGGTGTTTTTCTTGGGGGATTTCTTCTATCAAGAGGATCTGAAGCTGTGAACTCAGTATGGCAGAGAGCATGACATTATCTCTGGCTTTGTCTATGGCTTTGTCCTTCATGGATGGTGATGAGGAGGTGGTAGAGAAGGAGGGGCAGAATCAGAGAAAGGCGAACCATATCAAAGGAAAACTAAGCATGAGGCTTGCCCACCATGTCTCCCAGTCAATTTCAAAAGGGGACAAACACCCTAGTGTCAGACCAGCATTCAAACTAAGATTAGTAATCAAATTCATTTACACAAATTACAATCCATTGGAAGCACTTAAATATTGCAATACCTGAGATCACTGTTATACTTGTAATACTGCTGAATAAAAGTCAAAGATCATGGTGTCCTTTTCAGTATTTTTGAACAGATTCTTTGATGCAAGTAAGATGCAAGTAAGAGACTCCTCAACTTTTTGGAGTCTCTTCCAGGGCCATAAAGTAGTAACAGGCAAGCGAGCATGGCACTGGGCATGTCAGAGAAGATTTGCAGTTATTTTCCTGTACACAGGCTTCTTTGAAGAGCTCAACAATTCAAATCAGATCTTTTGCACTAAATGTGTGGTGATGTGTTACAGTTCATTCAGGGAGTCTGAGTTGCTGTGGCAACATGTACTTTTACATTGACATTGCAGTCTGAAGCATAATGGATAGAGATGCTAGAGGCTCCCAAAACCTTTCAAACACATGGCTGACCAGAAATCTTTCCTGTTCTTACTATCTAACATTGATCTGTGGGATGCGACTCAAACTGTTTGGCCACATTCTCTATGCACATTCATTAATGATCATTAAGTCCTGAAGTGGGACTCAGACTCAGAACCCCTGGTTCAGAGGCAACAACACCACCCAATGCATCATAACACCTCCAAAAATCATGTATCGGGTTTTTAATCAAATTTGCTGTTCAGGTTGACAAAGTGTTACTAGGAATCTCTTGCTCTATGCTGGGTCAGTTACTTGACAGGATGAAAACAATGACCTCAAGTAACCCAAAAGTAAAGATGAAAAGATGTTGTGCTCGAAAGTTGCTGTCAGGTCCTCCAATTTGAAGAGACTGACAAATAACCTTTACTGACCGGTTAGGTTGTCTTCCTTCTACTGGATGACAGGTGAGTTTCCAAAAAATGATGCAGAGGTATAACATTTACATTGAACACCGGATCAAGTCTCTGTCCCAATTTCCCTAAACTTACACATTTTGAGTAGGCAGACATGAAACCCTGCAGTTAGCCTGCACCTTTAAAACATCAATGAGAAACATTAGACCAGCATTGCCTTTTCCTAAGGATCCTGAAGAGGGAACAAGCAGTGCCCTTTGGTATGACTGACGCTTTCCTTGATTGGTAGGAACCTCAGGTATGAAGGGGGTCATCAAAACTCACAAACGCATTGATTTCATTTTTATTTGTCTTGTAACTATTCTGTGCAGTGATATTTACTGCTTGTTGCGTATTTGTGCTGTCCTAGACACTTGCCTTAATATTTCTATTTGGTAACAATAGACCAATTCATTAGAGTGAATCTTAAAGACCCCTAGGCACAGGATGCCAGATGAGAGGGTGCATGGATCATATGCATCAGGAGATTGCCACTGTTTCTGACCCACCCAGTGAAATGTGGCATACTGGTGGCTGGGCAAGGGCAGGGGGAGAGATGCTTCATTTCTTTCCCCTGTACCATTTGGATTGTCCCCCCAGAAAGATATTCTCCTCTCTGAGTTCTCCCTCTATCTCTGCCCTGTTCACTCCATTCCCTATGACCCCCCACTGCAGGCCTGCAGCCTAGCCCAGCATGATCCCAGACTCACTTTCAAGTCCGGCCACAAGTGTAGCTTGCCTCGCTGCAGGATACGCTGCAGTCTCAGCGTTGGCCATTCCTCCACTGCTCAGAGCAGAGAGCTGCTCACCATTTAACTGACGGTCAGGTCTCAGAGGCAGTATGTTCCCTCTGATGAGGAAATTGCCTTGCCTTCAGCCAGTCAAATAGCTACTGTTGGCCATTAGTGGGATCTGCTGATCAATCAGGTTTCTCATTGCATACACTCCCTGCCGGTGGGATCTTCCCATCTGCACGAATGACTGGAATATTGCAGTCCAAGTCTACAAATTGGAACCCTAATAATGAGAACTGGGCAGAAACCTCAGTAAATGTGAAGAACCCATCCATTATCTCCTTTAAATAGCAATAGCTTTCCATTTGACCATTTTGGTGGACAATTGGTCATGTGACTGAAGTTGGCTGGAAATCACAAGTTTTTATCTGAAGCCCAGAGAGACTTGGACATTCTGCAGGAATTGCTGAAAGAGAGATTGCTGCAATAAGAACCGACGTCATCTTTGCCTTTAGGAACTTAGAGGATCAGCTTCATAAAATACTTCAGAGCCTGATCTCAAAACTCCATGTTCAGATGTAAAGAAACTAGTGGTCGTGATATGAAGATCTCAAATGTCTAAATCTATGAACTGCTGAATATCCATCTCTTTAAGGGAATCTTACAATAATGCTGATATCCAACTTCAGCTATTAGGGCCCACATCAACTACAATTCAGGAGTGGAAAGATTTCTTTCTTTATTGTGCCTGCAGAAGTTATTCTCCATCCATAATCCCAACACATGAACTATGAACTATTATCTTGCTTTACTTATAGAAGTAGACTACTTTCTCCAACTGCATCCTGTTATGTATGTGGGAGTGATTGAAGTCTAGTTTATACTTTCAGGTTGAATGTGGGAATAATCATTTAAACAATTGAAGCTTATTGTTATTATTTATATTGACGATACACTCCGGGCGCTAATTGGAAATTGGATGATAGAAAGTGGTGGCAGGCAGAGGAGGGGTGTGGGGTGGGGAGTGGAGGTTCAGTTTGTTTCTCCTCGTCTGTTCATAAAACTATAACTCTCTGCATTTTTATAATACTCTAACAACTATTTTATTCTACATCAGATAATATTGCCACTCAAATAGAAGAAAGTTGTAGGCCATTGTTTTCCTCGAATCCTCTGCAAATACCAATAAGTCAAGTGGTGAAAGTATTTCCTGAGCTGAGCGTCTCTGCCTTTCATGGAAGTGCACAGCTTTGCTTCAGCATTTCAACTTTGCTCCAGCCTCTTGAGGCTGATTTCTTACTGCAGAGTTACAGCAGAGGTGGAGGCCCAGATGAATTCTATTTGCTTTATGTGCCATTATAAGTCACAAATTTCCCTTTTCTGTTCTTTCTCAATCAATCTCGGTGCATGTGCCCCCTGAGTCAGGAGCTATGGATTAAAATTTCGCTCCACAGATTTCAGTGTACAACTGAAGGAGAGCTGCACTGTTGGAGGTGCTGTCTTTCAAATGAGAAATCTTAAGTAGATATGAAAGATCTCATTGCACTTGAAGAAGAATGAGGAAATTTTCCACAATGTTCTGACTAATGTTAATCCTGTGACCAAATCGCTACTAACAGATGATCTAGTCATTATCCAGCAGATTGACTGCCAGGGTTCCAACAATAGCAACTACATTTCAGAATACTTGATTGGCTGTAAAGTGCTTTGACACATCCTAAGGTCACAAAAAGCAATGTAGAAATGCATGTCATTCTTTAGCTTCAATATCTATGATATTCCAAATTGCCAATGAAGAAATTCTCCGTGAAGAAAAGCAGTCTGAAGCCTCTGTGGCAAACTAGTTTTAAGTACAAATTATGCTAGCTTTAATGAGCTCAGTAAGACATAGATTCAGTGTTGTAATCCTAACAAGCGCTTCATCCTGACAGGAATGTTACACGTTATGACAGACAAGCCAAGTGTAGATTGTACCACACACAAATTGCTAGCAATTAATATTTAAATTTACCTGGCATTGCACTGATCAAAGCTTTGTAAAAGTATTCTGAAGGAGCTCTAACATTTTCATATTTAACTTACAAGACACTTCAAAGTAATGCATACGTCTCAGATAATTTATTGTACATCTTTTGCTTCTGTGCAATTGTATAATTTAGAAATAAATTTAATTACAGTTGAATCATGTGGCTCTGATATTTATAGGTAGGTCAGGAGGGAGTGGGGGAGGATAGAAGCAGTAACGGTGTTTGGATGGCGAAAGGATGGTGGGAGTAATGAAGCTCAAGGTGAAACCCTTAGACAGCAGTAACCACAATATGAAATAATTTACACTGCAGTTTGAGGGGAAGAAGCTAGAATCAAGTGTAATGTATTACAATTAAATAAAGGTAACTACAAAGACACGAGAGAGGAGTTAGCCAGAGTTGATTAAAAAGCGAGTCCAGCAGGAAGGACAGTGGAATAGCAATATTTTTGGGGTTATTTGGGGGGCACAACAAAAATACATTACAAGGAAAAGAAAACATGATAAGGTGGGGATGAGACATCCATGGTTGATGAGGAAGTCAAGGACAGCATAAAAGCAAAAGAAAAAAACATACAAAGTGGGAAGCCTTTAAAAGAGAGCAGAGGACAACTAAAACAACAAGGGGAGAGAAGATGAAATATGAGTGTGAGCTAGCTAGTAGCATCAAAGAAAATAGGAAAAGTTTTTTCATTATATAAAACATAAGAGAGAGGCAGAAATAAATATTGGACCACTGGAAAATGAGGCTGGAGAAGTAATAAGAGGAAACAAAAAATGACAGAGGAACTAAATAAGTACTTTGCATCATGGTGGAAAACACCAGTGGGATTCCAGAGCTATAAGAGAATCAGTGGGTACAGGTAAATGTAGTGGCCATCACTAAGGAGAAGATTCTGAGGAAACTGAAAGATCTGAAAGTGGATAAATCACCTGGATCAGATGGACTGAACCCTAGGGTTCTAAAAGAGATAGAGATAGCTGAGGAAATTGTGGAGGCATTAGTAGTGATCTTTCAGGAATCATTAGAGGCAGGGAGGGTCCCAGAGTACTGGAAAGTACTAATGTAACATTGCTGTTTAAGAAAGGAGGGAGGCAGCAGATGGAAAATTATAGGCTGGTTGGTCTGACTTCAGTTGGGAGAATTATAAAGACAATTATTAAAGATGAGAGCGTGCAGTACTTGGAAGTGCATGATAAAATAGGACTGAATCAGTAGAGCTTCGTTAAGAGGAAGTCATATCTGACAAATCTGTAAGATTTCTTTGAGGATGTAACAAAGAAGTTAGATAAAGGAGAACCTGTGGACATGATTTATTTACATTTTCAGAAGGCCTTTGACAATGTACCGCATAGGACGCTGCTAAATATGTTAAAAACCCATGGTATTAAGAGTAAGATCCTGGCATGAATGGATAGTGGGCTGACTGGCAGAAGGCAAATAGTGGGAATAAATGGATCCTTTTTAGGATGGCGGTTGTGACTATTGGTGTGACTCAGGGGTCAGTGCTGGGACCATAACTTTTCACAATATACATTAACAATTTGGAAGAAGGAACTGAAAGCATTGTTGCTAAGTTTGCAGATGATACAAAGATATATAGAGGGACAATTGCATTGAGGAAGCAGGAGGTGTTGCAGAGGAACTTGGACTGGCTAGGAGAGTGGGCAAAGGAGTGGCAAATGGAATAACAATGTAGAAAAGTGTGAGGGTATGCACTTTGGAAAGAGGAATGGAGGTACAGACTATTTTCTAAATGGGAAAATGCTAAGGAAATCAGAAACACAAAGGGACTTGGAAGTCTGTTCAAGATTCTCTTAAGGTTAACGTGCAAGTTCAGTTGGGAATTAGGAAGACAAATGCAATGTTAACATTCACGTCAGGAGCGCTGGAATACAAGAGCAGCAATGTACTTCTGAGGCTGTAGGAGGATCTGGGCAGACTCCATTTGGAATACAATCACCAGGTTTGGGCCCCATATCTAAGGGAGGATGCGCTAGCCTCGGAAAGAGTTCAGAGGAAGTTCACAAGAATAATTCCAGGAACGAAAAATTTGTTATATGAGAAACAGTTGAGGAATCTGGATTTGTACACGTTGGAGTTTAGAAGGATGGAAGGGGAGGGTGGATCTTATTGAAACTTACAGGATACTGCAAGGCCTGGATACAGTGGATGTGGAGAAGAAGTTTCCACTAGTGGGAAAAACTAGAAGCCGATGGCTCATGGAGCTATATATCCTGATGCTGGCAATGTCTTACCGACGTTAACTTTATTTTCATAACCAGAGTTTCACATTGCTGAGGTGGGTGCTTGCCTAACCTGAAAGCATATAAAGTTGAGTGAGAATATGTTGAACATGTATCTCAATGTCATTGAGATGTTATGCAGTATTTCAATCAGTGTCTAGGCCCCCTAGTCTTGCCCATTGACAATCAAGAAGCCAATTCAAATTAATTAAGCAGCAATTAACTGGAAGTTTACATTGCCAATCTGCCTTTATTGGTTAGTTTGTAGGCCAATTGCCAAGGCAGTTTTATGTTTAAGCTGCAACTTCAATCCAAGGGAAAATGAAATTCAAGGCTCAAATAAAATTAACCAATGTGTCTGGAAACCAAGCTCTGTATATGATTGTGCTTCGCAGATGCTTGTTTCATAGATTTTTCACTGATTTTTTTTTAAGTAAACAGTTCCCTGAGGCAGTTCCTCAGCAGCTGTCCCCTAAAGGAGTACATCGTAACCATTAGCTTGCACAGTCCCTTTTCTCAATACCTTCCCTTCTCCTTCCCTCCCTGGCAGCACTGAGCCTTCTCCAGAATGAATCTATGAGAGGGTTGAGAGGCTTGGCAAACTAGCAGTAGAAAACATAGCCTGGGGTCATGGAGGTCAGGACTGTATGGGGTGGCATGGTGGTACAGTAGTTA
This sequence comes from Sphyrna mokarran, assembly GCA_024679065.1. Classification (NCBI taxonomy): domain Eukaryota; kingdom Metazoa; phylum Chordata; class Chondrichthyes; order Carcharhiniformes; family Carcharhinidae; genus Sphyrna; species Sphyrna mokarran. The sequence goes on from JAGIQG010000001.1 coordinate 131,900,659, forward strand.
GTACTGCTGCCTCACAGTGCCAGGGACCCTGGTTCAATTCCAGCCTTGTCTGTCTGTGTGGAGTTTGCACGTTCTCCCAACATATGTGTGTGAATTTCCTGTGGGTGCTCGGGTTTCCTCCCACAGTCTAGAGATGTGAAAGATGGATTGGTCAAATTATCCCTTTTTGTTCCAAGTTGTATAGCTCAGGGAGATTGGCAGGGTAAACAGGGGTTACAGGGTGTGATGCTCTGTTGGAGAGTCAATGCAGACTCGAAATGACATTTTTTTGCACTGTAGGATTTCTACTCTAATGGTAATCAAGAGGGAGGGAAAAATCATGGATTTGAGGGAAGAGTGGCAGATGAGGGGATTCAACAATCGACAGGATTGTTTGAGGAGGTGGAGGAAGAATCCCTGCTTCTTCAAGTCCATTGGGAATGCTCCTATCTCCAGTTTGCTGTCTGTTTACCTGAGCCTTGGTAGATACAGCTGGCAAACATTAAATTGAAATCCGGTTCTCTCTCAGGTATCATTGAGTGGTCGGGAGATGTGGGAGAGGGAACTAATGTTGACTCCTATATGTTTGAAGCACAGAAGTGGTTATTTGCTCCATCATACCTGTGTCTGCTCTTTGCTGGAACAATCTGTTACTCAACTCTCTCCCTATCATCCTGCATCATTGTCTGCTTCAAATATTTATCTAATTTTCTCATTAATGGGGCAATGGGACAGCACAATGGTTAGTTAGCATTGCTGCCTCGCAGCACCAGGGACCTGGCTGGATTCCTAGCTTGAGTCACAGTCTGTGTGGAGTCTACATCTTCTCCCCGTGTCTTTATGAATTTCCTCTAGGTGCCCTGATATTCTCCTACAGTCCAAAAGACGTGCAGGTTAAATAGATTGGCTATGCCAAATTCTCCCTCAGTGTTCCCGAATAGGGGACAATTAGGAGATTTTCCTGGTAGCTTCATTGCAGTGTTAACACAAGCCTACTTGTGATACTACCAAATACATAAGAAATGTTCTGCCTCAACCATTCCATGTTGTAAAAGATTCTATGTTCCAACAAACCTTTACAGAAAGTATCTCCTAGTCACTCTGCTCATTTTAAATTAATGATCCCTTAACAATAATTCCCCAACCAGATGAAATTGAGTTTCTTTTTCCATTATCTAAATCTTCATTAGATTAAACACTTCAATTAAATCTCTACTAACTATCCCTTCTTCATTGGTAACAGTCTCAAAATTTGGAGTGAGTAGCAATCACCTGAATGCACACCAGTTGCCCTCAGAGGGTGAGAACAGGATTTTGGGGAGCAGGGCGGGAAAGGCAAGGATATTTCCTTGCACTCAAATAAGTCACAGAGAGTCTGGGCTACGAGAAATGGTCTTCATGGCAGCATAATCTTTTCTGTAATGTGCTGACCAGAACTGCAGTAATCGCACCAAGATGAAGCTGAGTTCAAGCCTGAATAGGCCTCAAAGGGTTTTGTTTATAACTTACTTTTTCTTGAGAGGCCTGGAGAAAGAGTTCCCTTATCTTCTCGTTCCCCAAACTCTCTGTGACTTACTTGAGTGCTAGGAAATATCCTTGCCCTCCCCACCCTGTCCCCCAAAATACTGTTCCCACCCTCTGGGCAGTTGGTGTGCATTCAGGTGATTGCCACTCACTCCAAGTTACACTTGGAGCTATTGAGATTGAGTGACTTGCAACAGATCTATTCCTGTTCCTTTAAACCAAATTGATATGCTGTCACTCTGATAGTCAATTCCAAATGACCTGCAGGTGAATTTAAATATCTTACTAAAAATTGCCTTATAATCATAATAGCACTAAATAGCAACATAAGTACGTGTCTACTCTTCATTCTCCCTTCCCAGCCATCAGAAATATTGAAAACCAAGAGGATGGTGTAGGCAGTTATATCTCCTTAGGATCTTAAGAAATTGATGTTAACTCACATGGAAAACAATGCACAGCAACTGTCATCCATTGAAATTTACTGTCATCACTGATCCTAACTTTGAAGTAACAGCCTTGCTGATATATTTTAATTTCAATCCATTTTATTCTTCTACTTAGTAACCACAATGTGTGCTTGACAATTCCTACTGCTTCATGTAACTCTTCCACATTTGCTTCTGATTCTTTTTTATAAGCACAACATTTACTACCTTACAGCTAAATGACCTTATTTTACTGAACTTGGCCCAAGTTGAAAGCTACTTGAAAATTGCCTTCAACTGAATTTATTACTTTGATTTTAGGATGTTTTCTCCAAAATTAAACCAAACTTGAATTCTTTGTGATTGACCACCATTATAAATTATAAGGTCATGGATAGTACAAATTTCCAATGCTCATTTCTTTTCTGTTATTAAACAAAATTTTTAGCATTTAGTTTTTATCCAACCTCGCCTTTTCAATAGACATTAACATTGAGTTGATCAGTATATACATTGTGGTTTTCCAATTTTACATCCAGATGTTAATAATAATTCATTGATTCTCTCTGGATAATGTAGCCCAATATTATGTTGAGGTATGTGGTGTGGGGTAATGTATGCTTGAAAACACTAATAATCAACAAACACTCAAATAATCTTTATTAGTGAACACTTCTTAGGGCCTGATTGCGTGACAAAATAAAGGGAAAAATTGTACAGCAAAGTTTATCAAACACGAAACCAGTGTCCCTCCTCTCTATCTCTACTGGGACCTCCAGGTACCCCTACCCACCTTGCAAATGCAAAGATTCACAAAAAAGTGGCTTGGTTGATTTTAATTGCTTATGTACCTGGTTTGTTCTGTGATCCTCATACTTTTTGATCTGTCTAAACCAAAACATGTTCCGGGCACACACAGTCTGTAACTTCAGCATCTCCCTGATCTGCAGATCACATCATGAGGGAAGCCCGAGAAAGAAGTTACCATTTTTGGTGGGGAACAAGTGGAGACTGTTGCCAATGATGGCAATATTCTTTGGTTCTGACTTTTCTGCTCAATTTCTGTTAGTCTGGCAGCAAATATTCAAGAAGTGAGACCACATTATTCAATGGAATTCCATCTCAACATCATGCAATGTCTGCTGAGCAGCTTAAACTTTTATGAAGGAGTTTGTGCTGTTAATCCTTCTAGTGAGATGTTCTTATAAATAAAAGTATAACCTGATTGACCATAACCTCTTGCTCTAATACCTTTCCAGCTGTCATCCAAATAAGTAGGACTCCTCTTGCTTGGTTCCAATCTTATCTATCCAATCATAACCAGAATGTCATTTGCATTCTCTTCTCTTCCTGCCCCTACACCACGTTGTTCCTTGTGTTGCCAGGCCTCCAGAAGTCCTCCATGTGCCTTCGCCTGCTGTGAACTGTAATCTGTGCTCCGCTCATCAGATTGTGATCCAGAGCCTACTCTAGACTGTGATCCCATCGAGGAGTGTGTGTCTGTGCGGGTGGAAGCTACAAGTCAATGCTGTGATGCCTCTACATTTGGATGGTCATCATGATCCTTATCCAAAATGGTCTGGGGGATGGGGCCAATGGTGTCTGTTAAAGAGAGGAAAGGTAGTTAATGATTGGCTGCATAATGACCAAAATTACAAAGCATTCAGTTTTGTTGAGTTTCTGATAAGCTGTTATTAGTTCCTTACTACCTTGGGAGATGCCAGCCTAACCATCACTGCAGGGGGAATCCTAATTCTTGCAAGCCAGCTCTGTCACCTATTCTTCATTAATTATGAGTGGCTGGAGTCAGGGCCTCTTCAGTCTTTCCTCTTCAGTCTGGGATCTCTCCATTCATTGAGGGAGAGCTTGTCCTTCAGAATGAGAGTGTGCCCATGTTGTGAGTAGGACAGATGCCATATTGCCTTCTGTGGCTGCTGAGTGGATCTCTGTAAGGATTGAGGATACAAGGTGAGAAGAGATGAAGGATTCACAGTATGTGTGAAGAGGTCCCTGGTAGTGTGTGAGAACCCTGTGGATTGTAACCCAAAGATTGCCTGATAGATAGCAACGGTATGAGTTGCAAATGAGGATGTAGTCAAGTCGAAGGTGACTCGTGGCTTCAACAATCATGATTTATTATTAATAAATAGATACAAGATAAGAGTCTGGCAGAACTGCAATGCACATCGATTCTGTTCTCCTCCATGGTTCCAACTGAACCTCCTCCCCATCCAATATGCTTGCCTTCAATTGCCTTGGCTTTTCAAGCAGCCCCTCCATAGGGTTGAGGCCTTTAAAGGGGTCATGTTACCTCAGAAGAGAAGATGGACTCACCCTGATAGAGCAGATGAGATCATTCATCCTCTCCCTGCACATGGCGGTGGTCCCCTTCTGACCACATTGACAATCAGCTACCAGACTGGCCTGATGGGGTTGGTGGACCTCTGGCTGTTTTCAAAGGGAAAATGTAGGTCCCACTGATCCTCCAGCACTTCGAGAAGTGACCCCCCCCAGTGAGTTGTCACTGAAATCTTGAGCATTTGACTTTTTTCTTCTGGAAGCCATTGTGCTGCTTGCCAAGACCAAGGGGTGATGTGTGCTTGGGTGTGCTTTAAATATGGTGCCCAGAAATATGACAAATGGGGTAATGGTGAGGACAGACGAGTGCCAGCCCGCCCAGCCACGAGATATGACATACTTCGTGTTCATGCATATATAATGAGCTGAATGATGTTTCCAAATTGAAAAGATCCAGATTGACAAAGTTACAAAATATGGGACAAATGGCACCCTCAGAGGTTTAATAAAGAACGTGGGACAAGTGCTAAAAATACAGGACAGAGTTGGCCAAACCAGCACCAGTTTCTATTTCACTGTCATGGCTGTGCTTGTTGACCTACATGGCTCTGGGTCAAGCAACACTTTGACTTAAAAATCCTCATACTTGTTTTCAAATTCCTCCATGGCCTCATCCCTCCATCTCTCTGTAATCTTTTCCAACTCAACAACCTTTTGAGATATCCACCCACATCTAATTCTGGCCTATTCAGCAACCTCAATTTTAATCGCTCCATCATTGGTCATTGCACTTTAAGTTGCCTAGTGCCTAAGTTGTGGAGTTTCCTCCAATATCTCTCTGCCTCTCTAGCTGGCTTTTTTTCCAGTAAGACTCTTCTTAAAACTTCTTTGGCCAAGCTTTTTGTCATCTGACGTAATATCATCTAATGTAATTTGCTGTCTTGTTTTATGTCATTTGTTTCTGTGAAGTGCCTTGAAGTGTTTTATCACACTGAAGATGCTATATAAATTTCCGTTGTTGTTGTATATTACAACAGTGAACAAACCCCAAAGTACTTCATTGGCTGAAATGCTCTTTGGGACATTGTGACTTTGTGATAAATGCAATAGAAATGCAAGTCTTGTTTAATGAACAGACCACTAGTAAAATAACTGCTATAACATTGTCCACGAAAGCAAGGCACTGCAGATCACTTTGCCTGCATTAAATAAATAGTGCTTGCTGGACAGGAAGACTGATAGATTAATAAGACAATCTGCGCAGCAAATGATAAAATTATATGTGTGCAACGCATCAATTTATTCTTGATGATGGACCTATCAAAAGCTCTCTTACAAAAGTACGACTGCAATTATGGCATTTAGGAGCACAGAAAAAAACCATTAATTTATTAGATTGTCTGAAACCATGAATAATTATTTGTCAGATAGCAATGGTTTTGGCAAAGCAATGTAATATCTATAGCATTAGTGCAGGAGGGGATTGAATAATAGTTGAAATTTGAATTCCTATGAGCAATCAGTTGTTTATTGTTCAATATGATATCATATTGAGCCAAATAAGCCACAAAGGACACAGATTCAGAGAGTGTTTCATCTCAGTTAGAAATGTCTGCTTCTGGAGGGAAAAGTCAGGCAGGATGAGAGAATTGTCCTTTTGAGAATAGATTGGATAGGCCAGATCTGTTTCCTTTGGAATAGTGCCATTGGGTCATAGATTTTTAAACACAGAAAAAGGCCCTTCAGCCCAACATGTCTGTCATAGCCATCAAGCACCTATCTGTTCTAATCCCTTTTTCCAATACTTGGATGTAGTCTTGTATGCCGTGTTGTTTCAACTGCTCATCTAAATGTTTCTAAATGTTGTAATCATCTCTGCTACGCTTTCAGACATTGAGTTCCAGATTCAGACTACCCTCTGGGTGAAGAAATTTTTCATCAAATCTCCTCCAAAACTCCTGCCCATTACCTTAAATTGATGCCCCCTGGTTATTGACACCTCTTCCAAGGGGAAATATTTCTTCCTATCCATCTTACTTCTATCTCTCATAATTTTACACACCTCAATGGGGTCATTCTTTAGCCTTCTCTGCTCTGAGAAAGCAATCCCAGCCTAATGTCTCTTTATAGCTAAATCTCCAGCCCAAGCAATATCCTGGTGAACTCCTCTGCATCCTTCCTACTGCAATCACATCCTTCCTATAATGTGGCAACGAGAACTGCATGCAATCTAGCTGCGGCCTAACAAGCATCTTATACATCTCTCTGTTCTTATATTCTATGCTTTGGCTAATAAAGGCAAGTTTCCCACATACCTTCTTAATCATCTTAGAATAGAATCTCCATAGTATAGAAGAAGGACGTTTGGCCCATCGAGTCTGTACTGACCACAATGCTACCCAGCACCAATTTCAGTAAACCCACACATTTACCCTGTTAATCCCTTGACTCTAGGATCAATTTAGCATGGCCAATCAATCTAACCCACACATCTTTGGACTGTGGGAGGAAACCAGAGCATCCAGAGGAAACCCACGCAGACATGAGGAGAAAGTGCAAATTCCATACAGTGACCTGAGGCCAGAATTGAACCTGGGTCCCTGGCGCTGTGAGGCAGCAGTGCAAGCCACTGTGCCACCGTGTCACCCATCTTATTGGCACCAGTGGCATAGTGGTTAGCACCACTGTCTCACAGTGCCAGAGACCTGGGTTCAATTCCACCCTTAGGTGATTGTTTGGAGTTTGCTCATTCTCTCAATGTCTGTGAGGGTTTCTTCAGGGTGCTCCGGTTTCCTCCCATAGTCCGAAGATTTGCAGATCAGGTTGCTAAGATAAATTTCCCCTTAATATCCCAAGATGCGTAGGTTAGGGGGATTAGCAGGGTAAATACGTGGGATTAGAGGGTTAGGGCAAGAGTAAGTTCTCTGTTGGAGACTGGGTGCAGATCCAATGGGCCAAATGACTTCTTTTTGCAGTATAAGACTCCACGATCTGCAGGTATGATAACCAATGTTGGAAGATCCTTGGCTGGTACCTATACTTCTGCAGTGCTGTCTCCGGAGCAGTGAGAAAGCCAGACTCTCCTTCCTCCACAGGGAACTGACCCTGGCCAGGTGCCAGGACACATTGGTGCCTCTGTCACTGCTCTATGACAATAAGTAGGATAACCAACTCGACAGGCTCTATGATCCTCCAGACCGTGCACTGTAAAGAAGAGAAGACCACAGTGAGCTCCAAGCATTCATGAGAGAGTCGAAGTGTCATCCCTCGATTTATCTCGGACTACCACTCAATGGCAGCACACTCAGTAGGTGCCTCAATGACAATCCCTCACATTCTTGGACACTGCAGCCACATTTCCACATTGGTCCCTATCAATTCCAGCAGGATGCAGCATGTCGACCCACCAGGGTCCCAGTGGCAACAAATGCTCGCATTTCCCCGGCCTCCAGGCCTCCCAGAGAAACTTGGTGTCACATTAGTGGGTAGTCACATGGCCGCACGTGACCAGTTTGCATTCTGGTGGTGGTGGTGGTGTTGGGGGGGGGGGGGGGGGGGGCTGTGCCAATTCACCCTGTCATGATCTCCAGCAGGTTGTATGACAAATGACATCAGTATCACGCCTTGCATGGGGGGGCACATCCGTGTTATCTGTGTGATGTTGCAGCCTTCCTGGGAATGCCAGCACAATGCCTGGGGTATTAGTTTGAAAAGAGTTATAAGGTGATCTCCACTAAACGGCAGTGCTTTTTAGCTGCGCATCATTTAATGACACTCACTAGTGAGGGGAGGCCGGGGTGGTGGTTCAGACGAGGCAGAGAAGATTCATGAGGTCAGCAGTTAACGTGTCCGGTGCATTCCTCGAAGGCATCTTGTTTCTTCCAGGTCACAAGATTTGTGCAGCCTTCCATGATCCTTTGAATTCTACCATTACGCACCAACACTCCTGACAATCAGTTTGGGACGGCCGAGGAGCTGCTCCTCTTTATCCTCACATCGCTGCCTGAATGTGGTTCCAATAAGACTGCAGCCATCCTCCCCCGAGTGCAAGGCCCTTCAGGCCACAGGAGGGAACAAGCGGCCGATTCCTGAATCCCCCCACTCCCCACTCTGCCCAGACAGCCCAACCTCTCATGTGACCCCCACCTAGGTAACTCACAGTCACTCCCAGTGCGAAGCCTCTTATTTTTGAGGCCTCTCATCTTCTATCCAGCTCTTATTTCCTCAGCTATAAAATGGACAGGAATTCAGGAAGGAGGATAGGTGGAGCACTGCCTGCAAACCAACCTTCAGAACCCCTTTAAAGCAAGGGGCATCTCGACATGAAGGCAAGTGACCCGCCTGACCTTTCTCCCTGAAATGGTGATTCTAGGGTCCCAACTTTGGCCGCGAGTCACACTTATCTTTCCCCCAAGTCTCTCTGGTGTCCCCTAAGCTGTGAGCACCCAGTGGGTGCTGGCTGCCTGAATGTTCACATCCAAACTTCCCTTCGGAGGTGAAGGCAGGAGGATCATGCTTGCCTGGAGCTGTTGTAAAAGACACCAGAGTGACATCATGCTGAATATCCAGTGAAGAGGTCAGATCCAGAGACAGTGATTGCTAATGACATGCTAATGTATTAAAATGGGGTCTTCTGGGGTCTCACAGTGTGTTTCTGGCCAGCCCACTAAAGTGGGGCCAGGAAGATTGGAACTTGAAAATTTGCCAGCACAAATCCGGTTCTCTAGATTAGAGCATCTTCACCATCCCTGCAATCAGACAGTGTGGGCTCAGAATCACTGCAGTATTTCCATTCATTACGAAAGGTCACAATCTAAAAGGGTAACCCGAATGCTGCCAGACCTGCTGAGTAACCCTTGCATTTTCTGTTTCTATTTCACATTTCCAGCATCTGCAGTATTTTGCCATGTGTTTTTTGAGATCTAAAGGCGAAGAGTTATACAGGTGATGAAAGGAAGAAAAAATCAGTGCACAAGAGGTTTAAGTCACAAGAATGCAGAGTTCAGGAAAGGTTGTGAAGCTAATGGAGATTGAAAAGATAGAGTGGAGTGGAAGATACACATTAAAAATACACACAGAAGCTAGTGTAGGTCAGCAAGGACATGATACAATATTGATGGAAGAGTTTTTGATGAGTGGAACTTTACAAAGAAAGAAATATTTGCACTTATTTAACCATGTAGTAATTTCTGTTTGTCAGTTAGGTAAATAACGGCTGCAGTGTTTGTTTATGTATAATATAATACAGAGGCTTGCAACCTCATGGCTACCAATTTCCAGGATTAAATGCCACAGAAGTCTGCACTCGCTCAGGTGACCGTCCATTCTGTTTCCTTTTGGTTATGCAAACAGCTAGATCGCCCCATAAAGAGGACAACCATCACTAACCACCAGACATTCCACAACCAATGAAGCACAGTCCCTGTTGTAATGAACGAAACACAGTGACTAATACATACACAGTAAACCTCACAAACAGCAAAGAGATAATGACCAAATACTCTGCTTTTTTGTGATATTGATTGAAGATAAATATTGGGCAACCAATAGAACCTATTACATCTGCATCAGACAGATGGTCTCAGTTTAATGTTATACTTAAAGGCAGTGCCTCCAATTGTGCACGATACGGTAGCACAGTGGTTAGCACTGTAGCTTCACAGCTCCAGGGACCTGGGTTCGATTCCCGGCTTGTGTCATTGTCTGTGTGGAGTTTGCACATTCTCCTTGTGTCTGCATGGTTTCCTCCAGGTGCTCCGGTTTCCTCCCACAGTCCAAAGATGTACCAGTTAGGTTGATTGGCCATGCTAAAATTGCCCCTTAGTGTCCTGCAATGTGTAGGTTAGAGGGATTAGTGGGTAAATGTGTAGGTATATGGAGTTAGGGCCTGGGTGGGATTGTGCTCGGTGCAGGCTCAATGGGTCAAAGGGTCTGTTTCTGCATTGTAGGATACTATGATTACTCCCTCAGTACTGCACTGGGGAATGTTAGCTTTGATTTTTGTACTCAAGCCCTGAAGTGAGATGGAGTCTTCTGCTAAATGAGGATTGCAATTGAGCAACAGCTGAGAATAGGAGGCTAGTCTTGTTCAGTCTGAAGTAGAAGGAACTGGAATCATTGACAAGTGGATGAGGTTTACGGCAGAACCCAAAAATAATAGCTGGAGCTAGTCCAAGGGTGTATGTCAAGGCAGAGATAATAAAGGAGTGGGGAAATAGAGCTAGGTATGATGGGAAAGAAAATTGGTAAACTCCAATTCAGAAGTTGAAGACCATGAGTCCTTAGAAATCCAATGGAGGAAATATTGTGACTACATTTGGGTAGGCGAGTCAGGCAAATGAAGGTAGTCTCATTAGACTGGACAATGTAGGTGAGATGTTGAATGAAGAAAGTGTGGGTGACCATATCAAAGATTGTACACAGGCTGAAAAGATGCAGAGAAGATGCATCACTCTCACAGTCATAGAGATGGTCATGCATGGCCTTAGTTATCACATTTCAGTATAAAACGAGTGGAATCCCAATTGGAAGGATATAAGCAGGAAGTTATTAGAGACATGGTCATTGATTTCGAAAATGGTAACACAATCAAAGTAGAAAGGGAGGCTAAAGATGAAGTAATAGATCACAAGGACAGAGGAGTGAAGAATGTGTATTTATAAAGCAGGTCCACAATAAATTATGTCATATTCTTTACAAATAATTAGTGCAATGATAGTTGTATAGAAACATTGGCAATATCTTTTTGCATGAGATTCAGGAGGATTCCAGCATTTATACTGCAGCATTAATCACTGTTTTCAGGGAACGCTAGAGAGATGTGCCAGCTGAATTTTCCTTTTAGCAGGGCTTTCATAGTGAGGCTAGATTTCCACTGACCACTCCAACATCACTATGACCCTGGCTCATTTCCCTTGCTCAGTTCTGTTTATTCATGTACAGCAAACAGGAACTCACAACAGCCAGATACAAAATCTAGTCCAAGCTACAGCAGGACTCAGCGAATTGAAAGGACAAGCCAGAATTTCAAGATTTGCTTGAAGATATTGATGACCAGTTGCAGTGTTGCCCTCCCAGAACAATGAGCACAGACCAAAAGGAGTTACCCGAGTCTCAGAAAGAAACAAAGTCTGATGCTGTTCAATTCACGTTTTCCCTTTATTCATTGATACAAACCAGGAACAACTCTCTCTCTGGTAGTCAATGAAATAACAAAGCTGGTTTTGTATATGGCTGGTTCCTGGTATCTGTAAAACAATAACTTGCATTAATGTAACACCTTTAACAAAATAAAATCATAGAACCGTAGGATCCCTAAAGTGCAGAAGGAAGTAATTGGATCATCAATCTGCACTAACTCTCCAACAGAGTATCTTATACAAGCCCATCTCACGCCCTGTAGTCCTAACCCCATGCATTTACCCCAGTAATTCCTCTAACCTACACATACTGGGACATTAAGGGACAATTTAGCACAGCCAAAAGCAAAGTAAAATAGGCTTAAGCTCACACAGTGATGAAGGCACTGTGAAAATTTCCCAGTCGCCTCACTCCAATACCTGAAAATCTGCATATCTTTGGAGTTGGGAGGAAACTGGAGCACTCAGAGAGCGTCCCAAACTCTGACACAGAAACATTATTAAAATTAGACACCAAGCCACATGAAAAAAATTAAGTCAGATGACCAAATGTTTGGTCAAGAGAGTAGGTTTGGGAATGTCTTAAAGAAAGAAAGAGAGGCAGATGGGATGAAAAGGAGAATTCCAGAGCTTTGAACGCAGGCACGACCGTCAATGGTAGCAGAAAGAAAACTGAGGATGCTCAAAATTCCAGAACTAGATGAACGCAGATATTGCAAGTGGTTGTATAGTTGGAGGAGATTACAGGGATAGGGAGGTGTGGGGCTACGGATGGATTTGAAAACATGGACGAAATTTTTTAAATCAAGGTCTTGCTGAACTTGGGCTGCATGTTAAAAGTGGCAGGGGTCCCCACACCACAACTTAAAATCAGTGGCAAATCTGACTCACCATGATGATATTGAACAACTGTCAAGGCTTTAATTGGCTCAAAGTAGGCCTTCCACCTCCTCCCATGAAAGATGCTTGCTCATCAGAAAACTTGTCCCAGCAGCACCACCAAGGTCACTTCTGGGAATGCACGTAGTCTTGAGCAGGAGGCATCAATGGAGTTCAGATACATATACAAGTTTATAGTCACACTAAGGTTAGGCTGGCTTGACCCAGTGAGAGATTGAAGTATGGAGTCATTAGGGTGAGGAATGGAAACCCACAGAGGATAGAATTACCTTGTAGGAAGCCTTTGATGGGATCAAAAAATAGGCACGCCCCATTGTCCAGTCACTAGTATTTGGATACTTGGCACAAACTCCCCCTGATATGGGAAAATTCTAGTTGGGATCCTCTTAATTGTTCATTTGAGGGCCTCAATTAGCCCATGAGCAAACAGGCCGCCCCATACGTCTCCCATGACTACTAAAATCACGATGAGGTAAGTAGGTGGTAGAACACAGCAGAGACCCAATTTTACTCTCTCCCTACTCACCATCTTGCTCCTGTACACTTTTCAGCCAATGTAGGTCAGTGAGCACAGGGGTGATGGGTGAAGAGGACATGGGGTGAGTGTAAACATACAGCAGAGTTTTAGACAACTTCAAGTTTACAAAGGCTAAAACTTAGCAAACTGTGTTTTTGGCTGGTTAAGTCTAGAGGTAACAAGATCAGAGATGTACATGGAGAGTTCACTTTTTGGTTCACTGTGTCATTATCCAGATATCCACTAGTACATTGAATTTGACACAAAACAACTCTTCTCAGTCTAAATGTAAGAGATTTTCTATAATGTACCCCAAGTTTTAGGCAGTAATTGTACCAATGTCACCATTACTGCAATATTAAGTTGCATTTAAAGTAAATAGGCTTTTGCTCCTTTAATATCAAAATTATTATATAAACAGAAGTTTTGTTATGCACATTAATGTCTTCTCATCATTCGTTCATTCTGCACCAATTCAGCATTGCTGAACTCTTTGAGGAAGAATGAAGGTTTTTCAGCGAGTTACTGGGATATACAAGAGGTCACATATTTCCCATCAGGGTTCTGAATGTAACCTGTGAGACATTTTGTTGCCGCATTTGACAGGTTTCCATCCGTGTAGCTTTTCTCTTACTGATATAAATGAAGTGCTACACATGTAAAACAAGGGCACGTGAAGTGAGATGCATGCTGACAACTCACAGCATTAATAGCAGAGCCGTGAGCTCCCTCTGCATCCAATAAAGCATAAATATTTCTTTTGTTTTCATCACTTGAAGTTGATGACAGTTCTATTAATGAATGAATGATGAAGCATTTTTTAGAACTTATGAAATGTTCAATGTGTAAGTTAAGCAATCTTATTCAAAGACTATAGTCTGTGAACATGCCCAATCTCAATTTTGTGGTCCACTGAAATAAGAGAGGGCCATTTACGCAGCTCATCTACTAGCCTAGCTTGCCCATCACTGAATTATGTGTTGCAAACTTTGCTCAGACATCTTCACATCTTGGGCAGAGAAACAGCTGTCTGGTCATTAACTTTGGGTGGCAGGAGGAATGCAGGAATGCAGTACAGTATAAATGCTTACGCAGGAGGATCCTTGTCATTCAAGGAGTGGAATTCCACAGTCTAAAGGAGCTCTGAGATTTTGTCATGGAGCCTGGTGGAACTTGGTCCACCAATACAGTTAATATTTTTAAAAAAAACTTTCCTCACTTGGTTTCTGTTAAGGATCAAATCAGAAACTCCAAAATATTTTATGAAGGTAGCCTAGACCAGAACTTCTACCTTTGATTTTGGCATTAGGATGAGCATAAGGTGTTTCACTCCAGGTATGGTTCAATTGTCCCACTAGGAAGATTTTATCAAAACAAATTTTATTCAAGAACACAATTAGAATATAGCAGAAATAATTAGCATAATTTTTACCAATTAAAATACTTCTAATGCTACCACTTCCCCCACTTCAATGGCCCCCTGTAACATGGTCAGTTTGTTCATTTGTCCTGCAGACATTGCCCTACTGTACAGCAGAAAAGAACCTCAGAGCTACTGGCCAAGGCTTCTGCAGCATTCTCCTATCTCTACCCATTAACATACCAAAGTATAATTTTTAATAGCTATTCATTGTTGTTCCAATTTAGCAGTATCCCCATAGATATAAATCTTTTCCTCAGAACCAGTTAGCATCAATAGCAGGTATGCTTGTGTAGATGCTAGATTTCCAGCCTTTTAATACTTTTGGACAGAGATCCAGACAGACTTCCGACTCTCATACAGCAGACTCTCAGTGAAAAATATATATTCAAGCAGCAGAACTTCAGAGATATAAATCTAGTCTCTAGCAGATTCCAGTTTCCATATTCAGAGAGAGAAAGAACTACTTCTCTTTGCAGCTTCCAAGCAGCAACTAGGATTGGGTTCTCTGTGTAAACCTAGCTTCACCCTGTCACTTGATATTACTGTCAATCAACCAATCAAGTTCTACTCTGCAAAACCTAAGGGGAAATCACTGAAAACAGCAGAGCAGCATTAGTTCAGATTAAAACAAACATTCTAGCAATTAGGAACAATTATACTGCTGTAGGAACAATAGAGGATGCCAGTTACAAACTCAGCAGCATTAGTTAAAATAAACTTAAACAATTCTGTACAAGAAGCATGACTCAGATGCATTTCTTAAAGACACAGTACTGTCATACTTCTTCCGACATAGGATTCAGTTCAGGTTTGGTCTAGCTGGATAGCCATCAGTATTACTTTGCTCAGCACTCGGTTTATTGTACCTCAAGTCCAGAACTAGATTCTGGTTTGCACTCATTATATAACTCTTGCTAATTTGGGGCAAATTAAAACCACAGCTCGTTAGACCAGGCAGGGGAGGAGCCATTATTTCCTGTTACATTTTAATTCTCTCTGATTAACATCAATTTCAGTGTCTCAACCACATACTTGCAGTAAGCGTCTGCAACTTGAAGAATTTTGGCTCAGATTTATTGAGCTGAAGTCTGAACTGCAGATGTTGCAATGCGTTGAGAAAAGTTACCTGAACTCTTTGATCCAGGAGAAAATCATAGCCCTCGGGTTATGTTTAGTTAATGGGTAGAGATAGGAGAGTGCTGCAGAAGCCTTGGCTAGTAGCTCTGAGGTTCTTTTCTGCTGTACAGTAGGGGCAATGTCTGCAGGACAAATGAACAAACTGATCATGTTACAGGAGGCCATTGAAGTGGGGGAAGTGGTAGCATTAGAAGGAGGATAGATCTTGTTTCCAAAGGTGTGCGCAGGAATCCAAAAGAATTGCCTGTATGATGATGTTGGGTTTCAGGATATTTCCTCATGGCTGGAGGAGAACTTGGAGTGGGATCCAGTTATTGGATGGGGTCCATGTTTGGAACAACATAGAACTAAGAATGCTGGAACAAACTAGAACAGGGAATGGAATCCTGCTGAGAGAATTTGAACAGTTGGATTGAAATTAAAATGCAAATCCGACAGGTAATAACCTGGATTGTTAGCTGAGCCTTGCACAAATCAGCAAAGAGATAAAAAGATTAAAAGATTAAACGTGTGACTGGAAGAATTGTGTGGGAGGCAGAAATTTCATTTTATGACCATGCAGACAATTGTACCTGTACTGGGGAATTGTTCCACATAAACTGGGCTGGGACCAGTATTCCTGATGAATCTAATAACTGGTTCAAGATGGGGTGAGGTGCATGAGACTAGTCCTAAAGGATGTGATAAAAATACTACAGAAAAAGAAACTTAGCTGGGAAAACAGATGTAGCATTTATTTGGATAGAGTAACAAGCGGCAGAAAACAACGACAGGAGTAGTTTATAGTTCCCTAAGTATAGCTAAGCGTAGCTGTGGGTTTTAGGCAAAATATAAATCAGAAAATCTGAGGTGGGTGTAATAAGGATAATGCAATACACAAGGGTTTTTCGTGTTATATACAGAAAAAATGAAGTTAGCAGTTGAACAATAGAGCATGAGTTGATTGAGTGCATTCAAGATAGTTTCCTAGAATGCCGAGGAACAAATTTGGGTATTGGCTATTATAGATCCAATAGTGTGCAATGAAAAGGAGCTGCTGGGGAAGGATGATCATCAAGTTATAGAATTGGGTATTGAGCATGCATGATTAAGTCCAAAACTATGGTCTTAAAACTGATCAAAGCAATCCATGTAGTTATGAAAGGTGAGTTGGCTAGATTAAGAAACTAGATTAAAAGATGTAACAATAATTAAGCAATGACAAATATTAAAGATTCAATTCATGTTTTCCAGCGAGTATGCATTCCCTGAAAGAATAACCCTAACTCTCCACTCCCACTGCCACTCCAAGAGACCAAACATGGCTAAGAGAGAATTGAGGAGTAAGGATTGACTAACGGACAGTAAACAAGTAGTTGGAATAAATTGGATATTTTCAGATTGTAAATAATGAGGTACTGATAAGGATCAGTACTTAGGCCTCAGCTCTTTAATCTATGTCGATGGTTCAGATGATGGGAGACAGTGTAATGTTTACGAGCTTGCTGATGATACACAGTGAGATGAGATTGTAAACAGTGAGAGGATGCAAAGAAGCTGGAAAGATCTATAGACTGCATAAGTAAGTGGGCAACTACGTGGTAGATAAAACATGATGTGGAAAAGTGCAAAGTTATCTACTTTGAAAAGCAGAATCTTTTTTAAATGGTGGGAAATGATGCTAGTCAGACAGAGGGATCTGAGTATCCCTGTGCATAAATCACAGGGAGTTAGTTATCATGCAGATATGGCAAGCAATTAGCAGAGTAAATGGTATATCAGTCAAAATTACAAAAGGTTTGGAATACATAGATGAAGAGTTGTACTTCATAGAGAAAGACAGAAAATGCTCGAAATGCTCAGCAGATCATGAAGTTTCCATGGAGAGAGGAAGTATCAATATTTCACATTTTGTCAGATTATGACAGAAGATCATTAATATGTAATAGAGTTTTACAATTACAATTATACATGACCTGTGTAAGACCACACTTGGAGAATTGTGTGCCGAAGTACTATGTCCAGTTTTGATCCTCTTATGTGGAGAAGAATAAAAAAGGTTCACTAGACTGTCCTCTGAGGAGAGATTGAGTAGACCAGGCCTAGATTCATAATAAAAGAATAAGAGGTGATCTCCCACCTATGATTCTTAAGAGGCTGTACAGGATAGATGCTGAAGGAATGTGGAGCCCAGAGCCTCAAAGATAAAGTTGAAGTGGAAGATCACTCATGATTGTTTGAGTAACAGAGCAAACTTAAAGGTTTAATGGCCTATCCTGTTTCAGTAACTTTCCTAACTTAGGTCACACATTTGTGAAGGAAAGCTTTAGACAGGAGCACCCAAACAGTTACCAATTTTACAGTAAGTAACAGTGCCAGGTAGAAAAGCAGCAAAGTATTTAGACTTCTAGCCTGGTCTAAGTGTTTCTCTATCCTTTGAAGTGCCAAAAGGAGATCGAAAAACATATTTCACAATTAAACAAGACAATCAATCAAAGGAGAATCAAAGGCAAAACAATTGAATGCTAGATTCAATTTTAATATCTCAATTCAAGCAGCAGTAGCCCACCCACTGAAAGAATGACCCAATACAGATGTGACACCTGCAATAAGTGTGAAGCAACATGCATAAAGAAATGTCAGACAGCTTCCTTTGAAGTGGTATCTACAGAGGAGATAGAGTTACATATCTCAGATACATAAATAGAGGCAGAAACTAGCACCAAAACTTGCTCATCCTAACAAAGTGAAAGGTAAATATTAAAGTGGTATGCAATGATGTCACTTCTCGTATCATTAAAACAGAACAGAGGTCTCTGTATTTTACCAGTAATTGAGCAAAACAAGTTACATAATGACATGGTGGCTCAATGGTGAGCACTGCTGCCTTACAGTACCAAGGATCCAAGTTCAATTCCCAGGTTGGGTCACTTTCTGTGTGAAGTTTGCGCACTCTCCCTGTGTCTGTGTGGATTTCCTCTGGGTTCCTCCCATAGACCAAAGATGTGTGGGCGAGATGCATTGGCATTGTTCACTTGCCCCTTAGTGTTGGGGAGACTAGCTAGGATAAATGCAGAGGGTTATGGGGATAGGGCCTTGGTGAGATTGTGGTCAGTGCAGACTGAATGGCCTACTTCTGCACTGTAGGGATTCTATCATTCTATGAAACAAGTGAGATAGGAATTGAAGTTATGTTAAAAGAGTTGATGAAAAAGGGTAGAGACAGAATCATGTAAAGCATAAACACTGGTTACACCAGTTGGCTAAATGAAATGTTTCTATGATGTAGGGTAGAATTTTTTGATTCCTTCCACCAGCAGGATTTCCAGTCTCATCAAAGTCAATGAACATTTGAACATCTTGCTGTATTTTCCAAACTCGCCCTGCCAAGAAAGGACTGAAAAAAACTACCCATAGATCCTATGTAATGTTTTGTAACTATTACATGTAAATAATTGCAAAGATATGTCACATCATGGAAATACTTGCCACTTATTTTTCTTAGATGTCAATTATTATTTAGTGGCAGACCTCTCACCTCCGAGTCAGAGAGTTTCGAATTTAAGTACCATTCCAGAGACTTGAACTCATAACTTTCAGTGCAGCACTGAGCGAGTGAAGCACTGTTGGACATGGCATCTTTTAGATGAAGCATTAGATTCAAGCCCTGTCTCCCAGCTCATGTGGTCATAAAAGTTGCCTTGATATTGTAAATAATAGAAAGTGCACTCATGTTTGTGTTCTAGCTAATATTTATCTTCAATCATCAAGTTTGAAGTGATTATCTGGTCATTAACACATTGCTGTGTACTGGAATTACCAGATGCATAGATGTGAGACAGGCCAAGCTGGAGCGAGGCAAAAAAGAAACACATTGCTGTTGGTGGAAATTACTGTTCACAAATTGAATGTCCTATTTCCTATATTACATCAGTGACTACTTCAAAAGTACTTCATTGCCTGTAAAGTGCTTTGGAGCACTTAGTGTTGTGAAATGCAAGCCCTTCTTCCTTGCCTAGGCTATTTCTGTGTCTATCTCACATCTGTGCATCTGGTGACTCCAGCACATAGTTGGAATTGAAGGGGGAAAAGTTGCTTCCATAATGCAAATATATGGCACCCATCCTAAAAAAAGATTGGGAAAAGGCCCATCTCCCAGTTGACTATTTTGTTCATTCTGTATTTAGGATTTAATGGTCATTTTCCCAGCTGCTTGCTGACAGTAGGGAACTGGGAGCCCAGGTCAAGAAATAGCAAACACACTCTCCACCCTTTTCCGCCTTTTAATGGATGCATTCGGAAAATTGGCCTTTGGTTCTGTGCTTTTATTACACCTAATTTCATTCCGAGGTGTAATCACAAAACAGGGTGAAAATGTTTTTAGTGAGGCATTGGAACCACAGACATTAACCACATCCACTGTTTACATATCTCTCTGTGGTTAATGAAAAAACAGTGGAACAAGTCTTACAGAACTCAGACTGTCTCCTGCCTCACAGAGGCTTGAGCTGTAAGTGATGGGCTTCAGTTTACATTTCATACACAGGCTGGGCTGTCCAGAACACCAGGCGAGTAATCACGGCACTGTTGCCTCTTGATTACCTGTTGGTGAATAAAAGTCGATTGAGAAAAACATCTGAATATTCTCTGATGGAAAAGTTCCCAGCAAGTCTCAAATGGAGCAGCCTTGTAATCACATTACTCAGAGCCCACGTGACCCCTTTGCTAACAGGGCAATTTTCTGCCCTCTTGTTTTAAGAGGGTTTTATTACCTGTACCAATACATTGGATGTCTAGACTGAAATCTACTAAAGTGGTCAGTAGGCGATGTCACCATGGAGAATTTGTGGAGGCCTTGACCTTGAATGATCCCAGTATATGTAAGATATAGGCTTACTCTCTGCTTGTTAATTTTTGATGTGCCTTTTCACTTTCCTCATTTCATTCAACATTATTCTTTGAAGGAAGTATCTCGTGTATCCATATCATTTGAGAGATAGAAATTAATAACAGCCAGAAAGATGGACATGAGCAACAGTGAGAATTTCGGAGGACTAGCAGGGAACAACTATTCATTAAAGTAGTCCTGCTGCTGCTTTGTAGAAAATGTGTGAAATAATTAACAACTCTGCACCCAAGATTTTTTCATTAAAGCTGCTTTTTGATTATATCATTTG
The DNA here is from genome assembly GCA_024679065.1 of Sphyrna mokarran. Taxonomy (NCBI): domain Eukaryota; kingdom Metazoa; phylum Chordata; class Chondrichthyes; order Carcharhiniformes; family Carcharhinidae; genus Sphyrna; species Sphyrna mokarran. The sequence continues at coordinate 131,921,160 of JAGIQG010000001.1, forward strand.
CGGCATGTATAGTGTGTAGTCGGCAGCTGAACTGTCTTTACACATGTGTGAGACACGGTGAGATCATACTGGCATTGGCAATGTATTTAATCAGGAGAACAATCCAGCAGGTATGTCATTACCTTGTAAAGTTCAATGAGAACAAATAGTCAGCAGTAGCAGCATCCTGTATGGGGCAGTACTTTCAGCTGTAATGTTCAATGGAAATTTATGAAGAATGGTGGAGAATGTGGTCAGTACTTTGTGCAGCATATCCTGCAAATTGATTGCAAATATTAATGTTTAAGCCAAAAAAAAACTACACTTAGAGGTCATGAGCAGATTAAATTAAGCTCAATTTTACATTACATTTTTAGTTTGGTCTGTACGTAGTTGAATAATATGTTTTCTGCTATAAGCAAAGCAGAAATATCAGTTACCGATGGCCTTTTTGGGAACACAATGCATGGCACTAAACTATAAAGACCGGGGTTGAATTTTACCCTGTCCGTGCAGGTATGCACCAGACCCGAAATCATGTGAGATAATGTGAGCTTCTTCACTGCTTTCTTTGGAAGTTTCAGCATCTAGTCAAAAGCTTTCAGGGCATTGCAGTATTGTGACATTGGAGATTTGCATCCTTCTGGCACCCTCTGTGCACTTTATTTGCATCTCTTTGGATGGATATAATGTACTTCACAGAGCACTTCCTCTGAGGAGAATAGGAGATAAAAACAGAGGCCAGCTGGTTGTAGGTATCACTTTTGGGCAAAGTCATAGGCATAGAGTGTTCAGAGCCAGCATGGAAGGCAAGGAGGATGGCCCCACAGAAGATGCCACTGCTCAGCTGCCTGGATGTACAGGAAGCAAACCGACTACTTGGACATGAATGATGTTCAGCGCTACAGCTTTCAAAGGAAGCCATCATGACTATCTGCCAGACAATTAAATCATTGAATCTCTACAGTGAAGATAGAGGCCATTTGGCCCATTGAGTCTGCACCAACTCTTACCCAGGCTTATCCCATAAACTCACACATTTAACCCATAAATCCCCCTTACCTATATGCCTTGGAACATTATAAGGGGCAATTTAGCATGGTCAATCCACCTAACCTGCATTGTCTTTAGACTGTGGGAGGAAACCAGAGCACCCAGAGGAACCTCATGCAGGCATGCACCAGAAATAGCTCCAATTGTGTAGGTGGACAACCACTAATCATCAAGGTCACTGTGGCACTAAATTCATAGCTTGTGAGCAACTAGTCATTTTTCTTTATAACATTAATGTGAAACAAACAAAAAAAAATCAATCAGAACTGATTTAAACACTTGTGATAAAGATATCATAAGCCTCCAGTACAAACCCATTGCAGTGCTCACTGTGTCTTAAGCTTATTTTTGCAGTTGCTACCTCTTGGTGCCCCCTCCCCCTTGCTGTAAGTGGCCTCGGGATAGATTGCTGGTTGTGGTATCCTGTTGGCGTTGATGACCTTGGTGGCCGTCCTCCGGCTGGCAGGGCTGTGTGGCTCCACCTGAGAGGGTTTGCTCAGTGACATGACTGGGCACTCCTTAGTTGCTGCAGACACGGAGGATGGTATGATAGCTGGCAGTGATGCAGAAGAGCTGCTGCCCTTTCTGGGATGCCATGAAAGGAGTAATGGAGTCGACAGCCAGTCAGTCCGCTACTGTGATATGTGTCTGTCCATCCCTGCTCATCAATGAAGGAGAGCACCAAGCTGAGAGCCTCAACAGTTGAAGCTGTGAGTTCAGAGCTGAGGGTCACCGCAGTGCTCAGTCTCCATAATGACTCCTCCATGACAGAGACCATGACACTCAGAACATCAGGGATTTCTGCTCCATCTCCAATTTGCTGCGTAATTGACAACTACAGAGGCTCATAATCTGTCTCAGACTCAGCATGATCCTGCTGTCCAGCACTCCTCCAACTGTCCATGCCCTGGGCATGCCCTGCCTCCATCATCTACTCAAGCGAGTGTGATGCCACATTTGCATTACCAACTGAGCCAATTCACTATTGCCCACCCACATGCCAGCATCTGCCCTGGTGCTTGTACTGAAGGAGACTGTGCAGCAGGTACATCTTCCAATATTCCCCGTTCTGGTGTCGATGGAGGATCATTGGCCTCCTGGCTGGTTTTTGGTGAATGGCTCAGCTGAGGGATGAAAAGAATGGGTCAGTATCACAGAGAGTCAATTTCCATGGTCTACTGCCTAGTGTGAGTGGTTTCAATGGCATCACAGTGGCTCAGTGATCGGTGCATCACTGAAGTCCTTATTGGGGATAACACACTCATAAATTCCCTTCACTCTCAGCCCGTCACACTTCATCCTACTGGGCTCTTATCTCAGAGACACCAGTCTCTCTGTGACCTGATGATCTTCCTCCCTACTCATGGCTGGTGAGTATTTCCAGGTTAGTCACCCCATCACCAGTGATAGATCTCTCAGACTTGTCATGGCAATGTTTCTTCTGTAAGTACATGCAGATCATCAATGAGTACACAAGCCTCCACCTTCAGCACCAGATTATGCTGGTCCCCACGCTTCACATCTGATTCTCTGATGAATCCAGGCCTCCGGACCTTCTCTCTGGCTTTAACACACCTTAATTCTAACACACTTAACACACTTTAATTCTACACCTTTGTCTATGGACCTATGGACAGGCATTCTTCCTCAATCCCCCACACTGGACAATGCCCACTCAGAACTCACCCTTACGAAGCATAAAAGATCATTGAACCTTTTCCAGCACTGGATCTACAACCAGGTTGTGCTTGCTGACCTCAGCTGCCACCTCTGCCCAGGCCTTTTTGGTGAGGTGGGAGGCTTCCTCCTTCCATCCCGTGGCATGAGAATGTACCTCTTGGCACTCACCACTTCCACACAGATAAGCGTCAGAGAAATGGGGAGTTTGCTGCCCACCTGAGGTTCCCTTCCATCTGATGTATTCCTGGTGCTGCCACTGCCATGGTGCACACTTCTCTCTGCCTCCTCCATTATCTGTGGCAGCCTCCTTTAAACTTCATGCCCAGCCACCATTGGTCCCAGTGCCCAGCCGCTTCCACTCCCTCCAGCTCCGCCGATCCTATCCGGATACATTTCCATCTGGCTGCTAATTAAATAGGCAGCCAGTATAAAGTTGCTACTGCTAATTGTTGTCAGGCAGAACTGGGGAACTGAGATGCTTTATGTCCTGCACGTCACATGTAAAATTCAGGAAAGTCTCAGCTTCCAATCATTGCTCTGTGCTGACTTATTTGATCCCAGCTGGAGTGGCAGTAGGAATATTTCTATTGGTTTTAATGCCAGTAAGTTTAGGAAAGGGAAATGTGCATCATGTCCCTGATCATGGTGTGCCAGGCATACAACTCACAATGGCTAGAAAACATGCCAGCATTTTTGAGGTTTTTGTGGCCAATAGCTGACCTGCCTTTAGAAATGGTTTGCCACTTCATAAATCAATTTTTGTTTTCCCAGACTTCAGATTAACTCTGGAAGCGGAGAATAGTTTCAACTGTCAGTGACCATCAGTAGAGTTGCAAAGCCAAGAGGAGTAACCTTCACCCTTCTGACTCCACCTGAAAGTATTTTTTTAAAAAACATAATTTTAGTCAGCTGCTGTTTATTATGTCCAGGTCCAAAGCAACACAATTTCAAGAAAGATAACTTGATTCAGGTGTCTTTAAGGGGGTAACCTCTGAAAACTCTTTGTTTAGGCAACTAGTTTTCATTTGGAAGACTCATAGCTCGATCAGTCGAACCAAACACTCAGCTGGATGAAAAAAAGGAGAATGAAGGAAAAATGAACAGCAGCAGAGACTCAGCTGTAGTCTTGCAAAGGATTTCCCAATCTGTATTAGCACTGCAGTTAGCACTGTTGCCCCACAGCACTAGGGATTCAGGTTACATTCTAGCCTTGGGTGACTGCAGTCTGGAATTTGCAAATTTTTCCTGTGTCTGCATACGTTACCTCCCGGTATTCTGGTTTCCTCCCACAGATCAAAGATGTACTGATTAGGTAGATGGGCCATACTAAATCATCCCTTAGTGTCCTGAGGTTAGGGGGATTACTATGGTAAATGCATGGGATTAAAGGGATAGGACACAGAAGAGAGCCTGGATAAGATACTCTTTTGGAGATTTGGTGCTGACTTGATGGCTAAATGGCCTCCTTCAGTACTGTAGTGATTCTATACAAAGAACAAAGAACAAAACAGCATGGGAAACAGGCCCTTCGGCCCAACGAGCCCGCGCCGACACGCCGATGTTCCCACCTCTACCCATGATCTCTGTCTATGTTTATAGATCTATGGATTAAAAACCAAATTTGAGACAATTTAGGGAGAATTTGTTTTGCCAATTAGCCTAAGAGCACATCTTTGGGATGTGGGAGGAAACCCGAGCGCCCGGAGAAAACCCTCGCAAGCACGGGGAGAATGCGCAAACTCCCACAGACACAGGCCCAAATCCATGTATCTGCACAGCACAGCAATAGTCACTGAGCTGACATGTTGCCCATCAAATATATATTCACTTTTGCTTTTATTAGTGTATTTTGACAATAAGGAATATTTGTTCCTAGAGCTGTCATTTATATCAATAGAAAGTAATATGAAACAGAAAGAATTGTCCATTATTTTAAATATTTGTACACTTACCATGGCCAACAACATGCCCAGCAGGATATTGACACAATACAAAACTGAGTGGAGTCAATAGTGACTCATACCCACCCGCCCGAATTCAATGAGATGT